>JAUIMM010000091.1:7725000-10125000 GCA_031769625.1 Taudactylus pleione | reverse complement strand
TGATGCCAACATCAGCGGCTTAGCATTGATATGTATATGTGATGTTCCTGGGCATTCCCTGTATGCTGCCGAAGATCGTACTATTGTATGCGTGCTAATGCCAATATCAGCGGCATGGTATTAATATGTATATGTGATGTTCCCAGGGCCAGTGCAAGGTTTCAGGGCGCCCTAGGCAAAGGTTCACAACGCCGCCCCTGTTTTCCCATAAAACCCTCTGCCCAGCTCACAGACACATACACAGCGCCCTAATATTCACATGACCCGAATTAAAGGGATGATTCCCCCTGCAGTGCCCCCAGTAGTAAGGGCCCCTGTAGTGCCCCCAGTTGTAATTCCCTAGTAATGCCCCCAGTAGTAATGCTCCCTGCAGTGCCCCCAGTAGAAATGCCCTTGTAGTGCCCCCAGTAGTAATGCCCATGCAGTGCCCCCAGTAGTAATGCTCCCTGTAGTGCCTCCAGTAGAAATGCCCTTGCAGTGCCTCCAGTAGTAATGCCCTTGTAGTGCCCCCAATAGTAATGCTCCCTGCAGTGCCCCAGCAATAATGCCCCTTGAAGTGCCACCAGTAGTAAGGGCCCCGGTAGTGCCCCCAGTTATAGTGCTCCTAATAGTGCCCCCATATAATGCCCCCAGTAGTAGTGCTCCCTGCAGTGCCCCCAATACGTAGGCTATTGCGTTTATTAACTAGTACATAATATTTGCCTAATTTATGTTCTATTTCTATGTATAGATTACTAGCCTTCTACTACATATCTATATAATAATATTAAGTAATAATGTTTTTTATATATACTAATTTATGCTAGCTATCATGTGCCGTTAAATGGATAATCAGCAAAGGACACTTTGATTGGATATCTATGGCTACCAATTTGAGAGTGATTGGACTCATTATGGCTCCTATTTAAGATGGAGGATATGGACAAGGGCATTTAGCTTGAAAAAGTCCCAGGAACGGGACGAAACGCATAGCTGCCCTTACCTGTTTAAAGTGTCTTGTCATGTAACCTGCTCCTGCAAAGTGCTGCCAGTGCCCGCAGTGTCTGATCCTGGTGCGAGGAGAATCTAGAAGCCGTGGGCGCGCCTAATCATCTACCCGGATCTCCTCTCAGCGTTCCCTTGGCCCTGGTATCCGGGAGGTAATCATACTATGTAGCCGGACGGAGAGACACTGCACCGGATCTTTGAGACAGCGCATCTCTGAGTGCATTCTGACCTGGTCAGTGATATACTGCATAGCCGGTGAGACATTACAGCATCTTTACCGTGCAATTGTTCAAGACTTTGAAACTGGTCAGTACTTTAAAAAATTTTTTTCAGCATTGTGTGTCCGACGGGGTTAACACTTCAAGTATCCAAAAAGCCATTAACTGTTGTGCTATACAAGCTCCAGATTATCTATCATTGTGGATATCTAAACTGATACATTGTTTGCAGACAAGCGGTTACATAATTTCAAGACTATGAATTAACTAGCAAAGTGTGTCAAAACGTCTTTCATATTTTTATTTGGAACTCTTGCATGCAGGATTTGTCATTTCTGATTCCAACCCAGCACAAATTAGTATCCTCATTTGCTAGTTACTACTATTTTTTTACTATTCTTTATTCATTTATGGTTTTTATTTCCGGCCAATATTCGTGTTTGTTTTTTGTTGATTTATTCTATGTACTATCTCATTTGCATTATTTTTTGCTAATTTATTAAATTTTATTATTTATATTTATCTGTATACCAGCGCGGTGTGTGTGTTTCCATACATTTGTTCCAGTCCACTAATAGGTCACAAATGTTCTCCTATTAATCATATATCTTGAAAAATCAGCCCTAGGCAAAATGCGCGTTGGCGTTCCCTGTGTGCTGCCGGTGACCGCACAATTGTATGCGGGCTATTTGAAACAGCTTGCTGATGCCAACATCAGTGGCTTAGCATTGATATGTATATGTGATGTTCCTGGGCATTCCCTGTATGCTGCCGAAGATCGTACTATTGTATGCGTGCTAATGCCAATATCAGCGGCATGGTATTAATATGTATATGTGATGTTCCCAGGGCCAGTGCAAGGTTTCAGGGCGCCCTAGGCAAAGGTTCACAACGCCGCCCCTGTTTTCCCATAAAACCCTCTGCCCAGCTCACAGACACATACACAGCGCCCTAATATTCACATGATCCGAATTAAAGGGATGATTCCCCCTGCAGTGCCCCCAGTAGTAAGGGCCCCTGTAGTGCCCCCAGTTGTAATTCCCTAGTAATGCCCCCAGTAGTAATGCTCCCTGCAGTGCCCCCAGTAGAAATGCCCTTGTAGTGCCCCCAGTAGTAATGCCCATGCAGTGCCCCCAGTAGTAATGCTCCCTGTAGTGCCTCCAGTAGAAATGCCCTTCCAGTGCCCCCAGTAGTAATGCCCTTGTAGTGCCCCCAATAGTAATGCTCCCTGCAGTGCCCCAGCAATAATGCCCGTTGAAGTGCCACCAGTAGTAAGGGCCCCTGCAGTGCCCCCAGTTGTAGTGCTCCTAATAGTGCCCCCATATAATGCCTCCAGTAGAAATGCCCTTGCAGTGCCCCCAGTAGAAATGCCCTTGTAGTGCCCCCAGTAATAATGCCCTTGCAGTGCCCCCAGTAGTAATGCTCCCTGTAGTGCCCCCAGTAGAAATGTCCTTGCAGTGCCCCCAGTAGTAATGCCCTTGTAGTGCCCCCAATAGTAATGCTCCCTGCAGTGCCCCAGCAGTAATGCCCCTTGAAGTGCCCCCAGTAGTAAGGGGCCCTGTAGTGCCCCCAGTTGCAGTGCTCCTAATAGTGCCTCCATATGATCCCCGCAGTAGTAAGGCCCCTGTAGTGCCCCCTGTAGTAAGCCCACACACACACACACACATCCGCTCCTCGGAACTATGGGAGTGACGTCATTATGCCCCTAAGCTTGCCTAGTGGTAGCGCCGGCCCTGAATGTTCCCTGATGTACATTAACAATACCGGAAAGTAATAAGGGAGCTGTTACGGAACACCACTGAGTTTTTCAGGCAGTGAATCCAACTCAATATTGGACATAATTGTAATTTGATGTCAATAGCTTGCTACTATTTTTATTATTTTGCTTATGAAAAATCAACACGATACTGGAACAAGCACGTGATACACCGCATAATCATTATACTCAAACCATACAGGAACTATATACCCCTAATTATTGTTGGGGTGACGGTGCAGACATATCTGAAAATCAGCTATTCCCTGTAAAGGGGCCTATCCATTAGCAGATGTATTTCTGAGCGATGAAAGACAAAAGATATCCCTTGAAAATCCCAGTGGCTGTGCTGAACGATATCTGTCATGTACATGACAGATTTTGGCAAACGATGAACGATATTGCATGACATCATTCAGGGAGTGGATTTTATTCTCTGCATGCTCTGTAGCTGCTGCTAATATCGTTCGTCGTTTACCACATATAAACTGCAAGATATTGCTAATATCGTACAGCTATATGCGATAATTGACCAACATGTTGGAGAGATGATAGATGCGATTTATTGGCCGTGGGAGTGTGTATCTGTCATCGTTCAGGGCCTATCCATTAGCAGATATATTGAACGATTGAACGATATATCATGTAATGTGACTTGCGTTTCCAGTTGTAAGCCAACCACACAACCCAGCAGAATGAACTGACCATCGTTATCCTTTGTTATCCAGCCCTATTTATATACTATAAATTGTAAAAAAAATAATAATAATTTACAAACACTGGGTCTGATTCAGAGCCGCTCGTAAGCGGCCGCTCGTTCGCTCTGAGCAATGTTCGCACATCTGCGCATGCATATGGGTCGTAGTGCGCATGCGCCAACCAGTCAGTGCGGTCGGAAATCGAGCGCTCGCAAAATAGCGAGTGCCTGCTAATTTGAGTGACAGGATGAGGCGTTTGTGGGTGGTAACAGGGGAAGGTGCTTGAAAACGGGGAGTGGAGATCCGAATGCAGGCATGCCAAACGGTCAAAACGGGCGTTTTAAGGGTGTGCATAATTAACAAAGCAGCGTCATCGGCCACGTCACTTGATTGTTTCTTAGCCTGAACTGTTCGCATGATTGCGGTAGGATAAACCTACCACAAGCACTGCGAGCAGTTCAGACGCCTTTCGATGTACTCGATCAAATAAATAGCGGAGATGACGTAGGATGCGAACGGCCAGGGGGCGTCTTTACAAAATAGCGAGCGCATGTTTCGTTTGCTCGCTTAGACATAGAGGCGTCAACAGACTGCAAAGAGCGAGCGCTCAATTTAAATAGCCGGCCCCTTTTTCTGAACGAGCGAGCGCAAATAGCGTCCGGCTCTGAATCAGGCCCACTGTGCAGAATTGCTTTCTGCGGAATAGTGAGAAAAAAATGTAGCTTGAAGAATATATCACAGGGACGTCACAGCGCTGCCCAGTTTCCTGCATCACCGCAAACAATTTACAGATACATTTTACGCAACTTCTATTTCTGCTTTCAATGACTGCTTTTACCTAGCATATTAACCCACTACCTGCCATGATAAATAGGAACCTGCACATCATGCGCAATATGTAAGTTATTTAAATACGTACAGCAACACAGAACATGATAATTGCACATTGTAATTATAATTGCACATATATATATATATATACATACATATATATATTGTGTATGTATATTTTTGTGTGTGTATATATATATATATATATATATATATATATATATATATCTCCAAATGTCAGGTCGCACACACTTTTAGAAAATAGGTTGTGTGGGTGCCAGGTTATGGTAAGTCCAGCAACAGAGCCAAAAGTTTTCCAAGCAGGATATACTTAGGGAACCAGCACACCACCATAAATACATATTTCAATAGATCATGTTTAATATGTTATCAAAAAAGCATGAAAATCCATCATGAGTGAACAAAGATTTGTACTCATTCATAACTGGAGACTTCAAGTAGTAAAATGAAGATAATAGCCGGCCAGCCCGATGGGCTGTTTTGGCACATGTAGCCTTTTTCAAGGGTCAGCTTGATTTGAGTATAAATCTTTGGGCCTGATTCAGAGCCACTCGTAAGCGGCAGCTCGTTCGCTCCGAGCGATGTTTGCCCAACTGCGCATGCGTACGGATCGTTATACGCATGCGCGAACCAGTCAGTGCGGCCGAAATTCATGTGCTCGCAAAATAGCGAATGCCTGCTAATTTGAGTGACAGGATGAGGCGTATGTGGTGGTAACAGGGGAAGGTGCTTGAAAACGGGGAGTGGAGATCCGATCGCAGGCGTGCTTAAAGGTCAAAACGGGCGTTTTATGGGTGTGCATATTTAAAACAGCAGCGTCATTGACCACGTCACTGGGTTATTTTTTAGCCAGAACTGCTCGCAAAATTGTGGCAGCAAAAACCAACCACAAGAATAGCGAGCAGCTCATACCCTGTTCGATGTACTCGATTAATCTAATAAATAGCGGACATGACGTAGGATGCGAGCGGCCAGGGGGCGTAGTTTCCCAAAAAACGACCGCAAGTTTTGTTCGCTCGTTCAGACCTAGAGGTGTGAACAGACCGCAAACAGCGAACGGTTCATTTGAATAGCCACCCCTATTTTCTGGATGAGCGAGCGCAAATAGCGACCGGCTCTGAATCAGGCCCTTTGTTCACTCATGATGGCTTTTTATGCTTTTTTGATACCATATGAAACATGCTCTCTTGAAATATTTATTTATGGTGGTGTGCTGGTTCCCTAAGTTTATCCTGCTTGGAAAACTTTTGGCTTTGTTGATATATATATATATATATATATATATATATATACATATATATATTATACACTACGTAAATGTGTGTGTGTGTGTGTATATATATATATATATATATATATATATATAATTTTATGCACCATAATTTACCCTGAAATTAGGGTCAAAGACTCACTTTTGTAAAATGAGTGGGGCCCGTGGAGCCCACTCTACAGCCAGCCACTACCTGCCTGCGACTGGCAAATCACTACCTATCTGTGACCGCGACCAATCACTATCACCCCATGACGTGCTGCAGCTTCTACTAGCATGCCGCCACAGTAGTTGTTGGTAAGTCAGAATTTGCATAGGCTATAGGTAGCTCGCCACTACAACCCCTCTTTATCTTGTCAGCACCATCCGCCTGTCACTCTCTAATACCATCCACCTGGGTCTATCCAATGGGATGCAATCGGGAAACCGGCTGACATGATCACGGCAGCTGGCTTCCCGACTGCTTTATCCCGGCGTGGGTGAAATGACAGGCGTCTATATCTAGGCAGCACAGACGGTGTAATAGTTAACATTACTGCTTACAGCAGGTCATGGGTTTGATTCCGACTATGGCCCTAACTGTGCTTGCGTGGGTTTCCTTCGGGTACTCTGGTTTCCTCCCATACTCCAAAAATATACTGGTAGGTTAATTGGCTCCAAACAAAATAAAAATTAACCCTAGGCGTGTGAGCATGTGGTACAGAATATAGACTGTAAGCTCCACTTGGACAGGTCCTGATGTGAATGAACAAATATTCTCTGTAAAGCGTTGCGGAATATGTGTGCACTATATAAATCACTGGTAATAAATAAATATGATGTGGACCACTATCATTGCCGGAATTTAGGACTGAGACAGGTACACCGTGAGGTAATTATCCTCTGAATGAGTTCTGGCTTATGCTTAAAGCCTATACACTGTGAACGAGAGAAAGCCCGATCTGGAAACAAGGCATTATGGGATATGTTCAGGAAGCCGGCGGCCGCAATACCGACTGCCAGCTTCCCGAATCCTCTATCATGCCTAGGGTTAAATGACAGGCATCTAAAATCTTGACGCCTGTGATTTTCCCGATGCCGGGCGCCGCAAGCGGACAGCTGCGGGGGGAGGGGATGGTTAGGTTTAGGGCACCCGGGGGGGGAGCTTAGGGTTATGCACCCCCCGGGGTTTAGGCAGCAGGGAAGGGGGGTTAGGGTTAGGCACCTAGAGGGGGGAGGTTAGGGTTAGGCACCCCTAAGGAGGAATAGGGTTAGGGGGGTTGGTTAGGTTAGTTTTTACTTACCTTAGGGACGATCGGGATTTCCAGTGCTGTCGGGCTCTGCTCTTTTGTCGGGTTGCCGCTGCCGGGAATCGAACTGCCGGCCATGCGGCAGCCGGGATTTCATACCGAATGCGGCATTATTGTGGATCCAAAGGGATTATAAAATTCAGTGGTCTATTAAATATGCATATTTGCTAAGAGCTATTGTCTGCAATAAATCTCTCCCTTCTTACAAACAACTATTAGGGGAATTCAATATGGGTGCGAAAACTCAGTTTTTGCGTTAACATCGCACCTATGACGTCATTATCCCAGGTTTTAGTTTTACACTGTATTCAATTTCAAAGACTTTTTGCAGGTTCGAAAAATCTTTGAAAAAAAACGGGGATAACTTTTCACTACTGAACAGGTGGCGAAAAAAAGAGCATAATTGGGGTTTAGGGGTGCAGGCTTAAAAAATAGCCTGCACCCCTGGGAATCACATTTTAAAAATAACTGTGTAAAAAAAAATAGAAAAAAAAAATAGGGACACCCCAAAAAATTAATTTAAAAATTGGGGTGAAAAAAAAAATGGGAAAAAAGTGTTTAAAAATAGGAAAATAGGTTCAGGGCTATTCTGCAAGTATGTGGCAGGTGTATTCTAGAATAGGCTAATAGCGGCAGGTGCATAGTTGCAGAATTTTTAAAAACTTACTTTAGGGACATAAAAATATGCTAGTGCCCATTTTCATGTACCCCAAATTTGATGACACCACTTAAAAAAACGAAAAAAAATAACCTAAGTGCTCTTCTGCATCACTTCTTCAATGTCGGGAAAAAAGCACCTCCCGCAGCTGTTTAAATCCCCGATTTTCATTTGCAGACTAAAACGGGGGGACCCATAGTGATCCCCCATGTTTTTACAACTTTAGGGGGGTCCTACAATTTTTTTAAGGAAAATTTCGTAACTTTATGCAAATCCCACTTCACAAGCTCCCGTTTTCGTTAGTTTCATATTGAATAGGGGGATAAGCGGGCGCTCGCCCAATACTTTATCCCAGGTAAAAGCTCCGATATGAAACGCAAACTTCGACAGCGAAGTTTACGTTTCATATTGAATTCCCCTCTATTAATTTCCTGCCTGACATTTACTGCAAAACTAAACAGATGAAATAATTGTGCTGGACTAACATCTGATATAAAGCTATAGTTGCTTGTGTGCTAAATTTAATTTCTTACTGCTACAGCTTCTGCATAAATAATTTTAATTGGATATTAGTATTTGTTGAAAATGCTAACTATTGCTGTGGATGGATTCATAACTGACCTACAGCACTAACATCTGATATAATTGTGCTGGATTAACATCTGATACAAAGTTGCTGCTTGAACTTTGTGTACCAAACTAATGGAGGGTACACACTGTCAGATATTCTTGATAATATGAATGGTAACAATGCAAAAAATCATTATATCGTTGACACGTTTGGCATGCATCGACCAACGATGCACGTGCCCGTATGTCAGATAACGATATCTGATGTCATCTGTGTTTGCAGTCAGATTTGGTCGATATCGTTGATCTTTTTATCATTCATATCATTCACATTGAACGATAAAATGATCAACAATGAACGATAACGACCAAGTCAGGTACTCTCCCCACACTCCCCGCCCTCCATTTTCTCAAGCACGCGACACTGACAGGAGCAACACAGTGCAGCTCAGCAGGCACCTGTTTCCACTTGCAAAATGGTAAGTTTTTTTAAAAATTTTCAGGTACTGCTGGCGCAAATGTTGGGTGCACTGCATAGGGGTCCAACCAGTGGTCGAAGTGGGGCGGTATACGGTGGTATGAAATACCGCCACTTCCCGACCCCACTTAATTTTAGCCGCAGAAAAGAATGCACCAGCGCTGGGATGCAGTATGGCATCCCAGCACTGGGAAAATAGATCTCAGATTGCACATTCTGGACATATATATATATATAATTGGAGGTGCTACCTGTGGAGACCATTGATATATACACAAAGAAAAAATACAGGTGCACAACTCCAAATTAATGGATTATATATAAATAAATACATTTTGCAGTAAATACAATAGAGGTTTTTGGCATAATCTTGGCCAAGCTTATGGGCCTGCCCACCATATCCGGGTAACCTCTTGTCGGGCAGGTCCCTAACATACTAAGGCTCAAATCCAGAGCACAGGACACCCCCAAACTAGCCCAGCCAATCCACCCCAAAGCACTGCTCTAATAAGAAAAGTGTAGTGTTAAGAGCAGCCGCTGGCCGCATATAAAGCATAAAAATAAAAAAGTGAAATACATATATATAAAGGAAACAGACAGTGAAGTATTAAAATGTGTTAAAGGAAAATGTGTTATACTGCGGTGCCCTGAAGCAGATCAGTAAAGCAATCTAGGGGGACCCACACCCCAAAAATGAACCAAAGCTGCACTACACAGTCTAAATATTAGCAGGACTTACCTATTATTGTGCCTCTGACTGGTGTGCATATTACATTGCCAGACTCCATGCTGTAACCAATGTAGTAGAAGTGCTAGTCTGAGTGGGAAGTGGCTCAGGTTTCCCAGGTGTGCAAATCAATGCACTAATTAGTTTACAAAGAAAATAGATCTCAGACTGCACATTCTGGACATATATATATATAATTGGAGGTGCTACCTGTGGAGACCATTGATATATACACAAAGAAAAAATACAGGTGCACAACTCCAAATTAACTGATTATATATAAATAAATACATTTTGCAGTAAATACAATAGAGGTTTTTGGCATAATCTTGGCCAAGCTTATGGGCCTGCCCACCATATCCGGGTAACCTCTTGTCGTGCAGGTCCCTAACAAACTAAGGCCCTCATTCAGAGCCGCTCGCTAGTGGCCGTACGCTCGTTCCGAGCAATGTTCGCACATCTGCGCATGTGTACGGTTTTTAGTACGCATGCGCAAACCAGTCAGTGCGGACGAAAATCGTTTGTACGCTATATAGCGAGTTCCTGCTATTTTGAGTGACAGAATGAGGCGTATGTGGGTGGTAACAGGGGAAGGTGCTTGAAAACGGGGGAGTGGAATTCGAACGCAGGCGTGCTTAAAGGTCAAAACGGGCGTTTTAAGGGAGTGCATAATTAATACAGCAGCGTCATTGACCACGTCACTCGTTTTTTTTTAGCTCAGAACTGCTCGCAAAATAGCGGTTGAAAAAACCAACCACAAGAATAGCGAGCAGTTCATACGCTGTACAATGTACTCGATTAATCTAATAAATAGCTGACATGACGTATGGTGCGAGCGGCCAGGGGGCGTTTTTATCAAATAAACGAGCGTATGTTTTGCTCGCTCGTTCAGACTTAGAGGTGTGAACAGACTGCAATTTGCGAACGGATCATTTGAATAGCCACCCCTTGTTTTTGAACGAACGACCGCAAATAGCGAACGGCTCTGAATCAGGCCCTAAGGCTCAAATCCAGAGCACAGGACACCCCCAAACTAGCCCAGCCAATCCACCCCAAAGCACCGCTCTAATAAGAAAAGTGTAGTGTTAAGAGCAGCCGCTGGCCGCATATAAAGCATAAAAATAAAAAAGTGAAATACATATATATAAAGGAAACAGACAGTGAAGTATTAAAATGTGTTAAAGGAAAATGTGTTATACTGCGGTGCCCTGAATCAGATCAGTAAAGCAATCTAGGGGGACCCACACCCCAAAAATGAACCAAAGCTGCACTACACAGTCTAAATATTAGCAGGACTTACCTATATTGTGCCCTGACTGGTGTGCATATTACATTGCCAGACTCCATGCTGTAACCAATGTAGTAGAAGTGCTAGTCTGAGTGGGAAGTGGCTCAGGTTTCCCAGGTGTGCAAATCAATGCACTAATTAGTTTACAAAGAAAATAGATCTCAGACTGCACATTCTGGACATATATATATATATAATTGGAGGTGCTACCTGTGGAGACCATTGATATATACACAAAGAAAAAATACAGGTGCACAACTCCAAATTAACTGATTATATATAAATAAATACATTTTGCAGTAAATACAATAGAGGTTTTTGGCATAATCTTGGCCAAGCTTATGGGCCTGCCCACCATATCCGGGTAACCTCTTGTCGTGCAGGTCCCTAACAAACTAAGGCCCTCATTCAGAGCCGCTCGCTAGTGGCCGTACGCTCGTTCCGAGCAATGTTCGCACATCTGCGCATGCGTACAGTTTTTAGTACGCATGCGCAAACCAGTCAGTGCGGCCGAAAATCGTTTGTACGCTATATAGCGAGTGCCTGCTATTTTGAGTGACAGAATGAGGCGTATGTGGGTGGTAACAGGGGAAGGTGCTTGAAAACGGGGGAGTGGAATTCGAATGCAGGCGTGCTTAAAGGTCAAAACGGGCGTTTTAAGGGAGTGCATTATTAATACAGCAGCGTCATTGACCACGTCACTCGATTTTTTTTAACTCAGAACTGCTCGCAAAATAGTTGTTGAAAAAACCAACCACAAGAATAGCGAGCAGTTCATACGCTGTACAATGTACTCGATTAATCTAATAAATAGCGGACATGACGTATGGTGCGAGCGGCCAGGGGGCGTTTTTATCAAATAAACGAGCGTATGTTTTGCTCGCTCGTTCAGACTTAGAGGTGTGAACAGACTGCAATTTGCGAATGGATCATTTGAATAGCCACCCCTTGTTTTTGAACGAACGACCGCAAATAGCGAATGGCTCTGAATCAGGCCCTAAGGCTCAAATCCAGAGCACAGCACACCCCCAAACTAGCCCAGCCAATCCACCCCAAAGCACTGCTCTAATAAGAAAAGTGTAGTGTTAAGAGCAGCCGCTGGCCGCATATAGAGCATAAAAATAAAAAAGTGAAATACATATATATAAAGGAAACAGACAGTGAAGTATTAAAATGTGTTAAAGGAAAATGTGTTATACTGCGGTGCCCTGAATCAGATCAGTAAAGCAATCTAGGGGGACCCACACCCCAAAAATGAACCAAAGCTGCACTACACAGTCTAAATATTAGCAGGACTTACCTATTATTGTGCCTCTGACTGGTGTGCATATTACATTGCCAGACTCCATGCTGTAACCAATGTAGTAGAAGTGCTAGTCTGAGTGGGAAGTGGCTCAGGTTTCCCAGGTGTGCAAATCAATGCACTAATTAGTTTACAAAGAAAATAGATCTCAGACTGCACATTCTGGACACATATATATATATATAATTGGAGGTGCTACCTGTGGAGACCATTGATATATACACAAAGAAAAAATACAGGTGCACAACTCCAAATTAACTGATTATATATAAATACATTTTGCAGTAAATACAATAGAGGTTTTTGGCATAATCTTGGCCAAGCTTATGGGCCTGCCCACCATATCCGGGTAACCTCTTGTCGGGCAGGTCCCTAACATACTAAGTCTCAAATCCAGAGCACAGGACACCCCCAAACTAGCCCAGCCAATCCTCCCCAAAGCACTGCTCTAATAAGAAAAGTGTAGTGTTAAGAGCAGCCGCTGGCCGCATATAAAGCATAAAAATAAAAAAGTGAAATACATATATATAAAGGAAACAGACAGTGAAGTATTAAAATGTGTTAAAGGAAAATGTGTTATACTGCGGTGCCCTGAAGCAGATCAGTAAAGCAATCTAGGGGGACCCACACCCCAAAAATGAACCAAAGCTGCACTACACAGTCTAAATATTAGCAGGACTTACCTATTATTGTGCCTCTGACTGGTGTGCATATTACATTGCCAGACTCCATGCTGTAACCAATGTAGTAGAAGTGCTAGTCTGAGTGGGAAGTGGCTCAGGTTTCCCAGGTGTGCAAATAAATGCACTAATAAGTTTACAAAGAAAATAGATCTCAGACTGCACATTCTGGACATATATATATATATATATATATAATTGGAGGTGCTACCTGTGGAGACCATTGATATATACACAAAGAAAAAATACAGGTGCACAACTCCAAATTAACTGATTATATATAAATAAATACATTTTGCAGTAAATACAATAGAGGTTTTTGGCATAATCTTGGCCAAGCTTATGGGCCTGCCCACCATATCCGGGTAACCTCTTGTCGTGCAGGTCCCTAACAAACTAAGGCTCAAATCCAGAGCACAGGACACTCCCAAACTAGCCCAGCCAATCCACCCCAAAGCACCGCTCTATTAAGAAAAGTGTAGTGTTAAGAGCAGCCGCTGGCCGCATATACAGCATAAAAATAAAAAAGTGAAATACATATATATAAAGGAAACAGACAGTGAAGTATTAAAATGTGTTAAAGGAAAATGTGTTATACTGCGGTGCCCTGAATCAGATCAGTAAAGCAATCTAGGGGGACCCACACCCCAAAAATGAACCAAAGCTGCACTACACAGTCTAAATATTAGCAGGACTTACCTATTATTGTGCCTCTGACTGGTGTGCATATTACATTGCCAGACTCCATGCTGTAACCAATGTAGTAGAAGTGCTAGTCTGAGTGGGAAGTGGCTCAGGTTTCCCAGGTGTGCAAATCAATGCACTAATTAGTTTACAAAGAAAATAGATCTCAGACTGCACATTCTGGACATATATATATTAGGGGTGTGCACCGGCCACTTTTCGTGTTTTGTGTTTTGGTTTTGGATCTGGATCTTTCTTCGTGTTTTGGATCTGGATTGGTTTTGCCAAAACCACCCTTGCGTGTTTTCGGTTCTGGGTTTTGTGTTTTGGATCTGTATTTTTTTGAAAAAAAGCATAAAAACAGCTAAAATCACAGAATTTGTAGGTTTTTCTGCTCCTATGCTATTATTAACCTCAATAACCTTAATTTCCACTCATTTCCAGTCTATTCTGAATACCTCACACCACACAATAGTGTTTTTATGTCCAAAAGGTTGCACCGAGGTAGCTGGATGACTATGCTAAGCGACACAAGTGGGCGGCACAAACACGTGACCCATCTAGGCGTGAAACTGCAGTGGCAGACAGGATGGCATTGAAAAACTAGGCCCCAAACTGTACATAATGCAAAGAAAAAAAAGAGGTGCAAGATGGAATTGTCCTTGGGCCCTCCCACCCACCCTTATGTTGTATAAACAGGACATGCACACTTTAACAAACCAATCATTTCAGCGCCAGGGTCTGCCACACAACTGTGGCTGAAATGATTGGTTCGTTTGGGCCCCCACAAAACAAGCTGGCAATTTATCTGTCCCTGCACAAACTGGCTCTACGGAGGCAAGATGTCATCCTCATCCTCCTCATCCACCGATTCCTCACCCTCTTCAGTGTGTACATCCTCATCCTCACAGAGTATTAATTCGTCCCTGCTGGAACCACAGGTCCCTCTGTACGTTCTGGAGGCTAGTCTCCCTGGAAGAGTTGATAATTCATTTTATGAACATCATCTTCTCCACATTTTGTGGAAGCAACCTCCTACGCCTTTCGCTGACAAGGTTCCCGGCTGCACTAAACACTCTTTCGGAGTACACACTGGAGGGGGGGCAACTCAGGTAAAATAGAGCCAGTTTGTACAGGGACCTCCAAATTGCTTCTTTTTCCTGCCAGTATAGGTACGGACTGTCTGACATGCCTACTTGGATGCTGTCACCGATGTAATCCTTTAACAGACAGACGCACGCTTGTCGCTGCTGCTTTGAGGATTCAAGTGCGGCTACAGCCCACACAATTCACAAAGACAGGAAAAAAAAAGAATATTTTATTGTTTGTGGAGCACACTTTGAGGGTTACACCACCCTTTAACAGACAGACGCACGCTTGTCGCTGCTGCTTTGAGGATGCAAGTGCGGCTACAGCCCACACAATTCACAAAGACAGAAAAAAGAAGAAGAATATTTTAATTGTTTGTGTAGAACACTTTGAGGTGTCACCACCCTTTAACAGACATACGCACGCTTGTCGCTGCTGCTTTAAGGATGCAGGTGCGGCTACAGCCCACACATTTCACAAAGACCAAAAAAAAAGAACAATATTTTAATTGTTTGTGTAGAACACTTTGAGGTGTCACCACCCTTTAACAGACAGACGCACGCTTGTCGCTGCTGCTTTAAGGATGCAGGTGCGGCTACAGCCCACACAATTCACATAGACAGAAAAAAAAAGAACAATATTTTAATTGTTTGTGTAGCACACTTTGAGGGTGTCACCACCCTTTAACAGACAGACGCACGCTTGTCGCTGCTGCTTTGAGGATGCAAGTGTGGCTACATCGCACACAAGTCACAAACACATTAAAAAAATAGTTTTTTATTTTTTGGAACACTTTGAGAGTTACACCACCCTTTAACAGACAGACGCATGCTTGTCGCTGCTGCTTTAAGGATGCAGGTGCGGCTACAGCCCACACATTTCACAAAGACCGAAAAAAAAAGAACAATATTAATTGTTTGTGTAGCACACTTTGAGGGTGTCACCACCCTTTAACAGACAGACGCACGCTTGTCGCTGCTGCTTTAAGGATGCAGGTGCGGCTACAGCCCACACAATTCACAAAGACAGAAAAAAAAAGAACAATATTTTAATTGTTTGTGTAGCACACTTTGAGGGTGTCACCACCCTTTAACAGACAGATGCACGCTTGTCGCTGCTGCTTTAAGGATGCAGGTGCGTCTACAGCCCACACATTTCACAAAGACCGAAAAAAAAAGAACAATATTTTAATTGTTTGTGTAGCACACTTTGAGGGTGTCACCACCCTTTAACAGACAGACGCACGCTTGTCGCTGCTGCTTTAAGGATGCAGGTGCGGCTACAGCCCACACATTTCACAAAGACCAAAAAAAAAAGAACAATATTTTAATTGTTTGTGTAGCACACTTTGAGGGTGTCACCACCCTTTAACAGACAGACGCACGCTTGTCGCTGCTGCTTTGAGGATGCAAGTGTGGCTACATCGCACACAAGTCACAAACACATTAAAAAAATAGTTTTTTGTTTTTTGGAACACTTTGAGAGTTACACCACCCTTTAACAGACAGACGCATGCTTGTCGCTGCTGCTTTAAGGATGCAGGTGTGGCTACAGCCCACACATTTCACAAAGACCGAAAAAAAAAGAACAATATTTTAATTGTTTGTGTAGCACACTTTGAGGGTGTCACCACCCTTTAACAGACAGATGCACGCTTGTCGCTGCTGCTTTAAGGATGCAGGTGCGGCTACAGCCCACACATTTCACAAAGACCGAAAAAAAAAGAACAATATTTTAATTGTTTGTGTAGCACACTTTGAGGGTGTCACCACCCTTTAACAGACAGACGCACGCTTGTCGCTGCTGCTTTAAGGATGCAGGTGTGGCTACAGCCCACACAATTCACAAAGACAGAAAAAAAAAGAACAATATTTTAATTGTTTGTGTAGCACACTTTGAGGGTGTCACCACCCTTTAACAGACAGACGCACGCTTGTCGCTGCTGCTTTGAGGATGCAGGTGGAATCTAGACGGGATTTGGAACCGAGGACACACTACCTCCATCAATTGTCTAAATCCCACTGCACTAATGTCGGATACCGGACGCACGTCTAACACCAACATAGCAGTCAAGGCCTCAGTTATACGTTTTGCTTCAGGATGACTGCTGTCGTACTTCATCCTCATCGCTAGGGACTGTTGGAGGGTCAATTGTTTAGTAAAAGTAGTGATGTTCCTACTTCCTCTCTGGGATGATGAACAACTCCCAGCAGCAGCAACAGCACTAGGAGGAAGTGGTTCTTGATCTTTCCCTATTTTATTTTTATCGGAGAAAGTTTGGTCCTCCATTTATGTTATATTGATATATATACGTGCGGCTAAAGCGCACACAAACACAGAAAATATTATTTTATTTTTGCTGGAGAGTAGTGCACTTTGTGGGTTACACCACCCTTTAAGAAATGAGCCAGCCGGCTCTTTACTTATGGGACACAGGCGCACGCTTGGCGCTGCTCCTTTGTTGATGCACGTGCAGCCACAGTGCACACAATTCACAAACACAGAAAATAATTTTTTTTTTGGTTTGGACTGGAGTGTACTTTCGGGGGTTACAGCACCCTTAACGGTCAAGCCAGCTGGCCCTTTACTTATGACACAGGCGCACGCTTGGCACTACTTTGTTGATGCACGTGCGGCTACTGCGCACACAATTCACAAACACAGAAAATAATTTTTTTTTTGGTTTGGACTGGAATGTACTTTCGGGGGTTACAGCACCCTTAACGGTCAAGCCAGCCGGCCCTTTACTTATGACACAGGCGCACGCTTGGCACTACTTTGTTGATGCACGTGCGGCTACTGCGCACACAATTCACAAACACAGAAAATAATTTTTTTTGGGGTTTGGACTGGAGTGTACTTTCGGGGGTTACAGCACCCTTAACGGTCAAGCCAGCCGGCCCTTTACTTATGACACAGGCGCACGCTTGGCACTACTTTGTTGATGCACGTGCGGCTACTGCGCACACAATTCACAAACACAGAAAATAATTTTTTTTTTGGTTTGGACTGGAGTGTACTTTCGGGGGTTACAGCACCCTTAACGGTCAAGCCAGCCGGCCCTTTACTTATGACACAGGCGCACGCTTGGCACTACTTTGTTGATGCACGTGCGGCTACTGCGCACACAATTCACAAACACAGAAAATAATTTTTTTTTGGGTTTGGACTGGAGTGTACTTTCGGGGGTTACAGCACCCTTAACGGTCAAGCCAGCCGGCCCTTTACTTATGACACAGGCGCACGCTTGGCACTACTTTGTTGATGCACGTGCGGCTACTGCGCACACAATTCACAAACACAGAAAATAATTTTTTTTTCGGTTTGGACTGGAGTGTACTTTCGGGGGTTACAGCACCCTTAACGGTCAAGCCAGCCAGCCCTTTACTTATGACACAGGCGCACGCTTGGCACTACTTTGTTGATGCACGTGCGGCTACTGCGCACACAATTCACAAACACAGAAAATAATTTTTTTTTGGTTTGGACTGGAGTGTACTTTCGGGGGTTACAGCACCCTTAACGGTCAAGCCAGCCGGCCCTTTACTTATGACACAGGCGCACGCTTGGCACTACTTTGTTGATGCACGTGCGGCTACTGCGCACACAATTCACAAACACAGAAAATAAATTTTTTTTTGGTTTGGACTGGAGTGTACTTTCGGGGGTTACAGCACCCTTAACGGTCAAGCCAGCCGGCCCTTTACTTATGACACAGGCGCACGCTTGGCACTACTTTGTTGATGCACGTGCGGCTACTGCGCACACAATTCACAAACACAGAAAATAATTTTTTTTTGGGTTTGGACTGGAGTGTACTTTCGGGGGTTACAGCACCCTTAACGGTCAAGCCAGCCGGCCCTTTACTTATGACACAGGCGCACGCTTGGCACTACTTTGTTGATGCACGTGCGGCTACTGCGCACACAATTCACAAACACAGAAAATAATTTTTTTTTTGGTTTGGACTGGAGTGTACTTTCGGGGGTTACAGCACCCTTAACGGTCAAGCCAGCCGGCCCTTTACTTATGACACAGGCGCACGCTTGGCACTACTTTGTTGATGCACGTGCGGCTACTGCGCACACAATTCACAAACACAGAAAATATATTATTTTTTTAGCACTTGGGGGGAGCTCCCCTGATGGACAGAGCACCCCCTGGACAACACTGCAGCACTCCTTTAGGACTGGGACACTGCACAGGACTTTGGAGTGGACACAGCCCCTATGGAGAACTGACTGCACAACACAGTCCAGCCAGCCCCTATGGACTTTGAAGTAGTGGACACAGCCCCTATTAACAACAGCAGCACAGCACAACACAGCCAGCCCCTATGGACTTTGAAGTAGTGGACAACAGCAGCACTACACTACACTACACTACACAGCCCTAACTCCCACCCTCCCTCTTCACTGTCCACAGCCGAGTGAGAAAATGGCGCCGACGTGGGTACCTTATATAGGATCCAAAACCCGCGAGACTCGGAAGGCGGGATGATGACGTTTTGCCTCGATTTCAGATCCGAGTCAGGCGGGAAAAGTCGAGCCTGATTCGGATCGGACTCGGATCGGGGGGGCTCGGGGGGGTTCGGATTTCAGAAATCCGAACCCGCTCACCCCTAATATATATTAGGGGTGTGCACCGGCCACTTTTCGTGTTTTGTGTTTTGGTTTTGGATCTGGATCTTTCTTCGTGTTTTGGATCTGGATTGGTTTTGCCAAAACCACCCTTCCGTGTTTTGGGTTCTGGGTTTTGTGTTTTGGATCTGTATTTTTTTTAAAAAAAGCATAAAAACAGCTAAAATCACAGAATTTGTTGGTTTCTCTGCTCCTATGCTATTATTAACCTCAATAACCTTAATTTCCACTCATTTCCAGTCTATTCTGAACACCTCACACCTCACAATAGTGTTTTCATGTCCAAAAGGTTGCACCGAGGTAGCTGGATGACTATGCTAAGCGACACGAGTGGGCGGCACAAACACGTGACCCATCTAGGAGTGACACTGCAGTGGCAGACAGGATGGCAGTTAGAAAAACTAGGCCCCAAACTGTACATAATGCAAAGAAAAAAAAGAAGTGCAAGATGGAATTGTCCTTGGGCCCTCCCACCCACCCTTATGTTGTATAAACAGGACATGCACACTTTAACAAATCAATCATTTCAGCGCCAGGGTCTGCCACACAACTGTGGCTGAAATGATTGGTTCGTTTGGGCCCCCACAAAACAAGCTGGCAATTTATCTGTCCCTGCACAAACTGGCTCTACGGAGGCAAGATGTCATCCTCATCCTCCTCATCCACCGATTCCTCACCCTCTTCAGTGTGTACATCCTCATCCTCACAGAGTATTAATTCGTCCCTGCTGGAACCACAGGTCCCTCTGTACGTTCTGGAGGCTGGTCTCCCTGGAAGAGTTGATAATTCATTTTATGAACATCATCTTCTCCACATTTTGTGGAAGCAACCTCCTACGCCTTTCGCTGACAAGGTTCCCGGCTGCACTAAACACTCTTTCGGAGTACACACTGGAGGGGGGGCAACTCAGGTAAAATAGAGCCAGTTTGTACAGGGACCTCCAAATTGCTTCTTTTTCCTGCCAGTACAGGTACGGACTGTCTGACATGCCTACTTGGATGCTGTCACCGATGTAATCCTTTAACAGACAGACGCACGCTTGTCGCTGCTGCTTTGAGGATTCAAGTGCGGCTACAGCCCACACAATTCACAAAGACAGAAAAAAGAAGAAGAATATTTTAATTGTTTGTGTAGAACACTTTGAGGTGTCACCACCCTTTAACAGACAGACGCACGCTTGTCGCTGCTGCTTTAAGGATGCAGGTGCGGCTACAGCCCACACATTTCACAAAGACCGAAAAAAAAAGAACAATATTTTAATTGTTTGTGTAGCACACTTTGAGGGTGTCACCACCCTTTAACAGACAGATGCACGCTTGTCGCTGCTGCTTTGAGGATGCAAGTGTGGCTACATCGCACACAAGTCACAAACACATTAAAAAAATAGTTTTTTATTTTTTGGAACACTTTGAGAGTTACACCACCCTTTAACAGACAGACGCACGCTTGTCGCTGCTGCTTTAAGGATGCAGGTGCGGCTACAGCCCACACATTTCACAAAGACCGAAAAAAAAGAACAATATTTTAGTTGTTTGTGTAGAACACTTTGAGGGTGTCACCACCCTTTAACAGACAGACGCACGCTTGTCGCTGCTGCTTTAAGGATGCAGGTGCGGCTACAGCCCACACATTTCACAAAGACAGAAAAAAGAACAATATTTTAATTGTTTGTGTAGCACACTTTGAGGGTGTCACCACCCTTTAACAGACAGACGCACGCTTGTCGCTGCTGCTTTGAGGATGCAGGTGGAATCTAGACGGGATTTGGAACCGAGGACACACTACCTCCATCAATTGTCTAAATCCCACTGCACTAATGTCGGATACCGGACGCACGTCTAACACCAACATAGCAGTCAAGGCCTCAGTTATACGTTTTGCTTCAGGATGACTGCTGTCGTACTGCATCCTCATCGCTAGGGACTGTTGGAGGGTCAATTGTTTAGTAAAAGTAGTGATGTTCCTACTTCCTCTCTGGGATGATGAACAACTCCCAGCAGCAGCAACAGCACTAGGAGGAAGAGATTCTTGATCTTTCCCTATTTTATTTTTATCGGAGAAAGTTTGGTCCTCCATTTATGTTATATTGATATATATACGTGCGGCTAAAGCGCACACAAACACAGAAAATATTATTTTATTTTTGCTGGAGAGTAGTGCACTTTGTGGGTTACACCACCCTTTAAGAAATGAGCCAGCCGGCTCTTTACTTATGGGACACAGGCGCACGCTTGGCGCTGCTCCTTTGTTGATGCACGTGCAGCCACAGTGCACACAATTCACAAACACAGAAAATAATTTTTTTTTTGGTTTGGACTGGAGTGTACTTTCGGGGGTTACAGCACCCTTAACGGTCAAGCCAGCCGGCCCTTTACTTATGACACAGGCGCACGCTTGGCACTACTTTGTTGATGCACGTGCGGCTACTGCGCACACAATTCACAAACACAGAAAATTATTTTTTTTTAGGTTTGGACTGGAGTGTACTTTCGGGGGTTACAGCACCCTTAACGGTCAAGCCAGCCGGCCCTTTACTTATGACACAGGCGCACGCTTGGCACTACTTTGTTGATGCACGTGCGGCTACTGCGCACACAATTCACAAACACAGAAAATAATTTTTTTTTGGTTTGGACTGGAGTGTACTTTCGGGGGTTACAGCACCCTTTAACGGTCAAGCCAGCCGGCCCTTTACTTATGACACAGGCGCACGCTTGGCACTACTTTGTTGATGCACGTGCGGCTACTGCGCACACAATTCACAAACACAGAAAATAATTTTTTTTTAGGTTTGGACTGGAGTGTACTTTCGGGGGTTACAGCACCCTTAACGGTCAAGCCAGCCGGCCCTTTACTTATGACACAGGCGCACGCTTGGCACTACTTTGTTGATGCACGTGCGGCTACTGCGCACACAATTCAGAAACACAGAAAATAATTTTTTTTTTGGTTTGGACTGGAGTGTACTTTCGGGGGTTACAGCACCCTTAACGGTCAAGCCAGCCGGCCCTTTACTTATGACACAGGCACACGTTTGGCACTACTTTGTTGATGCACGTGCGGCTACTGCGCACACAATTCACAAACACAGAAAATAATTTTTTTTTTGGTTTGGACTGGAGTGTACTTTGGGGGTTACAGCACCCTTTAACGGTCAAGCCAGCCGACCCTTTACTTATGACACAGGCGCACGCTTGGCACTACTTTGTTGATGCACGTGCGGCTACTGCGCACACAATTCACAAACACAGAAAATATATTATTTTTTTAGCACTTGGGGGGAGCACCCCTGATGGACAGAGCACCCCCTGGACAACACTGCAGCACTCCTTTAGGACTGGGACACTGCACAGGACTTTGGAGTGGACACAGCCCCTATGGAGAACTGACTGCACAACACAGTCCAGCCAGCCCCTATGGACTTTGAAGTAGTGGACACAGCCCCTATTAACAACAGCAGCACAGCACAACACAGCCAGCCCCTATGGACTTTGAAGTAGTGGACAACAGCAGCACTACACTACACTACACTACACAGCCCTAACTCCCACCCTCCCTCTTCACTGTCCACAGCCGAGTGAGAAAATGGCGCCGACATGGGTACCTTATATAGGATCCAAAACCCGCGAGACTCGGAAGGCGGGATGATGACGTTTTGCCTCGATTTCAGATCCGAGTCAGGCGGGAAAAGTCGAGCCTGATTCGGATCGGACTCGGATCGGGGGGGCTCGGATTTCAGAAATCCGAACCCGCTCACCCCTAATATATATATATATAATTGGAGGTGCTACCTGTGGAGACCATTGATATATACACAAAGAAAAAATACAGGTGCACAACTCCAAATTAACTGATTATATATAAATAAATACATTTTGCAGTAAATACAATAGAGGTTTTTGGCATAATCTTGGCCAAGCTTATGGGCCTGCCCACCATATCCGGGTAACCTCTTGTCGTGCAGGTCCCTAACAAACTAAGGCCCTCATTCAGAGCCGCTCGCTAGCGGCCGTACGCTCGTTCCGAGCAATGTTCGCACATCTGCGCATGTGTACGGTTTTTAGTACGCATGCGCAAACCAGTCAGTGCGGCCGAAAATCGTTTGTACGCTATATAGCGAGTTCCTGCTATTTTGAGTGACAGAATGAGGCGTATGTGGGTGGTAACAGGGGAAGGTGCTTGAAAACGGGGGAGTGGAATTCAAACGCAGGCGTGCTTAAAGGTCAAAACGGGCATTTTAAGGGAGTGCATAATTAATACAGCAGCGTCATTGACCACGTCACTCGTTTTTTTTTAACTCAGAACTGCTCGCAAAATAGTTGTTGAAAAAACCAACCACAAGAATAGCGAGCAGTTCATACGCTGTACAATGTACTCGATTAATCTAATAAATAGCGGACATGACGTATGGTGCGAGCGGCCAGGGGGCGTTTTTATCAAATAAACGAGCGTATGTTTTGCTCGCTCGTTCAGACTTAGAGGTGTGAACAGACTGCAATTTGCGAATGGATCATTTGAATAGCCACCCCTTGTTTTTGAACGAACGACCGCAAATAGCAAATGGCTCTGAAACAGGCCCTAAGGCTCAAATCCAGAGCACAGGACACCCCCAAACTAGCCCAGCCAATCCACCCCAAAGCACTGCTCTAATAAGAAAAGTGTAGTGTTAAGAGCAGCCGCTGGCCGCATATAAAGCATAAAAATAAAAAAGTGAAATACATATATATAAAGGAAACAGACAGTGAAGTATTAAAATGTGTTAAAGGAAAATGTGTTATACTGCGGTGCCCTGAAGCAGATCAGTAAAGCAATCTAGGGGGACCCACACCCCAAAAATGAACCAAAGCTGCACTACACAGTCTAAATATTAGCAGGACTTACCTATTATTGTGCCTCTGACTGGTGTGCATATTACATTGCCAGACTCCATGCTGTAACCAATGTAGTAGAAGTGCTAGTCTGAGTGGGAAGTGGCTCAGGTTTCCCAGGTGTGCAAATCAATGCACTAATTAGTTTACAAAGAAAATAGATCTCAGACTGCACATTCTGGACATATATATATATATAATTGGAGGTGCTACCTGTGGAGACCATTGATATATACACAAAGAAAAAATACAGGTGCACAACTCCAAATTAACTGATTATATATAAATAAATACATTTTGCAGTAAATACAATAGAGGTTTTTGGCATAATCTTGGCCAAGCTTATGGGCCTGCCCACCATATCCGGGTAACCTCTTGTCGGGCAGGTCCCTAACATACTAAGGCTCAAATCCAGAGGACAGGACACCCCCAAACTAGCCCAGCCAATCCACCCCAAAGCACTGCTCTAATAAGAAAAGTGTAGTGTTAAGAGCAGCCGCTGGCCGCATATAAAGCATAAAAATAAAAAAGTGAAATACATATATATAAAGGAAACAGACAGTGAAGTATTAAAATGTGTTAAAGGAAAATGTGTTATACTGCGGTGCCCTGAAGCAGATCAGTAAAGCAATCTAGGGGGACCCACACCCCAAAAATGAACCAAAGCTGCACTACACAGTCTAAATATTTGCAGGACTTACCTATTATTGTGCCTCTGACTGGTGTGCATATTACATTGCCAGACTCCATGCTGTAACCAATGTAGTAGAAGTGCTAGTCTGAGTGGGAAGTGGCTCAGGTTTCCCAGGTGTGCAAATAAATGCACTAATAAGTTTACAAAGAAAATAGATCTCAGACTGCACATTCTGGCCATATATATATATATATATATATATAATTGGAGGTGCTACCTGTGGAGACCATTGATATATACACAAAGAAAAAATACAGGTGCACAACTCCAAATTAACTGATTATATATAAATAAATACATTTTGCAGTAAATACAATAGAGGTTTTTGGCATAATCTTGGCCAAACTTATGGGCCTGCCCACCATATCCGGGTAACCTCTTGTCGTGCAGGTCCCTAAAATACTAAGGCTCAAATCCAGAGCACAGGACACTCCCAAACTAGCCCAGCCAATCCACCCCAAAGCACCGCTCTATTAAGAAAAGTGTAGTGTTAAGAGCAGCCACTGGCCGCATATACAGCATAAAAATAAAAAAGTGAAATACATATATATAAAGGAAACAGTGAAGTATTAAAATGTGTTAAAGGAAAATGTGTTATACTGCGGTGCCCTGAATCAGATCAGTAAAGCAATCTAGGGGGACCCACACCCCAAAAATGAACCAAAGCTGCACTACACAGTCTAAATATTAGCAGGACTTACCTATTATTGTGCCTCTGACTGGTGTGCATATTACATTGCCAGACTCCATGCTGTAACCAATGTAGTAGAAGTGCTAGTCTGAGTGGGAAGTGGCTCAGGTTTCCCAGGTGTGCAAATCAATGCACTAATTAGTTTACAAAGAAAATAGATCTCAGACTGCACATTCTGGACATATATATATATATAATTGGAGGTGCTACCTGTGGAGACCATTGATATATGCACACAAAAAAATACAGGTGCACAACTCCAAATTAACTGATTATATATAAATAAATACATTTTGCAGTAAATACAATAGAGGTTTTTGGCATAATCTTGGCCAAGCTTATGGGCCTGCCCACCATATCCGGGTAACCTCTTGTCGTGCAGGTCCCTAAGATACTAAGGCTCAAATCCAGAGCACAGGACACCCCCAAACTAGCCCAGCCAATCCACCCCAAAGCACCGCTCTAATAAGAAAAGTGTAGTGTTAAGAGCAGCCGCTGGCCGCATATACAGCATAAAAACAAAAAAGTGAAATACATATATATAAAGGAAACAGACAGTGAAGTATTAAAATGTGTTAACGGAAAATGTGTTATACTGCGGTGCCCTGAATCAGATCAGTAAAGCAATCTAGGGGGACCCACACCCCAAAAATGAACCAAAGCTGCACTACACAGTCTAAATATTAGCAGGACTTACCTATTATTGTGCCTCTGACTGGTGTGCATATTACATTGCCAGACTCCATGCTGTAACCAATGTAGTAGAAGTGCTAGTCTGAGTGGGAAGTGGCTCAGGTTTCCCAGGTGTGCAAATCAATGCACTAATTAGTTTACAAAGAAAATAGATCTCAGACTGCACATTCTGGACATATATATATATATAATTGGAGGTGCTACCTGTGGAGACCATTGATATATACACAAAGAAAAAATACAGGTGCACAACTCCAAATTAACTGATTATATATAAATAAATACATTTTGCAGTAAATACAATAGAGGTTTTTGGCATAATCTTGGCCAAGCTTATGGGCCTGCCCACCATATCCGGGTAACCTCTTGTCGGGCCGGTCCCTAACATACTAAGGCTCAAATCCAGAGCACAGGACACCCCCAAACTAGCCCTGCCAATCCACCCCAAAGCACCGCTCTAAAAAGAAAGTGTAGTGTTAAGAGCAGCCGCTGGCTGCATATAAAGCATATTTTATGCTCTTAACATTACACTTTTCTTATTAGAGCGGTGCTTTGGGGTGGTTTGGCTGGGCTAGTTTGGGGGTGTCCTGTGCTCTGGATTTGAGCCTTAGTATGTTAGGGATCTGCCCGACAAGAGGTTACCCGGATATGGTGGGCAGGCCCATAAGCTTGGCCAAGATTATGCCAAAAACCTCTATTGTATTTACTGCAAAATGTATTTATTTATATATAATCAGTTAATTTGGAGTTGTGCACCTGTATTTTTTCTTTGTGTATATATCAATGATCTCCACAGGTAGCACCTCCAATTATATATATATGTGTCCAGAATGTGCAGTCTGAGATCTATTTTCTTTGTAACCTAATTAGTGCATTGATTTGCACACCTGGGAAGCCTGAGCCACTTCCCACTCAGACTAGCACTTCTACTACATTGGTTACAGCATGGAGTCTGGCAATGTAATATGCACACCAGTCAGAGGCACAATAATAGGTAAGTCCTGCTAATATTTAGACTGTGTAGTGCAGCTTTGGTTCATTTTTGGGGTGTGGGTCCCCCTAGATTGCTTTACTGATCTGCTTCAGGGCACCGCAGTATAACACATTTTCCTTTAACACATTTTAATACTTCACTGTCTGTTTCCTTTATATATATGTATTTCACTTTTTTATTTTTATGCTTTATATTAGGGATGTGCAGGCTCGGATAGGTTCGAGTTTGCACGTGGAGTTCGGATTTTTCCCTCCAAAAAAACGGAACTCAGAACGAGGCAAAACGTCATCTTACATGGACGAACATCATCATTCCTGGTCTTTTGTCCAGGAATGATGATGTTCGTCCATGTAAGATGACGTTTTGCCTCGTTCTGAGTTCCGTTTTTTTGGAGGGAAAAATCCGAACTCCACGTGCAAACTCGAACCTATCCGAGCCTGCACATCCCTACTTTATATGCGGCCAGCGGCTGCTCTTAACACTACACTTTTCTTATTAGAGCGGTGCTTTGGGGTGGATTGGCTGGGCTAGTTTGGGGGTGTCCTGTGCTCTGGATTTGAGCCTTAGTATGTTAGGGACCTGCCCGACAAGAGGTTACCCGGATATGGTGGGCAGGCCCATAAGCTTGGCCAAGATTATGCCAAAAACCTCTATTGTATTTACTGCAAAATGTGTTTATTTATATATAATCCATTAATTTGGAGTTGTGCACCTGTATTTTTTCTTTGTGTATATATCAATGGTCTCCACAGGTAGCACCTCCAATTATATATATATATGTCCAGAATGTGCAGTCTGAGATCTATTTTCTTTGTAAACTAATTAGTGCATTGATTTGCACACCTGGGAAACCTGAGCCACTTCCCACTCAGACTAGCACTTCTACTACATTGGTTACAGCATGGAGTCTGGCAATGTAATATGCACACCAGTCAGAGGCACAATAATAGGTAAGTCCTGCTAATATTTAGACTGTGTAGTGCAGCTTTGGTTCATTTTTGGGGTGTGGGTCCCCCTAGATTGCTTTACTGATCTGCTTCAGGGCACCGCAGTATAACACATTTTCCTTTAACACATTTTAATACTTCACTGTCTGTTTCCTTTATATATATATGTATTTCACTTTTTTATTTTTATGCTTTATATGCCGTCAGTGGCTGCTCTTAACACTACACTTTTCTTATTAGAGCGGTGCTTTGGGGTGGATTGGCTGGGCTAATTTGGGGGTGTCCTGTGCTCTGGGTTTGAGCCTTAGTATGTTAGGGACCTGCCTGACAAGAGGTTACCCGGATATGGTGGGCAGGCCCATAAGCTTGGCCAAGATTATGCCAAAAACCTCTATTGTATTTACTGCAAAATGTATTTATTTATATATAATCAGTTAATTTGGAGTTGTGCACCTGTATTTTTTCTTTGTGTACATCCCAGCACTGGAACAGCGGCGGAAATGTGTAGAGATGTGTCCTGCAGGGGACACATCTCGATCGGCGGCTTAGGACACGCTGGCATGTAGCCGGGACAAAGCGTCCGGTCCCAGCTACAGTCAGCACACACTGGCCTCCAGCCAATTGCAAGGTTCGCGGCCGCAAGCCAATCACGGGGCTCGCAGCCGCCAGCCAATCACAGGGCTCGCGGCATCCAACCAATGAGAAGCTGCCAAGTGGCAGCTTCACATTGGCTCGCACAACTGCACCAGCAACGTGGGACCCGATGTTCCTGAGTCCTGGCAGCTCCGTTCCAGCAGCGCACTGAGCGCAGGACAGAGGTAAGTAGTGAGAGGGAATAGAGAGAGGGGAGGATGTGAGAGGGAATAGAGAGAGGGGCAGACAGAGGGAGGCAGGCAGTTAGTATTGTAGGGGGTGACAGAGAGGGAATTAGTGAGAAGGGCAGGGTGTGAGAGAGGGGAGCAGGCAGGGAGAGAGTGGGGGTCATTGTACGTCTCACCCCCCCGTGAGACGTACAATGGGGTGATATGGAAGCAGAGGCCCAAGGGGAGGGGGGGGAAGAGATTAATTCGCCATACCCCCACCTCTAAATTCCCACTTCGAGCACTGGGTCCAACTGGGCCCAGTGGGGGAGGCACCCAACGGGTCTGCCTAAACTGGGCACAGCTGGGGGCCAGTAGCATATCAGGGGCAGGCATAATATCAGGCATAAAGGGGGCACATATCGGGGGCTCTGCAGAAGGGGGCAGGCACAGCATACGGGGGCTCTGCATAAAGGGGCTCTGCATAAGGGGGCACAGCATAAAGGGGGATCTACATAAGGGGGCGCAGCATAAAGGGAGATCTGCATAAGGGGGCACAGCATAAAGGGGGGCTCTGCATAAGGGGGCACAGCATAAAGGGGGGCTCTGCTTAAGGGGGCACAGCATAAAGGTGATCTGCATAAGGGGGCACAGCATAAATGGGGGATCTGCATAAGGGGGCACAGCATAAATGGGGGCTCTGATAAAAGGGGCACAGCATAAGGGGCGCTGGATAGTTTTAGGGGCATATTTAACAAACTCAGTATATAATATTGATCTACAAAGAACTGTTTTTACAAAATTTATTTTTAATATATGTTTTTAAATTTGATTATTTCAGACATGGCTGGTAACCGCGAGTTCTGGACAGGATTTCTGGACTTGTACCAAGCCAAGGAGTGCTTGTGGAACATCAGAATTAAAGAGTACTCAGATCGGGGCCTGAAGAAGAATGCAGACATTGCCAGGGTAAAGCAGAAGATAAACAACTTCTGGACAACGTTCCTGCGGGAGCACAACAAATATGTGAATGCCAAATGTTCGGGAGCAGGGGCAGATGAGGTGCGGAAACCACGTTTATGGTACTATGACATACTCTCCTTCGTCCTTGAGAAAGAGCCAGAGAAGTGGTCAATCAGCTCACTGGATGAGGACGTGGAGGAGGACCGTCCTGAGGATGAATCAAAGAGTTAGGATACCTTAAGTACATCAACCAATTTTTTGATTTTATCTGTTTTTTGCTGTTTTTCACTTTATCCATGGGATATAGTCATGAATCCGCCGTCTGAAATGTCAATCGCCTGCTTCGTGACTGTGAATAATCGGCATGGGACTAATTATAGGCGTCTAAATACGGACTCCTATCATCAGGCCCACGTGGAAATCCAGATGCCAGGCATACCTAACGTAGGTAAGCCGGGCATCTGGACTTGTTACCCATGGGAGGGGGGGTTAGGATTAGGGTCACCCGGGGGGAGTAGGGGAAGGAGAGGTTAGGGTCAGGCCCCCCTAAGGGAGGGTGAGAGTTAGGTGGTGGAGAGGGGAGGTCTAGGGGGCTTATTCACCTCTGTCGGGATCTTCTGCTGCCACCCTTCCAGCATTGGTATTTCATCTGCCGGCCTTAGGTCAGGCGGTATGACATACCGAATATTTTTGTATAAAAAAAAATTGACCATTTAGGTCCAGTATTTTATTGGTTAATTAACATTTGTTTCTATCCCAGTTCCTTCGCACAGAGGAAGTGGATCCTGATGCTCCGGTCAGTGAGCTGGTGGAACTTGAAGTCCACCACCACCTTCCCAACCTTCCGCCATGAAGCACAGGTCGGCAGCTAAGATGTCCACAGCCTCAAGTTCTGGACCTAGTCAGTCAGAAACATTTTGAAAGCGTGCCGAGGAGGTTCTACAGACAAATATGGATGATTTAACAGTTTTTGGCCTCAACATCGGTAATGAATTGAGGAAAATGAAGCCCCACACCCAGCTGTACTGCAGAAAGCTCATGTATGAAGTTGTGTGTCGTGGTATGGTCGATGAAATTGATGAAACCACGATGCTAAGCTCATACAAAGCCAAGCAAACAGCTCCCACGGAATTCAGTACTTCTCATCATCCACCGCCGTATCCCCATAATCCTCCTCAGCAGTATTGTCCCCAATATACGTCGGGAACCCCTGCACCACCAACCAACCTCCCTGGGCCATCTTCAAGTGGTGTGCACTCTGCTTGGCGGAGTGCACTGTCAACTATTGCCGATTGATTTTTTTTTAGATTAGTTTTTTTTTACAATGTTTTCAAATTGTTTCTGCCCGATTTTTCCTGCTCTTTCTTTAGGATGAGATTGAGTTGTTCATACTACCATAAACTTGGACTTTCTCCACCTCAATTGCCCCTGTTGATGAATGTTTGGCATTCCATAATTGGTTGTAACTTCCACGGACACTGGGCCTGATTCAGACCTGCTCGCAAGCGCATTGCGCTTGCAAGCGGGTCAATTGTGGGCCAGTGCGCATGTGCAGCGTGCGCAAGCCCCGGTGTAAGTGCAAAAACCACTCACTCCGGTGCTCGCAACAAATGGGGCGGCGTCGATGTTGATCAACAGCTCGCCCCGTTTTGTTGGTGGGGGGGGTGGCTGGGCAAACGGAGGTGTTCCTGCAGGAATGCCTGCCGGTTGTGGGTGACCCTACTGACATCACTCGTGATGTTAGTAGGTGGACTTCCTGCTCTATTATAGCAGGAAGTCCACTGGGGCTTGCGGCAACGAGACCCTACCACAAGGGTCTCTGTCACGCTGGGCAGTGGGTTTTTGAAAGCTGAGGTCTGAGGCTGTGGGAGGAGGCGAAGGCGAGGGGCCTGGACGTATGATCTCCGGATCCACAAGTCTTGGTCATTGGCTAGACCTAGTCAATGGTGCGGAGTCTAACTCACAAGGAGGTGTTCACCAGTGACCCCTCCAAGCGGGATATGGGCTTGTGCAGCTCCCTGTAAGCAGGTCACGGTCCTTTGACTTGGTGACCAAGGCCTGCAGGGAAAGAGCATCAAAACACCCGTGGCCCAAGGGTAATGCCTGGAATAGGCACGTGGGGAGTGGGATAGAACTCCTGGCTGGAGAAAGGCACTTGAGGTGCTGGCTAGGGAGGTGTGGAGATTTATTGGTAGGCTGAGGTAACAGCTGGATATCCCATGAAGTATATACCGGATTGCCGGCCGGAGATCATGCACTAGGGTGCAATGAGATGAAGGGTTAACCTGCACACAGGCTGTGATGGTGAAAGCACTGTGATGAGATGAAGGGTTAACTTGCAAACAGGCTGTGATGTTAAAAGCTCTGCGATGAGATGAAGGGTTAACTTGCACACAGGCTGTGATGGTAAAAGCACTGAGGTGAGATGAAGGGTTAACTTGCAAACAGGCTGTGATGGTAAAAGCACTGCGGTGAGATGAAGGGTTAACTTGCACACAGGCTGTGATGGTGAAAGCACTGTGATGAGATGAATGGTTAACTTGCACACAGGCTGTGATGGTAAAGCACTGTGGTGAGATGGAGGGTTAACTTGCACACAGGCTGTTGCTTAGTAAAGGCACTGTGGAGAGATGGAGGTTAAACTTGCACATAGGCTGTTGATTAGTAAAGGCACTGTGGAGCGATGGAGGTTAGCTTTCACACCGGCTGTTGATTAGTAAAGGCACTGTGGAGAGATGGAGGTTAAACTTGCACACAGGCTATTGATAGTAAAGGCACTGTGGTGAGATAGCTTAGAAGCTCTGGAAGAAACACACTGGAAGCACGGGAACCTGGAACGAGACTCCTCTAGTTACACTAGCGGTGACAATGATTGTTCAGGCAACTACCTGGAGTACAGGAGCCGGATATATACCCCTGGAAGCCTGCTGATAGGCCCACAGCGTCAGCTGACCAGCCGGGCCACTCAGGGAAGGAAGTACTGACATAGGGAAAGTGTCATGGCGGCGCCTATGACGGAAACTGTGATCCCCGCTCACCGGGCCAGCCGCCCGACTGCCCGGGAAGTCAGAGGAAGCCGGCGGGACGGTAAGGGACGGCCGATCCCCGGCTAAACTCTGACAGGTCTCGTCGCAAACCTGATGGTCGCGATGGTCTTGACATCACCTGGCCACTGTGGGTGGTAACTAAAAAAACAAGCGGCCACCCTGATTCAGAGCGAGCTTTCGCTTTTTGCGAGCGGCTCTGAATCAGGCCCACTGTTCGGAAGTATATGTATCTTCTGCTTTACCCAGTTATGTCTGCATTTTTCTTTGGGTCTGTGCTATACATTACCATAAGCTGATGTGCCTGGTTGACCTGATATGAGTACTATTTTTTTTTTCTTTTATGGCACTCATTGGCTTGGAACAAATCTGGTGATCCTGTCCAGAATTCCCCCGGTTTTATATAAATTATTTATATTAAAAGGTTTAACAAACCAAAAATGGTTGTCTGTCTTTTTTTTCGCAATATATTTACACCTCTTTGTAATCAAAAATGTTTTTTGATTTTTATGTTTGATATTAACTGATTTTTGACCCACAAAGGTAAGACCAGGGCACACGTATCCACTTGTCAATTTTAATGAGCAATTGAACCTTAACGATATTGTTATCGTTCAATCACTCACTAAAATCGTACATAATTAACGCAGTTTAATGTCGGAAATGACCAGCGATGTACACTCCCTGCTGGTCATTTCACACATCAATCATAACGACAGATTGGCCATGTTCGGGGATGATGGAGGGTGCCTACAAATCATTCAGTGTAGGCACTGCAGGGGATGGGGAACGACTGTACGATTACGATGTTGTAATCGTACTGTCTTTCCCTAATCACCTAGTGGATGTGCGGCTTTATTGGTCTGTTAGGATGCCGCATCCTTATTTAAACAGAGACAAAGAGGAAACAAATTAGCAAAAATCTGTAACAAAACAGCAAATATCCTTAACACAGGGAGCCGTGCTGACAAACTGTCCATGTACTTGGACGCAGCGTTCTTTTATAAGGCAAATAAAAATAAGGAAACAGTAATCGAAAACAGGAACAGCTGCACTGTCAGCCTATTAACCCATTCAAACATCCTCATTTATGATACAAAGTAACACATACTGGTGACATACTTGCCATACACAACTGTTTTGCATATAGACAAATCAGTACTACTGTAAATAGGTAGTACATAAAAACATAAAAAGGAATAATAAAGGGAATTGACACCCTACATTAGTTTCTGATACAATTATATATAAAAATAATAAAAATAACATTGTGACTTTCAGCCTCATAATGACTGGATAGCTTTCATTAATGACTCAGGGCCTGATTCAGACCCGCTCGCGAGCGCTGATCGCTCGCAAGCGGGTTGATGTTGCCCAAGTGCGCATGCTCCGCCGTGCGCATGTGCGAGACCCGAATAACGACGGCCAAGCCGTCGTTATGGGTCTCGCACCAAAAGGGGCGTGCTGTCGATGGTGATTGACAGCACGCCCCTTTGGTGGGCATGCCGGGGGCGTGGCTGCCCAGACGGAGGCGTTCCCATGGGAACGCCTACCATCTGGGGCCGGCCCCACTGACATCACTAGTGATGTCAGTGGGAGTGCTTTTGGCTCTGATAGAGTCAAAAGCACTCCAGGGCTTGCGGCAGCGAGACCCTACCACAAGGGTCTCGTCGCAAGCCCGATGGTCGCGATGGTCTTGACCATCGCGACCATCATTTTGGCCACTCACTATAGCTGTGGGTGGTCACCCACAGCTATGCGAGTGGCCAGGAGGCCGCTCCAAAAAGTAAGAGGGACGGCCCTGATTCAGAGCGAGCGCTCTGTCAGAGCGTCCGGCTCTGAATCAGGGCCTCAGGGCCTGATTCAGAGCCGCTCGTAAGCGGCCGCTCGTTCGCTCCGAGCGATGTTCGCACAACTGCGCATGTGTACGGCTCGTAATACGCATGCGCGAACCAGTCAGTGCGGTCGATATTCATGTGCTCACAAAATAGCGAATGCCTGATAATTTGAGTGACAGAATGAGGCGTTTGTGGGTGGTAACAGTGGAAGGTACTTGAAAACGGGGAGTGGAGATCCGAACGCAGGCGTGCCAAAAGATCAAAACGGGCGTTTTAAGGGTGTGCATAATTAACAAAGCAGCGTCATCGACCACGTCACTTGATTGTTTCTTAGCCTGAACTGTTCGCATGATTGCGGTAGGAAAATCCAACCACAAGCACTGCGAGCAGTTCATACGCCTTTCGATGTACTCGATTAATCAAATAAGTAGCGGAGATGACGTAGGATGCGAGCGGCCTGGGGGCGTTTTTTACAAAATAGCGAGCACATGTTACGTTCGCTCGTTCAGACATAGAGGCGTCAACAGACTGCAATGAGCGAGCGCTCTATTTAAATATCCGGCCCCTTTTTCTGAACGACCATTCGCAAATAGCGTCCGGCTCTGAATCAGGCCCTCAGTAAACTAGGTCAGGATATTGGGAATTATGGCCCTGATTCAGATCCGGACGCAAGTGGCCGTTCGTACGTTCGGCGTACGTGCCGAAATACGTTAATTTAAGCGCTCGCTTGTAATTTCGTACACAGCTAAACTTCCTCCCCAAAGTCTACCGACCCCTCCTCTAGCTAACGAGCGAGCCAAATAGCGAGCGTACATCCCCGATGTGGCTTGCAGAGAACGCTCGCACAAGTACAAACCGGAAGTGGGCCTGTCAGATTTCGATTACCTGCTCGTTCATTCAGCCTACCTCCTTCAATCGTATCATGCCATATATCAATTAGCTTAATTGCTCTTCACATGTTTTCCATACTTTTTTTTCTTCAATAAACTTTACTTTTGTCCGTGTTTTTGTTTACCCGCAGAATATGTACGGTTTAAACAATGGTTTTCTTTATCCAAAATACATGTTTGATCCAATTATCAATTTGTATTCCGTGTTTTTACCCACGCATATTTTACTGGTTTCATTTCTTTATTTAAATTAGCTTACGCATGTCACTGCATCAAGCCTATCATAACTCACAATACTTTTTTTGGCCTGTAGAACACATGACTCATACACTAACCAATAGAATGGTTCCTGTTAATTTACCAACTACATTAGCCAATCAAAATTATTTTCTGGTCTTTATTAAAACTGTTTTATTAAAAATACACCATTGCCATCATGAGAGCCTCTGCATTCACCAAGCGGGAGCTTATTGTTCTGACAGAGGTGATGGACCGGCGTATCACCAGCCAGCCTCCCCCCATCAGCAATCGGGAGAAGCGTGCCGCCTATGCGGAGGTTCGCGGCCGCCTGCGTTCCTTTGGCTCACACCGACAGATCGTCCAGCTGGAGCGCAGGTGGTCCGACCTTCAACGGCGGACGCCCCGCTTGCTGGCATGTTTTCGCCAGCGTATAGCGGAAAGTAAGTTATGTTTTGTTTGGTTTTCATGTTTATCTTTGCGGCCCTATCTGCGTATGCATGTTTTCTTGTTTGGCCTGTTTCTTTTTTCACACATATCTGCGTGTGCATGTTTTCTTGTTTGGCCTGTTTCTTTTTTTCACACATATCTGCATGTGCATGTTTTCTTGTTTGGCCTGTTTCTTTTTTTCACACATATCTGTGTGTGCATGTTTTCCTTTTTGTTTGTTAACCAATTAGCGTTTAGAAAGGTGATGTTCTAAACTAACCTCAATTTGTTTCCCATCATTTAGGGGCCGAGAGAAGACCACGGCGTCATCGCCTGCGCAGACATCGCCCTCGTCCCCTCTCCCCAACCCCCAGCCAAACCTCCTCTCCCCCAAATTCCCAAAATTCCCCCTCCACCCCAGCCTGCCCAGACCCTGTCGCCCATCCCTCTTGGCGATTTCCCCTCCATCCAAATTCCCCCTCCCCTCAACCCACCCCTCTCTTGACCACCCCATCTCCAGAGTCTGTAATTACACCCCCAACCTCCTTAGGAAATTTGCCCACCTCCGAGGAGGACGATGGTGTGGTTCCTGGTCCAGCCGTCATTCTCAACGGTATGTTTCCCTTTTATCCTTTTTTTTTTTGGAAAATGTGTTGATGTAATCCTTTGTCTGTGCCTTTTCCTTTTTTTAGTATTTTAAAAGGTTGGTTATATATCTGTTTGTATTTACATTTCTCAGCTGATTTCCCCATACACATATCACACATGTCAAAACACTCAAACTTGTATCTCTTGTTTACGGTAGCAAGATTTTTTTTTTTTTTTTTTCATTTTTTTTGGTGTTTTTTTGTTTAAGTTTTTGTTTTGTTAAAAGAATTTGTGTTTTTTTGGATTTTGAAACACTATTGTCACTTTTTGCTAAGTCTATTTTGCTTGAGTAGTTTTTTAGATTCATAAATTATGGATTCATTTTAGTAAGCACCACAATTTTATAACCCACAGAGGACCAGAGGCGTTTGGCGGAGCTAGCCGGGTGTGTCCAAATGATGAGGGGGCATGTGATCAGCCTGCTGGTGGTCCTGGATAGAATGTCGGGGATCCTGCGCCACTAATTTTTTTTTTTTTACCAGAATTATTTTTCAAAAATAAAAATTTCAATTTTGAATACAGTCTCATTCCTTGTCTGTAAATCTTAGATTGTTTAAACTTACATAAGTAGACTATTGCAGCAAGTATTTGAAACTAATGTAACTAAGATTGTGTAAAGCTGATTTTTTAAAGCAGGCACATGAAACACCTAACACTAACAATAGGTTTGGAGAGTTACCAGCATTTTTTTTTTTTCTTTTTTTGGTATTTGTAAATTTTTAGGTAAACCTGCTTAGGCCGAGATTCTAAAACATATTGATTCTACATAATACCTTTTGGTGTTGGTTTTAACCCACAAAGCATAGTAAAAAAATGAGCAAATTGACACATTACAGGATTAGCCATTGAGCAACTTTTCCTTGGGTGAACCTGCTTACACTTGCTTGTAATGTCGAAAAGAAATGATGTTTTTCAAATAACCAAAAATTTAATCACAAAAAATTATAAACACAAAGTGTTGGGTCACAAACAATACACACATAATAACATAATAATGATAACAAACTGAAAAAACCAGCCTACACCATAATAAAAATTAAGATAAAAATCAAGAACTGGTTGACGAATGAGCATGCCAACATGATTCCACAAATGTTGCGTTTCCAAATTGGGTCCAGAAGATATATCCAATGTGGCCACATGAAGTCATTTTTTGGGAGCAGGAAGTAGTCATCGTTTCATTCCGAAAGATTTTTATTTTTAAAAAAAAAAGGGAAAATAAAAACCAATTAATTTGAATGCCCAATAATAACCTTTCTACATTGTGTCAAATACCTTTTTTTGTGACAATAATTACCTAAAGAATCTGGCCACCACATCATCGCGTATGGCCCCCCCACATGCTGACCTCCGACCAACCTCAGGGGGGCCATCCTCAGGCAAGGCATCCTCTGGCTGCATTGGGACACCACTCCTTATGGCGATGTTGTGAAATATCCCACACAGGACTACAATTTTCGAAACCATATCCGGCAAATACATGAGCTCGCCACCAGAGCGGTGGAGGCATCTGAATCGGCCTTTTAAAAGGTCGATACAGTGCTCCACCACTTGCCTGGTGGCTGTAAGTGCAGAATTAAAATCACTTTGTGGGCCTGGTGTGGGAGCCAAATAAGGAGTGAGCAGCCAGGGCATGCAAGGGTAGCCACTGTCTCCTGTGAAAAAGAAGTGACAACATCAGGATCACTGTGTATCAAGCTTTGCATTGGTATCTACTAAAGGTCTCCACTTACCCAGAAGCCACGCATCACCAGCTTGTAGGTTGTTTAATTTTTGCCAAATCCCTGATTGCCGGATGACGAATGAGTCATGTGCACTCCCGGGTAATTTTGCATTCAGGGACAGGATCTGGAGGGAGGCATCACATACCACCATTACATTCAGTTAGTGATAGTGTTTTCGGTTCCGAAAAATGGCCTCCAGCCGTGCTGGAGGCTGAAGTGGTATGTGAGTACCATCCACAACCCCTATAATGTGTGGGAAGCCAGCTATTTGGTAAAAATTGGCCTTGGCCACACTAAGGGAACCTATATCCAAAAGGCATTTTAATAAAATGATGGAGGTGCTTGAAAAGGACCTCCATCACTGCCCTCAGGATCCTTGAAAAGGAGGATTGGGAGATTCCCACAACTATTCCCACCGTGGTTTGAAAGGATCCTGAGGCACAGTAATGTAACACCACCTTAAATTGCGTAAGTGGTGGTATTGCTGTAGGACTGTCAATTTGCCGCTCCAGACCACTCTCTATTAATGAGAGAGTGTCTATGATGATTTGGGGCGGAAGACGGTATCGCCTTAACACCTCATCATCGGGCATTCCAAAAAGGGTGACGTGTTCTATATATCTGGGGCCTTGCACGCCTACAATGCCTATGCCTGGGACGAGATTGAGGTTGGTCGGCTTCCGGTAGCATGGCCACAATAATCCGACCAACATCAACCTGAAATGGAAAGAATTGAAGTTAAGGTATGTTGCCCCCAAAAAAGACAGAAAAATACTTATCTTTACGATACAATCCAAAGATGCTTACATGCCGGGGTATTGTCATGATTTCCCAAACCTAAAATTCAACAGACCATAAAAAGGACAAAATTTGGGGTGTCCATTTTGTAAGCTTGATTTTGTAAAAGGCACAAAAATAAAGGGGCTAAACACACATTTCTACAAAGAGCAAACCGACATTGCGACGACTTCCACAATTTGGCCCCCAAAAATCTACCCAGATTGTGAACGGTAAATATTTCGCAATTTAACTAGAGAAATCAAGCCTACAAAAGTGCGCTAAATAGTTCGCAATTTAACTAGAGAAATCAAGCTTACAAAAGTGCGCTAAATAGTTCGCAATTTAACTAGAGAAATCAAGCCTACAAAAGTGCGCTAAATAGTTCGCAATTTAACTAGAGAAATCAAGCCTACAAAAGTGCGCTAAATAGTTCGCAATTTAACTAGAGAAATCAAGCCTACAAAAGTGCGCTAAATAGTTCGCAATTTAACTAGAGAAATCAAGCCTACAAAAGTGCGCTAAATAGTTTGCAATTTAACTAGAGAAATCAAGCCTACAAAAGTGCGCTAAATAGTTCTCAAATTTATGATCCACAAAAACACAGAAAAAATCATTAATGTCCACAAAAGATGCGAAAATAAAGTCCAGAACATTTAACAAACAAGTGAAAATCCAAACTTACCAATACACGATATAGAAGTCACAGAACAAAAAGGTCGTTGGGGCAGAGCCAAAATAAACCTACAAAAGGAAAAAAAAAAAAAATTGCTGGTACAAAATACAAAAAAAAGGAGAGCCATATTTTACAAAAGGATGACGGTAAAAAACTTACCAAAAAAATACACCACAACTAAAAGAACCACACCAAAAAATGCGAATGGAAAGTTAAACACAAAAAAAACGCCTCTAACAAATCCCAAAACACCGCCAAATACAACTCCCGCCAACAATCCACTCCGACCAACGTTACCTCCAACAAACAACACCCGCCACCTAGACTCGAGTCGCCAAAAGCCATAAATAGTGTTTCTTTTCCCGCTCAAATTAAGGACGGATCATAGGAACGCACAATCAATGATGCGGCCGAATAATAAGGACGCATGTATAAATACGTCACGACCATAAAAAAACGGTCTGGTGTATTTCTTGTTTTGCCCCGAAAAATGGTTACAGACCAGCCAAACAATGGCCAAGAGGCGGCCGGTAAGTATTTCTCTAATTTCTTTTCAAGGATTATTTTGAACCAGAATATAGTGAAAGTTTGACATCTAAAATTAAAATATTTTAATGTAAATAGGTGTTGAGGATGACATGGAAGAGGCTGCTGGGCCCAGTATTCCGGCCAAAGCTGGCAAAAAGAAAAGGCAGCCACAATTCACAAGAAAGGAGATGGAGGTTTTGGTTCAGAAGTGTGTGGACATCCTGCCACAGGCAGACAGGAATATGGGTGTAAGCCAGAAGTGGAGAATGTGGGAGGAGATAGCCAGTGCTGTCAATAGGGTGGGTGATTATGTCCGTCTAGCCCGGGATGTCAAACGGCAGTAAGCAAAAACTTGACCAACACAAATAAAAAGGGTCAAATAATGCAGGAATAATGCCTACTTTTTCACCCACAGATGGCAAGACTTCAAATATTGCCTGAAGCAAAAAATGGCTGACAGGGCTAGGCATGCAAGGGGGACAGGTGGGGGTCCCACCCCTGTGTCATTGGAGTTTAATGATTTGGAAGAGCTGGCACAGGGGTGTGTGCAGGATGTGGAGGTGTTTGGCGTGTCCAACATGGATACGGACATGCCAGACTTTGTGGCTCCTCATGTTGTCCCAGGTAAATGTTGTGATGTAACCAACTCTGAAATGTTATTGTGACAATATGTAGATTGTAATGTTCCTCTTTTCTCTTTTTTCTCACAGAGACACAGGCGGATGAGTCTGCTCCAGAGGGGAGCCTTGGACGCAGAATTTCTGCTGGCTCTGCAGGGGAGGAACCAGTACATCCGTCTGAGGACCCTGCAGAAGCCAGTCCTGGGCAATCCCCCTCGCAGGCAGTGGCACTCCTCACAGAACTCAATTTTAAATCGGATTCCCATACGGAGATTCTGTAGAGGATGGACACCAGTCTGTTACGGGTAGCTGAGGGCCTGGAGCAAAATGCTGCGGCCAACGTGACCATTGGTCAGGCCCTGGCTGAAAATACCAGGGCCAACATCCGAATCGCCAATGCCCTGGAGCAGCTCGTTCGCCAGCACATGGTGGAGCCGACCTCCCTTCCTGCCGGAACATCTGGATCCTCCACCTCTGGCACAACAACAGCCATTCCTCCAAATGTGCCTAGCCCTGTGCCTAGTCCAGAGGCCACAACATCTGCCTCTGGACAGGCCAGCCAGAGGACATCCCGGACCTGGTCTGGCGCCCACCCTACCCCAGCCAAACGGGGAAAGAAACGATGACAGCACTGGCTACTTTTCCCACACTCCTTCTGTGCTTGCCCTATATTCCTTAAGGGCCAAAACTTCCCTCTCCTTTCTTGTGAATTGTTTTTGTTGTTGTTGTATTTTTGGTCCAATAATTATAATTTCTAAAAGACAAATGTACCAAATATTAGTGGGTAACAATGACCCCAAACTTGTACGTCAAAATGCACATGATTTGATAAAAAATGTGTGCTGAAAATAAAACCTACAAATTGTTCTCAACTGTATTGTGACATTATTTGAAAAATGGTTTCTAGTTAATCCTGTACCACAAGGAAAAAAACGAAATCTTAGCTTTTGATAAAAAAAAAAAAAGGGTTAAAAAAAAATGTTTCTTTAAGGAACACTTGTTAAAAAAAAAAAAAAAACTCCAGCCCAATGCAAAAGGTTACAATTCACACAAACATGATGACAATATTGTTACAATATCACAAAACACTAACAAAATTGTAAAATACATTCCTTAAAAAATACACTAATTGTGTAATCCTGAAATTAGCAGCTGAGATTTTCAGCTGCGTACGGTTTTGTGCTATCCCAAAGAAAAAAAAAAAAAACACATTACAAGCTGGTTTGCAATCCAAAGTTGATTGTCTTTCTGACAAGCCGTGATAAATCGAAGAAACATTGAGGAAGCCCGGGCCAGAGGACAAGGCCATCGCCATTGTGGTCGAGTAATCCAGACCCCAAGCTGTGCGAGCAGTTTGAACGGAAAGAGGATCAGCCAGTGACGTATGACTTGGTACGAACACATTTGACGTTCGCATGAGCTAATTTAAGTACGCCCCAAAAACGCCTCGCCACGCCTGCGTTTTCCCATCTCCACCCCCGTCAACGCCCAAAAACGGCCTGTTCTGTCAATCACAGTTCACATGTCACTTCCTGCTCGCAATTTGCCGAACGAGTGACAAAAAGCTCGCAATCTGCCGTACACACATGCGCAGTGTTACACCGACACATGCGCGGTTTCTCAACATCGGAACGCAACGAGAGTACTGCTGTTAACGAGCAGCTCTGAATGAGGGCCTATATTATGAGGAGTTTGCAATATCAATGTGTTTGGTTAATCTATTTTTATATTTATCATAATGTTTTATCATTTTTAATGAAAGAACATTTATATGAATAAGCCTCGGTACTAATTAGCTCAATATGTGAAATTATTCCAAGTCTTAGCACAAATAAAATCTTCCCAAATTAATTTTTTTTTTACAAACTACATGCTTCTGTACCAGTGGAACGGTAAGTAACGTTTTGTGTCTTAATCTTCACTTTTAAGGAAACATAATACCATTTAGTTTCAGGATACAGTTTTCAGTTTCTATCACAATGTTACTCATAATAAGTATTGTGTTATGCCTGAAAACATAATTGTTATGTTCTTGCAAAATGAAGAGTAAAACTAAAATAATTTCATCCACCAGAGGGCAGAATTGTACTGTTTATGCTACTGGCAAATCTAAAAGTCACAATAAAAAAAAAAAAAGAAATAATTTTTTATATATGGTTTAAGTGTTCTAAGCATGATTAAATATAAAAAACCAAAATATCTCCAACTTTAACCATATTTCATTACTTATAGTATGTGGTGCTAGCCTATGGTGCTAGCCTATGGACTTTCTAGTGGTTCTAAAGTGCACTTAGGTATTATTTAGATTTTTTATATACCATATAAATATGAGCAAAAAATATTGAATAAAGAAGTATACGAGTATTCTTATTTGTACAGAAACATTATAATTAATGCACAGGGCAGCCATCAGAAATTTTGGGGCCAGGGACTAACAAAATTGGCAGAGCCCCCAGCCGCCCCCCCCCCCGCAAAAAAAAAACACTGACTACATGTCACTCACTTTGTAAATGGTTCTTCTGTATGAATGTAGTTACAACACAAATGCTGCGTGTGCACAGTGGCATCTGTGCATTACAAAACAATTGCTCGTTCTGCGTAAATATCGGCATTGCGCCAGTCTGTGAATCAGGCCCTTAGTGCTTGATACATCATATATGTGCACTAATACAACAACTTTCTGAATGCGGAAACTTAGGCTCTATCAGGGGTGAGAGAATAAAAAGAAAACACAATTTAAGTTTGTTGTGTTCTATTAATCTAATTGGCAGTGATATACATTCTGTGCATGTGTAGAATGCCGTCTTCTGTTTAAGACAGGCAGCAGGAAACCCATATTCTAACTGTTTAATAGAGGTCTATGCTGATTTGGAAACATGAGGAGGATTTGATATATAAGGAAAGAACTATATTGTTTTTATAATCAGAAAAAACTGCAGAAATAGTATTATATAGGTGGGGAGAATTCCATGGAGCACAATGAGAAGGGGATCTATCCACAACCCAATGAGCAGGGACAGTCTCCATCATGCTCTGTCTCGACTGTCTGAATAAACAATCAATCAATGGCCTGGCCCGGATCAGGAAGGAAGGAAGGACGGACGTACTGTACACTGGCACCTGGAGGGCACTCTGCCTCATCCCTGTACTGTACACCGACACCTGGGAGGCACTCTGCCTCATCCCTGTACTGTACACCGACACCTGGGAGGCACTCTGCCTCATCCCTGTACTGTACACCGACACCTGGGAGGCACTCTGCCTCATCCCTGTACTGTACACCGACACCTGGGAGGCACTCTGCCTCATCCCTGTACTGTACACTGACACCTGGAGGTGCTCTGCCTCATCCCTGTACTGTACACTGACAGCTGGAGGGCACTCTGCCTCATCCCTGTACTGTACACCGACACCTGGGAGGCACTCTGCCTAATCCTTGTACTGTACACTGACACCTGGGAGGCACTCTGCTTGGAATTGGTATGAAATACCGCCGGCCCCTTCCCCGCTGCCTAAACCTAAGGCTCCCCCGGGGGGGTGCCTAACCCTAAGTCCCCCCCCGGGCTGCCTAACCCTAACCCTCCCTCCCCCTAGCCTAACCCTCCCGGGGGGTGTCTAACCCTAAGTCCCCCCCGGGAGCCCTAAACCTAACCCTCCCCCCCACGGCTGTCTGCTCACGGCGCCCGGCATCACTACGATCGGGATGCTGGGTGCCGGTCTCCCGGTGTCGGGGAAATGCCGGGCGTCTACATCTAGACGCCCGGCATTTCACCCTTGCCGGGATATGACAGTCGGGAAGCCGGCTGCCGGTATTTAGGCAGTCGGCTTCCCGATTGCATACCCTCTGCCTCATCCCTGTACTGTACACTGACACCTGGGAGGCACTCTGCCTCATCCCTGTACTGTACACTGACACCTGGAGGCGCTCTGCCTCATCCCCTGTACTGTATGAGACACCTGGGAGGGACTCTGCCTCATCCCCTGTACTGTACAATGACACCTGGGAGGCACTCTGCCTCATCCCTGTACTGTACACTGACACCTGGAGGCACTCTGCCTCATCCCCTGTACTGTACACCGAGACCTGGGAGGGACTCATCCCCTGTACTGTACACTGACACCTGGAGGCGCTCTGCCTCATCCCCTGTACTGTTCACTGACACCTGGAGGCACTCTGCCTCATCCCCTGTACTGTACACTGACACCTGGAGATGCTCTGCCTCAACCCTGTGCTGTACTCTTGCACCTGGGGGGCACTCTGCCTCATCCCTGTACTGTACACTGACACCTGGAGGCACTCTGCCTCATCCCCTGTACTGTACACCGAGACCTGGGAGGGACTCTGCCTCAACCCCTGTACTGTACACTGACACCTGGAGATGCTCTGCCTCAACCCTGTGCTGTACTCTTGCACCTGGGGGGCACTCTGCCTCAACCCCTGTACTGTACACCGACACCTGGAGGCGCTCTGCCTCATCCCTGTGCTGTACTCTAGCACATGGGGGACGGCGGACAGACAAGCAGACAGACACACGGACAGACACAGACAGACAGACAGACACACACAGACAGACACACACACACAACTTACCTATCTTACTGCTTCTTCTGTCTCAGCCTGTATGCTCCGGAGCGGACACCGGCTCTTCACACCACCCACTCGCCACGGATCCTTTCTCTCATCCAGCGGCGTGACGTCAGAACCTGTGGCCTGATGACAGATGATGTTTGCATATATGTGCTTAATTGCTTGTGAGATATATCCATATAACATTAGTAGCAATATATTTTGACCAATTTTGCAAGTCTTGACACTAACATTCCTGCCTGCAATATAGGATTTCGTGTTTTCAACTATTTGCTGTGATATTTCTTTTCTTCTCACTCAGGCCCTGATTCAGATCCGCTCGCTGGTCTGAAGGGCGTTTTTTTTTTCTTTTTGTCCGGCCTTCTGGCCGCTCGCTAAGCTGTGGGTGACCCTTGTGGTAGGGTCTCGTCTGCCGCACGCCCCAGTGAGCTTCTGGCTCTAATAGAGCCGGAAGCTCACTACTGACAACACTTGTGATGTCAGTAGGGCCGCCCTCAAACGGCAGGCGTTCCTTCAGGAACGCCTCCATTTGACCAGCCACCCCCCTCCCCGCCTTCAAAACGGGGCGAGCTATTGATCAACATCGACAGCCGCCCAGTTTGTAGCGAGCCCCAGATCAAGTGAATTTCTCACTCGCTCCGGGGCTCTCACACGCGCATGCGCACTGCCCGACCATCGACCCACTTGCGAGCGCATGGCGCTTGTGAGCAGGTTTGAAGCAGGCCCTCAGCACAATATACATGATAAATGTGATGCCTATGCAACTACTTTTGACCCTATATTTTCCCTAAATCCCATTGGTTTACCACATTTGATAAGAAATTATAGACTTACTATAATGATCATCTCTTGGTAAAAAAACTGATTTTAAAACTTTATGTCCTGTTTGTGTTTAACTAAAGATTACTAATACAACATCACCTCACCGTCAGCCACATCTCACACACACTAGCAATAGCAGCAGACACTGAGATAAGAATACACTGATCACAGGAGTCAGGCAATTTGTGTTCCATCTGCTGGGGGCCCAACAGAGATGTGCTGAGAGTCAACAGCAGAGGCTGAGGAGCCTGAAAAGCAATAATAGTGACTACATTAAATCTGCCCTTGCTTGACAGTGAAAGAGTAAAGCTTGAAATGGGACTCTTGTCCAGGATCTGGCCTCGCATTTTCACATATAACCCATATGTCATCACATAGACTGTATGCCCCTATATAGCCTCACATTTCCACATATACCCCATATGTCGCCACATAGACAATATAGCCTCAAATTCCCACATATAACCCATATTATACCACATACTGTAGACAGTACTCCCATATAGCCTGACACCTACATACAGTATAACCAATATGTCACCACATATATAGTATACCCCCATATAGCCTCACATTTCCTCATATAATAACCCATATGATATTACAGACACAATATACCCGCATGTAGCCTCACATTTGCACATTTAACCCATATGTCACCACATAGATAGTATAACCCCATAAAGCCTCACATACCCACATATAATCCATATGTTGGAATCGGTATGTTTGACTGCCGGACCTAAGTCTGGCGGTTCAAATCCCGACACTAGAAGACCGGCATGACAAGATCCCGACAGGTAAGTATTTTTTACTATACCTAACCCTCTCCCCCCTAACCCTAACCCTCTTTTAGGGGTGCCTAACCCTAACCTCCCCCCCAGTGCCAAACCCTAACCTTCTCTCGTAAGTGCCTAAACCTAACCCCCCCTCCCCGCACCCTAAACCAAACCTGTGGGGGTGCCTAACCCTAACCTCCCCCTGTGGGTGCCTAATCCTAACCCCCCTTCACCTAGTCTGACCCTTACTCCCTCGGGGGGGGGGGTGCTTAACCCTAAGTCCCCCCGGGAGCCCCTAATAACCATCCCCCCCACGGCTGTCCGCTCCCATCACTCGGCTTACCTTCGTTCGGTATGCCGGGCATCAGGCACCCGGCATAGGGATAATGATAGGCGTCGGGATTTCGATGCCTATCATTAGTCTCCTGCTGGAATTTGACAATCGGGAAGCAGGTGGTCGGCATTTCGACCGTCGGCTTCCTGACTACATCCCCATATGTTGCTACATAGATAGTATACCCACATATAGCCTCACTTACCCACATATAACTAATAAGCCACCACATTGACAGTATACCCCAATTTTAGAACATTCCACCCCCTTAGGAGTCGAATTTTAAAAAAAATCCCTTTTTAGTGGGTACATACATCATGGAAGGAATATACTCCCCGATTTTCATGTTTCTAGATCCATGGGTTTGGACTGGGCGTTGATGAGTCAGTGAGTACTGAGTCAGTCAGGAAATTTGCTTTTATATATATGTATAAATTGCTGCATGGGTATTACAGATCTGATCTGCATACATTTCCTCATTAAAGAAGAGATGACAAAGAAGTCAAAGACAAGCGAATGAAAAACAAATTAATAAACAATTAATAGGTAGAAATAAAGCAGAAATATTCCTAGAAACACAAACAGTTTATTGGGCTGAGCTCTGATTTGTCTCTTCGCCTTTGAGCATAGCTCTTTATGCATTGTATATCTCTCTATCAGCGTTAGGCACCACGTATCACTCCAGATGTTACTGATGTATCAATACCGCAAGTCCTACACTTGGCAGAAATATTTACATTTTCCCTTCAGTGGAAGACAATGGCTGTGCTTTATAATGTAGTGAGCAATTTGTTATCAGTTATTTTTTTTAGCCATAATAATATTCCCTTGTTGGAACAATTCAGCAACACTTCCTATTCCAAGGGAAACATCTCTGCTATACAACAGAACAGAAAAATGAACTGAGCAGTGAGAAGATCCATCACTGGGCCGTCCCTGGCTTCCTGGACACCAGTGTTTCTGCTGACCCTCATAAGGACAGTAAGAATCCAGCTTTATCCGGCTATGTGCGTGTGTGGGTGTATGTTTTTATCCTTGAGAGGATCCTATCAATTCCTAACTGAGTTGACCGTCACACTTGAATTCTAGCAGATGGAAGATCTGACATCTCAATTTAAATAAAGCCGCTAAAATATTCATAAAACAGAAATATTTGCATAAACAACATCACAGCAGGCCACTCCATGCACCTGAACCCAGCTTAACTCCTTGCTAAACCTCATGCTACTGTAGCTTCCCCAGTAACTGGATTACCTGGGAATTCCAACCAATCTTATGGGAGTAGATTGGATTGGACGAATTTAATTCTCTGCTGCAAGCTCACAGTGCAATCCGGCTCCTGGCGAGTAGCAGGTCATACAACACTGGCCTTACATTTACCACAATATAAAAATCAGAATATATTACTACTGTCCCCTTAATTCCATACAGAGCTGATATTGGTGCATTGGGTGCTTTAGGGTATCCGGACAAGGTTACTTACCTGCAGGGCCGAAACTAGGATATCTGTTACCCGATGCAAGGTAGCAATTTTGTGCCCCCTCCCTTCCTGTACCTGGATTTTGTCCTTGCTCCTCCATAAGGCAGTGCACTAGTCAAATGTCCCTGGTATAGTGACTTACATTATTCCACACACAATTATGCCCATTACACATTAAGCCACACACTATAATGCCTATTACCAAAGTGCCACTTACATATTTGCTCGACACCATTTTATGCCCCACAGTAAGGCTTCTAATTACTTTAAAATTACCTGCTCATTGCCAGGGGGTTCCATGCTCATTGCCAGGGGGTTCCATGCTCGTTGCCAGGGGGTTCCATGCTCGTTGCCATGGGGTTTATGCTCGTTGCCATGGGGTTTATGCTCGTTGCCAGGGGGTTTCATGGGAGAAGATGCAGCTTTCAGCATCTTCTCCCGGCACTTGCGCTGGCCTAACAGACACTAGTGGTCCAGTAGGACCACTAGTGTCTGTCTCCTCCTCAGCGGCGGCCATTTTTGGATGGCCGTTTTCAGCAGAGTCCATGCGGACGGCTAGTCCACATGGAATCTGCTGAAAATGACCATCTGAAAATGGCCGCCGCCAAGGAGGAGACACACTAGAGGTCCAGTAAGGACCTCTAGCATCTGTCTCCTCCTTGGCGGCGGCCATTTTTGGATGGCCATTTTCTGACTCTGCAGCCCCCAAGCCACAGTGAGTCATCCCTTTTTCATCCCCTGCATTCCGGCACCAGGTGCGCGTGCACCTCTATCCCCCCTAGTTGCGGCCCTGCTTACCTGCCCCTGTTGGGAGCTTCACCATCGAGATGCATCTGTTGGTCTTCTGACCACCGGCCTCCCGTCCGTCGGTATATCATACCGATTCCACCATAGGTGCTTCCCCCCTTTTGGGTCTACCCCATAGGCAGTTCTCTTGCAAATGTGGCACTGGTCTGTGACAACATGTGTCACTTCACTGCCAACTCATTACCAGCAACTTCGCAGTTAAGATACTGCAGGATGCTGCCCCTTCATGTTACCATGTATAGTGAGAGGTGCCACGCTGATAATGAAGAAGACCAAGAGTGACATTATATATTACTAGGTTGTCGAGGTGGGTGCGGGCCGCACTGGGTGACACTATCCAAGGGGGTGACACCAAAATAGCAGCTGTGCAGAGCGGCAGCGGTGATGGATGACCACTGTGCTAGGGTCTTCCCAGCAGCTCCTGCAATGCTCGCAGTCATGCCCCCAAAGTGGCACATCAGGGGGCGTTACCTTATGGATACAAGGCCGCACTCCTCTTTGGCGTGCGCTAGGGGTAGATGAGTTCTGCCAGTGATAGTACCATCCCTGTTTCCATGACCTGGATGAGACTCCAGCAAGTGCAATTATAGGAGAAAAAGGAGAAAGTTGCGAACAACTACATACAGGTAGTGTCCCTAAAAAAGCCCCGTATAGCTTAATAAGGTTTATCTGGTTTAGTCTGCTCAATGTCATAGCTTTGTTGTTATAATTATTATTATCATTATCATCACCATCAGAGGTGTAGTCAGAACTTTGTGGGCCCCACAGCAAAATTTTGTAGTGGCCCCTGCTCTATTGCTTCTATACAACTCTCTCCACAGAGGCTGTACATTTTTTGCCCCACAGTAGTGCCCTAGTTAATTTTTTGCCCCATAGTAGTTCCCTAGTACTTGTTATATCACACACTGCCCACAGTTTACCATACAGCAGTGCTACCAGTACACATTAAGATAAATATTCCATCCAGGTCATAATATTACACAAACTGTTCACAGTGCATATTATACCATATTGTAGTGCCTCAAATTTATATTACTGTATGCCACACTTTAGTGCCACAGTTAATTTTATGCTACTGTAAACTGTGGTCCCCACAGTTCATATTAGTGTCCTAGTCTATAGTAAGCCTTATTACAGTGCCCCAGTTCAAATTATGCAAAATTACAGTGAGTCCAGTTTATATTATGTTAATTACAGTGCCACCAGTTCAGATTAGGTCCCATTACAGTGCCTCCAGTATATTATAAAATTCACTACACATCCCTCTTATCTTCATACAGATGTGTCCTACTACTGTACATCTTTGCTCCATACACCATGTAGCATGCCATGCTAGTCGTGCCCTGCCATGCCACTTCTTGGCATTCTATATCGCATCTTGCTGCAGCAAGGTGCAACGTAACATACTGAAGCACTGGAAAAGCTGGAGCATGTAACACAACTTTCTGTCCACCAGATGTCACTTTTCCTAAACTGCACAGTGCATGCGTAAAATAGCCAACAAAGTTTTTGTAGCGCTGTCTGATGATTGGCTGATGGAACCTGTCATTTATATACACTGTACAGGAGTTTAGTGTGTGACTTTACATAAGGAGTACTGAACTGTGTTTTGTCATGAATGCAGGATTAAATAAAGACTTATCAACATTGGCCAGAAGGCGCACGTCCAGTATTAAATAAAGACAGAGCAATTCAAGTTCAATATTCTTAAGGAACTCTGCCAAACTCAATACATTGCTCTTAACTTCCCACCACCTGTCATTTCTATGCTACTGTATGCCACCCAGCTGTATTTTATGCTAAACCGCTATAGACATTTTATTGTACATGTTAAAGGGTTGTCCATACTGAGCAGTAATCTTACATGATGTAAAAAAACCTGTGGTGAAGATACTTGGGAAGTTTTTTATAAAAATAGATCATCTCAGGTTCAATACTCTTAAAACACTCTGCTCAACTTTATGTATTGCTCTGCACTTTTCCCCTCCCTTCATCTCTAAGTTACTGTGCCACCCAGCTGCATTACACTCTAAACCACTATTTACAATGTATTGTACACTTTACCTGGTGTAAAGTCGCACACTAAACATCACATACAAAACAGGTGTGACTGTTGATATGGCTGGCGTGTGTGGGCGAGTGGGTAAAGTGAGCGCCTTACAGAGCGGGTGCCTCGGGTTCGAGGCCCGGAAAGGGAGAATGTAATTTTGTACATCAATATTTTTAAATCTTCAATACAGGATTAATTAAAGAATTAAATCATTTGGTGTGCAAGTTCTGTCATTTATACAAATACATATCTGCGTTGGCCAGAAGACGCACACCCAGTATTAAGTAAAGACAGAGCAATTCAAGTTCAGTATTCTTAAGGGACTCTGCCTAACTCAATACATTGCCCCCAACTGCCCACCACCTGTCATTTCTTTGCTACTGTATGCCACCCAGCTGCATTTTACGTTAAACCACTATAGACATTGTATTGTACACTTTACCTGGTGTAAAGCCGTACACTTAACATCACATACTGTACACATGTGTGACTGCTGAATACTGATATGGCTGCAATGTGCGGGGTAGTGAAATATGTAATGGTGCAATGCTGTGTGTCCATTACACAAACCACTCACTGAAAATGGAAGGTCTGCCTATTAGACGGCAGCTTTTGAATCTTAAATGGCAGACCCACATCTGCAGGGGGAGAAGAACAACCAGCTCCTACCTCCTAATGCAGTAAATTCCACTTTGAGTGAAGATCTATTCAATTTCAGTACAATGTGATTTTCTGGGACAATCCTAATCTCGGAGTTCATTTAACCTAATTGACAATGGCTATAATCAGCATCAGACGTAAGGAGCAAATAGGGTTGAAGTTGCCAAAAGGATAAATAAAAAGGGGCCGACTAGATGGGCCAAGTGGTTCATATCTGCCATCAAAGTCTATGTTTCTTGGTTTCTATGACTGGCCCATTGGTTAGCTCATCTGTGCGTGTGAGGGTGAAATGGGAGTGCGGGAGATGGATCATCTCAGGGCGGTGCTTTACTGGAAGGGAGATACTGCCACCTACTGTATTTCTGGGAAGGTAATAAACAATGACCTGGGTCTGAGGCTCTCTAAGCTTCTGGGTCTGAGGCTTCCTAAGCAATGGCACCTCCTGCACCCACTATAGCGTAGCTCCCATGATTATCATTAACTACTATTTATCTGGCACTTCTCAGTGTCCATAGTACCACACAGTGTAAAATTACAGTGAATCACAAGCAATTCATACAAAAAGGTACTAACAGACCATACAGGGGAAAAAAATCAACTAGTGAAATATTTAGACAACAATCATGAGTGACAGTTAAGCAGCATCACTCAATGACTCAGTGCCCAGTAAAGTGCGGGCATAAAGGTTCATAGATGTTATCTGTATGTGGTAGCACAGTGTAGACAGGGGTAGAGTAGGGAGAGAACAAGAGAATAGAGGGTCGTGCACTTGAAAGTTCAGTATACTTCGTTTCATGGATTTAAGGTTTTTGTTTAGTGATAATTTGAGCACCAAGGGGTAAATCTACTAAAGTGAGAGTTTTTAGCAGTGGAGATGTTGTCCATAGCAGCCAATCAGATTCTAGCTATTATCTTCTAGAATGTGCTAGTTAAAATGTAAGTAGAATCTGATTGGTTGCTATGGGCAACATCTCCACTTCTAAAACTATCACTTTAGTAAATTTACCCCTAGTGTTACCTTGACGTGCTGAGAAGCAGAGATTCTCATGACCATAGGGATGATGTGCCAAACCTTCTAAAGATAATCAGATTATATCTATCATTTATCTAGCACATGCTATAAAATGTACTAATTGGTTGCTATGAGTAACTTTTCCACCAGTCCTCTTTAGAAGGTTTGATACAGTACATCTCCCCCATCAATATAACAATTTATTAAGGTGTGTCCCGTCTCCAACATGCGCGTGCAGTGGGAGCCGGGGTGCACACCCCAATGGCATCGACTGCTATAGAGACAGTATAGGACTAGGAGAGGAGGAACAAGGTAATTATAGGGGTGGGATGGAGCAGGAGGGAGGATGGAGAGGAGCAAGGTGGGGGCAGGACGGGCAGATGCAGCAGAGTGGGGGACGGAGCAGTGGAAATAGGAGGGTGGGGCTAAAGAGGGCACTGAGCAGGGGGCGGGGGGTTGGACTGAGATGACTTGGCATATGCCGGGTCCCTTTACTAGTGTCTCAATACTGTTCTGACATTTTGCTTCTACTTACCAAGAATGGAGAGCTATGAGCAGAGGTTCATAGCTCATGCTGGGATTTACACTGACTGCGGGTGTTTGTTTAAATTTCCACTTGCAACCCGTCGGGAATCAGCAGCTTACAAAAGCTGCTGCTTCGTCAATAAAGCCCATTGTCTCTAATTCTGCTGAGAGCAGATTTTGTGATGGTGAAAGCATACTAAAAAAAATTTTCAATTGTATTTCTCAGTGATGTCTCAATTTCAGTGACATGATAGCAGCACATTTACATTTTAAACCCCATCTGTGTTTTTAGTGAGAACTGAAAGTTAAAGTCTGCAATGAAATTCAGCGAGACATGACCAATTCTTACACGTCTCTTTTCCACAGTGTTCTTGTCTCCTCACAGAGGAGCCTTCACCAGGTCAATGTTGCTCACACTAGACTCTCTATGCTACACTCTAGCCCCACAAGTGTTCCTGACCTTGAGAATGACTGTGGGCCTCAATAATAACCTACATACCAGAAAAGAAGACACTTATTTTTTTTTTTTCGAAAATGACAAAGTTCAACCCTTCCTCCTGATTCAAGTCATTTAAAGTCTGAATAACATTACAATATTGAGTGCACCAGTATAGATGGTAGATCAAGGGATGCCAATGGAGAAAGGGATCAATGAGAGGGAACAGTGACAATGAGGGGGCACAAGGGATAACAGAGAAGGAAAGAAGGTCTTTTAAAGGGCGCATTTTCATAACAAGGAGTCAGACGAAAGAATGGGCAGAACTCAATAGACAACAAATAGGCGCATCGGGGGGAACATAGGAAACAGAAGGATAAAGAGAATGACATAAAGGAATGAAGGGCAGTACCAGAGATACAGGGATGAAGCTGGGACACATAAGCAATTTTGAATAGCAAAGGGTAAATTTGGGCTAAAAAGGCCATTCCTCACGGAGACAACATGGTGAAATGTGCTGATGACAGTGGTTTGTATAGAGAACTATAGACATGACGTTCAGTATAATTTAATGCTAAGTGACAATATATCCGGGAAGTACCCATCTTCTCAATCCAACTTAGCAGCTATTTTGACCTTTTCCAGAGTCCACGGCGGGGTGAAAATTAAGGCATCTATTGAGGTTGTAAGTAACTTTGAATGGTACATGTGTTGAACTCATTTTTAGATATGATGAGACTCCTAGGAGAAAACAGCAACAATTCATACGTGCAGCCGAAAACATAATTTTTCTTAAAGTGGGAATATCACGGAAAGAAGACGGATATATAAAGATAAGAGACTAAAGACCAAACAAAACTAACAATGCTTATAAGAGACATGGGAAATCAAAGAAATTGAATAAATATATATTATTGACAAATTTTTTTTTTTCAGTTTGTTTTGATTGTTTTAAGATAGGAATAAAAAATATCATCAGCTATTTACCAAATATCAAACTGTTGGTCCAATACAGAAAATCATCTCATGAACCATTGGCGTATCTATAAACAGTGCAAGGTGTGTCCAGGGGGGCCCACACCGCATACCCTATACCCATGTTTAATACTTACCTCTCCGGAGTCCTGCATCAAATCACTAGGAAAATGGCTACCACTTCTGTGCAGTAGAGGTTTCCAGGACCATGGCACAGGCACCATGTTATCGGAGACCTGTGCATGCACAATAGACTATGGTGCAGTTCAGAGCCTACTGCACCTCAGAGAGGACGGGGCCCACACACACAGAGACCCCCTACTCTCTTAAACCGCCCCTGCCATGAACCGAATAACTGATTTATAAAAAAACTAGAGTACATTATTGACAAATCAATGTATAATCATTGTATACACTTAGATTTCATGAATATACAATCAATCTGAATGATTCTCTAAGCAGTGGCGGATTCTACTTAGGGCTGCAGGACTGCACCCACACACAGTAAAATCCACCACCCACAAGAACCATTGGAAGTGCTCCCTGCTAATCCTTGCTAATTGTAGCCGAACAGGCATACCCAGTAGGAGGTGTTTTCTCCCCCTGGGACTCCCAATCCGGACTGCAATTAGAAGAGAGTGTGCCTCCAATTGGAAGCCACTCCCCTGCTATAACAGCAGCCCCATCGGGAAACCCCTGTACAAATATTTCCCCCATATTTTTAGAACCAGAACAAGCTCACAGAGCCTGGTGCTGGTTCATTAAATATGGGGGACCCCTACACATTTTGTTCCCCGTATTTTTGAACCAGGGATGGCTCAAAGAGCCCAGCGTCAGTTATGCTTTTGGAGGGGGGCCCCCACAATGTTTTTTATTTTAATTGAACCCATTAATTGCTTGCTAACAGTCAGAAACATGCACAGATCACACTGATCTGTGTATCTTTCCATTAAACATGTTGCTCAGGAGGGGGTCTATTTTAAACCTCTATTTTAGATCAAGTTTGCTTAATTTACACCCATGATTGCAATCACGGTTCTTTGTAAATTCCCGTGTTATATTCTTGTTTATGGAACATACTTGCGAGTTTGGCCTGATGGCGTATTTATCTCTGTATGAGTTTCCACCTGTGTTTTGTTTTGATCGTGAGTTTTACACCCGTGTTTGCCTTTAGCAAATTTCTGTGTTTGAATAAATGGCCAAACACTCCTGTGAATGCAACCTCGGACCAACATGATTCTTAGTAAATTTACCCTAAAGTGCCTATTTAGAGTTATTGTTTCTGTATATACTGTCTGTAAAAACATGCTTTTAGTAGAACCATATCCAGGTCATCCAAGAGGGTTGGGTATGAAATCCCAGAATACTGGTAGTGGCATCCTGACCCTAAACCACCCTCCCTGGTGCCTAACACACCCTCCCCAGTGCCTAACCCTAACTTCCCCCCTAGTGTCTAAACCTAACCTCCCCCTACACCCCACCAAAACCTAACACCCCCCTCACCGATGCTTAAACCTAACTCCCCCCCTAGTGCCTAAACCTAACCTCCCCCTCCCCACACCCTTATCCTAACACCACCTCCCCGATGCTTAAACCTAACTCCCCTCCAGTGCCTAAACCTAACCTCCCCCTCCCCACACCCTAATCCTAACACCCCCTCCATGGTGCTTAAACCTAACTCCCCCCCTAGTGCCTAAACCTAACCTCCCCCTCCCCATACCCTAATCCTAACACTCCCTACCTGGTGCCTAATCCTAACCCTCCCTCTAATGCCTAAACCTAACCCAAACCTAACCTCTCCCTAACACCCTGATACTTACCTTTGGGATGCTGGTGCCGGGATCCCGACCTGTTGGGATTTCGGCGCCGGTATTCAGACACACCGGGATGCAGACTACATCCCCATCCAAGAAATGGCCAAACACACATGTGAATGCAATCTTGGACCAACATGATTCTTAAGCTGCCCATCCACCACAAGATGCGGGGACGACGGCACGATTACAACATCATAATCGTGCCGTCCTCCCCCTAGGGGTGAAGTGCATACACTGAACGTTCAGACGTTCAGTGTATGCAGATCAATCGTCCCTGAACATGGCAAACTAATGGCGGTCGTCAGGTTGGCCGTCATGGTCGGGCGATGATAGATATTAAAAACGACCAGCGGGCACGCACATCGCTGGTCGTTTTTAACATTTTACTGCCCGATTTGTGGACAATTTGCAAGCAGTTGCACGATAACGACGTCATTATTGTGCAATCACCGGTCAAAATCGCCTAGTGGATGGGCAGCATTAGTAAATTTACACCTAAGTACCTATTTAGAGGTTATTGTTTCTATGTATACTGTATGTAAAAAAAAAAAAGTGTTTCATGCAATCAGTAGGACCATCACCTGGTCATTAAATGGCGGCGATCCACTAAACTAATCAAAAACACACATGTATGTATGTAATAGTTATGTATGCATCTATCTTTATACTTTTCTCAGAATCGGACAAAGCCCAGTGAAGACGCTTAGAAAGCCATTTATTATGTTATTTTCTTAAACTGTTTACCTTTCCAATCATTCAACATAAACACTTTCCGGGGAAATTCATGTATTTTGTATACATGCTCTTCAGAATATAACAGCTTAAGTTTTAAATCTTTTCCTGTTTATGGGTTAAGGAAGGTAGTATCAGTGCTGTAGGCTGTCTGCATGGTCTATAGTTTTTTTTTCTAGATCTTTGTAGATGTTTGCGCTTTTTGTGGAATAACAATTGAAAAAATGAAACAGTAAATATGTACATAGCAGTAAAATTAATAACTTCAAAAGGATAGACTTGAATTATTTCTTATTTGTGTACTGTGCATGAAAAAAAAAATTGACCGAAATTTCAGCACCCATTAATTGACAAAGTGCGGAAATTACGATTTTTTTTCCACTAAAGTATCATTAGGGGGGCTGTCCAAAGGGTTCTGTAAGAAATCCCAACATTTTTACCCAAAAATATGGATTTTGCAAATTTTTTCGCCTGCCCTAGGCTGGAGAAAAGTTTTCTCCAGTTTTTAGGCGAAAAAAGGACGTTTTTCGCAATTGTTGGCGAAATTGGCCGCAAATCAGCTGATCGCAGTCGATATATCGGCCGATTGGATTGCTGATTCGCAAACGATGGCGAAAACGGATGATTTCACCTCTAATTGAATACGGCCCTAAGTGCAGCACTCTGCAGTCATGATGAATAACGATAAAGGCACAAAGAGCTGCAACGTTTTGGCCTTTATTTGCCTATCATCAGGCTACAAATCAACAAGTGTACAGACAATTCTTACCTTAAATACCATATATATATATATATATATATATATATATATATGGTATTTAAACCTAGCTCCCTCCCTAGTGCCTAAACCTAACCTCCCCCTCCCCACACCCTAATCCTAACACTCCCTACCTGGTGCCTAATCCTAACCCTCCCTCTAATGTCTAACCCTAACTCAAACATAACCTCTCCCTAACACTATGGTCCTTTGGGATGCTGGTGCCGGGATCCCGACATATAAAGTATTCACAACGCTTCACTTTTTCCACATTTTGTTATGTTACAGCCTTATTCCAAAATTGAATAAATTCATTTTTGTCCTCGAAATTCTACACACAATACCCCATAATGACAACGTGTAAAAAGTTCTTTTGAGATTTTTGCAAATTTAATAAACAAAATACACTAAGAAATCAGATGTACATAAGTATTCACGGTCTTTGCCATGAAGCTCAAAATTGAGCTCAGGTGCATCCTGTTTCCACTGATCATCCTTGAGATGTACCTAGAGCTTAATTGGAGTCCACCTGTGGTAAATTCAGTTGATTGGACATGATTTTGAAAGGCATACACCTGACTATATAAGGTCCCACACTTGACAGTGCATGTCCGAGCACAAACCAAGCATGAAGTCCAAGGAATTTTATGTAGACCTCCAAGACAGGATTGTCTCGAGGCACAAATCTGGGGAAGGGTACAGAAAAATATCTGCTGCTTTGAAGGTCCCAAAGAGCACAGTGGCCTCCATCATCAGTAAATGGAAGTAGTTCGGAACCACCAGGACTCTTCCTAGAATTGGCCGACAATCTAAACTGAGCGATCGGGGGAGAAGGGCCCTGGTCAGGGTGGTGACCAAGAACCCGATGGTCACTCTGTCAGAGCTACAGCACTCCTCTGTGGAGAGAAGAGAACCTTTCAGAAGGACAACCATCTCTGCAGCAATCCACCAATCAGGCCTGTATGGTAGAGTGGCCAGACGGAAGCCACTCCTTAGTAAAAAGCGCATGGCAGCCCACCTGGAGTTTGCGAAAATGCACCTGAAGGAGTCTCAGACCATGAGAGACAAAGATTGAACTCTTTGGCATGAATGCCAGGCGTTATGTTTGGAGGAAACCAGGCACCGCTCATCACCAGGCCAATACCATCCCTACAGTGAAGCATAGTGGTGGCAGCATCATGCTGAGGGGATGTTTTTCAGTGACAGGAACTGGGAGACTAGTCAGGATAGAGGGAAAGATGAATGCAGCAATGTACAGAGATATCCTGGATGAAAACCTGCTCCAGAGCACTCTTGACCTCAGACTGGGGCGATGGTTCATCTTTCAGCAGCACACAGCCAAGATATCACAGGAGTGGCTTCAGGACAACTCTATGAATGTCCTTGAGTGGCCCAGCCAGAGCCCAGACTTGAATCCAATTGAACATCTCTGGAGAGATCTGAAAATGGCTGTGCACCGACGCTTCCTATCCAACCTGATGGAGCTTGAGAGGTCCTGCAAAGAGGAATGGGCGAAGCTGCCCAAAGATAGGTGTTCCAAGCTTGTGGCATTATATTCAAAAATACTTGAGGCTGTAATTGCTGCCAAAGGTGCATCAACAAAGTATTGAGCAAAGGTTGTGAGTACTTATGTACATGTGATTTCTTAGTTTTATTTTAAATTAAATTAGCAAAAATTGCAAAAAATTTTTTTACACATTGTCATTATGGGGTATTGGGGGAGATGTACGAAGCCAAGAAGCGGTATCAGCGCACGTTATGTGCGCTGATACCGCTTCTCCCTGATGTATGATCGGGGGTCTGAGCGGTAAATGACAGGGGCGCTATGCGCCCCTGTCATTATCGGCACTGCTATCTACAAGATAGCAGCGCTGACGGCAGGGCTATGTATGAACGGTCATAACGTATGACCATTCGGCGGGCTGTAGCTGTCGTTATCGACAGCTACAACCTGGCGCTGCCCTATCTCCACAGCAGCTGTCCCTGCTGTCAGCAGCTGTCCCTGCTGTCAGCTCCAGGCTGCACGCAGGGATCTTGCGATACTTGCGAGATCCTGCACATGCTCAGTGGAGCCGGCCGGGAGGAGACACAGCACATCAGCACTAGGCTGATGCGCTGCTGTCTCTAGCGGGTAGCGCCGGAGGGTGGAGTTAACGCTCCCCCTCTCCGGCCGATGAGATGTTTATACATCTCATCGGTAGTGCTTCCTGCTTCGCCTCGGTAAAGAGGCGAAGCGGAAAGCGTTATAGCGGCACGGTAAGTGCCGCTATAATACATCTACCCCATTGTGTATAGAATTTTGAGGACAAAAAATAATTTATTTCATTTTGAAATAAGGCTGTAACATAACAAAATGTGGAAAAAGTGAAGCATTGTGAATACTTCCCGGATGCACTGTATATATTGTATATATATATATATATATATATATATATATTTATATATGTCAAAAGAAAAAACAATCTTTACTTCAAATAAATGGCACACTCACATAAAACCATGTGCATACCTCCCAACATGACCCTCTCCAGGAGGGACACAATGCTCTGGTCCTGGACTTCCCTTGTAATTTATGATTGGTGGCGGCTCCAGAGCTGGGGCTGCAGTACAGTACAAAATTCAGATAGGGGAGTCCAGGGCCGCCGTCAGGGGGGGACTGCCGGGACTGGAGTCCCGGGCCCGGCCCCTGGCTGAAGGAGGGGGGGCCCGCCGGCGCCTGGCCGCTTTCGGCACTGCACAGCTTGCAGCCCAAAGTGACCCGCGATCAGAAGAAAAGGGGCCCAACCGCCGGCGCCGCTGGTACCGGCCGCCACCCCGGTCCCCATACTGAAGAGGCAGCGGGTCCGCTCGGGCTGCTCTTCCACCAACCAACATCCGTCTGTCCTGGAATGTCAATAAAGTGTACTGCTGCTGCATTGAAGTCGGCGCATGTGACGTCATTACGTCGCGCCATGCCTCTGGAGGGAAAGCCTGAGGCAGGAGGAGCCGCGGAGAAGCTGGACCAGCGTCACTCTGCAGTGCTGGGGAAGAGGCAGAGAAGAAACCGAAAACTTCAAGGAATTAAGGTAAGTGACAAGAAAGGTGTGCACATCGGGCAGACACTGGATCTAAGGGGGGGGGGGGAAGTGGGGAAAATAAATCTGGGCGGACACTGGATCTATTAAGGGGGGGAGTGGGAAAAAATGCTGGGCAGACACTGGAACTAATAAGGGGGGGTGTGGGAGAAAAAAATTCTGGGCAGAGACTGGATCTAATAAAGGAAGGTGAAAGTGGGCAAAAAATGCTGGGTAGACACAGGATCTAATAAGGGGGGGGGAGTGGGAAAAAAAAATGCTGGGCTGAGACTGGATCTAATAACCTGGGGGGGGGGGGGCTGCCTATTTTGTCAGTCCCGGGCCCCACCAATTCTGATGGCAGCCCTGGGGGAGTCACACCAACTGCCAGTGAGTCCCAGCCAGTGATGTATGGCAGCGTGTGAAATGACAGTTGGTGTTTGTCCCCTATTTGAATTTTGAACTGCGCTGCAGCCCCGCCTCTTACCAGGGAAGTCCAGGACCAGAGCACTGTGTCCCTCCTGGAGAGGGTCATGTTGGGAGGTATGCATGTGACATACCGAGGTATCACAAACAGCGAATCAGTATCATAGGGTGCTCCTGCCCTTTCACCATAACCGGCATCACTGGCGTCTGCACATACGTCACTGTTTCCTGGCTCTGCCTAAACCAGCTGAATGGATGATTTGATTAAATTGTTGCTCGGCACGAAGTCAGAGGCCCCTTTAAAGCAGGTATTTCCAAGTTATACTGTGCTGCTAAATTGAATACTGCACCTTGCCACACATGAGTCCTAAAATAGCGGTGAGATGGACTTGGTGATAGATTTATGGCAGAAATTCTAGGAATTCTTCGCTTGAAGTATCACAACTGGAGGACATTGGGTTGTATCACTCCTGAAGGGATTATTGAGAGGGGGGAGCAGTTAGGGGAAAGTTGATATTCTCACATTATTTCCTTTGGATTCAAAAAGTTGCAGCTTCAGGAAAACAGGCCAAACTTCATTTAAACTGATGTTACATTTATTTCATCATTCTTACTTGTGTTTGTGCATTTTTTCATTTAGAAGTTCTGTATTCATTTTAAGTGTACCTGTGTATACTGTAGGTGGAACATTGCTGGATTATGTTAGTTGATCCTTATACAAACTTACTAGTTACACTAAAAATATTATTATTGCTAGTTTTATAGAATCTATCATGTGGAATGTCTATTCACTTTGTTTAAAAGGAGGATCTGGCACATTGGTTTTTTAAGCAGGAATCTGTCAAAATAGCTGATGGACATGTTATGCTAGGTGTGTCTAGTATACAGTATCATACACTGTAAATGACTTGTTTATAATACCCAGCAAATTAAATCACAGGCATATAAAATATAGTCCATGGCCTGTACACACAAGCTCTAGGGACCTTATTCAGAGGCGGCCGTACGGTCTACGACCGCATGGCTGCCTCGATGTTTGGCCAGTGCGCATGCGCACGAGGGAGCCTGCTCCATCGTGCGCATGCGTGAGACCCGCTACGACCGACAGCGCTGGTCGTAGCAGGTCTCTTTCCAAAGGGGGCGAGCTGGCGATGTTGATTGACAGCTCGCCCCGTTTGGAAGGCGGGCCTGGGGGGTGGCAGCCCAAATGGAGGCGTTCCCATGGGAATGCCTGCCGTTTGGGGGAGGCCCCACTGACATCACTAGTGATGTCAGTGGAGAGCTTCCGGCTCTGACAGAGCCAGAAGCTCTCCGGGGCTTACGACAAGTGAGACCCCACCCTAGGGTCTCGTCGTAAGCCCCTATGGTCGCGATGATCTCTGACCATCGTGACCATCACCCGAGCGGTCATTAGAGCTGTGGGTGTAAACCCACAGCCTAACGACCGCAACAGAGGCGGGTGGTCAGGATGCAAGTGGCCACCCAGTTTCTGAGCGACCGCTTGCATCCTCCGACCGTCTCTGAATGAGGCCCTCGATCCCTGTTAGCTGTTACAGCCTGATATTATATATTTGGACACCCATACCCTAGGTCTTAATGACCCCTCTCCCCAAGGGTCATGGCCAGATTAACAATGGGGTGGATGAAGTGACAGTCTCAGTGCTAACCACACAGCCGGCCATAATTCAGAAATATTAATATTGTATTTCTATTTTTAGGTTACAAAATTATCCAATGTTTCTAATTCTAGGTATTTACTGAGACATTGGTGTAACCCTGGGTAAGGGTTAAAGTGATGTATAAAAGAGAAAGTAGATGTCTAAGAACGAGTTAATAATAACTATATCCATAAATATGGTATGGTATGGTGAAATGAGTGTTATAACCTACATTAATTGCTATAACAGAAAAATGTATGTGAAATTCATATAGGATATAAGGTAAAAATATATTTCATTCATCTATTTACAGCAAAATGCCATTTATGAGATAAATGTTAAATATACTGTAGGGATATATGTGATGTGATGTAAATATAAGTAAATATGTGGAAATGTATGTACCCTGTGCATGTTAGATATCTATGTTGCCAGTGGACTTTAGTGCTTCATGCTGCATATATACATTTTACAGACATTGGTGATAGTTGCAGAAGGGGGCGGAGTAATACAGATTCGAGTGAATTGGTTCCCTGTCAGGAAAATAGGATCCGGTGAGGGGGAGGATATATAACAGCTGTTAGCAGCAGCTGAGGGGCAGTCTGCAGGTCCCTCCCTCCAGTGCCTGCCCTCCTGTGACCCGGGCAGCCAGTGAGCAGCGATATGCTGCCGGGCGCAGGGGGGCAAAGCCAGAGAGGGACCCCAGCTGGAGCTGGGGAAGAAGGTGGGACAGCGGCACCCTCCCTGTCTTGCCGATGATGCCAGAGAGGCAGCGTTGCGGGAGGTGGACCCGCACCGATCGGGGCATTCCCTGGTGAGAGGAGGCGGCTGGCTCAGACAGCAGGCCAATGGTCGCAGTGGGACTGCCGGCGTCATGGAGCAGGCGCCGGCTACAGTTGGCCAGGAGGTGGCTGTCGGGAGTCCCCCTGTGACGGAGGACTGAGAGGCGTGTCCTGGGCAGGCAAATCAGCCTGAATTCAGGCTGACTGCAGAGGCTGAAGCAAGCAGCAGCTCCCACTACAAAGGACAGCCCGGAGGCTGTATTTCTATACTGCAGGGGTGTGTGTACAAATATAAGCACCACACTCACAATAATCACCAGCTGCCCTTCAAACATTACTCAAAGGCTTAATTTCTGCCTAATCATATAACCGACTTACTAGCAAGCTGAGGCAGCAAAGAGGAGGGACCAAAAGGGATAGATAACTCAATATCTATAGCAGACTGGGACTTAGGAAAAAAAAAGCTATTCCCTCAGGGAATACAGGAAGAATTTGCAGCCTGAGGCAGATATAAGTCAGGGGGAGTTGGTGTATGCATCTACTGTACTGTCTATAATAGTGCCAGTTACACTTATAATCCACAGCACACAGCACCAAACTCGGGTTTTTGCATTGGCAGGATTGCTGTATAAATATAATTATTTTGGAGTATGAATAGTTATGTTCATTGTGACTGTGATGGAATAACCGTACAGGACTATGGGCCTTATTCAGAGCCGCTCGTAAGAGGCCGCTCGTTCACTCCGAGCGATGTTCGCACATCTGCGCATGCGTATGGGTTGTAATTAGGGGTGAGCGGGTTCGGATTTCGGAAATCCGAACCCCCCCGAGCACCCCCGATCTGAGGCCGATCCGAGTCAGGCTCGACTTTTCCCGCCTGACTCGGATCTGAAATCGAGGCAAAACGTCATCATCCCGCCTTCCGGGTCTTGCGGGTTTTGGATCCTATATAAGGTACCCGCGTCGGCGCCATTTTCTCACTCGGCTGTGGACAGTGAAGAGGGAGGGTGGGAGTTAGAACTGGCTGGGCTGTGTAGTGTAGTGTAGTGTAGTGTAGTGCAGAGTAGTGTTGTGCTGTGCTGTGCTGCGCTGTGCTGCTGTTGTCCATAGGGGCTGTGTCCACTACTTCAAAGTCCATAGGGACTGGCTGTGTTGTGCTGTGCTGCTGTTGTTAATAGGGGCTGTGTCCACTACTTCAAAGTCCGTAGGGGCTGGCTGGACTGTGTTGTGCAGTCAGTTGTCCATAGGGGCTGTGTCCACTCCAAAGTCCTGTGCAGTGTCCCAGTCCTAAAGGGGTGCTGTAGTGTTGTCCAGGGGGTGCTCTGTCCATCAGGGGTGCTCCCCCCAAGTGCTAAAAAAAAAATATTTTCTGTGTTTGTGAATTGTGTGCGCAGTAGCCGCACGTGCATCAACAAAGTAGAGCCAAGCGTGCACCTGTGTCATAAGTAAAGGGCCGGCTGGCTTGACCGTTAAAGGGTGCTGTAACCCCCAAAGTACACTCCAGTCCAAACCAAATAAAAAAATATTTTCTGTGTTTGTGAATTGTGTGCGCAGTAGCCGCACGTGCATCAACAAAGTAGTGCCAAGCGTGCGCCTGTGTCATAAGTAAAGGGCCGGCTGGCTTGACCGTTAAAGGGTGCTGTAACCCCCAAAGTACACTCCAAACCAAATAAAAAAATATTTTCTGTGTTTGTGAATTGTGTACGCAGTAGCCGCACGTGCATCAACAAAGTAGAGCCAAGCGTGCGCCTGTGTCATAAGTAAAGGGCCGGCTGGCTTGATCGTTAAAGGGTGCTGTAACCCCCAAAGTACACTCCAAACCAAATAAAAAAATATTTTCTGTGTTTGTGAATTGTGTGTGCAGTAGCCGCACGTGCATCAACAAAGTAGTGCCAAACGTGCGCCTGTGTCATAAGTAAAGGGCCGGCTGGCTTGACCGTTAAAGGGTGCTGTAACCCCCAAAGTACACTCCAGTCCAAATCAAATAAAAAAATATTTTCTGTGTTTGTGAATTGTGTGCGCAGTAGCCGCACGTGCATCAACAAAGTAGTGCCAAGCGTGCGCCTGTGTCATAAGTAAAGGGCCGGCTGGCTTGACCGTTAAAGGGTGCTGTAACCCCCAAAGTACACTCCAAACCAAATAAAAAAATATTTTCTGTGTTTGTGAATTGTGTGCGCAGTAGCCGCACGTGCATCAACAAAGTAGTGCCAAGCGTGCGCCTGTGTCATAAGTAAAGGGCCGGCTGGCTTGACCATTAAAGGGTGCTGTAACCCCCAAAGTACACTCCAAACCAAATAAAAAAATATTTTCTGTGTTTGTGAATTGTGTGCGCAGTAGCCGCACGTGCATCAACAAAGTAGTGCTAAGCGTGCGCCTGTGTCATAAGTAAAGGGCCGGCTGGCTTGACCGTTAAAGGGTGCTGTAACCCCCAAAGTACACTCCAAACCAAATAAAAAAATATTTTCTGTGTTTGTGAATTGTGTGCGCAGTAGTCGCACATGCATCAACAAAGTAGTGCCAAGCGTGCGCCTGTGTCATAAGTAAAGGGCTGGCTGGCTTGACCGTTAAAGGGTGCTGTAACCCCCAAAGTACACTCCAAACCAAATACATTTTTTTTTTCTGTGTTTGTGAATTGTCTGCGCAGTAGCCGCACGTACATCAACAAAGTAGTGCCAAGCGTGCGCCTGTGTCATAAGTAAAGGGCCAGCTGGCTTGACCGTTAAAGGGTGCTGTAACCCCCAAAGTACACTCCAAACCAAATAAATTTTTTTTTTCTGTGTTTGTGAATTGTGTGCGCAGTAGCCACACGTGCATCAACAAAGGAGCAGCGCCAAGCGTGCGCCTGTGTCCCATTAGTAAAGAGCCGGCTGGCTCATTTCTTAAAGGGTGGTGTAACCCACAAAGTGCACTACTCTCCAGCAAAAATAAAAAAATATTTTCTGTGTTTGTGTGCGCCTTAGCCGCACGTATATATCAAATCTATATAACATAAATGGAGGACCAAACTTTCTCCGATAAAAATAAAATAGAGAAAGATCAAGAACCACTTCCTCCTAGTGCTGAAGCTGCTGCCACTAGTCATGACATAGATGATAACATGCCATCAACGTCGTCTGCCAAGGCCGATGCCCAATGTCATAGTAGAGGGCACATACAATCCCAAATGGCAAAGTTCAGGAAAATGACCTTGAAAAAAACATTTAAATCATCTGAAGAGAAACGTAAACTTGCCAATATGCCATTTACGACACGGAGTGGCAAGGAATGGCTAAGGTCTTTCCCTATTTTCATGACTAGTGGTTCAGCTTCACATGACGATGGAAGCCCTCCTCCCACTAAAAAAATCAAACGAGTTAAGCTGGCAAAAGCACAGCGAAGAACTGTGCGTTCTAAGAAGATATCACAAATCCCCAAGGAGAGTCCATGTGTTGTGGTGGTTGTGATGCCTGACCTTCCCAGCACTGGACGGGAAGAGGTGGCTCTTTCCACCATTTGCACGCCCCCTGCAAGTGCTGAAAGGAGCACCCACAGTGCACTTGCTGATATGCAAATTGAAGATGTCACTGTTGAAGTACAACAGGATGAGGATACTGGTGTAGCTGGCGCTGAGGAGGAAGTTGGCGAGGAGGATTCTGATGGTGATGTGGTTTGTTTAAATCAGGCTCCGGGGGAGACAGTTGTTGTCCGTGGGATGAAAAAGCCCATCACGGTCATGCCTGGGCAGAAGACCAAACATTCCACCTCTTTGGTTTGGCAATATTTCTATCCAAATCCGGACAACAACTGTCTTGCCATATGTACCATATGTAAAGGTGAAATAAGTAGGGGTAGGGACGTTAACCACCTAGGAACATCCTCCCTTATACGGCACCTGCAGCGCGTTCATAAAAAGTTACTGTCAAGTTCAGAAACTTTGGCTAAGACCGTAAGCAGTCCAGGGACACCTAAATCCTGTTGTCCTGTTGTATCCAAGCGCCTGCAAACCACACCGTCCACTCCCTCCTCGTCAATTTCCTCCTTATTCAGGATCGGAAGTAGTCCTGCAGGCCATGTCACTGGCATGACTGACTCTCCTATCCGGGATTCCTCCGGAGGATCCTGCATTGCTACGCCTGCTGCTGCTGCTGCTGGGAGTCATTCATCATCCCAGAGAGGAAGTAGGAACACCACTACTTTTACTAAACAATTGACCATCCAACAGTCCTTAGCGAGGAGGATGAAGTACGACAGCAGTCATCCTGAAGCAAAACGTATAACTGAGGCCTTGACTGCTATGTTGGTGTTAGACGTGCGTCCGGTATCCACCATTAGTGCAGTGGGATTTAGACAATTGATGGAGGTAGTGTGTCCCCGTTTCCAAATCCCATCTAGATTCCACTTCACTAGGCAGGCGATACCGAGACTGTACAGAAACGTCAGAAAAAGTGTCCTCAGTGTCCTGAAAAATGCCATTGTACCCAATATCCACTTAACCACGGACATGTGGACAAGTGGAACAGGGCAGACTAAGGACTATATGACTGTGACAGCCCACTGGGTAGATGTATCACCTTACGCAGCAACAGCAGCAGCGTCACCAGTAGCAGCATCTCAGAAACGCCAGCTTGTTCCAAGGCAGGCTACGCTGTGTATCACCGGTTTCAGTAAGAGGCACACCGCCGACAACCTCTTAGAGAAACTGAGGGAAATCATCGCCCAGTGGCTTACCCCACTTAGACTCTCCTGGGGATTTGTGATATCTGACAACGCCAACAATATTGTGCGGGCATTACATCTGGGCAAATTCCAGCACGTCCCATGTTTTGCTCACACAATAAACTTGGTGGTGCAGAATTTTCTGAAAAGCGACAAGGGCGTGCAAGACACGCTCTGGGTGGCCCGAAAAATTTCTGGCCACTTTCGCCATTCAGCGACTGCGTGCCGAAGACTGGAGCGCCAGCAAACACTCTTGAACCTGCCCCGCCATCACCTGAAGGAAGAGGCTGTGACGCGGTGGAATTCAACCCTCTATATGCTTCAGAGGATGGAGGAGCAGCAAAAGGCCATTCAAGCCTATACATCCACCTATGACATAGGCAAAGGAGGGGGTATGCACCTGACTCAAGCGCAGTGGAGAATGATTTCCGTGTTGTGCAAGGTTCTCCTGCCCTTCGAACTTGCCACACGTGAAGTCAGTTCATACACTGCCAGCTTGAGTCAGGTCATTCCACTCATCAGGCTTTTGCAGAAGCAGCTGGAGAAAGTGAAGGAGGAGCTAAGACGGAGTGATTCCGCTCGGCATGTGGGACTTGTGGATGAAGCCCTTAATTTGCTTTGCCAGGATTCTAGGGTGGTCAATCTGTTGAAATCAGACCACTACATTTTGGCCACCGTGCTCGATCCTAGGTTTAAAGCCTATGTGGTGTCTCTCTTTCCGGCTGACACAAGCCTGCAGAGGTGCAAAGACCTGCTGGTGAAAACACTGTCAGCTGAAGCGGAACGTGACACGTCAACAGCTCCTTCTTCATTTTCTCCCGCAACTGGGGCTGCCAGGAAAAAACTTAGGTATCCTAAGCAACCCGCTGGCGGTGATGCAGGGCAGGCAGGACCAAGTTTGGACATCTGGTCCGGACTGAAGGACCTGGCAACAATTTCTGACATGTCTACTGTCACTAAATTTAATACTGTCACCATTGACAGAATGGTGGAGGATTACATCGGTGACAGCATCCAAGTAGGCAATTTGGAGGCCCCTGTACAAACTGGCTCTATTTTACCTGAGTTGCCCCCCCTCCAGTGTGTACTCCGAAAGAGTGTTTAGTGCAGCCGGGAACCTTGTCAGCGAAAGGCGTAGGAGGTTGCTTCCACAAAATGTGGAGAAGATGATGTTCATAAAAATGAATTATCAACTCTTCCAGGGAGACCAGCCTCCAGAACGTACAGAGGGACCTGTGGTGGTGGATTCCAGTGGGGACGAGTTAATACTCTGTGAGGATGAGGATGTACACAACACTGAAGAGGGTGAGGAATCGGTGGATGAGGAGGATGAGGACGACATTTTGCCTTCGTAGAGCCAGTTTGTGCAGGGACAGATTAATTGCCAGCTTGTTTTGTGGGGGCCCAAACGAACCAATCATTTCAGCCACAGTTGTGTGGCAGACCCTGGAGCTGAAATGATTGCTTTGTTAAAGTGTGCATTCCTGTTTATACAACATAAGGGTGGGTGGGAGGGCCCAAGGACAATTCCATCTTGCACCTCTTTTTTTTCTATGCATTATGTACAGTTTGGGGCCTAGTTTTTCAAACTGCCATCCTGTCTGCCACTGCAGTGTCACTCCTAGATGGGTCACGTGTTTGTGCTGCCCACTCGTGTCGCTTAGCATAGTCATCCAGCTACCTCGGTGCAACCTTTTGGACATAAAAACACTATTGTGAGGTGTGAGGTGTTCAGAATAGACTGGAAATGAGTGGAAATTAAGGTTATTGAGGTTAATAATAGCATAGGAGCAGAAAAACCCACAAATTCTGTGATTTTAGCTGTTTTTATGCTTTTTTAAAAATAAATACAGATCCAAAACAAAAAACCCAGAACCCAAAACACGGAAGGGTGGTTTTGGCAAAACCAATCCAGATCCAAACATGAAGAAAGATCCAGATCCAAAACCAAAACACGAAAAGTGGCCGGTGAACACCCCTAGTCTTAATGCGCATGCGCCAACCAGTCAGTGCAGTAGGAAATCGTGTGTTCGCAAAATAGCGAGTGCCTGCTAATTTGAGTGACAGGTTGAGGCGTTTGTGGGTGGTAACGGGGAAGGTGCTTGAAAACGGGGAGTGGAGATCCGAACGCAGGCGTGCCAAACGGTCAAAACGGGCGTTTTAAGGGTGTGTATAATTAACAAAGCAGCGTCATCGACTACGTCACTTGGTTGTCTCTTAGCTTGAACTGTTCGCATGATTGCGGTAGGAAAATCCAACCACAAGCACTGCGAGCAGTTCAGACGCCTTTCGATGTACTCGATTAATCTAATAAATAGCGGAGATGATGTATGATGCGAATGGCCAGGGGGCGTCTTTACAAAATAGCGAGCGCATATTTCGTTTGCTCGCTCAGACATAGAGGCGTCAACAGACCGCAAAGAGCGAGCGCTCTATTAAAATATCCGGCCCCTTTTTCTGAACGAGCGAGCGCAAATAGCGCCCGGCTCTGAATCAGACCCTATATTTGTTGATATTGCAAGGCTTATATACCTACCAAGGTACCAGCATAAGCACATGGACTCACCTATATTGTGGAGGGGAGTCCAGTTATACTAATTTATGGCATGACAAAGTCTATAATACGACCAAGGAAAAGTGAAGGCTTGCTAGAGGAAAAGCCCCATAAGGACAATTATCAAAGACAATATCTACACTTCAGAAACTGAAGTGGGACTATAAACTCTGGATTGGAACTATTTATAAATATAGTCTCCTAACTAATGTCATAACATTGTTTAAGTTTAAGGGTTTTGTATATTAAGCATTGTATTGATGTAATAGATGGAGTTGTGTTTATCCTCTGTATATTAATATGCAAAGTGCAAGTGAAGATCCTTTACTTATATTCCTTATAAAAGTAACTTTAATGTTTTTTAACTACTGTGTGTTTACTTACCTGGAGTGATTACGGTGGGAGATCCATTACTGCGGAATCCGTGGAAGGAGAAGACATTGGTGGTAAATGTGAAGTGAAATGATACAGTATTGTATTGTGGTTACGCAATATCTATACACTACACTATATATTCTATCACCGGGTTTTCCCAGGTAAGCCCTTTTGACATTTAAAATAATTAACCTGGGTGGAGGCACTGACAAAGGGGATGTACACCTCTTAGAGAAATGCTAAGGGTGGGTATATTAGGAGTAACAAAGGAGTTAGTAACCTTGTGACCCTTTAGTGGTAAAAAGGGGGGTTACATTGGGGCTGATACTGTACAAGGTGTACATGCCCACATGGCATTGGCCATACCCACACATCACTCATTGCTGCTCCTCTGCTTCTCACAATAGGCCCTTGAAAATTTTCATCCCCAGACCCATAGATCATGCAGACAGCCTGCGGTCAAACAGGGGTGCCACCACATAGAGGGCGCACGCATCCCAGCCATTCCCGATTTCAGCCAGACAGTCTCGTTTTTCGGGCACTGGCCCGCTGTTCCACCTGCAGGACAAAGTAGAGGTTGGGCAACTCCACCACCATTCAGTGCAGGAAGAGAGCTGAGGGCAGCCCAGCTACTGACGTGGTGCTGAACTCGCCCAAAGCCTGACAGTAATGCAAGGCATGCCATACGGGCATTTCCCTAAATTCCGTCATTTAGGGGGCGTGATATATGGTAATAAGGCCACGCCCCCATTTTCCACTGTGCGCAGGTAACGGATGCATGAGTCCTGTCCTGTCCTGGAACCTATAAACAGGGAAAGATTTAAAACTTAAAAGCTGTCATATTCTGAATAACATGTATACAAAAAACAGGAATTTCCCCCTGGAAAGTGTTTATGTTGAATGATTAAGAAAATAACATAACAAATGGCTTTCTAAGCATCCTCACTGGGCTATGTCCGATTCTGAGAAATGTATAAAGAATAAAATAGATGCATACATAACTATTACATACATACATGTGTGCTTTTGATTAGGTTAGTGGGTCGCTGCCATTTAATGACCTGGATATGGTCCTAATAATTGCATGAACTACTTTTTGTATTTTTACATACAGTATACACTGTTTTTCAGCCACAGTTCCGTAATCCAGCTCTTGTTTTGGTTAAGGCATTGGACTGTTACAAGTAGAGTGAAATGGAGACCAGACTCAGACCACTTTTGGGGTTCTGTGTCGAGTAGACTTCCGGCTCGGGTCTGCTGTAAGTTCCGAACTCGGATTTAAAAACTGAATCTCAGTTTTGGACTGCATGTAAACTGGTCCAAATGTCAGGATTTGAGCTGTTTTTAGCAATTTTAAGAGAAAATAAAAATGGAGGCAGATATAGCAACAATCTTGGTTATTATATACTGGCCCACTTTTCCATTCTTTTCACTGCTTCATACATCTACCCTCATAGTACTGTGATTAGACTGTCCCTTATTCGTCTAAAGGGAGAGCTATACAGTGTTCTGGGACTCTCCTGATAATTGTCTCAACCAATATAATGATTAAACTTTTACTCACACAGTGAATTATATTATAAAGTAGGAATGACCAAATGAGAGTGACCAAGTATAAATGTAAATAAATTGCACATTTTTTATTTATTTATTAATGGCATAAAAAAACAACATATAACTACTGTCTTGGATAAACTAAACAGCATAACGGTGAATCTGTTCAACTGCCTGAGGAAGCGGCTGGCTGCCGTAAAACGCATGGCACATATTTTTAGCTGTATAAATTATTATGTTCTATTTTATCATGTGATACTGTTTTAAATTGATTTGGGTTTAAATTTTAGTTAAAATTATTTTAATCAATTATTGGGCAAAATGTACTATGGTCGAAGTTTTGAAAATGTGCGAGTATAGAGCTATACTCATTTATATCCATTTTTAGAACTCACCCTATGTTATAAGGTGCGAGAACATGCAAACTAGCATTTTTTTCACCCCTCGCAAGTTGCAATGGCAAAACTCGTATTCAGATGTTTTGCCATTTGAGGATACAAAGCACCAATGTGACAGAGTGTGAGTTTTTAACTCACACACTATTACTAACTTAAAACTTGTAAAGAACATAGACCTGCTTCAGGCTAGCAAGTATAGCCTGTGAAGGTCCGAGTTACACAGACACATACACAGATCTGTGAGATTTGTGCATTCTTCTGTGATTAAAAAATTTGTAAAAAGTAAAAAATATTTTTAAAAAATGTAGTGTCCCTCCTAAATGCACAACCAGCACCGGGCTTTCTGAGCTATTATCAGTTATAATCAATAGCTGCAAAACTACATCAATGTACAGGGATTCGGTTAATTTACCGCTGCCTGGAATGCCGAAAGGCCAACCCTGGACACATATCTTTAGCCCCATGCCGAAATCCTGACACCCGGCATCCCAAACGAGGTAAGAGGGGGGCAGTGAGATTGTAGCTGCGGGGGGGGTGTTAGGTTTAGGCAGCCCCAGAGGGAGTTAAGGTTAGGCACCCCACGGGGGGAGGTTAGAGTCAGACACCCTCTGGGGAGGGTTAGGTTTAGGGTGCGGGGAGGGGGGGTTAGGTTAGGCAACCCCCTAGCTTTAGGCTAGGGTAAGGGAGGGTTAGGGTTAGGCACCCCGAGGGGGGGGTTGAGTTAGGCCCCCCTGGGGAGGGTTAGGTTTAGGGTGCGGAGAAGGGTGGTTAGAGTTAGGCACTACCGGGGGGGAGGCTTAGGGTTCGGCACCCCCAAGGGAGGTTAGGGATAGGTATCACCAAGGGAGGTTTAGAGTTAAGGGGGGAGAGTTAGGGTACTTATGTGCCCCTTTTGGGATGTCCTCCTGTCGGGCTTCCGGCGTCGGTATGAGAATCAGCGGCTATTCAGCCGTCGGTATTTCATACCGATTCCATCTAATGAAAAACACTTTACCTCTTTCTCTGATATTTTTGAATGATGGCTTTATTGCACTTGCCTCTCACTTGCAATACAATCCTCATGGATTGTGTAAAGAAAATAAAAGTTGTCTTCAGGGACAAGCAGTTTATAATATAGTTTGCATGTATGTATGCATTTTAGAGTACAGTATGTCACATTTAACCGCAATATCTCCAATTACTCTTAGCTATGTAACTATATGTTAAATTAAACAGTAGAGCTGGCCATTAGCTAATAGTCATATTATTTGGGCTATGTTTAGTCTAAGTAACTCATAGTATCCTGTTTTTAATGTGGCACAGGTGGTAATAGAGATCAGTTTACTGCACAATAACGAACCGTACGTTGTGCAATCTATTTTCTATTATTTGTCTGGATTTCTGGCCTAAAATAATCGTTCAACATAATGTAGTAAAAATGAATGGTTTGTGACGCTTCAAATCTTTTTGATCCATGGAAATCAAATGTCTTTTAATCTGTTTTCCAATAATTTGTGTGTCTGTTTATTTTTATTTTAGATGCTTTTGAAAGTCTCTTATTGAGCTGTGGCACATTTTGGCAAATTACTCTGGCCATAGACTTCTATCATCTGTACTAATGTAAACTAGAACTCATTTGTATATGTCTGTATACATCATTATTGCAAAACAGAAATTGTGTTGAGCTTGGCTGTGGAGTTATTGCTGCAATTCAGTCATTGCAGAGCACAGCAAGCATGCAGGTTCAAGCTGACTCTTACTATGACACAGTTATTGTATCTTGTGATTAATCCTGATTGTATAATTTTTGTCCCTTGACGTATGTACAGTCACTGCTACTAAAAAAAGAATTTTAGGGGAAATAATATAATAGAAAATTGCATGTTATAGACATCAAAGCAACATAACAATTTCTTGCTAATAAAATAGGTCATTCAATATACAAATTAAAACATATATGACTCAGATTTGTGCAATAAGGCTGTAAGGGCGCTGAATGACAGGCAGGTGAAGAGTTGCTGAACAGGATCGCAGCAAAATGTAATAAAAACACCCCTTCACCCAAAAATGTATATTTAAATAAAAATATAAATAAATATGCAGAGGAGTAACTAGGTTTGATGGTGCCCAGAGCAAACAAAATGGTGACCCTTGAAAACTGTTCTATGAAATCCTTATATAATAACATTCCCAGCAGTCAACATGTTACCTACCTACATCTCTATCTCTGTTGACAACAAAACAATCAACCATACCCCTCAATCCCACTGTCCAGGTGTCATCCTTGACAGGGTTGGACTGGGGCTTGAAGGGCACACTGGGGGAATGCAGTGGTAGGGGGGTCATCCTTAAAGGGTGTGACCAGCCTCCAAAGTGGGTGTGACCAGCCACCACAGTGGCTTAACTATCAGAGAGTGGTTTGGGCACCTTTATAAATATATAGAGCAAATACTGATAATGCATGCATAATAATGTACTCGATTGATAACTACAAGGCACTGTAGTAAATACACCATAATCCTGGAAATGCAGTATAATGTAATATATACACAGTCTGGAACCAGACCCACCTAGAGGAGAGGATTAAGCAGTGTGGCCCACCGGGGATTTCCCCTGTACCCCTGTGGGCCAGTCCAACCATGATCCTTGACTGCAACAGTCCTTTATTCTTCACATTTAACTGTTTCCAAATCCTGTTACTTTAATCTTAGAAATATTTCTAGAGCGTGCACATATCTCACACATGACACTGCACAAACTTGAATTCATGCACTCGTTATCTACTTTTGCAACAGCTTCCTTGCTGGTCTTCCCCTCAACAGACTTTCATCCCTGCAATCTATTTTGATTGCAGAGGCCAGACGGATAATACTAGCAAAATGTTCCTCTACTGCTGCTCTACTCTATAGTCTTTACATTAACTAACTGTATCTTACTGAATCCAATATAAAATACTTCTACTACAGTAACATATAAGGCCATAAAAGTCAGCACACCAACATCCATCTCTTCACTTGGCTAAAAATATCTCCCAACTCCCCCCCTCCGCTGTGCACATGATTTGTGGCTCTCATCTACACTCATTACCTGCTCCCACCTACAGGATTTTTTCATAGCTGCCCCCACTCTCTGGAATGCCCTTCCTCGTGCAACAAGACTTTCCTCTAGCTTCCACACCTAAAAGAGTCCCCTGAAAAAAATCAGGCAAACTTATCAAATTCCAGAACCACCCACCTAAACTCACTAAGCTACTCAAACTAATTAACTCCCTTCTACACAGGTCAAACAAAAGATAAGTGTGTTCTTTCCATACTAAAACAATCCTCTCTTTCTATGGCAAATTTGCTGCCAACATTGCTGTATGAGGGTGGATTCAAAAGGAAGTGTCCTGACGTAGTAGTAGATGTCGCCCTGTATTGATTTTCTGTACAAGAGGTCTTAGTACAACACTGTGGAAAATTGCAACACAATTCTTCTTTTATTTTTGCAGATATTGACTAGGAAAAGGAACAACATCACTAAAAGTTGAAAAACTGAGAATACTGAAATATGGAGAAAAATGAAATTCTACCCGTCATTAAATATCTGCAAATGAAGAAGATGACGCTACTGACATTCACACTCAAGCTCAAGGAACACATTTGTGGGAAGACTTTTGTGTCTAATGATGATGTCATGACTGCTGAACAGGACTGGTTTGAGGACAAATCACCTGACTTTTTCCTGAACAGAATCAAGAGGTAGGAGCATTGATGAGAGAAGTGTACTGAAGTAAATGGAGACAATGGGCCTGATTCAGACCCGCTCGCAAGCGCTTGATCGCTCACGAGTGGGTCGATGGTGTGCTCTGCGCAAACGCAGCGGCCGCACTGCGAGTGCGCAAGCCCCGGAAATTCTCTCGCTCCGTGGCTCACTACAAAAGGGGCGGCTGTCGATGTTGATCGACAGCTCGCCCCGTTTTGTAGGCGTGGCAGGGGGATGCTTCACAAATGGAGGCATTCCCATGCGAACGCCTGCTGTTTGTGGGCGGCCCCACTGACATCACCAGTGATGTCAGTGGGAGAGCTTCCGGCTCTATTAGAGCCAGAAGCTCTCTGGGGCTTGCGGCCACGAGACCCTACCACAAGGGTCTCGTCGCAAGCCCTGACGGTCACGATGGTCTTCACCATCGTGACCATCATCCTGGCCGCTCGCAATAGCTGTGGGTGGTCACCCACAGCTATGCGTGCAGCCAGGAGGCCGCACTAAAAAAAAACAAAAATGCCCTGATTCAGAGCGAGCGCTCTTTCAGAGTGTCCGTCTCTGAATCAGGCCCAATGTCAATAAAGAAATGCCATTTGAACTTAAATTTCTCTTTTATTCATGGTCAGGACACCAACTTTTGGATCCACCACTGTATAGCCCACTGAGCACTTTCTATATGTAGCACGTAACATTATGGGGTATATTTACTAAAGTGAGATTTTTTAGAAGTGGAGATGTTGCCCATAGCAACCAATCAGATTCTACTTAACATTTAACTAGCACCTTCTAGAAGATAATAGCTAGAATCTGATTGGTTGCTATGGGAAACATCTCCACTTCTGAAAACTCTTGCTTTAGTAAATTTACCCCTATGTCTCAAATTCCTTATTCCCGATAAACTTGCTAGCAGGGCCCTCTTACCTCTCTGTCTGACTGTTAACACCCAGTCTTGTTTTATTACTTTGTTCTTAATTGTAAAGTGCAATGTACTGTAATATACTAGCACTGCACTGTACAAATGAATGCTAACAAAGATAATAATAATGTTACTTAAATGGGGAGACAGAGAGACAGGTAGATATACAGAGAACAGGGGCACATACAGTTTGGTGATGGGAAGACTAATATAAAGATGGTAACAGACACAGAGTGGGAGCAGACATACAGATGGGACAAATATGGTGGGGGTGATGTAATGGAGACAGGGGTGGACAGGGGAGGCGTGTGAGCCCTACTTACATTAAAGTTCAGTTAAAGAAATGCACAGGAATCACAGTGCAAAATAATAATATATTCAATGCTCCCTATTTGTTGATTATTGCTTCCCATTGATTTTGAGAATGGTGCTCCCAAGAATAAGATATTTCAATAGCATTTGAGGAAAAGGAAAGTATTCTTAGGTGGGACACAAAATGTCCAATTTCTCACTTGCCTGAGGAAGTGGACAGTTTGTCTAGGAAACGCGTTGCACTTTGGAGCAGATGAGAACTTTTTTTTTTAATATATATATATTTTTACTTCTTTACACTTCTACTGTTTAGTTTCTTTTAGAGTTCTTTTTAGATATTTTAGGGCTGATTCAGACTTGGGAGCAAAGCAAAATAAAAATTAAGTAACTTTGCATCTTGGCAAAACCATGCTGCACTGCAAGTGGGACAGATTAAAATGTACAGAGAGATGTAGATTAGAGAGGGATGTGTCCAAACTTAAATCTAAATTCCAGTGTAAAAAGTAAAGCTGTCCAGGAATCCTGAGCTGCAAGCACCAGTATTTACCCTGTATGCAAAAAAAACTATATATATATATATATATATATATATAGATAGATAGATAGATAGATAGATAGATATTTGCACCCCATGCATTGTAACATGGTTTGTCCAGGTGCAAAGTTGCTTGCCTTTTTTGCTTTGCTCCCAAACCCAAAACTAGCCCCTTTATCTATTTGTGTTATTATTAGGGGTGAGCGGGTTCGGATTTCTGAAATCCGAACCCCCCCGAGCCCCCCCGATCCGAGTCCGATCCGAGTCAGGCTCGACTTTTCCCGCCTGACTCGGATCTGAAATCGAGGCAAAACGTCATCATCCCGCCTTCCGAGTCTCGCGGGTTTTGGATCCTATATAAGGTACCCACGTCGGCGCCATTTTCTCACTCGGCTGTGGACAGTGAAGAGGGAGGGTGGGAGTTAGGGCTGTGTAGTGTAGTGTAGTGTAGTGCTGCTGTTGTCCACTACTTCAAAGTCCATAGGGGCTGGCTGTGTTGTGCTGTGCTGCTGTTGTTAATAGGGGCTGTGTCCACTACTTCAAAGTCCATAGGGGCTGGCTGGACTGTGTTGTGCAGTCAGTTCTCCATAGGGGCTGTGTCCACTCCAAAGTCCTGTGCAGTGTCCCAGTCCTAAAGGAGTGCTGTAGTGTTGTCCAGGGGGTGCTCTGTCCATCAGGGGTGCTCCCCCCAAGTGCTAAAAAAATAATATATTTTCTGTGTTTGTGAATTGTGTGCGCAGTAGCCGCACGTGCATCAACAAAGTAGTGCCAAGCGTGCGCCTGTGTCATAAGTAAAGGGCCGGCTGGCTTGACCGTTAAGGGTGCTGTAACCCCCGAAAGTACACTCCAGTCCAAACCAAAAAAAAAATTATTTTCTGTGTTTGTGAATTGTGTGCGCAGTAGCCGCACGTGCATCAACAAAGTAGTGCCAAGCGTGCGCCTGTGTCATAAGTAAAGGGCCGGCTGGCTTGACCGTTAAGGGTGCTGTAACCCCCGAAAGTACACTCCAGTCCAAACCAAAAAAAAAATTATTTTCTGTGTTTGTGAATTGTGTGCGCAGTAGCCGCACGTGCATCAACAAAGTAGTGCCAAGCGTGCGCCTGTGTCATAAGTAAAGGGCCGGCTGGCTTGACCGTTAAAGGGTGCTGTAACCCCCAAAGTACACTCCAGTCCAAACCAAAAAAAAAATTATTTTCTGTGTTTGTGAATTGTGTGCGCAGTAGCCGCACGTGCATCAACAAAGTAGTGCCAAGCGTGCGCCTGTGTCATAAGTAAAGGGCCGGCTGGCTTGACCGTTAAAGGGTGCTGTAACCCCCGAAAGTACACTCCAGTCCAAACCCAAAAAAAATTATTTTCTGTGTTTGTGAATTGTGTGCGCAGTAGCCGCACGTGCATCAACAAAGTAGTGCCAAGCGTGCGCCTGTGTCATAAGTAAAGGGCCGGCTGGCTTGACCGTTAAAGGGTGCTGTAACCCCCGAAAGTACACTCCAGTCCAAACCAAAAAAAATGATTTTCTGTGTTTGTGAATTGTGTGCGCAGTAGCCGCACGTGCATCAACAAAGTAGTGCCAAGCGTGCGCCTGTGTCATAAGTAAAGGGCCGGCTGGCTTGACCGTTAAAGGGTGCTGTAACCCCCAAAGTACACTCCAGTCCAAACCAAAAAAAAAATTATTTTCTGTGTTTGTGAATTGTGTGCGCAGTAGCCGCACGTGCATCAACAAAGTAGTGCCAAGCGTGCGCCTGTGTCATAAGTAAAGGGCCGGCTGGCTTGACCGTTAAAGGGTGCTGTAACCCCCGAAAGTACACTCCAGTCCAAACCAAAAAAAAATTATTTTCTGTGTTTGTGAATTGTGTGCGCAGTAGCCGCACGTGCATCAACAAAGTAGTGCCAAGCGTGCGCCTGTGTCATAAGTAAAGGGCCGGCTGGCTTGACCGTTAAAGGGTGCTGTAACCCCCGAAAGTACACTCCAGTCCAAACCAAAAAAAAACTATTTTCTGTGTTTGTGAATTGTGTGCGCAGTAGCCGCACGTGCATCAACAAAGTAGTGCCAAGCGTGCGCCTGTGTCATAAGTAAAGGGCCGGCTGGCTTGACCGTTAAAGGGTGCTGTAACCCCCGAAAGTACACTCCAGTCAAAACCAAAAAAAAATTATTTTCTGTGTTTGTGAATTGTGTGTGCAGTAGCCGCACGTGCATCAACAAAGTAGTGCCAAGCGTGCGCCTGTGTCATAAGTAAAGGGCCGGCTGGCTTGACCGTTAAAGGGTGCTGTAACCCCCAAAGTACACTCCAGTCCAAACCAAAAAAAAAATTATTTTCTGTGTTTGTGAATTGTGTGCGCAGTAGCCGCACGTGCATCAACAAAGTAGTGCCAAGCGTGCGCCTGTGTCATAAGTAAAGGGCCGGCTGGCTTGACCTTTAAAGGGTGCTGTAACCCCCGAAAGTACACTCCAGTCCAAACCAAAAAAAAATTATTTTCTGTGTTTGTGAATTGTGTGCGCAGTAGCCGCACGTGCATCAACAAAGTAGTGCCAAGCGTGCACCTGTGTCATAAGTAAAGGGCCGGCTGGCTTGACCGTTAAGGGTGCTGTAACCCCCGAAAGTACACTCCAGTCCAAACCAAAAAAAAAATTATTTTCTGTGTTTGTGAATTGTGTGCGCAGTAGCCGCACGTGCATCAACAAAGTAGTGCCAAGCGTGCGCCTGTGTCATAAGTAAAGGGCCGGCTGGCTTGACCGTTAAAGGGTGCTGTAACCCCCAAAGTACACTCCAGTCCAAACCAAAAAAAAAATTATTTTCTGTGTTTGTGAATTGTGTGCGCAGTAGCCGCACGTGCATCAACAAGGTAGTGCCAAGCGTGCGCCTGTGTCATAAGTAAAGGGCCGGCTGGCTTGACCGTTAAAGGGTGCTGTAACCCCCGAAAGTACACTCCAGTCCAAACCCAAAAAAAATTATTTTCTGTGTTTGTGAATTGTGTGCGCAGTAGCCGCACGTGCATCAACAAAGTAGTGCCAAGCGTGCGCCTGTGTCATAAGTAAAGGGCCGGCTGGCTTGACCGTTAAAGGGTGCTGTAACCCCCGAAAGTACACTCCAGTCCAAACCAAAAAAAATTATTTTCTGTGTTTGTGAATTGTGTGCGCAGTAGCCGCACGTGCATCAACAAAGTAGTGCCAAGCGTGCGCCTGTGTCATAAGTAAAGGGCCGGCTGGCTTGACCGTTAAAGGGTGCTGTAACCCCCAAAGTACACTCCAGTCCAAACCAAAAAAAAAATTATTTTCTGTGTTTGTGAATTGTGTGCGCAGTAGCCGCACGTGCATCAACAAAGTAGTGCCAAGCGTGCGCCTGTGTCATAAGTAAAGGGCCGGCTGGCTTGACCGTTAAAGGGTGCTGTAACCCCCGAAAGTACACTCCAGTCCAAACCAAAAAAAAATTATTTTCTGTGTTTGTGAATTGTGTGCGCAGTAGCCGCACGTGCATCAACAAAGTAGTGCCAAGAGTGCGCCTGTGTCATAAGTAAAGGGCCGGCTGGCTTGACCGTTAAAGGGTGCTGTAACTCCCAAAGTACACTCCAGTCCAAACCAAAAAAAAATTATTTTCTGTGTTTGTGAATTGTGTGCGCAGTAGCCGCACGTGCATCAACAAAGTAGTGCCAAGCGTGCACCTGTGTCATAAGTAAAGGGCCGGCTGGCTTGACCGTTAAAGGGTGCTGTAACCCCCGAAAGTACACTCCAGTCCAAACCAAAAAAAAATTATTTTCTGTGTTTGTGAATTGTGTGCGCAGTAGCCGCACGTGCATCAACAAAGTAGTGCCAAGCGTGCGCCTGTGTCATAAGTAAAGGGCCGGCTGGCTTGACCGTTAAAGGGTGCTGTAACCCCCAAAGTACACTCCAGTCCAAACCAAAAAAAAAATTATTTTCTGTGTTTGTGAATTGTGTGCGCAGTAGCCGCACGTGCATCAACAAAGTAGTGCCAAGCGTGCGCCTGTGTCATAAGTAAAGGGCCGGCTGGCTTGACCGTTAAAGGGTGCTGTAACCCCCGAAAGTACACTCCAGTCCAAACCAAAAAAAAATTATTTTCTGTGTTTGTGAATTGTGTGCGCAGTAGCCGCACGTGCATCAACAAAGTAGTGCCAAGCGTGCGCCTGTGTCATAAGTAAAGGGCCGGCTGGCTTGACCGTTAAAGGGTGCTGTAACCCCCGAAAGTACACTCCAGTCCAAACCAAAAAAAAATTATTTTCTGTGTTTGTGAATTGTGTGCGCAGTAGCCGCACGTGCATCAACAAAGTAGTGCCAAGCGTGCGCCTGTGTCATAAGTAAAGGGCCGGCTGGCTTGACCGTTAAAGGGTGCTGTAACCCCCGAAAGTACACTCCAGTCCAAACCAAAAAAAAATTATTTTCTGTGTTTGTGAATTGTGTGCGCAGTAGCCGCACGTGCATCAACAAAGTAGTGCCAAGCGTGCGCCTGTGTCATAAGTAAAGAGCCGGCTGGCTTGACCGTTAAAGGGTGCTGTAACCCCCGAAAGTACACTCCAGTCCAAACCAAAAAAAAATTATTTTCTGTGTTTGTGAATTGTGTGCGCAGTAGCCGCACGTGCATCAACAAAGTAGTGCCAAGCGTGCGCCTGTGTCATAAGTAAAGGGCCGGCTGGCTTGACCGTTAAAGGGTGCTGTAACCCCCAAAGTACACTCCAGTCCAAACCAAAAAAAAAATTATTTTCTGTGTTTGTGAATTGTGTGCGCAGTAGCCGCACGTGCATCAACAAAGTAGTGCCAAGCGTGCGCCTGTGTCATAAGTAAAGGGCCGGCTGGCTTGACCGTTAAAGGGTGCTGTAACCCCCGAAAGTACACTCCAGTCCAAACCAAAAAAAAATTATTTTCTGTGTTTGTGAATTGTGTGCGCAGTAGCCGCACGTGCATCAACAAAGTAGTGCCAAGAGTGCGCCTGTGTCATAAGTAAAGGGCCGGCTGGCTTGACCGTTAAAGGGTGCTGTAACCCCCGAAAGTACACTCCAGTCCAAACCAAAAAAAAATTATTTTCTGTGTTTGTGAATTGTGTGCGCAGTAGCCGCACGTGCATCAACAAAGTAGTGCCAAGCGTGCGCCTGTGTCATAAGTAAAGGGCCGGCTGGCTTGACCGTTAAAGGGTGCTGTAACCCCCGAAAGTACACTCCAGTCCAAACCAAAAAAAAATTATTTTCTGTGTTTGTGAATTGTGTGCGCAGTAGCAGCACGTGCATCAACAAAGTAGTGCCAAGCGTGCGCCTGTGTCATAAGTAAAGGGCCAGCTGGCTTGACCGTTAAAGGGTGCTGTAACTCCCAAAGTACACTCCAGTCCAAACCAAAAAAAAAATTATTTTCTGTGTTTGTGAATTGTGTGCGCAGTAGCCGCACGTGCATCAACAAAGTAGTGCCAAGCGTGCGCCTGTGTCATAAGTAAAGGGCCGGCTGGCTTGACCGTTAAAGGGTGCTGTAACCCCCGAAAGTACACTCCAGTCCAAACCAAAAAAAAATTATTTTCTGTGTTTGTGAATTGTGTGCGCAGTAGCCGCACGTGCATCAACAAATTAGTGCCAAGCGTGCGCCTGTGTCATAAGTAAAGGGCCGGCTGGCTTGACCGTTAAGGGTGCTGTAACCCCCGAAAGTACACTCCAGTCCAAACCAAAAAAAAATTATTTTCTGTGTTTGTGAATTGTGTACGCAGTAGCCGCACGTGCATCAACAAAGTAGTGCCAAGAGTGCGCCTGTGTCATAAGTAAAGGGCCGGCTGGCTTGACCATTAAAGGGTGCTGTAACCCCCAAAGTACACTCCAGTCCAAACCAAAAAAAAATTATTTTCTGTGTTTGTGAATTGTGTGCGCAGTAGCCGCACGTGCATCAACAAAGTAGTGCCAAGCGTGCGCCTGTGTCATAAGTAAAGGGCCGGCTGGCTTGACCGTTAAAGGGTGCTGTAACCCCCGAAAGTACACTCCAGTCCAAACCAAAAAAAAATTATTTTCTGTGTTTGTGAATTGTGTGCGCAGTAGCCGCACGTGCATCAACAAAGTAGTGCCAAGCGTGCGCCTGTGTCATAAGTAAAGGGCCGGCTGGCTTGACCGTTAAGGGTGCTGTAACCCCCGAAAGTACACTCCAGTCCAAACCAAAAAAAAATAGTTTTCTGTGTTTGTGAATTGTGTGCGCAGTAGCCGCACGTGCATCAACAAAGTAGTGCCAAGAGTGCGCCTGTGTCATAAGTAAAGGGCCGGCTGGCTTGACCGTTAAAGGGTGCTGTAACCCACAAAGTACACTCCAGTCCAAACCAAAAAAAAAAATATTTTCTGTGTTTAGCCGCACGTATATATCAAATCGATATAACATAAATGGAGGACAAAACTTGCTCCGATAAAAATAAAATAGAGAAAGATCAAGAACCACTTCCTCCTAGTGCTGAAGCTGCTGCCACTAGTCATGACATAACCGATAACATGCCATCAACGTCGTCTGCCAAGGCCGATGCCCAATGTCATAGTAGAGGGCACATACAATCCCAAATGGCAAAGTTCAGGAAAATGACCTTGAAAAAGACATTTAAATCAGCTGAAGAGAAACGTAAACTTGCCAATATGCCATTTACGACACGGAGTGGCAAGGAACGGCTAAGGTCGATCCCTAGTATGTTCATGACTAGTGGTTCAGCTTCACATGACGATGGAAGCCCTCCTCCCACTAAAAAAATCAAAAGAGTTAAGCTGGCAAAAGCACAGCGAAGAACTGTGCTTTCTAAGAAGATATCACAAATCCCCAAGGAGAGTCCAAGTGTGGTGGTGGTTGCGATGCCTGACCTTCCCAGCACTGGACGGGAAGAGGTGGCTCTTTCCACCATTTGCACGCCCCCTGCAAGTGCTGAAAGGAGCACCCACAGTCCACTTGCTGATATGCAAATTGAAGATGTCACTGTTGAAGTACAACAGGATGAGGATACTGGTGTAGCTGGCGCTGAGGAGGAAGTTGGCGAGGAGGATTCTGATGGTGATGTGGTTTGTTTAAATCAGGCTTCGGGGGAGACAGTTGTTGTCCGTGGGATGAAAAAGCCCATCACGGTCATGCCTGGGCAGAAGACCAAACATTCCACCTCTTTGGTCTGGCAATATTTCTATCCAAATCCGGACAACAACTGTCTTGCCATATGTACCATATGTAAAGGTGAAATAAGTAGGGGTAAGGACGTCAACCACCTAGGAACATCCTCCCTTATACGGCACCTGCAGCGCGTTCATAAAAAGTTACTGTCAAGTTCAGAAACTTTGGCTAAGACCGTAAGCAGTCCAGGGACACCTAAATCCCGTTGTCCTGTTGTATCCAAGCGCCTGCAAACCACACCATCAACTAACTCCTCGTCAATTTCCTCCTTAGTCAGGATCGGAAGTAGTCCTGCAGGCCATGTCACTGGCATGACTGACTCTCCTATCCGGGATTCCTCTGGAGGATCCTGCATTGCTACGCCTACTGCTGCCGCTGCTGCTGTTGCTGCTGCTGGGAGTCGTTCATCATCCCAGAGAGGAAGTAGGAACACCACTACTTTTACTAAACAATTGACCCTCCAACAGTCCTTAGCGAGGAGGATGAAGTACGACAGCAGTCATCCTGAAGCAAAACGTATAACTGAGGCCTTGACTGCTATGTTGGTGTTAGACGTGCGTCCGGTATCCGCCATTAGTGCAGTGGGATTTAGACAATTGATGGAGGTAGTGTGTCCCCGGTTCCAAATCCCGTCTAGATTCCACTTCACTAGGCAGGCGATACCGAGACTGTACAGAAACGTCAGAAAAAGTGTCCTCAGTGTCCTGAAAAATGCCGTTGTACACAATGTCCACTTAACCACGGACATGTGGACAAGTGGAACAGGGCAGACTAAGGACTATATGACTGTGACAGCCCACTGGGTAGATGTATCACCTTACGCAGCAACAGCAGCAGCGTCACCAGTAGCAGCATCTCAGAAACGCCAGCTCGTTACAAGGCAGGCTATGCTGTGTATCACCGGTTTCAGTAAGAGGCACACCGCCGACAACCTCTTAGAGAAACTGAGGGAAATCATCGCCCAGTGGCTTACCCCACTTAGACTCTCCTGGGGATTTGTGATATCTGACAACGCCACCAATATTGTGCGGGCATTACATCTGGGCAAATTCCAGCACGTCCCATGTTTTGCTCACACAATAAACTTGGTGGTGCAGAATTTTCTGAAAAGCGACAGGGGCGTGCAGGAGACGCTTTGGGTGGCCCGAAAAATTTCTGGCCACTTTCGCCATTCAGCGACTGCGTGCCGAAGACTGGAGCGCCAGCAAACACTCTTGAACCTGCCCCGCCATCACCTGAAGCAAGAGGTTGTGACGCGGTGGAACTCAACCCTCTATATGCTTCAGAGGATGGAGGAGCAGCAAAAGGCCATTCAAGCCTATACATCCACCTATGACATAGGCAAAGGAGGGGGTATGCACCTGACTCAAGCGCAGTGGAGAATGATTTCCGTGTTGTGCAAGGTTCTCCAGCCCTTCGAACTTGCCACACGTGAAGTCAGTTCAGACACTGCCAGCTTGAGTCAGGTCATTCCCCTCATCAGGCTTTTGCAGAAGCAGCTGGAGAAAGTGAAGGAGGAGCTAAGACGGAGCGATTCCGCTCGGCATGTGGGACTTGTGGATGAAGCCCTTCATTCGCTTTGCCAGGATTCCAGGGTGGTCAATCTGTTGAAATCAGACCACTACGTTTTGGCCACCATGCTCGATCCTAGGTTTAAAGCCTATGTGGTGTCTCTCTTTCCGGCTGACACAAGCCTGCAGAGGTGCAAAGACCTGCTGGTGAACACACTGTCAGCTGAAGCGGAACGTGACACGTCAACGGCTCCTTCTTCATTTTCTCCTGCAACTGGGGCTGCCAGGAAAAAACTTAGGTATCCTAAGCAACCCGCTGGCGGTGATGCAGGGCAGGCAGGACCAAGTTTGGACATCTGGTCCGGACTGAAGGACCTGGCAACAATTTCTGACATGTCTACTGTCACTGCATATGATACTGTCACCATTGACAGAATGGTGGAGGATTACATCGGTGACAGCATCCAAGTAGGCATGGCAGACAGTCCATACCTGTACTGGCAGGAAAAAGAGGCAATTTGGAGGCCCCTGTACAAACTGGCTCTATTTTACCTGAGTTGCCCCCCCTCCAGTGTGTACTCCGAAAGAGTGTTTAGTGCAGCCGGGAACCTTGTCAGCGAAAGGCGTAGGAGGTTGCTTCCACAGAATGTGGAGAAGATGATGTTCATCAAAATGAATTATCAGCTCTTCCAGGGAGACCAGCCTCCAGAAGGTACAGAGGGACCTGTGGTGGTGGATTCAAGTGGGGACGAGTTAATACTTTGTGAGGATGAGGATGTACACACTGAAGAGGGTGAGGAATCGGTGGATGAGGAGGATGAGGATGACATCTTGCCTCCATAGAGCCAGTTTGTGCAGGGACACATTAATTGCCAGCTTGTTTTGTGGGGGCCCAAACGAACCAATCATTTCAGCCACAGTTGTGTGGCAGACCCTGGCGCTGAAATGATTGGTTTGTTAAAGTGTGCATGTCCTGTTTATACAACATAAGGGTGGGTGGGAGGGCCCAAGGACAATTCCATCTTGCACCTCTTTTTTTTCTTTGCATTATGTACAGTTTGGGGCCTAGTTTTTCAAACTGCCATCCTGTCTGCCACTGCAGTTTCACGCCTAGATGGGTCACGTGTTTGTGCCGCCCACTCGTGTCGCTTAGCATAGTCATCCAGCTACCTTGGTGTAATCTTTTGGCCATAAAAACACTATTGTGAGGTGTGAGGTGTTCAGAATAGACTGGAAATGAGTGGAAATGAAGGTTATTGAGGTTAATAATTGCATAGGAGCAGAAAAACCCACAAATTCTGTGATTTAAGCTGTTTTTATGCTTTTTTAAAAAAAAATACAGATCCAAAACACAAAACCCAGAACCCAAAACACCGAAGGGTGGTTTTGGCAAAACCAATCCAGATCCAAAACACGAAGAAAGATCCAGATCCAAAACCAAAACACAAAACACGAAAAGTGGCCGGTGCACACCCCTAGTTATTATTCAATTTAAATTAATAAATATATTGTATTTATTTTACACTTGTATTTTCCTCTTTATGGCATTACTCTAGTCTCCCAAAGAACTGATTCCATAGCTAAATTGGGCTAGGATATGGTTTGTTTCCACTTCAAAAAGATATTTTCTGTTTTTGAGCTTATAATATAAGTCTAATATAGGGCCAAATGTAACAGGGTGAGAGATTAGAAAATGTGAGAGTTTAGCATTAAACTCTCACATTTTTTAAACTCAGCCAATGTAATAGAGTCCGAGAACATGGAAACTCACATGTTATTAGACTAAAAAAACTCTCACGGTTTAAACTCTCATCCAGATATTTTCCCATTTTGAAGATAAAACTCGACCAATGTAAGAGTTTACTGCTAAACTCTCACTTTTTTAAATTCTCACCCTATTGCATTTGGCCCATAGTCTTTACTTTTAGGCTTTACTTTTGAAATAACCTACTTGCTTGTGCGGCTAATTTTTTAATGCCAACAGCCTCAGGTTTAAATTGACCCCTACTATCACTATCCACAGCCGATGAACATCAGGCACATACATGTCCAAAGTGTTGTTTATTCTACATATAGGTGATTGCGATACAAAGTAAAATCACTAATCCGTCTCTATTGAAATTGGATTACACTATCTCTCTTGTTCCACCTCACCCTTGCGTTTGGTATCAGAGGACTTCTAGCCACCAAGGAATCTCTCTTTGTTGTGAGCACAACCAGCAGTGTTCGATGGTTGGCCAATGCGTGATTACCACCTAACATGGGTGAGTTTAACAAGTTAAAACGTCTGCTACAGATTAAATTATCAGTACATGCTATGTATTTTCCTTATTAGTTTTCTGTTTATCGTCTAACAAAATACACTCAATTAAAACTAAGAATAACTTTGAGGGTCCTGAATGAGTTGGTATTGAACATGCCCTTTTGCACTGTGGGACCGTGTGGGGTGGGAAATTCTGTGAAGTAAAAAGACACAATCTCGACATTGCGTGGTGGGGTGTAGCTGCGATGACGTGATTGCGCAGTCACGCCCCCGATCCACCCCCAAATTAGCATCACGCCCTCCTGCTATGCTGGTCTAGGCTGCCACCTACCGGAGGAGGCAGTCACATTGTCGGCAAGTTGAGAGTTGGGAGTTGAGATATGTTGCAAGGTTACTGCCATCCAATAACTGCCTCCAGGACAAAAATGCTAATAATTTATTTAAATTTTTTCGCATGTGTTAACATAAAAACAGTCTCAGGAACTTAGTAGTAAATTTGGAAAAAAAAGTTATTTTGGAGAACCTATATGTACGTCACATATGAATATTTAAAATGCAAAAGGCACATGTATCAATCCAATTTGCTCTTTGTAATTTGGTATGGAGTCTTATTTGTAGCAAACAATTATAGTAACTTCATCATGTGATGAAACGGTACTGTATATTCCATGTAAACTAGTATAACTGTGCTGATTTTAGTTTCATTTAGTAAGGGAATTATATAAAAAAAAACCCTCTACATAAAACAATAAATGTCTTTATTAAAGGATACCCTCTCATAACTTCATGATATACAGTAGTATGTTCTCATTGGAAAAGCCATACAGCAGCACATTTACAGTATAAACACCTTCCACTAGATGGCAATGTCACACTTTTATGAATTTACAGTGTACATGAAGCATGCTGGAATAAAAAAAACTCATCAGTTTATATAACTATTAGGGGATTCCAGGCATGTTAAAGACACATTGGTTTACTTACAAATAGCAATAAAAGTTGCACAACTCTAGTTCATAGTATAGCGGAAATCTAGACACTGTAAATATTGTACGTAATATGATACGTAATACTAAAGTAAATTACAAGTGTCCTAGCCTTTCATCTAAAGTATACAAGCAATAAAGTCATTACACTAAGTTCTTATTGGGATCTAAATTGTTTAAAACAATAAACAGTTCATCCCTCAAAGGAAACTAAAGATCATGATTATTGACTGGTGAGTATATTAAGTTGATTCATGAAGCTTCAAGAAAAAGCTGTAAGTAAATTGCATTGATTTACAGTTGTAAAAGAGAACACAAATAAATAAAAATCTATTTTTTGGAAAGCTCACCCCCAAACACCAGCAGTGTTTCAATCATGCTGCAGTTTACGGGGCACTGCGACTGACATCGCAGCACCTCATCTGCACATGCGCAGAAACATTGGAGATTTACGTAATTATTGGATTTACATTAATCTATGCTTCAGGCTCTTTATCTGGCAACTTTCTGGTGAGTGCATGAGATCCGACTATTCATTTCCCGATCCTGATTGTCTCGATTATTTGACCTTTATTGGTCATCTTCAGACAGAATTTACAGCTATGTCCACTAATGATCTTATTAGTTTCAGTAAGGTAATTACTAATTATTGGATTATCGGGCACTGCAGTCTATTTTTAAACCACACAGAGCGCTGGTGGAAAGTTGTACCTAAAAATCTAAATACAGCTCCATGCACGGGCCCCCTTACACAAACATCCATTTACTGCACAGCATTCTGATATAAACATACACAGCAGAAAAGCACTATTATATTTATACATTTCTTCTGTCTGTCTTCGTATTCGTCTGTGGGCATCAGTACCTACTTAATGTGCCAACTAACAAGAGAAGAGAGAGTTGTGCGGTTCGGTTTTCCTGAAAAAAAGAACCACACTCAAATGTAGGGGATCCAAGTCGAATCGAGTCCCTGCTCTGATCACTTTTGAGATTCCAAGTAGAACCGAGTCCCAGCTCCGCTCTGCTGTAAGTTCAGAACTCGGATTTAAAAACTGAATCTCTGTTTTGCTTTGCATGTAAACAGGTCTAAATTACATGATTTTAGCTGTTTTATACATTTTAAAGCAATCCAAAACCAAAAATTAACCAAAATACTTGAGGGTCTCTCTCTCTCTCTCTCTCTCTCTCTCTCTCTCTCTCTCTCTATCTCTCTCTCTCTCTGGGCCTGATTCAGAGGTGCTCGCAGTGTGCACGCCGCGTGTGCACACTGGCCCACCATCGACCAGGTTGCGAGCGCACAGCGCTTGCGACCGGGTCTGAATCAGGCCCTCTGTCTCTCTGTCTCTGTCTCTCTCTCTCTCTCTCTCTGTGATATACTTTACTTTTTTTCACATTAATCACTACATCTTCCAATCACATCAACTAATATGTGGAGTTATCTAAAAGCATTTCATTTTATATAAGGTAACTCATGATGGCTGAGATGTCCCAATATATGGCTAAAAGTGATTACAGCCATTTCACCTTTCCAGTAGGCGATGTTTTAAGTGTATGTTTCAATCCTGTATAAAGAGCAACTCTGTGATCAAGTTGAACTTACACCTGCGGAGGATGTATACCGAGATTTATTAAGACTTAATAAAAAGGAAGTGGATTTTTTTTACCATGGTGTTTCACTTAGCGATTACTATAAAACCAAATAGATATCCCGTGGGTTCCGGGTTCGCAATTATCCCACCATAGGTAAGCATTAACCAAATTTAGAAAACGTTGGGTTGCTATTTTAAATAAGTGCTCTTTTAATTAAATTTTGTTAGTCATAGAGCAATCGAGTAAAGAGCTTGAAAAAACTAAAGACAAAATTGTAACCTTTGAATTAATTCATAAGAGCAACCTTGAGAGTGATACCACTGTAGATTGGTGTGAAAAATTAAATAATCAGGTACAAGTGATGAAATGTGAGCTCATTAAGTTTAAAACCAGAAAATTAAAAAAGTGGAACTTGATTACGAGAACCACACAATTTATTGTTGGACTGTGGGTAATAGGGTGGGTCGAAAAAAAACAAATTTGTGAGTTCGAAATTCCAATAGTGCGGAAAAGTTGTGGGTCCATGACAGGGGCGTATTTAGAGTGTTCACTCACCATCTGGAGCCCCCTCCTCTCTCCGGCGGCCGTGGCGTACTGACAGGTTCAGCAGACTCCGGCACTAGTCTGTTCCTGCGCATGTGCAAGACGCCTGCGCGCCATTTTCCCAGCGATTTCCCTACTGCGCATGCGCAGACTGCCGGGAAAGTGGTCGCTGCGGCCACTTTCCAGGCGTTGTGTGTACCGCCTCTCCAGCTGACGTGGGACTTCGGAGAGGTAAGTATTAGGAAGTATGGGAGCAGGGTGTGCGGTGTGGACCCAAGGGCCCCGCACACCCTGCACCCATTATAGACATGCCACTGGTCCATGACAGTAAATTGTGTGCAAAATTTCAGCTCGATCGGATCATTTTTACTATCCCCGGCGGGCGCTTGAAGTTTTTGAAACTTTGTAGATATCGTAAAAATATGATACAGATTCATCAAATGAAGTGGTATCTTCAAACACTGATAATGAGAGAATGAAGTTTCACTCTTGACGATTTATACAGGGACACCCTTTAGGAGCCACAACCAGGACCCAATATTCTGGCCCACTAGAAGACACACAAGACATGGTGGCCAGTGGAAGAAGCAGAGAATGTTTAGGAAGACCTCCCCTGCCTCGCAAAAAGTGATATTTAATCTTTCCTCTTAAGAGCTGTCGGATATTAAAAAACAAGTATTGAAAAAGGGACTCGTTTTTGTGCCTACGGTATTCTTTGATCCACTTCAGTGGCAAGTATATCTATTATTACATTCCAGCCTAGTCTTACTGCGCATATCCACCTCGGCACCAAGACTGGAGATGTCAGTTTAACCAGGATGTCACAAATTTTGTGCCAACGTTTGTAGCAGGACATCATTTTAGCGTCCTCCAATTATTTTAGATCAGGATCAGACTGTGCAATAGTCCACAGTTTTTTGGTATTGAAGGTGGTGGTGGGGAAGGATGAAGTTGGCGCTGCTTTTGTGGTGTGGAGGCATCAGGACCTGCCCAGACATGAAGGGGGCGGAGGAGTCAGAGAAGTAATGGGGGGAAGCCTGGCCCATAAATCCACCCCTGTATGTATTCCTGTATTACTTGTTCAAATTATTACATTGAATTTTTATAAGTTATTAAATTCAATATAAATCATCAGCTCTGAACTTGAATATCTTAGTTAATTGCTGTACCAGGACTGTAATGCAGAATGGTTTTTAAAAAGTGGTGAATTAATGGAAAGTTTTAAGTTTTTATTTAAAAAATTGTAGGGAAAACAATTGAAGAGAAGTGTCTGATAATCATAGCTTTTTGAAATAGCCCAGTAAAAAAGTAAAACTAATTTGATGTTCCCTTTTAAAAGAATGAAATAGTGCACCTTTTAAATAATTAATACAATATCACTCTCTTATAATATGTAAAAAGTAATGAATCCAAAATGGAAAATAAAAAAAATCCACCAGAAAAATAAAAATGTCCTTCCTAAAAACTTCTGCTCTAACATGCCTGGCTTGATCCAAAGTAATATAAATGGAAATTGGAAAAAAAATTAAATACATCTTACATCAAATAGTCCCCGCCACAGGGATGTAGTCTGGAAGCCGACGGTCAACTGCCGACCGCCGGCTTCCAGACTTTATAATCCCGGCGTGGTACTAATGACAGGCGTTGAATACTCGACACCTGTCAGTAACCATATCCCGGAAGACCGACGCCCAGCATACCGAACGAAGGTAAGTCGGGCGCCGGGAGCGGACAGCCGTGGGTGGCAGGGTTAGGTTTAGGGCTCCCGGGGGAACTAAGGGTTAGGCACCCCCACGGGAGGGTTAGGTTTAGGCTAGAGAAAGGGGGTGTTAGGGTTAGGCACCCCCGGGGGGAAGTTCGGGTTAGGCACCCCCTGGGGGACAGGTTTAGGCTGCGGGGAAGGAGAGGTTAGGGTTAGGCACTTGGGGGGGAGGTTAGGGTTAGGCACTCCTAAGGGAGGGTTAGGGTTAGGGGGGGAATTAGGTTAGCTATACTTACCTTATGGACGATCAAGATCTTCACCCCTGTCGGGTTGCCGCTGTCGGCCGGCGGTAATACCTACTACACTCCTGTCACACAATTATCTAAAATCACATTGCCCAGCTACTTATTAACTAAACAGTCAACATGGGGATCTGTCTCATTTTCAAGATAAGACAATGCCAATCAGGGCCTCCCAGAGAAACACCACAAAGATGCCAGTAGAAATAGTACTGTACCAACTGGATGCACCAATATACCTGGACTGATAAACAGTTAGCTGCTGTTCTTAACAGCTAAACAAATAAATATAGTTTAAATTTAAGTATCAAAAGTAAAAAAAAATGTTATCATAGAGGGTTAATCGCACATGGTGTAAGCAATATAATCTGAACACGTAGATTTTGGAAAAAATAAAATATTTTATATTTTTCCTGCCCCTTTAGCACTTTATATCCCACGTAAAAACATTGAATTTTATTACTGGGGACCAACTCTATTGCGGAAAAATCTATCTCTGTCAACATTAAGAGTCCATGGCAGTGGCGTCACAAGGAGGGTGCGGTCCGCACCTGGGAGTCACCCGCCAAGGGGTAGCACCAAGGTGCAGACTCCCCCTCTCTGACAGGAGCTAGGTGCTGCACTGTAGAAATAAGTGCAGCACTCGGCTCCTGTCACTGAGGGAGCCGGCCAGCACTCCTGCAACCCCCTTCCCCCCAAGCATTAGGCAAGGGGGTTTCGGGCCATGTGGCCATGCCCCTTCTCATGTGGCCACTCCCCCTTTTTGGTCGCACCGCACGCATATCGCCCCTCCCTGCACTGGGTGACACCGCGGGGAGGGACGCCACTGGTCCATGGAATTCCATGTAGGACAAAGTCTATGGAGCTTTTGGTCTTCTTGGATGCCACCTGGGAATTTTATTGGAATAACCTTCTATGGGTTTATATAGCAGCTGTATTGCCCATATTATTTGGATTTGGCCCTAAATGCATCAAATGGGTTGACTACACAAGATTCTGTTGGTCGCTTTAATACTTTGTGCTACATATGGAAACATTGGTCCTTTGTCACCTGTCCAAGCTACAGTACAATATCAATCAGTACTGTGTTTTATACCCCTCAATTCATGCATACACAGTTGCCTCATATGTTTCATTCCAGCCAGGGAACTCTCTGTGCAGAAATTGTATGTCTACCCTCCCCTTCATTCTGCGGGGGTTTCCACCCGGTGACCCACTTTCTTCCTCCAGTCCAAAAATATAATGGTACGTTAATTGGATGCTGAGAAAAATAGACCCTAGGTTGTGTCAGGGAAATTAGGGGTCTATTTACTAAGCTGTGTTAGGAGATAAAGTGAACGGTGATAAGGTACCAGCCAATCAGCTCCTAACTGCCATTTTTCAAACACAGCCTGTGACATGGCACTTAGGAGCTGAGTGGCTGGTACCTTATCACCGTTCACTTTATCTCCTAACACAGATTAGTAAATAGATCCCTTAACCTTTAAAGGGACAGGGACTGGTGTGAATGTCAATGTTTAAATATTTTCTGTACAGTGCTAATATGGAGACACTATATAAACACATGATAATAAAATACTGTAGTTATTATTATTATTATTATTATTATTATTATTATTATTATTATTAACAGTTTCTTATATAGCGCAGCATATTTCGTTGCGCTTTACAATTGGAAACATTGATAGAACAAAACAGGGTAATAACAGACAGACATAGAGGTAAGAGGGCCCTGCTTGCAAGCTTACAATCTATAGAATAGTTGTAGAATTAGTGACAGCTATAGCTAACAATTACTGTCTTCTGTCACTCTCTGCTACTGTAGCCTTTACAATCTATTGAGTATGATTCAGTATTTAATTATAAGTGTGCAGGTTGTATGTTCTACTTGTGACACAATCAGTAACCAAGATGCTCATTTTCATTACTGTACACTAGGGGTGAGCGGGTTCGGATTTCTGAAATCCGAACCCCCCCGAGCCCCCCCGATCCGAGTCCGATCCGAGTCAGGCTCGACTTTTCCCGCCTGACTCGGATTCTGAAATCGAGGCAAAACGTCATCTTCCCGCCTTCCGAGTCTCGCGGGTTTTGGATCCTATATAAGGTACCCACGTCGGCGCCATTTTCTCACTCGGCTGTGGACAGTGAAGAGGGAGGGTGGGAGTTAGGGCTGTGTAGTGTAGTGTAGTGTAGTGCTGCTGTTGTCCACTACTTCAAAGTCCATAGGGGCTGGCTGTGTTGTGCTGTGCTGCTGTTGTTAATAGGGGCTGTGTCCACTACTTCAAAGTCCATAGGGGCTGGCTGGACTGTGTTGTGCAGTCAGTTCTCCATAGGGGCTGTGTCCACTCCAAAGTCCTGTGCAGTGTCCCAGTCCTAAAGAGGTGCTGTAGTGTTGTCCAGGGGGTGCTCTGTCCATCAGGGGTGCTCCCCCCAAGTGCTAAAAATATAATATATTTTCTGTGTTTGTGAATTGTGTGCGCAGTAGCCGCACGTGCATCAACAAAGTAGTGCCAAGCGTGCGCCTGTGTCATAAGTAAAGGGCCGGCTGGCTTGACCGTTAAAGGGTGCTGTAACCCCCGAAAGTACACTCCAGTCCAAACCAAAAAAAAATTATTTTCTGTGTTTGTGAATTGTGTGCGCAGTAGCCGCACGTGCATCAACAAAGTAGTGCCAAGCGTGCGCCTGTGTCATAAGTAAAGGGCCGGCTGGCTTGACCGTTAAGGGTGCTGTAACCCCCGAAAGTACACTCCAGTCCAAACCAAAAAAAAAATTATTTTCTGTGTTTGTGAATTGTGTGCGCAGTAGCCGCACGTGCATCAACAAAGTAGTGCCAAGCGTGCGCCTGTGTCATAAGTAAAGGGCCGGCTGGCTTGACCGTTAAGGGTGCTGTAACCCCCGAAAGTACACTCCAGTCCAAACCAAAAAAAAAATTATTTTCTGTGTTTGTGAATTGTGTGCGCAGTAGCCGCACGTGCATCAACAAAGTAGTGCCAAGCGTGCGCCTGTGTCATAAGTAAAGGGCCGGCTGGCTTGACCGTTAAGGGTGCTGTAACCCCCGAAAGTACACTCCAGTCCAAACCAAAAAAAAAATTATTTTCTGTGTTTGTGAATTGTGTGCGCAGTAGCCGCACGTGCATCAACAAAGTAGTGCCAAGCGTGCGCCTGTGTCATAAGTAAAGGGCCGGCTGGCTTGACCGTTAAAGGGTGCTGTAACCCTCAAAGTACACTCCAGTCCAAACCGAAAAAAAAATTATTTTCTGTGTTTGTGAATTGTGTGCGCAGTAGCCGCACGTGCATCAACAAAGTAGTGCCAAGTGTGCGCCTGTGTCATAAGTAAAGGGCCGGCTGGCTTGACCGTTAAAGGGTGCTGTAACCCCCGAAAGTACACTCCAGTCCAAACCAAAAAAAAAATTATTTTCTGTGTTTGTGAATTGTGTGCGCAGTAGCCGCACGTGCATCAACAAAGTAGTGCCAAGCGTGCGCCTGTGTCATAAGTAAAGGGCCGGCTGGCTTGACCGTTAAAGGGTTCTGTAACCCCCAAAGTACACTCCAAACCAAAAAAATATATATTTTCTGTGTTTGTGACTTGTGTGCACTGTGGCTGCACGTGCATCAGCAAAGGAGCAGCGCCAAGCGTGCGCCTGTGTCCCATAAGTAAAGAGCCGGCTGGCTCATTTCTTAAAGGGTGGTGTAACCCACAAAGTGCACTACTCTCCAGCAAAAATAAAAAAATATTTTCTGTGTTTGTGTGCGCTTTAGCCGCACGTATATATATCAATATAACATAAATGGAGGACCAAACTTTCTCTGATAAAAATAAAATAGGGAAAGATCAAGAACCACTTCCTACTAGTGCTGTTGCTGCTGCTGGGAGTTGTTCATCATCCCAGAGAGGAAGTAGGAACATCACTACTTTTACTAAACAATTGACCCTCCAACAGTCCCTAGCGATGAGGATGAAGTACGACAGCAGTCATCCGGAAGCAAAACGTATAACTGAGGCCTTGACTGCTATGTTGGTGTTAGACGTGCGTCCGGTATCCGACATTAGTGCAGTGGGATTTAGACAATTGATGGAGGTAGTGTGTCCTCGGTTCCAAATCCCGTCTAGATTCCACCTGCATCCTCAAAGCAGCAGCGACAAGCGTGCGTCTGTCTGTTAAAGGGTGGTGACACCCTCAAAGTGTGCTACACAAACAATTAAAATATTGTTCTTTTTTTTAATGTGTTTGTGACTTGTGTGCGATGTAGCAGCACTTGCATCCTCAAAGCAGCAGCGACAAGCGTGCGTCTGTCTGTTAAAGGGTGGTGACACCCTCAAAGTGTGCTACACAAACAATAAAAATATTCTTCTTTTTTCTGTCTTTGTGAATTGTGTGGGCTGTAGCCGCACCTGCATCCTTAAAGCAGCAGCGACAAGCGTGCGTCTGTCTGTTAAAGGGTGGTGACACCCTCAAAGTGTGCTACACAAACAATTAAAATATTGTTCTTTTTTCTGTCTTTGTGAATTGTGTGGGCTGTAGCCGCACCTGCATCCTTAAAGCAGCTGCGACAAGCGTGCGTCTGTCTGTTAAAGGGTGGTGACACCCTCAAAGTGTGCTACACAAACAATTAAAATATTGTTCTTTTTTTTTCGGTCTTTGTGAATTGTGTGGGCTGTAGCCGCACTTGCATCCTCAAAGCAGCAGCGACAAGCGTGCGTCTGTCTGTTAGAGGGTGGTGTAACCCTCAAAGTGTGCTCCACAAACAATAAAAATATTCTTTTTTTTTTTCTGTCTTTGTGAATTGTGTGGGCTGTAGCCGCACTTGAATCCTCAAAGCAGCAGCGACAAGCGTGCGTCTGTCTGTTAAAGGATTACATCGGTGACAGCATCCAAGTAGGCATGTCAGACAGTCCGTACCTGTACTGGCAGGAAAAAGAAGCAATTTGGAGGTCCCTGTACAAACTGGCTCTATTTTACCTGAGTTGCCCCCCCTCCAGTGTGTACTCCGAAAGAGTGTTTAGTGCAGCCGGGAACCTTGTTAGCGAAAGGCGTAGGAGGTTGCTTCCACAAAATGTGGAGAAGATGATGTTCATAAAATGAATGATCAACTCTTCCAGGGAGACCAGCCTCCAGAACGTACAGAGGGACCTGTGGTTCCAGCAGGGACGAATTAATACTCTGTGAGGATGAGGATGTACATAACACTGAAGAGGGTGAGGAATCTGTGGATGAGGAGGATGAGGACGACTTCTTGCCTCCGTAGAGCCAGTTTGTGCAGGGACAGATTAATTGCCAGCTTGTTTTGTGGGGGCCCAAACGAACCAATCATTTCAGCCATAGTTGTGTGGCAGACCCTGGCGCTGAAATGATTGGTTTGTTAAAGTGTGCATGTCCTGTTTATACAACATAAGGGTGGGTGGGAGGGCCCAAGGACAATTCCATCTTGCACCTCTTTTTTTTCTTTGCATTATGTACAGTTTGGGGCCTAGTTTTTCAATGCCATCCTGTCTGCCACTGCAGTTTCACGCCTAGATGGGTCACATGTTTGTGCCGCCCACTCGTGTCGCTTAGCATAGTCATCCAGCTACCTCGGTGCAACCTTTTGGACATAAAAACACTATTGTGAGGTGTGAGGTATTCAGAATAGACTGGAAATGAGTGGAAATTAAGGTTATTGAGGTTAATAATAGCATAGGAGCAGAAAAACCTACAAATTCTGTGATTTTAGCTGTTTTTAGGCTTTTTTTCAAAAAAATACAGATCCAAAACACAAAACCCAGAACCCAAAACACGGAAGGGTGGTTTTGGCAAAACCAATCCAGATCCAAAACACGAAGAAAGATCCAGATCCAAAACCAAAACACAAAACACGAAAAGTGGCCGGTGCACACCCCTACTGTACACTAATATAGTAACTGGTTCCTTTGGGAAGGATGAGTTTGATTGATATGTGAGACCATGTGAGCAACCCCTGTATTTTGGTTTTCAATATTTTGTTTAGTAAAACATTTACAAAACGGTTAATCAGCTTTACATCACAAGAATTCAATCAAACTTCAGATTTGTCAATTTCCTTTGATGCACTTATCTTATGAGCAGTGGTGTAACCAGGTTTTGACATAAAGGTGAGCGAACATGGAAAAATATGCTCATTAGGCCCAGTTGTTTCCCATGTGTCCCTTGTAAGAACCATCAGACCACCCACATGTCCCTTATATAGCATCAGACCCATTCACATGCCGTCAAACTGCTCCACTCACATGCCCCTTATATGCCATTTAGACTCCTCCCTATGCCTCTTATATGCCATCAGACTTCTCCCCATGCCCCTTATATGCCATCAGACCTCCTCATGCCCCTTATATGCCAACAGACTTCTCCCCATGCCCCTTATATGCCATCAGACACCTCCCCATGCCCCTTATATGCCATCAGACTCCTCCCCATGCCTCTTATATGCCATCAGACACCTCCCCAAGCCCCTTATATGCCATCAGACTCCTACCCATGCTCTTTATATGCCATCAGACACCTCCCCATGCCCCTTATATACCATCACACTCCTCCCATGTCCCTTATATGCAATCAGACTTCTACACATGCCCCTTATATGCCATCAGCTCCTCCCCATGCCCTTTATATGCCATCAGACTCCTCCCTATGCCCCTTATATGCCATCAGACATCTCCACATGCCCCTTATATGTCATCAGAATAGTCCACTTGCCCTTTTTCTACCATTATACTACAACACATGTTTATTTTGTGCCATCAAACTCTTCCAGTGTTTTTTTAGTGGTCAGGGGTACACATCAGACTCCTCCCCATGCCCCTTATATGCCATCAGATTTCTCCCCATGCCCCTTATATGCCATCAGACTCCTTCCCATGCACCTTATATGCCGTCAGATTTCTCCCCATACCCCTTATATGCCATCAGACTTCTCCCCATGCCCTTTATATGCCATCAGACACCTCCCCATGCCCCTTTTATGCCATCAGACTCCTCCCCATGCTCCTTATATGCCATCAGACACCTCCTCATGCCCCTTATATGCCATCAGACTCCTCCCCATGTCCCTTATATGCCATCAGACTTCTCCACATGCCCCTTATATGCCATCAGACTCCTCCCCATGCCCCTTATATGCCATCAGATTTCTCCCCATGCCCCTTATATGCCATCAGACTCCTCCCCATGCCCCTTATATGCCATCAGACTCCTCCCCATGCCCTTTATATGCCATCAGACTCCTCCCTATGCCCCTTATATGCCATCAGACGTCTCCACATGCCCCTTATATGTCATCAGAATAGTCCACTTGCCCTTTTTCTACCATTATACTACACATGTTTATTTTGTGCCATCAAACTCTTCCAGTATTTGTTTAGTGGTCAGGGGTGCACAGGAAGAGCTGCACTCCTTATGCACATACAGTGTCCACATGCTGCCTCTGCCAGTAGGCAGCATGTGGCTTTGCAAAGGAATAGGGGAGCTTCCATTAGCACCTCACATCAACTTAGTGCTGTTCCACTGCCAGGGATCGGGTAGACAATCACAGTCCTGGCAGTGCCTCCTGTTGCTGTCCATGCCAGGAGCACATGCCCCAATCACTACTCCCCTGGCATCCACTCATGTTGATGATATTGCAGAGTATCATCATCCAGACCCAGTGACACCCCCGCACGGGACTGGCATAGGCACAGATGTTCAGATGGGCGTGCTATGGCTTCCCTTCATCCCCTGGCTATGCCACTGCTATGAGATTTATTTTTTTCCCACTATCTGAATCTGAAGGAAAAAAATACTAATTAATTGATATACAGTATTGCAACTTATAAAATTGTTCAGTGATTTTTATTTCATCTGGACAATTTATTTTCAAGATGGTAATTAACAAATATTTTACACTGAGGTACATAATTGTGTCTTTTGTGTGTAAATAAATATTTTTATTTTAAATGTTTAAAAAAAATGTTATGTAACCACAGGTAAAATAATTATTTTTTAATTGAGTTTTTATATTTGGTCTAATACACAGGATATTCTTGTAATGAAAAAAAAAAGATTTTATCTATTTGCATCAGGTTCATTATTATTTGTAATCCATCGCTGTACTCATTAAAAAAAATTGTACTTCTGGGAAGCACGATTAGCAAATACTGGCAATGTTTAATGCATGTTCATTTATTAGGCATGATGGCATCCTCTTATAATCAAATTTCTCTAAGATTAATTTAAACTGAAATACTTACATTTTCTTTATACAAAAATATAATTGTTATCTTAATGTTGTTTGTTTTGTGTTTATTTTTAGATAGCAGATTAGCTGCAAATATTGGCTTCCATTTTCAAAGCCTGTTATTATCATGTCTGGGTCATGGTGAGGTTATTCTACTATACTTCTACAGCAGGGTTGTGTTCTTTTTTTTCAGTTACAGAGTTATGCAGAAGGAATGCAATTTAAAAAGTAAAAATGCTAAAAAAAAATTTAAATATAATTAGGAAAAAAAGAGAATTCCTGTTTAGTTGAATCTTTAAAACACTTTTTTTTGTTTTTGTGGTTTTGTTATAGAACAACAGCTGGATGTTTTTTATACTTGCCGACTATATTTAACTCCCCAAGAGTTTGTGGTGTTGGACAGATGGGGTGGTATCTCAAATCGATGACACGATTTTCTGAGAATTTCGTTATCACACGTTCCTCGTCCTGCCCATTTCACTAGGTAGTAATGCTTTTCCGGAAGTCAGTGGGAAATTTGTAATTCTCTCAGACATTGTGGGATTTTAGGCAAGTATGATGTTAATATTTGATAAAGGCATGCCAATATCCTACACTTTTTTAATGATAATTTGTACTCTGTTACATTCAGATTTGGCCTGCCTGGAAAGTGTATCCCAGTGCTGGTTATGTGAACCTGCAATATATTTACAGCAATAGGATCATATAATTATTTAATTGTAACTGGACTTGAAAATAATTTTGACTAATTACAATCATTACACATGGAATCACAAGTAACTGTCATTTTCAGTTGTCATGTAGTGGTTATATTTCAAGCTTCAAGAGATTGAGTCCATTATGTTGTGGAACCCAGCAAAATTATTTTATTAAGCAATAAAAAATAGTTTTATTAAGTAGAAAAATTATTTTACTAAGCAACATGAATTGTGAGTGGTGTTATCCTTTTACGGACAATGTTATCTAATTTTACTTATATCAGCCTGGCCATTAGCTTCTACAGTACTTAAAATACAACTTCCCGACATGTGTAACATGACTCAGTATTGCCTGATGGAATGGATGGCTGACAATGAAAGCAATAGATGCCCAATGTACAGTATACTGCATAGTGGGCAGATCTAAATATTTTTCCTATTTGAATGCATGGGTTGGAGAACATAGATTTTTATGCTGATAGAGTGAGAAGTCTGTACACACAGTCATTAGAACATGATGGAGCTAAATGGCGAAAAACACTACTGTTTCGAACCTATATTTCTTTATGTGCCATTTCCAACATCTATGTATGCTGGTATGACTAATACCTGTTACCTGTCCCAATTTTAACATGGTAATCTCTACTTTTGGAACCCAATGGGGCATCAATACCCCAAAAACAGTTGTGGCTTCCCTCAAAATGGGTGAGGGATGGGTGAATCAGCGTATGGCTTCAGTGGATGAGGGACATCATGTAATGTATCAGGATTACTCATTTTCAATATTGTCATGAATGATGATATTCACTGTCCGCCTGACAGAAGAACACTTGACCTGATTGGGGTTAAACCCTGAGGTATTTGGGACTGTGTAGGCGCTAGGTAGTGGTCACTACTAGATTATGTTAGCCAATGGGGTAGCAGGGAAGGGGAGTGGTTTTGAGTGAAGGATTCTATACTAAGGACTGTTTCCATGATCTCAGCTTTATCTACAAGACACCCCCTCCCTTTGTCTTGTTATGATCTTGGTGGTGGGAGTGAGTGTCAGATCAGAAATGACGATGTGCTAATAGTGGTATACGCTCCTTCTCAGAAGGATGTTTGCTGTTATAGACCATACTGTAAATGGAGTCCAGTGACACTACCGGGTGGGTCATCCATTAGGCATGATAAGAGGGAGTAGGCATAATACATTTGTGGGCACTCTTTAGGTAAATGGGTGGTTGTGGTGGACTGCAGTTTCTCAGTGTGGGAGTCCTATCTGCTTGCTTTCTCCTTATCACCACACTAATTATACTGTAGCTATTATTGTTGTAGCTGGCTTATTACGTTAAGGGGTTTATTGGTTCACCAAAGGAGAAATGGAGCAGGACACCCCTGAGAATTTGATTCTTTAGTAGTATGTACAGTACAGTAAGTTTAGGTTTAGGGTTAGGGTAAGACTGCAGTTAGGGTTAGAGCTCAAATAGTAGAAACAAATTGATGTCTATATGCTGATTGTGGCCATGCACAATGTTGACATAAAACATATCGACATTGTGCATACAGACATAACATCCAGGTTGACATTCAGACCGTGTTGGCATACTGGTCAACATTCTGATTATCGACATTTTGTACCAATCCCATTTCATGTTTTAACAACCTGCTGACTCGGAAGGAGTTGGCGGGACTGAACTCTGCCAGCTGGAATTATATGAACATCACCACCCACCTTGCGCTCCCACTCTTACCTTATGGCTGATCTCTTTTGCAGCAGCAACACCATATGTCGGATCATACTGTCTGTCATGTGGTGTCTCTTTGGTTGGTGCTCTATGTGCATGTGTACCCAGAGCATCTGATGGGCCAGTCCTGTCTGTGGGCCATTTAAGCAGCATGTGGAGAGGTCTGATGCTATATTAGTGGCAATTGGGGGGTCTGATGGCATTATAAGGGGTAAAAAACAAACACCTGGGCCTGGAGAGCCTATTTTTCCATGTTCTTTCCCCTCATATCAAAAGCTGGCTATGCCACTCACCCACACTCAGCAAGGAAGTTTCTAAACTACCTAACATAATTCACCCCACTCCCACTGACAGTAAAAAATGCATGCTGCTTTAAATCCGGCACATGTGAGCAAAAGGCATATACAAAATTTTTACTTATTAGTGACCTTTAGTGTAGAATTGGTTGCTATTGTTTTGGTGCAGATTTGCACTTTTCAGCAAATTTAGTACCCCTCTGTGGTCATTTCTTTTACACTTCCGTTTGAGTAGTGTGTACTGTGCTATTAAATAGTAATTTTGATTTAATTATCTTAAAAGGTAACCAGAATTTTGTATACTGACCTATACTGTAGATTATTCCTCCTCTTGTACCTGGTTGTTTTAATTATCTTAATAGGTAACCAGAATTTTTCCGAAGGTATAAGGCATCTTCTATTGTTCCTAATGCCTTATGATCTGTCAGTGTAGTTAATTTGTTATAAGGATTCTCTGAAGTCTATAGACTAAATTAAGAAATTATTTACTTCAAGTCCTAGATGCCTGGCATATGGTATGTGTTGCCTGTTTACTTAAGCCATTTTATTGCTAGCTTTATTTTGGATGGTCAGTGGGGGGTTTCCATTAATTAGTGTCCACACTTGCCTGCATCTCTGTACAGTATCATTATCTAGGCTGTAGGCCTGGCTGGAGGGCGCAGTTACAAAGTGCATGACTGTAGCGTTATACTGTGTTAAACAGAAGAGACACCGAAGGAGACCACTCTGACTTCCTGCTTTCCACAATGATATCAATATTAGGACACATTTTGGACCAAAATTGTGAGTTCCAAACTTATCACTACAAACATCTGCTGTGTGTATATCCAGATCTGTCACAGCTAGGGATGAGCGGTTCAGATTCTGTGGAATCCAAACCGCTTTGAACATACTGTAGGGGATCTGAGTCCACCTGAGCCTCTGCTCGGGTTTTCCCATCTGACTCGGATCCCACTTCGAGGCTGAACGTCATCCTCCCGACGTCGGATTCTCGCGAGATTTGGTTCTATATAAAAGGCGACATGACCCATTTCTTATTTGGCACGCATGCTGAGCGTTGCTCTGCAATAAGGTGGCTGTGTCAAGACTCCAGACTAGTGGGTGTGCTGTCAAGTGACAGTATAGGGGGCACACTGCACGCTGATGTATGCTGCGCTACTCTGCTAATTAAAGTGGCTGTAGTAGCCTGTGTCCAGACTCCAGTCTCACAACAACTGGCTGTGCTGCTAAGTGACTGTGTATAGGGGGGCACACTGCACGCTGATGTATGCTGCGCTACTCTGCTGATTAAAGTGGATGTAGCCTGTGTCCGATTCCAGACTCACAAGTGGCTGTGCTGTTAAGTGACTGTGTATAGGGGGGCACACTGAACGGCAGGCTGATGTATGCTGCGCTACTCTGCTGATTAAAGTGGTTGTGTCCACACTCACATGTGGCTGTGTGTACAAGGCATGCTGATTTATGCTGTGCTGTACTCATGCCCATCTGCTTCAGTGTAAATAAAAAGTAACATAATATTTAAAAAAAAAAGTTTAAAAAAAATCATAAAAGTTTAAAAAAAAATGTTTTTTGTGCTGTATCCCACTGTGTCCTGTATACAAGCACTGTGACTACTTGAGCCGTATCCCTCTATGTATACAAGCATTGTGTCTCCTTGGGCCTTAGCCCTCTGTGTATACAAGCACTGTGACTCCTTGGGTTGTAGCCCCCTGTGTATACAAGTACTGTGACTCTGCTGGCCGAACCACACTGGGTGGGGGAGAGGGCCCAAGGACAATTCCATCTTGCACTACCTTTTATTTCTGTCACTGCTGTGTGGCAATGTTTCATAGATGTGGTTTAAACGGCGGTGTCTGGGCCGCTGCTCTGTGGCTTAGTAACCATCCAGCTCACTGCAGCCTTTAGTCAAAAATGGTGAAAATAATATTGTGACCTGTGAGGTGGTATAAATTGACTGTAAATGACTGGAAATGAATGTTATTGAGGTTAATATAATATAGGAACGAAAAAAGCACAAATGATGTGATTTTAGCTTTTTTTGGAAATTTTTGTAAAATATCCAAATCCAAATCCAAGACCAGTCACGGTGGTTTGGCAAATCCAAATCCAAAACCGGACGACGAATCAGAGCTAAATCCAATCCAAATGCAGCAAAACTGGTCCGGTGCACATCCCTAGTCACAAGTGGACTGATCATAACAAGATCTCAGCATTTCAATTGCTATTATTTCTGCTGGCTTTCTGAATTTCACAAAATCTCAATGAATATTGTATCTGTGCCTATGTCAGTTTGCCTCTTTCCACTTTGAAATGTTTTTTTTTTTAACATAACTCTTTGCCTAGCCTTATATCTGCTATCTTATAACAGTCTACTTTCATTTTCAAATTCCGCACACAATAAATCTCCACTTTTTTCCACTCAATAATAAACTGTTGTTGTTGTGCATATACCTTTTTCAACACTGTTCTTTCACTCGCATTGCTGCAAATCTCTGTACACACATGACCATGTTTTCTTCAACTCTCCCCTTCACTCAGCCTCTACCTAATTCTCTGTTCTGCCCGCTGATTCGACCTTTATCTTTTCCCCCTTGTTTCCTCCAGCTGCTCCTCCGCTGCTCCCCCTCTCTCATTACTCCACTTTCATCCTGTTCTACCCCACCTTGATCATACTACCCCACCGCTAACCCCTCCTCTCCTTGTCACCCCACTGCTATCCACATCTTATTAAACTCCCTCCCTGTACACCTCCTACAGGTTCCCTCCCTAGCTTAGGTGCCCGCACCATCGCTACACTCTATTCATATCGGTCCCCAAATTAATCTCACCTCCTCACTACAGCAACCCGGATAATCTCATTCACATCACTCCCACAAACGCTGTCCCTATATCCTGTGCTCTTTGGAATGTCAGATCTCTCTGTAATAAACTGGTCTCAACCCATGACCTTTTCATCTCCAACTACCTGCATCTCCTATCCATTACTGAAACCTACATTTCACCCTCTGACACCATTTCTCCTGCTGCTATCCTCTGGGGGCCTCAACGTCTCTCACACCCCTTGGCCCGGGGATCGCCATGGTGGTGGTGTTGGGGTTCTTCTATCCCCCAGTTACTCCTACCAGCTAATACCCTCTGAACCATCCCTTACATTCTGCACATTTGAGGTTCATGCTATACTACTTTTCCAACCAGTACACCTTTGAGTAGCTGTCATTTACCATCCCCTTGGCCCTCCCTCCATATTCCTTGACAACTTTGCTTCCTGGCTCCCTCACTTTCTCTCCTCAGATCTTCCCTCATTTATCTTAGGTGACTTCAATATTCCAATTGATATCCCCACAGAATCCTCTGCCACGAAACTCCTTACCCTCACATCTTCATTTGGTCTATCCCAATGGACCTCCTCACCCTCCCATGTGAGTGGGCATTCACTTGATCTGGTCTTCACTCACTGCTGTGATATTTCTGATTACTCTAATTCCCCATTCCCCCTCTCTGACCATCACCTTCTCTCTTTTAACTTATCCATCTCTCCTTCCCCTCCTCTACTTCCTAAGGCTACCATTAATAAGAGTAACATTGAGGCTATCAACACTGTTTCTTTTTCCTCCCTGCTGGACTCTCTTCTTTCCCCTATCCTCTCTCTCTCCTGTCCTGAACAAGCCACTTCCCTGTACAATGCCTCAGTTACTTCTTCCTTGGACTCTGTTGCTCCAGCAGTCATTACTCACCCTCGCAGATAACTGTAAAAGTGTTCAAGAATTGCAGAGCGACAGTGGAGGAAATCACGCTCTATGGCAGACTTCCTCCATCTCAAATTCATGCTCTCATCCTATAGTGCTGCCCTGTCCCTCTCCAAACAATCATATTTCAAGAACCACTTCTTCTCCCAGTCCTCAAACCCCCAGCATCTCTCTGCCACTTTCAACTCTCTCCTATGCCCTTCCCCTCCTAGCATCTCCTCCTCGCTCTGTGCACTTGACATTGCAAACTACTTTGCATCTAAAATTTACTCCAAACATCAGGACATCATATCCCACCAGACCCTCAGCACTCCACTCCTCCTTTCCCAAACCACATCTCACCACCCATCTTACCAACTCTGACATCTTTCAATCCTGTATCTGGAGAGGAAGTCTTGACCCTCATCTGGTCCTACCCCCTTCCACCTCCCCCTTGACCCTATCCCTTCCAGCCTCCTCCGCTACCTCTCTCCTTCTGCCTTTTCCCATCTTGCCCACCTCCTTAATCTCTCCCTCTCATCTGGCACTGTCCCTTCTGCATTCAAGCATGCACTATTCTCCCCCATTCTTAAAAAAACTACCCTTGATCCTAACACACTCTCCAACTATCAACCCATCTCTCTCCTCCCTTTTGCTTCCAAACTCCTTGAGCATATACAACCACCTTACCACCTTTCTTTCCTCCCACACCCACCTTGACTCATTTCAATCTGGCTTCTGTTCTCTCCACTCCACTGAAACTGGCCTCACGAAAGTCACCAATGACCTCCTTGCTGCCAAATCCAAGGGCCACTACTCTCTGCTCATTCTCCTTGACCTCTCTGCTGCTTTTGACATTGTGGACCACCATCTCCTCCTTCAAATTCTTCACTCATTTGTGGTCTACGTGACACTGCCCTCTTCTGCCTGTCCTCCTACCTATCAGACTGTTCCTACTCTGTCTCCTCTCATGGCTCCTCTTCCCCCCACTTCCACTAACAGGTGTTCCCCAAGGTCCTGTTCTTGGACCTCTTCTATTATCCCTATATACATTCTCTTTAAGGGAACTCATCAACTCTTTTGACCTCAAATATCATCTCTATGTTGATGATACTCAGATCTACCTTTCATCTCCTGACCTCTTCCTCTCTCTCCTCATCCGCATTTCCAGCTGGGTCTCTGCTATCTCTTCCTGGATGTCCCAGTGCTTTCTTAAACCAAACATGTCTAAGACTGAGCTGATCATCTTCCCACCCTCCCGCATAACCTCACTTCCCCCAATTTCATTATCAATTGATGGCACAACTATCTCCTCTAGCCCCAAAGTGCACTGTCTTGAAGTTATCCTGGACTCTTCCCTTTTCTTCAAACTACACATTCAGCCCCTCTCGCAGTCCTGCCGTTTCCATCTCATAAATATTTCTAGGATTAGACCCTTCCTCACCTAGGATACTACTAAAACCCTCATCCACTCACTGGTCATCTCCAGATTGGACTACTGTAACCTCCTCCTATCTGGCCTCCCAGACTCCCTCCTCTCTCCACTCCAATATGTCCGCAATGCTGCTGCTCGGCTCATCTTCCTCTCCAAACATTCTACATCTGCCTCCCCTCTCCTTCAAGCCCTACAGTGTTTCCCTTTCCACTTCAGAACCCAATTCATATTTCTAACACTCGCCTACAAACCTTCACCCAATCGTCTCCCATTTACATCTCTGACATCAGCTCCCTTATCACTCCCGCCCGTCCACTTTGCTCAACAAATGCATGGCGTCTCTCCTGCCAACTGATTACTTCCACCCACTCCCGCCTCCAAGATTTTGCCTGTGCTGTTCCCTACCTTTGGAACTCTGGCCCTGATTCAGAGCTGCTCGTAAGCAGCAGTACACTCGTTTCGAGCAATGTTCGCACTTCTGCGCATGCATACGGTTTATAATACGCATGGGCGAACCAGTCAGTGCGGCCAAAAATCGTTTGTTCGCTATATAGCGAATGCCTGCTGCTTTGAGTGACAGAATGAGGCGTTTGTGGGTGGTAACAGGGGAAGGTGCTTGAAAACGGGGAGTGGAGATCAGAACGCAGGCGTGCTTAAAGGTCAAAATGGGCGTTTTATGGGTGTGCATAATTAATACAGCAGCATCACTGACCACGTCACTGGGTTATTTTATAGTCAGAACTGCTCGCAAATTTGTGGTAGGAAAAACCAACCACAAGAATAGCGAGCAGTTCATACGCTGGTCGATGTGCTCGATTAATCTAATAAATAGCAAACATGAAGTAGGATGCGAGCGGCCAGGGGGCGTAGTTATCCAAAAAACGACAGCAAGTTTTGCTCGCTCGTTCAGACATAGAGGAGTGAACAGACCGCAAAGAGCGAACGGTTCATTTGAATAGCCACCCCCTTTTCCTGAACGACCGTCCGCAAATAGCGTCCGGCTCTGAATCAGGCCCTCTCTCCCTCTCCCTAGCAGACTCTCCACCTCTCTACAAATCTTCAAACAGGCTCTCAAGACCCACAACTTCATCAAGGCCAATCAGCTCTCATCCTAACCCACTGCTACATTCTCTTTCCTCCCTGTACCCCATCTGTGTCACGCCTGTTTGTCTGCCCCACCCCTTTAGATTGTAAGCTCTCATGAGCAGGGCCCTTTTCCCTCATGTGCTTTTCCCTCATGTGCTTCTCCTTATATTTTCTTCTACTCCTTACCCCCACAAGGGCATCTAACACTTGATTGCTGACACCCTGCTGCTTAATTTGAGTGTTATAATCACTAATGCAGCATATCCTTGTCCTGTATTGTACTGTAAGTCACTGGTTTCTTGTTTTGTTATGTTTATGTACTTTGTAAGGTGTTGCAGAACACTTGTGGCACCATATAAATAAAGGATAATAATAATAAAATCCTATAATCTATCTTTTTATTATGCCTGTCATATTTGTGCAGGCTTCTGGCTTTGTTCCTATGCATGGATTCTGCCTCCTAAATTATAGCTGCATATAGTCTGAGTATGGAGTAGGAGTACTTTACGAGTACACAGCAGTACTGTTTTCATTTGAGAACTAAACAGGTTTGGTGTTTACACTATGTTTGGCAGAAACCAGTAAACAAAACTCCACATTCTTACAACTTGTCACCCGTCGCCTTCATGTTGTCTTAACAATTCTCTGAAGAGACAGCTCATAAAATTAGAAAATTGAGCAAAACAAAAGCACAGCAAAGTGTTCTGGCTTTGTAAGAGTAGGCAAGGACAAGATGAGAGGAATATGTAACGTGAGCAGCCATAGAAACCAACTTTTCAGTAGGTCCCTCACATGAGACTGAAAAATTCCATGCATAGATATGGGTAGTGTCAGTACAAATATTGGGGGTGCTGAAGCACCCACATAATTAACTCATATGTGCACAATTAGTTTTGAGGCAATGGAAAGCACTCTGAGACAAGCTACCTTGACCATTAAATGTAATTTCAGTAGAGCAATATATATTGTGTCATATACTGCATTTTGCCCCCATAAATGAAACATATTACATTTGATCAGAGCTCTTTGGAAGAAATGTAAGGATTCTCAGAGGAGCACACTTAGGGGGGATTTCCAGTTGCCTGGAAACTACCCCCTCTCAGCCTGGGAATGCTGGGGCATGGTATGTTTCCAGTTGGTTGGCAGCTGGCTCCTTCCTCAATCATCTTACAACAAGTGGTTGCATTCTTATCTGTTGCTTCTCTCTATTTAGGTAGGCACATGAGCTATTAATTTAATGGTGGGGTGATGGTGGGAGTTCTAGGTTCCAGACTAGAAGCTATTGAGCTTAAGGGGCTGATTCTGGGGTGCATGCAAATTGCATTACACACAGATCTTGCAGATCTCAGCATGTTGCACATGCTCCAAAAAAGAAATCGGCCTCTACGCATGTGCCGGAATCATGTATCCACACACGGTGGGATTGATCTGTTCATTGACAGACCACACTATGGTCCTGATACTGAGTCGCATGCAGTTGGCCAATGTTTTAACTCTGCACATGCGTCCCAATCGCACAGCGCTTGAGTACCAATTGTTAGTGCTCAGAGACGCAGGACAGTATTGGACGCACAAGCTGTTAAATGTAGTGGACATCCCTGGGAGGTTATATGGGGGTAGCTGTAAGTGGCTGCATCCATACATAGGAGGCCATACTTGAACGAAGAAACCGCACCTGCCATAGGGCTACTGCAAGTTTCAATGGTACCTGTGATGGTGCATCTCAAGACGCACAAAGATGGAACTGCACTGCTGAAAGTGGGTGTCTTAGTATTAATTCAATCGGCCGCGGCATTAGCATAAAGATGCTGATGCAGCTGCGGAAAAAAATGTCCTTATCTGTGACATGAGAATTTGAGGGTGGAAACTGGGCGGCGACCATGCGATTGCACGGAACTCAAAAATGACCTCAAATTACCCCCAAATCAACTATTTTGTTGCAATTTTGTTGATTTATGCACCCCAAATTTAACTAGAGTATTTTTTTTACATAATTGCCTTTAATATTTTTTACAATATTTTTAAAGTCACCTCAAACTCAAACTACCCCAAAAGCCTATTTTTTCCTCCTCTTTTTGCATTTTTCGTTTAAAAGTAAATGAAAAAGGTTGCGTTTTATCAAGTTAAAAAAAGAATGTGCAAATTGCCCATTTAACATCATTTAAATACTTCCAGTACTTTTCTTATGCCAACTAACAGCCTTCTGTTTGATTCTACAAATTAAATTGTCAGTTTTTTTGGGGTCCAGGAAGGTCATCCCACTTTAACATGCACTTCTCTCATAAGGCATTTTGCTGACAAATCGCAAACCCCCGCCATGAGTACTGTGAATAAGCATTTTTAATTGAATTGGAGAATTTTCGGGTGCGTGCATTCATGTGATGTTTCATGAAACAAACTCTCAACTTGTAACTCGCACCTAATTGGATTGACCCTTTAGAGCAGTGGTCGGGGTACAGGGGTAAAGTACCCCACATGGGGTAAAAATGAAATTCCTGGGGGTAATGGACGGACAGCCGTGCATGCATGTGAATCATTCTATAATATAGAATGATTCATATGCATGCCCGGCATGCATGCCTGGCTGTGCCGCAGGGAGGCTCTAAGCCGAACGCCCGCTGTGATGTTATTACCAGCGGGCACCCGGCTCCTTCTCTGCAGCGCCGCGTTAGCCAGAGGCTGGAGTTCTCTTCTGAACTCCAGCTTCCGCCTCTCTCCATGTGGACTCTGGGAGAGACATCATGACGTCTCTCCCATAGTTCCGAGGAGCAGCCGGGCGGACAGGACGGCGGCGGATGCAGGAGCGGGGATTAAGGTAAGTGGTTTTTTTTTGTACAAGCGGCAGTACAGGGGCATTATATGGGGGCACTACTACAGGATTATTATATAGGGGTACTACTACAGGGGCATTATATGGGGCTCTACTACAGGGGCACTATATGGGGCACTACTACAGGGACATTATATGGGGGCACTACAGGGCATAACTATGGGGGCACTACTACAGGGGCATTATGTGGGGGCACTACTATATGAATTCCTTCCTTTCAAATCAAGGGGGTAACGTCGGCGTATCTAAATATATTTTGGGGTAAAAGGTAAAAAAGTTCCCTGACCCCTGCTTTAGAGTGTATGGGAAACATGTCCAAGCTCAACTTCAAATTTCAGTGTAGCCAAGTATTTGTGGACTAGATGCAAAAGCAGCCAGTTTTTACCCTGCATGCAAAAAAAAAATGATTTGCCCCCCTTGCAATGCAACATGGTTTGTCCATGGGCAAAGTTACTTTTTATGCTTTGCTCCCAATTCTGTATCAACCCCTTATGCGGGTGGGCAAGGGGATACATTAAGGGATTATTCATTTTTTTAAATTCATTTCTATAATTGGAGAAATAACTGACAGCACTTTTCATTTGCAATACCACTGAAAGCACTGATCACGTGTTCAGAAAATGCACTAGAACATGTGCAGGAAAGGGTTTTAATGGCAATGTTACTAATTCTGGCCATTGGTGAAATGTATATATTCCAACCCATCATAATGAAGTGGAAGAACTATAGCACAAGTCACTTATTCCACCATTCTCTGTCCATAAATTGCAGAACTCTGTGACTTCTGCATCGTTTCCATCAGGAAATATTTTTGGGGGTTGCTAATAGATTTTTCTGTTATTTATTTCCATTGGCATGAGGTTGTTTTGATCACACTGACATAGTCTTCCTCTGACATATTTCCTTTTCTTGCTGTATGGATGACTGAAGAATTTGCATAAACATTTCTTGGCAATCCACAAGCACAGATTCATTTTCAGACAACAATTTTTCACTTGTAGTATTTTGACAAATATCCACTAAAATATTACAATGTGATATATAGAGATGTGCGGTTCGGTTCTCCAGAAATCCAAATACACAAAAATTTTGTGAATCCGGACAGATCCCAGTCACGGTTCTGATCTTTTGAGCAGATCCGAACAGATCCCAGTTGCGGTTCTAATCTCCTGAGGAGCTCCAGACAGATCCCAGTTGCGGTTCTGATCTCCTGAGCAGATCTGGACAGATCCGAGTCACGGTTCTGATCTAACCGTGGTTTGGGATTTAGATTTTAAATATGAATTTCAGGTTTTGGATTGCAAAAATGACATGATTTTAGCTGTTTTTAAAAACCTTTTATCAATTTTTTTTTTTTAAACTCAGATCCAAAACCAAAACCAAAACACTTGAGGGTGGTTTCGCGAAACCAAAACCAAAGAATGAAGATGAATCCAGATCCAAAAACAAAACACGGGTTAGCGCACATCTCTAGTAATAGAGTGTACATTACAGTAACATTGAATTGCTTGTGTATTTCATGTATTTCAAAACGTAGATAGGTAATTGCACTCATGACAGGTATAGGAAATATTTTTGTTTTTAGGCGGTCAGTGGATCAGCAAAATGTGGTCTGGTCAAGGTATGAAATAATATCAGTCATGAAAGGGTTAAGTGTATATTCTCTTTACCAGTATATTTTACATTTGTATTGCGGGAAGTCATATTTCTTAGTGCAACGTACAAACACTATATTCCGCCTTCTTCCCCCCACCACCCCCCCACCTGTAATGCATGCAATTCTATGTGGAGAAAAAATAAAACATAAAATAATGCCAGAAAGCCTAGAGACAGTAACATGTCCAGACATTTTTCTTTTTCCTTGTATTTTTTTTTCATTGTTTTTGTAGGTTGTATAATGTTCTAAAAAGAGAAGATATTCCCACACAATTTTTTGTTGAATTGGAACAGTATTAATGTGTAGGTTGAGAATATTAGAATTACATATAGGGGTCATTTCTATGTGCCAACTGAATGTAGACCATTGAAATTTGATCAACTAACTCTTCTGATGCTTTCCAAAAAAAAAATAGTGCTGATACTTTAGAGTATTGTACATAAGTTATTGTAGTCATGGTCTGAAAGTGTACGCTATGGTCAACTTTACATGGGGGCGAAAATCTATCTGTAAATAATTGTGAAACGCACAGAATTCTGACCAAGAAGAGCATCTATTGGCTTAGGAGTTTGTGTGGGATGAGTACGGAAAGGAACCTGATATGTACGGAGGAAGTGGGCAAGCTTACCATAAGTCCTTTCTAACGCTTAAATGCGAAATTTTATATTTTATTAAATCTATATTACTAAAATCTTGGATTGTATAATTGGCAGTTATGACCAAAACATCGAGGGAGTAAAATAGATGCAATGTTCTAGAAGAAAATATTTTGTCAAATAGTAAAAGGCTCAAGAGTGAATAATTATTTACTATGAAAAAAACGTTAAGCCTAAAGCTTTTATTTTACATATATAAGGATTTAGATAAAAATAGACTAGGCATCATTTTAAAATGTCTATTAAATTCCCCCTGTAATTTCCATTTTGTTATACCAATAATTTGTATTTTTTAACAATCAAACAATCCATTATTATTTTTTCCTGTATCACAAGCTTGCCAGCTACATGATGTATTCCATCACTTGAAACATCTAAGTCAGTGGTTCCCAAACTGTGCGCCGCGACACCCTGGGGTGCCTTGGGACCCTTGCAGGGGTGCCTCAGGTTGGTGGTCCAGCACCAAATCAAATTCTTTATGGTCAATGTAATGTAAATATGTGGACCAACAGAAGCACAAACCTGTTCACCTCCACATAACTGAGCCTAAGGATGACAGATAGGCACAATTTACCTCACTACATTTTATTCGGAATTCTCAATAACAAATTTTGGCTTAGGGGTGCCGTGAAAACAATGCTGATACTCAAGGGCTCCGTGATTCAAATACGTTTGGGAACCACTGATCTAAGTAATATTGTTACAACAAAGGTACTTTCATGTACACAATACAATGTTTTTGATGCATACATATTTTACTGTGCTGTTTTAAACCTGTAGGAAAACAAAGTATTAATCTCTGAATAATAATGGTAACCCTTTATCGTACAGGTAGCCCAGGTATCATGTTTTTGAGGTAAGACTCCAGTAAGTGTGTGAAGCATAGCTACAACCTTTTCTGGTTCATTCTGTCACCTTTATGATTTACCTCACTCCATTGTTACCAGTATCTTGGTGTAGTCACATTGGACTTTGGGGGGAGGGATGAATCTAAAGAGGTTAAGTATAGAAGGTACCAACAGCAACCAATCAGCTTCTAGCTATCTTTTATCTACTATATTGTATAAAATGAAAGGTAGAAACTGATTGGTTGCTACAGTATAGGCAACTTCTCCACTTAGAAGTTTTGATATACTCCTACAGGTATGTTCACTTCAACTAACTTACAGTACCTCCTCAAAGTGTTATTTCATTGTGGTAATAAGGTAAAAATAGCTAGTGTAACCTATGCAATCTAATTTACAAAGGGATAAGGAATAAACATGACAAACAACTAAATAAGCATTTTAAGATCGTCCTACTTTACAAATTGTAATATCTGATTACTGTCATCATTCAGAGATTTATTACATACAGCACGTGGTCAATGATGTCACAGACACTGCAATATTACTATCTACAGTACTATATGGTATTATTACGCTATATAAATATAGTACCTTACAAACTATGGGCCTGATTCAGACCCACTCGCGAGCGGCTGTCCGCTCGCAAGTGGGTCGATGGTGTGCACTGCGCATGCGCATGACGGAGGGAGCTCCGTCGTGCGCATGCGCGAGACGCGACGAGCGAAGGACTTTCCTTCGCTCGTTGTGTCTGATCAAAGGGGGCGTGCTGTCGATGTTGATTGACAGCACGCCCCCTTTGGTGGGCGTGCCGGGGGCGTGCCTCCCAGATGGGGGCGTTCCCAAGGGAACGCCTACCGTCAGAGGCCGGCCCCACTGACATCACTAGTGATGTCAGTGGGAGTGATTTTGGCTCTGATAGAGCCAAAATCACTCCGGGCCTTGCGGTTGAGAAACTCAACCGCAGGCTTCGGCTCGCAGTGGCGATGGTCGCGATGGTCAAGACCATCGCGACCATCAACCTGCACGCTCGTATAGGCTGTGGGTGGTGACGCACAGCTATACGAGCATCCAGGAGGACGCTCAATAATTATGGAGGTGGGCCCTGATTCAGAGCGAGCGCTCTGGTCAGAGCGTCCGGCTCTGAATCAGGGCCTATGTCCTCAAGACTCAAGCACTTCAGTGTCTCTCACTGTTGGAATAGACTCCTATCTAATAAATTATCATATCATTTCAAATAAAAAATTATTCATTATGAAATTATCCGGAACAGGGATGGAAAAGGGAGAGCAAAGCTAACATTTTGCTTTATTCATTTATTTTTGTAATGGTTAAGTCAATAAATCAATTACGCAAATTAGGTTATCAAGTAATTCCAAAACATGGGACAATTTTATTGAAAGGATACACTGTGCAGAACAGCTTAAATTAAATTCGGTTAATACTGTAGCAATTGGCAGCCTGTTTAGCGCCAAATAAAGGGTACAGTCAGTTTGAACTTACATCCACTTAAACTTAAGACCTTTTGTTTGGATTTCTGCTGACAGGATGAAAGATAAGAAACAGAGCAGTTACAAGGGAACCTAAGAGATGGCATGAATACATCTCTGCATTTAACTCACTTTGACACCGTAATTTTTGTAGTATCGGGGATGCATATTTGAGCATGAGTCATGATTACAATGCGTGATGTCATTTGACATGTCAGTCTAAATATTTAGCACATTTTTAAATTTCGGTCTATTTAAGTGTCAAAAAAATCTTTGATGCCCAATTAAAAAAAAAAAAAAGCTCTCTGGAAAAGCCTATAGTGCGATCTGTGTGTCTGAGATGCAAAGTCTGGCCACCCATATTGTGATTAACAAAAAAAAACAGTGGCGTTAAATCGCTGAATATGTAAATGAGTCTACTTAGGTATATTTACATGCAGTTTGATTTTGTGATGTTCACATATAGAGAATGATTTCCTTGAAGTGGGAAATGTGCTAATAAATACTCTGCATGAAATATCTATAAGACAAAGAGGAAAAAAAAAAGCATACAATATAGTCATTTGCATAGCATTTACATATCATTTACATGTCTCTGCCAACATGTGTAGGATTTTCCTTGTTTAGCTTTGAGTGGGAATTGCTAGCTTTTTAGCTTGCTGGGAACTTGTGAAAGCCTTTGTCTTCTAAAGAAAGTTTTTACTGTATCCGTACATTGGAGGACGGATTCCCACATTTTTCCCACCACACCCTTCTCAGACGTTCTGTCTATGCCGTCTCCAGTCCTTACTCTGCAGTAGTCAGAATGACTAATCAGGTTTAAACAATTACATATGAATTCAAATTATATCTCCGAGCCGCTGATTTTTTTTCCTTATTACTAATGACTGTGACGTTTACAGAATGTGTTCTGTGTAAATAAAATTAGAAGATCATTTTGAAATGAAAAAATATGATATTATAATCTCCAGAAAAGACTATCATGTATAAAAATATATTAGTGTAATATGTATTTACCCCTGCTGAATAATAATGAATACAGTGAATATCTCATTTGAGAAAAGCCAAGCTCACTCTTTCTTTTGTGATAGATTCTCTGTTTGGATCATGTTAATTATGAAGGCGAATCCTACCACTTACTTACAAAAAGGAGTCTCCCAAAGGACTAACATACAGCGTTATATATTATACCTCATATCCTAGGACCGAAGATGCAGAACTGAATCTTTGCGAACCATACTTAAAAGAAAATATTTAGCCCATGAAATACTGCACTTTATATTTATATACATAAGGTGCAATAATGTTCCACAGCACCAAACAGAGCAGTGATACTAACAGGGTAGATATAGTAACAATATATAACGACATTCATATATGTACTGGCATTATTATGTGAGCTGTAGCAGAAAGATAAGTCTTGAGGAGGGATGGATGATACAAGGGGAGGGAGGATACAAGAAGAGTCATGTTGCAAGAAAGGGATGAGGCAAGAAGAGGAAGAGATGAGACATGAGTAGGGATGAGACAAGAGGAAGGATGAGACAAGAGGAGAAATGAGACGAGGAGGGATGAGACAAGAAGATGGAGAGATGAGACACAAGTAGAGATGAGACAAGAGGAGAAATTTTACAAAAAGAGGGATGAGACAAGAGGAGGGATGAGGTAATAGGTGACATGAGGCAAGAGGTGTAATGAGACAAGAGGATGGGTGAGGAAATCGGTGGCATGAGGCAAGAAGCATGAGACAAGAGTAGGGAGATATGAGCAAGAGTAGTGTTGAGACAAGAGAACGATGAGACAAGAGGAGGGATGAGACAAGAGGAAGGATGAGATAAGTGGTGGCATGAGTCAAGAGGAAGGATGAGACAAGTGGTGGCATGAGGCAAGAGGTGTAATGAGACAAAAGGAGGGATGATACAAGGGAAGGCATGAGACAAGGCGAGGGATGAGACAAGAAGAGGAATAAGACAAGAGGAGAGATAAGACAGGAGGGGAGGTGATACAAGAGGTGGCATGAGGCAAAATGTGTAATAAGACAAGAGGAGGAAAGGGTGAGCCAAGAAGAGGGAGAGAGGAGACAAGAAGATGGAGAGAGGAGACAAGAGGAGGAAGAGATGAGACAGGAGGAGGGATGAGACAAAAGGAAGGCTGAGACAAGAAGATGGAGAGATGAGACAAGAGGAGAAATAAGACAAAAAGAGGGATGAGGCAAGAGGAGAAATAAGACACAAAGAGTGATGAGGCAAGAGGAGAAATAAGACACAAAGAGGGATGAGACAAGAGGAGGGATGAGATAATAGGTGACATGAGGCAAGAGGTGTAATGAGACAAGAGGAGGGGTGAGGCAATCGGTGGCATGAGTCAAGAAGCATGAGACAAGAGTAGGGAGAGATGAGACAAGAGTATGGTTGAGAGAAGAGAAGGGATGAGACAAGAGAAGGGATGAGGCAAGAGGAAGGATGAGAAAATTGTCGGCATGAGGGGTAATGGGACAAAAGGAGGGATGATACAAGGGAAGGCATGAGAAAAGACGAGGGATGAGACAAGAGGAAGGATAAGACAAGAGGAGAGAGAAGACAAGAGGAGGGATGATACAAGAGGTGGCATGAGGCAAAATGTGTAATAAGACAAGAGGAGGAAATGGTGAGACAAGAGGAGGAAGAGATGAGACAAGAGGAGGAAGGGGTGAGACAAGAGGAGAGAGAGTTGAGACAAGAGGAGGGAGAGATGAGACAAAAGGAGGGAAGAGACAAGAGGGGGGATGAGATAATAGGAAGAATAAGACAGGAGGTGTAATGAAACAAAATGATTTAGAGATGAGATAAAAGGGGGGAGAAGACAAAAGGGAGGATGAGACAAAAGGAGGGGAGATGAGACAAGAGGAGGGATGAGACAGGAGGTATAATGAGAAAAGAGGAGGGAAGGATTAGAGAAGAGGGGGATGAGACAAGAGGAGGGATGAGACAAGAGGAGGGCTGAGACAATGGGTGGCATGAGACAAGAGGTGGAAGGGATGAGACAAGAGGAGGGATGAAACAAGAGGAGGGATGAGACAAGAGGTGGGGTGAGGGAAGAAGTGGGAGGGATGAGAGAAGAGGAAGGATGAAACAAGAAATGAGAATGCCTTGCTCATGAAAGCATACATTCTAATGGGGAAAGGTGAGAGTGGTGGCACCAGAAAGACATGAAATAGGTAAGACAGCCGGGGTGAATAAAGATTACAAGTTTGTCTGGAGAGCTTTATTATATGATATTATAAGTGAGCTTTTTATAGGAAGAGTTATTTTTTCATTCTTATACAGTATGTTGAACCTGTTATCCTTCCTGCAATTCTTCTTTTTAGTCTGTTGTGTGAATATTTTGGCAGGTAGCACTTCTTTTTTAATTGAAAATGTCTATCTACCCTCTAACTCCATCCTTAATCCAGCAGCAAAGATACATTCTATGGATCTCAGAACCTAATATTTAGACACCTACTTCAAAGGCAGAGATGTAACTAGGCATTTGAAGGCACCATAGCAAAAATTTTGAAGTGCACCTATATACCACCCAATGGCAAAAATGCATATAACACATGTAACTTTGACAAGAAAGATTGGCCCCCTAAGTGGCCCAAAAGCAGCTGCACCCCTTGCACCTATGGTAGTTATGCCCATGTTCAAAGGTAAGGTGTAAACCCACCCTACAAGAAATTTCACAATTGCTATCTAATACTTGCTTACCTTTCCCTACCTGATCCCATATGCTCTTCTTTCTTCCTGTCTAACCAAGTCCCCTTTGGGTTCCATTTTCTTACAAATTGTTGTCTATAATGCTATTTTTCACTTTGCTGAAATTTTGAACCTATCACCATAACAACATATTTCATTTTCCTTACAAGTATGTAGTTATTCTAAAGACAGCTTCCCTTGTTTTTTTCTCTTTCTGTTTTGTTGTTAATTTCTAGGCTCTTCTTTGCATGAATGTTCTAAAAAATGCAGCCTATACCCACCTATAATGAATCTCCTCAGAAGTTCGCTCTTATTCTCCACCTCCACTTTCAGTTTGGGATCGTTGGGAGATACGGTATGTTGTTTAAAGTATTATTTTTATACTAAACATATATATATATATATATATATATATATATATATATATATATACAGGTTGAGTCTCCCATATCCAAAATGCTTGGGACCATGGGCATTTTGGATATCGGAATATTCCGTATTTTGGAATAATTGCATACCATAATGAAATATCTTGGGAATGGGACCCAAATCTAAACACAGAATGCATTTATGTTTTATATACAACTTATACACACAGGCTGCAGGTAATTTTATACAATATTTTCCATAATGTTGTGGCTCAAACAAAGTTTGTGTACATACATGAAATTCATTTATGTTTCATATATACCTTATACACAAAGCTTTAAGGTAATTTTAGACAATAGTTGTAATAATTTTCTACCTTAAACAAAGTTTGTGTACATTGAGCATTCAAAAAGCAAAAGTTTAACTATCTCAGTCATGCTACAAAAAAATCTGTATTTCAGAATATTTGGATATGGGAGACTCAACCTGTAATGGTAAAAACATTCACATGGATAAAAAATACAGTCTATGAAAGTCTCATTCAGTTTTTCCAGAGGAGGGGAGACAGGACCCATATAATTTACTTTACTGGTGTCTCCAGCACTTTTTGTGCAACAATTATTGAAAGTGTAATATTGTTAGACATTTAAAGGTTCTGCTCTATAGGGCTGATTTTACGTTGCATGCAAAGTACAGTAGTTGTGGGCAGTTGCGGAAGCCTAGTTTACTACTTTATGCTAAAGTGTGTATCCGTTCAACGAATGAGGGGGCTTGTGCATGTGCAAGCGGAGACCCATTGATTTTACGTTGACCACCGCAACTATAACCATTAGTATCTGCATATGCACCAGTCCCATGCTAGGTGCAAGATATCCATCAGAAACAGGATCCAGGCCCCCATTCGCATTCAGTACCTCTTGCAGTCCTGCTGTTTTCATCTCAGAGTTATCTTCAGGATCAGATCCTTTCTCATCTTTAAGGCAACCAAGACTCTCATCCATTCACTAGTCATTTCCCAGATGGACTACTGTAACCTCCTCTTATCTGGCCTCCCTGACTCCCACCTCTCTCCACTCCAATCTATCCTCAATACTGTTGCCCAGCTCATCTTCTTCTCCAAAAGTACTACATCTGCCTCCCATCTACTACAAGCCCTACACTGGCTCCACTTCCTTTTCAGAACCCAATTCTAATTCCTCACTCTTACTTACAGTAAAAAGCCCTGACCCAATCCTCTGCTATTTACATCTCAGATCTTATCTCCCTTTACACTCCATACTGCCCACTTCACTCCACAAATGAATGCTGCCTCTTCACCCAACTAATTACTTCCTCTCACTCTTGTCTCCAAGACTTTGCCCATGCATCTCCTTTCCTCTGGAACTCTCTCTCTTCCTCTCAGACTCTGCACCTCTCTACAAAACTTTGTTCATATTGTTTCGGTTTATGTACCTTGTAAGGTGCTTTGGACCCTTTGTGGTACCATATAAATAAAGGATAATAATAACAAGGGTAACGGACTTCAGTGCCTGAGACTGGTGTGAGGAAGAGCGAGGTTGGCAGTCCCATTAGTGAGGGAGAGGGAAAGGGAGGTGGGGCTTAAAGTGATAAGATTTCATGGCATGAAGGACTCTAATTTGGAGGTAAAATAATAATAATATTAATAGTAATAATAATATTTATATAGCATTTTTCTCCTGAAGGACTCAAAGTGCTTTACATTTGCCTTTAAAGCAGAAAATAGAAAACAAGCTTAACAAGGGACGTTAGTGAAATGCTTTGGTGAATATGTGAGTCTTGAGTATTTTTTTTAAGGATTTTAGAGTGGAAGCCTCTCGAACTGTGCGGAGATGCAAGTTCCATAGAGTTGGAGCCACAAAACTGAAAGCTCGACACCTAGACAAATTCCGGGAGTTTCTAGGTACTTTTAATAGTCCTTTGTCAATGGATCGCAGTAATCAAGTGGGGCAGTGAGGAATCAGGAGCTGCTTCAGGTACCTTGATCATGTAGGACTTTGAAAGTCAGTAAGCCACTCTTGAAAACAATTTGTCATCTTACATGCAGCCAGTGAAGGAAGTAGCGAATGGGTGTTATGTGGCTGGAACAGGGTTGGTTGGTTAATACCCTGGAAGCTGAATCTTGTACCATCTGCAAGTGGTGCAATTCTATTGCTGGAAGACCAAGGTAGATATTATTGCAGTAACCTAGGCATGATAATATAAATGCATATATGACTTTAGGCAGATCTTCTAAGGGAATTAGGTGTTTGATTCTGGCTGTTCCTCAGATGAAAGAATGATGATTTTATTGTGTTTGACACCTGATGTTTAAGTGTAAAGCCACTATCCAGGACAACACCAAGATCCGCACATGTTCAGTGTTTTTAGTTCTGAATTCCCAAGCATAAGTCCTGTTGGTTGGATATGCTGTAACCTTGTCCTGTGACCTATAATAAGGACCTTTGTTTTACCAGGGTTCAGCCTCAGCCAACTGGCACTTATCCACTCCTGGAGCTCAGCTAGGCAGCCATTTAACATTATTATTGGGTTCTTAGTACCTGGAGCAAAGGATAGGTACAGTTGTATATCATCTGCATAGCAGTGGTAGACCAGGCCATGACATCTGATTATTTCACCCAATTGTAGCATATATATTTCAAAATGCATGGGAGATAGTATAGAATCCTGTTGGACACCACATGGAAGTGGTACTGGTGATGAAGAGTTTACTCCAGAAGAAACTCTCTGTGACCTGTCGGAGAGAAATTATTTGAACCAACTAAGGACTGTGCCATCCAGTTCACAGAAATTTTTGAGGCGCTCAATTAGAGTCCTGTGGTCCATGGTATCAAATGCTGCAGAGAGATCAAGAAAGATTAAGATTGAACAATCACCTCTGTCTCTTGCCATCAGAAGATCATTACGCACACATACAAGGACTGTTTCAGTGCTATGTCTTCTCCTGAATTCTGACTGGAATGGATCATAAATATCATTGGTAGACAGGTGGGTTTCCAGTTGCATTGCCACCACTTTCTCAATGACCTTTCCTAGAAAAGGAAAATTTGATACCGGTCTGTAGTTGGTCATGCAATCGGGGTCTAAATTAGGTTTTTTAAGAAGTCGTCTAACAAATGCTTCCTTTAGTGGTTCTGAAAAAATGCCATTCTGCAAAGAGCATTGAACTATTTTTACAATTACAGGGCCAATCATGTCTATACACCCTTTGAGAAGCTTGGTTGAGGCAGGGTCAGGATCACAGGTGGTGGGTCGTAACATTCGGATAATATTAGCAATGTATTTTACATCCATTATGTCAAAGCTGTTCCATAAAGGCAGGTGACTTACCATGGCAGGCTTGGTAGTTTGGCACTCCTTTGATGGCACTGTAGGGATTCCAGCCCGGATGGAAGATAGGTGCCAAAGTCATGCACACTGAGGGAGGATGGAAGAAGAGGAAAGGATGAGAGGAGGGAAACAAAGATAGTGAAAAGGCAGCAAGGATTGGAGACCTTTGAAAAGATTAGGACTTTGAAGTATGATTGTTTAGCATGCTAGAAAGTGAAGCTAAAGAATGAGAGAATGAACTTGAAGTAGAGGAAGAGCGTGACTTCCTCCAGAGGTGCTCACTGGAGTGAGAGCAGTTTGGAGATAGTGAGACTGAGTTCCAGGGTTGAGAGAGAACCATCAAAGACTGATGGTAACGACAGGGGCATCAGTCAAGGGAAGTAGTGAGGGTATGGTCATACAAAAAGACAACTTGGTCATGGCAGATGATGTTATTAATAGGGAAGAGAAGGGAGTCTCGAGAGGAGAAGAAACTGGTGGGGTCAAGGCATCAACATTCCACTAAGTAAGAGTGGTCTTAGTGAAGGGGGGTGGAATGGGGTAAGGGTAATACCAAGCTAGTTTAGATGGTGGTTAGAGAGATGGAGGCACGAATTGTTGAATTTGGCAACAATACAAAGATGAGATAAGACAAGGTCAAGGGAATAACTATTAATGTGAGAGGGGGAGGAGGTCTATTGGGAGAGGCAGAGAAGGTTAGAGGTAGAAAGGTTGGAAAGATTGTTTATCAAGATGTTAAAGTCTACCAGGGTAAGGAAGGGCAGGTTAGAGGAGAGAAAGTGGGTTATCCATACAGAGAAGTTATCAAGAAAATAAGATAACAGACCAGGGGGACAATCAATGTGTAGATCTCAGCTTCCACTCAGCTCTTTAGATAGGTATAACTCTTGACATAGGTTCATATGAAATTTGCTTCTCTTCGCCCCTCTTTGCGATGCCCCCATAGCCCACCTAGATATGGCCATGGAAGCTTTCATCAGCCATTATAAGCCGTTAATAACTACAAAATACGAGAGCCTCTTCACTATCTGACCCACTACTGTCAGCATCTGCACATTGAGGCCGTGGTTCCAGTCCCTGCACAGCCACTTAACATCACCACCAAGTCACTGGCAACTTGTCTAAAAGATCTCTATCTGCAACAGAGGCAGCATTGAAAGAACAGCTTAAGACACCCAAATGCTTCGACTCCTCTGCCCCATTCTATGCTGGGCCTACAAGTGGTCTCCTCAACTGTCTGCAACTCTGCTTCACCAGATTTAACACCTGTAAGGCCTTGCACCATACCCTGACAAGCAGGACCCCTTTCCCCATACCAGCAAGGCTCTTATTGGCCTCTACATCACATTTTTCAGCAAGGCTCCTGGACCATACAGACCTCTAAACCACCCAGACCCTTGCACTTCTTGACAGACTTTCTGATTTTTTTGTTATAGTTTGTTATTTCTCACTGTGTATCATACTTCTATGAATTACTTATTCTACTCACAGTAACTTATGTAATTCATCCAAGATAGCCTCCTCGCCTGGTACTTTCATGGCTTACTGTATATGAACAAGATGTAGAATCATTGATTCAGTGGGTAACGTGTTAGTAAATTTTTATATTTATCCAATGTATGTATTATCTTCATGTATCGGTTAACTCACACATTTTAACCTATGTAGTGTGTCCAAGATGGCTGCCTTGCCTGGTACAATATTAGGAAGAAACAGTTCATGCATTTAGTGCCTTAGTGAGTATCTTGTAACCCGGTCTCCTATTCCATATTTCACCATCTTGTTTTACATATCCATGTATTGCTCATCTGTCCAGCTGTAACCAATGTTGATTGTCCTAGATGGCTGCTTTGCCTGGATTTCTTGTGCATAGGATGGGTGTGGATATGATGATTCTACAAATAGTTCCCCCAATACATGTCATATCTGCCTGCTTCATCTGAATACTCCATGGGTAGGATAGTATATATGGGGTAATGACTCAGTGGGTCCTTTGTATGGGGTATTTAGCATTTTGTACTGTTTATCATGCATTTGGTAGGTAATTTTCCATATATTGTGGTTTGTATATTTCATATGTCACTTTTTTGCACTCTGTATTATCTGGCACATTGTACTTCATATTCTGTATCCACCCAATCTAACCATTGTAGTGTACATCCTATTTTTGGCAATTATAAAGCACTTTAAGACCTTTTGGACAAATGTATATGACAATACACAACACAATCAGGCTCTCCCACAGCCTTTACAGCTTCTCCTGTTATACTCTCTGTAACTCTCTGCTACATAGGACTCCTCTGTCTAGTACTAAAATAGCTAAGCTGCTGCTAATGCCTTGTAATGCTACTGAGGATTAATAATTTATGGAGATGCTCCTTTAAATAACAGTATGGCTATTTTGCCTCTCTCTCTCTTACCACCTGTCTGTCCTCTTGCCAATAAAGCTGTCCATCAACCACCAGAGCTATATCCTACCGCCACTCAACTCACAGAATACACAGAGCTGTGGGCCTGATTCAGTGGTGGATGCTAATCCCATTGAGGTAGCGTCTTTGTACGCAGCGGTACAGAGAAGCTATGCTAGTGCTGCAGCTGCTGTAGTTTGTACTGATATGCCCATACAAATATACAGTATCGGGCACACGTCGGTCACACCATCGACGAAGATGCCCGGGGCCAGTACAACTGCGCACAAGGATACAGTCACTGGCTGCAACATGCCCTCGAAATGGTCACAACATAGCTGCGTTTGACTCACCCCCCCCGATACCTCCCACAAACACTCACTAACTGCCCAATCTGCATCCAAATCCTCACTATGACCGCCATCTTTAATCTATCGCAGCACGTGCCCAGTGCGACTTAGATGCATGCGCAGTAGGAAAAACAAAGTCCAACTGCAAATCCATCGCCTTTGCATCCACCTCCAAATCAGGTTCTGAGTCACTCCACCTACAGTGATGTTATGGCCATATTATACCAGAGAGGCCGATACAATTATCATTAACATTTTCATCCTGTCATCTTTCTTAGTTATCTATTATTCTTTCTGGTTATTTTTCCAACAGCAACACACCTCTACTCAAACTTACATACTGTATGTCCGGTGTATGGGTACTGTCTGTATTTTCAAGGCTCATCTTACTGTTGGAAATAAGCTAAATTACCCTGAATCATGAAAGCTTTGTACATGACAGTGATTGCAATAATCCAGTGATCTCATTTAAACTATATTGCATTAATTTAAAGGTAATTTGTTATGCTTAATGCTTTTCAAAATCCCATGAGAATTGAATTAACTGTTCCTGCATGTTTTATAAACATGTCTGTATCATTGCTTGGAAAGAAAACGCTGAGCGATTCCATATCCTTACTCTTCATTTACTTATTCTGCTTAACAAAAATATTACAATGGTTGCCATCTGCTTTACTTTACCCAAAATCACATATTTTAATATGGAACAGGTAAAACTGTGCTAGAGAATCAGCAGAGAGAAATAATACATTGGATCCGCTCCCATTTTGTTATAAAGAAATACTTTACAATGTATGATATATGCTGTGAAGCTGGAAACTTAGTGGTGGTCTTGGGCAAAACCTCTGCAGACCAACAAAATACCATAAAACAATATTGGGAAGTAAATCCTATCTGGCAATAGCAGATAAAAGACTACATATATATACGATGTATTTAAGCAATGATTTTTTTTTGTTAGATTTTATTTTCTACTATGTTTTCGGTTTATGTTATATTGAATGTTTGGAATAGTTCCCACATACTGATGTAGTTATTGCCAGGTAACAAATATATACTTATACTTACAAAGGGTCAGTGGTCCTCAATATGGTTCTATAAAAACTCACTGTAATTAAAGTTTCTAAGGATAGTCTTGCTTGAATTAAACTCGTACTGAGAAGAGCTTTTACTGACATACTGTAGCACAAATTGCTGTTATATGAAGACTTTCCAGCCAAATAGTAAATTCGTATATCAGCCCTCCAGCGAACAGAACTGTCGGTCTTCTATGCAAGCGACCTCAGCATTTTCGGAGATCTCATCCCTCACCACCGCTGCATCAGATCAGGGGTGAAGCTAGGCTTTCTGTCACTCAGGGCAAAAATACCCAGTACAGCATCAACATTGCAAAGATGCTTTTTAGTCTTATTACATTACGTGTCAGAACTAGGGATGTGCACCGACCCCCGTGTTTTGGTTTTGGATCTGTATCTCCCCTTGTTTTGGATCTGGTTTGGTTTTGCCAAAATCTCCCCTCCATGTTTTGTTTTTTGTTTCTGGTTTTGGATCTGGATTTTGTCTTAAAATAATCGTAAAAACAGCTAAAATCACATAAAATTGGCCTGTTTTTGTTCCTACAGTATTATTAACCTCAATAACATTTATTTCCACTCATGTCCAGTCAATTTTGACCTCCTCACAGCTCACTATATTGATCTTTTCATCTAGTTAAGGGCCAAAAGTTTGCATCAAGCTAGCTGGCTAAAAACTGAGTCATAAATAGGAGTTGAGGACTGTGCAAAGATGATGGTTGGGGTACCGCTTGAGGATTAAAGAATTGATAGTTGATAATTGAGACAGTCACTTACTGAAGGAGGAAATGATAGTTGATAATTTATACAGCCACTAGCTGAAGTAAGAAGAGTTGACATTTGATAAATGGCGCAGCCACTTGCTGAAGTAAGAAGAGTTGATACTTGATAATTGGTGCAGCCACTGGCTGAAGTAAGAAGAGTTGATACTTGATAATTGGTGCAGCCACTGGCTAAAGTAAGAAGAGTTGATACTTTATAATTGGTGCAGCCACTGGCTGAAGTAAGAAGAGTTGATACTTGATAATTGGTGCAGCGACTGGCTGAAGAATTGATAGTTGGCGCAGCCACTGACTGAAGTAAGAAGAATTGATACTTGATAATTGGTGCAGCCACTGGCTGAAGTAAGAAGAGTTGATACTTGATAATTGGTGCAGCCACTGGCTGAAGTAAGAATTGTTGTTGCAGCCTCCGGGCTGAGTAGTACTGGAATACAAAGCTATGATTAGGAACAAGTCCTGTAACAGCCTTGAGGGCTGGAACTCTTGGCAAGTTGCAGCCATTACAGCCTTGAGGGCTGGTGAGGAGTGATGACAGGTGGCCTTTCGGCCGTGAAGCAGGATGTGGCCTTTGGGCCGTGTAGCAGCCTTGAGGGTTGAGAACTTTTGGCAGAATGTGGCCTTTGGGCCGTGCAGCAGGATGTGGCCTTTTGGCCATGTAGCAGCCTTGAGGACTGAGAACCCTTGGCTGAATGTCACTGTTATGTGACTTGTGCCGCTGGGTTGACACAAGCAGCAGTTGCTTTAGAATTTTCTTTAAAAAAAAATGAAAGGGGCATGCAGGAGATGATGTCTGTGGCCATTACAATTTCTGGACATTAATAAACCATAACATTAAAAATGTCAGGCAGAAAAGCCCCAGCAGCACATAATGCAAAGGAAAAAGGTGCAAGATGGAATTGTCCTTGGGCCCTCCCACCCACCCTTATGTTGTATATATTAAACATGACATTCACAGTTTAACAAACCAATCACTTCAGCGACAGGGACTGCCCCTTGTGGCTGAAATTATTGGTTTGTTTTGAACCCCCACAAAACAAGCTGGCAATGTGCATTGGACATTGGTGGCAATAACCCCATACACAAACTGGCTTTACAACATAATGTAGGTAAGACCAGATGTCGTCATCATCATAGTTATTCCCATCAGTGTATGCATCCTCTTCTTTACACATATTAATTCGTCCCCGATGGAATCCACCATTACAGACGGTTTTGTAGTAATTTTACTTAATTGCTGGTAAAGGTCTTCCTCGAATTTGTAACTCATTTTGATGAACATCATCTTTTCCACATTCTGGGGAAGTAATCTCCTACGCTGATCACTGATAAGGTTCCTGTCTGCGCTGAAAACTCTTTCAGAGTACACACTGGAGGATGGGCAACTTAAGTACAGCAAAGCCAGTTTGTGTAAGGGACTCCAAAATGCCTCTTTTTCTTGCCAGTAGTGAAACTGACTGTCTGACATGCCTATTTGGATGCTATCCCTAAATGAATCATCCACCATTCTCTGAATGGTGACCATATCAGACAAAGTCACGGTAGACATGTCACTCATTGTAGACAGTTCTTTCATACCCAACCAGATGTCATTAGTTTTTGCTGACTGATCTGCATCACCACCAGCAGTGGGTTTCTTAGGAAAAATTTTTTTTTCCTGGCAGCTGAAGAAACTGAAGAAGAGGATGCTGTGTCATGTGCAGCTTGAGCTGACAATTTTTTCACCAACAGCTCTTTGCATCTTTTCAGATTTAAGTCCTTTGGAAAGAAAGACACAAGGTATGACTTAAACCTAGAATCAAGTATGGTCACCAAAATTTAGTGATCTGATTTCAAGAGATTGATGACCCTTGGATTCTGGCAATGCAAATGAAGGGCCTGATGTACCAGTCCAACATACCTAGTGGAACCACTCCGTTTCAGCTCCTCCTTCAGATTCTCCAGCTGCTTTTCCAAAAGTCTGATTAGGGGAATGACCTGACTCAAGCTGGCAGTGTCTGAACTAAGTTCACATGTGGCAAGTTCAAAGGGTTTGAGAACCTTGCACAACACAATTATTCCTCACTGCGCTTGACTAAGGTGCATTCCCACTCATCTCCCTATGTCATAGGCTGTAGTGTAGCCTTGGATTGCCTATTGCTGCTAATCCATCTGCTGAAGCATATAAAAAGGTAGAATTTCACCTAGTTAATACCTCTTGCTTCAGCTGATGGCAGGGCAAATTCAACAATTCTTGCTGGTTCTGCTATCTTTAACATGCAGTTGCTGAATGTCAAAAATGTCCAGAAATCTTATGGGCCACCGAGAGCATCTCCTGCATGCCCCTATAATTTTTTTAAAAATGTTGCACCACCAAATTAATTGTGTGAGCAAAACATGGGATGTGTTTGAATTTGCCCACATGCAATGTTTGCACAATATTGCTGACATTGTCAGAAATCACAAATCCCAAGGAGAGTCCAAGTGGGTAAGCCATTTTGCAATGATTTCCCTGAGTTTTTCTAAAAGGTTCTCAGCAGTATGCCTCTTAGTGAAACCGGTGATACACAGAGTAGCCTGCCTCTGAATGAGCTGGCATTTGTTAGATGCTGCTGCTATTAGCACTGTTGGAGGCAATACACCTACCCAGTGGGCTGTCACAGTCATGTAATCTTTAGTTTGCCCTGTCCCACTTGTCCAAATATCTGTGGTTAAGTGGACAGTGGGGGCACAATGGCATTTCAGAGGATATTAATAAGGTTTTTTTAATGTCCTTGTAAAGATTGGTAATTGCTATTCTAGAGAAGTGGAATCTAGAAGGGACATGGTAGCAGGGACACAGGACCTCCATTAACTGTCTAAAACCCACTGCATTAATGGTAGATACTGGACGCACATCTACTACCAGCATAGCTGTTATGGCATCAGTAATCCGCTGTGCAACTGGGTGTTTGCTCTTGTACTTGCAAATGCAAAGGATTGTTTGACAGTCAATTGTTTGGTTGAACTACTAAAAGTAGTCTTCTTCCTGGTCCTCTTCTGGGATGAAGATCCATTCACAGCAACAGCAGCAGCAGGCATGGCACTCAAGGATCCTTCTGAGGAACAATGGATATCAGAGTAGTCAGTCCTTATGATATTAGATGCAGGACTACTTCCGATCATGAATGAAGATGTTCATGATGATGCAGGTGTTTGTGTGGAGATTCTCAGGTGCTTGGATCCAGTTAGAATTGAGCAGCTAGGTGACACTGGACTGATTGTTGTTAATTTTTTTGTCCCCAACGTTTCAGAATTTGAAATGCCCTTTCCAATATGAGGAATGTGCTGCAAGTGACGTAGCAGGGAGGAGGTTCCTAAATGGCTAAGGTCCACTCACTGTTACATGGCAACGGTTACAAATGGCTTGGCAAAGGTTGTCTGGATTTGGGTGAAAATGGTTCCACACATGAGAAGTGGATTTTTTGGTCCTTTGCCCAGGCATGGCAACAATGGGATTTTTCCCACCATGGGAAACAACTGTTGCCTGATTTACAGTTTTTACACAAACATCCTCAGCATCAACATCCTCATCCTTATCATCAACATCCTTGATGTTGTCACCAACTATGTAAATATCCTCCTCATCCTCCTGATGCAATTCCACAGAAGCATCCTCGATTTCTATGTCAGCATGTTGACTTGTGCTGCTCATCCTTACATTTGCAGAGGGCACTCAAATGGTGGAAGGAGCATCCTCTTCAAGTACAGTATTAGAAAGGTCAGGCTCACACATGGCAACTACGGACACACTTGGACTCTTCTTGGGGATCTGTGACTTTTCAGAGACAATTTAAAATTTTTTTGTAGGGCTTAAATCATCACAACTAGAACCACCAGTCCTAAATAATGGCCATGGCCTTATCCTTTCCTTGCCACTTTGTGTAGTTAATGGCATATTGCAGGGTAAAAGTTGATTTTCTTACATGGCCTGACTTAAGCCCTGGTGCCTCGGCCTTCATAGATGATGTTGACGGCCTTGCATCGTCATCATGACTGCTGCCGACAGCTACAAGACTGGTATGTGGATCTGCTCTTCTGTCATGTGACTGTCCTCCGTACTCACTGCGGTCTTACAGCAGTGTCACCAAGCAATTATAGCGCAGCTACTGTAAGTTGCGGCTAATGCACACAACTACACACAGAAAAACTGGGGGGGGAGAGCACCCCTGAACAAGGCAGTAGCTTCTTGATAAATGACACAGGCAGCACCCCCGCGCATCTACATTGCTGATAAGTGTGGTTAACGCGCACACACAGACAGAAAAATAGTTGAAATTTTTTTCACACTGGGGGTGAAGAGCACTCCTGAAAAAGGCTGCAGCCTCTTGATAAATGACACAGGCAGCACCCCTGCGCACCTATGTTGCTGATAAGTGTGGTTAACGCGCACACACACAGAAAAATTGTTTTTATTTTTTTCACATGGGGGGTGAAGAGCACTCCCTGGGGGGAGCCGGAAGACAGAGCTCATGAGTGAGCTCCAGCCGGCTCCCTCCGTGGACGCAGCAGCCAATGAGAGTCTGTCTGATTCTCATTGGCTGGCTGCTTTAACAAACACACAGCCACCGCTGGTGGCTGTCTGTTTGTTACTGTGTAGGGTAGACCACTCTCACTGTGGTCTGCCCTACACTTGTGGGGCCCAGGGGACTAGTGGGGCTAGTTCGAGCCCCTGGGGTAGTCCAACCATTGGCTGCTGGTGGCACTGCCGGACAGCGCCCCCACTTTGGCCGGCGCCCCTGACAAGTGCCATCCTGGCAAATGGGTAGATACGCCCCTGCCCCTTATACAGTGCCCTCAGTAGTAGTGTTCCCTATGCATTACCCCTTATACACTGAGGAGCAGACAGTGGCGGGCACAGGAGCGGGGATTCCTGTAAGCTGAATCACAAATAAGTTTATTTTCAAAAATATGGCAACAGACAGATATGCCCATTTCAATTTATTGAGAATCTGTTTGTCACCTGAAGAGGTAATAAGCCCTTCTTTTAGCTTATGACGAACCTCAACCGTGTTACCTAATTATCTTGCCATGTTAAATGTATCTTTGAGCTAAATGGAAAAAAAAACCCTAATCTTAATAGGCAATCTTTGACATCGAAATACATATATAGCAATGTTTCATATTTATAAATGTTGATAATCTTTTGCAAAAAAAACTGACGCAATATAGAAGAAATCATTAGTTGACACAAAAAATATTCTTAAAAAATCTCAACTGGCTTTGGAATTTCACCAATATAATCTTCTGATTCCAAACAGTAAATAAAAGAAAATTAGATACTTTTACTTTAGAAATACAAAGAGCTGCGAGGACTGTTTCTGGCCTACAAGAACCCCCCCCCAAATGTGCACCTGTTGCTTGCATAAATATTGGATTGTAAATATAATAATATGACTTTATTCTAGCTGACAGCTTATCAAAAAACCTTGTTTTGTGACCAAATATAATACTGATATTGCTTAAAACTGAATATTTTACTACATAGCTAAATGTATTATAATGTGATTAATGCAGGAGATTTCAATATGATATTATGTGTGGGATAATATACAATTATACATTTTAAAAGCATTAGAAGTGACATATTGTATACTGTATAAAGTTTCTCATTACAGTATAATCAGAGGATAAGGGCACTTTAAATTTATTGGGATGATCTTGAAGAGATTTCAATTGTATAAGCTACAAAATAAACCCAGTTCATAACTAAGAAGGGGGGGAGTGGGTACTAATTTCCCGGTCCTGGGCCTATTGGAAGGGCCTGGCTGGGGTCTGGGCCAGCTGCTGAGAGTAACAAATGTCTCCCTTTGCAGTATGCAGCACCAGGTATAGTAGTTTCCATGAAAATTTTTCTGTGTGGACACGCCTCCTGGATTTGGCCACACCCCTTCAGCACCCGGGCCCGCAGTCGTCTCAGTGGCCCTGTTCATAACCAGCATGGCCACCACTGAGTGTCCTATCTGTAGTTTATTGTTTTGAATATTCACTGTCCTGACACATTGATGCCTTATGAGGTAATGATATAATACTGGACTGCTTAGCAAAAACCAACTAAATGACAAATACCAAAGAACTTATTTCACAATAAATTACTTAACTAGATATTTATTTTTTACATCTCAAATAAAATGAAAACAGCCAGTACACATGATGTCACACAACTCCTATGAAACAACTGTTTTTTTTTTTTTTAATATAGTCATATATAGTTATCCTAGATCTGTGTATTATTCAGAGAAGAATAGAACCTTGCATGTTTTTAAACTTTGCTTTTGGCACAAAGGAGCACAGGCAAATTGTTTGTGCAACCTTCTGAATTTCAAGAAACATAGTTAGGATTACGAAAGCCCAAGAGGTTATAGAAAATGTAGATTACAAACTCTTTGAAACACTCATGTACTTTATATTCACTGTCCCGCCAGTGACCTCTACAGGTTTACAATTATTCTGGCTCCTGCTTTCCTATGTAGTAACCTGGCAGTAAAAGTCAGCTTTTAAAAACACATACTCAAACACATATAAAGCTTGATATCATTGTGTTCCTCCTCTAATTTTGCCCACGGGAATGTATCAGCTATGTAACATACAAACTTGTATATGGTTTTTTTTATTTTTTTATTTCTATTTTTTTCGGCCTTTGAGTACTTCCTCCTGCTGGCCTGGGCAATTCAGCTTAAGAACAAAAACCTGCACAATACATTTTGGGAATTATGTAGTTCCAGCATTTTATTATTTAATTAAAAATCTAATGTCCTGCTCTTTGTCACACGGCTGTTAAGTCGTACATGGAACTTTAAAAATATCTACTGTATCTCTGGCTAAAACCATTACCACTCGCCTCTCCCGTTAGATAATGGACAAATGTGTTATCCAGAAACTAAGTAACAAGCCAAGACGTGAATCTAATTTAACTGTCTATTCATTCTCTTGATACTGTGTCATAAACTAAAAGAATGGGTTGCATGAATCAGCGAGCTAAATATATAAACCAGCAAACGTTTCTTATAACGTTCTTTTTTTATTATTATTATTGGTATGCATTAGAATTTACAATGAAATTCATTCCCTGGTTAGCGTATCGCTAGGCTCTGTGGGGACAAAGAGGTCAATGGAAAGAAGACTTTAAAGGGGATGAAAAAAATATGATTCCCACATAACCTCATTGCATTCCATGGTTTCTAGCAAAGGATTCTGGGTGGTGACACTCTCAGTGTATCACCTTAAGGTGTGAGGAAATGTTTTGGCGCCGGATGTAATCCCAGGCCTCACTTCAAAAGTGTGCTTAGGGAAAATGTATGTGCTTGTGAGAACAAAATTAAATTAAATAGACCGAGGTGATAAACTATATCATAAGGAATTCCTTACTACGGTGTAAGAATGGTTTGTTTTTTGGGGTGCTGACAAAAAGCATTTTTATGGAATATGCTGATATGCTTAGGTCATTTATATTTGGTGTGCAATATAACACTGAGTTTTGTTAAATTATCTTGCAGACTGATACAGGTAGAACTGTAATGGTCAGGCCATTGCTTTCTTGAGAGCGTCAAGTGCAGTTAACCAGCTTCAAGTACTCGTTGATGTCACAGGCAGGCAGCATCCAGCAATGCTGTGTACACACTGGCCGATATACCTGCTGTTCAATTGGATGGCCGATATATTATTTGTGTGTTGGCCAGTGTGTACAACCGATATGTCTGTGAACGACGTCATTCATAGACATATCACTGATGCCCAGTATATCTGTTGTGCTGTGTGTATGGGCGGTAAGCCAACCACTCGTACACTTGCTGCAGAGGCTGCCGGTGACTGACAGCTCAACTGGACGGACACATGTAAATGCCCACCCAGTTGTGACGTCAGTCTTGGCACATCGAGCCGACGATTGGTAAGTGTTTATGCACTTACCTATCGTCACATAAGATGGCGGATCGGCTGGGCAGCCAATCCGTTGTCCTGGTGTGTACCCAACTTAAGGCACTTGGGGAAAAAAAGTTTAATTATTATCCAATGAGTCAATTTTAGAAGCCAGTTTGGAACTTTAAATAGTCACTACAGTGTATATTAAATGTCCAATCTGAATATTCTGTGGCCATTGTCAAAGATATAAATAAAACAGGTTCATTCACTATAATGTAACAATCTACCACTGTCTACATTAAATGTCATTTTTATGTAGATTTGACAGTATCTGGTGTTTTACAGTAACTTTTTTTGCAGGTTCGTGATATAAATCAGGGCATCCTTTGTTCTCTCTTTATAGCATACATGCATTTCTCCCACATTTTGCCCACTTCCTAGTGAAGTGGGCAGAATTAGGAGAATTTCCGTGGCGATCGTAGGTGTCCGTGCAGGGGGTGGGGCTTAATGACTCGATTTGTGTCATTTGGCTCTGCCCCTATTTAAATTGAAGCCAATCGCGGGCATTTTACCGTGAGGGGGTGGGGCTTAATGACGTGAATCATCTAGGCCCCGCCCCATCGCCACCCACATGACTCTCCTCCCAGGGCTTCTCCCAGGGAAGAAACAGCAAAGGTAGGCAACTATGCTTTATAGTACATGTAGAGACCCCATCACATGCATCTCTCCAAGTGGCAGTCACTGTGCTGAACTTATAGACCTATAAATGTCTGCAGCTTAGAACATCATGACCTCTCTGTTGCAGGAAATATATCTGTACAAATATGTCATATCTCAGCATTTAGATTAATTTTCATACATCACTTAACTGACTATAGTATGCCTTTAGTCAGTCTACCCTACATTTCATCATCTGTATTCCTGCTTCCTGCGCAAGATCATTAAAGATAACCTAACTGCAATACATAATAATTCGGAATGAGTCAAGTGCTGTTTTTGTTCTTTAGATATATAATTGTTGGTTTGTGTGTGTGAGTGTATAGCACAAGTGGTCAAGGTTGAATAATTGATTTATTGCAGTGCTTTACATAGCAAGTAGAGGGTACAAGACATTCTAACTACAAAACAATTGTGACATTTATGCTGCATCACTTTTAAAAGTTTTGAAAATGTAAAAAAAATTATTATTAATATTTATGTATTTAGCACCTACATATTGTGCAGCTCTTTACGGAGGAATATTAATCATCATATCACCCCTGTCTCTGTAAAGTTTACAATCAATGGGGGGTATTCAATTAGCCACAGTGTTTACCCCATTACTAATTGCCACGCAGAAGCTATTCAATTAGCGAGGATTACCACGCATGCGAGTCCGTGCAGTCAGACTGAACCTCGCAACTCCTGGAGCTGCGAGGTAAAGTCAACGGGGAAAAAACACCAAATCAGGCTCACGCGTGAGGAAAAAACCCATTGATTCCGCAGTTTACTTGGTACCAGTGTGTTTCCGCATGTGAGTAAAAAAGCGGCGCGGAAAAAAGGCTATTTAATTGAATAGCCTTTCACCGCGCTGCAGGGATTTTGACCGTAAACTCTGCGGCTAATTGAATACCCCTCTATATTTCCTACAATAAAAACACACATACTAAGGTTAACTTCATCAGCCCAATAAACCTTGCAATATGTCTTTGAAGCATGGGAATAATATTAAAATTGCACACAGATAGGGCTCTGGTCACACTTGAACCCATGGCCCAGCACTGGGAGGCAGCAATGCTAACCACCATGCCACAAAAATGAAGAAAAGAGGACCTGACGTAGATTTGAAGGGATGTAGTTATGAGATCGGTGGCCGCGATGCCTCCGGTCTCAATACCTACATCTAAATCCCGACAAGGGACTTAAGATGGGCATTGAAATACCAATGTCTATCTTAATCCCTACTTCGGAAAGAAAACCCGAATGTGGTAAGTCCGGGGTGCACTTAGCATTAGCCGTGGGGGGGAGGGTTCAGTTTAGGGAGGGTAGCATGGTTAGGTTTTGGGGGGGAGGTTAGGGTTAGCCACCCATAAGGGGGAGGGTTAGGGTTAGGCACCACTGGGGAGGTTAGGGTTAGGCACTAAGAGGGGAGGGTTAGGTTTAGGAACGATGGGTGAGTAGGTTTAGGCTGAAGGTGAGCGTGTCCGGTTCTCCAAGAACCGGACCCACCTGAACTTCGGGATACGAGGCGAGATCAGAGTCTGGCTCGGGGTTTCCCTCTTGACTCGGTTTTGAAAATGAGGCAAAACGTCATCCTCCCGCTGTCGGATTCTCGTGGGTTTTGGATTCTATAAAGGTCCCGGTGATTGGCGCTATTTTCACTCTGGCTGCGGAGAGTGTACAGAGCAGACGTACTCTGTGCTTCTAGGGTGCAGTCAGTGTTGTGTGTTGTTGTCAGTGACTTGTTGTCACTGTTTGTTCAAGGATGCAGTGTTGTCAGGCTGGGGCTGCAGTATATAAAGTTGGGGGTGCTGCTGTGTCACTCACTGTTGTCCTGTCAATCAAGGAGCAGGGATTACAGCACATAAAGGGCTGCTGCTGTGTTGTCCATAAAGGGGCTTGGGCTACAGTACTTAAAGGGGTGCTGCTTTGGTTTCCTGTCCATCAAGGGGCTAGGGCTGCAGTTCATAGAGGCGTGCTGTGTCGTCCAGGAGTGCTCTGTAAAGCCAGGTCTGCTCTTCCCCAGTGTAAAAAAAAAATAAAAGTTTTTTTGTGTGTGCTAGGTAGTTACTAGTTAGTAACTAGTTATGCTATTATTGTTCGGTGACACTGTCGGCCAGACCATCCACGCTTTTGTGACTCTGCAGGTGGTCCGTCCGCACTCTACTGCTACGCAGGGGTGCTTTGTTGTCCATAGAGGGGTGCTGTGTTGTTCATCAAGGGGTTGCTGCCTCGTCCAGGAGTGCTTTTCCCCAGTGTAAAAAAAATAAAAGTGAAATAAAATGATCATTCCTCCAAAAATAAAAAAGCAGATCTTATTTTCTTTTTTTGTGTGTGTGGGTGTTAGCAACTTAGCTGCGCTATTATTGTTCGGTGACACTGCCGGCCAGACCGCAGTTTATCATCCACGTATTGTGACACTATAAGTCATAGCACAGTGTGCTACTCTTAATTTTATTAAATATTGTGACACTGTAAGTGGTAGCGCAGTGTTTTACTCATAAAAAATCTTGTGACACTAAGTGGCAGTGCAGTGTAATATTCAACTTTTCACTTCTTTCCTTAATCGTGAATAAATGATTAGTCTACACGCCAACTACAAGACCACAACAAAGTGCTAAATAACATGCGTAATATATAAAGCTTAATGACATTACTGTAAGTGGCAGCGCAGTGTGTTATTATTTTCTTATTCATAAAAAATCTTATGACACTGTAAGTGGTAGTGCAGTGTGTTATTCTTTTCTTATTCATAAAAAATCTTGTGACACTGTAGGTCATTGATACCACAGTGTAATAATTAAAATTGGTACAAATTGACGTGTGTGCTGTACCCCACTTCATTTGTTTTTGTTGATATGGAGAACGATCAGTTAAGAGGAGAGCAGGAACCACATACTAGTGCTGGAGCTGCTGTTAGTGCCACCAGTCATGACGATACCAGTTGGTCTACGTCATCTACTAAAGCCGATGCACAAGGGCAAACAGGACTTAAGTCAGGGCATCTAAAATCAAGAACCAATATTTTACATTGGTAAAGAAAAAAACATCAAAGGAAAAGTTAGCTGCAGAAAGACAAAATTGGTACTATGCCTTTCACCACACAAAGTGGCAAGAATAGACTAAGGCCTTAGGCTTTAATTATGACTGATGGTTTTGCCTCTTATGATGATGTAAGCACTTCTCCCTGTAGACATTTCAAAATAATTAAAATCTTTAAGCCACAAGAACCAACTGTTATCTCAGAAATGTCACAAATCCCTGAGGAGAGTCTAAGTGTGTCGGAAGGTGTCATGTGTGAGCCTGACCTTTGTAAAACTGTACTCAAAAAGGAGCCTCCTTTCCACAACATGTGCATCCTCTGCAAATGTGGGGATCAGCAGCACAAGTCAACATGCTGACATAGAAATTGAGCATGCTTCTGTGAAAGTGCACAAGGATGAGGAGGATATTTGTGTAGCTGACGCTAATAAGGATGTCGATGATGAGGATGCTGATGATGAGGATGTTGTTGATGAGAATGTTGTTTGTGTAAATGAGGCCCCTGTGGAAGAAACAGTTGTTGTCCATGATAAAGAAAAGTCCATTGTCATACCTTGGCATAAAACTAAAAATTCCACTTCTTATGTGTGGAATTATTTCTACCCAAATCCGGACAACAATTGTCAAGCCATCAGTACCCATTGTCATGCCAGAGGAAGTAGGGGTAGGGACCCTAACCATCTAAAAAACCTCCGCCCCGTTACATCATTTGCAGCAAGTTCATGGAACATTTTTGGGAAAATCAGAAACTGGTGCTGAAAACAGACAGTCCAGCATCAGTTTGCTCCCTTCCCTCAGCTAGATCCCAGCACCTGCAATCTCCACCGCCAACACCTTCATCATCAATATCCTAACTAACGACCGAAGGTAGTTTTGCATCCAGGATAAGGCTAGGTGACTCCTCCCTTATCCAGTATTCCTCAGAAGGATCCTTGCATGCTACGCCTGTTGCTGCTGCTACTGCTGGGGGTGGATCTTCATCTCAAAAAGGGACCAAGAAGACTACTTCTAGTAGTAATTTAAAAAAACAAATGACTATTAAACAATCCATTGATAGAGGAAGCAAGTATAAGAGCTGTCACCTAGTTGCTCAGCAGATCACTGATGTTATGACGGCTGTGCTAGTATTAGATGGTGAAATATTAGAAAATGAGGATGATAGTGTGGAGGAAGTGCAAAAGGAGGATGAGGGGGAAATTTGTGTCCTATCTGACGCTAATGAGGATGTTGATGATGATGATGATGTTGTTTGTGTAAATCATCCACCAGTGGCAGCAGTTCTTGCTCATGATAAAAAGAAAGCCATTGTCATGCCTGGGCATAAGACCAGAAAAGCCATGTATTGAGTGTGGAATTATTTTAACCCAAATCCTGACAACAGTTGTGAAGGTATCTGTACCATTTGTAAATCCAAAGTTAGTAGAGTTAGAATCGTTAACCATCTAGGCACCTCCTCCCTGTTAAGTCATTTGCATGGAGTTCATGCAATTTATTTAACAAAATTATATTAATTTGTAAATTAATAAAAACAACCAGTCCAGTATCAACTACCAGCAGTTTGGTCCAGCATATGCAATCTCCACCACAAACACCCAATCCCTCATCATAAACCTCCTCTTCAATAATTCAAGGTAGTCCTTCCAAAAAATGTTTAGTGGGGGTCCAAACAAACCAAGGACTTCAGCCACAAAATTGTCAGTCCTTGTCGCTGAAGTGCTTTGTTTGTTAAACTGTGCATGTCCTTTTTAATATCCCACCTAAGAGTGGGTGGGAGGGACAACTCCATCTCTTTTCTTTACATTTTGCACAATTTGGTCCATTGCCGACTGACATTTTTATAGTTTATTAAACTGCCATCCTGTCTGCCACTGCTGTGTGGCAATGTTTCATAGATATCCTATATTTTCTTAACTGCCATGCGTTTGTGCCGCTGCTCTGCCACTTACTTCAGCCAGCCAGCTCGCTGTTGGTGAAAAGTAGTGAAAAGCTGTGAGGTGGTTGGAAATGCCTGGAAATGCCTGCAAATGATTGTTATTAAGGTTAATACTACTGTAGGAATACAAACAGGACCAAATTATGTGGTTTTAGCTGTTTTTATAATTTTCTTGATAAAAAAAATACAGATCCAAAACCAAAACATGCAAGGGTGGTTTTGTAAAACCAAATCCAGATCCAAAACCTTGAAGGAGATACAGATCCAAGACCAAAATCAAAACATGGGGGTCGGCACAAATCCCAGTTGAGGCACTTAAGGGGGAGGGTTAGGGTTTGGGATGGAGAGGGTTAGGGTTAGGCAAAAAGAAGGGAGGGTCAGGGTTAAGGGAGGAACTGGGGAGGGTAAGTATACTTGCCGACCTGTTGGGATTCCAACCGTCGGGATGTCGCTGTCGGTATTCTGACAGGAGACATCCCAACAGCCGGCATTACATACCCATTCCGATTTGAAGAATAGGCTGGTCTAAAAATAGTATAAAATGTTTACAGAACTAAGTGTATGTACAAACTTCAGGTACTGTATTCATACTAGGCCAAAGGAAACCACACTTGCCTAATTTCCTGGAAGCTCTCCTGAACTCCCGGGAGAGTAGACCATTCTCCCGGTTTCTGGGCCTGATTCAGACCCGCTCGCAAGCGCAATGTGCACGCAAGCAGGTCGATTGTTAGGCAGTGCGCACGCATGGCGTGCGTAAGCTCCGGAGTGAGAGAGAAATTCTCTTGCTCCGGGACTCGCTGCAAACGGGGAGGCTGCCATTTGTGGGAGGCACCACTGACATCACCAGTGATGTCAGTGGAGAGCTTCCTGCTCTGTTAGAGCAGGAAGCTCTCTGGGGCTTGCGACGGATGAGACCCTACCACAAGGGTCTCGTCACAAGCCCCGATGGTCGCGACCATCGCGACCATCACCTAGCCGCTGAAGCGGCCAAGAGGCTTTCTGACACAGGGCCTGATTCAGAGGCGCTTGCAAAAAGCCTCTGGCCGCTCGTTAAGCTGTGGGTGACCACCCACAGCATTTGCGAGCGGCTAGGCGATGGTCACAATGGTCGTGACCATAGCGATCATCAGGGTTGCGACGAGACCCTTGTGGTAGGGTCTCGTCCTTTGGAAGCGCCTCCGTTTGTGTAGCCACCTCCCCTCTTCGCCTACAAAACGGGGCAAGCTGTCGATCAACAGCTCGCCCTGACAGTTTGTAGCGAGCCCCAGAGCAAGAGAATTTCTCTCTCACTCCGGGGCTTGCGCACGCCACGCGTGCGCACTGCCTACCAATCGACCCGCTTGCGTGTGGGTCTGAATCAGGCCCACAATTCACAATGAATTGTACCATTGTGGCCCACATCCCTCATTACGATGGTCCAATGATCTGTACCTCACGCCTGCCTATTTGGAGCTCTCGGAGTGAACAATTTAAAGGTAGTTAATTATTAACTAAATCCATTTTTGGTGTTGTTCCTGTTTTAAAATAAGCTCTGCAAATTATTTATATATTTGGATGGGAAGTACAGTAGGCGGCATCCCGGAAGTCAAAATACTGGTGCCGGAATCCTGACAGCAGTTGGAATCTCGGCAACAGATTCCCAACCAGTGGCGGCTCCCAATACTTACCATCAGGATCAATAGCGGCTCTAGTGGTGGGGCTGCAGTGTAGTCCAAAATGTAAATAGGGGAGCCACACCAAATGCTGACAAACATCTCTGGCAGTTGGTGTAGCTCCTCTATTTAAATTTTGGACTTCGCTGCAGCCCCACCACTATAGCCGCTATTGATCCCGACAGTAAGTATTAGGGTTAGGGGGAGGGTTAGGCTTAGGGTTAGGCACTATGGGGAAGGTTAGAGGGTAGGGTTAGGCTGCAGGGAGGGAGAGTTAGGCTGCAGGGGGAGGTTTGGTTTGGGTTCGAAAAAGGGTAATGGGTAGGTTTAGGGTTAGGGTACTTACCTAGTTGGGTCGGGATTCTGACTGCCGGGTTGCGGCTGTCGGTATCCTGACTGCCGGGATCCCGTACCCAACCCATTTGGACAAGGGGTATGACAATGTCCTAACATCTCTAACTACAATAGATAAGTTCTAATTTATTAAAGCTAGCAAAGAGCATCTCTGCAAACAAGGAATTACATCGTTTAGAGTAAAAGTGTTTAGAAGAATTTCCTGTAATAAAAATAATATTAATAAAAACAACCCTGAAAAGCTACACCAACGATAGCACCTGTTTTGTTTTATATTCACTGCAATAGAATCACCCCAGTAGGTAATGACTTGAATTAAGAAAGACAATACTTAAAAATGCAGAAATTATTTGAAAGTATTGTACCTATATATCAAAGACAAACATGTCTGGTCAATTTGTTCTTAATCTCCGAGAGACAGACTGCTTATTTTGCCTGTATATACAGAATATGACTCATAGTTCTGACATCACCAACATCTGGGAATGAAATGAAATGGGGACGAGAAGAACCTTACCATGGAAAGGGGTCAGATAAATCCACAGTTCATGATTGATGGTATTCGTGCAATGCACTCTATCCCACCTTCTCTGTAACAACACACCTTATTTTCAGCACACCATGTGTTTATGTTGTAGGCATACTCAATATTGCACATTACCACATTTTATCCTGCATATGTGCTGTTCCAAAACTTATCTCTCTTTATTTGGAAGAGTCTCAAACTGAAAAGACACCTGTTTTCTCAATTGAAAACAGATCGCACTCTTTGAAACCCACCCTTGAATGTTTTACTAACAATTTTATTAACTGTAGCACATGTGAAATATAATGCTGCCTGCAAATAACTGTAGACCAGAATATATATATATATATATATATATATATATATATATATATATATACACAAAGCACCATAACAACAACATTAATACTATTAGCTACATCAAACAAAATACGAACTACAAGTATATGCATTAACAGCTATAAGATCATAGAGATTACACTTTAAATATTAAGCATTTACTAAATCAGAGGAGCCAAAAAAATAAAGCTCAACTATCAAGAAATATTTTACATTCCAGAATAGTTATTATTCAAAATATTGAAAATATATCCAAAGAGGGATTCATAATTTAATATATAGTTGGATCATGACAAGTGGTTGGAGACATCCATGTGACTGGTAGAACTTTTAATAATAATTTATGAACTTTGCACACTCTGTTCTTGGCTAGCTCTTATTGTCAGAAAATAGTACATATAAGAATATTACAGTAGTTTGTTAGCGAATTACTAATATAGGTGCAGGAAAGGCAATGCGTTTGTCAGTCCTGTCTTTATCTGTGAGGACAATATTATGGGCCGTCTGTGCTGCAGTAATAAATTCTCCCTGAAGCCTTGAACCTCCATGCTTCTTGTTGTGATACCATGTGCTGCAATGTGAGATTTTGGTTTCTCTGTACATGTCCAATGTACCTCAATTTCAGTAACACTCTTTGCTGATGTAAATTATTATCCCTTGCCGCAGCAAGAAATATGGAGTAGAGTACAAGCTTACAGAGCCCTCTAAACTGATATCTTCTTTCCATACTACCGTCTGATCTAAACTAAGGGATTCTGGGCCTGATTCAGAGCCGGACGCTCTGACCAGAGCGCTTGCTCTGAATCAGGGCCCTCCTACCTAAACTTGGAGCGGCCTCCTGGCCGCTCGCATAGCTGTGGGTGACCACCCACAGCATATGCGAGCGGCCAAAAAGATGGTCGCGATGGTCAAGACCATCACGACCATCGGGCTTGCGACGAGACCCTGTGGTAGGGTCTCGGTGACCGCAAGCCCTGGAGTGATTTTGGCTCTATCAGAGCCAAAATCACTCCCACTGACATCACTAGTGATGTCAGTGGGGCCGGACCCAGACGGTAGGCGTTCCCATGGGAACGCCTCCGTCTGGCAGCCACGCCCCCGGCACGCCCACCAAAGGGGGCGTGCTGTCAATCAACATCGACAGTACGCCCCCTTTGATGCGAGACCCGGAGTGAAGGCTTCCCCGTCGCTAGCCGGGTCTCACGCATGCGCACGACGGAGCAGCCTCCGTCGTGCGCATGTGCACTAGGGCACCATCGACCCGCTTGCGAGTGCTCACGAGCGGGTCTGAATCAGGGCCTCTGTACATTAAGCCGACAGTGAGAATGTCCACATAGCGAAAAATTTTGAAATGTTCAGCATGTCATCATTCAGAATGGCAACAATGTCAAAAAGCCATTTTTAAGGTAACCTCAACCCTAACATTACCACTAACCCTAACCTTAATGCTAACTGTAACCCTACTTAACGCTACCACTAACACTAATATCGACGTTTGCAAAAATCGACATTTTACAAATGACATTTCAGCCATGAAGATACAATAACATTAGACATCATGATGTTGAATCTAGCCTACGTACCAAACTACAGTCAGAACTCTATAATTGTACAGTTTCAATAGGGATGTAGTCAGGATCCGATGGTCAAAATGCTGACGGCCACAATACCGACACCAGCAACCCAATGGTCATAATCCCAACAGATTTCGACAGTGAGTATTAGGGTTAGGGAGGGGAGGATTAGAGTTAGGATTGGGGTTAGAATACTTATCAAAATCTATCAGGATTTTGATAGTCAGGATGCCTCTGTCAGTATTCTGTTTCCATTGTGACTGTTGGAATCCCGTAAAACAAATCCGCTGATCTGAGGGCTGGCCAGGGGGGGAGCAGAGATATGAGAGCCGACTGGAGGAGCAGGGAGCCTACTGAGGGGCTAAGAAGACAGAGCCAGCCAGGGCAGCAGAGAAAAGCAGAAAGAGAATGCCTTAGCCCTGTTTTTCTCGATTATTGCTGGTATGAATAGAACCCTTGAAAGCTGAGCAGAGCCTGGGTGCAGGTGGTCATGGCCAAATCTGGAAGGTGTGACCATGCCCCCTCCAAAAAATATTCTTATGTGCACTGTTGCATGCTGCAAAGCTGACCTGGGGCCCTTCAGGGTCCCTCTAACATGCTCGGGCCCCACCTCTCAGTGCCTGTGGATAAGAATACATATAACGCCATTTAGCTCTCATCTATACAGTATAAGTAGCGTTCTTGGCTTGCACAGCCCCCATTAAATCCAGTGGGGGCTGTAGAAATGCCAAGGAAATACTTGTAAATAGAAAACAAAAGTATATGGTTCTTCAGCTAAAATGCTGGAGAAAAAAAATACATTTTTGTTAAATAGACCCTTTTATAATGGAAGCAGGTAAAGAAGTTATTTTGACAATACCAGATATAAAATCTGCATTTCGATCTAGAATGTTATTTTGAGAGCTCATTTTATTTGGACAAATCTCTGCCAATTGGATGCTCATTATTTTGTTTTAAATTTGAAAACTGTTTGGAATGATATTTGCATTGGAATCAGGATCAGACACAGTTATAAATTACTTATGTGTCTTCGTTGGTCCTTGTGAGTCTCAGTTATGTAATATTGTTTACTTAATACTTTTTGTTGGATTTGCAAATCCCCGGGCATCCCATTGGCAGATAATAAGATAATGACGAGCGAGTGCTTGAATAAGCACAAGCAAACTTAAACCCCTAGGGAGGGCGGGGTTATATAATATCAAGGAGAAGATAGGGTTAAGTTTTTATTTTAAGGAATAGCCTATAGGATTAGTTAGGGACGGGTTTAGGGTGGGGTAGCAGACATTTTGTGGCTTAAAGTAAATAGGATCAGCCTCTTTGTTCATCGATCCTTGGTGAGAGAAGGTGCTGTTATTTGGTTGTTTAATAAAGTATACTTGTTCTTTATTCTCTCGTTTCTTTTCCGTTCTATTAATCTCTGTTCTACTGATTTTCCTCTCCTCTTTGCCTCTTCCTATTCCTTCATTCCTTTTACATCTCTACCTTTCTTTTGTTTCCTTACCTTTGCTGTTGCGGTGTAGGTAGTGGGTCTAAGATGTCTGCCCGTCCTCAGCGCCAGGCAGGCCCTCCAGCATGGTACCGTGATGGGGCTCATCAGCCGGGTGTCTTGCCCAGTTAGTGAAGGAAAGACCTCCTTCCTAGTGGGTGCCCAGCGTGAGGTAGATTAGCTGGCCGCTGGCATGCTCCCGGCGGCTTCCTTTGCGGCGACTGTCCCAGTGGGCGTCGCAGCGGGGGATTCCCATAGGAGAAGATGCAGGGGTCGGAGGAGGAGGCACGGGTCATCCTCTGACCTGTGTCCCTCTTCTGGCTCCAATGAAGGGCATAGCGGCAGCTGCCGGAACCGGTGTGCGGGACCGTGAAGGGGGAGGGGTGCTCCATCTGGCCATGGGGATCTTCGCACTGCCGGGACTACTATGGGGCAGGCCATGGGCGGGGAGAGGCTGGTTGGGGGTCTTACCACTGGGCTCCTCCACAGCCTACTGACCGTCGCCAGCGGCCTTTCGCTAGGTTGGACCCCAGCTGTAGGTAGTGGGTTTAATTTAGGTCACACCACTTCTGCTGCCGCCTCTGGCTCTGGGCCTGCGCTCAGCATGGTATGTCCTAATTTAAGCGCAGCAACGGCGCTTTTGGTTTCTGTAATGGGGGCCTCTGGTGGGGCTGTAGCGGGTCCTGGATTGGATGTGAGAGCTGCTCTGTCCCCCCTCCTGTTGCAAATGACTGCATTGTGCGCGGCGCCTTTGCCTGCTATGGGAGGTGCGCAGTGATTTGGGAGCCTAGAGATTCATGAACCTTCCGTGGCTCGCGTCGGTTGTCTCCTGTGTCATCTCCTTCTGTTGCAGGGTTTGGTGAACTTAGTGAGAGTGAAATTATGGAGGATTCCTCGGCTAGGACTGTTGATGGTGCAGCTTCCACGTCATCAGGTGAGACTGATTCAGATTGGTTGCTAGGGCAGTCGGATTCTGTTTCAAGTTCAGAGGGTGCTATGGCGAAGCACAGCAGTGAGCATGCAAAGCGGAAGCGTTATGGGAGGTCGCGTAAGAAGGGTAAGCGCTCTCGGGGGCACAGGAGGAGCAGCAGTAGCCCAGATGAAGGCAGCCCTAGTGCCTTAGTCAGCTGCGCTAATACGGCAGTGCTAAGGGGCCTTAGGCTGTGCATGCAGGAACGCATCAAACAAGGCAAATATGTGGATGTCTTTGCATTGACATCCAAGGTATTAGCGGCTGCAAAGAAAAAATGGGGCGTTGGCGAGGAGGTTTTTCATTGTAACATTAATTGACTAGGCGGTTTTTATATGTTTTTGGAGTCCTGCCCAGAAGAGTACATAAATATAGTGAGGTACCTTCACTTGATCCATGGTCTCTTCCATTTGGCTAGAGGCATGGTTTGGAGATGCTACTATGAGGAATTTTGGCGCAAACAACACAGAGTTCGGATTATGGCATTCAGGGTCAAGGACGTTGAGGTTTGGCTTGAGGTTACTCAGCATCTCTCTGCAGTCGCTGAGGCGAATCTGAGCAAGCGTGTAGTGCCAGCTGCACATGGTTTCTTTCGTCCCTCCCTGGAAGCGGCTCTAAAGGGCGTTGTTACGCCTTCAACAATGGTAAATGTGGCGCTGGGGCAAGGTGCAGTTTCCGACATCAGTGCCTCCCCTGCAGTGCCTCTCACCCTGCCAAAGACTGTGCCAGTCCCACCGGTCCCGTGTAAGCTCCCCGTCCCACTGGTACCAGGGTGGCTAAGTAAATCCCCGTCCCCGGACAGAGTGGGAGCCATGCGCAAGTGGTTAAGGTGGTACCCTAATCGTTCTGAGGTGGAATTTTTGTTACAGGGTTTCTGAGAGGGCTTTAGGCTTCCTATTTCTGGTTATGTTGTGCCCGGGGCTCATAGGAATATGCGTTCTGCTAGGGAACTTCCGCATATTCTTAAGGAGAAGGTGGCTAAGGAGTGCAGTAGGGGTGCATGGCGGGACCTTTCCCAACTCCTCCTTTGCCAAATTTGGTTTTGTCACCTGTGGATGTAGTGCCTAAAAAGACGGCAGGTAAATTTCGGCTGATACAACATTTATCACACTCTCCAGGAAAGTCGGTGAATGACGCCATACTGGAATCTCTTGCAAGAGTGCATTACCAATCCTTTGATGAAGCTTTGGATTTGGTCTGCACGTCTGGTTCTGGGTCGCTTTTGGGGAAGGTTGATGTGGAGTCTACCTTCCGTCTTATGCCTTTGAATCCGGAATCGTTCCGGTTCATGGGCTTCAGGTTGGATGATGGTTTTTACATCGATAAATGTCTGCCCATGGGGTGCTCTGTTTCGTGCGCATTTTTTAATCCTTTAGCCGCTTTTTGCAGTAGTGCTTTTGCGCAGGGTCCGGTCAGTCTAGCGTAGCTTATTACCTCGATGATTTTATCTGTGTGGGTCCCGCAGAGTCCGACATGTGTAAGAGGTTGCTTTTTTCTTTACGTGTGCTTTTTTGTGAATTCGGGGTGCCGATGGCTCTAGATAAGTGTGAGGGCCCTTGCACTCATCTCACATACCTAGGTATAGAGATCGATACTGTCTCAGGATGTTGTAGATTGCCGGCTGACAAGGTAATTAAGTTACGCAATGTGATTGTGCTAGCTTTGGCGGGGGCAAGGTCACATTGAAGCAGTGTTAATCTTTGTTGGGGCTTTTGCATACCGTGTAATTCCCATGGGTAGGGTTTTTTGCTATAGAGTGGAAAGGGTGACATCTGGTGTCAAACGACCTCATCATTTCAGTCGTCTGAACGCTGAGCTGCACAGAGATTTGCATGTCTGGGATGTGTTTTTGCAAGCGTGGCGGTCTGGCTGTCTCCTCCAGTTACCAATGCGCAGGTACAGCTTTTTACAGGTGCTTCGGGCACCTTCGGCTATGGGACTTATCTGGAAGGTTCGTGGTCCTCCTCCCCTGGCCATTAGAGTAGATCAGGCTGGGTTTGACTACGAACCATTTGCTGCTAGAGCTGTTCCCAATTGTCATGGCTTTGGAGTTGTGGGGCGAGCGCCTCAGGAATCAACATGTAATTTTTTGGTGCGACAATTTGGGGGTAGTGCAGGCTGTTAACAGTCAGAGGTCAACTTCTCTCCCAGTTCTGCGCTTGCTGGCACACTTTGTGCTGTGGTGCTTGTCCCTTAATGTTTGCTTCACGGCGCGCCACGTTCCCAGTGTTGATAACTATAGTAGATGCTCTATTGTGCCAGCAATGGGATATTGAGGGCGCTCGCTCATGGCGGGTCTCTCATTGGTGACGTTTGCCCCTCTCATTGTTGGCAGGTTATATGGCAGGGATAGAATGTGTTGCATGTCAGTCATTGGCTCTAGGAATGTTATGGACGTATCGTGCCTCTTGGAACCATTGGTCAACTTTTATTTTGCATAAGCAGAATGAAGATGCGCCTTTTCCCAGCTGGCATTCAGTCAGGTGGTCATTTCTGAATTGATTCTCTGTAAAGTGAAGCAATCTAAGACTGATCAGCTGGGACGGGGGCGCTGGGTGTCCTTGGTGGCCTGCCCAGACACGAGAATTTGCCCAGTTGTCCTTATTCGGGAATATCTGCGATCTCGGCCTCTCAGTGACGGATCTTGGTTGATGCACTTGGATGGGTCACCATTGACAGTGTTTCAGTTTAGATGGGTTTTTCAGCGGTGTATTCGGGCGTTGGGACTACCTTTGCGCAATTTTGGGACACATTCATTCCGAATCAGTGCGGTTACCACAGCCGCTTCTTTGGGTTTTTCAACGGCTGAGATTAAAACTCTTGGTTGCTGGAAATCCAATGTTTTCCTGCAGTATGTGCGTTAATGTGCCCTTCTGCTCCACAGGAGGTTTCTGTCCTCCCTGAGCTCGCCATAGGACACCTGCGTTACGGTTTGACAGGCTGATGGCGGAAAATGTTTAGTTGGTTCAAAGAGTTTGGGTTGATTGGTTTCCTGTTTGCGTGAATTTGGAGGAGTGCTTGGTCCATCCGTGGGTTGGCGGGGAGAGCGGACCGGCGACTTGGGGGTGATTTGCCTAGCCGACCAGATAGTTGCCCACCTGTTTTTACATTTGCTTGCTAAAGAATTTGATCAGGGCTTGTCTTGTTGGTGGGGCATTTCCTCCTTCCAGATTCGTTTCTCGGCTCTTTGCGCCTTGTCACGAAAGGACACAGCTTGGGAGCAATTTGCCACTCGTCACCATTTCACTGGTGGGGGTCCCAAGGGATTTTGCCCTGAAATCTGGAAAAGCTAATGGCTCGTGCTGTCCGTGCAGGTTTTTAAGATTTTTACCTCGGGCCAAGTCACACATCACCCCCCCTTCCCCACACACGCTCATTTAGTTAGGTTTAGTTAGTCAGGGTTATTCTTATTTGGAGTATTTTAATTTTCCTTACCTATTTGTGTCTTGTTCATTGCAGGAGGACTCTTGACCCATGACCAATATGGATAGTGGGACATTTCTTTGTGTACTGGGCTTCTATATCACCGGCTGCCAGTGATGTTAATTTGTTTTCAGCTCTTGGTCTGGTTCGATGGTTGGGATGCAGAGGCATGAAATGGATGGAATTGTTGTCAGTTTTGGAGTCAAATGCACGATCCTTTAGTAGTCCGGCGGTTTTGGTGGTGCATTTTGGGGGCAATGATCTGGGATCCATGTCCTCTTTAGAGCTGCAGCATGAAATGGTGCGAGATTTGGAGATAGTCATGGGGCAGTGGCCCTCGTGTGTTTTACTGTGGTTGAACATTATACCTGGGAGGTCATGGCACGGCAATATGCCGGGAATGGTCATGGACAAAGCCAGGCATAAGGTGAATGCCCTGTTAAGCAAGAAGGTTCTGGAGTTTGGGGTCTCGTGGTGCATCATCCCTCTATACGCTTTCAAGACCTGCATCTCTTTAGGCACGATGGGGTTCACCTCACTGAAGAGGGAATGGTTTTGTTTTTGGTGGATTTGTTTAGTATTATAGATCAGGTAGTTTAGGGTATGGTGGCGGTACCAGCTTCAAGTTGGTTGCCGGTTGTGGCGGGAAAGAACGGCAGTCCAGTGGGTATTGCGCGGCTGTATTTGAGGTGCGCTCTCTACACCAATATATTAATTTAGTCTGAGCTTCCCTACTGGGAGGCAGGGGCACTGGCTGACTGCTTGGCCCCGTTATAGTGTATTAGTGGGAGAGTTGGAGCCTGAAAAATTTTATTGGTTAATGGCAATTGGCTCAGTTACTCAAATGTCGTGGACATTAGTTTTGGCTTAAGATGTAATGTCACTGAGCAGCAGGGCCGGATTAAGGTCTGTGGGGGCCCCTGGACAACAAACTTGTGGGGGCCCCTATATATCACAGTTTTTCATCACCCTAGGAACATTTTTTCCTTTTTATTCACCTCAGTAGTAATGCCCCTCTTGCAATGCCCACTGTAGTAGTGCCCCTTATGGAATGTCCCAATAATGGTCCCCCATATTCGGTGCCCTATGTAGTAGTCCCCCCTATGCAGTGCCACCTGTAGTAATTCTCCTTATGCAGTGCCCCCAGTAGTGGTCCCCCTATGCAGTGCCCCTTATATAATGTCCCCAATAGTGGTCCTTATATAGTGCCCCAGACCCAGTAGTGGTCCCCCTATGCAGTGCCCCTTATATAATGCCCCCAGTAGTGGTCCCCCTATATAGTCCCCCAGTAGTGTACCTTATATAGTGCCCCCAGACCCAGTAGTGGTCCACCCAATGCAGTTTCCCTTATATAGTGCCCCCAGTAGTAGTCCCCCCCTATGCATTTCCCCCAGTAGTAGTCCCCCCTTATACAGTGCCCCCAGTTGTCCCCCCCTATGCACTGACCCTATTAGAACCACCCCAGTGCCCCCATGTAGCGCCCCCCCTATGCAGTGCCCTCTGTAGCAGCCCCCCTCTATGCAGTGCCCCCTGTAGCGACCCCCCCTATGCAGTGCCTCCTGTAATGGGCCCCCCTATACAGTGCCCTCTGTAGCGGCCTCCCCCCATGCAGTGCCCCTTACACACACACACACACAAAAAATCACAACTTACCTGAATCCCCGCAGTCAACTCTGGGTCCCTGCTCTTCTCCTTCACTGATCCGCAGGTCGGAAATGCTGACTGGCAGCCATTGGCGATCACCAATCTGTCGGGAAGTCAGTGAAGTTCTTCATGTTGAAAATTCCAGATTTGCTGATCACGATAAAATTTTCATGGGAAATGTGGGTAATGAGAGGCACAGGGAAAAGGTGGGTAATGGGAGGCACAGGGGAAATGTGGGTAATGGGAGGCACAGGGGAAATGTGGATTTTTAGGGGTGAATGATAGTAGTAGAGTTAAATATAATAAGAGGAGTTATTGGTGACGTAGGCAAAATTGGTAAAGCAAAAGGACAGGCACACAGATGGGGGGCAGTGAGTGTGATATGTACACATGGCTGGAAGATGGTGGAAAGTAATGCAGACAGCTAAACACTAAACATAGATCTGAAGGAAGCAGGGTAAAGCTGGGTACACACTGGAGCGATGTTGGGCCGATTTGTAATTTCGTAATGACAAATCGCCAACATCGCTCAGTGTGTACCGGCAATTGCACGCTCCTGTGGTCGCTAGCGACAGTGGCTAGGTTTGATGTGCTGCAACATATGGTAAGTTAATGAAGGATGGAACAGTGGAGCTCATTCAGACCCGGACACTAACCTGCGCTCTCACGCAGCTAAAAGGGGCCAGGTATGCAAATGCCGCAATCACACTGTCTGGTAGAAGGACGCTCTCTATGTCTTAGAGAGCGAAGGCAGAGCGAAGGCACGCCGGAGTATAAAGCCATCCACCTTTCTTTCTTAGCACATGTCAGATGCAGGAAGTGTGTGATTAATCAGTAACATCGAGACCCATCGGAGCTGCACGCAGAGCTTGAGGTAGACCCTACGCCACCGCAAGCACTGCGATCAGTGCTGGCTAAAATACAACCAAGTGACGTGTACAATGACACTTCTTTGCTATTTATGCACAACCCTAAAACGCCGTTTAAACGCCCAGGCTTGCCTGCGTTCGCACATCCACTTCCCCGTTCACATGCACCTTCCCCTGTTACCACCCACAAACCGCGCTGTCACTCAAAGTAGCAGCCAGTCTGTGTCCTACGAGCACTCAATTCCTGAGCGCAATGAATGACTTGCGTATGCGTATAGTGACGCATAAGCATTCGCAAATGTGCGATAAACGCCCATAGCGTGCGTTCGCAGCTTATCATCCGGGCCGAATCAGGCCCAGTGATCGCTCCGTCGTTCATTAATTCATTCATGTGCTGATGTGCAATGCCAGTTCAAGGGCATTCGTTCCGATGTCGGGACAAATGCCCATCGCTTCAGCATGTACCCAGCTTAACAGAGGTGCACAGAGTTGGGAGAAGCACAAGTCAGGGGGTGCAGCATGCTCGTAGCACAAGTCAGGGGGTGCAGCATGCTCATAGCACAAGTAAGGGGGTGCAACATGCTCATAGCGCAAGTCAGGGGGTGCAACATGCTCATAGCACAAGTCAGGGGGTGCAGCATGCTCATAGCACAAGTCAGGGGGTGCAGCATGCTCATAGCACAAGTCAGGGGGTGCAGCATGCTCATAGCACAAGTCAGGGGGTGCAGCATGCTCATAGGGAGATCTGTGCCCCCTGTTGGTAACAGAGGATACTCATATTCAGGATACTCATAAACGTCCCTTCACATTGCAAAAGGAGAAGCAAAATGTGGACAATCAGACACTGATTGTCCTCTCTAGCTAACGCATACCCTATCCCTCGCTGGGAGACTACCTGATCCAACAGAGTCTACAGCTGTAAATAAAAATACAATTAGCACTGATATTAGCAGAAGATGGAGATGGTTGGCAGTCGGGTCTTCTGGGGATATTCTGGTACTGGTCGCAGTGAAAATGGCTGATATGTGTTTCTGGCAAGTTTGCCACAAATTTCATTCTATTACATATTGCGACTAGAAACTCAATGGAAATATAGTGGAATCGAGCCTGTTTATCAAAATCACAATCTACAGTACTACATTGCGCCCCCATATTGTATATTGTATTGTACAAGAAAAGAAGCAACACCAATGGCAGAGGTAATGAAGCAAATAAAAATTTTGTGATGCCATTTTGAAACTTCACCATAAGGCCCAGGCAGGGGCATTTCTAAAGAGGAGGGGGCCCAGGGCAGTCTCTGACACGGGAACCCCCCATCTACGTCCGGTGGCCGGCTGCGTACTGAGTGGTGTGCGGCCAGCGCCGCACTTATAGACTCTGGGCACTAGAGTGTGCTCAGAGTCTATAGCGCATGCACAGGTCACCGGGAAAGTGGCCACGGTGGCCATTTTCCAGCCGTTTCTACAGGCGGAGACACCGGAGCCGACGTGGGACTCCGGAGAGGTATATTTTATGTGCAGTGCAGGCCCCCCCTGGACCCATTATAAATACGCCCCTGGGCCCAGGGTCATCTACGATATGTATATAACTAGTGAAAGTCTGAGTTTGTTCCAAATTCCCAGAATTGTTTTCCTAACTTTACTCACACCAAACACTGCCATCTACAAACACATGTATTCAGCTGTTATTAGTTCTTACACAGATAGGACCTCATTCAGAGGCGGTCGGAGGATGCAAGCGGACGCTCAGAAACTGGGCGGCCGCTTGCATCCTGACCGCCCGCCTCTGTTTCGGTCGTTAGGCTGTGGGTTTACACCCACAGCTCTAACGACCGCTCGGGTGATGGTCGCGATGGTCAGAGACCATCGTGACCATCGGGGCTTACGACGAGACCCTAGGGTAGGGTCTCACTTGTCATAAGCCCCAAGGAGCTTCGGGCTCTGTCAGAGCCGGAAGCTCTCCACTGACATCACTTGTGATGTCAGTGGGGCCTCCCCCAAACGGTAGGCGTTCCCATGGGAACGCCCCCGTTTGGGCTGCCACCCCCCGGCCCGCCTTCCAAACGGGGCGAGCTGTCAATCAACATCGACAGCTCGCCCCCTTTGGAAAGAGACCCGCTACGACCGGTGCTGTCGGTCGTAGCGGGTCTCACGCATGCGCACGAGGGAGCCGGCTCCCTCGTGCGCATGCACACTGGCCAAACATCGAGGCGGCCGTGTAGTCGTAGACCGTACAGTCGTCTCTGAATAAGGTCCATAGTGCCTGATTCTGAATCACGTGTTATGTCGATTTTGAGCATAGCTGTGCGATTTTTTTTGTACTGCGCATGCATCTATGTCACAATGCTCAAGCATCTAATAGTGTTCGTACAGAGTGCCTGATTCAGACCCACTCACAAGCGCTTTGCGCTAACGGGTTGATGGTGGCCCAGTGCGCATGCGCACGACAGAGCCGGCTCCATCGTGCGCATGCGTGAGACCCGGATAGCGACGGGCAATCCGGCGCTCTGGGTCTCGTACCAAAGGGGGCGTGCTGTCGATGTTGACCCGCAAGGGTCTCGTTGTGGCCGCTCGCAATAGCTGTGGGTGGTAGCCCACAGCTATTCGAGCGGCCAAGAGGCTGCAACTAAAAAAATCTGTGCCCGCCCTGATTCAGAGCGAGCGCTCGCTTTTTGCGAGTGCCTCTGAATCAGGGCCTCTATTCCCAAGTCTGAATCAGGCCCATAGAGTATACAGCGTAATTTTTCCTGAAAATAACTCACAAGTAAAGATCTACTGTACTTGTGAGATTTTATTTCTTCATCAGCACCAATAAACCATGTTTGCTTTTTTTTTTATATTGACTCGGTTTTTGGGTTTTATGCTGTTTCTAGCATGAAGCGCAAGCTCTTAGGTGAAATGTTTTAGAATGAGGATATAGGTATATTTAATTTTTCTTTAATAGATGAAAAACGTACTTCAATTTCAATATCGCTTCGTTCTTGTGACAAATGCTGAAAATAACTTTGTGTGTTTTATTGGGCTTATACACTTAATGGGATTAGGAAGCGTAAGGCTGAATCCAGGGGGAGAGGGATTTTGTTATTGTTTGTTTATGTTACTGATTACGTTACTGAAGCTGGGAAAGGCGGTTCCCCCAGAGATATCCAGAATTATTTCCCCTAGAATGTACCAGGGAGTACAGTAGATGAGGTGAAGGCAGATTTATCAGGAATAACTTGCTCAGTGTTGTCAGTATTGAAATACATGTTGAACCTCTGTCAGGCAGGAAAAAAAGTCTCAGATCCAGTGTGGATTATAATAATATGTTTTTTTGTGGATTACTACATCATCTGTCATGTGTATTAGGACTTTACACTCCTAAAGAATTTGTATTCTTAAATATTACTATTATTACCGTTTTTTGTACAGTGCCACCACATTACACAGAGCTGTACAGAGATATTTACTGTACCTCCCAGCTGTCCTAATTTGAGAGGGCTGTCCCACTGTAATTCAGGGTCAGATGGGAAATGTGGCCCCTGACAAAATAATAATAATAATAATAATAATAATAATAATAAAATCATAATAACACTAATAATAATTTTAATAATGTTTATTTATATAGCGATCACATGTTGAATGCAATACATTCCGCCACTTAACGCATCTTAATGCCATATGCATGTGGATTTGCACTAAAGACCACATAGGACACCTCTGTCAATAAGGTATGTCCTTTGTGGTGTGAGGGCTTCTGGGTTCATGACCTGAGAGTTCATCTACGCAGCCGTCCAGAGCTTGATACATATGACAAATACTGTACAGTCAAACCTACGAAAAAAATCAGTTTTCAGAGTTTTGACTGCATTTTACCATTAGTACATCTTGCCCAAAGTGTTTTACATTATCATGAAAGGAGCCAAATTCCACTTTAACACCACACATACCAGCGGCAAGTGTGTGCTGCATCAAAGGGGGTATTTTTGGAGCAAAAGGGGGTTGGTGGTGGCAAATGACGTCTCCAGCGGTGGGGTCCAAAATTCAAATAGGGGATCCACACCAACTGCCAGTGAGTCCTGGCCGGAGATGTCTGGCAGTGTTTGGATGGCAGTTGGTGTGGCTCTTCTATATGAATTTTGGACTACGCTGCAGCCCCACCTCTGGAGCCACCACTGGTGGTAGCTCACTACTTCCCCAATGTGATGTGGCCATACCCCTATGTGATGTGATTGCACAACATTTTTGTGTGCCCAATGATGCAATTCATATATATTATGGTTGGGAGTTGGCAGATATACAGCTTGTTACTAGGGGTGTGCACCGGCCACTTTTCGTGTTTTGTGTTTTGGTTTTGGATCTGGATCTTTCTTCGTGTTTTGGATCTGGATTGGTTTTGCCAAAACCACCCTTCCGTGTTTTGGGTTCTGGGTTTTGTGTTTTGGATCTGTATTTTTTTTTAAAAAAGCATAAAAACAGCTAAAATCACAGAATTTGTTGGTTTCTCTGCTCCTATGCTATTATTAACCTCAATAACCTTAATTTCCACTCATTTCCAGTCTATTCTGAACACCTCACACCTCACAATAGTGTTTTTATGTCCAAAAGGTTGCACCGAGGTAGCTGGATAACTATGCTAAGCGACACAAGTGGGCGGCACAAACACGTGACCCATCTAGGAGTGACACTGCAGTGGCAGACAGGATGGCAGTTAGAAAAACTAGGCCCCAAACTGTACATAATGCAAAGAAAAAAAAGAAGTGCAAGATGGAATTGTCCTTGGGCCCTCCCACCCACCCTTATGTTGTATAAACAGGACATGCACACTTTAACAAATCAATAATTTCAGCGCCAGGGTCTGCCACACAACTGTGGCTGAAATGATTGGTTCATTTGGGCCCCCACAAAACAAGCTGGCAATTAATGTGTCCCTGCACAAACTGGCTCTACGGAGGCAAGATGTCATCCTCATCCTCCTCATCCACCGATTCCTCACCCTCTTCAGTGTGTACATCCTCATCCTCACAAAGTATTAACTCGTCCCCACTTGAATCCACCACCACAGGTCCCTCTGTACCTTCTGGAGGCTGGTCTCCCTGGCAGAGCTGATAATTCATTTTGATGAACATCATCTTCTCCACATTCTGTGGAAGCAACCTCCTACGCCTTTCGCTGACAAGGTTCCCGGCTGCACTAAACACTCTTTCGGAGTACACACTGGAGGGGGGGCAACTCAGGTAAAATAGAGCCAGCTTGTACAGGGGCCTCCAAATTGCCTCTTTTTCCTGCCAGTACAGGTATGGACTGTCTGACATGCCTACTTGGATGCTGTCACCGATGTAATCCTCCACCATTCTGTCAATGGTGACAGTATCATATGCAGTGACAGTAGACATGTCAGAAATTGTTGCCAGGTCCTTCAGTCCGGACCAGATGTCCAAACTTGGTCCTGCCTGCCCTGCATCACCGCCAGCGGGTTGCTTAGGATACCTAAGTTTTTTCCTGGCAGCCCCAGTTGCGGGAGAAAATGAAGAAGGAGCCGTTGACGTGTCACGTTCCGCTTCAGCTGACAGTGTGTTCACCAGCAGGTCTTTGCACCTCTGCAGGCTTGTGTCAGCCGGAAAGAGAGACACCACATAGGCTTTAAACCTAGGATCAAGCACGGTGGCCAACATGTAGTGGTCTGATTTCAACAGATTGACCACCCTGGAATCCTGGCAAAGCGAATGAAGGGCTTCATCCACAAGTCCCACATGCCGAGCGGAATCGTTCCGTCTTAGCTCCTCCTTCACTTTCTCCAGCTGCTTCTGCAAAAGCCTGATGAGGGGAATGACCTGACTCAAGCTGGCTGTGTCTGAACTGACTTCACGTGTGGCAAGTTCGAAGGGCTGGAGAACCTTGCACAACACGGAAATCATTCTCCACTGCGCTTGAGTCAGGTGCATACCCCCTCCTTTGCCTATGTCATAGGTGGATGTATAGGCTTGTATGGCCTTTTGCTGCTCCTCCATCCTCTGAAGCATATAGAGGGTTGAGTTCCACCGCGTCACAACCTCTTGCTTCAGGTGATGGCGGGGCAGGTTCAAGAGTGTTTGCTGGTGCTCCAGTCTTCGGCACGCAGTCGCTGAATGGCGAAAGTGGGCAGAAATTTTTCGGGCCACCCAAAGCGTCTCCTGCACGCCCCTGTCGCTTTTCAGAAAATTCTGCACCACCAAGTTTATTGTGTGAGCAAAACATGGGACGTGCTGGAATTTGCCCAGATGTAATGCCCGCACAATATTGGTGGCGTTGTCAGATATCACAAATCCCCAGGAGAGTCTAAGTGGGGTAAGCCACTGGGCGATGATTTCCCTCAGTTTCTCTAAGAGGTTGTCGGCGGTGTGCCTCTTACTGAAACCGGTGATACACAGCGTAGCCTGCCTTGTAACTAGCTGGCGTTTCTGAGATGCTGCTACTGGTGACGCTGCTGCTGTTGCTGCGTAAGGTGATACATCTACCCAGTGGGCTGTCACAGTCATATAGTCCTTAGTCTGCCCTGTTCCACTTGTCCACATGTCCATGGTTAAGTGGACATTGTGTACAACGGCATTTTTCAGGACACTGAGGACACTTTTTCTGACGTTTCTGTACAGTCTCGGTATCGCCTGCCTAGTGAAGTGGAATCTAGACGGGATTTGGAACCGGGGACACACTACCTCCATCAATTGTCTAAATCCCACTGCACTAATGGCGGATACCGGACGCACGTCTAACACCAACATAGCAGTCAAGGCCTCAGTTATACATTTTGCTTCAGGATGACTGCTGTCGTACTTCATCCTCCTCGCTAAGGACTGTTGGAGGGTCAATTGTTTAGTAAAAGTAGTGGTGTTCCTACTTCCTCTCTGGGATGATGAACGACTCCCAGCAGCAGCAACAGCAGCAGCGGCAGCAGTAGGCGTAGCAATGCAGGATCCTCCAGAGGAATCCCGGATAGGAGAGTCAGTCATGCCAGTGACATGGCCTGCAGGACTACTTCCAATCCTGACTAAGGAGGAAATTGACGAGGAGGGAGTTGACGGTGTGGTTTGCAGGCGCTTGGATACAACAGGACAACGGGATTTAGGTGTCCCTGGACTGCTTACGGTCTTAGCCAAAGTTTCTGAACTTGACAGTAACTTTTTATGAACGCGCTGCAGGTGCCGTATAAGGGAGGATGTTCCTAGGTGGTTGACGTCCCTACCCCTACTTATTTCACCTTTACATATGGTACATATGGCAAGACAGTTGTTGTCCGGATTTGGATAGAAATATTGCCAGACCAAAGAGGTGGAATGTTTGGTCTTCTGCCCAGGCATGACCGTGATGGGCTTTTTCATCCCACGGACAACAACTGTCTCCCCCGGAGCCTGATTTAAACAAACCACATCACCATCAGAATCCTCCTCGGCAACTTCCTCCTCAGCGCCAGCTACACCAGTATCCTCATCCTGTTGTACTTCAACAGTGACATCTTCAATTTGCATATCAGCAAGTGGACTGTGGGTGCTCCTTTCAGCACTTGCAGGGGGCGTGCAAATGGTGGAAAGAGCCACCTCTTCCCGTCCAGTGCTGGGAAGGTCAGGCATCGCAACCACCACCACACTTGAACTCTCCTTGGGGATTTGTGATATCTTCTTAGAAAGCACAGTTCTTCGCTGTGCTTTTGCCAGCTTAACTCTTTTGATTTTTTTAGTGGGAGGAGGGCTTCCATCGTCATGTGAAGCTGAACCACTAGTCATGAACATACTAGGGATCGACCTTAGCCGTTCCTTGCCACTCCGTGTCGTAAATGGCATATTGGCAAGTTTATGTTTCTCTTCAGCTGATTTAAATGTCTTTTTCAAGGTCATTTTCCTGAACTTTGCCATTTGGGATTGTATGTGCCCTCTAATATGACATTGGGCATCGGCCTTGGCAGACGACGTTGATGGCATGTTATCGTCTATGTCATGACTAGTGGCAGCAGCTTCAGCACTAGGAGGAAGTGGTTCTTGATCTTTCTCTATTTTATTTTTATCGGAGAAAGTTTGGTCCTCCATTTATGTTATATCGATTTGATATATACGTGCGGCTAAACACAGAAAATAATTTTTTTTTTGGTTTGGACTGGAGTGTACTTTGGGGGTTACAGCACCCTTTAACGGTCAAGCCAGCCGGCCCTTTACTTATGACACAGGTGCACTCTTGGCACTACTTTGTTGATGCACGTGCGGCTACTGCGCACACAATTCACAAACACAGAAAGTAATTTTTTTTTTGGTTTGGACTGGAGTGTACTTTGGGGGTTACAGCACACTTTAACGGTCAAGCCAGCCGGCCCTTTACTTATGACACAGGCGCACGCTTGGCACTACTTTGTTGATGCACGTGCGGCTACTGCGCACACAATTCACAAACACAGAAAATAATTTTTTTTTAGGTTTGGACTGGAGTATACTTTCGGGGGTTACAGCACCCTTAACGGTCAAGCCAGCCGGCCCTTTACTTATGACACAGGCGCACGCTTGGCACTACTTTGTTGATGCACGTGCGGCTACTGCGCACACAATTCACAAACACAGAAAATAATTTTTTTTTTGGTTTGGACTGGAGTGTACTCTCGGGGGTTACAGCACCCTTAACGGTCAAGCCAGCCGGCCCTTTACTTATGACACAGGCGCACGCTTGGCACTACTTTGTTGATGCATGTGCGGCTACTGCGCACACAATTCACAAACACAGAAAATAATTTTTTTTTGGTTTGGACTGGAGTGTACTTTGGGGGTTACAGCACCCTTTAACGGTCAAGCCAGCCGGCCCTTTACTTATGACACAGGCGCACGCTTGGCACTACTTTGTTGATGCACGTGCGGCTACTGCGCACACAATTCACAAACACAGAAAATAATTTTTTTTTTGGTTTGGACTGGAGTGTACTTTGGGGGTTACAGCACCCTTTAACGGTCAAGCCAGCCGGCCCTTTACTTATGACACAGGCGCACGCTTGGCACTACTTTGTTGATGCACGTGCGGCTACTGCGCACACAATTCACAAACACAGAAAATATATTATTTTTTTATCACTTGGGGGAAGCACCCCTGATGGACAGAGCACCCCCTGGACAACACTACAGCACTCCTTTAGGACTGGGACACTGCACAGGACTTTGGAGTGGACACAGCCCCTATGGAGAACTGACTGCACAACACAGTCCAGCCAGCCCCTATGGACTTTGAAGTAGTGGACACAGCCCCTATTAACAACAGCAGCACAGCACAACACAGCCAGCCCCTATGGACTTTGAAGTAGTGGACAACAGCAGCACTACACTACACTACACTACACAGCCCTAACTCCCACCCTCCCTCTTCACTGTCCACAGCCGAGTGAGAAAATGGCGCCGACGCGGGTACCTTATATAGGATCCAAAACCCGCGAGACTCGGAAGGCGGGATGATGACGTTTTGCCTCGATTTCAGATCCGAGTCAGGCGGGAAAAGTCGAGCCTGACTCGGATCGGACTCGGATCGGGGGGGCTCGGGGGGTTCGGATTTCAGAAATCCGAACCCGCTCACCCCTACTTGTTACTATTTGTTATGAATGCTAGTAATTGCACAAATTTGCGAGTTGCATCTTTTTCATCTAAAGTACTTCCTAATTTGGCCGATGGTGAGTTTTTTCGAGTTTGCAATCTCACATGAGTTTTAACAGTAAAAAAAGAGAACTCACTTAAAACTCACTCGAGTTTGTCTTTAGTAAATTTGCGAAATGAAAAAAATGGCTAAACTCACGTGAGTTTGCAAACTCACGCAAACTCGATTCTTAGTAAATTTACCCCTGTATGTCTCCATTAATGAGTATTAGTTAGTAGAGGTTAATTACTGAACTTGGATAAACCAATACATAGATTCTTTTTTCCTTTTTGTCAATCTTAAGGTTTGCAGATTGTACTTCTAAGACAGTGGCAAACGCAGGATTTCTAGAGGAGGGTTTCCAAATGCTTCACTTTAGAGTAGGGGTGAGCGGGTTCGGATTTCTGAAATCCGAACCCCCCCGAGCCCCCCCGATCCGAGGCCGATCCGAGTCAGGCTCGACTTTTCCCCCCTGACTCGGATCTGAAATCGAGGCAAAACGTCATCATCCCGCCTTCCGAGTCTCGCGGGTTTTGAATCCTATATAAGGTACCCGCGTCGGCGCCATTTTCTCACACGGCTGTGGACAGTGAAGAGGGAGGGTGGGAGTTAGGGCTGTGTAGTGTAGTGTAGTGCTGCTGTTGTCCACTACTTCAAAGTCCATAGGGGCTGGCTGTGTTGTGCTGTGCTGCTGTTGTTAATAGGGGCTGTGTCCACTACTTCAAAGTCCATAGAGGCTGGCTGGACTGTGTTGTGCAGTCAGTTCTCCATAGGGGCTGTGTCCACTCCAAAGTCCTGTGCAGTGTCCCAGTCCTAAAAGGGTGCTGTAGTGTTGTCCAGGGGGTGCTCTGTCCATCTGGGGTGCTCCCCCCAAGTGCTAAAAAAATTATATATTTTCTGTGTTTGTGAATTGTGTGCGCAGTAGCCGCACGTGCATCAACAAAGAAGTGCCAAGCGTGCGCCTGTGTCATAAGTAAAGGGCCGGCTGGCTTGACCGTTAAAGGGTGCTGTAACCCCCAAAGTACACTCCAGTCCAAACCAAAAAAAAAATTATTTTCTGTGTTTGTGAATTGTGTGCGCAGTAGCCGCACGTGCATCGACAAAGTAGTGCCAAGCGTGCGCCTGTGTCATAAGTAAAGGGCCGGCTGGCTTGACCGTTAAAGGGTGCTGTAACCCCCGAAAGTATACTCCAGTCCAAACCAAAAAAAAAATTATTTTCTGTGTTTGTGAATTGTGTGCGCAGTAGCAGCACGTGCATCAACAAAGTAGTGCCAAGCGTGCGCCTGTGTCATAAGTAAAGGGCCGGCTGGCTTGACCATTAAAGGGTGCTGTAACCCCCAAAGTACACTCCAGTCCAAACCAAAAAAAAAATTATTTTCTGTGTTTGAGAATTGTGTGCGCAGTAGCCGCACGTGCATCAACAAAGTAGTGCCAAGCGTGCGCCTGTGTCATAAGTAAAGGGCCGGCTGGCTTGACCGTTAAAGGGTGCTGTAACCCCCAAAGTACACTCCAGTCCAAACCAAAAAAAAAATAATTTTCTGTGTTTGTGAATTGTGTGCGCAGTAGCCGCACGTGCATCAACAAAGTAGTGCCAAGCGTGCGCCTGTGTCATAAGTAAAGGGCCGGCTGGCTTGACCGTTAAAGGGTGCTGTAACCCCCGAAAGTACACTCCAGTCCAAACCAAAAAAAAAATTATTTTCTGTGTTTGAATTGTGTGCGCAGTAGCCGCACGTGCATCAACAAAGTAGTGCCAAGCGTGCGCCTGTGTCATAAGTAAAGGGCCGGCTGGCTTGACCATTAAAGGGTGCTGTAACCCCCAAAGTACACTCCAGTCCAAACCAACAAAAAAATAATTTTCTGTGTTTGTGAATTGTGTGCGCAGTAGCCGCACGTGCATCAACAAAGTAGTGCCAAGCGTGCGCCTGTGTCATAAGTAAAGGGCCGGCTGGCTTGACCGTTAAAGGGTGCTGTAACCCCCGAAAGTACACTCCAGTCCAAACCAAAAAAAAAATTATTTTCTGTGTTTGTGAATAGTGTGCGCAGTAGCCGCACGTGCATCAACAAAGTAGTGCCAAGCGTGCGCCTGTGTCATAAGTAAAGGGCCAGCTGGCTTGACCGTTAAGGGTGCTGTAACCCCCAAAAGTACACTCCAGTCGAAACCAAAAAAAAAATATTTTCTGTGTTTGTGAATTGTGTGCGCAGTAGCCGCACGTGCATCAACAAAGTAGTGCCAAGCGTGCGCCTGTGTCATAAGTAAAGGGCCGGCTGGCTTGACCGTTAAAGGGTGCTGTAACCCCCAAAGTACACTCCAGTCCAAACCAAAAAAATATATATTTTCTGTGTTTGTGAATTGTGTGCACTGTGGCTGCACGTGCATCAACAAAGGAGCAGCGCCAAGCGTGCGCCTGTGTCCGATAAGTAAAGAGCCGGCTGGCTCATTTCTTAAAGGGTGGTGTAACCCACAAAGTGCACTACTCTCCAGCAAAAATAAAAATATATTTTCTGTGTTTGTGTGCGCTTTAGCCGCACGTATATATCAATATAACATAAATGGAGGACCAAACTTTCTCCGATAAAAATAAAATAGGGAACGATCAAGAACCACTTCCTCCTAGTGCTGTTGCTGCTGCTGGGAGTTGTTCATCATCCCAGAGAGGAAGTAGGAACATCACTAATTTTACTAAACAATTGACCCTCCAACAGTCCCTAGCGATGAGGATGAAGTACGACAGCAGTCATCCTGAAGCAAAACGTATAACTGAGGCCTTGACTGCTATGTTGGTGTTAGACGTGCGTCCGGTATCCGCCATTAGTGCAGTGAGATTTAGACAATTGATGGAGGTAGTGTGTCCCCGGTTCCAAATCCCGTCTAGATTCCACCTGCATCCTCAAAGCAGCAGCGACAAGCGTGCGTCTGTCTGTTAAAGGGTGGTGACACCCTCAAAGTGTGCTACACAAGCAATAAAAATATTGTTCTTTTTTTTTCTGTCTTTGTGAAATGTGTGGGCTGTAGCCGCACCTGCATCCTTAAAGCAGCAGCGACAAGCGTGCGTCTGTCTGTTAAAGGGTGGTGACACCCTCAAAGTGTGCTACACAAACAATAAAAATATTGTTCTTTTTTTTTCTGTCTTTGTGAAATGTGTGGTCTGTAGCCGCACCTGCATCCTTAAAGCAGCAGCGACAAGCGTGCGTCTGTCTGTTAAAGGGTGGTGACACCCTCAAAGTGTGCTACACAAACAATAAAAATATTCTTCTTTTTTTTTCTGTCTTTGTGAATTGTGTGGGCTGTAGCCGCACTTGCATCCTCAAAGCAGCAGCGACAAGCGTGCATCTGTCTGTTAAAGGGTGGTGACACCCTCAAAGTGTGCTACACAAACAATAAAAATATTGTTCTTTTTTTTTCTGTCTTTGTGAATTGTGTGGGCTGTAGCCGCACTTGCAACCTCAAAGCAGCAGCGACAAGCGTGCGTCTGTCTGTTAAAGGGTGGTGACACCCTCAAAGTGTGCTACACAAACAATAAAAATATTGTTCTTTTTTTTTCTGTCTTTGTGAATTGTGTGGGCTGTAGCCGCACTTGCATCCTCAAAGCAGCAGCGACAAGCGTGCGTCTGTCTGTTAAAGGGTGGTGTAACTCTCAAAGTGCTCTAAAAAATAAAAAACTATTTTTTTAATGTGTTTGTGACTTGTGTGCGATGTAGCCGCACTTGCATCCTCAAAGCAGCAGCGACAAGCATGCGTCTGTCTGTTAAAGGGTGGTGACACCCTCAAAGTGTGCTACACAAACAATAAAAATATTGTTCTTTTTTTTTCTGTCTTTGTGAAATGTGTGGGCTGTAGCCGCACCTGCATCCTTAAAGCAGCAGCGACAAGCGTGCGTCTGTCTGTTAAAGGGTGGTGACACCCTCAAAGTGTGCTACACAAACAATAAAAATATTGTTCTTTTTTTTTCTGTCTTTGTGAGATGTGTGGGCTGTAGCCGCACTTGCATCCTCAAAGCAGCAGCGACAAGCGTGCGTCTGTCTGTTAAAGGGTGGTGACACCCTCAAAGTGTGCTACACAAACAATAAAAATATTGTTCTTTTTTTTTCTGTCTTTGTGAATTGTGTGGGCTGTAGCCGCACTTGCATCCTCAAAGCAGCAGCGACAAGCGTGCGTCTGTCTGTTAAAGGGTGGTGACACCCTCAAAGTGTGCTACACAAACAATAAAAATATTCTTCTTCTTTTTTCTGTCTTTGTGAATTGTGTGGGCTGTAGCCGCACTTGCATCCTCAAAGCAGCAGCGACAAGCGTGCGTCTGTCTGTTAAAGGATTACATCGGTGACAGCATCCAAGTAGGCATGTCAGACAGTCCGTACCTGTACTGGCAGGAAAAAGAAGCAATTTGGAGGTCCCTGTACAAACTGGCTCTATTTTACCTGAGTTGCCCCCCCTCCAGTGTGTACTCCGAAAGAGTGTTTAGTGCAGCCGGGAACCTTGTCAGCGAATGGCGTAGGAGGTTGCTTCCACAAAATGTGGAGAAGATGATGTTCATAAAATGAATTATCAACTCTTCCAGGGAGACCAGCCTCCAGAAGGTACAGAGGGACCTGTGGTTGTGGATTCCAGCGGGGACGAATTAATACTCTGTGAGGATGAGGATGTACACAACACTGAAGAGGGTGAGGAATCGGTGCATGAGGAGGATGAGGACGACATCTTGCCTCCGTAGAGCCAGTTTGTGCAGGGACAGATTAATTGCCAGCTTGTTTTGTGGGGGCCCAAATGAACCAATCATTTCAGCCACAGTTGTGTGGCAGACCCTGGCGCTGAAATGTTTGGTTTGTTAAAGTGTGCATGTCCTGTTTATACAACATAAGGGTGGGTGGGAGGGCCCAAGGACAATTCCATCTTGCACCTCTTTTTTTTCTTTGCATTATGTATAGTTTGGGGCCTAGTTTTTCAAACTGCCATCCTGTCTGCCACTGCAGTGCCACTCCTAGACGGACCACGTGTTTGTGCCGCCCACTCGTATCTCTTAGCATAGTCATCCAGCTACCTCGATGCAACCTTTTGGACATAAAAACACTATTGTGAGGTGTGAGGTGTTCAGAATAGACTGGAAATGAGTGGAAATTAAGGTTATTGAGGTTAATAATAGCATAGGAGCAGAAAAACCCACAAATTCTGTGATTTTAGCTGTTTTTATGCTTTTTTTCAAAAAAATACAGATCCAAAACACAAAACCCAGAACCCAAAACACGGAAGGGTGGTTTTGGCAAAACCAATCCAGATCCAAAACACGAAGAAAGATCCAGATCCAAAACCAAAACACAAAACACGAAAAGTGGCCGGTGCACACCCCTACTTTGGAGCGAGTGTGGCCAGTCCATGAAGAGGGCAGAATTAGTACTTATCCAGTTTTAATATGCGTCATACAATGTGTATTGTGTGTCAAAATTCCAGCATATACAGGATCACAGTAAGTCATTTGATGCGGCAGTATGCCATTCTGCCTGAGCTGAATGTTTTTATTTTAGATGTAGGCACCATTCCAGGGCACTGGAGCAAGTCCGGGAGCCTGGAGTAGCAGCAGAAGAACCTAGCACTTCCCTGGACATATATGTACATATTGGGCTCTATAGCAGTGCATCCCTAACAGTGCATGTTTTCCAGATCTCTTAGTTGGTGCACAGGTTATTCATTACTGGCTGATACATGTTACACGTGGTGCTAATTATTTCATTTGTGATACTGAGAGGAACATGTAGCACTAGTAAAATTCTATTATATAACTATTTCTACTGTGGTCATGGTAAGTGCTGGGGAGGGGCTCCTTAGCCAATGAGCGGCTCCTCCACGTGGGTCCCAGCCAATGAGCAGCCACTAATGGAAGCCGCCGCTGATTGGCTGTCGGCCGGGAGACTGAAATCATTAGCAACACTGTTACAGTATGGTGATACATGCTGTTACAGTGTCTCCGTCCACAGAATTGGATATCTGCGGAGAACGTCGCGGGACATAAGGGTGAGTGATGGCTTTTTCTTTCAGGTTTATCCCTCGGATACTTTACGTTGACAAGTGGACGTGAACATCTGGCAGCAGGTAAGTCTGTGTGTGTATGTATGTGTGTAATAAAACTTTTATTTCACGGTGTGTGTAGTGTTTTTTTTATTCATTTCTTTACAGGTGAACTACAGGTCCAAGCAGGCCCTTAATGCCCCACATGCTGGTACTTATGGTTCTCCAAGTACCAGCATGCGGGGGAGGCTTGCTGGCACTTGTAGTTCGACTGGAAAGACAATGTTGATTTGTCTAATTTTACACAACACCGACACTATCAACCCGCCACCCCTCGCCCAGGCGTGGCGGGGATAGCCCCGGGCTATCAGCCTAGGCCAGGGGTGCCCTGGAGAGGGGTACCCCTTGATTGGAGGGGTACTCAACTCCCCAGGGATCCCTGGCTTGGGCTGACTAGCGGTCAGGACTGATGCAACGGCTGGGGGGCCCGGTGAAAGGGCTCCCCTGGCTGTGGCATCAGCCCCCCGCTAGAAAGGGTCTAGGGCTGGTTTGAAATATAGGGGTACCCCTATGCAAAATTTTTGCCCCTATATTTAAAACCAGCCCTGTCCCACCTGCCTGGTACTGGTACCTAATTTATGGGGGTACTCTATTCATTTTGTACCTCATAATTTTAGGGACCAGGACAGGCTGCCAAGTCCGGGGCTGGTTAGTGTTTTTTGGGGGGACCTCACGTCATTTTTATTTTTACAAAATAATTTTTTTTACAGTTACAAAATAATCAGCCAGCACATATCTCACTGAGTGCAGGCTGCTAGCTCGGGCGAGATTTCCAGTGAGAGAAAACACTGCAATCTCGGGTCAGTTATCTCATCTTCACTTGTAACTCGGGAGAGAAATCTCGATTTGCTTCACCATCGGAAAACTGACTTTCACCTAAACTCGCTTCTTAGTAAATTTGCAGAACCAAAAAAAAAAAAACAAGCCTGAGATTAGGCGATGCAAATCGAGATTTAAAAACAAAAAACTCGACCACACTCGATTCTTAGTAAATTTACCCCTAAGTCTAGTGTGTTATAGTGTGTTTGTAACCCTGGTTAGGGTTACGGAGATATATTACATATAAATATAATTCATATATACAATTGAAACAGGTATATTTTCATTCATCTATTTACAGCAAAATGCCATTTATGAGGTAAATGTTAAATATACTGTAGGAATATATGTGATGTGATGTAAATATAAGTTAATATGTGGAAATGTATGTACCCTGTGCATGTTAAATATCTATGATGCCAGTGGACTTTAGTGCTTCATGCTGTAAATATACAAAATATACATTTCACAGACATTGGTGATAGTTGCAGAAGGGGGCGGAGTAATATAGATGGGAGTGAATTGGTTCCTTGTCAGGAAAAGAGGATCCGGTGAGGGAGGATATATAACAGCTGTTAGCAGCAGCTGAAAGGCAGTCTGCAGGTTCCTCCCTCCAGTGCCTGCCCTCCTGTGACCTGGGCAGCCAGTGAGCAGCGATATGCTGCGGGCGCAGGGGGACAGAGCCGGAGAGGGAGCCCAGCCAGAGCTGGGGAAGAAGGTGAGACAGGGGTACTCACCCTGTCTTGCAGAAGAGGCGGCATCGCGGGAGGTGGTCCCGGCGGCAGAGAGGAGCAGAGGGACCCGCGTTGATCAGGGCGTGGCCAGTGTGGGTGAGAGTGCCTGGTGAGTCCCCGCTGTGCTGGGCAGCACTTCTGTAGTTACAAGGAGGCTGTCAGCTACAAGCCTCCTCCTTTAACTCATGGGAGAGAGAGAGCCAGGAGGCGGGGCCGTGTCAGTGTAAAGGACGGCAGCCAGTGGGAGAGAGAGAGAGAGCCAGGAGGCGGGGCTGTGTCAGTGTAAAGGACGGCAGCAGCAGCACTGACAGGGGAATCAGTGCTGAGGTAGCAGCGGTGACAAGGAGAAAGCAGGAGCAGCGCTTATACAAGCAGCAATGTTGAGGGGACTGTGAGTAAATAGTACTTGGCACCTACACAGCTACATATAGCCCATATATAGAGACCACTGTTGAGGACAGAAGAGCAGTGTTATCCCATATACTGTCCACAAGTCGTACATACTTGGTTGTGGTACTGACACTCATATGGAGAGAGAGTTTCAGTGCATGTCAGCTGTGTGGATGATGCTGTAAATAGTGGTAATGGTAATAAGAAGTATATGCCATTCAAGGAACATTACAGTAATCTGTAGATTACATTCGGGGAAGAACAGAAAAGGAAAAAGAGAGGAATTCATAGTGTCTATATGAGACATTTTATTATATCCAAAGGAGATAGCTTTCAGCATAAGGGAAAGAAGAGAGGGAAGGATACAATTAAATACATAATACTGCAATTTAACTTATTCCTGAGGATTACAGTATAGGATATAGATATTGGATATATATTCTTACTATAACTATCTGAAAACAGCATATTCTAGCTGTATGGATGAGGCACTGGTTCAATTTTTTAAGACTCACATGTAAGTTGTTATAATACTTGTCAGTGTCAATATACAATACTTATTCATCCCAGCACTTAGAGGATACAGCCTTGAACTGGAATAAATATATGAACTTCCTTTTACTTTGTTAAGTACAACAGGACTTATGCTCTAGGGTTCTGGACCTTTAAGCATCTACGCTAACAGACTCGTAGGCAAAGACTAAGGCCCTCATTCAGAGCCGTTCGCTATTTGCGTTAGTTCGTTCAAAAACAAGGGGTGGCTATTCAAATGATCCGTTCGCACATTGCAGTCTGTTCACACCTCTAAGTCTGAACGAGCGAGCAAAACATACGCTCGTTTATTTGTTAAAAACGCCCCCTGGCCGCTCGCACCATACGTCATGTCCGCTATTTATTAGATTAATCGAGTACATCGAACAGGATATGAACTGCTCGCTATTCTTGTGGTTGGTTTTTTCAACCGTTATTTTGTGAGCAGTTCTGAGTTAAAAAAAAACAAGTGACGTGGTCAATGACGCTGCTATATTAATTATGCACACCCCTAAAACGCCCGTTTTGACCTTTAAGCACGCCTGCGTTCTGATCTCCACTCCCCGTTTTCAAGCACCTTCCCCTGTTACCACCCACATACGCCTCTTTCTGTCACTCAAATTAGCAGGCATTCGCTATTTTGCGAGCACATGAATTTCGGCCGCACTGACTGGTTCGTGCATGCGTGTAACGATCCGTACGCATGCGCAGTTGGGCAAACATCGCTCAGAGCGAACGAGCTGCCGCTTACGAGTGGCTCTGAATCAGGCCCTAAGTGTTGGGCATATTGTTCAGAGTTAAGTGATTATATTGTAATTGAATATTCCATTTGCATATGGAAACAAAGTATATTGTGTTTGTTATGCAACATGTCATGATATGAATTATTTTGCTTCATGAATTACATAATACAAAGTGTTAACCTATTCAAGAGTGGTGCATAGAACTTACCTTTCAGGAACTGGAACAGTGTCACCAGTGGAGAATTGAGAGACCTGAAAAAAAAAAAAAGAAATAACAGGTGGTCGAATATTTGTATGTACATATATATATATATATATATATATATATATATACATATACACGCAGCATACATGGTAGTCAAAGTAAACTTATACTGACACTATATATTCTATCACTGGGTTTTCCCAGGTAAGCCCTTTTGACATTTAAAATAATTAACCTGAGTGGAGGCACTGACAATGGGTATGTACACCGCTTAGAGGAATGCTAAGGGTTGGTACATTAGGAGTAACAAAGGTGGTAGTAACCTGGTGACCCTTTAGTGATAAAAGGGGGGTTACATGTTATTATGGTGTTAGAATGTAGAAGGTCAAAAATTGGGTGGACCAGACATGGCTGATTGATCAACCATGGCAACTGGCTTAGTGTCATAAGGAAGAGGAGGCTGCAATTTGTGTGTCATGTTATGAGTTGGCCATATGGGGTTATGGGGCTGTTAAGGGATCAGGCTGGTTACTTATTAGTGGACACATTATTATTATAGTTGTTGTTATTTTGGGTTACCATCTCCTGAAGGGTTTTTACTAACAGACAGAGACTACCTATCAGCTCAGGCATAGACACTTCCTAAGGAACAGAGCTCTGTTCTCTGGAGGGAAGCCAAATAGGTGGGAGCCCCTGTTCCAACATCTGAAGCTCTTCTCTCTCCACATCATCTATTATAGATTAAAAAAAAATATCATCGGGGACATCTAGCTCCTCTTTCTGTACCCTGCTCACCCTTTTAGGACAGGAAGTCCAGGATGGATGGTATGGAAGAAGAAGGCCTAGCAACAAATGGGGATGGTCATTATCAAGACCTGGTCCCCCCTGTGGGTGTAGTCTGGGAGGTATTGGTTGGCATGCAGGCAGCGGAATAACAAAGGGCTTTATGTTGTCTGTGCTTACTATTCCATATTTCAGTTTGCGATTCAGGTAGGAATAAAGTCAGCTACAGAACACAGAATCACTGGATGTCTTAGTGCATTCAGGCCAGATACGATCCATGAATTCCCAGACAGATTCCAGACAGATGAATCCTTTGCTTGTGATAATCTTTGGTAATAGCTGGCAAAGGTGGGTGTTATAGCCAGACACTTTGAAGGCTGTAACTTTGAACTGCTTTATAGAAAACATGTGAGTGAAACCTTTCCACACTGCAAAACATGATGGAGAAATCCCTTGAAGTTCAGCACCTAGAGCATTTTTTTCATGTTCTCTGAGGCCTCTCCTGATTGTGAAGAAAGATTCTCCACACTTGTAGTCTTCCATTGTGACTTTTTAATGGTGATTTCAATGTTGTCCACTGGCTGAGATCTATCTCATCTGAGGGTTGGGTTTTCCCCATGCAAATGAGACAATTCACATCCAGAAGGTGACTCTTATGTTTAGCCATGGTGTCAGTCTCTCTTTTGGTAGAATTTGCACAATCTTGGTCTTGGGGGCACCATGATGAATCAGACAGATCCTCCAAGATAAACATCTGATCTGGTGTTGTATCTATTTCTATTAAACCTTTGTGAGTGAGTTTAGTCATCTGCCGCTTGTGGTGGAGCTCTTTTTCTGCTTTCTAAATGATCTCCAGACATAACGTAAAACTTAAACATTAAACTGAAATATTGCATTTAATGCATGGTTCCCCTTGTTCACATATCTAAGAAGTGGACAGTGGGAACAACGGCAATTTGAAGGCCACTAACTAACTATTTTTTTTATGTCCCTGTACAGGTTGGGAAATTCCTTTACAGAACAGAAGGTTTACAAAGGATTATTTAAGGCAATTGTTTATCTATTTTTGGAAATCACACTTCCTGTTCCTGGTCCCCTTCTGGGATGAAAAAAATCCACTCCCAGGAAGAAGGCCTGGCGCTCAAACAAGAGTTCCCAAGAAAGACACAACATAAGACTTGAACCTTAAATCTTAAATGTTGCATTTAATGCTCTGTTCTGCTTGTTCACATATCTGATATGGTTAAGTGGACAGTGGGAACAACGGCAGTTTGAAGGCCACTAACTAAATCTGTTTTTTTTTAATGTCCCTGTACAGGTTGGAAAATGCCTTTACAGAAGGTTTGCAAAGGATTATTTAAGTCAATTGTGTTTTAGAAGCACTCTTCATGGTCCCCTTCTGGGATGAAAATCCACTCCTAGCCGCAGAAGCAGGCGCAGGATTCTCAAGAAAGACAACATAAGGCCTTAAATCAGGGGGAGCCAACCTCGATCCTCGAGAGCTCATGTTTTACAGATGACCTAACTGGTGCACAGGTGTATTCATTACTCAACCAAAACATTTAGAAAGATCCACATGTGGAGTTAATTATTATAGTTGTGATTCTGTCAGGAGATCTGGAAAACATGCACTGTTGATAGCTCTCAAGGACCAGGGTTCGCTACCCCTGCCCTTAAATCATAGATCTTATGCTTGTCCACAACTGGTTAAGTGGCACTTTGAGGCCACTAACTAACTATGTTTTTTTTATGACCCTGTACAGATTGGAAAATACCTTTATAGAAGGTTTGCAAAGGATTATTTACGTCAATTGTTTATATTTTTTTGGAAATCACTCTTCCTGGTCCCCTTCTGGGATGAGAAAATCAACTCCCAGCAGCAGCAGCCATGCTCAAGGATTCTTCTATGGCAAGGACTGATGTAAATATATCACATTTTTTTATAGATGCCTCCTTCCCTCCCCTTCTCTCTCATAAATTTTCTTCGGAATCAAAAAACAAAATTAAATTTACTACCAATCAACCCTTCCTGTCCCTGCCCTGCCTTCAACTACATACATACTCTAACTCCCTCAGGCCTCTCTTGAATAATAAAAGTGTTTCCTAATGTGCCATGTTTGAAGTTGAACTGCCATGTGTTTGTGCCACCCCCACTGCTGCAGCTTAGCTTAGTCAGCCAGTTATCTTGGTGCAAATTTTGGGCCTAAACTAAATGAAAAAAAAATCAATATTGTGAGCTGTGAGGTGGTCAAAATTGACTGAAAACAAGTGGAAATAAATATTATTGAGTTTAATAATACTGTAGGAACAAAAAAAGGCCAATTTTATGTGATTTTAGCTATTTTTATGATTTTTTTAAGAAAAAATCCAGATCCAAAACCAAAAACAAAAAACAAAACACGGAGGTGAGGTTTTGGCAAAACCAATCCAGATCCAAAACCAGGGGAGATCCAGATCCAAAACCAAAACACGAGGGTCAGTGCACATCTCTAGTACACACTACACAATATGTCGTCCAATCCCGCAGATCGGAGCGACATATTGGGTACATCATCTAGTGTGTACCCATGATATGCGTGTTCCTGTGGGTCATTAGCGACATTGCCTGTCTGCCCTACTGCAGAGGTGACAGGGGATGTCGCCAGCGATGTCATGTTGCAGAATACAGCATGACAGATCTCCCCTCCCCCCTGTCAGACTCAGGACCTCATTCAGAGTCGGTCGTTGCGGCCGCACGGTCGTACGCATACGATGTTTTTCTTTCTGCGCCTGCTCACGGCTAGCAGTGCGCATGTGCGTACGAGCTCTACTGATGAAAAATACTGACGGTCGTAGGGCTTCCGACACGGAAGTGGATTGCTAAAGTTGATGGACAGGTAAGACCGTTTGTGGGAGTATACGGGGTTGGTGGTCTGCAAACGGAGGCATTCTTCAGCGTTTCCAGGCGTTTTAGGGGAGTGCATAAATTACCTGCTTCGTACAACCAAGAATTGCGGATGCATGACAACGTCACTCTACGAACAGGATGATCGTCCAGGCTAAGGTAGGCAAGAAGTGTCCGTAAGCCACAACAGTACAATCGTTAATCTGATGTTACCTGCGATGTTTCTATTTTGAACCACACAAACCAAGCAGCTGCATTGTAACTATTATCACTGCTAATTACCTTGTAACTCATTTCACTTGCGTGTGCATTAGGGAATTCGTCACACAAATATTGATTTGTGCTTTTTAAACATTTTTTGGGGAAAACAGTTTTGAAAACATCTAGCATTGTGTTTTGCGTAACAGCCTTTTCAGATACCTTACTTTTATAAACTTGTATACATTGATATAGTTAAAGATAGACATTTGTGTTGTAAAAATATTTTTTTATTTGTAATTTGCCTTTCAGCACAAGTAAAATATTAATTGTGACCGCAACATTTGCATATAATTAAAATAAAAATATAAATATATATTTTTTTTTTCCAAAAAAAAAAAGAGCTTGAGACATTGGTGACAAGAAATATGGGGTCTGGACAACAGGTGAGGGAGGAGATATCCAGGGCTACTTTCATCATTTGGGCCGGCTCGGAGGAAGAGGTAAGCTACGGACAGCTGACTGGCGTGTAACACGCCGACTGGCCTGGCCAGAGGTAGATGGGATTTCCTCTGGCCTAGGCATAGGGCTCTCCATACTTGCGGGGGTGGCTGTTGGGCTGCCAGAGGTGGTGATCCTGGGAGGAAAGGAGTCTCGCTCCATCATGGCAGGTGGGTTGACCTGCTCCTGGGTATTGGCCAAACGATCTAGGGCCCTAGCAATGGTCTCCAGGGCCACCGCCACCCTCACCAGAGTGGTTTCCATCCTCAGAAGAACACACCTGTTCTCCTGAGTTTGGGAGGCCAACCTGGTGAGGAGAGGCACTGCTCGGTCTGATGGTTGCCCTGGAGTAGACTCCACAGGGTCCCCAGATGGAGTACTTGGATCCTCCCCTGCAGAGTCCCCATCTGTGCTGGACCCAGACCTGACCTCAGGAGCAGGCACTACCTCCTCTGAGTCTGGGATATAAAAAACTAATTTTTAATTTGTTTTCATAAAAAAAAATGCATAGACGTTTGAGCTTTATACTTTTTGGCTACCAAAATAAAATTACCTTCTTGCACATGTGGAACATTGAAGTCGGCCATGTCAGTGTCCATAGTGGACACACCGACTATCTCCTCTTCCATCACACATCCTTGAGCCAACGTCTCCAACCTCATCAAGGCCAGCTCCTCAGGGATGGGACCACCACCTGTCCCCGCAGCATGGTCCACCCTACTCCGTAGCTTCCTCTTCAGTTGGTACTTGAAATCCATCCATCTGTCAATGTGAATTTTGAAATTTTAAGGGTTAGTTTATTTAAATTAGATCAAGCTTTTGACTTCAGTACACTCACAATATCATTTTCTTACCGTTTTTAACAACTTTCATGGTTCTGTAGGTTGTCCCCACAGCATTAACAGCCCTGGATATCTCCTCCCAAATCCTGTCTTTGGCTCCAGCCCCCATATTTCTTGGGGCATTGACAAGGTTCTCCATTGTCATGGTCACCAATGTCTCAAGCTCGATCCGTGAAAACAGAGGGTTTCTTGGCCTTGGCCTGCTTGGGCCCGCCTCCTCCTCCTCTACTGGTGGAATTGGATTCCCAGCACCTACAACATTGTTGAAATTAGATAATTTTTTTTTTTTGCAAATCTGAACAGTTCTAGTGTTTTTGAAAAAATGTGAATCGCACTTACCTGCCTCAGTTGGCCTCTGCTCACCATGCTCCTCGCTTGACATTTTGCTAACCTGTGAGAGAGCATGAAGAATACTGCTTGTGCAGACTTTTTAAGAGATGTGAGCGCATCCCTGGGTTGGTTACCCGTGCATCGTTATTTGCCTAACTACAAATGCACACCTTTCCTGCATTCCATAATCACTGCGTGGGTTGTGCTAGATGTGAGCGCATCCCTGTATTGGTTACCCGTGCATCCTTATTTGCCTAAGTACAAATGCACACCTTTCCTGCATGTTTCAATCGTTGGGGTTTGTTTTCTTTATTTAAGGCAAAGCCAAATGTTCCCTTACTTGTGGGTTGTAGTTGGAGTGATTTGTTGTGCAGGAGGTGTTTGATAGTAGTTACATTGTTTGAAGTTGTTTGAGGTGCTTGTGTGAGTTTTTTGAGAGGTGCTTGTGTGAGTTGTTTAAGAGGTGCTTGTGTGAGTTTTTTGAGAGGTTCTTGTGTGAGTTTTGTGAGAGGTGCTTGTGTGTGTTGCTTGTGTGTTTTTTTTTACATTTTTTTATTTATTTATTTTTTGGTGGTGTTTTTTTTGTTCATTTTTTTTTATTTATTTTTTTAATTCCTTTATTTTATTTTATTTTTTTGTTCCTTTTTTGTGTTTTTTTAGTTTCTTTATTTTTGTTGTTGTTTTTTTGTGTTCCTTTATTTTGGGTGGGTGTTTTTGTGTTCCTTTATTTTTGGTGGTTGTTTTTTGTGTTCCTTTATTTTGGATGGGTTTTCTTTTGTTCCTTTATTTTGGGTGGTGGTTTTTTTATTTTTTTTATTTTTTGGTGGTGGTTTTTGCATTCCTTTATTTTGGGTGGTGGGTTTTTTTTAGGTTTTTTTTTGGTGGTGGTTTTTGATTTTCAAATTTGTTTGGTACAGACATTTTCCAAACCCCGTTAATTGTTGTGTTTGAGCCGGTTACTTGTTCTGTTTGGGTGGCTGGGCTTTTGTAGCCTTAAAAAAACAACATTATTAGAAGACTCAAGTAAGTGTGCCAGCCTACTGCATTTTTTGTTTGTTTTTGTTCTTCAATCATAAAAAAATTAAATTTTTTGGTACTATTTTTTTTTAAATGACAATTTCTTAAAGGTGTTTAACAGTCCATTTTGTACTTGAATCAGGTAAGTGTCTATTTATTCAAACCTATAATTATGTTTTTATTTTTTTGTGTTTTTTTTAAATATTTTTTTCTTTTAATGTTTTTTTATCTATTTGGTAAATGTAAATTCATACATTTAACAACAATTCATATTGGCCAATTTAAAAGTTAAGCTTTGTTTTAACAATAATAGTAGCAATATTGGTTTGGACTAAAAAAATCTTATACATTTTTTTCTTCCATAAAAAAACAACCGTACAACAAATACACATGTAGGGATTTCCAAAGATGGCACTGCCCGACTCTGTAAGAGTATGCACCATTATTTTAAAGCTAAGTATTTTTGAACAAATAATCAAAATACACTCTGTAGAACCAATTTAAAATATAAATTTAACTTTACAGAGCGATGTTGGACAGCTAATAGTGGCCATGTTGATCCCCACCAACCTTCCTCAGCCTCCTCCTGGGCGTAGGCATAGGAGGCGTGCAAGGGCCAAGATATATAGAACACTTGTCACCCTTTTTGGAATGCCTGATGATGTGGTTGTAACCACTTATCGCCTGCCTCCAAATATTATCCTAGACACTCTTTCAATAATAAAGAATGCTCTAGAAAGTCAGATTCACGTTCCAACAGCAATCTCACCACTTACAAAGTTGTTGGTGGTGTTACATTTCTGCACCTCAGGGTCCTTCCAAACCACTGTGGGGCTGGTGGGTGGCCTCTCCCAGCCCTCATTTTCACGGATCCCGAGGCGTGTGCTAGATGCATTCTTCAATCATATAGCACATTTTATTAGTATGCCTTTGGATATGGAAGCCCTTGATGTGGTAAAGCAGAAGTTTTTTGAAATTGCAGGCTTTCCACACGTCATAGGGGTAGTGGATGGCACTCACATAGCACTTCAGCCCCCTGTATGCAGGGAACAAATATATAGGAACCGAAAACATTTCCATTCCCTAATGTAATGGTGCTGTGTGATGCATCCCTCCAGATCCTCTCCCTGAATGTCAAATTCCCAGGCTGCAGCCATGATGCGTATGTGATCCAGCATTCAGGGATTTGGCCAAAATTAAGCACACTGCAAGCTGGTGATGCGTGGCTTCATGGTAAGTAAAAATCCAGTATGTATCTCTACTAATAGTGTAAACATGTTTTTATGGTAAATGTATGTATCTTTTGGTGTCCCATTTCCATCAGGTGACAGTGGATATCCTTGCATGCCCTGGCTGCTGACTCCTTATTTCACTCCCACACCAGGGCCCCAAACTCACTATAATGCCACGTTTACTGCCACCAGGCAGGTGGTGGAGCGCTGTATCGGCCTTTTAAAGGGCCGGTTCCGGTGTCTCCATCACTCTGGTGGTGCACTCATGTACTCGCCGGATATGGTTTCTCGCATTGTGGTCCTGTGTGGGATTTTACACAACATTGCAATAAGGAGTCGAGTACCCATGCAGCCAGAGGAGGCCTTGCCAGAGGATGACCCCCCGGAGGAAGGTGTTGTGATGCTGTCGGGGGGGCCATATGCGATTATATTGTTTCATGTTTTTTTAGGTAGGAATATTTACTTTTTTTTTTAAACCAAACACTTTTTGCAAATGTATTTTAATGTGTACCTTTTTCTTTTGTTTTCTTTTCCTACCAACCAAATCACAACACTTTCCAAAACCTGCAAAAATAATGGAACCCATTGGCAATACCCTGTATGTTTTTGGACAACTAACACATTTTGCACAGATATACCCCAACATGTTTAGTTAATTTGCCTTTTGTTTTGGTAATTTGTATGTTTCCCATTCAAAAATCTGTTTGTTTTTTACTGGTGTTGTTTATGTCTGACTAAGCCAGATGTTTTATTTGGCCAAACCCTGAGGACATTTGTTATGTGTGAATCTGTTATGAAATTATTTTTATGAGTAAAAGCCTGTTGGCAACATGTTTGTTATTTAATAAATGTTTTCAATTAAATACAAATGGTGTTTTTTTTAATAAAAATAAAAACCATTTTGAGGTGGATAATGTATGCCAACCCCTAAAAAAATAAATATACAACATTACTGCAAATGTTCTAAAGGTTTACTAATACATTTTAGCAGTTCTTACACTATGGAAAGGCACCCACCTTTGTTCACCAAGTTTTTAAAATGCAGAATTACACCCTTTAATGTTTTGCAAAAAAGAGGACAAATGTTTGAACCTCAAAAACTTTATTTATTTATTTTTATTTTTGAAAAATTGAAAAATAGGCAAACAAAATAACTATAAATCCTCCAAACTCCCCACAATTCTTTGGAGGCAGCAGTAGGCCTGCATTAAATAGCCACTTGTGTCTCGTAGCTCCTCCCTTACTTGCCTCAGGATGTGGGTTAGATCTGTGGACAGAAACATTTTTTTGAGGATTAAAAACTTCATTAAAATTCCAAACATTTAACATTACACATTATTCAATGTACCAAAAAGTGGTTAAACACAATGATGTTATGGTGTGTATGAAAGTATCAGCCACACAACATTATTAATAGGTTTATACTTTTATTTTGTAAAAATAATTGGAAACCCTAACTATGTGGCATAAGCCAAAAACCACTATGATGATGTTAAAAATAATGGGAGGTGTATTCTTAAGTCATGATGGCCATATCCTTAAAACACAATGCACGTATTCACTTCTAGAATGTTCTTGATAATCCTAAAATACAATGTGTTTCTTTGCTATGGCAAACATCACTTTACCTAATGAAGTTACATCTTAGTACATTTTAAACACAGTGTACACAACATCAACAAGGGTAGTCTGGTTCCTAGCACCTTGCCATGTTGTGTGACATGATTTTTTATATTGTAAAATACTAATCCGAATGTAATCATTATTTCCTAAAAATACAAAACATTTTTAAAAGCCCAAAAAGCCTATATTTTTGTGGTCCACAATAAAAACAAAGGCCCAGGCACAAAACCTAAGGTCGCAATTGTGAAAAACAGCATTACTGCACAATGATTTTGACACCCATACTGAAATTACACCAAAAAAAACGGTAATAAAGTTGTACAAATACATGGATAACAAAACCACCCAAAAAAAAATTAAATTAAAAAACACATACCCTCAGAGTGGTCAGGCACAACCACAGTTGTCACCGGAGATGCTTCAGGAGAAGGGGAATATTCTGGAGTTGGGGGAATGGTGGAAGGGGAAATCAAGCAGGAAAGATTCAAGGGAGGGATTATTTGGGAAATTTGGGATGAGTGGGCAGGGGAGGGAGGAATACTCGGGGAGGATTGGAAGAGGGAGGGAGGGTTACTGGGGGAGTATGGTGGTGGGGAAGGAGGGCTGGGTTGAGGAGATGGTGAAGGTGAGGGATGCAGGTTGGCACCTGCATTTCTTTGCATTCTGCGTGCCCTTCTCTGACTCCGCTGTGCTTCTAAAATGTAAACATAAAACAAAAAAAAAGATTAGTTTTGAATTTCGGCTACACAATACAAGTACACTTTACACATTCAGGACAATAGGGAAAACATACAGGAGGGTTTTTTAACATTGACTAAAATAATTGGCAAAGAAACATAAATTTTTAACAGTCCACTAATTATTACTTTTAAACAAACGCATACTTACATCTGCGTAGTTGCGCCCGCAAATTCATCAGGAGTGCAGGCGACCGGGGCGCAGGTCAGACCAGCGCCTTTCTAATTGCGCAATATTGCGCCTGTAACCCGCAGATCTGAGGGCTCATTTCACCTCCGCATAGGCCGCCCGCTTTATGCAGTTGGAAATGGGCGGCAAAGCGTACGTAATTCGCCTGTCCAGGATATTCACCAGGACAAGCAATTCTCTCCTGGTAAAGGCCGCGGCTCTCATGATGGCAATGGCCGATTTTTCAGAAAACATGAAATATACATGGGCTAAAAAAAAGATGATTGGCTAAAATATTTACACAGTTTACAAAAAAACCCACTATTGGCCAATCCTTTAATCATGTGGCCCGAAAAATAAGGTCACATTTGATTGGCTACAACACGCAGTCTGCAAATCCAAACATAAGAGTGCAAATGATCCTAACGCAAAATGCACATGTATTTTTAAAGATAACACACTTATCAACAGTACATTCACAGATAATAAATCTTACTTTGTTTTATAAATTGTGTGAAAAAAAAGAGAACGGAGAAAACAACTACGAAATGAACAATAAAGTTTATTGACACATGATAAAAAACTCATTTTAAAGAACAGCAAGAGTTAAACACTATTAATTAGATAATTGACAACAAGCTCATAACAAGCTGATCGATAGTCCATGAAAACATGACAGGTGACCATCAAAACAACACATACGGCCGCAAACATCAGAACATAATTAGCATACAGCGACTGACAGCGCCTGACTACGATTGTTTCGTTCATTCGATCAGATCAGTCGGTAGCTAGAGGAGGTGCAGTGTTAACGAATGGGCGTCACTTTGTTTACGATCGACCTGTCGTACGACCGCAATTTGCGGTCGTTGGCCGTATGACCGTGCGGCCGCAACGACCGACTCTGAATGAGGTCCTCAGTATCGGCAAGTGTGTATGCACTTGCTGCATGCTCAGTCCCATTGCCGGCGGTGTCGTGCTGGGTACACATTGTGTAGTGTGCTCTCAGCGGAATGGGATTGAAATTCTGGCGACTGTTTAGCTGCCGGTTCAAATTCCTGACAGCGGATGCCCAACAGGAGGAGATCCTGACTAGGGCAGGTAAATATTCTGACCCTCCCCTGTCCCCCCCTAACGCTATCCCTCCTTTAGTGGTGCCTAACCCTAACCTCCCCCTCCTAGTGCCTAACCCTAACCTAACCCCCCCCACCAGCACCCTAAACCTAACCCTCCCGAGGGGGTGCCTAACCCTAACCCTCCCCCCTAGGGGTGACTAACCCTAATCTCCCCCCCTCCAAACCTAACCCTAACCGTGCTAGAGTGCCTAATCCTAACCCCCCCGCACGGCTAACGCTTACCTTCGTTCCGCCGTTGCAATTAACATAAGCATCAGTATTTCGCAGTTCATGTTACTCCCTTCCTGGGATTCTGCTGTCCGGATTGAGACCAGCAGCCATGCGGCTGCCAGTCTCATACCTACATCCCGTTCGCAGCTTTAGATCAGTTTGCTCTTTTATCTTTGTGACTTTTTTAGACCTCCTCTCATTTTTACTTACAATAATCAAGTACTTCAGTTGAATAGAAATGAAGCTGCACTGGAACCCTTTATAGGGTGAAGTAGTCCTGTAGCATGTTTCATGTTACTTCTCATGTGCAATTTCACACATACTGAAATTTTCGGTTTTTAAAGGGCCTCAATGTGCTTGAACTGTGTCATCTGGAGCCCTACAATTGGCAAGCTTTCCCGTATTTTCTCCATACGCTTGTAGAGCCATAAACTAAGGACAGCAGTAGTAAATTAAGCCAATGATATTATTGTGTGTTTCTTGGAAATGACAAATTAATGCTGCAGTTACATTCTAATGTATTTCTAAATTATCCAGATCAAAGCACGGAGCGACCCCATGAGATCTCCCTCTTATATTTCAGTGTTTTTATTTTTTTTAATCAGCAACACACATGGATTCCTACTAGTTTATCTAATAGCTTTACCTTCTTTGGTTTGTGTTTTTTAACTTAACCTTTTATGACTTTTATGTCTTTATTATAGGTATCATGCTACATGGGTTAATTATTGTGCTTAAGAAGCAATATTAGGATCATGTTCCCCTTTAAAAATTTGTGAATAATGGTGTCCTTTAACTAAACTGTGACATAATTGATAAAGTATGTGTAGCAGCAAAATTCTATTTGTCCTTCTTACACAATAGTGATATCAGTTGTACACTGTAAGTGCATCGAACTACAACAATTATACAAAGTTGGGATAGAATTAAACCCCTAATTTACAGAAATCTTCCCTGCAGGCTCAGTGTGCAGCAAAATACATCCCAAAGGCCACCGACTAAGGGTCATATTCAATTAGCCGCAATAAGCCATTTTTGGCGAAATGTTTCCGCCGTTGACATCATTTCGCCTTGCGAAAACTTATCCCCGTATTCAATTCCAAAGACTTTTTGCCGGTGCGAAAAGTCTGCGCCTTGTAACTAGCGGAAAAGATTTGCCTCTGAATGCAGGCGGAAAAAAGTGCACAATTGGGGGTTGGGGGTGCAAAGTTGCGGGAACCCCCCTGCAGCCTTGGGACAGTCCCCCAAAGGTAAACTGCATCAAAAAAAGTAAAAAAAATACTTTAGATCACCCCAAAAAAGTACTTTAGTTTTGGGGACAAAAAAGTCCAAAGTCAGGGGACAAACTTAAAAACTAGCGAAATAGACTCCAGGGGGTCCACCAAGTATGCCCCAGGTGTTCTTTTGATTGCAGGTGCTTGCTGAAGGTGCGTTTTTTATAACCTCACTTTAGCGATTTTTAACCATGCTTGCACCCATTTTCATGTACCCCAAATTTGCCGGAACTACTTATTTTTGCAAAAAAACCCTGCTAAAGGCTATTCTTCACCACTTCTGCAAAGACACTAAATAGCAGCTATTGTGGGCATTTAAGCACACCAAATACCTTCAGCGGGGCTATTCGGGGGTATCCATAGCGATCCCCCACGTCAGCAGACCCAGATTTACAGCTAGGCAACCTAGGCACCCGCCTAGGGCCCGGCGGGTCCCAGGGGGCCCGCGGCTGGGCCCCCCGAAATCCAACCCTGATCATTAGAAAGGCAGGTTTCTCTTGTACATGTAGTAGTGTTTTACAGAGGCTCCATTTGGGGCTCAGGCCAGTAATATCACTAATACTGGCACTGGGCTCTGTTACTGAGCCTCTGCAAAATATCTCTCAGCAGAGCACCGCGCGACGTCATGACGTCACGTGGCTCCACCCCACACTCCCGCACTGCCACTGAGTCCTGGCAGCTCTGCATAGTGTAGACAAGCCCAGGCTCAGCCAGCCCAACCCCAGCACACACTAAAGTGAGGAGTGGAGGGAGACACCTCTCCCTGCCAATAAGCTGACATTGCTGCTACCTTCATACAGGAGGTGTACTGTAGGCGGAGCCACCAGCGCTGACTGCTGATGAGGAGTTGGAGGAGGGCACAGTGATGCCTTCTGCACATCATCACCTTTAGTCCCGCCCCCAGCACGGAGGAGCAGTGGAAGACCCACAACTGGCCACCTGCTCTATGGTAAGTGTGATTGCACTGTACAATGCTAATAATGCACACTGTTTAATGTCAAAGTTTATCATGCAAACTCAGAGGGCTGTCTAAATCCGTATTTTATGTACACATGCAACGGTGTCAGCGGTGTGGATTTTGGTGCTGGCATGCCAGCTGAAGTAAGTGTGTATAGTGCAAAGAAGTGGCTAAATAGATACAATTGTTAAAGCTCAGACACAATGTATCACTAATGGCTCTTGATCAATGTTGCAACCAAATACAGATCATTAGTCCCAGTGTCACAATATGCATATGAAGATTGCAAACAAGGCAGTCTATTAGATAAGGTCACCATACGTAGCCCAAGGCCAGAAGCGATTCCTCAACGGGTATGCTGTGTAGATTAATACCGCTGTTGCATGGTGTATAGAACTGCAGGGTCTCTTGACCAAATCCACGCTCCCTTGTCTCCCTTGTCCCGGTGGTGACAATGTTTCAGTGGACTCCCCAAATGTTACCCCGCCAGGAACTCCCAATTGGTGCGTGGGAGCAGATGTATGTGGCTGGGTTGCGCCGCTCTGGCGGCTGCCAACCAAGGTGTGAGAGGGATAAGTGGATGTCCAGCTGTGGTTAGCTCACAGTAGCAGACAGGCTGCGGGTGGGGGAGGCGAGGATTGAGGATGCGGGCTCCATAAAATATATCCTATGTGTGATGATATATGTGATATATATGTAGTGTTCTCTCTAGGTCCGGCGAGAGGCAGGGCACCGGACCCAGAGTTAGGGCACTTTTGCGCGTGTGCGTCTGGAAAGGGGCCTTGGCCAAAGAAAAGGGGGTGTGTCTGTATGACGCGTCCTCTTTTCATAACTCCTGGGGGCGTGCCCGGCACTAACGGACATACCGGGTAGCCCCCAAGTGCTGCGGTCACTGTGAATGGATGCCGGGCGCATGCACCCAGCGTCCGTTCACCGGTTGTGACCGCTGCGCCGCCATTTTGACCACCCGCGGGACACAGCGACCCGTGGGTGGAGGCAGAACCCGCAGGCTGTCTCAGCGGGCCACCGCGCTGGAGGGCAGGGCGCATCCTGCCCTTCAGAAATAGGGCAGGGCGCGGCACCCCGCTAAAACAGCCTAGAGGGAACACTATATATGTTTTAATAACAAGCTGAACTGCAGTTCATTCATTTATATGTTTAATACATTTATATGTTATATTAATATTTTATAGCCCTGTGATTCATGTATTGACACTGGCGCAGACACCTTTTTTCTGTCTATATATGCTTTGTGAGGATATTCTGGTGTCAGCTGCAAGTGTCTATACTAGACAGAACTTGAACAGAAAGCGCACCATTTTTTCCTTTGATTACAGCTGGAGCACTGGCAGGCAGACATGGAGAGACAGTGACAAGGCAATCAGAGCTCACAGACCAGCAGCAGTGGTGACTCCTGATTGGCTCCTGGTTTGTGTGTTCCCATTGGCTCGTGACCTGCGCCAGATTTAAATTGTGCCAGCGCTGTCTGTCCTTGTCTGATCCTGCCTGCCGGTACACCAGCGGTGATTAGCTGGTGGCCCTGCCCAAAATCCACACCTGCTGGCTGCTGATGGCACACAAGGGGAGGCAAGAGGCTCCTGGTGGGACACAGGGAGGTGAGTTGCTGCGGGGGAATATTGTGTAAAGGACATTAATGTGTGGCATAATGTTATATGGGTCATTACTGTGTAGCATAATGTGTAAGGGACACTTCTATTGTGTGGGATAATGTGATATATGGGGCACTACTACTATGTGGCATTATCCGTAAAGGACATTACTGTGTGGTATAATGTGTAAGGGGAATTGCTGTGTAGTGTAAGGGGCATTGCTGTGTGGCATACTGTATTATGGGCACTACTACTGCATGGAATAATGTGTATAAGGGGTATTACTGTGTGGCATAACCTAAATGGGCTCTATGTTGAAGCAAAATGTATGTATTTTTTTACCTCAGGAGGGGCTCTTCTAAGATCTTGCTATGTGGCCCCCAACACAGAGGGTTGGCTAATACAGATGGTCACTTTAAAAAGGATTCATATAAGAGGGGAAGGGAATAAAGGGAAATATCTGCACAGCTAATAATATATATTGTGAAACCCCTATATAATGTTGGCTCAATGGTTCATACAATAACAGGGGTGCAGCCCTAATCAACTAAATTGATTCGTATGATAAGGAAAGGAATAAGGAGTTGTTGGTAGTGGGCGCACAGAAAAAAATATGTAATAAAATAAAATGTAACTTTTATTGATTAAATTCCTAAAAAAATATAGGCCCTCATTCAGAGCCGTACGCTCTGAGCAGAGCGCACGCTCTGAATGAGGGCCGCCCTCCATGAAAATGGAGCGTCCTCCTGGACGCTCGTAAAGCTGTGGGTCACCTCCCACAGGCTAATCGAGCGTGCAGTTTGATGGTCGCGATGGTCTTGACCATCGCGACCATCGAAACTGCGAGCCGGAGCCTGCGGTTGAGGTTTTCAACCGCAAGCTCTGGAGTGATTTTGGCTCTATCAGAGCCAAAATCACTCCCACTGACATCACTAGTGATGTCAGTGAGCCGGCTTCTGACGGGAGGCGTTCCCGTGGGAACGCCCCCGTCAGGGAGGCACGCCCCCGGCACGCCTACCAAAGGGGGCGTGCTGTCAATCAACATCGACAGCACGCCCCCTTTGATCAGACACAACGAGCGAAGGACTTTCCTTCGCTCGTCGCGTCTGGCGCATGCGCACGACGGAGCTCCATCTGTCGTGCGCATGCTCGGTGCACACCATCGACCCACTTGCGAGCGGACAGCCGCTTGCGAGTGGGTCTGAATCAGGCCCATAATCCCTAATTAAAGGGAAGTGTACAGTGAAATATAAAGATTAAAAAATTGATATCAAATATACCACACATATATAATAAAAAGCAGATCCACTAATGTATTGTTGTATGAGGTGTGACTACAACTAAATAAAAATATCAATTGTAGTATTTATCAGTAATTCTGATTATTGATTAGATTATTAATTGATTATTGATAATTCTAAATAAATCTAATTAATTTTAGATGCTATGTATATAAGCGGCCAGACACCCTGATTCAGAGCCACTCGTAAGCGGCCGCTCGTTCGCTCCGAGTGATGTTCGCACATCTGCGCATGCATATGGGTCGTAATGCGCATGCGCCAACCAGTCAATGCGGTTGGAAATCGTGTGTTCGCAAAATAGCGAGTGCCTACTAATTTGAGTGACAGGATGAGGCGTTTGTGGGTGGTAACAGGGGAAGGTGCTTGAAAACGGGGAGTGGAGATCCGAACGCAGGCGTGCCAAACGGTCAAAACTGGCATTTTAAGGGTGTGTATAATTAACAAAGCAGCGTCATCGGCCACGTCACTTGGTTGTCTCTTAGTCTGAACTGTTCGCATGATTGCGGTAGGAAAATACAACCACAAGCACTGCGAGCAGTTCAGACGCCTTTCGATGTACTCGATTAATCTAATAAATAGCGGAGATGACGTATGATGCGGCCAGGGGGCGTCTTTACAAAATAGCAAGCGCATATTTCGTTCGCTCACTCAGACATAGAGGCGTCAACAGACCGCAAAGAGCGAGCGCTCTATTAAAGTATCCGGCCCCTTTTTCTGAACGAGCGAGCGCAAATAGCGTCCGGCTCTGAATCAGGCCCAGAGTCAAGGTTAACACTTTATTATTACATTCAGTTGATGTAGAATGAATAGTAATAATGTCATTAGCACACATTTATAGTGCATCTAACCGTAGTTCACCAACTATTTGTTTCTAGTATGGGTGAAGTGTCCTTCATAAATTAACATAGGAGCATATTGGCATACTTTTAATTTAATTACTATAATAAGCTGGTTGTTGCCAGTCTACAGTATGTCATACAACTGTTCAAAACACGTAGTAGTTCCCAATACTATAAATAAATGTCTGTTTTTTGCTCTAATAGTCAAACAATTGGTTGTATGCTAATCTGCAAGAATCTATTTTGTTCAACATGTATCGATTGATTCATATATAGTACAATGTATGTTAAAGATTTCATTGGTGTTATACTGTAAATGATACAATACAGCTATTCAGGGCATATAACAAATTTGAGGATCTCAGTGTCAGCTCGTTAGCTCTAATGGTCAGACAATTGTCTACATGCTGATTTGCAGCATTACATCTTGATCTGCAAACATCAACTTATTAATATTGATATTAGGATAACTGACACTGTAATATATATGTTGCCCTGAGACAGACTAATCTATCCTGCGGTGTCTAACACAGTACATGCCGCTACATAGCATCTGGTAATCAATTTGGTGTAGACATAATTCTCCCTGTAACAAACAACAAACAACATGGAGCTGCCAGTAACGCCGATGCACGCGTTTCAATGTAAGCAGCTTTTTCAAGGCTGAACCCGATTCTACAGCTCGGCTAGCTATTTATTCAAAAATGAGTCTCCAATCATATTGGTGTCCTATGTCACATGGAATCCCCAACCAATAGGGGATAATACTATCAGCAATCTCATCTTCTGTCACATAATCTATACAGAGGGTCATAGAAGGTAGTACCGATCATGTGATCGGGATGCCTTCCAATAGGAGGGGGGGTGTGTCCTTCAGTCTATTTTTATAAACAGACAGTGAAAACGAGCAATCAATGTATTAGCCGGTAAGTAAAAGATATAATACTAATAAATACATTGACAATCTAGATCTTACAACTATCCACAGGTATCAAATGAGAATAGATAATATATAGATAGTGATACTTCAAATAATGTTAATAATCCACCTAAACTTAAAGGTGCAAAAACTTGTTCCTTAGCGTATTAATAAATTATTAATGTCACAATGAATCCCCATGCAATAGGAAATAGTTCTCATCAGCAATCACATCTGTTGTCATATGACTTATACAGAGGATCATAGACGATAATACCGATCATGTGATTGGGATTTCCCAATAGAAAGGGGGGTGTGTCCTGTAATCTATTTTGTAAACAAACGGTAAAGACGAACAATCCATGTAGTAACCGGTAAGTGCAGAATGATACTAACAAGTGCATTGACAATTTAAATCTAACAACTATTTGTAAATAAAAAAATATTTGTGAATACTGACACTTAGAGTAATACTAATAATCCACCTAGACTTAAGGGAACAGCAACTTGGTCCTTGTTGTATTAATGAATAATGTGATGAATTTAATACCCTGCCAAAATGTGAAGAAAAAAATAAAATAAAAAAATAAAAAATAATATATATATATATATATATATATATATATATATATATATATATATATATATGTAGAAATATTTAATGTGAGAGATTCCCTTCTAAATATAATGAAAAAAAGAGAGAGGGAAGGGAAAGGTTTGAGTGAATCCTGAATGTGATCATCATAAATAAGTGTATTAATAATGCGCAAACATAATCGGTGATAATGAGTGAAAATAATAAAACCAACAATAGTGAACAAAAATTAAATAGGTGTAAAAAATAATAAAGTGTTTGCTACTCTTAAGAAATAATAACAATATAAAATTAGATTATCATCAAATGAATCATGATAAATATTAATACATAATATCTACTGTCAATATATCCCTAATATTAAGAAGAGGTCGACAGCCTCTGATTTAATTTTAATAATTCCACATAATCTTATGGCTAATAATTCATGGTTATCCTTTATTTTCCTTGATATTGGTAGTATCCCAAATCTACTATATTAAAGGGATAATATCTATGATTTTAAAATTTGAGGAAAATCATACACCTAATAAAACACAATTGACCCCTTTCTTTCTTGGTAATAACTCGTTCCCAAATCCACTGTATTAGAATAAGGATATCAATTGAAAAATTAGAGAAATGGGGTATAGCTGTTTGCTTCATTTAGTCCTCCCGGATGCAGGCTATTGATTAGAAAAATAATTTTTGTTTCATATTTCAGCAATTCTCGATCCAGGTCTCCTTCTCTAATTCCAAGCTGTATATGTCTCATACCATAAACCTGCAAGCCTATGGGATCACTGTTATGGAACCTCTGAAAATGCTTGGCTACTGATGTTAAGGTTCTAAACCTAGCTTGATCTTTATTGGCATTGCGAATGTTGTCCACATGCTCTAATAATCTGACTTTCAAAGGTCTAGATGTCTTGCCAATGTAAATCATATGGCATGGGCATTCCATACAGTATACAGTGCCTATAGTGGTATATGTTATATGAGAAGATATAACCCATTTGTGATTGTATTTGTCAAGAAACCACTGTTTTGGAACCATGTATTTGCACGTCTTACAAAAACCACAGCAATAAGATCCCTTCCTGCTGCGGTTAATTTTTGATATTGTAGATAGATGACTATGCACAGGATAGTCTTTAATATTCCGAGATCTCCTCCAACTCGTTTGAACTCTATCAGGCAAAATTCTTTGCAGATCTTGATCCGTTTTTAGTACTGCCCAATGTTTCTGGAGAATATTATTAATATTTCTCCATTGGGTGTTACAGGTACCCACAAATCTTATAGGTTCCTCTTTGTTGCATCTCAATTTTGGTTTTAAAAAGAGAATCTCTAGGATATGCCTCCACTTCCCTAATCGATCTTTTAATAAGATTGTGACTGTAACCTCTAACAGAGAATCTTTTGCTAAGTTCTTTTTGTCTGATATTGAATGTTTCCAAATCCGAACAGTTTCTTTTGGTACGTAGGAGTTCGCCCTTTGGTATGGCTTGGTATGGCTTTGATAGTAGCTGGAAAATGTGAACAAGATGAATGAAGGATGCTGTTCATAGATGTTGATTTTCTATATATGTCTGTTGTCACATTACCTTCATTAATATTGATTGTCAAGGAAATTAATTGATACTTGGCTGATCTCATAGGTCAATCGTAAATTGAGATCATTGGTGTTGAGGATGGACATGAATTTGTTTATGTTTTCTGAGGATCCTTCCCACAGTATCAAAATATCGTCGATGTAGTGGAAATATATTCAAATATTATCCGTATACATCTTCAACAACTCATGGAAGACTATATCCTTCTCCCAACACCCCTGGTAGAGGTTAGCATATGTGGGCATGCATGCTGTCCCCATACCTGTCCCTCTAACCTGGAGGTAGTGGGATTCATTGCAGGTAAAATTATTTTTAGTCAGAATAAATTCCAACAATTCAATAAAAAAGTTGATCTCAATGTGCTTCCATGTTCAAAAAATATCTTGTTGCCTATATGCCTTTATTGTGATTGATACTCGTGTACAGGCTCTCAACATCACAAGAGACTAGCCAAACACCTGGGTTCACATTTAACTTTTGAGCTTTGGTTAGAACATCCATGGTGCCACGAGTATATGAAGGCAATGCGATGACATGTTTTCGTAAATATTGGTCCACATAAATACTGGCTTTCTCTATCAAACTTCCTGTACTCGAAACAATGGGTCTCCCAGGTGGTTGTTTTTCATTCTTGTGCACCTTGGGAAGAAGATATAGGGTTGGAGTACTAGGTTTCTCAGTTCTTAAAAAATCAAAATCTCGTTTATTAATTATACCATTATTGAATGCTGTCTGAATCATAGCATTATATTGTTTAAGATATTTATGTATTGAATATAATTTTTTTGTAACAAAGTACATCATTGAGTTGTCTCTCAATCTCTTCGAGGTATATGTTTCTAGGCCACAGTACCACATTTCCACCTTTATTAGATGGCTTAATTATTATATCTTGCCACTTTGAAATCTCCCATAAGGCTGATCTTTCACCTATACTGATATTATCAGGGCAAAAATTGCCATGGAGAAAGAGTTGGTCAAAGTCATTAGATACTAAGTCTTGATAAACTTGAACTGAAGGACAGCTTTTATTGTCTGGAAAAAATACAGATTTTCTTGTAATCTTCTTCTGATTATATTGTTTGGATATCTGTGTTTGTTGTACATCTTCATGTTCCAACTCTTCCAATATCTGTAAAGTAGATAGATCTTCTGGATCAAACAGTGCATCTTGAGAATCAGCACACATTTTTGATTCCTTTGAGGAGATTTGATTAGAGAAGAACTTCTTTAGAAGTATCTTCCTGGTAAATAGATGAAGATCTTTTTCTATTTCAAATCTGTCTAAATTCTGGGCTGGGGAGAATGAGAGTCCTTTACTTAAGATTAGTTCTTGGTTTTCTGTCAGGATTTTGTCAGTTAAATTGATAATTCTCAGTGAATCCACTGGGGTGGAACCCCCATGTGGTTCTACTAAAAATATTTTCTGCTCCTCCTTTCTCTTGGTTCTTCTTTCCAATCTAGACTCTCTCTTTTCCTTCTTCCTCCCCTGACCCCTCCTGATCTTCCACCACTTGGACCTGGATCATCCCTTATATCCCTTGGCGGTTTGCCTAAAAAATCCCTTTGATAGGTCTTATTAAGGGTCAGGTTGTTAATATTTTCTCCATCTGAAGAATCAACTTCAGAAGTGGAGTAATTGGAGAGATGTTTATTTCTCATTTTTTGTGATACACTATTCCATTTAAATACCCTATTCAAGGAAAAATCTGTCCTATCCCTTAGGAATTTGTGTCGTTTCCTTTCTATAATATCATTTTCATATTCTACTAAAAAAGGACTAAGAAGGACTAAGGGCTATTTCACACACAACGGTTTTGTCTGTTCGACAAATAACAAGATGATTTTTTACAGTTTTTAACTTCAGTGGAAGTGACAAATACATTAGAGCTTCCACACTGCACGAACACAGCATGGTCGCCGTGTTACAGCCATGATAACCACTGACTAGGACGACTGCCGTCCACGGTTTCAATTTAAAGATTGAAAAGAAATTCAAACACACAGCAATAACATTACACACAGCACAAAACCGTAGGTGAAAGGGACTAATCCACAGGAATAAAAAACTTGACAGTTTTTTCTGTCTGAACAAAACCGTTGTGTGTGAAAAGAGCCTAACTCTGGATTTAATATGAAGTTGCATGAGTCATAAAGTTTGACACTTGCTCAGACAGTGAGATAAAAGGATACATTTGTAACTGTCACACAGGTTTTTGGCAGAGTGCCAATTTCCACTCGAGCCAGCCCCTGAACCTGTGTAATTTAAGAGTGTCCCCATTTTTAGGGATTGTGTGACAGTGTGTGGCCCTGGTGAAGTACAAACCTAGGCAAAAACCTAATCCTGGTCAAACTACACCACCACACCATATTTGGTGGAGCTAGGTCCAAAACTCTAGAACAAACATACAGACAGACACACTTTCTCGCTTAATATATATATATATTGTGATAGGAGTACTGGAGAAGTTAGGGATGGCGTGTATATGTGTCCCAGATTCCTGTAATATGTATTTTAACCCCCAGGAAAAGTCTGTTTTACAAACGGATCTGAGTGTCAGCTTTTGGTAAAAGCCAGAGAATGGGTCCTGGGGGTGTGGATGTGAGAGAGAAGGGAGGGCTCCATCCACAGGGCCGTTTCAAGTGTTAGGCCTTTCAGCCTGAGAGCAGGCTAATTATGGCTTACACCTGGAAGTGGCTTAATATAGCTGTGTAAGAGTTTAGATGCAGTGTCTCACACACCCTGGGGAGAACAGACACTGAGGTTTGTTCAGAGACACTGGGACCTGTTGAAAGTGCTGTGTTTGTGGTGAGGCAGTAGGCCTTGCCACTTGTAGAGAGGAAATTACCTGTCTAGTCAGTGCCCAGCTGGTCTAGGATTTATTTAATGTCGGCTTATTTGACTATTGGTGTTGCACAATAAAAACTGGTGCCGACCAGCTTTCACGAAAACCCACGACTGGTGTGATGTTTCCTGGCTGCTGTCTGTAAGGAGGTGTCCATCTACCCCAGGAGAAGGACCCCCTACCCCGATCATATCACTATGTATATATATATATATATATATATATACACATATATATAAAACAAACCTGTAGTTCATTTTCTCACAATGCTCATTGTAATTCTGTAATTCCACTCATCACCTTTCCACTAATTCATTAGTATCACCAGCATACTGCTCATAAACCCCACCCACCCCCTCTGTTATCCACCATCCCACCAGCATGGCTCTTCATCACGCCCTGATTCCCTTTCATCAACACTCCCCCCCCCCACGCCATAATCATTGTCACGACCAGGGCTGTGTGTGGCCAGGGCCAGCGAGCCTTACCTGTTCGGATGCTGTGGCGAGGTCCTTCTGGCGGGGGCGCGGGCATCAAGAGGGCAGTGCTGCATACTTTTGGGTCACACAGACAGAGTTCTGAATGCAGGTGTCAGTTTGGGCCACTTTAGGCAGTGCTGCAGCACTACATGGACATCGCCGTCCTGGATTTCATCAGGTGACTCATTTCAGCCAATCCAGCCAGAGCATTTTCAGGAAGCCTAGCAACCTTGCACTTCCTTTGGTATTTAAGGGCTGCTGAAAAGTCCTTTCTTTGCCAGTGCAACGTTAATCCCAGTGCAAGAAGGGTACTTGTTCTCTGTACTCCCTTGCTGTTACCTGTTCCTAGCTACTATCCACAGACCCTGCTTGCTCCAGACTCCAGCTACTCTTGTCAGACCTATGAGAGACAGCAGTGCTTCTCCAGGCTACCACCCCTAGGGGTACTCCTGCTGACATCCAAACAGTCTGCGCATCTCCCCAGTCAGCCAGTTACCAGTCAGCTGTAATCAGCTTATCTGTCGGGTTTTCCTCCGTCTGGGATACCACCTGCCAGCGGGCCACTCATGAATCATACACCTCTGAAACCTGCATCCTTCCAGTACCAGCAATCTGCCCTGAAGACCTCTCCTAGCTCCACTCCGGGTCCAAGTCCTAATCCTCCCGTGACAATCATTTTTTATCCTACTACACTCTTACAACCTTACATACAAGAAGTTATGTGTAGAGAAATAGCACCTCTCCCTGCATCTTTTAACATACCCAATTAAGGTAACTGATTATTAGACACACTCTTTCCTGTTTGTACAGTGGAGGTCACTGAATGTGCAACTGGATGATAATCTCCCAAATTTGGGATTCATGTACTAAGCAAATATGGAAAAGAAAACAGCAAAAATCAAAGCTTTTCAGCTACTTTTACCAGCCACTCAAATATATCACTCTCTCCCCTCGAGCTTGTGTCAAACTCCTCTGCCTCCTCTTAAGTGCTGGAGGTCATCTCATCTCTGCTCCATTAAACCCTTTTTCCAATAAAAACCCAGATCTGAACTGGGTTTTCAGACATGTTTCCAACCCAGGTCAGACCCTGTTTACACTGCACCTTTGATCCAGGTTGTTCCCATTTCAGCCCCGTTCACACTGAATCCTGGTCTGCCCTGCTAAACTTGTGAGGTCGTTTAAAGTGGCAGGTAACTGCTCCACAGCCATCAATCAGTTTATACCCCTTTTCCACCTAAATTCCAGGTCTGACCCGGAGTTGGAACAAAGTTCCTATCCGGATCAGACCCGGAATTTTGCCGGCGCCGACTTGGGATATTCCAGAGTCAGCGCCGCTCACACCGCAGTCGGGTCTGCATAGACCTGGCGTTTGCAGAGTGAAAATTGTCGCTTGGAGATGACGTAATCTCCAAGCGCCACTGAAGCCGGACCAATCGGCTGGCTAGCAGCGCACTGCAGGTCATATTGACAAGGAGTGCGCTGTTCTCACAGCAGGGTTTCACGGGCTACGCCCGTGTTAAACCCTGCTAGTTGCCTGGGTTGGATTGCCGAGTCACTCGACCCGGCGATCCAACTCTGCCCTTTTACACCAGGGAGATGCCCGGGTTAACCCTTCAAAAACCCGGGTTTTAGCTCCGGTGTAAAAGGGGTACTATTTTAGGCATGACCCAGGTCCGATAACCCAGGTCACACCATTATACCCCTTTTACACCAGAGCAAAAACCTGGGTTTTTGCTGGGTCTACCTGGGTCGCAGCTCAGTGTAAAAGGGTCCCTGATAAATTACCTGGGTCAAGTGACCCGGCAATCCAACCCAGGTAGCTACCAGGGTCGGACCCAAGATGGACCTGGGTAATGGTGCAGTGTAAACGGTGCAACCAGGGGTTACCCGACCTGGGTCATAACTAAAATTAGCTGATTGGTGGTTGTGGAACAGTCACCTCCCACTTTTTATGACCTTATAAGTTTAGCAGGGCAGATACAGGTTCAGTGTGATCGGGGCTGACCTGGAAATAACCCAGATAGATGGTGCTGTGTAAACGGGGTCTGACCTGGGTCTGACCTGGGTTGGGACCTTCTCTGAAAACCCAGGTCTGACCTGGGTTTTTGGTGTAAAAGAGGTATTACACTGCACCATTACCCAGGTCCATCCCGGGTCCTACCCTAGTAGCTACCCCATTTGGATTCCCACGTTGCTTGACCTGAGTTATTTTTTAGGGACCCTTTTCCACTGAGCCACTACCCGGGAAGACCTAGCAATAACCTGGATTATTGCAGCAGTGGAAAAGGGTATAACTGAACAGATCTTAATTGTACATAAGTCCATCCGAACATAAGGAGAACATGCAAACACCTGATTTTCCCTTGAGTAAGAATCACACCCATGACCCTAGAGCTGCGAGGCAGCAATGCTATCCCTGGTGATCTTTTATATTGTTATTCTGTACCATATGATTTCCTATGGCTTTTGCAAATTGCATGAGCTCTGGTTATGATTTTTGAGTTAATTAACTCTTCAAATGAGCACACATGTTGGGTTAGCAGTCAGTTTTCTATACAGAGCTGAAATGTCTAATAATCTGATGGATTCCTGGAAATAGCAATTTCTTTTCTATGAATGCGCCACCACCAAGGCTGGCCTCCCATTTGTATTCTGATTCCAGCTCCAAGTGACATTCCTGCTTCCTGACTCCTTAGTTCAAGACAAAATCTGTGTACAACACGTCACATCCAATTTATTGCTTGAAGGCTGATGAGACATATTAAACATATTTAAAGAATCCCCTGTGAGGGAATTTGGATAAAATTTGCTTCACATGCGGATCAAATGAACCTGAATGAAGATTCCGCAAATCCTAAATGTCTGCCAGTGCTCACCTCAAGCTTTCATTTCTCACTCCACTTCAAGTCACGAGGAGACACTCCCAGACTTTCCTGTAACAACATTCTGAGCCTGACAAAATAGCTTCTTAAATCAGAGTGCAAGTAAGCTAAGGTCTGTATGAGCTCTTTCATTTAACTTAAGGCAAACTGAATTATCCTCAGTTAAAGTAGATAGATACTCATTTTAACCCATATTACAGTGCAGGTTTTAAGGATATCCATGCAAGAGCACAAGTGATTAAATTAGTATCGGAGGGGGAGATGTATCAAGGTTTGGAGAGAGAAAAAGTGGAGACAGATAAAGTATGAAACAATCAGCTCCTAACTGTCATTTTTCAAACATAGCTAATTAGATGGTACTTTATCTCTCTGCACTTAATCTCTTTCCAAGCTTTGGTACACCTACCCCATAGCCTGTAAAATGACAGTTAGGAGCTGATTGGTTGGTACTTTTACTAAGCTTTGGAGAGAGATAAAATGAATGGAAATAAAGTATCAAGCAATCAGCTCCTAACTGTCATTTTTCAAATATAGGGGTCTATGTACTAAGCCTTGGAGAGAGTGGAGTGGGATAAAGTACCAACCAATCAGCTCCTAACTGTCATTATTCAAACACAGCTAAAATGGCAGTTAGACACTGATTGGATGGTACTTTTTCCCTTCACTTTATCTCTTTCCAACCGTTGAAACATCTAAACCAGGGGTTCCCAACCACGGTCCTCAAGGCACACTAACAGTCCAGGTTTTAGGGATAGCCATACTTGAGCACAGGTGACTTAATTAGTGCCTCAGTTATTTTGATTAAACCATCTGTGCACAATCATGGATATAACTAAAACCAGGACTGTTAGTGTGCCTTGAGGACCGAGGTTGGGAATCACTGATCTAAACCATAGCCTATAAAATGCCAGAAGCTGATTGCTTAGTACTTTGGAGTCTATGTACTAAGGGGTCCATGTAATAAGCCTTGGAGAGAGACAAAGTGGACGGAGATAAAGTACCAACCAATGAGCTCCTAACTGTCACGTTACAGGTTGTGTTTGAAAAATGACAGTCAGGAGCTGATTAGTACTTTATCTCTCACCACTTTATCTTTCTTAGTACAGTAGTCCCTTAAGCCACAGGTTCTCAAACTCGGTCCTCAGGACCCCAAACAGTGCATGTTTTACATGTCTCCACACTCAATCAAGTGAAATAATTAGCTCCACCTGTGGACCTTTTAATATGTGTCAGTGAGTAATGATTACACCTGTGCACCTGCTGGGTGACCTGCAAAACGTGACCTGTGTGGGGTCATGAGGACCGAGTTTGAGAACCACTGCCCTAAGCCCTTAAAGAGATAAAGTGGATGGATATAAAGTATCAAACACAGCCTGTAAAATGACAGTAAGGAGCTGATTGGTTGGTATTTTATCTCCATCCACTTTATCTCTCTCCAAGGCTTAGGGGCCTATTCATCGGACCCCGATAATTTGCATCATGAATAGGCCCCTTAGTATGGTGCAGTACTACATAGACCCCTTTACCTCTCTCCACTTTACCTCTCTCCAAGCTTTGATACATCTCCCTCTCAGTCATCTTAATTTAAATATGTGTGCTCAAGCAAGACTATCCTTAAAACCTGCACTGTTTAGGTGCCAAGTTTGGAAAACAACCTGTGTATCCTAATTGATAATTTGTTTTGAAAATATTTTGATTCATAGTTTTCTGTTGTCAGTTGTTTGAAAATTTCAAGTACTTAAATGAACCTGTTCGTGGTGGACTGATCTTTTGCCAAAAATGTTGACCTTACATAGAATAAATATCAATGACACTGCCTATCAAACGCGATCTCTAAAACTCTCACTCCTTCTATATGGATATTTGGCAAGAAAATTAACTCTACGTCATTAATAATGAGATCCACCTTTTCAGGACTCTGGGTCTGATTCAGACTTGGGAATAGAGTAAAATAGAGCAAGTAACTCTGTATCTGAACAAACCATGTTGCAACGCATGTTGCTGCTTGTATTACGCAGCTATGTTTATAAACCATGTCCTTGTCCAGCATTGTTTTGTATTACTATTAACTGTTTTTCTTGTGTGCTCATTTATGTACTGTGTAAGGCGCTGCGGAACCTTTGTGGCACCATATAAATAAAGGATGATAATAATAATAAAATGTAAGGGGTACAAATACATAATTTTTTTTTGCATGCGGTGTAAGTACTGGCTGCTTTTGCATGTAACCCACAAATGCTGGGCTTATTCATAGTTGCCGACTTTCTGGCTGCTCCTTCCGGGCAGGGGGGGGTGTGGCCGGCAAAAGAGGGCGTGACCAGGTGGATGACTGGCGTTTGTGGGCGTGACGGGGGGCATCATTTTGATCCTGCCCCCGCTACACAATGCCAATAATACAGGCATTGTGAAGCAAGGGGCTGAACCAAAATGACGCGATTCAGTGTGTATCGCGTCACCGCCCCGCCATGCTGCGGGGGTTTAACAGTTAATCATGGGGGTGGGGCGGGGGGATCAGTGGCTGCCGGGAGGCTTGTCTGCCTTTCCAGGGGGTCGGGAGCTGCACCCGATTATTGGGAGGCTCCCGGCCGACTCGGGAGGGTAGGCAACCCTGGCTTTATCGTTACACTGCAGTTAGATGTCAGTTTGAACACGCCCGTCCAAAATCTAATCTCTCTGCACATTTTCCATCTGCCCCACCTGCAGTGCAGCCTAGTTTTACCAAGAGGCACAGTTACTTGTTCTTTTTTACTCTATTCTATTCCCAAGTCTGAATCAGGCCCTCTACACAAATACCAAAGGGTTATTCTTACTAATGAAGCTTCCAGTGTAGCTTCAATTGTTGGTTAGTTAAACTTTCTAGAAGTGTTGAGAAAGGTGGGGATAGGTAGAAAGAAAGTCAGGGAACTGATGGAGCTACATGATGGCGTGGTCCTTCCCCCTTTATCTGCGTGCTGCAATGCATCATGTACAGAGGGTCCTGGTATTTGCAACAGGGTATAGCCATGCCTGCACACACTTGGGCACACACTTGGGCACCCCCCTCCCCCCTTTCCCTAGTGACATGGCCTGCCCTCAGCTGCCCTGTGTGTATCTTAGCTTTAAAGTTCTAGAGCATTTACCTTTATACACTACCAGAGCCGTAACTATACATTTTGGTGCCCTGCGCCATAAAGAGAATTTGGTCCCCCCTCCCTGTTCAAAATAGAGACAGTGCACGCCTAAGGCACGTGCCAAAAATATACTGGCGTGGCTTCATGGGGAAGGCGTGTGGCCACAGAATAGTACCAATTTACATGACACCACAGAGTAGTGTCTGTTATTAACATTACACCACACAGTAGTGTCCATAATTCACATTACACCGCACAGAAGTGTCTGTTATTCACATTACACCACACAGTAGTGTCCATTATTCACATTACACAGCACAGAAGTGTCTGTTAGTCACATTACACCACACAGTAGTGTCCGTTATTCACATTACACCACACAGTAGTGTTCGTTATTCACATTACACCACACAGTAGTGTCCGTTATTCACATTACACCACACAGAAGTGTCCGTTATTCACATTACACCACACAGTAGTGTCTATTATTAACATTACACCACACAGTAGTGTCTGTTATTCACATTACACCACACAGTAGTGTCTGTTATTCACATTACACCATACAGTAGTGTCTGTTATTCACATTACACCACACAGTAGTGTCTGTTATTCACATTACACCATACAGTAGTGTCTGTTATTCACATTACACCACACAGAAGTGTCAGTTATTCACATTACACCATACAGTAGTGTCTGTTATTCACATTACACCACACAGTAGTGTCCGTTATTCACATTACACCGCACAGAAGTGTCTGTTATTCACATTACACCACACAGTAGTGTCTGTTATTAACATTACACCACACAGTAGTATCCGTTATTCACATTACACCACACATTAGTGTCCATTATTCACATTACACCGCACAGAAGTGTCTGTTATTCACATTACACCACACAGTAGTGTCTGTTATTAACATTACACCACACAGTAGTATCCGTTATTCACATTACACCACACAGTAGTGTCCATTATTCACATTACACCGCACAGTAGTGTCAGTTATTCACATTACACCACACAGTAGTGTCAGTTATTCACATTACACCACACAGTAGTGTCAGTTATTCACATTACACCATACAGTAGTGTCAGTTATTCACATTACACCACACAGTAGTGTCAGTTATTCACATTACACCATACAGTAGTGTCCATTATTCTCATTACACCGCACAGAAGTATCCGTTATTCACATTACACCACACAGTAGTATCCGTTATTCACATTACACCGCACAGAAGTGTCCGTTATTCACATTACACCACACAATAGTTTCCGTTATTCACATTACATCACACAGTAGAACCCCTTATACACATTACGCCACACAGTAGTGTTCCTTAAACATGTTGCACCACACAGAAGTACCCCTTAAACATGTTACGCCACACAATAGTGCCCCATATACATGTTATGCCACACAGTAGAGCCCCTTATACACTTTACGCCACAGTAGAGCCCCTTATACACGTTACACTACAGTAGAGCCCTTTATACACTTTACGCCACAGTAGAGCCCCTTATACACGTTACACTACAGTAGAGCCCTTTATACATTTTACGCCACAGTAGAGCTCTTTTTACACATTATGCCATGGTAGAGCCCCTTATACATATTACACCACAGTAGAGCTCCTTATACACGTTACACCATAATACACCCGATTATACATGTTACAGCCCCTTATACACTTATGCTATTGTAGAGTCCCTTATACCCATATACCAGGGTAGAGCCCCTCCAACTAATTTATCCTCCTAATTCCTCCTTCTCATAATTTGCTCTCCTCCTCCTCCTCCTCCTCCTCTTCCTCCCTCCTTCACATCATTCCTCCTCCTTCTTCTCATTCCACCGTCTCATCATTTCTCATTCTCATGGTCCCCCCCCATTCCCCCTATGCTGCTCACCTTTGTTGTTGTGCAGCTGTGCCCAACAGCAGCCACGGAAAGTTTCCTGACTGTGCCCTGCAGATATCCAGTCCCTGCAGACACTGTAGGAGACAGGGCGGGGATACGGAGCACAAAGGGTAGGCAGCTGAAGCATTGCCCACTGTAATGTATATTACAAGAGAAGGAGCCGGGCATACGGCATACCATTATACATTGCGGCGGCCAGCAGGCAGTCGATGGCGGCGGCGCATACACGGGTGGAGGCGGCCGGTTCTGTCCAAAGGGCAGACAGGACGCACCACCCTAGTTACGGCTGTGTACGCTACATGCACTCTAAATACAGCCATGCCCACAATTATGGCTAATTCTAGCAGCTCTCATATTCCCAGAGGAAAAAAATCTGTTAGTAGTTTAATAATTCTGCAATAAAACAATGAAATAAAATGCTAACAAAATTATTATTGGCCAAAAACAATGTTGTTTCCATTCAGTTTTATTTATTTTAATATTTTTTATAGCAGTGGCTGAATATTCAACTGTCTGACATGGATTATGTTACATACATGTGTAACCTGTACATACTGTATGCATGGATTGTGATCACAGCACCCCATCTCCAGGCATTACATATGTCATCTACTTCTCAAAAGCACTTTTAGGACTATTCTTTGATCTTTTGTAATTTTACTGGTTTCTATTTTATTACATCCAGCAGGGTAAAACATTCAATTACCCAATGTTGACTTTTATTTTCTTGCCAAGTAAAATAAAACTAAACCCTAGCAGCTTTTAATACTTTTATTGTTGCTAAACTATTATTATCATGCTTCTATGCATTATTATGACTTTGCTACAATATTGAATGTAGCATCGGAACCATAGGGATCTGTAAAACTCCTCTCTTTAGTCCTGACTATCTTATCTACTATAGGATTGGAACCAATGAAGATCACCGACAACTCCATCTAATTTGCCTGCTGACTGAAGATGCTTGTTGCTCCAATAATTCTATCTGTGTATTAGTCTTTATAGGGTATGGTGGCATTACTTGATTCAGTATTAGTGACAGTATTAGTGACAGTATTAGAATACTCTGCTCTTTTAATCACATTGTCGCCAAAATAAAAAATGAAGACCACTATGTCAAATTTATACATGGACCAGTAGCGTCTTTTTAGTACAGAAGTGGGGAACCAATTACTCTCTGTCAGGAACCATTAGTACTAAACCACACTTAGGCCTGAAATTCAATTGCTGACGAAAAGTCCCAGACTTTTCGCATGCCGGAGTTTTCGCCGTCATCGCCAGTTTTGGCTCCAGAAAAGTATCGCGCTCGTCACCGCTATTCGCCCTATTCAATTGCAAAGGACTTGAAAACGTGTCCCGGCGAAAAGTCCTGTCAGATTTGGGGAAATCAGCCTGACACCCCCCTAAAGATGCACTGACATGGGGGATCACTATGAATACCCCCGTATAGCCCTGCTGGAGATGTTTTGGGTGCTTAAATGCCCTCAAGTGGAGCTATTTACCGTCTTTGCACAAGTGGTGAAGAATAGCATTTAGGAATTTTTTTTGGCAAAAATAAGTAGTCCCAGCAAATTTGGGGGACATTTTTATCGTTGTATCAAAAGCAACGTTTATTTTATTATCTTTTTTGTATTTTCTAACTGCCAGGTACACTCAAGATAAAATACTGAAAAATCTCGATTTAACAAAGTTCCACAAAAAGCTTGATATTTATCAAGCGGTGATTGTGAGAGGCAAGATACCTCAAAGTGCAAACTGTGTGAGCTATCTCGCCATTTTGACCCACCAGGATAGGGCGATTAGATCACATGGCTAGAGGCAAGATGGCGGCGCCCATGCTGGAACGGACGGAAACACCGCCAGACCATCGCAACCATCTTTTTGGCCGCTCGCATAAGCTGTGGGTGGTCAGCCACAGCTATGCGAGCGGCCAGGAGGCCGCTCCATTTTTAGGTAGGAGGGCCCTGATTCAGAGCGAGCGCTCTGGTCAGAGCGTCCGGCTCTGAATCAGGCCCTTTCTCCTGTATCCCACGCACTTTTGCAGAAATCTCAGTGCACTTGTGTAAATGAAGTTGCAGAGCACTTCCAAAAATAATTTTGTGCTTCACTGATTTACACTTCACAAATGAGGCCCACAAAGTTTAAAAAATAACAGTATAGCTGCAACACTAGAGGAGGACAGTGATTCTAGCAAAAATAAAGGATAGTTAAAACTTAAAACAAGTGTAAAAATAAAATAATTTATTAAACACGAGATACACAATATAAATATGGCTAAATAAATATGGGCACAGTGCCCGATTCAGACTCGCTCACTAAGATGCATACTCTCGCTGCTGCTGCTGATGGTATGCAGTGTGTATGCATCGCAGTGGGAATATGCATACCTTAGCGAAAGTTCACAATGCATTCAGTTGCTGCGCATAGACAGCCCAGCAGAGTGAGTGACAGGAGAAGCCGTTTGTAGGTGGTAACAGGGACTGGCCATTAAAAACGGGGGAGTGGAGGTGCAAACGCATGCGTGCCTGAGCATCTCAACGGCGTTTTAGATCTGTGCATAATTAAAAGACAGTATCATAGTAGACGTCACCTGGCTTGTTTTTACACTGAAATGCTCGCAGTGCTTGCGGCAGGGTATGGTCAACCTCAAGCGCTGCGATAGCATCCGATGTTACCCAATGTACCGATGGTTGCATACACTTCCTGGACATGACGTTCACAAGTGGGCATCTTAAGACAGGCTGGTGGGTGTCTGCATTCACTTTGTGATCGGTTTCTAAGAAATACAGGGCGACAAGTCCAGGAATGATGATGTTTGTCCATGCAAGATGACGTTTTGCCTCTTTCTGAGTTCCGTTTTTTTGAAGGGAAAAATCCGAACTTGGCGTGCAAACTTGAACCTATCCGAGCCTGCACATCCCTAGTGCTAATGCACTGCTGTGCGGTAGCACTGCCTATGCAATTTGCATACACATCGTCCGAGCGTCGCATCTGAATCAGGCCCACAGTGTAGAATCTCTGCAGACAGTCACATATTAGATGCGTAATATCATTGCTTCATATACAGACTGCCATATGTAGACTGAAATTTGGACTAATAAAGTAGCTATAGATGAATTAACTGCCAAGGCTGAATCAGGTTCAGTTAGACCGGTACCACCAAGCAGTGAACAAAGCCGAAGAAGTGTCACCTTACTGCTGCCTGTCCCTGGTACCTGAAAAGCCTCCTGGCTCTGTGCTCGCTCCAGTGTCACTGGGCTTGATTCATGTTCAGATGTAAAGTCAATGTTTTGCGCAAGTAGAACGATTGGTTGCCATTGCACATGCGCCAGAGCCGCAATGAGCATGTACAATGATTGATTAGCGATCATGCACGCATAGAGGAATCCATCGCAAAGTGAGTGACAGGTAATCAGCGTTTGGGAGAGATTACAGGGTGTGGCTAGGCAAATACAGGCATGTCTGATCGTTTAAATGCCATTTAATGGAGGTGTATAAATTAGTCATTGCAATCTCCTTCGCAGCATGAGTAAAGTAGGGAGAAACACAAGAGGGTAGAGGGTCCTGCTCGTGAGAGCTTACATTCTAAAAGGGAAGGGCAGACAAACAGGTGTGACACAGATGGGGTAGACGGGGAGGAAGGAGCATATAGCAGCAAGTTAGGGTGAGAGCTGGAAGGCTTTGATGAATTAGTGGGTCTTGAGAGCCCATTTGAATGATTGTAGAGAGGTGGAGAGTCTGATGGGGAGGGGGAGATAGTTCCAAAGGTGCAGAGCAGCATGGGTAAAATCTTGGAGGCGAATGTGAGAGAAAGGAATCAGTTGGCATGAAATGCGGTGTGCATTAGTTGAATGAAGAGGGTGGACAGGAGAGTGAAGGGAGATTAGTTTAGCGATATAAATTGGAGAAGATTGGAAGAGGGCTTTATAAGCAAGGGTGAGAACCTTGAATTGGGTTCTGAAAGGGAAGGGGAGCCAGTGGAGGGCTTGTAGGAGAAGGGAGGCAGATGTTTGGAGAGGTAGATGAGCCATGCAGGAGCATTGAGGACAGACTGGAGAGGAGATAGATGGGATTTGGGGAGGCCAGATAGGAGGAGGTTACAGTAGTCCAATCTTAAGATGACCAGTGAGTGTAGGACAGTTTTAGTAGCATCCTGGGTGACATAGGGTCTGATCTTGGAAATATTTTTGAGATGAAAATGACAGGACTGCGAGAGGTTCTGGATATGTGGTTTGAAGGAGAGGGATGAGTCTAGGATAACTTCAAGATAGTGCACTTTGGGGCTAGACGAGATTGTTGTGCCATCAATAGATAAAGAAATAGTGGGAAGTGACATAAGTTTAAGAAATTGCTGGGATATCCAGGAAGAGATAGCAGAGAGACAGTTGAAGATATGAGTCAGTATAGAGGGGGAGAGATCAGGGGAGGAAAGGTAGACCTGAGTAAACACCTACTGAAAAAGGCTGTGGGGGGGAAGAGGAGTCATGAGAGGAAACAGAGAAAGATCGGTCAGAGAGGTAGGAGGACAGCCAGGATAGGGCAGTGACATGTAGACCAAGGGAGTGAAGGATTTGCAGGAGGAGAGGGTGGTCCACCGTGTCGAAAGCAGCAGAAAGGTCAAGGAGAATGAGCAGAGAGTAATGGCCCTTGGATTTGGCAGCAAGGAGGTCATTGCTGACTTTTGTGAGTGCAGTTTCACTGGAGTGGAGAGAAAGGAAGCCAAAATGCAAATGGTCAAGGAGGGAGTGTGAGTAAAGAAAGGTGGTAAGGCAGTTGTAAACTATATGCTCAAGGAGTTTGGAGGCAAAAGGGAGTAGAGAGATGGGTCAGTAGAGAGAATATTAGGATCAAGGATAGGTTTTTTTTAAGAATGGGGGAGACAAGGGCATGAATGAATGCAGAAGGGACAGTGCCTGATGAGAGGGAGAGATTAAGGAGATGGGCAATATGGGAGCAGGCAGAAGGAGAAAAGTAGTGGAGGAGGCAGGAAGGGATAGGGTTAAGGGGGAGGAGGAAGGGGGGAGGAGCAGATAAGGGCCATGACTTCCTCTCCAGATACAGGGTTGAAGGATCTCAGAGTATATAAAATAGATGGGGAGGGGTGATCCGGGAAAAGAGAAGGTGGAGAGCTGGGGGACTGGTTGGATATGATGTCATGACATATGGAATAAATTTTAGATGTGAAGCAGGTAGCAAAGTCAAGGGCAGAGAGCGAGGAGGGGAGCCGAGGAGGGGGTGGGCAGAGGAGGAAGTTGAAGGTAGTGAATAGACGCTGGGAATTTGAGGACAGGGAGGAGATGAGGTTCTTGAAATATGACTTTTTAGAGAGGGAAAGGATAGCACTGTAGGATGAAAGCAGAAAATGAAATGGAGAAAAGCTGCCTTAGAGCAAAATGTTCTCCACTGTCGCTTGGTGGTTCGCGAACACTTTTGGAGGTATCTGGTGCATTTGGAATGCCAGGGTTGGATCTGTGAGGGTGAGTAGTGCTTGCTGGAGCAACAGAGTCAAGAGCAGAAGTAAGAGAGGCATTGTATAGGGAAGCAGTTTGTTCAGGGCAGATAGGGGAGAGAAGTGAGTCAAGCAAGGAAGAAAAAGAGACTGTGTTGATAGCCTCAATGTTACGCTTAGTGATGGTGGCTTTAGGAGGCAGAGGAGGGGAAGGCGAGAGGGATAGGTTAAAGAGAGACGATGATGGTACTAGAGGGGGAATGGGGAATTGGAGTAATCAGAGATATCACAATGGTGAGTGAAGACCCAATCAAGTGAATGCCCACTTACAAGGGAGGGTGAGGAGGTCCATTGGGAGAGGCCAAATGAAGATGTGAGGGTAAGGAGTTTGGAGGCAGAGGATTCTGTGGGGATATCAATTGTAATATTGAAGTCACCTAGGATAATGGAGGGAAGGTCAGAGGAGAGAAAGTGAGGGAGCCAGGAAGCAAAGTTGTCAAGGAACTTGGAGGGAGGGCCAGGGGGACGGTAAATGACAGCTACTCGGAGATGTACTGGTTGGAAGAGGCGTATAGCATGAACTTCAAATGTAGAGAATATAAGGGATGGTTCAGAAGGTATGAGTTGGTATGAGTAACCAGGGGATAGAAGGAGCCCAACACCACTACCATAGCAACCCCCAGGCTTGGGGAGGGTGTGTTGGAAGGTGAGGCCCCAGGGGAGAGAGCTGCAGGAGAAGTGGTGTCAGAGGGTGAAATCCAGGTTTCAGTAATGGCTAGGAAATTCAGAGTTGGAGATTAAAAGGTCATTGGTCTATTACAGACTGATCTGGGATTGAAGAGGGCACAGGATAGAGGGAGAGAGTTTGTGGAAAAGATGTGAATGAGATTGTCAGGTTGCTGTAGCATATAGATGAGATTAATTTGGGTGACCAAGATGAATAGAGTGTAGTGATCGTGCGGGTTCCAGTGCTGGGAGGGGTACCTGTAGGAGGTGGGCAGGGAGAGAGATTAATGAGATGAGGGTGGAGGTGGAGTGAAATGACAGGGAGAGGAGGGTGGGAGGAGAGATTAGCAGTGTGGTAGTAGGGCCCCAGTGGGGTATAAGAGAATGAAAGTTGAATAATGGGAGAAGAGGGGGGGGAAGGCAAACAGAGCAGGGGAGATAATGGGAGAAGGAAGTGGAGGAGACCAGGGGGAAAGGATAAAAGTGGAAGCAAGGGGCAGAACAAAAGATTAAGTAGACACTGAATGAAGGGGGGAGTTAAAGAAAACATAGCCATGGTAAGTAGGGCGGGTTCGGATTTCCGGATTCGAATCTCCCCAAGCCCTCCCGATCCAAGCCGGGAACTGAGTCTGACTCGGATTTTCCAGCCAGACTGTTCCCAGAATGAGGCATAACGTCATCATCCCACTGTCGGATTCTCGCGGGTTTTGGATTCTATAAAGGTCCCGTGATCAAAGCCATTTTTCATTCCAGCTGTGGAGTGTGCAGACTCGGCAGCTGTTGGCTTAGCTATTGTTGTGAGAACTTTTAATACTGTACTTATAGTTATATTATATACATTACATACTGGGCTGGCTGGCTACTGTGAAGAGAGAGCTGTTGCTGATGCTGACCATAGGGGCTGGCTGGCTACTGTTGTCCATATAAATAGGGGTTGGCTGGCTCCTGTTGTCCATGTAGGGGCTGGCTCTTGTCCTGTCCATAGGGGCTGGCTGGCTGTAGTGCTGTGTTGTCCAGGGGTTGCTCTGTCCTTCAAGCGTTCTCTCTTCACCAACCCCCAGTGTGATAAAAAAAAAATTCTGTGTGCATGCTGTGTTAACCACACCTGTCATCTGCATAGGTAGGTGCACTAGGGTGCTGTGCTCCTGTCTGTCAAGGGGCTGCTGCCCAAAAATATATTTTTTTTTTAAAGGGGCTGTCCTGTGTGGTGTACGCTGCCCTTCATCAAATCATTTTTAAGGGGCTGTCCTGTGTGTTGTACACTGCCCTTCATCAAAATAATTTTTACAGGGGCAGTCCTGTGTATCTGTCCTGTGTGTTGTACGCTGCCCTTCATCAAAATTATTTTTACAGGGGCAGCCCTGTGTATCTGTCCTGTGTGTTGTACGCTGCCCTTCATCAAAATATTTTTTCTACTGCAGGGTCCATAGGGTATCCACAGGATACCTTGGGGTATAGGCGATGGCGGCAGACATTCGGGCACCACAGAGTTAAGTTTTCAGCCTCCCAGGCTGCACTGGGGTCCCTCTCCTATACCCCGCCCCTGAGCCTCAGGCACTCAGTTTTCGTCAGTGCCCGGCTCGGAGTCAGATGCACCTGTACATAGGGGGGTCTGTTAAGGCCCCTGAAGTTTCTTCAAGCAGCTGTGGCTGCACACAGATGAGTGCACAGCATGGACAGTCAGTACTGACGTCCATGCCGTCACTCCTACGCCCCGCTGGTACCAGAATGTCAGTACTGATCCGGGGATCCTGGTGGGTAATTGGGGTCACAGCTAGCGGTGTCCCCGGTTATCCGGATTGTGGCCAGATTTAATGGGGACAAGGTAAGCGGTGGGGTCCTGCGGCAGGTCCCCACTGAACAACACAGTCAAAAGTCCCCAGGCAGGGGGCTCCCTGGGGAATGGCTACAGTGTGGAGCCAGGCCCCATAAACCTGCGCTTCCACTACCCCCTGGGACAGCGGGCCGCAATGATACTGGCTCACGTCTGGCATCCTGGTGGTTAAATGCATGCCAGGGGAGTGCGCCTTCCCTGCACAGCAGCCGGCGTCTCCCCCGCTGCACACTGCCTTCTCACTGCGGTCTGGCATTTGCAGGCGCTCCTCCCCAGGGCCAGCCTCCTTTCTACTCCTTGGCGGCCATCTTCTAAGGACTTGGCAAGCGCTGCTAGACGCTGATAACGGCGGCATCATGGTCTGGGTCCTCCTGCATACCTCTCCTCGCTTGCAAGGTCAGAGTATGCAGGGCTGTTTCCTACCAGCCTGATGTCTGTGTTGTTGATCACAGCTCTGATAGTGCAGGGTTTATTCTGCATTGTATGTGACTCAATGCTAGTGCTGCTGTTTGTACTTCTCTGTCAAACATTTTACCTATCCCTATCTTCTCTGCTACAGCCCTTGCGGTGTGGTGTTGCACGGTGTTATTGCCTCACTATACAAGTATTTGTCACTGTGGTGTGTCACATACAACTCCGATTCACTCATGTCTGAACGCGATTTTCCTCTTCAGCCAAAGTGTACTATATGTCTTGTACCACTGGTGGAAGGTGATGGCAACTCTGAGGGGTTATGTAAGGTGTGTTTTCGACAAGCACGCCTGATTTCTGTCACTGCACCTGTGCAGGAGCCGCCCTGGGCTTGTTTTGCTAAGGCACTTACAACGCTAGTGGGCCAGCTAGCAATGCCCCCTGCATTTCCCCAAATGGGGTTCTCACAGCACTCTGTGGTGTTGTCTCCCATACAGGTGTTCCCCAGATAGTTAGTGGTACCCCAGAGTCTCCCGCTCTTGCCCCCTCAAGTCACACAAGAGCCTGCGTGGGTTAGTTCATTGTCCACCTCAGTGCAACACCTGTCGGACATTTTACAGGGAGAGCCATCATTGCGGTCGCATAAGCAACAGCTGCAATCTCAGACTGGTCACTATGATCAGGATGATGTGTCGTCTGATGACGGAGAGATGCTTGACCGTTCTGACCAGGAGACTTTCCGTACTAAGGAGACGGAATCTAAGTCTAAGGTCTATATACCGGGCGTTATACGTGCGGTCCGCACAGCCTTGGTTGTTGAAGATGACGAACCCCCAGTGGCCAAATCCAAATATGCCTTTTTAAGGATATAAAAGGTGATGCTATGGTATTTCCCCTATCTGGTCAGCTAGTGGATCATTTAGAGGAGGTGTGGAAAACTCCAGGTAAACTTTTCCAGCCTCAAAGGCGTTTGGCAGTGGCATATCCCTTTGCGGAAAATTATTTCTCCAAATGGGAATCCCCTCCACAAGTGGATTCTCATGTCACACGTCTGGTGAAGAGTGCTACATTGCCTATGCCCTCCATGTCCTCCTTAAAAGATCCTATGGATCGCAAGTTTGAATGTCTCAAATCCATGTATTCCCTTGCAGGAGGGGTAACCAGATCGGCTATGGCCGTGTGATGGGTGGCTAGAGCCATGGAGCATTGGGCTGATACTTTGGAGGTGTCTCTGGACCTGGACTCATCACCTGACCAGGTGGAGTTGGTGGGTAATCTCAGGGACTCAGCCACTTACATTAATGAGGCGGCCTTGGATATAGGCCTTCTTGCATCTAGGATCTCTTTGGCAGCTGTGGCAGCTCGTTGCACCCTTTGATTGCATTCTTGGAAAGCAGATGCTGATTTCAAGAAGGGTTTAGAGGTTTATCCCTTAATGGAGAAGTCCTTTTTGGCCCTGATCTGGACAAAATTGTGGCTACGCTGGTGGCTGCATGCCTGCCATCGGCTACTGTCCCATCAGGGTCGGGTTCTTCTTCCTTTTGGCCCTATAGAACCCAGAGTAAGCCCAGGATGCAGTCCTTTCTGAGGTGGCTTGCCACCAGGAAACCTACAAAGCCAAAGAAGCAGGCTTGGAGTACCAGACGTCCTTCTCCCAAGTCCGACGACAAGCCTTCGACCTGATGGGACGGGCCTCTCTTTGGGGGACCCCAAAGTGGGAGGCCAACTTCTGCAATTCGCCCAGAGCTGGTGTCTGACCACCTCAGACAAGTGGGTAAGAGAAGTGGTTTCTCAGGGGGACGCCCTCTCCCAGCAGGTTTTTCACCACGGGTCTTCAGTCCAATCAGGACAAGGCCCTGGAATTCAAGAGGGTATTGTGTTCTATGCTCCAGGATGGGGTCATAGTGCCAGTTCCTTTGTCTCAGTGGGGATTGGGGTATTACTCCAATCTTTTTCTGGTACAGAAACCCAATGGGTCCTACCGGCCAATACTCAACCTCAAATCCCTCAACAAATTTTTGAGGGTTCCTCGGTTCAGGATGGAGACCCTGCGTACCATCATTTTAGCGATGGAGCCTGGGGATTTCATGGTGTCACTGGATATTCAGGATGCTTACCTGCATATCCCTATTGTCTCAGCGCACCAGAGTTTCCTCCAGTTTGCAGTGGTCCAAGACCACTTCCAATTTCAGGCACTGCCCTTTGGTCTGGCCACAGCACCTAGAGTGTTTACCAAAGTTATGGCAGTTATGGCAGCTCACCTGCGGATGCAGGGAGTTCACTTGTTACCCTATCTGGACGACCTCCTGTTGTTGGAATCTCCAGAGAAACTTCAGCACCATCTGCAACTGACAGTCTCTATATTGCAGACTCACGGCTGGCTGATAAATTGGAAGAAGACCTCCATGGTACCATCACAGAGGATGCTCCATCTAGGAGCTCTGTTGGACTCCCAACATCAGAGGATCTTTGTGACGGAGGAAAAGATCTCTGCATTACAGGCGAAAGTTCGCCTTTGCCAGCAGAGTCGCCGGGTGTCTATTCACTTGGTGATGAGGTTACTGGGTTCCATGGTGTCAATGTATGACATGGTGGATTTTGCCCAGTTCCACTCCAGACCTCTGCAGAAGTTGATCCTCTCTAGATGAAATGGGTTGCCCCAGCGGATAAAGACACAGAGAATGGTGCTTTCCCTGGAGGTACATCTGTCTCTGGCCTGGTGGCTGCAGACTACTCACCTGAACAGGGGGCACCCCTTTTGGATTGCGGACTGGGTCCTTCTGGCGACACATGCCAGTCTACAAGGCTGGGGAGCAGTGACAGGTCCTCACTTCTTCCAGGGAAGGTGGATACCAGCAGAGGCTGTTCTTCCAACAAACATATTGGAGCTTCGAGCAGTGTTCTAGGCTCTCCAGCAGGCAAGACAGGTCCTGCATGGAAGACCCATACAGGTACAGTCAGACAACACCACCACGGTGGCTTATATAAATCGCCAAGGAGGGACCCGCAGTCAGGCGGCTCTGACAGAGGTGTCCCACATTCTAGCCTGGGTGAAAAGGCATCTCACTGCATACCAGGAGTCCTCAACTGGGAAGCAGACTTTCTCAGCCATCAAGATGTGCATCCAGGAGAGTGGTATCTTCTCCAGGAGGTGTTTCAGCCACTGGTGAACAAGTGGGGCCTACCAGAGATAGATCTCATGGCCTCTCAACACAACAACAAACTGCCGGTGTTCGGGTCAAGAACAAGAGACGCAAAAGCTTATCTGGTGGATGCTCTGTCGGTCAGTTGGACCTTCCAGTATGTGTACCTCTTCCCTCCATTCTCCCTTCTTCCTCGAGTGACACACAAATTCAGGCAAGAAGGAGGCGTGCTCCTACTGATAGCTACAGCGTGGCCGAGACAGCACTAGTACTCAGATCTTCGGAGTCTGTCAGTAGACACTCCGATGCTGTTGCCTCAACATCTGGACCTGTTATCTCAGGGTCCTTGTCGTCATCCAGACCTGGGTCGACTGTCTTTGATGGTGTGGCTATTGAGACTGCCATCTTGAGGTCCAGGGGTTTTTCCAGCTCGGTGGTCAACACCATGCTACGAGCTAGGAAACCTTCATCTGCCAGCATCTACCATCGAGCATGGCGTGCTTTCTTTCAGTGGTGTCACCCTAGAGGTTATGCTCCTCAGGTTTTTTGGTTATCCGGGGTGCTGGCTTTCGTACAGGCAGGTTTAGATCAAGGTCTTCGCCTTGCCTCTCTGAAGATGCAGGTGTCGGCACTGTCTGTATGGTTTCATCGTAGGATTGCTATGATTCCTGATGTACGCACCTTTATGCAAGGTGTACTGCGTATTCAGCCTCCCTTTGTTCCACCCGTGGCACCTTGGGATCTGGCTGTGGTCCTAAGAGCTCTTCAAGGACCGCCATTTGAACCACTGGGCTCAATGGACTTGAAATGGCTTATGCTTAAGACAGTTTTCCTTCTGGGCATTGCATCGGCCAGGAGTGTTTCGGAATTGGGGGCCCTGTCATATTGACCTCCATTTCTCATTTTTCATAGAAACAGGGAGGTACTTCGCACTCGTTCTGATTTTCTTCCGAAAAAGTGCTGTCTAGTTTCCATATCAACGAGGAAATTATTGTGCCGGCCTTTAATTCTCTGGACCTTTCGGTTGGTGAGGCCACCTTGGATGTGGTGCGGGCCTTAAAAATTTATGTTAACTGCACTGCTTCTTTTAGGAAGTCCAACTCTTTGTTTGTTCTTTATGGCTTCCGGAACAAGGGTTGGCCTGCCACTAAGCAAACGTTGGCAGGATGGATTCGCCTGGCTATTTCTGAAGCTTATGTTCATGAAGGCCTTCCTGTTCCATCTTCTTTTAGGGCTCATTCCACTAGGTCTGTGGGTCGTTTGTGGGCAGCTCGACGTGGCGCCTCGGCGGTTCAGCTTTGCAAGGCAGCCACGTGGTCATCTGTCCATACTTTCGTCCGGTATGATGCTTTTGATGCCTACGCCTCTCAGGATGCTTCCTTCGGATGGCAGATTCTCCTTTCAGCACAGGAGCGTCCCCACCCTTAAAGGATACTGCTTTGGGACATCCCCAAGGTATCCTGTGGATACCCTATGGACCCTGCAGTAGAAAATAAGAGATATGGCAAGAACTTACCCTTGTTATCTCTATTTCTACGAAGTCCATAGGGCTCCACAGGACTCCCGCCCTGTCGCACCTGTACTGCAGATGGGCTTTGCTCTAGTCACCGGTTTTTCCGTCTCCTTCTGGTGAGAATGTGATTTCTTGTGTGTTCCAGACTTTCTTCTCTCTCTTTTCTCCTCCTCCAGCCTATGGCTTGTGACTTAACTGAGTGCCTGAGGCTCAGGGGCGGGGTATAGGAGAGAAACCCCAGTGCATCCTGGGAGGATGAAAACTTAACTCTGCGGTGCCCGAATGTCTGCCGCCATCGCCTAACGCCAAGGTATCTTGTGGAACCCTATGGACTTTGTAGAAATAGGGATAACAAGGGTAAGTTCTTTCCATATCTCTTATTTTACAGGGGCTGTCCTGTGTGTTGTACGCTGCCCTTCATCAAAGTAATTTTTACAGGGGCTGTCCTGTGTGTTGTATGCTGCCCTTCATCAAAATAATTTTTACAGGGATTGTCCTGTGTGGTGTACGCTGCCCTTCATCAAACTAATTTTTACAGGGGTTAATCAATCCATAAAAATAATGGAGGACAAAAATTTGGAGGGTAAAATAGGGAAAGTATCAAGAACCACTTCCTCCTAGTGCTGAAGCTGCTGCCACTAGTCATAACATAGATGATGAAATGCCATCAATGTCGTCTGCCAAGGCTGATGCCCAATGTCATAGTATAGGGCATGTAAAGTCCAAAAAGCCAAAGTTCAGTAAAATGACCCAAACGTAATACCAGAAACGTAAACTTGCCAATATGCCATTTACGACACGGAGTGGCAAGGAACGGCTAAGATCCTGGCCTATGTTCATAACTAGTGGTTCAGCTTCACATGACAATGGAAGCCATCCTCCTTCCGCTAGAAAAATTAAAAGATTTAAGCTGGCAAAATCACAGCAAAGAACTGTGCGTTCTAAGAAGATATCACAAATTCCCAAGGAGAGTCCAAGTGTGTTTGCGGTTGCGATGCCTGACCTTCCCAACACTGGACAGGAAGAGGTGGCTCCTTCCACCATTTGCACGCCCTCTGCAAGTGCTGGAAGGAGCACCCACAGTCTAGTTGATGATATTTAAATGGAAGATGTCACTGTTGAAGTACAACAGGATGAGGATATTGGCGTAGCTCACACTGAGGAGGAAGTTGACGAGGAGGATTCTGATGGTGATGTGGTTTGTTTAAATCAGGCACCAAGGGAAAGAGTTGTTGTCTCTGGGATGAAAAAGCCAATCATGGTCATGCCTGGGCAGTAGACCAAACATTCCACCTCTTTGGTCTGGAAATATGTCTATCCAAATCCGGACAACTGTCTTGCCATATGTAGCATATATAAAGGTGTAATAAGTAGGGGTAAGGACATTAACCACCTAGGGACATCCTCCCTTATACATCACCTGCAGTGCATTCATAAAAAGTTATTGTCAAGTTCAGAAACTGTGGCTAAGACCGTAAGCAGTCCAGGGACACCTAAATCCCTTTGTCCTGTTGCATCCAAGCACCTGCAAACCACACCAGCAACTCCCTCCTCATCAATTTCCTCCTCAATCAGGATCAGAAGTAGTCCTGCAGGCCATGTCATTGGCATGACTGACTCCTCTCCTATCCGGGATTCCTCCGGAGGATCCAGCATTGCTACGCCTACTGCTGCCAATGCTGCTGTTGCTGCTGGGAGTCGTTCATCATCCCAGAGAGGAAATTGGAACACCACTACTTCTTTTACTAAGCAATTGACCCTCCAACAGTCCTTAACGAGGAGGATGAAGTAGGGACAGCAGTCATCCTGTTGCAAAATGGATAACTGAGGCCTTGACAGCTATGTTGGTGTTAGACATGCATCCGTTATCCGCCATTAGTGCAGTGGGATTTAGACAACTGATGGAGGTAGTGTGTCCCCGGTACCAAATCCCATCTAGATTCCACTTCACTAGGCAAGGATACCAAGAATGTACAGAGACGTCAGAAAAAGTGTAAATAATGTGGTTGTATCCAATGTCCACTTAACCATGGACATGTGGACAAGTGGAACAGGGCAGACTAAGGACTATGGCCCTCATTCAGAGGTGGTTGGAGGATGCAAGCGGTCGCTCAGAAACTGGGCGGCCGCTTGCATCCTAACCGGCCGCCTCTGTTTCGGTCGTTATGCTGTGGGTTTACACCCACAGCTCTAACGACCGCTAGGGTGATGGTCATAGACCATCGCGGCTTACGACCAGACCCTAGGATAGGGTCTCACTTGTCGTAAGCCCGGAGAGCTTCTGGTTCTGTCAGAGCCGGAAGCTCTCAACTGACATGACTAGTGATGTCAGTGGGGCCTCTCCCAAATGGCAGGCGTTCTCATGGGAACACCTCCGTTTGGGCTGCCACCCCCCCGGCCCACCTTCCAAATGGGGCGAGCTGTCAATCAACATCGACAGCTTGCCCCCTTTGGAAAGCGACCCGCTATGACCGGCGCTGTCGGTCATAGCGGGTCTCACACATGCGCACGAAGGAGACGCCTCCCTCGTGCGCATGCACTGGACAAACATCGAGGCGGCTGTGCGGTCGCAGACCGTACGGCCTGCCTCTGAATGAAGCCCTATATGACTATGACAGCCCACTGGGTAGATGTATCGCCTTACGCAGCAACAACATCAGCGTCACCAGTAGCAGCATCTTATAAATGCCAGCTCATTCCAAGGCAGGCTACGCTGTGTGTCACCGGTTTCAGTAAGAGGCACACCGCCGTCAACTTCTTAGAGAAACTGAGGGAAATCATTGCCCAATGGCTTACCCCACTTAGACTCTCCTGGGGATTTGTGATATCTGACAATGCCACCAATATTGTGGGCATTACATCTGGGCAAATTCCAGCATGTCCCATGTTTTGCTCACACAATAAATTTGGTGGTGCAGAATTTTTTGAAAAAAGACAGGGGCATGCAGGAGATGCTTTGGGGCTCCCGAAAAATTTCGGGCCACTTTTCCCATTCAGCGACTGTGTGCCGAAGACTGGAGCGCCAGCAAACACTCTTGAACCTGCCCTGCCATCACCTGAAGCAAGAGGTTGTAACGCGGTGGAACTCAACCCTCTATATGCTTCAGGGGATGGAGGAGCAGCAAAAAGCCATTCAAGACTATACATCCACCTATGACATAGGCAAAGGTGGAGGTATGCACCTGACTCAAGCACAGTGGAGAATAATTTCTGTGTTGTGCAAGGTTCTCCAGCCCTTCGAACTTGCCACACGTGAAGTCAGTTCAGACACTGCTAGCTTGAAGCAGCTGTAGAAAGTGAAGGAGGAGCTAAGACAGAGCAATTCCGCTCGGTATGTGGGACTTGTGTATGAAGCCCTTCAGTCGCTTTCCCAGGATTCGAGGGTGGTCAATCTGTTGCGATCAGACCACTACATTTTGGCCACCGTGCTCAAGCCTAGGTTTAAAGCCTACGTGGTGTCTCTCTTTCCGGCGGACACATGCCTGCAGAGGTACAAAGACCTGCTGATGAAAACACTCGGCCTGATTCAGACCCGCTCGCGAGTGCTGAGCGCTTGCAAGTGGGTCGATGGTGCCCTAGTGCGCATGCGCACGATGGAGGGAGCTCCGTCGTGCACATGCGCGAGACCCGAATAACGACGGGGTAGCCGTCGTTATGGGTCTCGCACCAAAGGGGGCATGCTGTCGATGGTGAGTGACAGCACGCCCCCTTTGGTGGGCGTGCTGGCGGCGTGGCTGCCAGATGGAGGCGTTCCCATGGGAACGCCTACCGTGTGGGTCCGGCCCCACTGACATCACTAGTGATGTCAGTGGGAGTGATTTTGGCTCTGATAGAGCCAAAATCACTCCAGGGCTTGCGGTCACCGAGACCCTACCGCAGGGTCTCGTCGCAAGCCCGATGGTCGCAATGGTCTTGACCATCGCGACCATCATCATGGACGCTCGCATAAGCTGTGGGTGCTAACCCACAGCTATGCGAGCGTCCAAAAGGCCGCTCCAATTTTAGGTAGGAGGGCCCTGATTCAGAGCGAGCGCTCTGGTCAGAGCGTCCGGCTCTGAATCAGGCCCACTGTCAGCTGAAGCGGAGCGTGACACGGCAACAGCTACTTCTTCATTTTCTCCCGCAACTGGGGCTGCCAGGAAAGAACTTAGATATCCTAACCAATCTGATGGCTGGACATTTGGTCTGGACTGAAGGACCTGCCAACAATTTCTGACATGTCTACTGTCACTGCATATAATGCTGCCACCTTTGAAAGAATGGAGGATTACATCGGTGACAGCATCCAAGTAGGCATGTCAGACAGTCCGTACCTATACTGGCAGGAAAAAGAGGCAATTTGGAAGCCCCTGTACAAACTGGCTCTATTTTACCTAAGGTGCCCCCCCCTCCAGTGTGTACTCCGAAAGAGTTTTTAGTGCAGCCAGGGACCTTGTCAGTGAAAGGCATAGGAGGTTGCTTCCACAAAATGTGGAGAAGATGATGTTCATCAAAATGAACAGAGGGTCCTGTGGTGGTGGAATCCAGCGGGGATGAATTAATACTCTGGGCCTGATTCAGAGCCGGATGCTCTGACCAGAGCGCTCGCTCTGAATCAGGGCCGTCCTCCCTCAACTTGGAGCGGCCTCATGGACGCTCGCATAGCTGTGGGTTACCATCCACAGCTATAGCGAGCGTCCATGATGATGGTCGCGATGGTCAATACCATTGTGACCATCGGGCTTGCGACGAGACCCTGCGGTAGGGTCTCGGTGACCGCAAGCCCTGGAGTGATTTTGGCTCTATCAGAGCCAAAATCACTCCCACTGACATCACTACTGATGTCAGTGGGGCCGGACTCAGACGGTAGGCGTTCCCATGGGAACGCCCACCAAAGGGTGCGTGCTGTCACTCACCATCGACAGCATGCCCCCTTTGGTGCGAGACCCATAACGACGGCTTGGCCGTCGTTATTCGGGTCCCGCGCATGCGCACGACGGAGCTCCCTCCGTCGTGCACATGCGCAATTCGGCACCATCGACCCGCTTGCGAGCGTCCTGCGCTCGCGAGCGGGTCTGAATGATCCCCTCTGTGAGGATGAGGGTGTACACAACACTGAAGAGGGTGAGGAATCGGTGGATGAGGAGGATGAGGACGACATCTTGCCTCTGTAGAGCCAGTTTGTGCAGGGACAGATTAATTGCCAGCTTGATTTGTGGGGGCCCAAACGAATCAATCATTTCAGCCACAGTCGTGTGGTAGACCCTGGCGCTGAAATTATTGGTTTGTTAAAGTGTGCATGTCCTGTTTATACAACATATGGGTGGGTGGGAGGGCCCAAGGACAATTCAATCTTGCACCTCTTTTTTTTCTTTGCATTATGTACTCTTTGGGGCCTAATTTTTCAAACTGCCATCCTGTCTGCCACTGCTATTGCCACTCCTAGATGGGCCTCGTGTTTGTGCCGCCCACTTGTGTCGCTTAGCATAGTCATACAGCTACCTTGTTGCAACCTTTTGGTAGGGTCTCCTGGCTGCAAGCCCCAGAGAGCTTTCGGCTCAAACAGAGCCGAAAGCTCTCCTACTGACATCACTTGTGATGTCAGTGGGGCCGCCCCCAGATGGTAGGCGTTCTCATGGGAACGCCTCCATCTGGGCAGCCACCCCCTGGCCCGCCCACCAAAGGGGGTGTGCTGTCACTCAACATCGACAGCATGCCCCCTTTGGTGCAAAACCCGGAGCGACGGATTTCCTGTCGCTATCTGGGTCTCGCGCATGCGTACGACGGAGCCGGCTCCGTCGTGCTCATGTGCTCTGGGCCACCATCGATCCGGTTGCGAGCGCTCAGCGCTTGCAACCGAGTCTGAATCAGGCCCTTTGTTCCAGTGTAGTTCTGGTCCTTGAGAGAGTATAGATAGGTTGTATTCCTTCTGTTTCACTTCAATTTAACGCCAGTATAACGCCAATATTAGATTTAAAATATAAAGTGCACTTTCAAACTTGGCACTTGGGAGATTTGGAAGTCCAGCCAGACTTCCAGCCTAATAATGACCCTTACATAGGAAACCAGGCATGTGAATCCCCAGATTGCTAACAACCCCCCAAAACACTCCCACTAATATGGCTACCAATAAATTAACCTAAGCAAACAAACAGCACATATAACTAAGCTAAGATCTGGGTCTATACATCTATAAGCTAACTAAGGGAAAAAAAACATCAGAAAAAGATATTATGCAGTGACATGCTAATTAACATTTCTTATAAACTAATTGCTGAGAAGTTTAGCCAATTACCTAATATAAGATTTGAGTCTGGGCAATACAAATTCAGTACACCAAGATGCTAAGAGGTGTAGCCAATTACCTAATATAAGATTTGAGGCTGGGCAATACAAATTCAATACAGTTCAGATCAGTGATTAAACACTATCAGTTGCACCAGTGTCTTTGTGGAAGGAATGTTTTCTATAGTCGGTTCAGAGTGTACATCTTTTGTTATTTCCTGCTTTAACCTTACTTTGTTCCTCACCCTGTCTGACTGCCCTGTCCTCTGGCTTTTTGAACTCGAACTTGCTTTTGTCTGTTGATTTGATGCCTCCCTTGTCCTCAGTTAACTGACCCCTTGCTTACCTCTGGCTATTCTAATTGTTCTGTGTTTGCCTGAACCTCTGTCCTGGTTCTCAAGCCCACTCATACTTCTGTCTGTATGCCCTCCTAGGCTGCTAGTCTGAGCGCCTTCATGATTTGTGCTCAATCTCTGGTGATACCCAAGTACTGAAGAGTTCTTCTCACAGGAATAAGTGGCTGTTCTCAGTGAAGGAAGACATACAGTACAGTATGGGCTGGGTCTTAGGTAGTATATGGTGGTATTAAGCATTAGACATTAATGATATAAAAAGTTTTCAATCATAGATTAATCGACCCACCTACAACAGGAGTTTGCGAGAAAAAAACCTTTAAAACCACAAGGCATCACGTTTCATACTTAGGGGGGTATCCAATTAGATGCGATACCCTGTTTTCTCGGCCATATAATTTTCGGGAGATAACTTTTCTTCCTATCCTATTACATGACTTTCATGAAAACTAGAGAATTTTTCTCCAATTTTTTTTTCCAGGAGAAAACTTTTCTCCATAGTAAAACACTGCCTTTCTGTGTAAAAGCTATCCAATTACAAGCCAGTGAGGATTTTTGGGGCATATGGGCTGGTTTTATCAGTGATTTCTTTTCACCACCTCTGAGCAGGTGATAAATTGTGCAAAACCCCTATTTTTGGCTAAAAATGTCAGGACTTGGTGCAGCGCCGTTGGGACAGGATGTTCAGTAGTTATAAGAAATCTCAATCCTTACACTGTAATCCCGGCAAGGGATTTAATATAGGCATCAAAATACTGACGCCTATGTTAATCCTGACGCTGGAACGCCGATATGACGCCGGACCAATCGTCCTCTGCTGGGGGTTAGTATACATTTAGCCGGGGATGGGGAGTTTAGGTTTAGGGGCCCCCGGGGGTACTTAGGGTTAGGCACCCTCCTCAGGGGAAGGTTAGGGTTAGGCTAGGGGAAAGGGGGGTTAGGTTTAGGCACTATGGGGGAGGTTAGGGTTAGGCACCCCCTGGGAGGGTTAGGTTTAGGGTGCGGGGAGGGGGGGTTAGGTCTAGGCACTATGGGTATGGATAGTATAATTACCTGTGCTGTTGGGATTTTCACCCATCGGGCTGCCGGCATCGGGATTTGAACCACAGGGCTGACGTCCAGCGCTCATTCATACTGATTCCATTACTCAATGACTAATTAGGCAAAAATAAATTTTGAATTAGCTTAATTTGACCAATAATTACATCATTTTTGGGGTGAAAAGGTGCAAAGTACAGGAAAATTGGTTAATTGATGTGGGTCTGGTATATGGGGGAGCTGTATGAGTTGGACAGATGTATTTAAGATTACAGGTGGGTGTTAGAGGTATATTTTAAGGTTTTTTAAAAGTGGCTTAAAATGACCCAAATATATACTTATATCCATTTTTATACAATTAAAATTTAAATAGAAAATTAATTTTGCAAGAAAACACGTACACTGAATAAACTAAAGTGGAATAAACATTTTCATGGAAAATTCTGTAATGCTGGGAACAGTGTAGGCAAACAATGGAAACACGCTGGACAAAATGGTGCAAGGACTACGCTCCAGTAGCCCTTAAATAGTGCAATAAGTTCCCAATCCCCAGTTGCATGATTGGTCTATTTTCGGGAGATCTTTATGGAAGCTCGTTTGCAATTGGTTACCGTGAAAACTACGAAGCCGAAAGTAATCGTTTTCTTGCAATAGCCGCGAAAACGAAATGATCGGGGGAATAGCAGAAATATCGCCTCTATTTGGATACCCCTCTTAGATTGCCTGAAAATTAGCCAAAACTAGGGGATTGGTATGAAATACCACCGGACACATGTTGGTTCAAATCCCGACGCTGGAAGACCAGCTGTGAAGGTCCCGACAGGTAAGTATTTTAACACCTTGATAAAGACCCACACTGCGGTTGAAACGCGTTGGTGATTATATATTGCGAGCGCACGCTGACCAGGAAGATAACGCTCTATAGGGGGAGCACAATAATACCCCTATATGTGTTAAACGTGTACCTTTCTCAAAAGGTCATAAAAGGTACGCTTCCATTTGTCTATTTATACATTCTAATAAAATTTTAAAGATTTTATGCTATGGTGGCAATTCTCTTTCTTATCTTACATGCCACCACGTTAAAGAGAAACCACCTTTGAGGAATATATACGAAGATTACTGGAGTAAAAGACCTATGGTGACTGATTATTTTTGAGGATTTGGATCTACATATTTTCACAGTTGGATATTTTGGCCACCTATATATATCAGTGGATTTTTTGCACAGTGACATTACAAGTGTTTCATTCATTTTTTTTTTTTGGACTTCATTGTCATGGACATTGTGAATATTCTGTAAGAGTTATTCCCATTTGGAGCGCATAGGAACATTTCTTTTTGTTTTGCCATTATTGGGGTGATTTGTGATAATCACCATAGTTCCAGTGCTGCACCATTTAATTTGGATCGCATTTGTTTAAAATCCCTCTGTTTTGCAAGTATTTTAACTATTACTAACCCTACACCCCCCTAACCCTAACCCTCCCTTAGGCGTGCCTAACCCTAACCTCCCACCCAAGTGCCTAATCCTAACCCCCCCTGTAAGTGCCTAAACCTACCCCCTCCTTCCCCGCAGCCTAAGCCTAAATCTCCCGGGGGGTAAATAATCTAATTTGCGGATTATTGATTGATTTGTACACACGGAGAGGCCTATTCATCATCACTCAATTTTTACAGAAGCAGGTGAAAATGAACATTTTCACCTGCTATTGTAAAAATTAAGTTATCGAGCCATTCATCAAGCAGGAGATACAGTATCACAGATATCTCCTACTTACCTTCCTTTTGCAGAATGGTGCGCTGTCCCCATACACTAGTATGGGGTCAGAATTCATCATGCTCCGAAAATACAATATTTTCGGAGCTTGACTGCGGGAGCATTCGCCATCTTCAGATGGCGAATGCCTCCAATACCCGCTCCTTCCCCATGTGACGGAGTGCCAGGTTGCGGATCCTTCCGCCCTTGTCTCCTTCCACCAGATGTCGGGGCTCTTGTGCGCATGCATGACCTGAACGTGACCTGACTGAAAAGGAGCAGTGATGCTGCTCGCGGGGACAGCTGATTTCGCATCAGCTGTCACCGCGCCAGAGTAATGCTGAATTACTCCGATTCCGCGGCGAGTTAGAATGTTATAAATTATAGGACCCCGATAATTAACAACATGAAAAGACCCCAGAGCGACCAAAGTATGATATATTCCACTAAAATCATATAGAAAATTTCAATGACTACTTAAGATTATTGAGCATGTGTAGAAAATACATCAAATGATCAAACTTGCATGGCCACATAGCTTACCTTTTATATATTTTGTTATATCGCATCATTGTCGACCATTCACGAACCTCTCGCATAAAAAGAATCATATGATCTGTATATATTATTTCTTTTGATTAAATAACAAAGTACAATATATAAACTTGTGCATTTATATAAAGTTATTCATAGTTATAAGATTCATTATTATTATGTTGATGTTAAATAAATCGACGTGACTTTAAATTGAAATATTGAAAGAAACTAAATATATCACATACTGTAAAAAGTAAATACCTCTTCAAAATTGAATTGTACAAGTAGTACTAATTTCATATTCCAAAAATAACAGGGGACACAGCGACATGAGAGAGTGCGGAGGGAGAGGGACCAGTGAAGGATTAATACAAATAAATTATAAGTGGTGTTATATAGAGACTAAGGGGCCTATTCATCATTACTAAAAATTCTCTGGAGGTAATTAGGTTTAGAACTCGCATGGAGTTCTACCTAATTACCGGAGACCTAATTACCGGAGGAATTCATCATTCCTCCTCTCCATAACTATCTATTTCGAAAAGCTGTCATTTTTGCGATTACAGCTTTTTGGGAAATAGATACTTTTCCCTCTCTACACTAACTTACCGCAGCTGTAATCAGTGCTGCGCATGTGCCGTTACATTCACAAAAGCGGCTCATGCGCAGCATTGATTACAGCTGCGGTAATTCTGTCCCCCCCCATCTCCCCTCTGCTCACCTCCCTGTCCCCCACCTACCTGGCCGCTGCAGCTGCCTCCAGCTCTGCTGCTCTGACACTGTGTTCTCCCGGCAGAACACAGTAAAGTTTAGAAAGAAAAAACAACACTTTAAAAAAAAAAAAAAAAAGACTTTTTACTGTATTCTGCCGGGAGAACACAGTATCAGAGCAGCAGCCGGAAGAGGGACCAGGGAGCACCGTATGGAGCTAAGGAGGACCTGCTCACGCTGAATGCAGGTAAGTGTAACCAGCTGTACTCCACCTGAGAGTGGCGTATAGTAACACCATCAAATTCCGAAAATACATAATTTTCGGAACTTGATGAATAGCCTAATTTCTACATCCCCATACTAATGTATGGGGAGTGTGGAAATTGACGCAGGTGGACTTAACCAGGATCAGTGACATCTCCTGTGTTAAGTGTGTTCATGAATACTAAAAAGATGAAAAATGTCCTTAAAACTGTTATTTTAGTGTTGATGCATAGGCCCCTCAATCTTGGATATATTTATTTTTCAACTGCATAAGGATAAAACCTAGAAAGGCTGTAAATCCTTAAATTTAAGCCATGGGTACCTTAAGTTAATAAAGTTTTGGTCACAATATTGGGTTAATAATGCAATATCATGCATATCCATATAATAATCTAGTCTTTGGATCCATGGGGGTGGAAGGTTTGTTCCAATGGATTAATACAAATCCATTAGACTATTATTGCTGATTTCCTTAAGTGTACTAATAAAGGCCCTCATTCAGAGCCGCACGTTAACAACAGTACGCTCGTTGCGTTCCGATGTTGACTAACCGCGCATGCGTCGGTGTTACACCGCGCATGTGCGTACGGCAGATTGCGAGCTTTTTTTCTCTCGTTCCTAAAATAGCGTACAGGAAGTGACATGTCAAATGTGATTGACAGAACAGGGCGTTTTTGGGTGTTGACGGGGGTGGAGATGAAAAAACGCAGGCGTGGCGAGGCGTTTTTGGGGCGTACATACATTAGCAGATGCGAACGTCAAATGTGTTCGGACCGTCTCATACGTCACTGGAACATCCGCTTTCCCTTCAAAATGCTCGCACAGCTTAGGGTCAGGATTACTCGACCACATTGGCGATGGCCTTCTCCTCCGTCCCGGGACTCCACGATGGTGCAGCGATTAATCGTGGCTGGTCAGTAAAGTAATTAGTGTTGGATTGAAATCCGGCTTGGTATGTGTTTGGAAAGCAGTTTATTGGGATAGCACAAAAGCGTACGCAGGTGGAAATCAGAGCTGCTAATGTCATGATTACATAATCAATTAGCGTACATTTTTGGGCTTTTATTTTGGCCACAATTTGGTGGTTATGGCCTATTGTAACAATAATGTCATCATCTTTTAATTAGCTCCCCTTTTTTTTTGTTTACTGTGGAATTTGCATCGCTATGTGTTTTTTTAAACGTTCCTTAAAGAGGCCTTTTTTTAAAAAAAAGAGGGTCAGTTTTTGCGTTTAAGGCCAGGATTAAATGTAACCCATTTGTACAATAATGTCACAATACAATGTCAGTGTTTTGTTTTTAATTTATTGTTTACACACAAACAAATTGGCATAATATTGTATTGCCTTTTTTTGTGGCCAAGATATTTGATCAAAAAAAAAACAAAACATAACTACTAACATAAGCGTAAATACAAAATTTAAAAACATTTCACAAGAAAGGAGAGGGAAGTTTTGACCAGAAAGGAATATGAGCCAAGCACAGAAGGAAAGTGGGAAAAGTCGCCATTGCTGTCATCGTTTTCTCGCCCGTTTGGCTGGGTGAGGGTGGGCGCCAGACCGGGTCCGGGATGCCATCGGGCTGGCCTGTCCAGAGGCAGATGTTGTGGCCTCTGGACTAGGCACAGGGCTAGGCACATTTGGAGGATTGCCTGATGTTGTGCCAGAGGTAGAGGATCTGGATGTTCCGGCAGGAAGGGAGGCCGGCTCCACCATGTGCTGGCGAACGAGCTGCTCCAGGGCATCGGCGATGCGGATGTTGGCCCTGGTATTTTCCGCCAGGGCCTGAGCAATGGTCACGTTGGCCGCAGCATTTTGCTCCAGGGCCTCAGCCACCCGTATCAGACTGGCGTCCATCCTCTGCAGAATCTCCGTATGGCAATCCGATTTAAAATTGAGTTCTGTGAGGAGGCCCACTGCCTGCGAGGGGGCACGCCCTGGACTGGCTTCTGCAGGGTCCTCAGCCGGATGTACTGGTTCCTCCCCTGCAGAGTCAGCAGAAATTCTGCGGCCAAGGCTCCCCTCTGGAGCAGACTCATCCGCCTCTGTCTCTGTTAGGAAATTGGAGAAAAGACTCACATTAGAATCTACATATTGGCACAATAGCATTTCTGAGTTGGTGACATCACAAGACTTACCTTGGCCAACATGAGGAGCCGCAAAGTCTGGCATGTCCGTATCCATGTTGGACACGCCAAACACCTCCACAGCCTGCACACACCCCTGTGCCATCTCTTCTAAGTCTGTCAACTCCAATGACACAGGGGTGGGACCCCCACCTGTCCCCCTTGCATGCCTAGCCCTGTCGGCAAGTTTTTGTTTTAGACGATATTTGAAGTCTGCCCATCTGTGGAATGAATTTGGAACCATTATCCTTTTTTTTCCAATGGGGTTTGTTTATAGGATGGGAAAGTGTTTACTTACCGCCGTTTGACATCCCGGGCTAGACGGACATAATCACCCACCCTATTGACAGCAACGGCGACCTCCTCCCACATTCTCCACTTCTGGCTTTGGCTCATATTCCTGGCTGCCTGGGGCAGGATGTCAACGCACTTCTGGATCAAAACCTCCATCTCCTTGCTTGTGAAATGTGGCTGCCTTTTTTTTTTTGCAGCTTTGGCGGGTTGACTGGGGCCAGCAGTCTCTTCCATGTCATCCTCCTCACCTATTTGGGTAAATATGCAGATTTAGCCACTTCACAACTTGCACAATATTATGTTTTAAAATACTCATTGACACAAAATGCATGAAGGCCTTACCGCCGCAATTTTGACCATTGTTTCCCTGGTTTGAAGCCATGTCTCTGCTTCCAGCATGAAATCATCCAGAAATTCTATGTGATTTCGTGACGTATTTATACATGCGTCGTTAGTTTGCGGCCGCATCATTGATTGTGCGTCCCTATGATTCATCCTTAATTTGTGCGGGAAAATAAACACTATTTATGGCTTGGTGTGTGTGGATTCGAGGTGGGGTTGTTGGAGTGTTGTTGGTTAAGTGGTTTGGATTTGGTTGGTTGGTTGCGTTTGGAGGATTTTGGAGAGTTGTTTTTTTGTTTGTTTTTGCTACATTTCTTTGGTTTTTCCGTTCGCATTTTTTTCATTTTATCAACATCCTTTCCTGATTTGGTAAGTTTTGTGCATTCAAATTTGTGGCCAATTGGTGTATTCTTCTGTTTTGTGGTTAGTTAATTTGTTTAACACTCATTTCATCTTTTTTAGTTTTTTTTTGTTTTCGGACCCAAAGAAGTTTTTTGACGACATCTTATATATTCGAGTTGGGTAAGTCCATTTTTTGTCTTGCATTTGCGAATGAATTACTGCATTTTTGACTGTTGGTGTAGCGCCTTGCATTTGCGAATGAATTACTGCATTTTTGACTGTTGGTGTAGTGACTTGCATTTGCGAATAATTTACCGCATTTTTGACTGTTGGTGTAGTGACTTGCATTTGCGAATAATTTACCGCATTTTTGACTGTTGGTGTAGTGACTTGCATTTGCGAATAATTTACCGCATTTTTGACTGTTGGTGTAGTGACTTGCATTTGCGAATAATTTACCGCATTTTTGACTGTTGGTGTAGTGACTTGCATTTGCGAATAATTTACCGCATTTTTGACTGTTGGTGTAGTGACTTGCATTTGCGAATAATTTACCGCATTTTTGACTGTTGGTGTAGTGACTTGCATTTGCGAATAATTTACCGCATTTTTGACTGTTGGTGTAGTGACTTGCATTTGCGAATAATTTACCGCATTTTTGACGGCTTATTCATCATATAATCCAGTTTTGCTTTTCCCTTTTCCATTTTTTGGGTCCATTTGAACCCTATTTGACGTACGGTGTGCAATGTAGTTTTCATCGATGGCCAAATGTGTTTTTCCGCTATTTTCTGTGTTGGCTTGCAACAATTTTTAAACAAAAAAAACACCCTCTAAATTTTTGAAGTCTCATTGTTGCCTTTTTTACAGTTTATACGTATCATGACAATACCCCGGCATGTAAGCAGCTATGGATGGTATCAGAAAGCTAAGTTGTTTTTTCTTACTTTTGGGGTGGGTCAAAAGCCTTACATTGTAAACTTTGAATTTCAGGTAGATCTGGGGCGAATTGTTCTGGCCCTGCTCCCGGAAGACGACCAACCTCAAACTCGTCCCAGGCGTAGGCATCGTAGGCATGCAAGGCCCCAGATATTTCGAACACGTGTCACCCTTTTTGGAATGCCCGATGATGAGGTTTTAAGACACTACCGTCTACCTCCCAAAATCATCATAGACACTCTCTCATTAATAGAAAGTGATCTTGAGCGGCAAATTGACAGTCCAACAGCAATACCACCACTGACGCAATTTATGGCGGTGTTACATTTCTGTGCCTCAGGATCGTTTCAAACAACGGTGGGAATAGTGGCGGGCATCTCCCAATCCTCCTTTTCCCGGATCCTGAGGGCAGTGATGGAGGCACTTTTCAAGCACCTCCATCATTTTATTAAAATGCCTTTGGATATGGGTGCCCTTAGTGTGGCCAAGGCCAATTTTTACCAAATAGCTGGCTTCCCACACATCATAGGGGTTGTGGATGGTACTCACATACCACTTCAGCCTCCAGCACGGCTGGAGGCAATATTTAGGAACAGGAAACACTATCACTCCCTGAATGTAATGGTGGTATGTGATGCCTCCCTCCAGATCCTGTCCCTGAATGCTAAATTACCAGGAAGTGCACATGACTCCTTCGTCATCCGGCAATCAGGGATATGGCAGAAATTAACCAACCTACAAGCTGGTGATGCGTGGCTTCTGGGTAAGTGGAGACCTTTAGTACATAACAATGTTAAGCTTGATACACAGTGTTCCTGATGTGGTCTATTTTTGTTCACAGGAGACAGTGGATACCCTTGCATGTCCTGGCTGCTCACTCCTTATTTGGCTCCCACACCAGGGCCACAAAGTGCGTATAATTCCGCACTTACAGCCACCAGGCAAGTGGTGGAGCGCTGTATCGGCCTTTTAAAAGGCCGATTCAGATGCCTCCACCGCTCTGGTGGCGAGCTCATGTATGTGCCGGATATGGTGTCGAAAATTGTGGTCCTGTGTGGGATATTTCACAACATTGCCATAAGGAGTGGTGTCCCAATGCAGCCAGAGGATGCCTTACCTGAGGATGGCCCCCCCGAGGTTGGTCGAAGGTCAGTATGTGGGGGGGCCATACGCGATGATGTGGTGGCCAGATTTTTTAGGTAAGTTTGTTCAAAACTCCAGTGTTTATACCTAATGTGTTTGTTTTTTTTGGCAAACATCTAATTTTTTTATAATTTTCTCACCATCTTCTGTTTGTTCACATAATCTTTGGCACTCCAACGCTCACTACTTCCTGCTACCCTTACCAAACCTGGATCTGGTCCTTTTGGGCATATATTCTGGAACCCATATCGCAACGCCATGTTTGTGGAATCATGTTGGCATGGTCCTTCGTCAACCAGTTCTTGATTTTGTGTTTTTATTTATTTTTTTCTTGGTATGTGTTGTATTTGAATTTATCACTGTGTATTTTTTTTGGGAGTGACCACTTTGTTTTCTCTGTTATGTGGTGAATAAATGTTTGAAGAGTGAAATGGTCTTCCTTTTTTGGGACGTTAACAGCAAGTGTAACCAGGTTAACACAAGTTACATTTGACTAAGGGGTAAACCAGTACTGACGCCAGTTGAGCAAAACTGAAATATGTTTTCAGCTTTCCAATCCACACCAAAAGGAAGCCTGGCCCAACCTTGGGATTTGTAAGATTGGCCTAAGCAGCTTGCGCACCAAGTAGGAACCTGGAAAATGTAGAAATCTGAAATTGACACTACACCCAAAAAGGGAAATTACATTGTTACTGTTATGTGTTTCTGGTGTCTGTTTGACATACAAAGACAAAACACAATCTAACTTTTAAAAAAGGGAAATCCTTGCAGGAACTTATGTCAGGCTAAACTATCTTGGTTTTGGTTTTTAAAAATGAGCCACAACGTATATTTGTCTTTAAAAATTTATTTGGCAAATACAACAAAAAAAAAAAAACTAATGCCGAAGGAGGCCAGACAGCCGGTCGAGGGCCACCAGAAGGCCGATTACATGGAGGCGCATCTGCCCCACAACATCCGCCACCTCTTGCCGACGCCTCTGTTCCTCTGTGGGTGAGAAAAGTGTGTGGGTTAATACAACAATAGGGACTCCACAGAAAAACATAAAAAAAAAAACAAATCACTCCTAAACCCAAAAACATAAATAAAAAGGGTGGGCTGGCAAAAATACAAGGCCTAGGTACAAATTCCCACAGGTATGATATGTGTATGCTTAAATCACCAGGAAGAGGTAAAGGCAAACCTTCACAATCAACAAAAGTCAAGCCACAAAAACACGAAGAAAGGCACGACACATGATTACATACAAACAGTTTGTGCTTTTAAAAAAAATAATAAAAAACATACCGGGAAACAAATCGGGAGCTCCGGCAAAACCTCCATGATCCTCCTCGGAGGATCCGTCATTCCCCAAAGAATGGGGCGGAGTTATGCTGGACTACGGGGAGGGGGTAATTGGAAGAGGGGTGGGTGGAGGAGAGGGGGAAGTGGGACGGAGGGGAAGGAGGCCCGACATTTCCGGGAGAGGGTCTGGGAAGGATGGGGAGGAGTGGGGAATAGGCGAAAGATTTGGGGTGGAGTGTTGGCTGGGGGTTGGGGAGAGTGGGCGGGAACGCCGACGTTGACGGCGGAGTCTTGGCTGTCCCCCTAAAATATGTCAAATAAATTGCGTTTAGTTTATGGACAAATCCGGGCAAACAAACAAAAAAAAAAAAAGAAAAAAGAAATAAAACCAAAAAAAATAGCAGTAGAATTAAAAATTCATAAAAAGAGGGAAAACATGCAGACGCAGATATGAGTACAAATAATAAATAGAACAGACAGGAAAACATGCACACGCAGATATGAGTACAAATAATAAATAGAACAGACAGGAAAACATGCAGACGCAGATATGAGTACAAATAATAAATAGAACAGACAGGAAAACATGCACACGCAGATATGAGTACAAATAATAAATAGAACAGACAGGAAAACATGCACACGCAGATATGAGTACAAATAATAAATAGAACAGACAGGAAAACATGCAGACGCAGATATGAGTACAAATAATAAATAGAACAGACAGGAAAACATGCAGACGCAGATATGAGTACAAATAATAAATAGAACAGACAGGAAAACATGCACACGCAGATATGAGTACAAATAATAAATAGAACAGACAGGAAAACATGCAGACGCAGATATGAGTACAAATAATAAATAGAACTGAGAGGAAAACATGCAGACGCAGATATGAGTACAAATAATAAATAGAACAGACAGGAAAACATGCACACGCAGATATGAGTACAAATAATAAATAGAACAGACAGGAAAACATGCAGACGCAGATATGAGTACAAATAATAAATAGAACAGACAGGAAAACATGCACACGCAGATATGAGTACAAATAATAAATAGAACAGACAGGAAAACATGCAGACGCAGATATGAGTACAAATAATAAATAGAACAGACAGGAAAACATGCACACGCAGTTTGCCCCACAAACACAAACATTAAAACCACAATACATAACACTTACTTGCCAGGATCTGCATGCGAAAGCATGCCAGCAAGCGGGGCGTTCGCCGTTGCAGGTCGGACCACCTGCGCTCCAGCTGCCCGATGTTGCGGCGTGATCCGAAGGACCGCAGGCGGGACCGTACCTCCGCATACGCGGAGCGCTTCTGCCGGTTGGTCATGGGTTCTGGCTGGCTGGTGATCCGGCGATCCATGACCTCCGTAAGCACCAGCAGCTCACGCCTGGTGAATGCGGAGGCTCTCATGATGGCAATGGTGTTTTTCTTAAAAATCATTTTTGATAAAGTGTGTAAAAATTTTCTGATTGGCTAATGTATTTTGGAAATTAACAGGAGCAATTTTATTGGTTAGTGTATGAGTCATGTGTTCGACAGGGCCAGAAATCTCTGGAGAGTTAGGATAGGCTTGATGCAGTGACATGCGTAAGCAAATTTAAATAAAGAAATGAACCCAGGGAAATATGCGGGGATACACAGCAATAGTACAATTGTTTAATTGTGGTTCACATGTTTTTTAAACAATAAAAGCGAATGTTTCATCCGTACGTATTCTGCGGGTAAACACAAACACAGACAAGAGTAAAGTTTCTTGCATTGTGTTGAAAAAAAACAAACAATTAAGCTAATTGATACATTGATTGGCATGATACGATTGATGGAGGTAGGCAGAATAAAGGAGCAGGTAATCGACATCTGACAAGGCCACTTCCTGTTTATACTTGTGCGTGCGTTCCTTTCAAGCCATTTCGGGGATGTACGCTCGCTATTTCGTACGCTCGTTAGTTAGAGGAGGGGTCGTCAGAGTTTAGGGAGGAATTTTAGATGCGAACGAAAATACGAGCGAGCCATTGAATTTAAATATTTTTGTACGTACGCCTAACGTACGTGCGCCCGCTTGCGTGCGGCTCTGAATGAGGGCCAAAGATTTTAATTATAAATATTAAAAAGGTTTCAGATGAGCTCATGGAATATGGCTGCATAGTATTGTAAATGGAATAAAACACACAAGCATGTACGGATAACGGAATGGGTATGAAGTTCATATCCTGACGGCAGCAGGTAAGTACCCTATGCCTACCCCTCCCCACCAGTGGCAGGCTGGGCCAGGGGTAGGGTGCCAGGTGCCCCCCGGGCCGAAAGTGCAATGCGGGCCGTGGGCCACGGGCAGTCTGTGTCTCTGTGACACAGACTGCACCGCGCATGTAGCGCTGACCGGACGGAGTTCGGTCAGCACTACACAGTGACTGACAAACACACAGCCGCCAGTGCCAGCGGCTATGTGTTTGTTTTGAGTGGCAGCATATGAGCCAATGAGAGTCTGTTAGACTCTCACTGACTACCGCTGCGCCCACTGCAGGAGCCGCTCCATCTTCCGGTAGAGACGTCATAATGCAGAGCGGCCAAGGAGCCATAGGACAGACGGAGGAGCGGATGGCGGCGGGAGCGGGGATTCAGGTAAGTTTTTTATTATTATTATTTATTACGTGTGTGTGTGTGTACTGTGGGAGGGGGGGACTACTACTGGGGGCACTACAAGGGGGATTGCTACTGGGGGCACTACAAGTGGGAGAGCACTACTGGGGGCTTTACAAGGGGGAGAGCACTACTAGGGGCTCTACAAGGGGGATTACTACTGGGCACACAACAAAGGGGGGCTACTACTGGGGTCATTACAAGGGGGGATTACTACTGGGGGCATTACAAAGGGGGGGGACTACTACTGGGGGCACTACAAGGGGGAGAGAGCACTACTGGGGGCACTACAAGGGGGGAGAGCACTACTGGGGGCATTACAAGGGGGGATTACTACTAGGGGCATTACAAAGGGGGGCTACTACTGGGGGCACTAAAAGGGGGAGAGAGCACTACTGGGGGCACTACAAGGGGGAAAGAGCACTACTGGGGGCACTACAAGGGGGGAGAGCACTACTGGGGGCATTACAAGGGGGGGATTACTACATGGGGACATTACAAAGGGGGGACTACTACTGGGGGCACTACAAGGGGGGAGAGCACTACTGGGGGCACTACAAGGGGGGAGAGCACTACTGGGGGCATTACAAGGGGGGGACTACTACTGGGGGCACTACAAGGGGGGATCTACTACTGGGGGCACTGCATAGGGGGTACCACTACTGGGGGCACTATATGAGGGGCTTACATCTGGGGGCACAAGGGGCACTGCACAGGGGGGACCACTACTGGGGGCACTATATAAGAAGCTTACTACTGGGGGCACAAGGGGCACTGCACAGGGAGGACCACTAGTGGGGGCACTGTATAAGGAGCACTGCATAGGAGGATCACTACTGGTGGCCTGTATAAGGGGATCCTCTCCTAGGGCACAGGGGGCGCTGCATATGGGCACCACTACAGGGGGCTGTCCCATATCTTTATTTTTACTTTACATTAATTCCATATGAACCCGTCTCCTCCCTGGAACACTTGAGGGGGGGGGGTGGCTAAGAACGCACGCGCTTCGGGCACCCTGGCTACACGCTACTCCTCTGCCAGGACCACCTGCATGCATTTGCCCCCCAGGCTAAAATTTGCCAGCCAGCCCCTGCTCCCCCCCCTAACCTTTCCTTAGTGGTACCTAACCCCCCCCCACCCCTTCCCCTAGCCTAACCCTAATACTCCCAGGGGGTGCCTATGCCGGCTGTCAGGATTACGTTGACGGGCTAAAGATAGATGTTGGTATTTGGACGCCTATCTTTAGTCCCGGGTCGGGATCCTGACAGCCGTCGTCCCGGCTGCTGGTAATTTAACTACATGCCCGGATAACGTACGCTATATCTTTGGCACAGACAAATGTAGACATGGTTATCTAATTAAATTCTCCATGGTTAAATAGATATTGTCACTCAAAGCTGAACATTCAACATTGAATTTGTCTGGAACCAAATTCCTTGCAAACTAGATATCAGTGGGAGTTAACTAGGCAGAATTCTAGATCACTAACTCCGGACGGAGTTCGGTCAGCGCTACACAGTGACTGACAAACACACAGCCGCCAGTGCCAGCGGCTATGTGTTTGTTTTGAGTGGCAGCCAATGAGCCAATGAGAGTCTGTTAGACTCTCACTGACCACCGCTGCGCCCACTGCAGGAGCCGCTCCATCTTCCGGCTCCTGCAGTGGGTAAAGGGAGAGACGTCATAATGCTGAGCGGCCCAGGAGCCATAGGACAGACGGAGGAGCGGATGGCGGTGGGAGCGGGGATTCAGGTAAGGTTTTTTTTATTATTATTTATTACGTGTGTGTGTGTGTGTACTGTGGGAGGGGGGGGACTACTACTGGGGGCACTACAAGGGGGAGAGCACTACTGTGGGCTCTACAAGGGGGGGCTACTACTTGGGGCACTACAAGGGGGATTGCTACTGGTGGCACTACAAGTGGTAGAGCACTACTGGGGGCTTTACAAGGGGGAGAGCACTACTAGGGGCTCTACAAGGGGGGAGAGCACTACTGGGGGCATTACAAGGGGGGATTACTACTAGGGGCATTACAAAGGGGGGGACTACTACTGGGGGCACTACAAGGGGGAGAGAGCACTACTGGGGGCACTACAAGGGGGGAGAGCACTACTGGGGGCATTACAAGGGGGGATTACTACTAGGGGCATTACAAAGGGGGGGCTACTACTGGGGGCACTACAAGGGGGAGAGAGCACTACTGGGGGCACTACAAGGAGGAAAGAGCACTACTGGGGGCACTACAAGGGGGGAGAGCACTACTGGGGGCATTACAAGGGGGATTACTACATGGGGACATTACAAAGGGGGGGATCTACTACTGGGGGCACTGCATAGGGGGTACCACTACTGGGGGCACTATATGAGGGGCTTACTACTGGGGGCACAAGGGGCACTGCACAGGGGGGACCACTACTGGGGGCACTATATAAGAAGCTTACTACTGGGGGCACAAGGGGCACTGCACAGGGATGACCACTAGTGGGGACACTGTATAAGGAGCACTGCATAGGAGGATCACTACTGGTGGCCTGTATAAGGGGGTCCTCTCCTAGGGCACAGGGGGCGCTGCATATGGGCACCACTACAGGGGGCTGTCCCATATCTTTATTTTTACTTTACATTAATTCCATATGAACCCGTCTCCTCCCTGGAACACTTGAGTGGGGGGGTGGCTAAGAACGCACGCGCTTCGGGCACCCTGGCTACACGCTACTCCTCTGCCAGGGCCACCTGCATGCATTTGCCCCCCAGGCTAAAAGTTGCCAGCCAGCCCCTGCTCCCCCCCCTAACCTTTCCTTAGTGGTACCTAACCCCCCCCAACCCTTCCCCTAGCCTAACCCTAATACTCCCGGGGGGTGCCTATGCCGGCTGTCAGGATTACGTTGACGGGCTAAAGATAGATGTCGGTATTTGGACGCCTATCTTTAGTCCCGGGTCGGGATTCTGACAGCCGGCGTCCCGGCTGCTGGTAAATTAACTACATGCCCGGATAACGTACGCTATATCTTTTGCACAGACAAATGTAGACATGGTTATCTAATTAAATTCTCCATGGTTAAATAGATATTGTCACTCAAAGCTGAACATTCAACATTGAATTTGTCTGGAACCAAATTCCTTGCAAACTAGATATCAGTGGGAGTTAACTAGGCAGAATTCTAGATCACTAATTACTTTAAATTGATTGTATGCTTGCTAATAACTTGACACAGAATATGGAATGCATTGATTACTATGAATGATCACTTAAAAAAAAAAATCATAGGACTGTCTACCAAATAATCGGTATCCGGTCATTAGGTCTACATTGTCTAGATAGACAATATTTGGGTAGACAATGGAAGATAGACAGGAAATAGATAGACAGGGACTGAAGGTCGACAGGGTCTGAAAGTCGACACACTGAAGGTCGACTAGTAACAAGGTCGACAGGGTCTGAAGGTCGACTAGTAACAAGATCGACAGGTATGAAGGTCGACATGCAGTAGGTCGACAGGGACTGAAGGTTGACAGGGTCAGATGGTTGACACACTTTAGGTCGACTGGTAACAAGGTCGACCTGTATGAAGGTCAACAGGCAGTGGGTCGACAGGGTTAGGAGGTTAACACACTAAAAGTCAACTGGTAACAAGGTCAACAGGTATGAAGGTCGACAGGCAGTAAGTCGACATGGACTGAAGGTCGACAGGGTCAGAAGGTTGACACACTAAAGGTCGACTGGTAACAAGGTAGACATGTACTGAAGGTCGACATGGTCATTAGGTCAACACTAATATAGTCAATATGCAAATGGTCGACACATGTTTTTTTTTTTTTTAGATCCCTAATATTTACTCTAACCCTAACCCTCATTTGGTGCCTAATCCTAACCGTTGGGGTAAGTGCCTAACCCTAACCGTCGGGGTAAGTGCCTAACCATCGGGGTAAGTGCCTAACCCTAACTGTCCGGGTAAGTGCCTAACCGACGGTGTAAGTGCCTAACCCTAACCGTCGGAGTAAGTGCCTAACCCTAACCGTCAGGGTAAGTGCCTAACCTTGACACTAACCCTCACAAAAAAATAAAGTGTCGACAATTTGACTATATAAGTGTCGACCTACTGCCTGTAGACCTTCATACCTGTCGACCATGTTACTAGTGGACCTGTCGGAGTAAGTGCCTGACACTAACCCTTAAGAAAAAAAAAACGTGTCGACCATTTGACTATATGAGTGTCGACGTACTGCCTTTCGACCTTCATACCCGTCCACCTTGTTCCAGTCGACCTTTAGTGTGTCAACCTTTAGTGTGTCGACCTTCTGACCATGTCAACCTCCAGTCCCTGTCGACCTACTGCTTGTCGACCTTCAAACCTGTCGACCTTGTTACCAGTTGACCTTTAGTGTGTCGACCTTCTGACCCTGTTGACCTTCAGTCCATGTCGACCTACTGCCTGTCGACCTTTAGTACCTGTCAACCTAGTGCCTGTCGAAATTCTGTACCTGTCGACCTATTGCCTGTCGACCTTCAATACCTGTAGACCTGGTTACCAGTCGACCTTTAGTGTGTCGACCTCCAGACCCTGTCGACCTTCAGTCCCTGTCTATCTATTGCCTGTCTATCTTCCATTGTCTATCCAAACATTGTCTATCTAGACAATGTACACCTAATGAACCACACCCCAACCAATCAGAACTTACTTAACATTTATCTAGCACCCTTTAGAAAATAATAACTAGAATCTGATTGGTTGCTACTGGCAACATCTCCACTTCTAAAACCTGCACTTTATTAAATATTAGAGATGAGCAGGCCCGTTTCCCAGGGAACCAAGCCCACTTGAACTTCAGGGATCCGAGACACAGCTCGAATCTCCCCGCACTCCCTGAATCCCTAATCGAGGCAAAACCTTGAGATCCTGCTGTTGGATCTTGGAGTTTTGCCTCGAGCGGCCATTTTCAAAGTCCCATTGAAGTCTATGGACTTGCCGCTGATTGGCTGAGAGAGCTGTCTGTCACAGATCTCAGCCAATAAGCACTTGCCCATAGACTTCAATGGGCAAAGGAAGAGGAAGAAAGATTCCACCCATCCCCCTGCATTGACACTGTTTGCCCCCCTGTTGCCGGCACCACCGGCACCCCTGCATTGCCGACACCCTGCACTGAGGACACTGTCAGCACAGTGCACTGCTGCCCCCGTACTGAGGACACCATCAGCTCCCTCACACTGCCGACACTGCTGGCAAACACAAACTGAGGACACCCCCACACTGCCGCACTCAGGACACTGTCGGCACCTGCACACTGAGGACACAGCCGACACCCCTGCATTGCCGACACCACTGGCACCCACACACTGAGGACACCGTCCGCACCCTGAAACTGCTGGCACCTACACACTGAGGACTCCGCTGGCACCCTTGCACAATGCCAGAACCGCCACCTTGAGGACACCACTGGCACCGTTGCACTGAGGACACCGCTGGCACCCCCAATCTGCTGACACCACTGGCACCCTGCACTGAGGACACTGCCCCACACATACTGAGGACACACCGCTGGCACCCCTAAACTGCCGACACTGCCAGCACCTCCGCACTGAGGGCATCCCTGCTCTGCAGACACTGCCGACACCCTGCACTGAGGACACTCCCTGTACTGAGGACACCATCAGCCCCCCCTGCACTACCAACCCTGCCGGTACTCCCACACTGAGGACACCAGCGACACCCCCACACTGCCGACACCACCAGCACCTGCACACTGAGGATGCTACTGTCATTCTCGCACTGAGGACACTGCCAGCATCCCCACACTGCCTACACCGCTGTCACCATAAGTGCACCATTGGTATATCCAACACACACTGTATCCAACCCACACTGTATCCGACCTGCACTGTATCCAACCCTCACTGTATACCGCACTGTATCCAACCTGCACTGTATCCAACACTATATCCGACCTGCACTGTATCCAACTCACAATGTATCCAACACTGTATCCAACTCACACTGTATCCGACCTGCACTGTATCTAACCTCCACTGTATCCAACCCACACTGTATTCCGCACTGTATCCAACCCGCACTGTATCCCGCACTTTATCCAACCCGCACTGTATCCGACCCACACTGTATCCAACCTGTACTGTATCCAACCTGCGCTGTATCCAACCCGCACTGTATCCGATCCACACTGTATCCAACCTGCGCTGTATCTGACCTGCGCTGTATCTGACCTGCGCTGTATCTGACCTGCACTGTATCTGACCTGCACTGTATCTCACCTGCGCTGTATCTCACCTGCACTGTATCTGACCCGCACTGTTTCTGACCTGCATGTATGGTATGGAATGCTGTTTTAATGGTTGGGGAGATTTTGAGGAACTGCTCAACAAAAAGGCTGATTAACTGGGGCTTTACATGGGCACAGAGTGCCAGTCATGAGTGGTCCAGCACCCCCAGGAGGGAAATACAGATTGGGCACTGAGAATAGGCATGTGCTGGGGGCATGTGCACTTGTGTAGGGAGCATTCATGTCCACTGCTGCTATTTACACTAGGGATGAGCGGGTTCGGTTCTCAGAGAACTGAACCCACCCGAATTTTGGTATCCGGGGCGATCCGAGCAAAGCTAGGATCTCCCTGCCTGCCCTGGATCCCTCTCCCGAGGCAAAACCTCATGATCTGCTGTTGGATCTCGAGGTTTTGCTTCAAGTGGCCATTTTTGAAAATCCCTTTGCATTCAATGGGCAAAGCGCTGATTGGCTGACAGAGCCGTCTGTCACGGTTCTCAGCCAATCAGCGTTAAGCCCATTGAATGCAGGTAAAAAATAACTAAAAGAAGATGGCGCTGGTTCCCGCGTCCGGCACCCCCGCTGGTGACACACCTGCTACCGACACCCCCCGCTGCCGACACACCAGCTGTCGGCACCCCCACTGCTGACGCAGCCCCGCTGCTGACACCACTGGCTCCCCCATGTTTCCGACACCGCCGGCACCCTGCATTGAGAACACTTCTGCACTGCTGACACAGTCAGCAAACCTGCACTGAGGACACCGCTGGCACCCCCGCTCTGCCGACACTACCGGTACCCTGCACTGAGGACACTGCCAGCACTCCCACACTGTCATTCCATGTACTGAGGACACCGTCAGCAACCTCCGCACTGCAGACACAGCCAGCAAACCTGCACTGAAGACACCGCTGGCACCCCCGCACTGCCGACACCACCGGTACCCTTCACTGAGGACACTGCCAGCACCGCAGCACTGCCATTCCATGTATTGAGGACACCGTCAACAACCCCCGCACTGCTGACACAGCCAGCAAACCTGCACTCAAGACACCGCTGGCACTCCTGCATTGCCGACACCACGGGAGCCCTTCATTGAGGACACTTTCAGCACCGCAGCACTGCCATTCCATGTACTGAGGACACCGTCAGCAACCCCCGCACTACCGATATAGCCAGCAAACCTGCACTGAAGACACCGCTGGCACCCCTGCACTGCCGACACCACCGGTACCCTTCACTGAGGACACTGGCAGCACCGCAGCACTGCCATCCCATCCCATGTACTGAGGACACCATCAGCAACCCCGCACTGCTGACACTACTGTCACAGTAAGTGTACTTTTGGTGTATCCAACCCACACTGTTTCCAAGCTACACTGCATCCAACCCACTATGTATCCCGTACTGTATTTAACCCACACTGCAGCCGGCCTCCACTGTATCCAACCCACACTGTATCCCGCACAATATCAGACCCGCACGGTATCCAATCCACACCGTATCCCGCAATATATTAGAACCGCACTGTAATCCACACTGTATCCGACCTGCACTGTTTCTGACTCACAGGTACAGAAGGTACGGAGCACTGTTTTTAATGGTCAGGGAGATTTTGGGGAACTGTTCAAGAAAAAGTCTGATTGATCGGGGCTTTACAAAGGTCAGTCATTGGTGGCCCGGCACCCCCCATGAGGAAAATACAGATTGGGCAGTGAGAATAGGCATGTGCTGGGGGCAAGTAATTGTTTTGAGCAAGGATATTCCATGCACGATGTCGATTTTTAGTACATTTCTGTGTTGCATTGTTACTTTTACTTGTGAGATGGTTTGAATATGCCAATATTGTGTGAGGTGGTCAAAATTGACTGGAAATGACTGGAAATAAATGTTATTGAGGTTAATAATACTGTAGGGGCAAAAAAAGGACCAAATTATGAGATTTTAGCTTTTTTTATAATTTTTTGAAAAAAAATCCAGATCCAAAACACGAAAAACAAAACACCAAGGAAAAAATCCAAAACCAGATTCAGATCCCAAACCAGGGGAGATCCAGATACAAAACCAAAACCAAAACACGAGGGTCAGTGCACATCTCTAATTTACACATGGTTTAGGGGTTTTTTGTTTGCTGCTTGTTAATTACGACTACTTGTTTTGAGCAAGGATATTCCACGCACGATTCTTAGTAAATGTCTGTGTTGTATTGTTCTATTGAACGTACTTGCCAGTTAGTTTGGTTATTGCGAATACATTACTAATTTGGCAAACATTTGTAAACAGAAATAACTGCCGTGTGTGTGAGCCTCTGCTCTGTTGGTTGCTTAGTATAGCCAGCCAGCCTTTGGCCTATGTTGCTGAACAATATTGTGAGCTGTGAAGTGGTTGCTGACTTGCAGATGTATGTAATGAGAAATGGGCGGCTTTATACAGTGGTGGGCGTCCTGGTATACTGCTGCGATCGCATTCTTTATATAATTTCACAGCGTGCAGGTGCTTGCGATTGAAGACTTGCGATCCATGCTGAATGAGGCCTCATGTACAATACAGTACATCCTTATGCTGAATAGTAGTGCAGAGGTCTGGTACAGGTACTGTAAGTTTATAAACGTGTTCCACTCTATCAGTAGCTTTGAATAACTGTTGGTATAACTGTAACAGTTACTCAGCACCACTGACAATTTATTAAACATCTCTCCATAAAGTATATGTAACTCACTGTTTATATAACCATTACATGTAATGTAAACCATACTACATCATTCCTTTAAACAATGTAATTGTCATTGCTCCCGGGTCATATCTTTTTCAATGTTCTTTGCTTTCAGATGCGTTCTATGACTGAACAATAAATATTACAGTATGTGCCCACTGCCTATAATATACCTATTTTTAAAACATTTCTGTGTTCTGCTGGTTTTTCTGCAGTGATGTGTAACTTTTAGGCTACTATGGATATGTGATCCCTCAGCGAATAGACAGTAATAGCAACTGACCAAGATCATTTATATTTTCTATAGGAAAAAGTATAAAGACTGTTGCCTTATGCTATGATCCCCCACCGTTCACATTTGTAGAGAGTGAAATGCCAAACATTTTTAAAATCCCAAATGTGTATTCTTTTAGATAATGTATACTTTTTATAGGGCTATAAGGTCACCGGGTGTGTATTTTAAGTTCAGAGATTTAGACTTTTGAGCACTTAACTTGAATTACTTGAAATATACGTATTTCCGATATTAAGCAGCTAATATGGTGATATCATAGTCAATTAAATATTTGTGGAAATAACAAAATTGAACAACATAAGGGGCCATATTTATTTTGATAATACAGCCATTTTCTGGGGGATACCCGCAAAACTTTAGCATTCCCAGGATGTATGAAGGGCAGATTGCAGCAGAAATTGGAGATATCTGTTGTGCTCCCTCCATTTTCGATTGCAAAATCACCTCCCATAGCAGGGGCGGTTTTAAGGGAGGAGGGGGCCCGTATTTCCCTCCTCCCCAGCACTGCAGTAGACTCTGGCTTTGTGCCAGGGTCTAATGCACATGCATTAGTCTCCGGGAAAATGGTCGCTACACCATTTTTCCAGTGATTTCCGTCTGCAGCATCGGCAGACGTGGGACTCCGGAGAGGTAATATAATATAATATGGGTGGATGGTGAGCACCCGTTATAGATCTGCCAATGCCCCATTGGTGTCTAATGAAGGCTGAATAGGTGAATCATTCAAGCATTTCTATTAGCAAAGGGCAATGATTTTGATAGAGGAAACATTAACATTTTCTGATTTGTCCTATTATAAAACTTCTAAATAGATCAGTTCCAGCACTATTTCATTAGCTTTCAATGTTAACTGTAATGTAACAATAATTAGTCTCTACAACAGCAAAAAAAAAAATTTTTTGAAAATGAGTAAACTCCATGTTTTTGTCAAACCATAGCCCTTGTTTATATGGACGTACAAGTTGATCTCAACTCTTTTCATGCGGTGCAGAAGGTTTTATGCTCAACGGGCCTGATTCAAAGTCGGCTGCAATGGCGATGTTTGCACAGTTGAGTGACTTTTTTACTGCTCATGCGCATGAGTCGTACTGTGCGTGCGCCAAGTTTAATTGCCGACGGTGGTCGCAGTGTGGACTTGGACGCAGTATGATTGACAGACTGGGAGGGTTTGTAGGAGGGATCGCAAGGTGGCAACTCAAACGCTGGTGTGTCACAACCATTTTGTCTGTTCCTGCCACTGTGAATTCGTACGCAGTGGTTTTGGCTTTGGCGGTTTACTTCCGACGGACATTCTGAGTGCCCATAGGGTTTTTTCAGAACATTGATGGTGCAACAGATGAGCGATCGATGGTTCTTCTGTGTACACAAGCCGTCAGACTTCAGACGTCTCAATAAAAATCCCGGCGGCTGCATCGTTTACATAATTTCGCACAACAGCTGCGTACGGGATCGCAGAAGCACAGGCATTAGTGTCCAGCGGTGAATCAGGCCCATGTGACAAATTGCTCACCATCCAGTCAGAATTGAATATACATTTTTTATATTGGCAATAGCAATAGATACGAGGTATGTCTATTAAATAACGAGACTGATTAAATAACTCATCTTTATTTATCGGTATTACAAATTTAATGTCTGTCCCCTTCAATATACTCCCCGTTTGCACTAATACATTGCTGTAGTCTTGTTTTCCACTGGTGGAAGGCATGGAGCAAATCAATTTCTGTTAGTTGTTTCAACATATCTGCCGTTTTCTTCTTTACAGCATCAACTGATTCAAAATGTGTCCCTTTAAGCACTGATTTAACTTTTGGGAAAAGCTCAAAGTTGCAAGGTGCTAAATCGGGTGAATATGGAGGATGTTCATGTGTAGTAATGTGATTGTCGGTCAAAAATTGCTTCACAGAAAGTGCTTTGTGATCAGGGTCATTGTCCTGGTGAAGAATGAAACCATTTGTCCACAGTTGCGGCCGTTTCTTTCTGACTCTTTCTCTCAGCTTTTTCAAAACTTCCTTATAATAATGCTGGTTACTGTTGTGCCTTCTGGAACCCATTCTTGCAAAATTACACCCTTGATATTAAAAAAAACAATGAGCATTGCTATGAATTTTGACTTGCTTTGACAAGCTTTTTTCTTTCTTGGTGATGACGGTGTTTTCCAGTGCATTGACTGTGTCACACGCCACCGAGACCCCAGAGTCAGACCCCTTTGTTTACCTTCGTGGGCACTCTCCCGCAACGTTCACAGGAGGCTGTGTCATAGTTTCCGACTGGCTCCATCTGTGTCTCCTCCTCGGGACATGGGTGCAGGTGATGTGCTTTGGCTTCCCCGGGATGCGGCAGTGGCGTCCTCCACTCCTCTCGTCTTCATCGGCCTCTGCTGTCCCTCTGCTGCAGTGGGTCCGGTGTCTCACATGAATCAGCTGCCGCTCACCATAGTAGATGGGAGCAGCCACCTTGGACCGGGCATGTGATGCTGTCTCCACCAATGGAGCAGCTTCCCCTCTGAATCCGGCCAGTCAGCTCCCAGCAGTCTGTATAAAGGGGCCTCCTGTCCCACTAGCAAGTTGCCAGTGCAACAGGACTTTCAGTCTATTACTGAGCTCCCTTACTGTGCTCCCAGTGTATCTGCTGAATCCTCAGTACCTATACTCAGTGTGACAATCCAGCCGTCCTTTATTCACCTGGAGTCCAGCTACCTCCCGGTCCTAACCGGTGACAATCCAGCCATCCTCCATTCACCTGGAGTCCAGTTACCTCCCAGTCCCAACCGGTGACAATCCAGCCGTCCTCCATTCACCTGGAGTCCAGTTACCTCCCGGTCCTAACCGGTGACAATCCAGCCATCCTCCATTCACCTGGAGTCCAGTTACCTCCCGTTCCTAACCGGTGACAATCCAGCCATCCTCCATTCACCTGGAGTCCAGTTACCTCCCAGTCCCAACCAGTGACAATCCAGCCGTCCTCCATTCACCTGGAGTCCAGTTACCTCCCGGTCCTAACCAGTGACAATCCAGCCGTCCTCCATTCACCTGGAGTCCAGTTACCTCCCGTTCCTAACCGGTGACAATCCAGCCATCCTCCATTCACCTGGAGTCCAGTTACCTCCCGTTCCTAACCGGTGACAATCCAGCCATCCTCCATTCACCTGGAGTCCAGTTACCTCCCGTTCCTAACCGGTGACAATCCAGCCACCCTCCATTCACCTGGAGTCCAGTTGCCTCCTGCTCCTAACCGGTGACTATCCAGCCATCCTCCATTCACCTGGAGTCCAGTTACCTTCCAGTCCTCCCTGAGTTCAGCCATGCCTCAGTAACTACTCTTAGGCTCCTTCGGCCAATAAATCCTACATGCGCAGGAACTTCATTAAACCTAGTCTCCTCCAGAGAGCATCCGAGTTGAACAAAACAGGTCCAAGACCCAACCTGGGAACACAGCCTCAAATCCCTTCAACTGTCACAGACTGTCTTTTGGTTTCAGGATCATACTGGAAGATCCAGGTCTCATCACAAGTGATTACTTTATGAAACAGGTTTGGATCTGTGTCAAGTTGCTGCAGAAGTCAAACACAACATTGCTTACTAAAAATTTCAAATTGACATGTTGTTCAACTTTTAAACTTAGCATTTTTTCGGCACTCTACAGAAAATACAACCAAATTAAATGGCGACTCACAATCAACTGAACGTCATAGAGAGTTGTTGCTACTTGTTATGCAGGTTCAGATAAGTTCAAGGTTACTACATATGCAGTTAGAACCGGTTCTGACTGCTATGTTTACTAGGTGGAATCACAGTCTTGTTATTTTATAGACATACCTCGTATATGTCACGGTCTCCGGAGATACCTCTTAAGGGAACCGTCTGGAATCCGGATAGACAGGGAGTTATGAAGAGCAGGTGTAGAATCTAAGGTGCCAGGAAGGCCGATGGTTCAGCTGGAAGGAGCATGGATAGCTGAATATCCTGTTGTTTGTGGAGCAAGAACTGCTAATGCAGTTTAAAGTGACACATAAGCTGATGGTGTGGCTGATAATGTGACCTGCGAGTTGGTTCTGCGGCTAATGAGCCAGTATTGATGGTTAACAGGCCGATGGTGCGGCCAAGGGGCCGATGGTGCGGCTACTGAGCCGGTATTGATGGCCATCTGGCCAATGTTGAGGCCAAGGGGCTGATGGTGCGGCTGATAAGCCGATGTTAGTGGCCAATAGACAGATGGTGCGGCCAAGAGGCCGAAGGTGCGGCCAATGTAGATGGCCAATAGGCCTATAGAGCAGCTAAGGGGACGATGTTGCGGCTAACGAGCCGATGTATATAGCCAATTGGCTGATGGAGCGGCCAAGGGGCCGATGCTGCGGCTAACGAGCCGATTTAGATGGTATCTGATGGTGCTGTGGCTAGGCAAGCTGGAGGCAGCTCAGAGCTGACAGGGGAAACAGGTCTGCGACGAGGGAGCGCCCAGAGCCTGGAGACGGCTGCTGCTGCGGAGAGCCATCGCTGGATGGAAAGTCAGGGAAGCTGGTTCGAGACGGGGAATCAGCTGAGATGCGGCTGAAGTCAGAGAAGCCGGTCCGGAAACAATGGAGCATGGAGACGGCAGAACAGGAAGCAGGTAAGTGGAGCGCTGACCATGCAGCAGCCAATGGGATCAGGAATCCAATATGACTATATTGGATTCCTGATCCCATTGGCAAGGCAGCATGGATCCAAATGGGTTTAAATATCCAGGAGCACAAATCAACCAGCTGGTGCAATCATGACCTTACTTCCTGGGGCGTCCCTGATTGTTCTGGCCTTTGAAAACACTGGATTAACCCCATCCTGTCTGGGCACTATTTAAGAGGCCAAAACGCGGTTGGTAACAGTATATTATCACACTTGCCTACTTTTGAAAAAGCATTTCAGGGAGATTGTGAAACAACACCTATGAGCGTGGTGGTAAAGTGGGCGTGTGCTGCTACATCTGAGAGGAGTGCCATAAAATTGATTTACGTCCAAATGTAAATGAGCCCAAAAGCAGTTAGTAAGATCTGTTTGTTGATGAAAACGCACTGATACTTTTCAGAAAATACATGTAGCCATAGGGATCATTGTGCCTTATAACCAATGCAGGGAAATTATACTAATGATCCCATTTGAATGTTAATATCTCGTCAGGGAGACAAGGAGATTGCTGCTATTTCAGGGAGTCTCCCTGACAATCAGGGAGAGCTGGCAAGTATGGATTTTATGACATATCAAAAATGTGTATGGCTTTAAAAAGAGGGGTTAATGAAGGGCAGATTTATTTAGTAGATCAGATGAATTGTAAATCAACATGTAAATGACTTAAAAATAAGATTTGATAGATTTATCCCTTGGAGTATAATTCAAATTCCAATCTAAAAAAAATCAGCCTCAATACATTTTCTTCACTTATTCCTTTATAGTTTGTTTTTAGAGGAGAGGGGAATCGGGCATGTGGGAGGAACCTGCAAATACAGTATAAGGCCAGGCTCTCCACGAGAAATGCTAGGCCCGAATAGTGATATGTTCATACAATGGGGGAGATGTACGAAGCCCAGAAACGGTATCAGCGCACGTTATGTGCACTGATACCACTTCTCCCCGATGTATGATCGGGGGTCTGGGCGGTAAAGGACAGGGGCGCTATAAGATAGCAGCACTGACGGCAGGGCTATGTACGAATGCTCATAACGCATGACCGTTTGGCCGGCTGTAGCTGTCGTTATCAACAGCTACAGCCTGGCGTTAGCCTATCCCCACAGCAGGGACAGCGCTGTCCCTGCTGCGGCGGCTGCCGGCTCCAGGGCTCCATGCGGGGATCTCGCGATACTTGCGAGATCCCGCGCATGCTCAGTGGAGCCGGCCGGGAGAGAGACACAGCGCATCAGCACTAGGCTGATGCGCTGCTGTCTCTAGTGGGTAGTGCCGGAGGGGGGAGTTAACGCTCCCCCTCTCCGGCCGATGAGATGTTTATACATCTCATCGGTAGTGCTTCCTGCTTCGCCTTGGTATCAGAGGCGAAGCGGGAAGCGTTATTGTGGCACGTTAAGTGCCGCTATAATACATCTACTCCAATGTTAGGAATTCCACTACAGTGCTGAAGTGGGTGTGGCCACAACATGTTGGGCGCGTGGCGATGTCTCTTTGGCAAGTTTGGTCCTCAGTACTTTGTATTCTCTCCCTTGACTGGAAACAAACCCATAACTCATTGAAACAGAGAAAAAAGTAGAGTCTAACTATGGTGCACTATTACTTCAGCCCACACCGATCATTCAATTTCACAATTAAAACATATTTATCTTTATCGATTTATAATTATAATTATGTCATATGGGGTTACCAATCTGGCGAAATATATAAAATACAATCAAGAGTCAGACATAATAAGAATGTGTGCGGGATCATATGTAACTTTTGAACAAACCCATAACACCAGCACTGTGACATAACAATGCTTACCACTACGCCATAGCAAAGTGTGTGAGATCAATTTTGATACAAAGGGGTATATTTACTAAGGTGCAGGTTTTTAGAAGTGGTTTTGTTGCCCATAGCAACCAATCAGATTCTAGCTATTACTTTCTAGAAGGTGCTAGATAAATGTTAAGTAGAATTTGATTGGTTGCTATGAGCAACAAAACCACTTCTAAAAACCCGCACCTTAGTAAATATACCCCAAAGAGTCAGCTAATTTATATTGTTTGTATTGTCTATGCAATGTTATCTAATAATCTATTATCTTTTAATACTAATATAAATGCTGATCTTTCTCAAATAGGGCTAAATTCAGTATACTGTAAACTTGTGATAAAATTTCTATGGAAATTGAGTACTTACTTAAAATATAACACAATATTGGTCTTACAATATAGGTCAAATCATAATTTCAATGATGGCCACAAAGGAATATACTCTCCTGCTAATCCTATAGGAAGTAAACATTAAATCACATGCATCAATATAACAGATACAGTACATCCAAACGGAGTGCTCTGGAAAAGTGTTTATCTGGGACACATTTGTAAATATGTACATTCTGTTTCATTATACTCATTGTAGGAGATTATCACATTCCTGGCCTAAGAGTGGGTGTATAGCACTTCCATACATTGTACACAAGCTGTAATGCCAAGTTGTTAAATGATGTAGCAGAAGTATTACTCCCTGATACATGTGACTCACTAAGGGATATTTCCACAAGTCCAGAAATGTACAGCTAATACGTGTTACACCACATGCCTACTTTAGCTGAAATACCCACATTTTGGGTATTGACAGGGGGTGGTCAGTGGTAACGGGGGTGTGGTGGTGAGAACGCAGGCGTGTCTGTGCTTTGGAATGCCATTTCAGGGGCGTGGATAATTAAGATGCATCGTCAGCGTACACGTCACATGGCTGAATTAAACACAGCAGCACTCACAGTGCTTGCGGTAGGGTATGGTCAACCACAAGTGGTGCGTATGGTTCCAATGTCAGCCGATCTTTAATACACTTCCTGGAGATGATGTATGTTACTAAGGGAAAGTGGGCGTCTTGTGTCAGGCTGGTGGGTGTCTAATTACATACCGCGATCGCATGGCAAAACATAGTAGGCGTGCTAATGTCTTGCTAGCAATCAACCAAACCGGATCAGACCCGGAATTTAACCGGCGCAAACCCAGGATATTCCCGAGTCAGCGGCATTCACACCGGAGCCGGGTCTGCAGTGACACGGCTCTTCTGGCCTGGAAGTGAATGCTTGGAGATGATGTAATCTCCAAGCGCCACTGAAGCCGGCCAATCAGCCGGCATGCGGCACGCTCCAGGTCATCGTGATCCGGATTGCGCCGATTACACTGCAAGGTTTCACGGGTCATTCCCGTGTCACTCGACCCAGGAATCCAACTCTGTCCCCTTTTACACCAGAGCTACTCGGGTTAAACCTGCAATAACCCGGGTTTTAGCTCTGGTGTAAAAGGGGTATTAGAGAGACCAATCCCGGGATCGTTAAGATCCCTGGATTTTGGGCCAAAAATACTGGGATTTGAATCCCGGGACTGGTGCCTCCAATCCTGGCACTGCCCCAGCCCTGCATGTGACGCCAGAGGTTATGCTGCACAGCCCCACGCCTGCCTGCCCCATCAGCAGCTGCGCCAGCCCACTTAAGTGGAGGTCTGTCTGCCGAGTCAGTGCTGTGGCCGTGTGGTGACAGTGATTGACACTGTCACTGTGTCACACTGTGTGCGGCAAATGCATGATTTCTAGAGGGGGGGTTCCAAATACTTGATTTTAAATCAAGAGTGGCCGATCCATGAAAAAGGCATAATCAGCACCTAACCAGCTATAATATACTGTACGTCATACGAAGTATAGTGTATGTAATAATTCTGACATATACAGGACCAGCGATGTTTTTATTTCAGAGGTGGGCACCATTTCAGATCATTTGAGCAAGTTTGGGACTCTGGGGGAGCAGCAATAAAACCTTGCACTGCCCTATACAGACACTGGTGAGAATAATATGCAACAGGCCTTGAGCAATAACCGTTCATCTCGGACCTGGTCTACCGACAAATATTTCTGCCTCCTGAAACACGGAGAAACACGTTGAGGACACGGAGGACTAGTTGAGAATATTGAGCCCAGTGATCAATACGCTACTGCTCACCTCGTGGGATTTACACATACAAGCTTCACCGATTCATTAATTTACAACAGCTTTACCCCATTTGACCCGCGCAGCTTCCTGGGAGTGAGAGACTCAGTGGGCTGCGAACGGAGCATCAACAGAGAGGGACGGCGTGCCATTGTGCCGGGAGACAGTCCAACACTGCTGGAGCAAGCAATACGTGAGAGCCGCTGGAGCGGCATAAGCGGGCAGGAGGATAGTGAATATTGTGGAGGACTGAGTGATCCACACTCCACATCATCATGGGTCCATTATTGAGAGTGTATATACCCAAGTCTATTGTGGAATACTGGAAAGCTATTTAGTTTCATTGGGCCATTTATTTCCATTTTTTCAATCATCGCTACAATTGTTGCTTGTACATTTGGCCTTTGCTTACTGAAAGGGATCGGACACATTGCCATCCAATTGGGTCCGATCTGACTTTGTCAGCCACATGCTATGTAGATGCTTCAGAGCCAGCTGCACATTTACTAGCTGAGATCTATTAGATAACTTTTTATTGTGCATTCCGTTTAATTGTTTGTGTTACCACTAGATATCTTGTGATATATTGTAATTTTATGTTGTATTCATATCCCAACTCCCGGGAGTTTTATTAACTGTTATTGGATATAAATATTTTATTCAAATTTATTTAGATTTATGTGATTTTAATAAAGAAGTATATAACACTCCCTGCTGTGTGTTAAATAGGCGCCGCCCACTCTTTTGTGTGTAATTTTGTTATTGTTGGAAGTTTGGCAAATCTTCCTGTGGGTGTGCAGCAATTTACACGAGTAGGGGAGAGAGCAATATACCACCATTGGCGCTTGGGTTATTTTTTGTCTAAACTGCCCTATACAGATGGGTCTCCTTATGTACGGGAGAGTGTATTATTAATTATACAGTATTAATAATTAACCCTATGGATAGTCTATTGCAGTGCACCCCTAACAGTGCATGTTTTCCAGATCTCCTAGTTGGTGCACAAGTGTATTCATTACTGGCTCACACATTTTAAAAGATCAACAGGTGGGGCTAATTATTTAATTTGTGACACCGAGAGGATCTTAAAAGCATGCAACTTTAGTATTATATATTATTTATATCGTGATCATCATGTTATGGGCTGGAGAGGGGAGTTCCCAGGCAACTGCGACCCCCCCCAGCATTTGCCTATGCTGTATGAGCATCGCCTGCGGCTGGAGTGGGACTGTCATTGCTCTTAGTGCTCTGTGACTTGTTGGAGGAGAACAAAGTCTGGGAGTCACTAGCCACCGCTGGGTACCTGTGCTGCTGTCTACTGTGCCAGTGAGTGCCTGGGGCAGCCCCAAATGCACTCTGCTCTGCCAAACTGTACTGTGCTGAGTGGACTGTCGGTAATTGCCGAGTCTGTGTTGTTCTTCAACTGGAGTCGACTCTGGAGGAGGCTGAATGAATTCCATTTTTTTCTTAGTGTGGGCCTGGGCTGGCTGGGGGGTTATGAGAGCTATTGTGTGTCTGTGGGGGGTTGAGGGGCGACATGAAAGTTTTATATTTTCCCTGTGTGGCTGGGCCATGATGATGTATGTTGTGTTATTCTTGTGGTGTGGGGGCTGGGCTGAAAAAGTAAAGAATAATAATATTTTCATTGATCATTTCAATCCTGGCTATCTGTGGAATGCCGGGATAAAAGATTTTTTTCAATCCCGAATCCTGGGATTGAAAAAATACAACATGCCTCTAAAATTGATTTAAAAAAATTAATTTGTATCGTCCATGAAGATCGATCTTTCAAGACGATTAATCGTCTATGCTCATCTGTGCACCGAAGGTCACTGTGCCATGCCCGCAGTGGGCATTTTTAAAGAACAATAAAATTTTTTGCTGCATGCCTTGGAGACACCTATTTCTATTTTCTATACAATCTACCACCTCCCGCTAATCAGGGTGAACATGGGACAGTTATCATGACAGCAGACAAGTATTGCAGTATTATTTGGAAATTATGGGAAATAGGCAGCTTCCCAAAATTCAGACATAAGACCCCATATTACACTAATACTATTTAAATATTTTTTTGTTATTAAAATTATCTTTTTTTGGTGACAGCGTCATTTCTGTTAAACACTTCTTAAAGACGATACAAACTAAAAGCTACTCCATGGAAATGAAGCAATATGTATGTTATTATAGTCACTATTTGCTGTAATTGAAGACATACCTTTAACAGGACATATTAAGCAATTAAACTAAAACACTGGTCATGATAAATTACATTTCATTCATAGACCTAGATGTCCTTGTTTTACCTTAGAATTCCCTTTTATGTACGTATAATGGTTTAAAGTTGCTTCATTTTATAAGTGGACAATTAACAAAACTGTTCTGCAAAACAATTGCCTTGGTTTTCAGCCATGCAAAGTTTGGCTTTACATTTTCTTCAGTACTATCCAGCCCTTTCGTGTTACAGAATGAAGTTTTGTCCATCCTACCTTCTCCCCCCACAGCCCAAATTCTATACATTCTACAAGATGCTACTTTACAAATGCACTCCAGAATGGAGAAGAAAAAATGGAATTTAAAGATTGTGAACCTTGATTCAGCAAGGAACGCAGTTGCTTATACGCATGCAATCGGCCGATTGCGAACTAGCTATTGCGATCGGGACTGCGATGGTAGAGGCTATGCAGATCCATAGCAGAGTGATTAACAGGAAGTGCCATGGGTGGTGACGGGGGGGTGGTCGGGGAAACACAGGTGTGACAGTGCGTTGGGACGCAGTTGCAGGGGCATGCATGAATTAGCCACTGCAAAGCCATATGAAGCCTGAGGTCTCATAGCGTGCGCTGAAGTAAGCAATTCCTGAGTGAGGTCTGACCTGCCTTAACTGTGCGTATGGGTCCGATGTTACTTGATGTTACCGATTGTTTTGCTATGTTGCCCAAGGATATGGATGTGAGTAAGGGGAAGTGGGCATCCTTATGTCACGCTGCGATCGCAATACGAATGCAAACACTTACATAGCACCGCTGATATTAGCAACTGCGTTGCGTACGTATAAGCAGAATTGCGATCCTTAGTGAATCAGGTCCTGAATCACCAGAGCCTAGAACCTCTGCGATATAGCCTGTTCCATCACAAACATTTGGTTGCACAAACTTTAGCAGTGTATTCCGATATTTCTAGATATAGGATTTTGTAAGAAATTGGGATGTACCAACCAATAGGATTCTAGATAATTTTTTGTGTTTTGAAAATAAAAGGTCATGTCTGGTTGGTGTAGCTTACACTTGACTTTTCCAATAAACCAGTGTTCATAAATATCCCTAGGGGAGTTTTCTGCATTCTTTGTTAAATGTAACCTCCAGAAATATTATGCCATAATATCGGAAACTACTGAGCTAAGATTATTTTGAAAGATAAATCGATGTTATTTAAATCTCAATTTGGTATAACAAAGAGGTGGTTGATATTTTAGTTAATTCAGCCACCATAATGTTAAAAATTGGGAGTTTGGGGTGTTTAAAAAAAAAATTATATATATATATATATAACAGTTATTTATATACAGTATCATACATTTATTCCACAGTGCTTTACAGAGAATATTTGGTCATTTACATCAGTACCATGCATCAGTGGAGCTTACAAACTATGGGATGTAGTCTGGAACCCGACGGTCTAAATGCCTTCCATGCGGCCGGCGGTAATACATATCACACCCCAATCTATATTCCCTAAGACATGCGAAAGCACATACACACTAGGGTTAATTTTGTTGGGAGCTAATTCATCTCTCAGTATTTTTTTGAAGTGTGGTGTCAAAGCTGGGTTTGGAATTGGACCCGGAGTGGAATCCTGTTTTACCTTTTGAATAGTCTCTTGGTATTGAAATGCTGCAGGTCGTAGGAGGTTTTTGCTCATGGATAGCAGGTGAATATATGGTAGAAACTTGATTGAAGAAATAAATAAATGGAGCAAGGCTGACTCAGTTATGCTGGGCATATACTATGCAATTATCTGTCAGATATCTGTCCAATCTGACTGGTTGGAATGAAAATCTGGTAATGTATGCTCCCAAACAATAGAAAAACGGACCAGATTTTCCTTCCCACCAGACAGATTTGACAGATATTTGACAGATAATTGCATACTTCCCAACATTTGTTGGGAGGGAGTCGGGACTTGTGTGCGCCGAAGGCGAGCGTGCCCGAAAAGGGGGCGTGACCTACCTGCAAAGGGGGCATGGTCTGATGACATGCCCCCGTTTACATCACTAATGGGGCGTGCCCAGCATTTCCGAGATGCTGGGCAGCCCCCGGGCTTCCCCCCGTACTCTGAATAGATGCTGTGTGCATGCGCACAGCATCTATTCTAGCTCTGCTTACACGCAGTTTGAGCAGTTTGTAGGCTTCCCCCCAACTTCCCCCCCACCGCAGGACACTGCGGCCCGTGGGCGGGACAGCGGGAAAGTCCCAGAAAAACGGGACTGTTCCGCTAAATGCAGGACAGTTGGGAGGTATGTAATTGTAGAGTGTATGCCCAGCATAACTGATACACAGGAGGAGATCACTTGAACCGAGGTCGGAAGGATTTGCAGGTGGAGGAGGCAAACAGGAGTAGCACTTTCAGCAAAGGTTCTGGGGAGGTAAGTGCTGAAGACTGACTCAGGCAAAGCAAAGGTTAATTCACAGCTGGGACTGCAATTCACAAGGAATGACACATATGGGTGCTCAGAGTACTAGCACACAGCTTGTGCTGTGTAAGACATTGCACTGGCAACTAAAGGACTCCCAGGAAGTCCTTAAGTACCACAGAATCATGCAGGATTGGCTGCCAGAACTCAGGAATGCTGCTGTAATCGGATTGGCCCAATACAGACACATGTCAGAAATCCAAGATGGTGATGCCCAGCAGTCAGCAGTGTAATAAACACTACCAGCGTCAGCCACCCTCACATGCCTGCAGACCAGCCACCTCTCCTCAGGGGCCCCAATACACCCAGCGCTAACCTCCAGCAGCCTGGACCCCGCCAGAGCGCCCGGACAAGTAAGATCTGTGCCCTCCTGCGTGTCTCAGCACTGGCCGTGACATGTGGTAGGAAACCGGAGCACCCGGCAGAAACCCACGCAATCACAGGGAGAATATACAAACTCCATACTTAATTTCCTTCTTTACTCAGTGTGAGTTTTATTGTCGGTGAGATTCTTTCATTGGTTCCCTCTATCGTTTTCCTACTTCAAATGTTTTCAAACCTGGCCATTGGTGCAAATGGGGTCTGGTGGCATTCTCGTTTTTTTTTTTTATATATATATATTCTTAAAAATTTATTTTATAGTTATTATTTTCTATGTAATCTCTGCAATCCCTTACTCAAAACTTTATTAAATTTAAGAAAATAAAAATTCTATATCATTTTCTTTCTTTTTGCTCTAATTTTTAAAGAAAATGAAAACATAATAATGCAGAGAAATTAAAACATCAATTTGTACTAAGTTTTTTATGGATACAGGTGCACAAATCAACATCTTTATAAAGACAAAAGTGTGTTAAAAGAAGATTATTGTACCAATAAACATAATTGTATATTATTTTCTTTGTTTGATGTGCTTTATGCCCCTGCATTATCTGTCATACTAGTATTAACCTCATACTCAAATCTTTCCTTATATTACTATATGCAATAAATAACCAAATCTTGTTGTTTTAACTTAAACAATATCTTTAGAAGAATACGATTACTAAATAATTCTGCTGTCATTCATCTAACCAATTGCACCAGATCCGTAACTAGACTTTTTGGTGCCTTGGGCCAGAAAGCACATTGATGCCCCCACCTCTATTTATAAAATAAGGATATAAGTCACACAGCCCAAAAAGGGGCGTGACCTCAAGGGGAAGGGACATAACAAATCTGATTTGTCATGTACGATGATGAAAGGGTACCGGATCCCTTTGTACCACTGGTTATCCAGGTGTCACTGCCATAACAGTGTGAATCCAATCCAATGGCTGCAGTGATGATACACAATAATTATGCAGTATAACTCACCAGCTATAGATGTAGGAGAGCGCAGGTGAAGCTGCACCCAGTGGCGTAACTACCATAGGTGCAGGGGGTGCAGCTGCTATGGGACCCAAACTCAACCGGGGCCCGTCCCTCCCCCTGCACCTACGGTACTAGGCCTCAGACCCGCCTCCCCTCTGCCCTGCACCCTCTCCTCAGTCACGCCCTCCCCCTCGTGGTCTCGTCCTCCTCATCTCTGTGGTCACGTCCTCAGTCAGTGAGGAGAGATGGAGCCGACCGGGATAGGATGTGTGCCTGTCCAGCACAGCGCGACTATGGAGCAGGTAAGTCGAGGTGAGGGGAATGCGGAGGGGGGGTGCAGACAGAGGGGGGTGAGGCGGGGACCTATGGGGGCCCCCTAGGTCTAGTTACGCCCCTGGCTGCACCTGCAGGATCTGAAAGTATATTGTATCTCATATAGTTAGAATTTGCAGGCTTCCTTTGCAGAAGCAGATAGCTCTATATTTAACGTGTCTGACTGTAATGTGAGAGGTGATCAGTTCAAGTTCCGGAGGTTGTGATTGGAGGTGCATGGGGAGATGACCAGATGGAGGGGGAGTCGGCCAGGGAGGAGATAGAGATGGCCAGAAGATCCCGGGGATATAAAAGAAGAGGAAGCTAAAAGTGAGAATGATTATAAAAAGAAAATTGACAGGCACTGCCAAACAGTGCCCCCTGCCTTGTGGTGCCCTGTGCAGTGGCACATGTCCCACTACCCTAGTTACGACCCTGAATTGCTCACCTTCTGCTGCTCCATTCAACCAGCCTTGCAATGACTTTACCTATGTTCTCTATATTAAGCAGTGCATTCAACCCTGAGTGATGTGCGGTTGCGTTGTATTTGCCCAGACTCTTGAGCACCCAATGATGTAGTCGCGTTGGGCCGATGCTACTGTACGAGCACTCTGACCGCATATTGCTCACATTGCTAGGAAATGAATTGACCCCTAAGGTGTGAGCTACGTATCATCAGAACATCCTGGGAGCGATTCTAATGGGACTGCAGCATTACTCATCGTACCTCACTCCCCCACCGCTCGCCTTAGGGCATCAGCATTAAGGTTTGACATTGTACCACCCCAGTCAGACTCCTCACCTGCAACCTCTATCTGGTGGACCTGGAAGGGCACCCTGCTGCCTAGAGAAGCGCACACACATCCTTAGGAGCCTTGTAGCGCACCCTTAGTAACCGCATGGCACACCCTATAAATTCGCCTGGCACCCAGGTTCCTGCTCTTGACCCCTCCTCTGTGATGTCATGAGCTCGCCTGTGCTTAGGGCAACAAGTGGTGATGTAAGCCGCAGAAGTGTCCGACCACAGCGCTGAAGAAAATAAACACTGTAGCCTAATGTAATAAAAGCCTGGGTTAAAAGCGTAGAAGGGAGACTTAAAACAAAACAAAACAACAGAGTAGATTAAGTGGAAAAAAAAACATATACAATTCAATGCAATTCAATGCAAGCCATCTGCAAGTATAAAACTTCCTACAACAGCAAATGGCTATAAATTATTGCCACAGGCTACATTAGGTGTTTAATCTTCCACTGTACAAAGTGTACATTTCAAGGTCAGTCTATGCTGTTTTGTTTCTGTAAACTGTAGAAAGTGTGGCATTAAAATAAATGTGCATTTTCATTGTTTTAAATATACACTTAAAATAAATGACAGAGGCCGTTTGTTATAAAGCAAAGTGATTGGCCAATCTCCAGGATGTTTTTGGCTCACTGTCCAAAATGTGGTTTCCAGGTAAACCTAGAGGAGCTATCTGATTTCCCCTGTCTTCTCCTTGGACAATATAATGGAAAGTCATATGGAAGCCAAGAAGAGGTTGAATGTTAAGAAATTTGTTTCCAAATAAGAATGACACCATTTCCTCAAAAAAACATCCTCATATACTAAATAATGACATACTTTGGAACATGACTAATGTTCTGCAGTGCTCTTTGCCTTGGTCAAAATTACAGTCAAACATAGGGAGGATGGTAAGAAGATGTTTGAGTTACTAATCACATTTAAAGCTTTCCTGGTAGATTGGTGCTTTAGCTGTTAGGAAAAAAGGGAAATATGATTAAGTGTTTATTTATACAGTTATGTCATCATACATATTTCCCCATCTGATTTAATTGTTTTTTTTTTCTTTTTGAGTAGATGAAAAGCTTATATTCTTACCATGTCCAAGTCTTTTATCTTTAAGAAATTAGTTCTACACACACTTCCAGCTTCTACCACACATAAGGCCACAAGAACACCGTGAACAGGACGTGCCTCATTTAGCATAGGAAGATGGTTTAAAGTAAAAAAAATAAATAAAAAAAATTAACATATCAGTGTGTGAGGTAATAAGAAGCAACTACCTTCTCTCCTGTTTCTTCAGACTGCTATAAATTGATAAGTCTGCAATGTGTTATGGGCCTACTATCAAACAAAGGGACATATGTATCAAAGCTTGATGTGAGATAAAATTGTGAAATATATATCACCAACCAATCAGCTCCAAACTATCATTTCTTAAACACAGCCTGCAAAATGTAAGTTAGAAGCTGATTGGTCGGTGATATTTTATCTCATATCAAGCTTTGATACATATGCCCCTAATTTAGTCACATGATAAAATGATGTAGTGAACGGTGAGGCTCACCCTCCTTCTCCCACCGCCCCCTCTGCCATCCCTTGACTTCTGCGAGTCTGAGAGCTTGTGTTTGTATCTGGCAGCCATACTTGTCTTCCCTCGAGTCCAGGGTGACTTTGAAGGAGATGATTTGTAGGTGCATACTTTACTTGCTACTGTATTCCAAGGAGAGAAAAAAAATTCTTGCTGCATTAATGATGGTTTAATTTAGAAGGGAGCGTGTAGACAAGGCCGAAGTACATTGAGACCATGCTATAACAAAATGCACCCCATGCTGCGTACCAAACAGACGCATATGTGCTCAACCTCTAATGCAAGTTGCAAACTAATGATGATGGCTAACAGCGGCCGCATCTAATTGTGCGCATGTGCGAGTTTTGGGGTTGCCCCAATATTCTTGGTCTGTGCTGCAGCTTGAGCACATGCTGCTTAGTTGACAGCCTCCCTGAAAGCAACAGGTACTGTAAGAGCCTCCACTGGGTGGCGCCTCCTTCTTGAGTACATGCAGAGGTATAAATAGATCAAGCAAACTCAACTTCTCTTACTTCACTGTCATAAAAATTCCATCTTGAGACCACCTGACAAATCAGGTGTTAGTTTCACTGCACTCCTCTCCCTTCCCCTTGTCTGATGTTGGCATTTTACCTGGAGGCACCCGTACTCCAAGTTGAAGCTGGTATTGTAAGCTAAGGACTCTCATGCAGGAGAAACGGAATGCAGGTTTCCTTAGGGGGGAAAGTTCTTTCTTGCTTGAGTTCTCTTTTAATCCAAAGGAGACAGGGGGAAATAAAGGTAGAGGCAGAAATAAGTGATTATACAATGCACTAGTCATGTGCATGAAATGATTTAGGTTTGTTTATGCGTGCCCATACTAAAACTACTTATTGCCATGTTTCCATGTGCTTGGAATTAAATAGAAAGATATCGTTCAGTGAAACACTTCCCCTGCTCTTTATTCTTTTCCGATGCTTTAGCCAATGTTTAGCATTTTAAATCTGCGCAGTACTTCATTTTTTTTTAGAAAAATAATAAGTCGTCCTGTTTAATAGGTTCATTTCGTGCGCTCATCCGGCTTCAGTTTTATGATGTAGTTATCAAATGAGGCCCAGTTGTTGCACGGTGAGATTTTGTAATTGAAAAAATTAACCAATGTAATATACAAATTGTTGAATTTCAGTTGATACGATGCGTGCAAATGTAAATGCACATTTTATTACCATATAGATTTATGTGGAGTTTGGCAGTGTTATTATCCATTTACTGGAAAAATGTCACGGCAACATAAAAGCATAGCATGTATATATAGCACAGTGATTAGGAAAGTCATTATCCGTCATTTGTGCTTTGATCTTACCTTCATATAATCACATTTACTGTAGTTTGGTTTTGCAGAGATGGCTGCTTACAGTAACATAGGGTCTGCTTCAGCCACGTGCGTAATGCTGATCGTTTAGCAGTTGAGCGATTATCGGTAAACTGCGCACGCATACTGTTGCGCTGCTCAATCCTCAAGTTATATTACCGTAGTCGATCGCAGCGACTTTCACTCGCAGTGTGACAGTCGGGGAGCTTTTGTGGGAGTTAACAGGAGTAGCGGCAAAGAACGCAGGTGTGTTACGACCGGTTTCAGGGCGAGTCACAGTCTGCATTTGCAATCTCGTACACAGTGCAAACCGGTTTCAGCGTTGCAGTTCCCATGACCATTCTGAGTAGCCATAAGCAGGGCCGGCTCTTGGGGTGTTCGACCAGTGCGGTCAAACAGGAGCACCACCCCATAGAGGACGCACCCCCTCCCAACATCCCGATTTCAGAGGGACAGCACTGTCCCGCTGTTCCACCCGTGGGCCGAAGTGTCCCGCGGGTGGTGAGGTTGGGAGAAGCCCAGCTAGTGACAGAGTTCTGGGCTCGCCCCCAGCCTGACGTTACATGGTAGGCGTGCCATGTGAGCACGCCTCCAAATAACGTCACTTAGGGGGCGTGGTCTATAGTTATTAGGCCACGATATTTGCATATTTTTAACAGCAGCTGCATACACAGATGCTACAGTGGCAGCATTAACGTACATCTCTGAATCAAAGCCATAATCATCACAGTCATTGAGAAGAAATGTCAGGTTAGTACCAGAGAGGGAGACAAACTCCTTGTCCCTCTCTCCACTTGTTAGAAAACACTCTTTGCTATGGATAGATTCAAGTAAAATAGACCATGTTCCAATAAACCACATACAATGCATGCTGATTATGCTACAGGTGATTTTTATTCTGGTATTTCATTTTATGCTGTGATTTGTAATAAAGAGATTGGATTTGCACTATTGAGTACCCCCTTTCCATTCTCTTTAGGTGCCCACTATACTCTGGCACCTTAGACAGATGCTAAGGGGAGATATACTTATGGGGGGCATCCACTAGACGATTTTATCCCTGTCCAACCTCTTAACGATTTTCCCTTGAAGTTTCCCTTGAAATATGATCTTCCACTCTGAACGATTTGCAAAAGATTTGCAAACGATTTGCAAAAGATCTAACAATAAACTATGTTGTTTTAATCTGTGATTGAGAGCTTTCAGCTATAGTGGGCAGACAGTGGTTCATCGTTTGATCGTTCAGCGTGAACGATGAGTAAACGATGTGTAAACGATTTGTAAGCAATCAAGTGAAATTGACCTGCATGTTCAGTCGATGGAGGAGACGATCAAACGACCAGCGGGAGCGCGCATCGTACATCGTTAGAAACAATTACTGCACGATTTGCAAACGATGTTCAAACGATGTTTGAACGATTATCGAACGATTATCGAACAATTTTATCATTATCGTTCAATCGTTAAACTTTATCGACTAGTGGATACCCCCCTTAAGCCTTGGAGAGAGATAAAGTACCAACCAATCAACTCACAACTGCCATGTTACAGGCTGTATTTACAAAATTACAATTAGGAGCTGATTGGTTGGTACTTTATCCCTCTTTACTTTTTGTCTCTCCAAGGCATAATCTACCCCAAAGAATGCTTTGTGGCAGTGCTGGCCCTGGAGGCCTTAACAATATTTAACAAGAGGTGTGTAGAAAATCTGATTCTGAGGTGAATCTAAACATGAGAATGACTGGGTACCTTTTAATAGAATGGGATTCAAATCCCGACAGCGGCTGCCCGACAGAATGAAAATCCCGACAGAGGCAGGTAAGTACCCTAACCTCCCCTGTCCCCCCTCCCTTAGTGGTGCCTAACCCTAACCTTCCCACCCAGTGCCTAACCCTAACCCTCCCTTACCACTCCCTAAACCTAACCCTCCAGGGGGTTCCCAACCCTAACCTCTCCCTGGGGGTGCCTAACCCTCCCCCCTCGGGGTGCCTAACCCTAACCCCCCAAAACGTAATGCTAACTGCCCCAAACTTAACCCTACCCCCCAGCGGTTAACCAGACAGGCGCCCCGGAATTTCCTCATTCGGGCACGCGTCATCCTGGATTCCGGCATCGGGACTATGATAGGCGTTGGTATTTCGACGCCTATAATAAATCCCTAGCTGGCATTCTTCTGTCGAGATTGTGACCGATGGCCTTGCGGTTACTGGTCACATGACTACACCCCCCTTTTAATAGTGGAAGGCTAATGAAAGCATAACAACGCTGTGACAGATGGCGTGCTAAATTACCTCTTGAGATTGCGTTCTACCTTTTGTGGTTGATGTGTGTGGGTCAGTTTGATCATCCTTTAGTTGTGGGGAGGTGGAGCTTAGGGAGTGTTTTATGAGTTTATAGTGGGTAGAAAGCTTTAGTTCAACCTCTTTGTTTCCTAAATTTCCCATCTTCCTCTCCCTTTTTGTTGTTTTGTTGGCTTTGAGGTCAGGCAGGAAATAATAGCAGTCCAGTAGCCATCTTGCTGCACTGGTTTGGTTCACTCCCCTTAATACACTATGGGGGGAGTTCAATTCAACGCGAATTGAATAGCGCCAGGAGCGAGCTCCCGGAGCCAATCAATTGAGTGTGCTGTGTGGTCGGAGAATGCCGGTTATCGTGCCTTAACAAGGTTGTTAAGGCACGGTAACCCGCATTCTCTGACCAAAGTGCCAGGCGTGCGGCTGTTAGCGCCGTGCTATGCAGAAAACCAGTTGCGCGCCCGGCACTTTGGTCGGATTTCTCCTCTCATCCCCAGGGGGTGCAAGAAGAAATCCTTAGCCCGCCCAAACAGCACGGTGTATTGAATAGCTTCAGGAACTCCCTCCCGTCGCTATTCAACATCGCACTGAATTGAATTCTACCCTATGTAGGCTGATTTCACTATATTGGAGTCAGCAGCAACACCCTGCCATGTGGGCCTTGTATGTGTTATTAGTAGATCTCATTCATCTGCCATTGTTGTTAGGGTTATTGGCCCAAGCAGATGTTGTTCAAAGTGAACTTGTGTTACAGGTGCCATGAGTTAGGTTGGGGGGGGGCTTTGGGTGCTCCAAGCGGTACGGGGTCATGGATGTTGCGGGTGGGGGTTGCTGGAAGTGTGGCGGGAGAGGGGCAGCAACATTTCCAGGTGCTGACAGGCAGGGCTGCTATCAAGGGGAGACAGCCAGTACTCCTGAACAGCTGAGATGCCCGGCCGCAGGCAGAGTTAATTGCTAAGTCATCACCTATTACACAGGACAGCTGAAGTTGCTAGTGCTTCCCGGAGACATAAGAATGAGGGGTCTATTTACTAGGCAGTGTTTCAAGACAGAGTGAAATGAGAATGTACCAGCCAATCAGCTCCCAACTGCCATGTCAAAGGCTGTGTTTGAAAAATGACAGCTGGGAGCTGATTGGCTGGTACCTTATCTCTTTTCACTCTGTCTCTTAACACTTCTTAGTAAATAGACCCCTGAGTCATCACACAGCTAAGCTGTGTGTGATGAGTCATTCATTAATTGACTCATAAGCCAGGGCAAGCGGCACACAGGCTAGTGCTGTCAGGTGCAGGATTCCCCCAGCAGATCTGTGATCCAAGCCGGAGTCTGGAGGTCAGATGTTTTGCCAGGCACACTCAGCCCAGGTAGAATGCTGCAGAAACAGCCCGGTAAGTACATGGATTTCACTTCTTGTGTCTGCAGCTCTATGTTCCCTCCCTACCACTGTGATGTCTGTCCCTGTCTATACTCTGTATTTGTCTCTAGTCAACTCTATGTAGGGAATCAGGGCCTGATAGGGGGCGGGGCCAAATGCTGTCAGACTTTACACGCCGAAGGAATCACACAGCATTTTTTGGGCGGAGGCGATTCTGCGTGTTTCCATACACTGGACTGTTGTTTCGATTCCGGATCATAATGACAAATCCATGATTCATCACACATCACAATCGATGTCAGGAAATCTCGTATCCTCTCTGACTTTTGAACGGTGTTCTCGCACGATTCAACTCGTCATCACATCTGCTCTTCTGTGAGATTTCTGGGTACCCACCTGGCACACATGCGATGCATTTTCAGTGCCTTTGTCACAATATGCCGAACCATACTTACCTACCTTTAATAATCTCTTCCCAGGAGAAGCCCGGGTAAGAGAAGCAGCAGGGGTCCGACGGGGGTGGGGCCTGACGATTCCCCGTGGACAGACAATTAATAGTGACTACTATGCAAACATCCTGAAAACCCATTTGTGTGGAGCCATGAGGAAGAAAAGACAATTGCTGAAGAAACAGTGGTTCTTGCTTCAAGACAGTGCCCGACCACGTTTCTGCCTTTGCATTGGCAGCACTGACTGAAATTAATGGGACAGCACTTTAACACCCTCCATATAGCCCGGACTTAGTGCCCTGTGACTTCTGGGTACTCCCAACCCTGAAAAAAACAACTGTGCGTATGGAAATACTCAGCAGATGATGAAGTGAAAAATGTAACAGCTGCAACACTAAAAGTGATGTCACACAACAGTCTACCGCACGTCTTTGAATCGTTGTTGAAACGCTGCAAAAAATTATTGAATGTGAAGGACGCTACTTTGAAAGAGAAAAATGTTCAGATCCTGTGGAGTCATCTGATTCTGAATAAAAAAATAATTCTTGTTACTTTTCAATCAGCCCCCGTAGTTAAGGTCTTATCGTTATCATTATGCACTTCGGGCAGAAGCTGCAAGACCGTTTAGTTCTGAGTTGATGGAAGAGAACTTGCCATGATACTTTACAGCAGTATATGTAGCAATTTCCTTTTTAAGGTGAATTTCACTAGAGTCTATAAGCACTTTATTGTGTACAGTATGCAGTGGCGGACTGGGCCAGGGGGCAGGGTGCCATCTTCCCCCCGGGCCGGTACAACTGTGCAGCACTAGGGCCGCTGCTGCACTTCTGTCACGTGAGGGGGATAGGGGTTTTCCCGTCAAGTCATCAGACGAACCGGACGAGTCATCTTTCCTCCTCCTCCACACAGCTGCCGGTGCCGCTGCGGAGGAGCTACTGAGCTGTCGCGAGATGATGACATCATCATCTTGCGACTCGAGTCTTTCTGGGAAGGGATGGCAGCGCTGGACCTAACTGAGTGCGCTGCCTGAGACAGAGTGACATGGCCTCCCTGTGTGTTTGAGAGTCTAAAGCCCTGCATGCCACTGTGGGGCTGACAGGTAAGCAGCAGGTCTCAGCACAGTACTTCACCAGGCTGGCACTTATATATATTATACAGTGCATGTGTGTGTGTATATATATATATATATATATATATATATATTTATATAATACAGTGTATGTGTGTATATATATACATATTTTTTTTTTTTCTTTTACAGTGTATGTATATATTTATACATACATTATACAGTGTATATATATATATATATATATATATGTATGTGTATATATATATGTATATATATATATATATGTGTGTATATATATATATATATATATAAATACAGTGCAAGTATATATATTGCACAGTGTAAGTGTATATATAAATATACATTATACAGTGTATGTGTATATATATATATATATATATATATATATAATACAGTGTAAGTGTATGTATAAATTAGGGGTGAGCGGGTTCGGATTTCTGAAATCCGAGCCCCCCAGATCCGAGTCCGATCCGAGTCAGGCTCGACTTTTCCCGCCTGACTCGGATCTGAAATCGAGGAAAAACTTCATCATCCCGCCTTCCGAGTCTCGCGGGTTTTGGATCCTATATAAGGTACCCGCGTCGGCGCCATTTTCTCACTCGGCTGTGGACAGTGAAGAGGGAGGGTGGGAGTTAGGGCTGTGTAGTGTAGTGTAGTGTAGTGCTGCTGTTGTCCACTACTTCAAAGTCCATAGGGGCTGGCTGTGTTGTGCTGTGCTGCTGTTGTTAATAGGGGCTGTGTCCACTACTTCAAAGTCCATAGGGGCTGGCTGGACTGTGTTGTGCAGTCAGTTCTCCATAGGGGCTGTGTCCACTCCAAAGTCCTGTGCAGTGTCCCAGTACTAAAGGGGTGCTGTAGTGTTGTCCAGGGGGTGCTCTGTCCATCAGGGGTGCTCCCCCCAAGTGATAAAAAAATAATATATTTTCTGCGTTTGTGAATTGTGTGCGCAGTAGCCGCACGTGCATCAACAAAGTAGTGCCAAGCGTGCGCCTGTGTCATAAGTAAAGGGCCGGCTGGCTTGACCGCTAAAGGGTGCTGTAACCCCCGAAAGTACACTCCAGTCCAAACCAAAAAAAAAAATATTTTCTGTGTTTGTGAATTGTGTGCGCAGTAGCCGCACGTGCATCAACAAAGTAGTGCCAAGCGTGCGCCTGTGTCATAAGTAAAGGGCCGGCTGGCTTGACCGTTAAAGGGTGCTGTAACCCCCGAAAGTACAATCCAGTCCAAACCAAAAAAAAAATTATTTTCTGTGTTTGTGAATTGTGTGCGCAGTAGCCGCACGTGCATCAACAAAGTAGTGCCAAGCGTGCGCCTGTGTCATAAGTAAAGGGCCGGCTGGCTTGACCGTTAAAGGGTGCTGTAACCCCCAAAGTACACTCCAGTCCAAACCAAAAAAAAAATTATTTTCTGTGTTTGTGAATTGTGTGCGCAGTAGCCGCACGTGCATCAACAAAGTAGTGCCAAGCGTGCGCCTGTGTCATAAGTAAAGGGCCGGCTGGCTTGCCCGTTAAAGGGTGCTGTAACCCCCGAAAGTACACTCCAGTCCAAACCAAAAAAAAAATTATTTTCTGTGTTTGTGAATTGTGTGCGCAGTAGCCGCATGTGCATCAACAAAGTAGTGCCAAGCGTGCGCCTGTGTCATAAGTAAAGGGCCGGCTGGCTTGACCATTAAAGGGTGCTGTAACCCCCCGAAAGTACACTCCAGTCCAAACCAAAAAAAAAATTATTTTCTGTGTTTGTGAATTGTGTGCGCAGTAGCAGCACGTGCATCAACAAAGTAGTGCCAAGCGTGCGCCTGTGTCATAAGTAAAGGGCCGGCTGGCTTGACTGTTAAAGGGTGCTGTAACCCCCGAAAGTACATTCCAGTCCAAACCAAAAAAAAAATTATTTTCTGTGTTTGTGAATTGTGTGCGCAGTAGCCGCACGTGCATCAACAAAGTAGTGCCAAGCGTGCGCCTGTGTTATAAGTAAAGGGCCGGCTGGCTTGACCGTTAAAGGGTGCTGTAACCCCCAAAAGTACACGCCAGTCCAAACCAAAAAAAAAATTATTTTCTGTGTTTGTGAATTGTGTGCGCAGTAGCCGCACGTGCATCAACAAAGTAGTGCCAAGCGTGCGCCTGTGTCATAAGTAAAGGGCCGGCTGGCTTGACCGTTAAAGGGTGCTGTAACCCCCAAAGTACACTCCAGTCCAAACCAAAAAAAAATAATTTTCTGTGTTTGTGAATTGTGTGCGCAGTAGCCGCACGTGCATCAACAAAGTAGTGCCAAGCGTGCGCCTGTGTCATAAGTAAAGGGCCGGCTGGCTTGACCGTTAAAGGGTGCTGTAACCCCCGAAAGTACACTCCAGTCCAAACCAAAAAAAAAATTATTTTCTGTGTTTGTGAATTGTCTGCGCAGTAGCCGCACGTGCATCAACAAAGTAGTGCCAAGCGTGCGCCTGTGTCATAAGTAAAGGGCCGGCTGGCTTGACCGTTAAAGGGTGCTGTAACCCCCGAAAGTACACTCCAGTCCAAACCGAAAAAAAAAATTATTTTCTGTGTTTGTGAATTGTGTGCGCAGTAGCCGCACGTGCATCAACAAAGTAGTGCCAAGCGTGCGCCTGTGTCATAAGTAAAGGGCCGGCTGGCTTGACCGTTAAAGGGTGCTGTAACCCCCAAAGTACACTCCAGTCCAAACAAAAAAAAAAATTATTTTCTGTGTTTGTGAATTGTGTGCGCAGTAGCCGCACGTGCATCAACAAAGTAGTGCCAAGCGTGCGCCTGTGTCATAAGTAAAGGGCCGGCTGGCTTGACCGTTAAAGGGTGCTGTAACCCCCGAAAGTACAATCCAGTCCAAACCAAAAAAAAAATTATTTTCTGTGTTTGTGAATTGTGTGCGCAGTAGCCGCACGTGCATCAACAAAGTAGTGCCAAGCGTGCGCCTGTGTCATAAGTAAAGGGCCGGCTGGCTTGACCGTTAAAGGGTGCTGTAACCCCCAAAGTACACTCCAGTCCAAACCAAAAAAAAAATTATTTTCTGTGTTTGTGAATTGTGTGCGCAGTAGCCGCACGTGCATCAACAAAGTAGTGCCAAGCGTGCGCCTGTGTCATAAGTAAAGGGCCGGCTGGCTTGCCCGTTAAAGGGTGCTGTAACCCCCGAAAGTACACTCCAGTCCAAACCAAAAAAAAAATTATTTTCTGTGTTTGTGAATTGTGTGCGCAGTAGCCGCATGTGCATCAACAAAGTAGTGCCAAGCGTGCGCCTGTGTCATAAGTAAAGGGCCGGCTGGCTTGACCATTAAAGGGTGCTGTAACCCCCGAAAGTACACTCCAGTCCAAACCAAAAAAAAAATTATTTTCTGTGTTTGTGAATTGTGTGCGCAGTAGCAGCACGTGCATCAACAAAGTAGTGCCAAGCGTGCGCCTGTGTCATAAGTAAAGGGCCGGCTGGCTTGACTGTTAAAGGGTGCTGTAACCCCCGAAAGTACATTCCAGTCCAAACCAAAAAAAAAATTATTTTCTGTGTTTGTGAATTGTGTGCGCAGTAGCCGCACGTGCATCAACAAAGTAGTGCCAAGCGTGCGCCTGTGTTATAAGTAAAGGGCCGGCTGGCTTGACCGTTAAAGGGTGCTGTAACCCCCAAAAGTACACGCCAGTCCAAACCAAAAAAAAAATTATTTTCTGTGTTTGTGAATTGTGTGCGCAGTAGCCGCACGTGCATCAACAAAGTAGTGCCAAGCGTGCGCCTGTGTCATAAGTAAAGGGCCGGCTGGCTTGACCGTTAAAGGGTGCTGTAACCCCCAAAGTACACTCCAGTCCAAACCAAAAAAAAATAATTTTCTGTGTTTGTGAATTGTGTGCGCAGTAGCCGCACGTGCATCAACAAAGTAGTGCCAAGCGTGCGCCTGTGTCATAAGTAAAGGGCCGGCTGGCTTGACCGTTAAAGGGTGCTGTAACCCCCGAAAGTACACTCCAGTCCAAACCAAAAAAAAAATTATTTTCTGTGTTTGTGAATTGTCTGCGCAGTAGCCGCACGTGCATCAACAAAGTAGTGCCAAGCGTGCGCCTGTGTCATAAGTAAAGGGCCGGCTGGCTTGACCGTTAAAGGGTGCTGTAACCCCCGAAAGTACACTCCAGTCCAAACCGAAAAAAAAAATTATTTTCTGTGTTTCTGAATTGTGTGCGCAGTAGCCGCACGTGCATCAACAAAGTAGTGCCAAGCGTGCGCCTGTGTCATAAGTAAAGGGCCGGCTGGCTTGACCGTTAAAGGGTGCTGTAACCCCCCAAAGTACACTCCAAACCAAAAAAAAAAATGTTTCTGTGTTTGTGAATTGTGTGCGCAGTAGCCGCACGTGCATCAACAAAGGAGCAGCGCCAAGCGTGCGCCTGTGTCCCATAAGTAAAGAGCCGGCTGGCTCATTTCTTAAAGGCTGGTGTAACCCACAAAGTGCACTACTCTCCAGCAAAAATAAAAAAATATTTTCTGTGTTTAGCCGCACGTATATATCAAATCGATATAACATAAATGGAGGACCAAACTTTCTCCGATAAAAATAAAATAAAGAAAGATCAAGAACCACTTCCTCCTAGTGCTGAAGCTGCTGCCACTAGTCATGACATAGACGATAGCATGCCATCAACGTCGTCTGCCAAGGCCGATGCCCAATGTCATAGTAGAGGGCACATACAATCCCAAATGACAAAGTTCAGGAAAATTACCTTGAAAAAAACATTTAAATCATCTGAAGAGAAACGTAAACTTGCCAATATGCCATTTACGACACGGAGTGGCAAGGAACGGCTAAGGTCGATCCCTAGTATGTTCATGACTAGTGGTTCAGCTTCACATGACGATGGAAGCCCTCCTCCCACTAAAAAAATCAAAAGAGTTAAGCTGGCAAAAGCACAGCGAAGAACTGTGCTTTCTAAGAAGATATCACAAATCCCCAAGGAGAGTCCAAGTGTGGTGGTGGTTGCGATGCCTGACCTTCCCAGCACTGGACGGGAAGAGGTGGCTCTTTCCACCATTTGCACGCCCCCTTCAAGTGCTGAAAGGAGCACCCACAGTCCACTTGCTGATATGCAAATTGAAGATGTCACTGTTGAAGTACAACAGGATGAGGATACTGGTGTAGCTGGCGCTGAGGAGGAAGTTAGCGAGGAGGATTCTGATGGTGATGTGGTTTGTTTAAATCAGGCTCCGGGGGAGACAGTTGTCCGTGGGATGAAAAAGCCCATCACGGTCATGCCTGGGCAGAAGACCAAACATTCCACCTCTTTGGTCTGGCAATATTTCTATACAAATCTGGACAACAACTGTCTTGCCATATGTACCATATGTAAAGGTGAAATAAGTAGGGGTAGGGACGTCAACCACCTAGGAACATCCTCCCTTATACGGCACCTGCAGCGCGTTCATAAAAAGTTACTGTCAAGTTCAGAAACTTTGGCTAAGACCGTAAGCAGTCCAGGGACACCTAAATCCCGTTGTCCTGTTGTATCCAAGCACCTGCAAACCACACCGTCAACTCCCTCCTCGTCAATTTCCTCCTTAGTCAGGATCGGAAGTAGTCCTGCAGGCCATGTCACTGGCATGACTGACTCTCCTATCCGGGATTCCTCCGGAGGATCCTGCATTGCTACGCCTACTGCTGCCGCTGCTGCTGTTGCTGCTGCTGGGAGTCGTTCATCATCCCAGAGAGGAAGTAGGAACACCACTACTTTTACTAAACAATTGACGCTCCAACAGTCCTTAGCGAGGAGGATGAAGTACGACAGCAGTCATCCTGAAGCAAAACGTATAACTGAGGCCTTGACTGCTATGTTGGTGTTAGACGTGCGTCCGGTATCCGCCATTAGTGCAGTGGGATTTAGACAATTGATGGAGGTAGTGTGTCCCCGGTTCCAAATCTCGTCTAGATTCCACTTCACTAGGCAGGCGATACCGAGACTGTACAGAAACGTCCGAAAAAGTGTCCTCAGTGTCCTGAAAAATGCCGTTGTACACAATGTCCACTTAACCACGGACATGTGGGCAAGTGGAACAGGGCAGACTAAGGACTATATGACTGTGACAGCCCACTGGGTAGATGTATCACCTTACGCAGCAACAGCAGCAGCGTCACCAGTAGCAGCATCTCAGAAACGCCAGCTCATTACAAGGCAGGCTACGCTGTGTACCACCGGTTTCAGTAAGAGGCACACCACCGACAACCTCTTAGAGAAACTGAGGGAAATCATCGCCCAGTGGCTTACCCCACTTAGACTCTCCTGGGGATTTGTGATATCTGACAACGCCACCAATATTGTGCGGGCATTACATCTGGGCAAATTCCAGCACGTCCCATGTTTTGCTCACACAATAAACTTGGTGGTGCAGAATTTTCTGAAAAGCGACAGGGGCGTGCAGGAGACGCTTTGGGTGGCCCGAAAAATTTCTGGCCACTTTCGCCATTCAGCGACTGCGTGCCGAAGACTGGAGCGCCAGCAAACACTCTTGAACCTGCCCCGCCATCACCTGAAGCAAGAGGTTGTGACGCGGTGGAACTCAACCCTCTATATGCTTCAGAGGATGGAGGAGCAGCAAAAGGCCATACAAGCCTATACATCCACCTATGACATAGGCAAAGGAGGGGGTATGCACCTGACTCAAGCGCAGTGGAGAATGATTTCCGTGTTGTGCAAGGTTCTCCAGCCCTTCGAACTTGCCACACGTGAAGTCAGTTCAGACACTGCCAGCTTGAGTCAGGTCATTCCCCTCATCAGGCTTTTGCAGAAGCAGCTGGAGAAAGTGAAGGAGGAGCTAAGACGGAGCGATTCCGCTCGGCATGTGGGACTTGTGGATGAAGCCCTTCATTCGCTTTGCCAGGATTCCAGGGTGGTCAATCTGTTGAAATCAGACCACTACATTTTGGCCACCGTGCTCGATCCTAGGTTTAAAGCCTATGTCGTGTCTCTCTTTCCGGCCGACACAAGCCTGCAGAGGTGCAAAGACCTGCAACACACTGTCAGTTGAAGCGGAACGTGACACGTCAACGGCTCCTTCTTCATTTTCTCCCGCAACTGGGGCTGCCAGGAAAAAACTTAGGTATCCTAAGCAACCCGCTGGCGGTGATGCAGGGCAGACAGGACCAAGTTTGGACATCTGGTCCGGACTGAAGGACCTGGCAACAATTTCTGACATGTCTACTGTCACTGCATATGATACTGTCACCATTGACAGAATGGTGGAGGATTACATCGGTGACAGCATCCAAGTAGGCATGTCAGACAGTCCATACCTGTACTGGCAGGAAAAAGAGGCAATTTGGAGGCCCCTGTACAAACTGGCTCTATTTTACCTGAGTTGCCCCCCCTCCAGTGTGTACTCCGAAAGAGTGTTTAGTGCAGCCGGGAACCTTGTCAGCGAAAGGCGTAGGAGGTTGCTTCCACAGAATGTGGAGAAGATGATGTTCATCAAAATGAATTATCAGCTCTTCCAGGGAGACCAGCCTCCAGAAGGTACAGAGGGACCTGTGGTGGTGGATTCAAGTGGGGACGAGTTAATACTTTGTGAGGATGAGGATGTACACACTGAAGAGGGTGAGGAATCGGTGGATGAGGAGGATGAGGATGACATCTTGCCTCCGTAGAGCCAGTTTGTGCAGGGACACATTAATTGCCAGCTTGTTTTGTGGGGGACCAAACGAACCAATCATTTCAGCCACAGTTGTGTGGCAGACCCTGGCGCTGAAATGATTGGTTTGTTAAAGTGTGCATGTCCTGTTTATACAACATAAGGGTGGGTGGGAGGGCCCAAGGACAATTCCATCTTGCACCTCTTTTTTTTCTTTGCATTATGTACAGTTTGGGGCCTAGTTTTTCAAACTGCCATCCTGTCTGCCACTGCAGTTTCACGCCTAGATGGGTCACGTGTTTGTGCCGCCCACTCGTGTCGCTTAGCATAGTCATCCAGCTACCTCGGTGCAACCTTTTGGACATAAAAACACTATTGTGAGGTGTGAGGTGTTCAGAATAGACTGGAAATGAGTGGAAATTATGGTTATTGAGGTTAATAATAGCATAGGAGCAGAAAAACCTACAAATTCTGTGATTTTAGCTGTTTTTATGCTTTTTTAAAAAAAAATACAGATCCAAAACACAAAACCCAGAACCCAAAACACGGAAGGGTGGTTTTGGCAAAACCAATCCAGATCCAAAACACGAAGAAAGATCCAGATCCAAAACCAAAACACAAAACACGAAAAGTGGCCGGTGCACACCCCTAATATATATATATATATATATATATATATATATATATATATATATATAGTTTACAGTGTGTATGTGTGTGTGTGTGTGTGTATATATATATATATATATATATATACACACACAAAAAGAAGGTAGCATTCAGAGACTACCATCAAAAAAAATCCAATGTATTAAGGTCAAAGAGAGGCGACGTTTCGGGGTGCAACCCCATCTCTCAAGTAAACACACAGATATGTATTGGTTTGAGAAAGGGGGTTGCACCCCGAACCGTCGCCTCACTTTGACCTTAATACATTGGATTTTTTTTATAGTCTCTGAGTGTTGTCTTCTTTTTGCGATTGTGTGTGTGTATATATATATATATATATATATATATATTTTGCAGTGCTTAGTATATATGAGCCCTGTATATTGTAGGGTGCTATGTATGTGTATAGCATAATGCATCGTGATGTGTAGTGCAGTATTGCTCAATTTTGTGTGTAATGTGTGCAGCATAATATTGCCCTGTGCTGTGTATACTGTACAATGCTCAGTATATTTTTGTAAAGCTTCGTCATACCAATTGTAAATAAATACTGGGAATATCCAATATATTCAAGTTCAATGTTAATTACCCTGAGTGGTGGTAGACATGCCCCATAGCACAACACAACCCTCGATGGCATGCTGCAAGTGGCAGACTGGCCATAGGCATCACTTCGAAGTTCCCTGGGAGCTGCTGTTGGCTGGGTGACTTTTTTTTTTTAAGATGTGGACTAGAGCGAGATGTGTGTACTGTACATACACCAGCCTCTATATCCCCCTTTGGTGCAGCTAGTGGCAGGAACACTTCCATTGTTATTCTGACAGGTACCCCCTTCTCCCCTGTACTCTCTCCCACTGGTCCCTTAACCCCTGCAGCCTCTCCCCCTTCTCCCGAGCACTCTCTTCCACTGTCCCTTTCTCCCCTGCAGTCTCTCCCACTGTCCCCGTTTTCTCATCTGTACCTGTGCCCCCTCCTCATTTGTGCCTATGCTCCCTACCAGCATGATTGCATCTGCCCCCTTACCGCATCGCTGCGATCAGATCTGGCATGGATGGACGGTTCACATTCAACAACACAAAATTGAACCTAAGGATGGCAGGTAAGCACAAATTTCTGTTACTACGGGGCATATTTATCACAATACGCATTTTTAATGCAGATGCGATAAATATTTTACACCAAAGGCTCAATGTGTAAATTAATATTTTCATTCAAACTTACTAAAATCCTCTTGTCTGGAGACAAGCTCTGATAAGAGCCTGCCCGGGTGAAGAGCTGGAAGCTTTCTGGTTTGGTCTGTGCATATATCACCAGGGGCCAACGGAGAGGGATCCGGAGCACCCCTCTCCAGAAGAATTTGCTAATTGTAGCCCATAGGTTTCTATAGGGTAATGCCATCTGGACATGGCGTTAACCTAACGGGGCCAAGCTCGGGAGTGTTTCACAATGTACTAGTAGAAAAACCGGGGCCACTTGCTTGTGTTTGCCCCCCAGGCTGAAAGTTGCCAGCCAGCCCCTGACAGTATGTATCTCCTGCTCCTCCAAGAACTATACAGATCGAAAGTTGTCCAATCACATTTTTCAGAATGGTCACAACAACAAGTGATGAGTGTGCTGATCATGTGGGACACAGGGCCTTGCGGTCGTCTATCTGCAAGTTTATATAAACACCGCTACAAAGTCCTTCCCTTGTGTTCTATGGCCTCCTATGTGAGTGGTCCATTTGTATGTATCTGCCACCTATTTCACCGACATTTGCTGCCACACTCCATGACACGCCCATAAGACTGACCATCTGTGTGCATGTGATAAGACGCCTCATTGTCACCAGGGTCGAATTAATGGCCACATGGACCTGAAAGTTTTCAAGGGTCTATTGTCAGAAGCGGAGGAGGTGTGACCGATGCCGTGTTGGTGTGGCCGATGCCGTGTTGGTGTGGCCAATACCATGTGGGTATATACATCCCCTACACTCTCAGTCCCCATGTCTCTCTAAATATATAAAAGTATACAAATTGTATAATTCTTTGAGGAAAATAGACATACATTAGTAATACTGATTTAATAAAGCATGCAAAATATATCAACATACATATTATTAAAATGTATAAAGAATACATAAAAACAGTCCAAACCACCAATCACATCGGTCTCATATAGATGCTGGGAGGCTTAAATAATAATCCAATAGATATTGATCCAATGGTACTCAGCATGTAAAGTTCTGAGAATCAGTCCAGACTCATAATTACCAAATCCAATGTCCACTTGAATTGAGGGGTCCTAATTAGCAGTGCTGATAGGCTTCCGCAAGAGTTGGTCCCCCGGGCAGAGGTTCGGCAGTCTGTTGTATGGCTGAATAAACACGCTACTTTATATTGGCACTCCTGTGGTGGATGGATGGTATAAGAAAGCAGCCAATCCTGTCTGTGGCACCCTCGGTTGTTTCGGTTATTACCACAGACTCGGCCTTTAAGAACATTAGTTAACAACCACCTATGATGGCATATCGGCGCGGTCCTAATCTGTATCAATTATTAAAGCGGCCAACAAAACAACCAGGGGTGCCACAGACACACTGGCTCTCAACTCGTCGACCCGGCTGCTATAGGTGCACAGACTGCATCACCTGCCATTCAATGACTACGGGGACCTATTTCTCTCATCCCCATAGTGGGAAAAATATAGCAATTCGCCATCAGCTATATTGTATATTGGACATTGTTGTATATATCCTGCTGTGTCCATGCGGTCGCTATTACGTTGGTATGACGACAAGACCATTTAGGGACCGCATGGCCAATCACCGCTCTACAATTCAGGCCGCTCTACAATCTAAGAACTCTGATAAGCCAGTGGCCAAACATTTTGGGGCACTCTGCGGCCTCATTGAAATGCGTGTTGATAGACCATGTTCCACAGCCCGTTCGTGGTGGTGATAGGGAGCTTCTACTAAAGAAATGCGAGGCCAGGTGGATATTCAGGCTCGATACTGTCTCCGAAAGGCCTTAACGAATATCATCCCTATAATATTTTTTTGCGGTGATACTCATAGATCTCCTATAATTGACTTTCCTTTGTGTTTTACAAGGGTTTCATGATGATTGATATGACGGTGGGAGTACTCATACTACCCACTGTATAATCTTTTTGTGCGATTTTTTGGCAATGTTAGCACAGTTTTCTTTGAATATTTTTATGCATTTTGATGTTTTATGCAGATTGATGTGGTCCGGTGTATCACTGGATATTCATTGTGTCTGTCTGTGTTTATATGTAGTATGTCTGTCTTGGGGTGTACCTTCCCACACTGATGCCTATTGGTCTAGCCTCTATCTTAAGAAGTCTGTGTTTCTATTGACACTCACCCTATGCTCCAGCACTGTACGTGTAGTCACTAGCGCTACCCTTATATACCCCTCGCCACTATGGTTTATCCCACATCCTTGTTTACTATTGTGCTTGCTGCAGCGTTGGCTATAGTTGTTGCTAGCGCTGCTTAGCAACAGCCCATGTGACCGGGTGCATCCAGTCTGCCGTGTCACTTCCGGTTATTGTCCCACACATTGGAACGCACTGCACTTCCGGGTTGTGGCGCCGCGGGGTTATTCTTGGTTTGGATGCGCTGGCTGAGTGTCTTGTGCCAGCTGCGCAGTTGGGGTTTGTGCCATACTGCTGTGAGTATGTATACTGTGTGGAGTCTAGCTATGGCTCCCTTGATATGTCCCTACTTCTGGGTTTTACATTGGAGGTGGAGCTTGGTTAATTGATGTGGTTATATCAGACATCAGGTGGGTTGCTGGTCTATGGGTCTTGCTGGTGGTAGCTTTGTGGTGACTTCCCTGTCTTGACAAAGGTCCTGTTGTGGCCAAAACATCGACTATTTCATGTGATCCGTGAGTTATTAAAACATGCCTTTTACTGATTGGTGAGTGCCCATCTCTTCTTTACCTGTATTTTGGACTTTACCCTCTCTAATGGAGCACCCCTCATTATATACCTGATGATATGAGTGCAGCTTCCCGGATTGATTATATATATATATATATATATATAGTGGCCCGGCGGGGGCCTGGGTAAGCTGCCAAAGAGGACATAGTATATTTTTTCCAGTTTAATGAGAGGGGGCGTTGACACACCCACATATCTGACCATGCTCCCGTCCCTCATCTTTCAATGGCCCTTGGTCTCAGAACATGTTTATCGTAGTAGAGTGCAGGGTGTAACAGTCTCTAAACGTCTACTTATTACTGTATACTGTGATGTCATTCATGGAATGTGGCCATTCAGCATGATAAATGCAGAAAGCTCTGTAGGTTTAATATTTTTTGTCCTGTTTGAGGGAATCAGCTAAGTCACTGTGTGCTATTTTTATTTTAATCTGGTAATAACGAAGAAAAAAGTTTTTGGGCTGACCGAAACCACTAATTAACAGATGTTGGGAAATGACATAGAATGATATGATGACTAAAAACTGATATGATGAACATCACAGCAGCATGTTCTTGTGGTTAATAAATATAATAATAATTTCTAATTATAATCACTATGGACATGGGATAGTGCTACTTATGAGTGAATAATGTAGAAAAAAATATATGAATATTAACTAATGCAATTAAAGTGAGAATAATCTACACTAACGTTACTACTGGTCTTGTGGATCTTAAGTTTGCAGCCCGATAGGGTTACATACACAAATCTGTGAGTCCGGGATGAGTTTGGGCCATGAAAAGCGTGAATTGCGGGGCCATTGTCAGCTTTTCCAAGCCGTTACAATGGTAACTCAGCCCCCTTGCATGTAATTGAATTGACTCCATAGAGTGACTCAAGGGGAAGTAGCAAAGCAGTTCTGGCGAGCAATAGTAGTTTCTGTATAATTAACAAGTACCAAAAGAAAAATTATAAACTTTATTCATTTAAATTAGGGATGTATGCAAACCACGATGATTCTAAATCATTGTTGTGTTTTGGTTTTGGCCAAACCACCCTCAAGTATTTTGGTCCTGTTTTGGATTTCTTAAAAAATTGATAAAAAGTAAAAACAGATAAAAAACATCAAAAATCATGTAACTTGGACCACTTTTTATTCCTGTAGAATTATTAAAATCAATAACATTTCCAGTCAATTTTGAGCATCTCACAGCACCTGAAATTATGAGGGAGGGATTTAATTGCTATCCAAAATATGCAAGATCAGGTCTGAGTTCCGAACTTGATGAGAAGACCCCAGTTGGGACTCTGTTTGACTCAGAACGCCAAAGTTTGGGTGTGTTTGGTTTTCCGCTAAACCAAACCACTCATCTCTATTTAAATAAGTAAAAAAAAAAAACATATTATACAAGATATATATATATATATATATATTTATTATATATATATATATATATATATAAATATAAGAATAAGCTAACTACTCATTCAGTTTCCAGACACTTCCTAACAAGCCATAATTCCTCAGTAGACAACATGACTTTTAGTGCTATTGAACATGTTACCCAAGCTCCCCGGGGAGGTGATCTAGCTAGAAAACTATCCCAAAGGGAAATGTATTGATTTATGAGCTTAACACACTGTATCCACACGGCCTGAATGACAGCTATGAGATTGCTCCATTTTTATAAAGAGTCAGAGTACCCCCGGATGCGAGATACACCATCGAGATCTCTATGGCCATACCACCCTGGAGTGCCCAATCTCGTGTGATCTTGGAAGCTATACAGTGTTGGGCCTGGCTAGTACTGGGATGGAAGACCACCCAAGAATACCAGGAGCAGTAGATATATCAAAGAATAATCTCATGTGCGAAGAAAGACTGTTACTCTTTTAGGAGCAATCTTGTACAAATAGTCTATCCCAAAAAATGGAGAAAAATGAAGGTGATGTACTTGTAAAAAATATGAATTTTAGGGGTATCTGTCTATTGTGAACTTCCTGTATCATGTTGAATGTGGTTTGAGGGTTTATATATTCTTTTTATATATATACTTATGTCTATATATTCTAACTGGTATCTGATTAAATATTCAATACCAATGAATATAAAGGTATTTTTAAAATAGTTTCCCATAAAATATACATAAAATACTTCTAGTGTATAGGAGCGTCCTCTGTTAACATAGGAATAATTCTTTATTGAATCCATTTACTATTTACTTTTTTCATAAGCCAATATGTGTTTGTGTTATCTTATATGCGAATACTTATGTGTAAAAGGTGTTTTTCTTTATCTTTATTTCTGTAACTAATTATGTTTATTATACTTTGCTTATTTCATTATGGACTATTAATATCTCATTGGACTGAGTAAAGTTAATCTAAAAACCATGGACCCGAACTAATACTTCAAACACAGATAGTTGAAATACTGCATCCTTTATTAAGAGCTGCCCATCTCCGTGACATGCGTCCCTGGCAACCCTCCCTATAAAACTACATCGCTAACCAGGAAGTGTATGTCTAGAGCCTGCGGTTCACCATACACGTGACTTCCGGCATAACAAAGCTGACGATGACATCATTTCTGGAAACACGTCTCACATGCGTGTCACAGTGGGACCTTCATCCAGGCTGACCATAGATAACATCAGCAAGAGCCGAAAAAGGTCTGCACTCTATGTATTCAGCCATCTTTGCTGAGACACTATATTGGACTATATGCAAACAGGAACCTCCGGACGATCACTTCCGGTAACGGGTCATGTGACGCGGAATTGTTCAATTAATTAAGTATGATTTATATCCATATAAATATCGGCTATGTAAGAGTCTTGTCTCACAGCTCCTGCTCCCCTTGAAGAAGTCTGAGATAGACTAAATGTGTTGGGACCTCCTCCACCAACCAATATATGGACTAAAACACGGACTGCTATACTGAGTGTGTGCACTAGCACTTTATTGTGCTCTTTTTTTTACCAAGCTAAGTCTTATGAATTTTTTTAGCTAATATTTATTTCATCTAATATATTCCTTTCCATATTTTTTATTGATCACTTTCCCTTTTTTATATATTCTCCCCATGTTTTTATTGACTATACCCCCATGTCCCCTGTATTCCAATAAATGTATTTTCTATTTTGAATTATAAATGATTCTTTAGTGATTTGACTTACACTAATATCCTCTAAGAAGAGGGTAATTTACTAATTGGCTATAAATTTAATAGGTACATTACTGGATTCTAATACATACATTTTGCTTGGGTTCACTTTTTTGAAACACTGGAACACCTAAATTGGAACATACCCACTGATTATTTTTAAGAGATTATTTGGTACGCATATACTGTAAGAGCTACCTGTTGTATGTCTTTTATATTTTCACGTAATATATTACACAATCAGGCGTCTTTTCCTCTCTCCCATCCTCCAGATTTACCTAGCTGTCTTGCCCAAACCATCACACTGAGGAATAAGCTGCCATCTCTTATACACGGAGAAGTGTGTTGTTTTTTTATGAACTCTTTACAAATGAACACTTTTTGACTCTCTCAAAGTATCAGGAAGCGCCAGGGGCCTAGACTATCGTTTCTTTTATATATATATATATATATATATATATATATATACAAGCTCCAAACGTGCGGCACTCAGGGTATGACAAAAGCAAGCCAATAGTCAGAACTATTTAAACGTTTCAATCTTATTCAGATTTTCATCAGGAAAATCTGAATAAGATTGAAATGTTGAAATATTTCTGACTATTGGCTTGCTTTTGTCATACCCTGAGTGCCGCACGTTTGGAGCTTGTGATTATTTATCTGTGGAGGCACCAGGTGAAGCTATCCGTGAGACTACTGAGTGCCGGACCAATTGTGGCTTATATATATATATATATATATATATATTAGAGATGAGCGGGTTCGGGTCTCGGAGATCCGAACCCACCTGAATTTTGAGATCCAGGGTGAGAACCGAACGTGCGTTCGGTTTCCCCGCTGGCCCCGCATCTCAAACTGAGGCAAAACCATAGAGACGAAATCTCGCGGCTTGCGAGCTTTCGTCTCTATGTGTATAAGGGACCATGCGGCGGCCGCCGTTTCACTCCGGCTGTGGAGACTGAACTGGGAGGGCGGGTAGTGTAGTGCTGGGAGAGGTAGTACTTACCTGTGCTGTCTGCTGTGTCCTGGGCTGGTGCACTGCTGATCCATCTGGTGCTGTCACTGCTGTGCTGTCTGCTGTGTCCATGTGGGCTGGTGCTGATCCATCTGGGCTGGTGCTGTGCTGTGTGCTGCATCCATCTGGGCTGGTGCTGATCCATCTGGGCTGGTGCTGGGCTGTCTGCTGCATCCATCTGGGCCCAAATTCTGGACCCGATATTGTATATTGTCTTATTTAATTATTTTTCTGTGCGTGCATGTTAGGCTTAGCTGCACAAGATACAGCAATGCAACCTAATGCTCCCCGACTCCAGTCGTCATCAATCTGTGCTCTGGGCCCAAGTTCTGGACCCGAAAAAAAGAAAAGTGTATTTTGTCTATTTTTTTTCTGTGTGCACACAACTGCATGTGTGTGAATTTTGTAACCGCACCTTGGCTACACTATTGGTGCTTGTGACACTACTTCAAGACCGCAGAAAATATGGAGGGCTGTCACATGATGGGAGAGCAACCACATGTTGTAGCTGCCGCCAGCAGTCATCACGATGATGCAACGCCGTCATTTTCCTCGTCCTGTATGAATGCCCATCCCCCTAGTCTAAAGTCACTCCATGGATATGGTAAAGCTACTTTTACTGTAGTAAAGAAAAAAAATCGAAAGGCAAGTTGTCTTTAGACAAACAACAAATTGGCAATATGCCATTCACTACATGAAGTGGCAAGGAAAGGATAAGGCCTCGGCCTTTATTTATGATGACTGCTGGTTCTGATAGCCCTTCTGCTTGTAGTAGTAGTGGTGGTGGTACCATTAAAAAATTGAAAGTTGTTAAGAAGAGTAAGACAGCTCCGAAAAAACCAACTGTGTGCCCTGAGAAATCGAAATCACAAATCCCAGAGGAGAGTGCAAGTGTGTCCGCGGTTGCCATGTGTGAGCCACACCTAAATACTAGTGTACTGGAGGGTCCTCCAAGTTCCAACATTTGTGTGCCCTCTGTTAATGTGGGGAAGGGAGCTCAACATCTTGCAGACATAGTCAGTGAGGATGCTTCTGTGGAATTGCACATGGAGGAGGAGGATATTTTGGTAGTTGAAGGCGCTAAGGATGATGAGGATGTTGATGATGAAGATGTTGGTGATGAGGATGTTGATGCCGAGGATGTCCTTTGTGTAAGTAAGGCAACAGCTAATGCCCATGGATATAAAAAGCCAAAGCCCATTATTGTCATGCCGGGGCAAAAGACAAAAAATCCACTTCTCACGTGTGGAATTATTTCCACCTCAATCCGGACAACAGTTGTCAAGCCATATGTAACCATTGCCAAGCAAGAGTGAGTAGAGGGAGGGACCTAACCCACCTAGGAACCTCCTACTTGTTATGTCACTTGGAGCACGTTCATCAAATATCAAAGTGTATGTCACCAAGTTCCAAAACTCAAAACATAACAAGTCCAGTGTCACCTACCTGCTCCCTCTCTGTGGGATCCAAGTGCCTTTGATCTCCAACACCAACACCTGCATTATCAACATCCTCATTCGTCATTGGGAGTAGTCCTGCTGCATCCAATGTTGTTATTCAAAGCATGATTGACTCCTCTCCTATCCGTGATTCTTCAGAAGGATCCTTGATGACTACGCCTGTTGCTGTTGCTGTGTGTAGATCTTCATCCCAGAAGGGGACCAGGAGGAAGACTACTTGTAGTGTATCCAGGCAAACAAGTATGACAGCAATCACCCAGTTGCACAGCGGATTACTGATGCAATAACAGCTATGCTTGTATTAGATGTGCATCCAGTATCCGCCATTACTGCAGTGGGTTTTCAACAGTTAATTGAGGTCCTGTGTCCTCGCTACCAGATTCCTTCTAGATTCCACTTCACTAGAACAGCAATTCCAAGTCTGTACAAGGACATTAAAAAAAACCTTATTAATTTCCTCAGAAATGCCATTGTACCCACTGTCCACTTGACCACTGATATGTGGACAAGTGAGACAGGGCAAACTAAGGATTACATTACTGTGACAGCCCACTGGGTAGGTGTATTGTCAGCAACAGCTGCAGCAACATCTACCAAAAGACAGTTGATACAGAGACAGGCTACTCTTTGTATAACTGGTTTCACTAAGAGGCATACCGCTGAGAACCTATTAGAAAAACTCAGGGAGATCATTGCTAAATGACTTACCCCACTTGGACTCTCCTCGGGATTTGTGATTTTCGACAATGCCACCAATATTGTGAGAGAATTACATGTGGGTGAATTTCAACATGTCCCATGTTTTGCTCACACAATTAAACACGGAGGTGAGGTTTTGGCAAAACCGATCCAGATCCAAAACCAGGGGAGATCCAAAACACAGGGGTCAGCGCACATCATATATATATATATATATATATATATATATATATATATATATTACATATTTGACACCTATTGATAATCTTAAAAATATATTAATAACATCCTCTATCCTCTCTCTTCTGATGTCTCCAGTGCAGCTATAAAAGCAATACAGGGAGAACAGCCTAGAGTATGGCAGGAGAGAATAGAGGCTGGTGAGGTGCTGCAGCAATGTTGAGCAGAAGGAGGGTGAAGTGTGGCAGGTGGGGTCAGCTGAATCATGGAGTGGCTGGCAGCAGGGATCAGTGTGACAGGAGTGAGCATGAGTCTTGCAGGTCTGGTGTCTAGTGAGAGGAAGAGCTTAGCAGGTGGGATGTCTTGCAGCAGGGAGGGAGAGTGTGGCAGGTGTGGTGTCTGGTAGAAGAAGGATAAATATGGTAGATGATATGGCTGGCAGCATAAAGGGAAATTGTGGCAGGTGTGATGTTATTGCATTAGATTTGCCTAATGTTTGTAGACACTCCCTAACTGTATGTGAAAGCCTGGATCTTCAGTGACGGTCCCTAGGACCCTGGGGAATGCTGGGAAGTGGGTGAAGTCTGGTGTACAGTACTGTATGTCTATAGTTTGCAAATGGCTGAATAAAGAGCTTAGCAGTTGAAACCCATGCATCAGTGTCCATATGAATGCATATACAAGCATGCAAACAAAACATGGTGTCAGAAGAAGTGTAAAATGGACTCTGCTAGTGCTTAGAGGGCCTGATTCAGAGCCGCTCATAAGCGGCCGCTCGTTCGCTCCGAGCGATGTTCGCACAACTGAAAATGCGTATGGGTCGTACTCGTAATGCGCATGCGCAAACCAGTCATTGTGGTCGGAAATCGAGCGCTCGCAAAACAGCGAGTGCCTGCTAATTTGAGTGACAGGATGAGGCGTTTGTGGGTGGTAACAGGGGAAGGTGCTTGAAACCAGGGAGTGGAGATCCAAACGCAGGCGTGCCAAACGGTCAAAACGGGCGTTTTAAAGGTGTGCATAATTAACAAAGCAGCGTCATCGACCACGTCACTTGGTTGTTTCTTAGCCTGAACTGTTCACATGATTTCGGTAGGAAAATCCAACCACAAGCACTGCGAGCAGTTCAGACGCCTTTCGATGTACTTGATTAATCTAATAAATAGCGGAGATGACGTATGATGCGAGCAGCCAGGGGCGTCTTTATGAAATAGCGAGCGCATGTTTCGTTCGCTCGCTCAGACATTGAGGCGTCAACAGACCGCAAAGAGCGAGCGCTCAATTTAATTATCCAGCCCCTTTTTCTGAACAAGCGAGCGCAAATAGCGTTCGGCTCTGAATCAGGCCCAGAGTGTGAGATGATCCTGCAAAAGTCTGCAAAGCTGTGATACCCAGTGTGTGAAAACTATGCCTTGTGCTCTTGTCACATCAAACTGTGAGTAACAATGGATAAGCTGTCTCCTCCAACAAGCATGCAAATGTCTGGTAACTTCTCTTAAAACTGAAAAAGATTTAAACAAAGGTTTAATATTTACCTTACTGCATGTGGAGCAGATCATGAGGAAGATAAAACCAAGGCATCCATTTTTCTCCATGTGATAGGAGAGGATGTGCTGGGCATTTATAATAGTTTTGTGCTGAAGGACAGAATATGGTTTTAAACTCTATAATGCAAAAGTTTGAAGACTATTTTGTAGCAAGAAAAAATGTGACATATAAAAGATATAAGTTTTTCACCTGTGATCAGAAGAATGGAGATAAATTTGATCAGTATTATACAGAGCTGCAATTACTCAGCAAAACCTGAGTTTGGTGATTTAAAGGATTCACTGATTAGAGATCATATTTTATGTGGAATACCTGATAATGGACTCAGGGCTCTATTTACTACAATCCGCATTGGTAATGCAGATTGTAGTGTGATATTACCGAGTGAATTCGCATTGCGAATTCAGGCAATATCAAAGGGATTTACTACAAATCCCTTGCAGGGACAGAGCTTGCGATAAAGCTCTGTCCCTGCTTATCCCCTTCGGAGCCTTATCACGGTATTTTCGCAAAAAAATACCGTGATTAAGTGCCCGCGCATGCGCTGACCATTTGCCGCAGCTACCCCCCTCTGGCGCTAAGCCCCGCCCTGGTGCTAAGCCCTGCCCCCCACGATTGCGGACCCCCCTCCCCCCCCGCGACCCCTCTCCCCCCACGACCCCTTCTCCCTTACTTACACTTACCTGCATGCTCCATGGCCTCCGGTGATGTTCTCCATTCCTCCGGTCAGGTGATCTCCCATACTGCACTGGGGACCGATCACCTGATGACCAGGAAGCAGTGCACTGTGGGAGACCAGCTGACCGGAGGGGAGTCATCACCGGAGGCCCGATCACCGGTCCCTGGAGTCAGGTAAGTAAATTTTTTTTTTCCTATTTTTTTTTCCTTTTTTTTACAGTAATCAGCTTGCGGTCTGTTTAGACCACACAGCTGATTACAGGGACCGACTCCCGGCTCTGCTCTCCCCGTTAGAGCAGGGCAGGAGGCCGGTAACCGGGGGAGACCCTGAATAACGCCACCTCCAGGTGGCGTTATTATCACAGGGCTTTCCCCGGTATTTTTTTCACATTTATTTTTAGTAACTATGGTCAGATCACATTTCCCATTGCAGTTATGGGAAATGCGATCTGCTTTACTAAAAATAAGTGATACTTAGGGCTTGGAGTAGAATTTTACGAATTCTACTCCAATTGCCCTGTAATAACTATAGGTGATACTAAAATAATGTGAAAAGGGTGTGAAAACACCCTTTTTCACATTATTTTAGTAAAAATAATGTTGATAAATAGAGCCCTCAGAGAGAGATTGCTGAGAGAGCAAGATGTAACACTAGATAAAGCAGTGACTATGAGCTCTATTTATTAACATTATTTTTACTAAAATAAAGTGAAAAAGGGTGTTTTCACACCCTTTTCACATTATTTTAGTATCACCTATAGTTATTACAGGGCAATTGGAGTAGAATTCGTAAAATTCTACTCCAACCCCTAAGTATCACTTATTTTTAGTAAGCAGATCGCATTTCCCATAATTGTAATGGGAAATGTGATCCGACCAAAGTTACTAATAATAAATTCTAAAAAAATATCGGGGTAAAGCCCTATGATAATAAGGCCACCTGGAGGTGGCGTTATCCAGGGTCTCCCCCGGTTACCGGCCTCCTACTCTGCTCTAAAAGGCAGAGCAGAGCCGGGAGTTGGTCCCAGTAATCAGCTATGTGGTCTAAACAGACCGCAAGCGGATTACTGTAAAAAAAAAGAAAAAAAAATTGTCAAAATTTTTTTCTACTCACCTGACTCCAGGGACCGGTGATCGGGCCTCCAGTGATGTCTCCCCTCCGGTCAGCTGGTCTCCCATAGTGCATTGCGGCCCGGTCATAAGGTGATCGGGTCCCAGTGCAGTATTGGAGATCACCTGATCGGAGGCATGGAGGACCCTACACAAGGTAACTGATGGTGCTGTACATGTTGTGAAGAAAACAGAGCCAAACAGAACACCATTGTCTAAAATGAAGCAGTATAAGTCTAACACAGACTAACAGAGAAATGTGTAATAGATGTGGAAATAATCACAATCCTAAAATGTGCCCAGCTTATGGTAAAACCTGCATGAAATGTGGTAGAAGGAATCACTTTGCCATATGCTGTAAAACCAAAAGTGAAGCAAACACAGTGCACACTGTTACACAAGCTGAGACTGAAGAGTTTTTTGTGGATACCATTGAACTGTGCAGTGCAGATAAGAAGGAATGGATTGCTCCTTTAACAGTGATCGTGATTGTCATTGCCCTTAAGCTTGATACAGGTGCACAGGTTAATCTAATATCTTTTCAAGACTATAAGACTTTTAGAGTAAAACCTAAAATTCATCCAGCCAATGTGAAAGTTGCAGGCTATACTGGTGAGAAAATTCCTGTAAAAGGTACTGCCTAGTGACACTGAAATACAGAGGACAAAAGTTTAAAACCTCTCTACTGATTGTGGATAGAGATGTGCAACCGATCGTAGGACTAAGTTCCTGCGAGAAACTTAACTTGATAAAAATAAGTTTTTATGGTGACATCACAAGTAGAAGATAAGTGCAAATCAGTGTTTACAGAATACAGTGATGTGTTTGAAGGCTTAAGCTGGGTACACAACTACTCACTGACAGAGATATTGGCCCATACACATACAGCCCCGGGGAGGGGGGTGGACACACCCCTGACCCATTCCCCGGCCAGTGGGATGGGCCCCTCCTACACACTGAACACAGATGATGGTTGTTCAGTGTGTACGAGCAACCATTATCTGCAGATATATCTGCTAAGTGTGTACCCAGCATTAGGTTGTTTGCCTGGTGAGCATAAGATATATATAAACATGCAAGTTCCACCAGTGATACACCCCTGTAGAAAAGTGCCATTTGCACTGAGAGAAAAACTACAAAAAGAGTTAAACCGCATGGAAGCCTTGGGTGTGATAGAGAAAGTTGATGAGCCTACTGAATGGATGAGCTCCTTAGTAATTGTGGAAAAGAAAAATGGACAACTCAGAATATGTCTAGATCCAAGAGATTTAAACAAAGCTATGAAAAGAGAACATTTCAAATTACCAACTAGTAAGAAGAAATTGGGTGGATTTAAGATCTCAACCTAACCAACATGAAGACAACATGACTGAAGAATATCCTTCATCTGACATGTATGATAATCTGGATAACGGTGAACAAACCATGATTCAAGAAAGGTTCAACATGGTTGATGAAACACAGACTGTGTATGAAAGATCCAAAAGAGAAATTCGCAGATCTGAGAGACTTATTGAAACATGTTAGATGATATGCTTAACATATTACATTGTTGAATTGTTGCACTGAAGGATACAGGGCTTATCTTTAAAGAAAAGAGGATGTGATGTTATTGCATTAGATTTGCCTAATGTTTGTAGACACTCCCTAACTGTATGTGAAAGTCTGGTGTACAGTATGTCTATAGTTTGCAAATGGTTGAATAAAGAGCATAGTAGTTGAAACCCATGCATCAGTGTCCATATTAATGCATATACAAGCATGCAAACAAAACAGCAGGTGGGGTCTCTGGTAACAAGAAGTGCAGTGTGGCAGCTCTGGTGTCTAGCAGCAGGGAGGGCGAGTGTGGCAGGTGGGGTTTCTGGCAGCATGGAGGGCAATGTGGCAGGTGGGGTGTCTGTGTTACGATTCTCACTCGATGATGAGATTGCAGGACTGCTGACAATGTACAAGACTGGGTAGACGTGTGGCAGACCTTCCACAACTGGAGCTAGCTGGAGTGAGGCTGCAGAAAGATGACACAATACAAGCAGTGGCAGGTCACTATGGTATGAGAAATATCTAGGGCCTATAATGCAGCTAGGATGCTAGACAGGGACTGACTAGACAAGGTATGAGCTGCAAGGCAGGAGCGACCGGGGGTATGATATGCAGGATTTCAGCAAGACTGGACTGGCAAGACAAGATGGGAAAGACTAGACTGACGAGGACAAAACAGGCGTGACTGGACTGACAAGGACAGAGGAACATACAAATGTTAATACTCATTAGAGGAATTTAATAATACTATGGGGCCTATCATTAACACATAAAATTCGATGGAGGTAATTAGGTTTAGAACTCGCATGGAGTTCTACCTAATTACAGGAGGAATTCATCATTCCTCCTCTCCATAACTATCTATTCCGAAAAGCTGTCATTTCTGCGATGACAGCTTTTCGGGAAATTGATAGTTTTCCCTCACTACACTGCATTACCGTAGCTGGAATCCGTGCTGCGCATACGCTGTTACATTCGTAAACCCAGCGCATGTGCAGCATTACTTAGAGCTGCGGTAATTTTGTGGACTCCCCCAACCCCCCACTCCACCTTCCCCCCATCCTGCACTTACCTGTCTGCGCAGCAACCTCCGGCTCCGTCCTGCTAGTCTGTCATGTGGTCTCCCAGCAGACCACAGTACAGATTAGAAAAAAAAAAATATTTTTTTCTAATCTTTATTGTGTTCTGCTGGGAGAACAGTGGGCCTAATTCAGAGCCGGACGCTATTTGCGGACGCTCGTTCAGAAAAAGGGGCTGGCTATTAAAATTGAGCGCTCGCTCTTTGCGGTCTGTTGACGCCTCTATGTCTAAGCGAGCGAACGAAACATGTGCTCGCTATTTTGTAAAGACGCCCCTTGGCCGTTCGCATCATACGTCATCTCCGCTATTTATTAGATTAATCGAGTACATCGAAAGGGCGTATGAACTGCTGGCAGTGTTTGTGGAAGCATTTTCCTACCGCAATCATGCGAGCAGTTCAGGCTAAAAGACAACCAAGTGACGTGGTCGATGATGCTGCTTTGTTAATTATGCAAACCCTTAAAACTCCCGTTTTGACCGTTTGGCACGCCTGCGTTCGGATCTCCACTCCCCGTTTTCAAGCACCTTCCCCTGTTACCACCCACAAACACCTCATTCTGCCACTCAAATTAGCAGGCACTCGCTATTATGCGAGCAAACGATTTCCGACCGAACTGGCTGGTTGGCGCATGTGCATTACAACCCATACACATGCTCAGATGTGCGAACATCGCTCGGAGCGAACGAGCGGCCGCTTACGAGCGGCTCTGAATCAGGCCCAGTGTCCGACCAGCCTCCGGAGCCAGAGGACGCACCAGAGCGCCGGAGGAAGACGCCGGGGGACCTGTCCAGCTGTAAGCAGGTAAGTTTCATCTGCTTTTCGCCACCTCATAGTGGCGGATAGTACCTCCATCAAATTCCGAAAATACATAATTTTCGGAATTTGATGAATACCATAATTTCCATATCCCCATACTAATGTATGGGGAGTGTGGAAATTAACGCAGGAGAACTTAACAAGGAGATATCAGTGATATCTCCTGCGTTAAGATACTTAATGAATACTAAAATAACGTTATTTAAGGAAAATGTCCTTAAAAACGTTAATTTAGTGTTGATGAATAGGCCTGTAGAGATTCAGGTGTGAATTCTGAATATGCAAAGGAGCAGATTAACGTCCATTACTAGTTGATGGAATTAAATAATACCATATACCTATGTGTTAACTAATTGAAGTTTCCAATTTCACCCACTGGCAGCGACAGAGGTGGGGATTTTGAATATACCCTAAGCTGAGATATACTAACAGCTTTTGCCTATGTGTATGATTTGAAAAGAACTATGGGAAATCTGTTATATCTGTCTATGTGTATCTAAATTCATTCATTGTGAAAAATAACTTTTTTGTCCAAAATATGCAATACAGACCATATGCCTATGTATTAACTAACTAAAGTTCCCAGTTTTACCCACCGGCAGAGATAGAGGTGGGGATTTTGGATATGTTTCAAGCTGACTGTGACATACTAACATCTCTTGCATATGTGTATGATTTTAAACTAATTGTGGGAGGTTAATATTATCTGTCTATGTGCATCTAATTCCATTCATTGTGAAAAAAATTATTTATGTCAAAATCTGCAATACAGACTACTATGTGTGTATTTTCCCCGTGTAAAGGAATATTATGAAAAATTATGTGATACCAGGAAAAAAACGAGAAACCCACCAAAAACTCCATTGATTATTGATATCACCTCTATTAGAGGATAATTTTTTAAAAGATGTCCTAAAAAATATTTTCGCCTAAGCCCAAATAATAGAGACCATATATGGGCCATATTGCTCCTAGATATGTATATTTTGTCCTTAGAAACCTTATATAGGATAAATAATATTTGGCTCTGTAACGTATAGATAGATATATACCAAAAGATTGTTCTATATTCCATCCAGATGTTCAATAGACTCTGGAAATTATGAATGGATTTCTGTGACGTATCTAGCGGCTGCTAGATTATATATTGTGTTATTTTGTGTTTACCCTATCCTAGATGTGGAAAGCACACAATATTTTAACTAGAATAAATAAAGATATGTTGTTTTAAATTATCATTTTTCTTTAAGAGTGTACCACCGAAGAGTCTTTTCTTTTTCTCTTTTTTGAACACTTTGGTAACTGCTCACTGACTCTGGTGCACCACCAACAGTATAATAACTAGGTAACGCTAATGCGTCTATATATTTGGTTTATTTGTTGGTTTAGTTTAGATTATTTCTGATTGTAGTTGCTTTTGTGCGGACTCACAATTTTTCTTGCTGTTGAAGGACAAGACAGGCAAAACAGGACTAGAGAGCTGAGGTGCGACTTGAGACAAGACGGAATGGCCGGGAGGGCTGTGGTGAGACGAGAACTAGACGATGCAGCCTTGAGGGCTGAAGTGCGACTTGAGACTGGACTTGAGCGGCCTTGAGGGCCAATGTGCAACTTGAAACAGGACGGAGCAGCCTTGATTGCTGTGACGACTGGAACTAGGTGCAGTGACTGAGACAGGACGGAGCGGCCTTGAGGGCCATGGTGACTGAAACTTGGTGATGCGGCCTTGAAGGCCGAAGTGCGACTTGAAACAGGATAGAGCGGCCTTGATGGCCTTGATGACTGGAACTAGGTGCTGTGACTGACACAAAACGGAGCGGCCTTGAGGGTCTTAATGCGACTGGAACAAGGTGATGCGGCTCAGACAGGACAGAGCGGCCTTAAGGGCCGTGATGTGACTGAAATAAGATGATGCGTATGAGACAAGACAGTAAACAGATGAACTTTAGACATGGCAGGAACAGTGCCTAGAAGCAGGGTGGATGAGAACACTGCAAACTTGACTCTGGTGAACATAAACAGACATGGCTTGATAGTCAGTGGATATGCAGGCTGTGATGTGGGTAAGCAGGCTGAGATGCAGGAACCAGATGGCAGACACGTGCACTCAGACACGACAGGAATGAAGGCTGTAGGACACACAGGCAGATCCAGATCCGACAAACAGGCACTTGGAACTAGAACCGCAGAACTTGGTAAACCGGCTAGAGTTCAGGTTACTGGGTACACGACCACATACTCTGGAAGTCAGGCAGTATAACCGGCATGGAGTGAAGGGCTGGCTGTAACTTAATAGATGCAGGATCCAATCAGAGCAAAACTCTGCAAGCCTCCCTAATGACAGACTCGTGTGCAACTGGGTTCAGCACAGAGAGACAATTAATTAGTGTGCAGCTGAAGTCTGCACATAGACAGACAGGCAAGATACAGCTTAGCTGAAAACAGACTAGACAGGATTTCCAGCTGCCTGCAACAGCCGGAACAAGGACAATGTCACGACTTTAGTAAAACTGGCCTCCTGTGATGGAGCAGCCTTAACAGACTAGGATACCAGCACCATGAACAGAGGAGGTCTGAGATAAGACTTCCTCATAGGACAACACAGAGCCAGGAAAGCAGGTCACAGGAACAACAGATGAGGGCGGACTGTGTTGAAGCAGGAACTGGATACAGGGTGGTCAGGATAAAGTATGGAACTTATTTTGTGGTAAGGTGGACGAGGTCATGCATCTGTGAGCATGGAGGCTTTTCCATTTGGAACTTCCAGTGGTGTACTCATTGGGCACGAACGAACAGGGTGACTCCTAAACAAGTTAGGATCTCTTGTTTCAATTTCTCATAGTCTTTGGCATCAGCTAGGCATAAGTTGTAGTAGGTCTTTTGTGGCTCTCCAGACAGGAAAGGTGCCACCAGACTTGCCCATTGTTCCTTGGGCCAACTCTCCCTCCCTGGAGGGTTTCCTCAATGGTAACCTGTTGCTGCCTCTGGGCCACCTCCAAGGACATCAGTTGCACCTGGGTGGATTCTTGCTGCACTCTGGTAGCTTCCTGCTGAGCCGCTGTAGCCTGGAGCAAGGCTTTTACAATGTCCTCCATGCTGCTTTTAGGTGTGGGCTGGAAGCAGAATCTGGCTTCTCTAAGCATCTGCGGGTGCCACCTCCATGGACTTCAACGTTATATCCACCATAAAAAATGGGTGCCTGTCACTTTAAATTTTAAACGTAGAAATTTTTTCCTGGCTACAACTTCAGTGTGTATGCCTGCATTCTCCACCAAATGTAACACAGTCAGGGTAGGGGATCCCACTCCTGGGGTAGATGGACTCCCTCTTTACACACAGCAGCCGTAGAAACAGGAGACAAGTCTGGGAATCTCGTACAAACTGGTCGGTGCCAGTCTTTATTGTGACACACACAAAAATATAAACAAAAACATAAACAGAAGTCCTAGCATGGCTGGGCCTACTAACTACACAACAGATTCCCTTGCTATAACAATGGTAGGGCCTATTGCCCTCACCATCAACAAAACACGTGCACAGTACTTACAGGGTTTTAACCAAGTGTCTCTAAACAGGTTAGACTGCCAGCTCTCCCCAGGTATGAGACACTGCACCAAGAGATTACACAGCTCTTATGAGCCACTTCCAGGTGAAACCACTAATTGGCCTGCTCCCAGGCTAAAAGGCCCAAAACCTGGAGTGGCCTGTGGATGGAGCCCTTCCTCTCCTCACATCCACACCCCCAGGTCCCATTCCGGCTTTTCACAGGAGCCGACATTACTAGTTTGCTTTTCTAACAGACTTCTCCTGGGGTTTTTTAAAAGACATAAGACAGGAATCTGGGACAAATATAGAAGCCATTCCACACTTCTCCAGTGCTTCTATCACAAATATATATATATATATATATATATATATATATATATATTAGGGATGTGCAGGCTCGGATAGGTTCGAGTTTGCACGTTGAGTTCGGATTTTTCCCTCCAAAAAAACGGAACTCAGAAAGAGGCTAAACGTCATCTTACATGGACGGATCCCCCTAGTGAAGAGGGCAGGATGGGGAGATAATTAAGGGGAATCGCGGCATAAATGCGATGAATCGCGGCTCTGTATGGAGGGGGCAGGGCTAAATAACACAAATTCGCCCTTGCACACCCGCAATTTCGCGGCAGTATAATGGGGGCAGGGCCTAATGACATAGAACCCCGCCCATAAAGTAGCCTGCTGTGTCTACCCTCTGGGCATCTCTCGGAGAGCAGATAATAAGTGTCAGCAATTATGATATACAGTGGTAAGAGCAGGCTTGCCTACCCTCTTGATTTGGTCGGGAGCCTCTTGAATATCGGGTGCCGCTCCCAACCCCCTGGAAAAGGCAGGCAAGCCTCCCGGCTGCCGCCTACACCCCCGACTACTAGTAAAAACCCCCGCAGCGGGGGGACTCGATGACGCGATTCGTGCTGAATCGTGTCATCGTGGCTCCGCCCCCTGCTTCACAATGCCTTTTTTTCTGCATTGTGAAGGGGCCCTTGGCCCCGCCCCCAAAACGGCATCATAGCCCAGCTACGCCCCCGCAGAATGCAGGCATTCAGCTCCCTCCCGGAAGGAGGGAGATGAATGTCTGCAAGTATGGGTAAGAGGCAGATCCAGCCAGGAGCTTCAGGGTTAATACAGGTGGTGGGCGTAGATAAAGTAGCAGTGACGCGACTCTGGCAGTGTCTGGCATGTCATGAAGATGGACAGTGCGGGGACATCATGCCAGTGCTCTCTGGTTATTAACCCCTGTGACTGCCATGTTATTTGTGGTGCCACCTAAAGCAGATTACATGAAACACTTCCTAAACTAAACATGTTCCCAAACCACTGTATCTCCCATGTGTGCCTGGCAGCTCATTGTCATATCCAAGGGCCTGCAGGTCTGGTACGAGCGCTCCTAGACAAGCAGCTCCAGACTTACAATGATCATGTGGAACAGATGGAGCGGCACAGAGCCACTACTTAAGTCTCTCCTATGACTTTAGGGGGAGATGTATCGAGAGAGAGAAAATTAAGTGGCCTCTAGATGTTTAGCTATGGGCAACTTCTCTACTTTATCTCTCTTGAAGGTTTGATACATCTCCCCCTTAATGTACCAATAATTCCGCTACAGAATCTCACCCAAAGAACAATAAAGAAAGAATTGCATATCACCGTTTCATGGCATGAGAATGCCCAGCACACAGATCAATTTCACAGTGACTTGGGTGAACCTTCTAAAGAATGGGGAAGTGGATAAGTTGAGAAGTTGCCCATAGCAACCAATTTGCTTCAAGCTGGCATTTATGAAGAACATCCTATAAAATGATAGGGAGTAGCTTCCACTTCTCCACACTTTAGAAGATTTGATACATCTCCCCCTTAGACTTGTCTGTCACATTGATCCCAAAAATCTACAGTATACCACTGTGCAAATGTGCTGTTCATCACTGATGATCTCTGCAATAATATGCACAATAAATCTGTCAAGGACAGAAATAATGTGAACTACTGTAATTGGAACATACTGTACACACATACCAACCTTTATTTCAGTCTTTTAAAATACAAATGTTGTTACTGGGCTTTTTGTGTGTATTATGGGGGTGATTCAGCTTGGGACAGAATTGCAGCTTTGGACAGAAGTGCAAAGCTGCACGCAGGCAGCTTTGCAATTCCGTCATTGTAAATATGCAAATGTACTGTAGCAGGAGGTGTATGACCCATCCTGCTGCTTTTGCTGTCCCAGCACTGCCACCGAGATGGCAGGCTGGGATAACGGTGGACGGCGCCGGGCCACCAGCCAGCTGAGTAAGCCTCAGCTTACTCGGGCTCTCCGGCTTGCGAGGCCAGGAAACGCAGGCCCTGGCCTTGCCACTCCATGAAAAAGGGCCGGACACACCCCCATTTCCAGGATCGCCGGCCGCCCCGTTCCCACACCACCCTTTAAATGCCTCTGCCTGTCAATCAGGTAGAGGCATAGAAGGGACTGTGCACGATCACATGGGAGCCGTTCTGCACATTCACAGAACGTGTTCTGTGCACATGCACATTCCCGATAATTGGGAATCTGCATTCAGCATTGCACTCGATTCTTTCACAAAGGTCATTCTGATTACCTCTAGGAAGACACATGTAGTTCTTCCTTTTTCATTTGGGTTGAAGCTAGTATTTATGATGTATGGTTTGATAAGTGTCATGTGATTACCCTGGAAATCAGTCTCCTAACTGCTCCTTGCAAAATACCCCACCTATCCTTCCTTTGTCATCACATGACCAGAGGAGCTTACTGACTGACTGGCTCAGTGTGAGAGATCAGATTACACTCCTGGGATCATGCAGAAACCAAACCTATCGCTGACAGTGACAGCTATTTAAATGTGCCCCACAGATTTGATTTTGATTTTGCAAATAGAGTTATGAATACCTACTGGAAGAATTATTTATCAGCTACAGTTTAGTGTGAAGGAAGGTAACAAATTGGCCGTAGAAAAATAAAGTCAATGTGGTGTTACCCCTTCAATTTATTAAAAAGAAATCAAACCTTAATTCTATTTTTTGGCTGGAGCATCTCTATCCAAGTAAAAACATATCTTATTAATCAATATCAGAAAATAGGTGTTTGGTAAGGCACATTTATTAAAACATAAACTAAAAAAATTCAAAGTGAAAAAGTGGAAAGAAATAAAGAGCTACAGCAATTCATATGTTGCTCCTTAAACAGTGCTATGCTAAGCATCTACCTAGTAAAGATGCGCTTGTTCGATAACAACCAAATTTATGGGTTCCTAGTCGAACCGAGTCCGAATTCAGAATCCCTTTGGGTACTGAGTCGTATTGAGTCCCTTTTCGGTTCTTCCTACGGTTGCAAACTCGTATTTAAAAACTGAAGTCGGGTTTTGGATTGCATGTAAACAGGTCAAAATTATAAAATTTTAGATGTTTTTTTTTTTTTCTTTTAACACATATCTAAAACCAAAAGACGTGGATAGATTTTGCAAAACCAAAATACGAAGATTAATCCAGATCCAAAACCAAAACACAGAGGTCCACGCACACCTATACTACCTAGCTTGCCCTTACTGCAAATAAATTCAGTCGCTAATACATGTCATAACTCACTTCCAAATTGAAGAATGTTCACTGTAAAAAAAAAAATATCCTATTATTTTTACATTATGATCTAGCACAACATTTAAAGAATTGAGTTAAATGCAATGGCATAGGAAGAGCAGTCAGGTTATATTAAGATAAATCCAATGCATGATATTTTTATAACAAAATTAATTTCTGAAGCTAGACAATGTGTAACCTAGTTACATACAGTATAGTTTGATTAGTGCCACTACCTAAATAGGGCAGTCAGATAAAGTCAGATCCTACTGACTTGTTGTAATGCAGTCCAGCTGTAGTCGGTGATGTCAGTGGTAAAGGACTACTGTGTGTTTCATACTAGCAGAGCTGGTTACATCCAAAATATTACATATGTTCTGCGCTTAAGGGTTGGAACAAGGGAAATTGCTGTGCAATTGAAATTTAAATTTCACATTGGAAGTCTCAGAATGTCAGACAGATGGTTATTGTTGCTGATTCAAAATGACTCAGTTGGGAAGCCGGCCAGCTTTTAAGGTCAACTTTCAAAAAAGTTCAGTAAAATTGAGAAACAAAATAAAATGACCTGAATTGTATTTGGATAATAACTATGTGGAGCTGATATACGATGGATTCTAAATTCCAAACTAATACTACTCAAGAGAACTTTTTTTTTCTCGTCCAGCGCAATATGTGGCATTTGCCAATGTATGTATTTCTTGTTTAACTTCTTGGATCTGGGTCCAGCAACGTTATTGTAAAGACTAGGTTTAGTGAGAAAATGTTTGGACAGATTCCTTTAAGATAATTTGTTCTCCAATCGTTGATCATTAAGTTCACATTTTAATGTGCAAAGGCCATCGAATATTTTGTTGCTACAGGTGTAGTCATACACTATTCATACTCGGAGAGTGAAAGCTGAGGTCCTTAACATGGCCGCTCACAATCTCATCCAAGATAAATAAATAAGAGGTGAACATTTAATATTTTTATAGGTAGAGCAGCTTTAGTTAAGATAATTGGCCCAATCTGTCTAAAGATTAATTGCAGATTTTTCTCTTAGGTGCACTCACTGGGCTGGATTCCGAGTAAGGAATTTGCTCCTGGAACATACCATGTTACAAAACAAGGGGTGCAAATGCATTTATTCACTTTTTGCATGCAGGAAAAATACTGTCTGCTTTTGCATGTAGCCAACAAATACTGGACAGCTTTATTTTTACACTGAAAGGTAGAATGAATGGCCCCATTTTAGAGAAGTACGCAAACCCGATGGTTTGCGAATATCTCCAGTGTCAGAGGACCGGTGCATGCGCAAGATCTGTACTGCGCATGCGATGCTAACTGCTTCCATCTCTGAATCAGGTCCAAAGCCCGGGACATGCCCCCTCCCAACTCTAAATCTGTCTGCTCATTTTACATTTTCCCCACATGCAGTGCAACATGGTTATGCCAAGGATAATATAAAGGCAGCCTACAGTATATGCAATGTTATATATGGCTAATGAGCCTGGATTGTCTGCCTTGTTGTTCCCTTGTTTTCCTTTCTGCCTGATATGCTGTTGCCGCCCATTCCCTCTAATATGTGCAGCTATGAACTCTCTGGTGCTCAGTGTAAACAGGGTACAAAGCTAGTTGGTGAGGCAAACCCATACTTGCCAACCCTCCCTGATTGTCAGGGAGACTCCCTGAAATAGCAGCAATCTCCCTGACTCCCTGAAGAGTCTAGAAATCTCCCTGATTTCACCATTATGAAGCTGTTATGTTAAAAAAAATACGAGATATATACATTCAAATGGGAACCTTAGTATAATTTCCCTGCATGGGTAATGACACAATGGGCCTGATTCAGACCCACTCGCAAGCGGCTGTCCGCTCGCAAGTGGGTCGATGTTGTCCACTGAGCATGCGCACGACGGCGGGAGCGCCGTCGTGCGCATGCGCCAGACGCGATGAGCGAAGGACTTTCCTTCGCTCTTTGTGTCTGATCAAAGGGGGCGTGCTATCGATGTTGATTGACAGCACGCCCCCTTTGGTGGGCTTGCCGGGGGCGTGCCTCCCTGACAGGGGCGTTCCCAAGGGAACGCCTACCGTCAGAAGCCGGCCCACTGACATCACTAGTGATGTCAGTGGGAGTGATTTTGGCTCTGATAGAGCCAAAATCACTCCGGGCCTTGCGGTTGAAAAACTCAACCGCAGGCTCCGGCTCGCAGTGGCGATGGTCGCGATGGTCAAGACCATTGCGGCCATCAAACTGCACGCTCGTATAGGCTGTGGGTGGTGACCCACAGCTATATGAGCGTCCAGGAGGACGCTCCATAATTATGGAGGGCGGCCCTCATTCAGAGCGTGCGCTCTGCTCAGAGCGTACGGCTCTGATTGAGGGCCTATGATCCCTATGCCTACATGCATTTTCTGAAAAGTATAAGTTTGTTTTCATCAATAAGAAGATCTTACTAACTGCTTTGGGACTCTTTGTACATTTGTATGCAAGACAACTTTATGACACGCCTCTCAGATGTAGCCGTACACGCCTACTTTACCGCCGCTCTCATATGTGTTGTTTTCACAATCTCCCTGAAATGCTTTTTCAAAAGTAGGCAAGTGTAGGCAAACCTGACCATACAGCCCCCAAATGCACTTGTGCGTAGCAGCATAAAGATTTCTAGGAGATGGACAAGGATGATGACATGGGGTGCAGTACAGATGATAATAATGGTTGAGCAAAATAACAAAACATATTTACAATTATAATGCCAATCTTCTCAGCACAAATCCTAATGGTTTCAAGGACATCTTAATACCTGTTCACACCAGCACAATACTTTAGCAGATGTTACTTTGCTTTTAACTTGAAAAAATAGACTCCTCACTCCACCAGCACAGTTCTTAAACACAGCAACAGTAAGTTACACATCAAATGTTCTTGAAGCAACAGTGTCACAGTTACACAGGATCACAACTCTTTGACTAGCATCCTCTATGCAAGAGATAAATTATTGCAGCTAGCAACCATTAACTAAGCCAGGAACTGGAACAGTAGCCAGGCTGCCTAGTTGTAGCAGCCCCCATCACAGTAGAGGAGCACTTTACAAGGGGGAATTCCATCAGTCGCTGCTTCACAGCCATATATTTCTAATCCAGGGAGAGTTCTTTGTTCTTAACTTTGCTGCTCTTGAAGCTGCCTCTCTCAAACAGTATATGTATAAGAGTTCTTCCTTCTAACAAAGGTCTTCATCTCTCCTGAGCAACTACACAGTATGACACAATGGTCCACTCTCATGGCAATGGGGACTTTATTAGGGGCCTCTTATACTGGTGCTACCCCTTCTCCTTCATAAGACACTTTCACATAAAGCAATGAGGCTAGACTGCGGCTACCCCCTTCTTTCAGAATGGGAGCCTTTTCAAGGGGGTTCTTCCCTACAATGCACAAAGACATAAATGCACAATTTCCTTCATCGTAGAGCACAACTTACAGAGACTCTCAGATTCCACTCAGTCACATTTCTGCAGCTATTGTCATTGAAGGCATGTGGCAGCAATCCCCTGAGACCCTCTGGTAGAGGGGCTCTTATTTGGTGCAGAAATTTAACTTTCATGGCTCCTCCTCCTATCCGAAAATAGTTTGGCTTATGGTAGCACTGCTGCACTGGGAAGCCTTTCTCCAATTTTACACATTGGATGCGTCTTCTCTCTACAAATAAGGGCACTTCTCATAAGGAATTCCTTTGTCATTATGGTGTTTAATACACTGTGATGGAAGAGGCTGGGCAAACTCCCAGTGTGATGAGAATGGAGGCTGTGTGGGGGGAGAGGGTGCTCAGACTGAATTTTTCACGGCGCAGTAAATCTTAATTGTTTTTTTTTTAAGGAGGCTTGGCCATGCGGGGAAGGGGGGGTTAGGGTTAGGCACTTAGAGGGGGGGTTAGGGTTAGGCACTGGGGGGAAGGTTAGGGATAGGTACCCCTAAGGGAGGGTTAGGGTTAGGGGGTAGAAATAGGTTAGTATATACTTACCTTTGACGATCGGGATTTCCTTCTCTGCCGGGATGCTGCTGTCGGGATTCCAACCGCCAGGCATGGGTCCGGCGGTAAATCATACCGATTCCGTTTTAAGAATTTAAGGGATGTGGGAGATAGCAAATATAACATCCCTGTACAACATAAAAACATGTATTCATATTACAGTAATGATTCAGAATATCCTCTTTTGATGTGCCAGCTGTTTAGTAACTCTTAAGACCCTACAATGGTAAATATTTCCCTCTTAGCCATGATGTATGCATCCTAACTTCTTAAAACCCAATATGTAGGATACTCCCTGTCCCATATTGTTATATACTGTACTGTATGTGGAAAAATGCTCATTGATTTTTCCCACAGTATTGGCCAGAGGCTGCCATCTAAAAGTTATGTGCACAACCAAGACTCAACGAATACTTACGATCTTTATGAAAAGGGGTCTTATGGAAAAATGTGTAGGGTCTTTAACTGATAGCATTTCACCCATATGGAATATTATTGAGGATTTTAGATAGAATAGTTAATTTTTTCCAAATACATCATAATATATGTCATCAATTACAGATATATACATTTACTTCCAACAATTTATGTTCGATAGTTGGAACTAAAGCTCTTTAAAAACTTTTTACAAATGTAGATTGAATGGTTTTATATCTGTTTTATACATCCATGTCTACAAACAAATGTTTAGAATGTATGTTTTTTAAGAGTTTTTTAAAAAACTGTACTGGTTGAAAAGCATACTGATGCTTTGTAAAATCTGCATTTTGCTGTGTTGAATTGTAATTTTAATCTGTGAGAGGTCAATTGTGATCATAAGATCACTGAGTTATACGCTGATAAGAACGTGTGTTTATATATGTAAATGAGCTGATTGAGCTCCTCAGCGATCGGCTCAGTGTGATCTTATAGTGAAGGTAGAGCGTCAGCCAGGCCAGCCCTCTGACGAAGTTGATTACGAAACGCGTTAGATTGTGGCCTGACTGACGCAGTGTGTTCACCCTCTGGCGTCCTCCTCGTGGTGAGAATCTCCGGAGGTCACCGATCGCGATACTGAGCGGGCTCATTGAGCGGTGTGGAGACCGAGGAGATCAGCAGCCGGGACGGAGTTCTGCCTATGGCTGCAGTATAAATCATGTGGTATCCAACCCACAGTGTGTATTAAATTGGTACGAGTCCTTCCTCTTATGTTTGGAGACGTGGATATTTATGCTTATAATAAATTGATTCATGCACGATATAGCACCCCCTTCTTTCTTCTCTTTCTACATCATATATATATATATATATATATATATATATATATACATATATATAATGTCTTTATTTAAATTTTAATTGCATTGAATTATTTTTTCAACTTTATAAGATTTTTATGCATTACTTATTATTATCTATGGTGCTACTCTGTTGCAAAATTGGAGAACTGGTGCTCTATGTACGTTAATTTATGTAAGTAGTACAGGAAACAAGGATGCAACATGCCAATGCCAGATGTAAAATTCTGATGTAATTTTTTTTTTTTTACAGCCTCACAGTTTAAAACATAATAGAATAAAAACAATCCAATAAATGGACAAAAAGGTTTCATGCATTTGCTATTTTTTTACCTCCTCTTCTCTTACTACTGAAAACTGTCTTTCATATCAAAAATATTAATTGATGAACAGAATGATCCTTTTAAAATTTTCTAGAGAACATTCAGTCTACAGTACAGTAGCTGCTGGACATCTTAAAATGAGTATAAAACTTCTTATATGCACCTAGTGTTCCCAATAAATTCAGCTGGTTTGCAAATATTTTGATCTGAAACAAGTTTAATCAGGAAAAAAAATTACCTAACAGATATATTTATTAATATTTGGCAGAATTATAAAATATTATTGCAGATCTTAAACCTCATTGTAAATTTTCATGGAGTCAACTGCATAAGATATGTTATAGAAAGGATTTGGTTTGTTAACAAGGAATTATGCTAAAATTTGCACATCCTATTATTAAAAAAAATACTTTTATTTATCATAGACAGTTCATAATAATATATTGCACATTTTTTACAATAAAGCGGTGAACAAGGGAATAATTTAATCTTTACTTAAAGTATTTTTCTACAGCATGCGTGTGTGGTTTTGTTCTTTTGTATTTTTTATTTATTTTTTTACTGTACTTTTTTTATGTGTAGCTTATCTAAATAATTTATGACTGCCATGTTTTTTGTGAGGCTACTAGTATCTACTATCTAGACATCCAATAAACAAAAAATGCTTGTTTTTTTTTTTCAAACTTGTGGGGGAGTTCCCTTGTTTGTGGGAAGCTGCACAGCACTTACTCCAGAGTTTTATATAAAAACTGTTTTTATACATGTGTGCCTCCCCAGCCATTTGACCTCACCGCACGTCACTGAGGATGGCCCATACATGATAGATGAATTTCCCGCCAAACCTCAGTCCTGGAAATGGTCAAGCGCCACATGATGGAGCCCTGTAGGCATGCTCCTTCTTATGTTTCCATCAGACAATTAGGTGCTTTGCAAACAGTAAAAGAACCTTAGTGACTGAGTATCACCTATTGTGATCCAGGCAAGTATAGTGGGATTTTTCAGGGATTAGGGGTAGATTTATTATGCTGCGGCTTGTCAAAGCTGCCACTGATCGGTGGTTTTGACCAATGCATTTAAAACGGTAACTGTAATACGTGCTAAATAAGCCTGAAAATCTACGTAAATCTACACCGTAGTGTCTTTTCCAGGGTCACTATGCGGTATAGAGAATTCTGCAGTAGGTTAATAGCTTTCAGTGTTTGCTTTATCACTCACATTTCGTTCCCTATACATTCACCAAAGTTCATTCACTGATTTCTTATCTGCATAAAGGCATCTGTTTATTCACCGAACTTATTCAATGGTCCACAACACCCACTTGGAAAATCAACATGACTTCAAAGTCTGACAGGCTAACACTTTAGAACCAGAACCACCTCCTGTAGACATTCATGTAAACTAGGTCATTTACTACATATATATCTTACATGGGCCATTCCATGGTTACGTAAGTTACACTCAGGCTAAATTCACAGGAAAAAGAAAAAAGCATTTGATTACACTATAAATACAAACTTGTCATCCAACATTATTTGGTTCAGTACAACTATTTCTTTCCAGGAAAATTCTGCTGCTACACATTATATGTAATTTTGTAGAAAGACATTGTTACGTATGTTACCTGTCATGGATTGTCCCATATATATAAATTAAAGTGGCATAAGGTCCATCTTTATTAAATGTGTCACTTTTGTGTGATTGAATATTCCTATTGCAGTGGGCAAGGTCTGCCTAAATCATGCCTTTTTTTTTTTCTTTAAAAGTACAACTGTGCAAAAATAGCAAAATGGTGTTAAGTGCACACAATTGAAAGGGTATGCAGTCGGGAAGCCGGCGGACCTAATCCCGACAGCCAGCTTCCCAACTGCTTAATCCCGGCGAGGGTTAAAAGACAGACGTCTAAATGTAGACTCCTGTCATTTTACTGGCGCCGGGAGACCAGCGCCCGGCATCCCAATCGAAGGGACGCCGAGCGCGGATAGCCGCGGGGGAGGGTTAGGTTTAGGGTTTCCAGGGGGGACTTAGGGTTAGGCACCCCCCCGGGAGGTCAGGTTTAGGCTAGAGGAAGGGGGAGTTAGCGTTAGGCACCCCCGGGGGGGACATAGGGTTAGGCACCCCCCCGGGGGACTTAGGTTTAGGCGGCGGGGAGGGGGGGTTAGGTTTAGGCACTTAGAGGGGGGATTAGGGTTAGGCACTAGGGGGGAAGGTTAGGGTTAGGCACCCTTAAGGGAGGGTTAGGGGGTAGAATTAGGTTAGTCAATACTTACCTTAGGACGATCGGAATTTCCTCCTCTGCCGGGATGCCGTTGTTGGGATTCCAAGCGCCGGGCATGGGTCCGGCGGTAAATCATACCGATTCCATTGAAAGTATAGGATGAGACCTGATCTCAGCCACTTCAGAGGTAATAGAAATATCTGGCTCCTTTGAATAGAGAAAAGGGCTGTGCAGCATCCCACAAACAAGGGAACTCCCCCACAATTCTCTCTACCCCTTTTATCTCAATATAAAAACCGTATCTTGCATAAAAAAGCTAGTTTATATAAAAGTAGGTGAACTAATCCCTACTCAGCAAAGCACTCCTCTGTCCAAATACACCCAATTATCGATGCAAATATGTGCACCTCTAGCAGATTGAAACATTTTAGCCAACAGGGCCAGATGAACAATACAGTGGATGGGACTAAAGCCCCAGACCTCCCCCCATAAAAATAGGCCCATCTTCATGACAGCATGATGATGACCAGCCGCCGAGCTCGGCACACAGTTGCCCATAAATCATAAGTAGGTATCTGCAGATATATCGGTGCATCTGCTGGTGTGCACGGGTGACCTGCCAATCTCCCCTACACATGCTGCAGGAACCCGGCGGTTAGTGACAGCTCAACTGGACTGGCAATTTTAAATGCCCACCCAGTTGTGACATCAAGTCCGATACATTGGGCAGACAATTGGTAAGTACATATGCACTTGCCAATCGTCAGGTCTACCTAGTGTATACCCAGCATTATTCCAGCCTGAGAGGAAGATAGAGATAGGCAGGGATAATATGTGTTGTTTGGCTGCCAGGTCATGAAATCTCATGTCATGTAGATCTATCACAGACACTAGTAAACAGTCACTGCAATTGACCTGGAGTACACATTTGACGCCATTACGTATGTCATAGTAAAGCCACTATGCCTCATTAACTCTGCTGATTGTTATTGTGTTTAGTTTCGATGTGGCAATGAAGAGATGATTATTTTATTGATGTAAAATAGTGTTTTACTAAAAAAATAAACTGCATTAATTGCTGACTAAAGGACCGCTTGTGATAACTTGTTTTGCAATAGAAGAGGAAAAGTTTTAGAATGTTGCAGAAGTGAGTGAAAGCTTTTTTATTCTACTTTTTTCATTTGAATACATAAAGTGACTGCACATTTTTAAATTTGACTTTTTTAAAACTACTTTCTATAAATGCATTACTCATCTCATAGCTCAGTGGTTCCCAAACTTTTATTTGTATTACGATGCCATAGACTATCAGTATTTTCTTCATGGCACCCCTAGGTCAAAACTTTCTTATTGAGAAATTCTGACGAACTTATATGTCATCCTTAGGGTCAGTTATGTGCTGGTGGACAGGGTTGAGATTCTGTTTGTCCACATATGTTATGATTTGCAGCCACCAGCACTGGTTTCGCCTATCACATTGACCATAATAATATTTCGGTCCTGGGCCACCAACTCGTGGCACCCCTGAACGTGCCTTGCAGCTCCCCAGGGTGTCACTGCACCCAATTTGGGAAACACTGTCATAGCTCAATGATGGGGCTCCATCTCCTAGCACCTCCCTGTACAATTACAGGAAGTACAAGATCCACAAACAAAAACCTGATAAAATAAAGTGGGATGTACAGTAATATTAGGTATGCCCCAAAGACTGCATTTATCCATGTTTTCCTGAGACAGTCCCCCTTTTTTAATTCAAAGTTTTGAATTCACAAACTTTGTTTTACCTTACTTTAGATTCCTAATTAACCCAATTTTTACAAACCAGTTGGGAATATATTTATTTTCTATTTTAAGTGTTTACCCTTATTTGAGATTTGAAAGTATGAGGTGTATTGAGTTGGATGAATGGATGAAACTTCAGGTTACATTGGTGTTCCAATGGTTAGTACTGTTGACTCTTAGCACAACGGTCATGGGTTCAATTCTCACCAGTTCCCTATCTATGTGGAGTTTCTATATTCTCTCTGTGATTGTGCAGGTTTAATCCATGTGCTCTGGTTTCCTAACACACTACAAAGGCAAACTGGCGAGTTAATTGGCTTCTGACAAATTAACCCTACTGTGTGTTAATGTATTAGTGAATATAGGTTGTAAGCTCCACTGGGGCAGGGACTAGTTCTGGCAGTAGCAGAACAGGCAAATCATGTGCTGAATGTCTCCACTACTGTATATTATCAGGAGGCGCCCAGGACATGGCTCAGGGAGGAGGGGAATCTGTAGGTTCCTGGCTCGCAGGGAAAAGAGGGTGCACACTGTCAGTGCAGTTGTCTGATTGTGGGTCTGCAAACAAAAAGTATGGTGGTCGCTCATATCAGCTTAATGACATAGCACAGGTGCTTGTAAAGGGTGGGGTTTACGCTGAACCATAGAAAAAAAGATTCCCTCCAGCACACTGCAGAAATGTCAACAAAAAAATACTTAAATACTACATGATAATAGAGATTCAGAGGTATTAGTTACATACATTTGCAAATATATGAATAAGCGCCAGGCCATCGTCAAGGCTAATCTATATTGGCGTCCTTAACATTAAGGGGTTCACGTCCGAGAAGCAAGGTACCCCAAAAAATTCCAGCCAAGGACCATCCCCAGGGCATCACACGAAAAGGGGAAAAAAGGTGATAGTGAAGTGTAAAGAATAGATGTGTAAAGATAAATCAATAAGTTATAATGAAATGAGAGAGAATTAAAATGACATGAATAATAAACAAACAATTAGAAAAGTGATAAAAAAAATATATATGTGAATTAAGTGGTGATGCCCTGAAAAAGGTCCAGTCAGAACAACTCCGGGGGCCCCACTCCCAAACGCTCACCCCAAAATAATTATTGCTACATAATAGTAGCACCCACTCTGGGTCATATAATTACAAATTAGTGTACTGCATAATAACAGCACATGTATAAGCTGAGAGCTGACTCACCTTGCAGGTACCCCAGAAACCTTCACATGGCACTATAAGGACCAGCACATCCTCCCAATCCTGGCTCCCTTCATGCCTCTCAAGACTGAAAACAAAAAGTATGGTGGTTGCTCATATTAGCTTAATGACATAGCACAGGTGTATGTAAAGGGCGAGGTTTACACTGAATGATAGAAAAAAAAGATTCCCTCCAGCAAACTGCAGAAATGTCAACAACAAAAAAATTGTGGGTCTGTCAGTGTGTCTGTCCCTCATTCCTACTTGTGTTTTTGTTTGAGTCCCAGTGTTCTCAGTATTTCCACAGGGATATAATCAGCATCCCGGCTGACGGGATGCCGACGGTATAAATACTGGCGCCTGAATCCCAAAAGCAGTCGGTATCCTGACTCCAGAATACCGATCATCGGCATCCTGAAGATAAGTATCAGGGGTTAGGGGGAGGGTTAGGGTGCGGGGTTAGGCACTAGGGGGAGGGTTAGGCCCTAAGGGGAGGGTTAGGTTTAGGCTAGGGGAGGAGAGGTTAGGTTCAGGGACTAGGGGGGAGATTAGGGTTAGGCACCAGGAACGGAGGGTTAGGGTAGGGAGAGGGAGAGGGTTAGCATACCAATCAACAAGTGTCGGTATATTAACCCTGTCGGGATCCCAGCATCGGGATTCTGACCCCTTGGGATCCCGACTGCCGGCAACCCATACCCAACCCTTTCCACATGTCCTGTCAGTAGCTCCTGCACAAGCTAGCCTGCTTTTATAATGCAGAGTGAAAGTCCACCACTGGTTATTTCTAAAGGTGCTGTCACACTAGGCGATTTTTTTACATGATCTGCCCGATTCCGACGCATCGGAAAGACAGATCATGTAAAATATGTCCTAAGCGTGAGTGTCCACTCACAATCACGATGCCGATGCGGGTACCCGCTGGTCGTACATCACATCTTCAGATCTTGCCTGCTGCTGCAAGAACTGAAAATCTCAGTCACGATGCACTGTAATAGTTAGGAAGCACGATAGATCGTGGGTACATTTGGATAATTTTTAACACCAAATCGTGCCCAAGGAGCACCTCCCATTATATATATTGTGATAAGGTCGGGATAGGGGTCCCTCTCCTGGGGTAGATGGACTCCCTCTTTCACACACACAGCAGCCGGGAAACAGTACACCAGTCCAGGTTCTCGTTCAAGCTGTTCGGAGCCAGTCTTTAATGTGCCAAATACATAAACATAAATAAAACATAAACATAAGACCTAGCCCGTCTGGGCTCTCACTACACAGTAGATTCCCTCTCTACAATAATGGTAGGGCCTATTGCCCTCACCATCAACAACACACATGCACAGTACTTACAGGAGTATATACCAAGTGTCTCTGAACAGGCTAGTCGGCCTGCTCGCCCAGGTGGAGACACTGCACCAAAAGATTACACAGCTCTTATGAGCCACTTCCAGGTGTAAGCCCTAAAGAGCCTACTACCCAGCTGAAAGGCCCAAAACCTGGAGTGGCCTGTGGATGGAGCCCTCCCTCCTCTCACATCCACACCCCCAGGACCCAAACTGGCTTTTCAAAAGCTGATACTCTGCACTGTTTACAAAACAGACTTCTCCTCTGAGTTTTTAGAACACATAGGCCAAAAACGTAGGACCAACATACCTGCCATTGACCACTTTACAAGTGCTTCTATCACAATATTCATAGGGGTCATACAGTACTTTGTGTCCAATTATATATTTAGAAACGTTACGTAGCTAAATTGTTGATAGTCATAAGGTAAGCAATGATAATGGGGACAGCGGCATGTCGAGCACGGCTTGCTGACATGCTAGTGATGTGATTTACAGCATTCTAACTGTGTCGGCTTTAGAACTTTTAACATGAATTTTACCATCATGTTCAAAAGTTCTAGAGCCGACGCGGTCACAATGCTTTAAATCACATTGCTAGCATGTCAACGGGCCGCTGTCCACATATTGTTGGCATTATGACTATCGATAGCACATACTGGTCCCTTCAGAACCAAGCGCATGGAGAGATTACAGTTGCCGAGAATCCCATAGTTTACACCGGAATCATTATTAAGGTACAGTATAAAGAACATTTTTCGCACTACTTTTTGCACAGGTGCCAGCACGGGCAACATCCTGGGGCACCTCTGAATACTTGGCAAATAAATCAGTGCACCTTTATTGCGGTGATCTTCATGCTGCGTCTCATGTAAGCAGTTCTAAGTATTTGAATTAGAATTTACATCAACTTTTGCACTGGAATGAGAAGGTAAAGAGTGTGTATGCTGTGGTTTTTACTGTCTAAGCAAAGCATGCTATAGAATAACTGAACAGGATACTCCGCGGTCCAGCAAGGAAGGTCAGCCCACTCAGTATTAAATAAATGTTTTTGCATTATGCTGTGGTATATTTTCAACTACACTTGGGATTTATTTCTATCATAAAATGGGTCATTGGAAAAACAAACTGTCTGTGGGCTACAGGATTTTCAAATTTCTGGTTGTAATTTATTGGAATATCTATTTTCCTTCTAATTTGTTTTGACATTTTAGATTTTCATTACTTGATCGGCCTTTTCTTTTTTTATGATATGCACATGTGAGAGTTATTATTATTCCAAATACAGTTGAAGAAAGTTCTCTCACGTAAAACCAAGGCATTATTTAAAAAGAATATGTAACACTTTAATAGGTAATATATTAATAATGCACACATGAATGCCGTTAATCTATTTATCCATTTTACGCCTCTCACAATCTGTCCATCACTGTATACAAAATGCTTTCAGGAATGTAGCCTGTGTGACTCAAAAAGATATTATCGATCCAGTTGTATAAAAATATTTCAAAAACTCTTATTGCATGCATGAATAAATATCAAATAACAAATTTATACGGCAGGTGTCTTGCATGACCACAGAGTAAATTTATAATTAGCAAATCTTATTTGTTTACCCCAGAATTCACCTTGACAAATATGCCATACTTTACTACTTTATTACTTTTATTACTAAAATCTGTTTTATTATCTGTATTTATCCAGATACTTTATCCACATTCATTATGTCAACATGAGAACGTCGACATTCATCATGATGGAATGTTTAAATGATTAAACTGTTGATAAAACTTCCCTGGTGGTCTAGTGGTGACTTACCTGTTGCGGCGGTTCCGGCTGATCCAGAGACTCTTCTAGTGGTAAGTATGACTAATCCTAACCCCCTAACCCGCCCCCTAGTGCCTAACCCTAAACTCCCCTCCCATAGCCTAATTTTAACCCACCCCATTTTGCCTAATCCTAATCCTCCCCTCCCATAGCCTAGCCCTAACAATTCACTGTTGCAGCCTATCCCTAAACCTCCGTAGCCAGTCAGTGCAGAAATGTTGACATTTGAATATGTTGACATTTTGCACATGCCGCCACATTCAATGTCAATATTTTAACAATGTCGACATTGTAAATGTTGACATCGTGACACACTCCAAGGGCCCTATCACTTTATACTCACACCTCATAGTCCAATATTGTGGGGAGGATCAGACGCGTCACCGGGTCTGGTGACACCCGTTGCACACTCTGGATACCCCATAAGCGTGCATGGCTTATATAAAGGGGATCGCAGTAACATCACTCTGGGTGCAGTCTGGAGATGCTGGCCTGCCCCCGGAGACTGGGCAGCCTTCACTGTCAGCTCATCTTTTATGACAGGAGCTGGGTGCTGCAGGAGAATGTCATACTGCAGCACCCAGCTCCTGTGACCGCAGAGGAGCCGGCATGATGCCACTGGGGAGGACGATGCCTGTCCATCCTCTTGAGGTCACCACCCTGCTATTCAGGATGTGTGTTGGGTCTGCACATGCCCATGAAAGTCGCATATCGGCTTCCAGTTCTGGAACTAAGGGATCTATTTACTAAGCAGTGTTAGGAGACAGAGTGAAAAGTGATAAGGTACCAGCCAATCAGCTCCCAACTGTCATTTTTCAAACACAGCCTGTGAGATGGCAGTTAGGAGCTGATTGGCTGGCACCTTATCACTTTTCATTCTGTCTCTTAACACTGCTTAGTAAATAGACACCTAAAAGCCCAAATGGGGCTTCACCAACATCTGGATGAACAAAAGCAGATGTAGCAAGAGCAGTGACACCAAGCCATAACTAGGGGTGTGCCCAGTGCTCTGTGGGTGGCACATCACTACTCCATAGCCCCTATATCTGGCTAGCAGGGTGCCTGTAACAGCACCCTTCAGCCAGTATCACAAAAATACACATGTAGAATATGTATACGATCCTGCAAATAACATCTTTATACATGTGACCTGTGGGTGATGATGCCACCAATTCATTATTCATTGGATAGGAACAGTTAAAAAAGTAAACATTTAATATACAGTCATATTACAATATAAGGTTCTGAAAAGTCCACTTGTTCTCCCACGCTGTGTACCTTATGAAAGGGCTCAATAACTAGTTTAATAGTGCTTTACAACAGCCCTGTCAAAAATAAAAATACGGTCTGTAGTATGATCTGAAGTATCATCGCCATTTTGGAATCCTCCTGACAGTCCAATAATCTGTTCGAAGTCCGGAGGTTTGTCATTCCCAGATGAGTCCAGAATTCTCAGACCCAACCTCACATTTTGTAACAGACTGTCTGTCTCCTCCTTCAGGTGTGTGAGTTTTGATGTTGGAGTGGAGACAGTATAGGCTGTGGAGTGGATAGGAAACTGGCATAGCTACTTGTGTGATATGGATGGAGACCAAGTGCTGATCTGGCCTGGCCCAGCTGCTGGCTGCAGGTCTTTGTAGAAATGGAGGAGTATTGCCTTGACCTGGGCTAGAATTGGACAGGTAAGGGTCTGTCAGTGTGTTTCTGTGATCACTTAGAGGGCACTGTGTGATGAATAATGATGATAGGTCTTGTCCTCAGGCCAAAGGCACATAAGGAGAGAACTCTCTGGCATATAATGGGTATGAGGAGGTCACTGTTACCATATAAAAGGGCATGTGGGGACTTTGACATGTAAGGGGCATGTGTGAGGTCTCTGATGCCATCTAAAGCGACATGAGGGGCTCTAGATTGGCATATGTGAGCATGAGGGGACTCTGAGGCATGTATAGGTGCATGAAATGACTCTGGCTTGGCATTTAAACGTGCATGAGGGGGCTCTTTATTAGAGCGGTAAGATGATGGCTTGGACTCTGACAAACAAAATGATTGCGTTTTGGCCACATCTCTGGTCGCCCCTTCCAGTCACGCACCATGTACAGGAATCTGATCCTCATAAACTTTTCATTTTCCCTAAAGTGGCTCCAGGTAGGACTTGAGCTTGACATGGCTGCCTTACGATCTATACTAGCGGTCAAAAGTTTTAGAACCCCCCCATGTTTCCTGTTTTGATGCAGTTTAATGTCTCAATGTGCTCTGAAATGAAAGCAAAGAATAAGCAATTGAAGATCAGTCCATATCACCTATGCAGGAATTACTTTTTGGTTGGTAAGTGAAACATGAAAACTGTGAAAAGAGGATGATGATGAATTTCAGTGTCTCTTCCAATGATTCTTCGGATGATTCTTTTACCCCTAGTAAAACAGATGAGTCCAAGCTCATATTCCCAATGGAATTTTATGGCTGGGGTGTGGGATATGTACTGTGAGTGGTTTTAATTATGTGTGTTATTGAAGCATGAAAATGAAACAATTGCTGTTATACTTAATGAATCTCATTGCCCTCATATTCCAGGGATGTGACTTTTCTGTTTCTTTGCATAATGTACTTGTTTTCTGCATTGTAATTTATGCAGGAAATAACGTCTCTAGATATTATTGGGGCCCTCCTGATTTTAGAGGTTTAGTTCATCTGCACCTGGTAATCTTTTGGTTGACCAATGTGGAATTGAATACTTGTTGTGATGCTGGAACAATATTTGATTGGCAGTGAATCCTGGAATGTTTTCTTCAGTCTACAGTGGTTCCTGCTCCCTCTTCTGCTGTCAGTGTCCTCCACAATTTTGGAAGAGTCCACATTTTCTGGTTTTCTGAATTTTTATTTGCATTAAACTGTCCTATGCAATACAATCTCACAAGAACTTTCTGTTGAATCAGTCCTATTAAAGGAACAACTTTACTTTCAGAATCCAAATGATCAATGTTCCCTGCCAATGTGAAGGTCATTATCTTTGGAGGAAACCAGCTGTTTTTCTAAATATTCTTTTAAAATTAAGTACAGCACATTAATGTAATCTCTGCCACAAAAAAACAGGATTTGATACAAGTCTACTTAGTTTTATGATTTCTATTTTTATCTTCTTCCAGGTGAGATAATGAAGACGAGATGTGATGTTGCAGTTGTCTGTGTTAAGCCTTTTATTAGTTTGTGTTGATAATGGGGAAGAACTTAAGTTGTTTTTAATAGGGGTAAGAAATGTGTGTTACTCTGACAACAAGTAATGCTGCTGACTCTGTGTGGGCCCCCACCTCTCCGTCAGGACAGTAAACTCTGGCTTTGTGCCACGGTTTACTGAGCATGTGCAGGTCTGCAGAAACATGGCCACCATGCAATTTTCCCGGTGATATCTGTCTGCAGCGCCAGCCGATGCGGGACTTCGGAGAGGTAAGTATAATTATATGGGTGAAGGATGTGTGGTGTGGGGCCCGAGTGCACCCATTACATTTATAGAAACTGCTGTGGAATAGAACACGCCATGATGGGTTATTATTTATTAAAACTGCCGGGGATCGACGGAGGATCAGTTTATACCAGTGGTTCCCAAACTTTTTAAAATCACAGTGCCCTAGAGTATAAGTGCTGTTTTCATGGCACCCCTAAGCCAAAAGTTTGTTCTTAAGAATTTCCGTAAAAAATATAGTAAAGTGAAGTAAATTGTGCTTACCTGTCATCCTTAGGTTCAGGTATGTGGTGGTTATGTGGTGGTTGACAGCAGTGTATTGCGGTCAGGTGAGGAAGGTGACTGTCATACTTCGGTATACTCCAGAGTTTTGGCTATAAAAATGATAAGAACATTTAAAGAAAATATTATAATTATCTTCTTTGTATTATTCTAATCATTTTTATAGTCAAAACTCTGCCTCCCCTGTCTACCTTCTCCGCACATCCCAGATCAAAACACACCAAATTTTCTTGCACTATATACTGCTGCACCATTTTATAATGCACACATGTACCCTCAGGTTCATATATGTATGTGTAATTCTGGCTCTGATACTAGCCAGTGCCTCCCCAGCTATTTACCTCACCGCACGTCACTGGTGGACAAGTTTGCGCTTCTGTTTGTCCACATATTTACATTACATTGACCATATATAATTTTATTTGGTGCCAGAAAACCAACCTGAGGCACCACTTCAAGTGTTCCGAGGCACAGTTTGGGAACCACGGGTTTAGATATCAAAACCGTCCTTTAGTAAATACTACCAAACTGACTGTGTTTCCTAAATGACACCAAAACCTGCCGCTAAAAAAATGTTGCTCTAAATTGCAGAGCGTTAGTACCCCTTGCATCGCACATAAATTGTCCAGGTGCAAAGTTGCTCTGATTTTCTTGCTTTGCTCGCAACTCTGAATCAGCCTTGTATGTGGAATTAATGCTTTAAATCAACAGTCTATACCAAGGCTTGTGCACAGATTCAGGAGCGAACGTTACATAATAGATAGAAAAATTTCCCAGAACTTAAATTAAATAACGCAGAGATTTAATTGTCCTTTTGCTCCCAGTGTGAAAGGGCAGTTACCAAAGGAACCACCAATAAAAGGGCTAGCACCCTGTGTGCAAAATTTTAGAGCACTCCCCCTACAATCCAACTATATCCACAGATAATAATTTTATTATTACCATTTTTATTATTACAAAAAACACACACATTGTCCCCTACGGGAAAAAAAATGCACATTGTCCTCCACGGGGAAAAAAAAAACACATTGGCCACCACAAGAAAAAAATACACATATTGTTCCCCACACGAAAAAACACACACATTGTCCCCACAGGAAAAAAAACACACATTGGCCCCCACAGGGAAATACAATGCAAGCCTTTGTCGTGGGGCCCTACAGTTGACTATGTATTTATTTTAGATCAGTGGTTATAAAACTCGATCCTCAGGACCCCACACAGGTCACATTTTCCAGGTCACCTAGCTGGACACAGGTGTATTCATTACTCACTGACACATTTTAAAAGGTCCACAGGTGGAGCTAATGATTGTGATTCTGTGAGGCGACTTGGAAAACATGCACTGTTTGGGGTACTGAAGACCGAGTTTGAAAACCTGTGTTTTAGATGAATACTTGTATCATCTAATACAGCTAAGGAATAGGTAAGACTCAGATCATTATATCTAGGTCACAGACATCCAGAAGGTTTGCAGTACAGGAGAAAAGATACTGGAGACCTCTTACAATATTTAATAAAACTTAACCTTCAATTAATTCAATTAAGGCTCACAAAACAAACATTAAAAAAACACAAAAAGTAAAATACTGTGCTCAGTATCACATAAAGTGGTAACCAATCAATTGGCGCTACAATAATCAAAAATACCTCTTTGTATATGTATCTGAGGCATATGATGGTAAATCATGAAGAACTGTACTATGGAAAACAAGCATCTGCTACTTCACCTAAGGATACTAGGGGGTAAATTTACTAAGAATCGAGTTTGGGCGAGTTTGCAAAATCATGCGAGTTTAGCCTGTTTTTCAAATTCGCAAATTTACTAAGATCAAACAGGTGTGAGTTTGGAAGTGAGTTTTCTCTTCTCACTTTTAAAAGTCATGTGAGTTTGCAAACGCGACTAAACTCACCATCGGCCAAATTAGGAAGTACTTTACATGAAAAAGTAACAACTCACAAATTTACAAAGAATCGAGTTTACAATCTGGGGTGAGTTTGTAGCAAACTCACTGATAAATTGATGTTTTGAAATAGACCACCTCCCGAGCTGCGAGTTTGGCAGAAACCTACACAGATCAGTGTGATTTGTGTATGTTTCTGACCAAATACCTAATATATTGTTTTTTTATTTACAAAAAATGACGAAGGGCTCCCCACAAAAGCCTAACCAGCCCTGGACTTGCCGGCGAATCCTGGTTCCTAAAATTACGGGGAACAAAATGAGTAGGGTTGCACCCTGATTTAGGAACCAGCGCCTGGCTGCAGGGCGATTCCTGGTTTTAATTCTTAGGGGGAAAACAATTGCGTAGGGGCCCCCTATAATTAAAACCTGCACCGGACCCAAAACGGCCTGAAACCCTTTCACCGGGGCTCCGTGGCCAAAGCATTATCAGCCCAAGCCAGTCATGCCAAGCCGGGGATCTCAGGGGAGATGGGGACCCCCAAGAAGGGCCCCCCACCGAAACCTCAGGGTTGGTCTGAATCCCGGGGTTCTTCCCCACACCCCTGGGCTGTGGAGACAGGGGTAATAAAGGGTTAATTTGTTTGAAACTATTGTATTTTACAGTGGAACTACAGGTGCCAGCATGCCTGCCCTTTGGCACTTGTACTTCCACTGTAAAATAAATAGTTAAATAAAGACACTACACACACACCATGACAAGTTTATTACACACCTACCCACTCACACATACTTACCTGCTGCCAGGTGATCACATCCCCTTCTCCAAGTAGAATTCCGTTTGGAGTACCTGCAATAAAGATCCTATACTCACCTCCCCCATCGCGCTGGTCTCCGTAGCATCCAGGGGGGTCTTTGCTAAAAAAAACAAAAAACGGACACCCGAACCATTTACTAAGGCACATATCAGCGGTGGAGAGATCTGTGTATGGTACACTCACCGGCAGCTAAACTCACCGGTAAGGTTACGCGAGGTGTGCTTGTAACACCTGGGTCTGAAATCGGTGCCTGTGATCAGGGCTGTCATCAGAAATTGTGGGGAAGGATATGACAGTATTTTGAAATATGTGTGTTAAATAAAAGAGGACTGAAGGTGCTTGGGGAGGTGACCAGATGGAGCGGGAGTCGGCCAGGGAAGAGATGCTGACTCGGATGAATCACAACATGTTTCCAGCTTGGTAGGTTTAATAGTAAATGCTAAGGAATGGGTATAAAGGGATGCCTGCTGTCAATATACAGACAGCGGCATCCCGATGCTCAGGATTCCGACAAGGGTCCGGTAAGTATAGTAACCCTCCCCCTTCTCCCCCTAGCCCTCTGTTCCTACATCCTAATACTAACGCTCCCCCCACCCTATCCTAACCCTTCCCATTAGTGCCTAAAGCAAACCCTCCCCGGGACTAAGACCTATCATGCCCTCTATACTTACGTTTGGCATCTCGCCTGTCGTGATTCCGGCATCGGCATGTCACCTACTGTCGGTATTCCGGCGACGATCTTCTGGGCGGGTAGTGGCATTCTGGTGCCGGGATTTCGTCAGCCGGGATGCCGCATGTAGGTGTATTAACTATATCCCAATGCTAAAGTCACATTATAATACTGTAATGAAGTGTCATGTACATGACATAGAATAGTATCTTGGCAGTGACATTAATAAATGCAAAAGTGGCATTTATCATGTATATTATAATAAAATGCAGACACTAATACAAAGTAAAAATGAATTAGTATTTTGCACCAGGGGATGAGTAGCCGCAAGAGAACTCCTCCAGACATACACCTATGTGTTTGTGTTCAGGTTTTTCATCAAACATATATACCTGAAATACTGTACTGTACTAAAGACTATTCATATAATAAAGTAAATTAGCATTTGTATTGCTTCATATTTGTCAGTCTAGGAGAACTAGAAGGGCTTGTGCCAATGGAAATGGTGCATGTGGTTTGAGAATAGAAGCCTGAGATTCCATGAGCTTTCAACCACACTCCCAGCAATAAAGGATGGGGGATGTGTGGGTCCTGGCTTTTCTCTGGATTCTCAAGCAATGTTGTGTTTCTTTGTAGGGAGGGTCTTCAATTTTCAATATGTGTACAGGAAATTGAAAAAAGGAAATATCTAGTATGTACTACTGATAGAGTTCAACTACATTGTCTTCACTATACACTCACCTATGGTTGGTAGTACATTAGCATTGGGCACAGGTGGTTGTGTCTCCATGAGCGATATCGTCTAGTGTTTCCCCGGCAGTGGATGTGCTCAGTGTCGTTCACGTTATCGTTCAGTGACGTCAACCTCCCTCAAGTACAGGCGATGACAGATCTCATCAACGACCAGCGGGAGCACGCATCGCTGGTCGTTGACGGCATAACCACTGGACGATATTGCGGACGATGAACGATAACAATATCGTTATCATTCAAAACATCCAATGTATTGTCTAGTGGATACGTGGCATTACATATCCTCTCCAGGATCCAAGGTGTAGAACAGAGATGGAACGTATAATGCAATCTAATTCAATAAGGATGAGTTTAAAGTACTATGGACCTGATGTTTTGGCAAATAGATGATTACGCATGCATAGTCGCACACTGTGAGTCTTTATTCACAGTATGATTGAGAGGCAGGGAGCATTTGGGGGAGGCAACGGGGAGTGTCTGCTAAAAACTCAGGTGTGTCTCAACCATTTTGGGGTCGTGTCATATCCTGCATCTGCTATTCTGTAGGTAGGAAACATGCCTCTGGCGTCTTAGTTACGGTGGCCAAACTGAGTGACCATAGACTCACTCAAAACTTTATTAAAAACCTTTTGGGTACTTAGGGCAGGGAAGCGGCTGTGCAATACCATCCAACTAAAATGTAAATGTAACTAGAAGTGCCTGTAGGAAATAGACACCTCGTGCATGCATCTGCGATCCAAGTGCAGCGCCTGGAGACGATGCTTTGGATCACCATCGGTTGCGGCTTTGGTCAAACTTACTCAGCCTGGCCTTCAGAACAGCTGGATAGAGGAACTCTACGCTCCACATGATGGACATGCTGCAACTAAGGGGGGACTGCAAGTGATAATGCAGGACCCATTCTGCACACACACAGACAATGGGAGATGTATGCAAACCATCGGGCATGCGTACATCTCTGAATCAGGCCCTTCGTGTATTAGGAATAGGTAAAATAATGAATGGTCCTTGATACCACATGAACCTAAAATGGTAGGTACTAGAATAAAAGGTTTAGACCCATCACAGGATAAGTACAGTATAATTACAAAAAAAAAATGTTTTTGGATCAAAATGAAAATAGAGATACTGTAAATAATTTGAATTAAATATTATAGTTATTGAAACATTAAAAAAAAAAAAATTCAGTTTAATACAAAATTCATGTCCTCTTCCTCAGTCTTGCATCAGGACAGTATGTCATTGAAACACATAGCAGTTTTGAAGTATTTGATGTGTTTTTCCTTTTTGATACATCTTAGCCTTCTTTTGTGACCACATTTAGATATTTTAGTATTGCTTTTGGTGTCAAATACATTTTTTTATTTGCAAATGTTTTAATAAATATACTATTTATTTAGAATTATTTATCTTCATTAGTATTGTGTTCCAATATCTTGTTTTGGTAATTACATTTATCCCATGATGCGTTATTCTAGTGCTCCACCATTTTAGGGTCATGCAGTGTCAAGGACCAATCATTATTTTACCTGTACCTAACACCCCCCAGAACACAAAAAGTTGTAAGAAGTCTTTTCTACAACATTTTCTAAGTTCTGAGCAGGTGCATAACTAGAACTTTGTGGCCCTCATAGCAAAATTTTTAAGGAGCCCCCTCTATTCAATGCTTTACGAGAGCTTTTTATATTTTTGCCTACTGGATAAGCTAACCCCTTTTTATTCTGTATTCAATATAAACTAACCCTTATACATTCCATCTCCTTTAAATGTTTGCTTATTTTGTCTCCCTACCTATTATGCCATCTGTATACAACACCAAACTTAGGCAACCCTTTTGCTATCAGTGCGCCGGACCCCTCCCTATGCACCTATTTTGCTAACAGACTCCTCCCAATGCAAATTACATGCCATCAGACCATTCCAAGTGCCCCTTATGCCATTAAACCCTTCTGCATTCCCTTTATGTCACCAGACCCCTTTGCATGCCCCTTATATACCTTCAGACCCCTCCACATGCCTCTTTTGTGCCATCATACTCCTCCACATGACTCTAATATGCCATTAGACCCCTCCACATGCCCCTTATAACGCCATATTGCCATCAGACCCCTCCAAATCCCCCTTATATTGCCAGTACATCCCTTTACATATACCTAGTATGCCATTAGACTCCTTCACATGCCCCCTATATTGACTTCATACCCCCCTTATTTTGCCATCAAACCTCCCCAAATGTTCCTTATATGCTATCAGGCCCTTCCATATGACCCTTATATGCCATCAGACTCCTCCACATGTCCTTTATATGCCACCAGATCCCTCCACATATCCCTTATATGCCACCAGACCCCTCCACATGTCCCTTATATGCCACCAGATCCCTCAACAGCAATGCATTTTACACCTTACAACAATGCTTCTACTACACCAACACTAACCATCCCAACATTACAATACAAAAGTGGTAAATAATAATAATAATAATAATCTAAAACTATTGAAATCTTACGGAAATTTATATAATATGAAATAAAGAACTATTGCAAGCAACAAAATGTAAGTAATTAATTTAAGACAAAGTAAAGAATATCCACTATGTGGAGATCCACAAATACAGAAGGGTGATGTGACAGACGGGGAGACAGATGTGCACATAAATAGAGATCAGCAATGAGGGGGGAGAAAGGCACAGGCCAATCTAAAGAAGAGACGCAGGTGAAAATACAGACAAAGGGGTAACAAAGATGGGGGAGGTTAATAGTAGAGATGAGCGGGTTCAGATATCAGAGATCTGAACCCACCAGAACTTAGTGATCCGAGCCGAGATCCGAGTTGGCTCGGCTTTTTCTGCCCAGATCTCAAAGCGAGGCAAAATGTCATCATCCCGCTGTCGGATTCTCGTGGGTTTTGGATTGTACAAAGGTTCCCCGCGCTTGCCGCCATTTTCATTCCGGGTGTGGAGACTGAGTGAAGAGGACACAAGTGAAAGGCTGTGCTGCTGCACATAGGGGCTGGCTGCTGTGCATAGGGGTTGTCATAGGGGCTGGCTGTTGTCCAATGTCCATAGGGGCTGGCTTTTGTGCTGGGCTATGCCTGTTGTCCATAAGGGCTGTGTTGACTCTATCTATACTAGGAGCTTTGCTGCACACAGAAGAGGGGGGCTTCAGTGGTTCCTGTGTCACTGCAGTCCATAAAGGGGTGCTGCTGTGTTGTCCAGGGGGTGCTCTGTCCATCAGGGGTGCTCTTCACCCCCAGTGTAAAAAATAAATAAAAAAATGAATGTGGTTTTTTTATGTGTTTGTGTGCGTGTTAGCCACACTTATCAGATCAGCAACGTAGCTGCGCAAGAGTGCTGACTGTGTCGTTTATCAAGGGGCTACTGCCTCGTTCAGGGGTGCTCTCCCCGCAGTGTAAAAAAACCCCAACAAATTAATAAGTGTTTTTTTTTCTGTGTGTGTGCGCACGTTAGCCACACTTATCAGCAATGGGTGCTGCCTGTGTCGTTTATCAAGATGCTGCTGTGTCCATCCATGGGCTGCTGTGTCCATCCAGGGGCTGCTATGTCCATCCAGGGGTTGTTGTGTTCATCAAGGGCAGGGGCTGCTGTGTCCATCCAGGGGCTGCTGTGTCCATCCAGGGGCTTCTATGTCCATTCAGGAGTTGTTGTGTTCATCTAGGGCAGGGGCTGCTGTGTCCATCCAGGGGCTGCTGTGTCCATCCTGGGGCTGCAATGTCCATCCAGGGGTTGTTGTGTTCATCTAGGGCAGGGACTGCTGTGTCCATCCAGGGGCAGGGACTGCAGGGGTGTAACAGTATTACTATTTGTTAAAAATATTGTCACACTGTAAGTGCAAAACACAGTGTATTCATAAAAATTATATGATGGTATAACCTGGGTGATGTATACATCTTCTTCACACAATATTAATTTGTCCACCATTACAGGTGCCTCTGTAATTTTTCCACGTAATTGACGGTAAAGGTCTTTCTCGTAGAAATTGTAGTTCATTTTGATGGACATAATCTTTTCCACATTTTGGGGGAGTAGTCTCAGGCTGATCACTGACAAGGTTCCCGGCTCTGCTGAAAACTCTCTGAGTACACACTGGAAGGTGGGCAGCTCAAGTAAAGCAAAGGCAGTTTGTGTAAGGGCCTCCAAATTGACTCTTTTTGGTGCCAGCAGTTCTTTACATCTCTTCAGATCTGTGTCCGTTGAGAAAACGAAACAATGTCTTCATCCCTTCTGGGATGAAAATCCACTCCCAGCAGCAGGCATGGTGCTCAAGAATTCTCAAGAAAGACACAACGTACTTAAACCTTAAATCTGAAATATTGAATTTGCTGCTCTGTTCCGCTTGTCCACATATCTGCTCTGGTTAAGTGGGCAATGGGTACAATGGCAGTTTGAAGGCCACTAACTAACTATGGCCACTAACTAACTATGGGCCCAATTCAGAGCTGCTCACTGCTGGCGGCCGCTCGCAGGGAATGTGGGCGTATGTATTTTGTTTTTTTCTCGCAAGGCTGTGGAGACCACCCACAGCTTGTGCGAGCGGCAAGGAGGCCGTCGCGATAATCACGACCATCGGCCTTGCGATGAGACCCTGGGGTAGGGCCTAGCTGCCGTAAGGCTGAGTGGACTTCCTGCTCTAATAGAGAAGGAAGTCCACTACTGACATCAGTAGTGATGTCAGTTAGTCTGCCCTACAAAAGCCAGGCGTTCCTAAGGGAACGCCTGCGTTTGTGCAGCCAACCCCCCTACCCGCCCACTAAACGGGGCGAGCTGTCAATCACCATTGACAGCCTCCCCATCTTGTTGCGAGCCCCGTAGCAACTGAATTTCGCTCAGCGGGGCTTGCACATGCGCACACCGGACGCGGCACATGCGCAGTTCAATAACATTAGGCTGTTTGCAAGTGTACAGCGCTTGCGAGTGGCTCTGAATCGGGCCCTATGTTTTTTTTAACTGTCCCTGTACAGTTTGGGAAATGCTTTTCATGTGGAAGCTTTGTAAAGGAATATTTAACAGTTAATTGTTTTGGAAAGCAGTAGCACTCTTCCTGGTCCCCTTCTGGGATGAAAATCCACTCCTAGCAGCAGAAGCAGGCGCAGTATTCGCAAGAAAGACACAATGTAAGACCTTAAATATTGTGCTTGCCCACATATCTGTGCTGGTTAAGTGGCAGTTTGGAGGCGACTAACTAACTATGTTTTTTTAATGCCCTGTACAGGTTGGGAAATGTTTTTTCATGTGAAAGCTTATTTAACAGTCAATTGTTTTGGAAAGCACTACTAGAAGTCTTCCTGGTCCCCTTCTGGGATGAAAAAAAATCCACTCCCAGCAGCAGGCATGGCACTCAAGGATTCTTCTTGGGCAAGGACTGATGTAAATGTGAATGAGTACAATATTTTTGGTAAATTGCCTACCCTCCACTTCTCCCTCATAAATTTACTTCAGAATCAAAAAAATGTATTTACTACCAATCAACCCTCCCTATCCCTGCCTTCAACTACATACATACTCCAACTCCCTCAGGCCTCTCTTGAATAATAAAAACATTTGTTTCCTGATGTGCCATGTTGGAAGGTGAACTGCCACGTGTTTGTGCCACCCACTGCTGCTGCTTAGCTTAGTCATCCAGCTAACTCGGTGCAAATTTTGGGCCTCAACTGGATGAAAACAATATTGTGAGCTATGAGGTGGTCAATATTGACTGGAAACAAGTGGAAATAAATGTTATTAAGGTTAATAATACTGTAGGAACAAAAACAGACCCAAATTATGTGATTTTCGCTGTTTTTATGATTTATTTTTTAGAAAAATCCATAAACAAAACCCCAAAACAAAACACGGAAGGGAGGTTTTGGCAGAACCAATCCAGATCCAAAACCAGGGGAGATACAGATCCAAAACGAAAACACAGGATTTGGCGCACATCTCTAGTTAATAGAGACATACATACCAGAAGGGTAAATAAAGTCACACACAAAACAAAGAAGGAGGGGGCACACACTCACCAATACTTTGATGGCAGCTGGGGAATTGCAGTGGTGCAGTAACAGGCATCATGTGACAATTGTATCCCAATAGAGGGTTGACATAGGGGTTGAGGTTACTGGCAGCGCTGTGGATAGAGCATAATATGATGCCAGTGAGTTAGTCAGTGGTGAGGGAGGGAGCGCAGAGTCTGACTGGTGAGGTAGAGCGCAGGAAGGGGAATGACAGATCAGCACAGAGAAGCACTTGTAATAGGTGTCTGATTTCTGGGGAGGGGCCAAACTTCAGGAAGTAAACCAATCAATTGTGTCCAACGTCTGGCTCAATCACTAATAGGCCATGAATGGCCCCATTTAGCACCATGTGAGGTGAACTGGGAGCCGCTATTGGTTCAAGTGTTGCTATGAGTCTTAGCCCTATAGAAATGGTACCCCATGCACCCACAGTAATTTTGCCCCTGGTTCTGATTGATCCTGAGAAAAAAACTACCAAAAGATATCAGGAATTTAAATGACTGTTGATTGTGCCATTTAACGCTCAACCTTGTTGAAATAGATTGCACTATTTATTCCATCCCTGTTTTATATGTTGGATCCTAGAGAAAAATGTACCCAAGACATTGTAAATACAAACACTTATGGACAAAGGCGTAAGATTGTCCAGCACCTGCAGTATATACTACCCACCATACAGTAGTTAAGTGTGATAACATAAAGATTCCAAGGGACATGTTACAGTGTTCGCCACTACTGCACATAACTTGCAATTGCAAGTCTCTCTACTTGGAACTCAAATTTCTGCTTTCTCTTCTTAAGTCCAACATAAGTCTCTTCACACGAGATCCATGGTTGGACTTATGTACAACTCTAAGTCAAGACCTGAATATATATATATATATATATATATATATGTATATGTCTTTTTATTTATATATATATATAATATTTATATATATATATATATATATATATATAAAATTGGCTCTTAAATTCTGATATAAAGAGCGGTGACCCATTTACCCGATGAAGTTCATTGATTATATGTGACTGCAGAAAGACATTAGTTGACATAGATAATTGTTGGGTCTTTGTGTATTACCTCTTTCACATAATTGTCAGGCTAGTTTGTGCTCTCTCAAAAAGGGAGAGAAAGTCCACAACCCTGAATAATTTTCTATCGGTTTTCAGCAATGCAGACAAAAGAACAATAGACACCATCTCAGACGGATAAAGAAGACACAAACGCTTGACCTTTGAGAAGCCAACTGGAGTGAAATTGCTAATTTAACCAGTAAATTCATTTCATAACAGCGACAAGATTGATGTCAGGCATTACCTATGCAACCAATGGGCATCGCATTCTGCCACAGGGCATAGCAAATTATGTACAAATTCTGTGAATATGGCCATTTGGGATCTATCAGTCATTCAGTTCTGACCTAGTTAGCAAATAAAAAAGAAAAGTCAGATTTGCAAAGTTTATTGCCAGACACAGAAAGAAGATTAATCTGTTTTGAAGATCAAGAGTAAGATTCAGTAAGTTAAATGTATTTGTCTACTTGATTCAATCTAGGCCAGTGTTTCCCAATTCCAGGGTGTGATTCAGAGCTGTACGCTTTTAGCATTGCTGCTGTCTGCTTATACGTGGCAGCAATGTTACAATATGCTAATGCTTGTGTAAAGGTGCCTCCTGCCGGTCTCTGTGATCCGCTGCAGCATCCAAGGATGCGGCTATCGGATCACTCACGTGAATATCGGCCATCTGAGTAACCTTCAGGATGGCTGGTGTTTTCATGCAAAAAGAATGTAAGTTACAGCCACCTGCGCCCCAGGACTGCTGCTTAGTCCACACTCAGGAGCACCAATCCTCTATAAGTACACAAAAATAATGAGTGGTCCAAAAAGCGCAAAGTCCTTGTCCTTTATATTTTCTCTGCTTGGACTCTTCTAACATCTCAGAAGGAAAGAAGAACAAAATAGTCCATTAAATTCATATATAGTTATTTAAATTTTCTGTGTGTAAATGTTCCTATACAAACTCACCTAACAGTGGTGAGATGCATACACATAAAGGTTCTTTTGTTTCCTCTCTGGTTAGATAGACCTCCACTTCTATAAGGGTATACACATAGACCAATGTACCCCCCCTTTTAGTTGAATGCTTACCTGGGAACACCAAAGGATTTCTTTACATCAGATACGGAGCCCTCCTCCTCAGACCCATAAGGTTATAATCCCCAAAATGGACCACTGCAGGTACACCCTGACTTGTGTCAGAAACGCGTTGGTGTTGAAGGGACCCAGTTGCAATTGTGGAATCTGGTACTTTCCCATCTACCCAGGCCTGACCAGCCTTAGCCTTGGGAGCTCTTCTAACACGCAGAGCTGAACATGCGATCACAGTGGCTAATTTATTCACGCCCATGAAACAATGTTCAAATGGACAGACATGTCAGCATTTTTCAGACCACCCCCATCATCACCCGCAAACGCAGCAGCACTTTGCGATGACTTCTGAAGTGCGTCCAAAATCACAGTGCATCTGCTGCACACGTGCAGTGCGGCTTATGCACATGCGCAGTGGTAAACAATCGCTTGACCTGTCTGGATAATCGCCATTGCGTTCATCTCTGCATCAGGCCCTAAGCTAATTCTTGTACATCTTCCTCTCTTAGTAATATAGGGTCATTTGGAGGGGAATCGGTATGTAATGCCGGCGGCGGCGGCAGCCCGGCGGGTCAAAATCCCGAAAGCTGAAGGTAAGTACCGTAACCCTCCCCTCCCCCCCTAACCCTCCCTTAGGGGTGCCTAACCCTAACCTCCCCCCGTCATGCCTAACCCTAACCTCCCTCCATTAGTGTCTAAACCTAACCCCCCCTCCCCGCACCCTAGCCATAACTCCCCCTAGTGGTGCCTAAGCCTAACTCCCCTACCCTAACCCTTTCAGGGAGTGCCTAAACCTAACCCCCCCAGCTAAGACACATGGCATACCTTTGTTCGGTATTCCGGATGTCGAGATTCCGTAGTGGGGCTAATGATAGGCGTCGGGATTTCGATGCCTGTCTTTAGACCCATGTCGGGATCTAAGTGTCGGGATATCGGCGAGAGGGACTGCAACCCATTTGGAGGACATATAGGAAGTTAGAAAAGCTGGCCATTTTGACAAAATTACTGTACACAAGAGATGAATAGGGCATCTCTGCCATGCCTGCAGATTTTCATGTATCTATTTAAGTACGGGTGTAACATTGTTAGAATAAAGTTGAATAGGGTGGGCAGACAATTTTATTTTCAAAAAAGTTGTATGTTTTTGGTCCCAGTGGAACGGAAATTTATTCTATCAGCCTGATGTTGCCTGCCCAAATATGACCAAATACAATCATGGGCAAGGCTTTTGGGATTAGAAGTAAGCAAGAGGTTGCCAGTGAAAGCTGTGATATTAACCTCTCTCTCTCTCTTATTGTGATACCATGAATATCTTATAGTGTGAGGTGCCTTATAGAGGGTTCTATGGCCAATCCAATAAGAAGTTGAGAGGGGGCACTCCTGCCTCATTTTGTGTTGCAGGGAATGGTATTCATATTACTGACAGTGACATGTACTAAAGGGTCGGAATATATAGTGTTAATAGATTAACGAAAAGTAGGGCCAAAAAGCTGAAATTTTAAAAGTCTACTGAGGTTGTTGAAAGCTATTTCAGGATCCGAATTAATTAGCAAGATATGTTTGGATTTGTGTAGATGACTGGCGGAGGCAGCCGCAATAGTAGCCCATACCCCCATCACCGACTTTATGCCCGTAACAAATACCAACTGAACAGGCGAGACCAAACAAGGCAAGACAATTTGTAATCTGTTGGCCATAACATTGTGAGGATTTGAAAGTCCTGCTTGAGAAGGAATGTGTGTGTGTGTATTGCATAAGGTAGTAGCACTATCAATAATAAAGCAGCCATGGGTGACTGGCATCTACTAGCTATGGTTAGAATGAGGGGAAGCTCTGCCAGGTTACATCAAACATGAACTAGCCATTATAAATATCCTAAAACAGTCAACTGCTAGTAATCTTACTGCCTATCATCATTTATCTGACCTTATTTCTCTTCTGTTTCCAGCAAAGCTGCTCACTTTCGAGTTGCATGAGCACACTTGTGATTATCTACAGTGTTTTGGTGTAGCCATGTGTAGCTCTGAGGTTTTCCTTACCATCATGTTTGCTGCTGGAAATACATCCAGGACACGTTTAGTTCACGATTGGTGACAGCTGCTAACACCAAGGAAGCCGTGGATATAAACAAAAGAATAAAAATGGTATTCGGTAGATCTTGTAAATAGAGAAATGCGGGTTTGGTTCTCCAGATATCCAAATTAACCCGAATTTCATTCGGACAGATCTGAGTTGCGGTTCTGATCTTCGCGTGGTTTGGAATTCAGATTTTAAATCCAAATTTCAGGATTTGGATTGCAAAAATTACATGATTTTAGCTGTTTTTGAAACTTTTTGTGATTTAGAAAACAAAAAAAAACAGAATCAAAACCAAAACACCTGAGGGTGGGGAATCGGTATGTAATACCGTAGGCTTTAATGCCAGATCAAATACCAACAGCGGCAGCCTGGGGGGTCGAAATCCTGACAGCTCGAGGTAAGTGCCCAAACCCTCCGCTCTCCCCCCATAACCCTTCTTTAGGGGTGCCTAATCCTAACCTCCCCCCTAGTGCCTTACCCTAACCTCCCCCCAGGGGTGCCTAAATCTAACCCCCCCTCCTCGCACCCTAAACCTAACCCTCCCAGGTGGGTGCCTAACCCTGACTCACACCCTAGTGCCTAACCCTAAACCCCCCCCTTCCCCTAGCCTAACCCTAACATTCCCGGCAGAGAGGATGATCAGTCTGGCGTCCTCTGCGTTTTGGCGTCGGGATTAACATAGGCATCAGTATTTTGACGCCTATGTTAAATCCCTTGCCAGGATTACGCTGTCGGGATTGAGATCGGCGCCTCATAACTACATCCCGAGGATGGTTTTGCATTACCAAAACATGTAGATGAATCCAGATTCAAAACCAAAACACGGGGGTCAGCGCACATCTCTACTTGTAAATAACCCTGACTTTTGGTGTGATGACACTCCTCTGCACTACCATGTCATTTCCCACTGCCTTCTTACATTGTCTCCTGTTTTTTGTTTGTGATTTTAAAATGTAGTCATTACTAAATACCATCCACATGCCAATATCCCATAGATCAAGGGCTGTCAAATACCTGGCATTCTCTAGCTTCTGGATTAACTCTTAAACCCATGATATGGGACAGGAGTCACATTTGAGAATTTATTTACCTTTTGAAATTCATGCATTGTAGAAGTTCAATAAGTCAAACAGTTTTGGAATTATTGCAATTGGGCTGGACCACTGTCTTTTGATCCCTGCACGTGAGGGTGTCTAATGTTGCCCAAACTACTGCTGAAGTTGCTTGTCTGTTACCTTCTGGAAATGCATAAGGGCTATAATATACCCGTCCTGCACCTGTGGATCAGTAATCACACCATGTTTTATTGCAAAGAATTTCTTGACTGTCTACTTCTAAAATACTGACTGAAAATACTTAAGTTTCACCTCTGTGGCCTCTTTCTTTAAAACTTTGCGGGAGTACTGTATTTAAGACAGTAAGCTGTTCCAAATTTCCAGTGCTGGATTAAATATAAAGGTCTATAAGATATATAAAAGATATATAAAAGAAGAAAGAAGTGCTGGTTATCAGAGAAACTTAATTTAATATGAATTCAATAATTAAAATATTAATAACAAAATTTTGTTTTTCATAGTACATGGCCGGTGTGAAGACAAAATTCAACTCATATCTAAAAAGCTTGCTAGCATAAATGTATTGCTAACTCGCAGTCGCAGCCATGCTTAATCACTGCAATTAATTAAAAACAATTGACGGTGCACAGGAAAGGCAGGGCCGGTTCTAGGCATACGCATGGTACACAGCTGAGTAGGGCGCCACATAGTGTAGGGCGCCTCAGCTGCGACCATGCGGGCCGCGGGCAGACTGTGGGCCTGATTCACAGCCGGATGCTCTGAAAGAGCACTCGCTCTGAATCAGGGCATTTTTTTTTTTTTTTTGGTGCGTCCTCCGGTCCGCTCGCATAGCTGTGGGTGACCACCCACAGCTATTGCGAGTGGCCAGGTGATGGTGGCGATGGTCTCGATCATCGCGACCATTGGGGCTTGCGACAAGACCCTTGCGGTAGGGTCTCATTCCTGCAAGCCCCAGTGAGCTTCTGGCTCTTAATAAAGCCGGAAGCTCACCACTGACATCACTCATGATGTCAGTGGGGCCGCCCCAAAATGGCAGGCGTTCCGTCGGGAACGACTCCGTTTGGCCAGCCACCCCCCCTGCCAGCCTCCAAAACGGTGCGAGCTGTCTATCAAAATCGACAGCCGCCCCCTTTTGGTGTGAGACCTGGAGCGACGGAGCGCCTGTCGCTAGCCGGGTCTCACGCATGCGCGCGTCGGAGCCGGCTCTGGCGTGTGCATGCGCAGTGGCCAAACATCGACCAGCTCGCGAGCGCATAGCGTTTGCGAGCGGGTCTGAATCAGGCCCTGTGTCTCTTTGACACAGCTGCACCGCGTGTGTAGTTCTGACCAGACGGAGTTCAGTCAGCACTAAACAGTGACAAACACACAGCCACCGGGGCCAGCAGCCTGGGAAGATGTACGGAGGAGCGGATGGCGGCGACGGGAGCAGGAGCCAAAGTGGGGATTCAGGTAAGTGTTTTTTGTTTTGTTTTTTATTATGTGTGTGTCTATTGGGGGGGGCACTACAAGGGGGGGACTACTACTAGGGGCACTACAAGGGGGGCTACTACTGGGGGCACTGCATTGGGAAACCACTACTGTGGGCACTGCATAGGGGGAGACCTCCACTGAGGGCACTACAAAGGGGGGACTACTACTAGGGGCACTACAAGGGGGGGACTACTACTATGGGCACTACAAGGGGGGGAGTACTACTAGGGGCACTACAAGGGGGGGACTACTACTATGGGCACTACAAGGGGGGACCACTACTAGGGGCACTGCATAGGGGGGACTACCACTGGGGGTACTGCATCATGGGACCACTACTGGGGGCACTATATAAAGGGCAATACTGGGGGTGCTGCATAGGGGGGGAACTGCAACTGGGGCCACTATTTAAAGGGCACTGCATAAGGGGTACCACTATTGGGGGCCCTGCATGGGGGGGACTACTACAGGGATCACTGCATAGGGGGGGCTGCTACTGGGGGAACTATATAATGGGGCTTACTACTGGGGTACAAGGGGCACTGCACAGGGGAGACCACTACTGGAGCACTGTATAAGGGGCACTGCATAGGGGGGATCACTACTGGGGGCACTATTGGAGGCTTGCATAAGGGGGACCTCTCCTGGGGCACAAGGGGCACTGCATAGAGAGGACCACTACAAGGGGCACTGTATAAGGGGCACTGCATAGGGGGGACCACTACTGGGGGCACTGCATAGGGGGGACTACCACTGGAGGCACTATATAAGGGGCACTACTGGGGGACTGCATAAGGGAGACCACTCCCGGGGCACAAGGGGTACTGCACAGGGGGGACAACTACTGGGGGCACTGTATAAGGGGCAATGCATAGGGGGGATCACTACTGGGGGCCTGCATAAGGACAACCACTACTGGGGGCAATGTATAATGTGCACTACTTGGGGCCTGCATAAGAGGGACCACTACTGGGGGCATTGTATACTGGGGGCACTGTATAAGGGGCACTACTGGGGGCCTGCATAAGAGTGACCACTACTGGGGGCATTGCATACTGGGGGTACTGTATAAGGGGCACTACTGGGGGGACTGCATTAAGGTGCATATGGAATGGAAAGGACTGTTCCCAGAGTGACGAGAAAGGTGTGTGTGTCATGGTTATGGCTTTTTCCATGAGACCACGGCCCCTTAATTTGTTTGGGCACGTGCAACAATATGCCTGGGGGCACCACAAAATATACTAAAATTTGGGCTAGGGCCGGCCCTGAGGAAAGGTAAGCTATGTACACACTGTACGATTTTTTTGATCGGCAAATCAAAAGCCTCAATATCTGTGCTACACATTATGTTATTTTTTATTAGAAGTATAATTGCCAACTCTAGCTGATTGTCAGGGAGACTCCCTGAAATAGTAACAATCTCATTGTCTCCCTGAAGTGTAGCTATCTCCCTGATTGCACCTTATCCCCATTATTTAGCTGTTATATTAAAAAAAATAGAGGTAAATACATTCAAATGGGCCATTTCTCTGCATTAGCTATAAGAACCACAATGATCCTTATAGCTACATGGCAATCAGTATCAATGACTGTCGGACTTCAGCCCAGCGGTTAAAATCCCCACACCGGCCGGCAGCCTGCTGGGTTAAAATCCCGACAGCGCAGGTAAGTCTACTATCCTACCCCTCTCCCCCCTAACCCTCCCTGGGGGTGCCTAACCTTTCCCCCTAGTGCCTAACCCTAACCTCCCTCCCGTTAGTGCCTAACCCTAACCCCCCCTCACCGCACCCTAAACCTAACCCTTCCGAGGGGGTGCCTACCCCTAACCTCCCCCCCAGTGGCAATGTGACCATCAAGTGCATCCTCATTATCACTGCCTTGGTTATCAGTCTACTCAGATCCCACAGGACCATGAGGTCACCACCAACAGCACCCGGAGCCCGCAAGCACAAGACCATGCAGCGGACTAATAAGGGAAGTGTAGGCACAGGAAGACTCCAGCGCTCCTACCGGTAGGTAAGCAGCCACCATAGCACTAGAGTGGGACTGCCTGCTGGAGGTGCCCCAGCACTTAACTTACACACAATACTTAGTCCCCAAGGCTATAGACCAGAGGACCGGCAGGGGTAATGTGCAGGCCCAGAACCGCACGGTAAGAAGCCCTCTGAAAGGGTACACCTACTGCCCCACCGAGGTATCACCACACCCTTTCTGCCAACAGGTGTCAGTAATTTATACTGCACTGGAAAAGACTGTTTATGAGACAGACTCCCATACCATCGCCACCGTCCTAGAGAAGCACTGTGTCTCCTCAATAAAAGGTTTGGTCCTGGAATATCGGTGTCTGCCTATCATTTCTCACTATACATATGACATACAGTCAGGTGCATAAATATTGGGACATTGACAGAATTTTCATATTTTAGCATCTATTCACCATCACAATGGCTTTGAAATGAAACAAACAAGATGTTCTTTAACTGCAGACTTTCAGATTTAAATTGAGGGTAATTACATCCAAATCAGGTGAACAGTGTAGGAATTACAATAGTTTCTATATGTGCCTCCCACTTTTTAAGGGGCCAAAAGTAATGGGACTATCAACTCAAAAGCTATTTCATTGACAGGTGTGGGCTATTCCCTCGTTATTTCATTATCAATTAAGCAGGTAAAAGGTCTGGAGTTGATTCTAGGTGTGACATTTGCATTTGGAATCAGTTGATGTCGACTCTCAATATGAGATCCAAAGAGCTGTCACTATCAGTGAAGCAAGCCATCATTAGGCTGAAAAATAAAAAAAAACCATCAGAGAGATAGCAAAAACATTATGTGTGGCCAAATCAACTGTTTGGAACATTCTTAATAAGAAAGAACACAACGGAGAGCTCAGCAACACCAAAAGACCCGGAAGACCATGGAAAACAACTGTGGTGGATGACAGAAGAATTATTTCCCTGGTGAAGAAAAACCCTTCACAACAGTTGGCCAAATCAAGAACACTCTCCAGGAGGTAGGTGTATATGTGTCAAAGTCAACAATCAAGAGAAGACTTCACAAGAGTGAATATAGAGGGTTCACCACAAGATGTAAACCATTGGTGAGCCACATCTGGTCTTCTAACAGGAAGACCAGATTAGAGTTTGCCAAACAACATCTAAAAAAGCCATTACAGTTCTGGAATAACATCCTATGCACAGATGAGACAAAGATCAACTTGTACCAGAGTGATGGGAAGAGAAGAGTATGGAGAAGGAAAGGAACTGCTCATGATCCAAAACATACCACCTCATCAGTGAAGCATGGTGGTGGTAGTGTCATGGCATGGGCATGTATGGCTGCCAATGGAACTGGTTGCCTTGTATTTATTGATTATGTGACTGCTGACAAAAGCAGCAGAATGAATTCTGAAGTGTTTCGGGCAATATTATATGCTCATATTCAGTCAAATGCTTCAGAACTCATTGGACGGCGCTTCACAGTGCAGATGGACAATGACCCGAAGCATACTGCAAAAGCAACCAAAGAGTTTTTTTAAGGCTAAAAAGTGGAATGTTATGCAATGGCCAAGTCAATCCCCTGACCTGAATCCGATTGAGCATGCATTTCACTTGATGAAGACAAAACTGAAGGGAAAATGCCCCAAGAACAAGCTGGAACTGAAGACATTTGCAGTAGAGGCCTGGCAGAGCATCACCAGGGATGAAACCCAGCGTCTGGTGATCTCTATGTGTTCCGGACTTCAGGCTGTAATTGCCTGCAAAGGATTTGCAGCAAAGTATTAAAAAGTGAAAGTTAGATTTAGGATTGTTTAGTTTGTCCCATTACTTTTGGCCCCTTAAAAAGTGGGAGGCACATATAGAAACCGTTGTAATTCCTACACCGTTCACCTGATTTGGATGTAATTACCCTCAAATTAAATCTGAAAGTCTGCAGTTAAAGCACATCTTGTTTGTTTCATTGCAAAGCCATTGTGGTGGTGAATAGAGGCCAAAATATGAAAATTCTGTCAATGTCCCAATATTTATGCACCTGACTGTATATAAACATCACATAGCCATAGTCACCCACCGTCATACACATCACAACCCAACACCCCCAATCAATCCAACACTTTGTACACGACTTTCAACTTTTCTACACTACTCCCCATTCTTCCCCCACAACACATCCCATCTCCCCACCCTACCATTCCTACTTCTACCTGTCCTGCACCCATACCGACCAGGAGCGCACGTAACATCTATTCTTTTTTATCTATTATTAGTTACTAGAGGGTTGAGTAATCCCTCATTTAGAAGCTGTCGGTTTTCAGATTGAAATACTGTACCTGATTAGTGACTGGCAATTAATAATTCTGTGGTTAAAATTAAACTATCCCTACCTATAGCACTCTGGAGTAAGTATCTACAATAAATGCTGGGTGTACAGTGAGTATGGGCCCTTCAGTGTAGAGGGCCTGGTGCTGCTCACCCTGCATTCAGAGCAGGGGTGCACTGTGTGGCCGGCAGAACCATATTTCCATGACTAATGCCTGTGCAGACCATAGCAAAGACTCTGACACTGCGCCAGATTTTTTACTATCTTCTGTACAGATTGCAAATAACTTGCACAGGGCTCCTCATTTATTAAAATACCTGTGCCACATTTTGGGGTGGGTTGAAATGCCTGTGGCATTATCTTTTAACAGAAAAAACAGCTATTTGCTGCTATGTCACTGATGTACACTGCAATGGAAAATAGCGCCTATGGGTAGGATGAATTAGTAAAACCTGAGCCTGATTCACTACAGATCGCTATTGCAATCGCAGCTGTGATTACGCACGGAGGTCTGCTGTGAAAATATGCTAATGATTGCAATCGCAAAGCCGTTGCACAGCCAGCGTTTTTAGACACCCACTATCGTTATCTCACATCCGGAATACCTTGCAGTCCTGCATTTACATCGGTAACATCGGCCCATCACGAAGAATTACAGCAGGTCTGACCTTACTCAGACATTGCTAACCTCGTTGCATGCAGAAAGTTCTCAAGCTGCATATGCCCTCGCAGTGGCTTATTTATGCACGGACATGCAACAGCGTTCAAGTGAACAGGTACGCCTGCGTTTCTCCGACCTCTCCTCCATCACCAACCCACAAATGCTAACCTCCCGTCACTCACTGACTTTCTTTCTGTGTGAGCGATCACAGAGCAGTATGCACCATCGACCAAACTGCATATGCTGTTCCACTTGCGATCTGCGATGAATCGGGCCCCCTTAGTGTAGTGAATCATCATCATTACAACCTTATAGCTTTGTTTAATCTGATTCCCAAAAATTTCACAAACTTTTTGTTGGCTCTGCAATTCCCACGCTGAGTTGTAAGCTGCATGTCACCGAAATGCATAGGTAACTGGACATTTGCTATATCGCTCACTACCATTTAAGAATAAAAATAAAATTTCAGTGGTCAAACTTAGATATATATCATGAACAATTGGTTTTATGTCTCTAGGCAAAAACAACAGCTCTGCACTGCTATTAAAGGGCAGAGATTGGTGAACCCATGCACCTCTGTCATGTTCTGCCAATAGGGCATTCAGTATGTTATTCCTGGAAAAACAAACAATTGTGCGACAGACAGTGAAAACATCAATATTTTACTTTGAGATCACATGACTTCCAGTATATCGCATGGAACATTCTTATCATCTATTCCACCTGCATATTTGATGTCTTTCACTGACAAAAACATGTTTGTGACATGTACTGAACATCTCTCATTTTCAGACAACCAAAAGCCTGTTTTTGTGTCTGTCACAGGATCTTCAATCACATGAAGCTATTTTCATCAGTCTAGCGTCTGCTTCATACCCCAAAACTACCGAAGTTTAAAAGACTAAGGGCCTGATTCAGACCCACTTCGCTCGTTGTGTCCGATCAAAGGGGGCGTGCTGTCAATGTTGATTGACAGCACGCCCCCTTTGGTGGGCGTGCCGGGGGCGTGCCTCCCTGACGGGGGCATTCCCACGGGAACGCCTCCCGTCAGAAGCCGGCCCACTGACATCACTAGTGATGTCAGTGGGAGTGATTTTGGCTCTGATAGAGCCAAAATCACTCCGGAGCTTGCGGTTGAAAACCTCAACCGCAGGCTCTGGCTCGCAATTTCGATGGTCGCGATGGTCTCGACCATCGCGGCCATCAAAAAGCACGCTCGTATAGCCTGTGGGTGGTGACCCACAGCTATACGGGCGTCCAGGAGGACGCTCCATGAAAATGGAGCCCAGCCCTCATTCAGAACGTGCGCTCTGCTCAGAGCGTACGGCTCTGAATGAGGGCCTAAGCATTATAAACTATTTAACAGGCATTATTACACTGTGTGTGGCTGTGTCACATCATAACCATTGAATACAATATACATAGTAGAATAAAAGGATAATAAATTATCTATCTATCTATTCCATAGACTATAAACCTTACGGTTTCACAACATGATCTGAAATTTCAAAAACCTACTGAATTTCTGCCACTCAAACTAAAAAAAGCAATGAAATTCCAATCATTAGGGCTGACGTCTTAATGGATATGTTCCTTGTGCAATACAGATATGGTATGCCATCACACCCTGTGATTATCTGCAGATTCAGCACTCTCACAGAGTGAGACTACTGTCACTCACAAAATGGTGGAGCTGCTAATACATAGAATTGTGTGCTCATTGGAACACACACATGCAGTCTATGCAACTGAGGTCTGAGCAGTTATGTGGCACACACATCCCACTCAGTGCCCACAATCTTCCCATTCGGTCACCACAACAATCCCACTGGGTTCCAACATCCTTCTCACTCCATGCATCCATCTCATTCAGAATACACATTCAGCTCCCTAATTTCTAAAACTATCATTCTCTGTCTATGCATGTACACTATCTTCACCTCCATGCTGCTCTATCTTCCCCAATCCCTACTGCTGTGTGGGCACACAACTGTGTTAGTTCTTTATTCCCTCGTCCACACCAATCTGTCTTTCCCCATCCTTGCCGCCCTGTCTTCCTGCATCCCTGCCATTGTCTTTCCTTCCATCTGCACCACTGCCTTACCCCCAGCCATGCCGCTGTCTTCCCCTCATCTGTGCCACTCTTTCTTCCTCCATCTGCACCACTCTGTCCCCCCCAACCATGCCACTCTATCTTCCCCCCATCCTCACCAATCTGTCTTCCCCAATCCCTACTGTTGTGTGTTCTCCCATTTGTGCTAGTCTGTTTTCCCTCATCCGCACCAATCTGTCTTTAACCATCTGCACTGCTGTCAGGACTTTGACTATATCAGTACATAAAGATAAACTACAATTGCCAAAGTTCCATTGTGGTTGTTGGAGGATCTATCCTGGTTGCTGGCGTTCATCACATGCAGTGTGCAGAGAGTTAAAGTGATCATCTGTTTCTTAGGTGTCGTCAGGTTGTTGGATTCCTTGATTGCTTATTATTCCAAACCTGATTCTATTTGGGTCACATGTTCTGAACTTCCTATGGATCACAGACCTCTAGTATAAAGCCTGTTACTAACTATGCCTCAATGTCTGTGCAACGTTACTTTCAGGTCTTCCTTGGACTCCTGCCAGATCTGTGCCTTGTGTATGTTGCGGACCTCGCTACATTCTTGCTTGTTTTCCCGGTTCAAGTTCTGATACAGGTTATCAGCTGCACTGCAGAGCTCAGCATTGCCATTGTCTTTCCGTTGTTATCCTGCTCTATGACTGCTATTCCATTCTACGCTACACTATTTGGTTTACTTGTTATTATTGACTCATACGGACACTGGGGTTACTTCTTCTACAGTTGTCAACTGCACCATTGCAGTCTATCCTCATTGGAACCCCGTCACATCGCAGGGCTCAACCCTGCTCTGGACCTTCATCCTGTCACAGGGCTCAACCCTGCTCCGGACCTTCATCACATCGCAGGGCTTAACCCTGCTCCGGACCTTCTTCCTGCCACAGGGCTCAACCCTGTTCCAGAACCTCATCACATCTCAGGGTGCAACCCTGTTCCAGACCCTCATCACATCTCAGGGCTCAACCTTGTTCCGGATCCTCATCATGTCTCAGGGCTCAACCATGTTCCGGATCCTCTTCACATCTCAGGGCTCAACCCTGTTCCGGATCTTCATTACGTCTCAGGGCTTAACCTCGTTCCGGATCTTGTTACATCTCAGGGCCTCTGTCACGATACAGGGCTCAACCCTGTTATAGACCTCCATCCTGTCCTGAGGCTCTAGCCTCGTGTCAGACTTGGGGTTTCACCCCACAACAGTTCAGTGTGTACTTCGAACTTTGTTTCTCACAGGGGTATACCCCTGCACCTGTTAGTGCATGTCATGAACTTTGTGTTATTGAGATTTAATGTGGAACTTTGCCATACAGTTTTTGTTCTTGAATACATTCTATTTACTAGTGATAGTGCTAGTGATATTTCATGAAAAAGTCATTCCTAAACCACCTCAGTTCATACTACCTAGTAAGCCTGACTCTTCCCAGGAGTCTCAAGTGTCTGTAGCCGTGATAGCTGCTCTATTTTACCACATCCTTGCCACTCTGTACCCTCCATCCACGTCGCTCTGTCCCCTTAAAGTGTGCTACTCTGCCTCCCCCATTTGTGCTGCTGTCCTCCCATCTGCACCACTGTTTTCCACCCATCAGCTTCACTTTGGCTCCCCCCCATCTGTGCTGCTTAATCTTCCCCCCTCTCCTCACCTTTCTGTTTCCCCCATCCACACCTCTCTATCCCCTACCCCCATCCATAGCACTCTTATCCTATCTGCAGAGCTCTATCTTCTGCTCAGACCTCAGCTGCATAGACTGCATGTGTGTATTCCAATGAGCACACAATTCTGTGAATTAGCAGCTCCACCATTTTGTGAGTGAAAGCAGTCTCACTCTGTGAGAGTTCTGAGTTTGCAGTTAACAACAGGTTGTGATGGCATACCATATCTGTATTGTAATGTAGAATAAAAGAGAGTGGTTGTATATATTAGGCGCACAAGAGCCACTTTAAGTAAAACTTCACTTTTAATTGAATGTTTAAAATTGTTGTCCCATTTCCACTGGGTAGGGTAAAGTCAGTCAACAATGAAATATTAAGGTTAAAAATCAAAGAAAAAACATATAAATCGTGCTCAAAGAATAAAGATAGTGTATAAAACAAGTGCCTGTCTACTGTGTCTTATTCATAGGTTGGTTTATCAATATGTAGCTGATTGCTGGATATAATTTTCCTTCTTTATAACAATCGGTTCACCTGATCTAGAGCCAAGCTGTGGATATACGTGGATAATCTTTAGTAATGGTAAGTATGGGAGATAATACCTATCAGTAGGCTATTTCTCCCCTGTTGTTTGAGTATATTTTCATACATCCTTTTTAATTATACTAGGGGTGAGCGGGTTCGGATTTCAGAAATCCGAACCCCCCCGAGCCCACCCGATCCGAGGCCGATCCGAGTCAGGCTCGACTTTTCCCGCCTGATTCGGATCTGAAATCGAGGCAAAACGTCATCATCATCCCGCCTTCCGGGTCTCGCGGGTTTTGGATCCTATATAAGGTACCCGCGTCGGCGCCATTTTCTCACTCGGCTGTGGACAGTGAAGAGGGAGGGTGGGAGTTAGGGCTGGCTGGGCTGTGTAGTGTAGTGTAGTGTAGTGCAGTGTAGTGTTGTGCTGTGCTGTGCTGTGCTGTGCTGCGCTGTGCTGCTGTTGTCCATAGGGGCTGTGTCCACTACTTCAAAGTCCATAGGGGCTGGCTGGACTGTGTTGTGCAGTCAGTTGTCCATAGGGGCTGTGTCCACTCCAAAGTCCTGTGCAGTGTCCCAGTCCTAAAGGGGTGCTGTAGTGTTGTCCAGGGGGTGCTCTGTCCGTCAGTGGTGCTCCCCCCAAGTGCTACAAAAAAAAATATTTTTTTCTGTGTTTGTGAATTGTGTGCGCAGTAGCCGCACGTGCATCAACAAAGTAGTGCCAAGCGTGCGCCTGTGTCATAAGTAAAGGGCCAGCTGGCTTGTCCGTTAAAGGGTGCTGTAACCCCCAAAGTACACTCCAAACAAAATAAAAAAATATTTTCTGTGTTTGTGAATTGTGTGCGCAGTAGCTGCACGTGCATCAACAAAGTAGTGCCAAGTGTGCGCCTGTGTCCCATAAATAAAGGGCCGGCTGGATTGACTGCTAAAGGGAGCTGTAACCCCCAAAGGGCACTCCAAATAAAATAAAAAAATATATTTTTCTGTGTATGTGAATTGTGTGCACTGTGGCTGCACGTGCATCAACGAAGGAGCAGCGCCAAGCGTTCGCCTGTGTCCCATAAGTAAAAGGCCGGCTGGCTTGTCCGTTAAAGGGTGCTGTAACCCCCAAAGGGCACTCCAAACAAAATAAAAATATATATTTTTCTGTGTTTGTGAATTGTGTGCACTGTGGCTGCACGTGCATCAACGAATGAGCAGCGCCAAGCGTGCGCCTGTGTCCCATAAGTAAAAGGCCGGCTGGCTTGTCCTTTAAAGGGTGCTGTAACCCCCAAACAGCACTCCAAACAAAATACATTTTTTTTTTCTGTGTTTGTGAATTGTGTGCACTGTGGCTGCACGTGCATCAACAAAGGAGCAGCGCCAAGCGTGCGCCTGTGTCCCATAAGTAAAGGGCTGGCTGGCTCATTTCTTAAAGGGTGGTGCAACCCACAAAATGCACTAGTCTCCATCAAAAATAAAAAAATATTTTCTGTTTGTGTGCGCCTTAGCCGCACGTATATATCAATATAACATAAATGGAGGACCAAACTTTCTCCGATAAAAATAAAATAGGGAAAGATCAAGAACCACTTCCTCCTAGTGCTGAAGCTGCTGCCACTAGTCATGACATAGACGATAACATGCCATCAACGTCGTCTGCCAAGGCCGATGCCCAATGTCATAGTAGAGGGCACATACAATCCCAAATGACAAAGTTCAGGAAAATTACCTTGAAAAAAACATTTAAATCATCTGAAGAGAAATGTAAACTTGCCAATATGCCATTTACGACACGGAGTGGCAAGGAATGGCTAAGGTCTTTCCCTATGTTCATGACTAGTGGTTCAGCTTCACATGACGATGGAAGCCCTCCTCCCACTAAAAAAATCAAACGAGTTAAGCTGGCAAAAGCACAGATATCACAAATCCCCAAGGAGAGTCCAAGTGTGGTGGTGGTTGCGATGCCTGACCTTCCCAGCACTGGACGGGAAGAGGTGGCTCTTTCCACCATTTGCACGCCCCCTGCAAGTGCTGAAACGAGCAACCACAGTCCACTTGTTGATATGCAAATTGAAGATGTCACTGTTGAAGTACAACAGGATGAGGATACTGGTGTAGCTGGCGCTGAGGAGGAAGTTGGCGAGGAGGACAACTGTCTTGCCATATGTACCATATGTAAAGGTGGAATAAGTAGGGGTAGGGACGTTAACCACCTAGGAACATCCTCCCTTATACGGCACCTGCAGCGCGTTCATAAAAAGTTACTGTCAAGTTCAGAAACTTTGGCTAAGACCGTAAGCAGTCCAGGGACACCTAAATCCCGTTGTCCTGTTGTATCCAAGCGCCTGCAAACCACACCGTCAACTCCCTCCTCGTCAATTTCCTCCTTAGTCAGGATCGGAAGTAGTCCTGCAGGCCATGTCACTGGCATGACTGACTCTCCTATCCGGGATTCCTCCGGAGGATCCTGCATTGCTACGCCTCCTGCTGCCGCTGCTGCTGTTGCTGCTGCTGGGAGTCGTTCATCATCCCAGAGAGGAAGTAGGAACACCACTACTTTTACTAAACAATTGACCCTCCAACAGTCCTTAGCGAGGAGGATGAAGTACGACAGCATTCATCCTGAAGCAAAACGTATAACTGAGGCCTTGACTGCTATGTTGGTGTTAGATGTGCATCCGGTATCCGCCATTAGTGCAGTGGGATTTAGACAATTGATGGAGGTAGTGTGTCCCCAGTTCCAAATCCCGTCTAGATTCCACTTCACTAGGCAGGCGATACCGAGACTGTACAGAAACATCAGAAAAAGTGTCCTCAGTGTCCTGAAAAATGCCATTGTACCCAATGTCCACTTAACCACGGACATGTGGACAAGTGGAACAGGGCAGACTAAGGACTATATGACTGTGACAGCACACTGGGTAGATGTATCACCTTAAGCAGCAACAGCAGCAGCGTCACCAGTAGCAGCATCTCAGAAACGCCAGCTCGTTCCAAGGCAGGCTACGCTGTGTATCACCGGTTTCAGTAAGAGGCACACCGCCGACAACCTCTTAGAGAAACTGAGGGAAATCATCGCCCAGTGGCTTACCCCACTTAGACTCTCCTGGGGATTTGTGATATCTGACAATGCCACCAATATTGTGCGGGCATTACATCTGGGCAAATTCCAGCACGTCCCATGTTTTGCTCACACAATAAACTTGGTGGTGCAGAATTTTCTGAAAAGCGACAGGGGCGTACAGGAGACTCTTTGAGTGGCCCGAAAAATTTCTGGCCACTTTCGCCATTCAGTGACTGCATGCCGAAGACTGGAGTGCCATCAAACACTTTTGAACCTGCCCCGCCATCACCTGAAGCAAGAGGTTGTGACGCAGTGGAACTCAACCCTCTATATGCTTCAGAGGATGGAGGAGCAGCAAAAGGCCATTCAAGCCTATACATCCACCTATGACATAGGCAAAGGAGGGGGTATGCACCTGACTCAAGCGTAGTGGAGAATGATTTCCGTGTTGTGCAAGGTTCTCCAGCCCTTCGAACTTGCCACACGTGAAGTCAGTTCAGACACTGCCAGCTTGAGTCAGGTCATTCCCCTCATTAGGCTTTTGCAGAAGCAGCTGGAGAAAGTGAAGGAGGAGCTAAGATGGAGCGATTCCGCTTGGCATGTGGGACTTGTGGATGAAGCCCTTCATTCGCTTTGCCAGGATTCCAGGGTGGTCAATCTGTTGAAATCAGACCACTACATTTTGGCCACCGTGCTCAATCCTAGGTTTAAAGCCTATGTGGTGTCTCTCTTTCTGGCCGACACAAGCCTGCAGAGGTGCAAAGACCTGCTGGTGAACACACTGTCAACTGAAGCGGAACGTGACACGTCAACAGCTCCTTCTTCATTTTCTCCTGCAACTGGGACTGCCAGGAAAAAACTTAGCTATCCTAAGCAACCCGCTGGTGGTGATGCAGGGCAGGCAGGACCAAGTTTGGACACCTGGTCTGGACTGAAGGACCTGGCAACAATTTCTGACATGTCTACTGTCACTACATATGATACTGTCACCATTGACAGAATGGTGGAGGATTACATCGGTGACAGCATCCAAGTAGGCATGTCAGACAGTCCATACCTGTACTGGCAGGAAAAAGAGGCAATTTGGAGGCCCCTGTACAAACTGGCTCTATTTTACCTGAGTTGCCCCCCCTCCAGTGTGTACTCCGGAAGAGTGTTTAGTGCAGCCGAGAACCTTGTCAGCGAAAGGCATAGGAGGTTGCTTCCACAAAATGTGGAGAAGATGATGTTCATAAAAATGAATTATCAACTCTTCCAGGGAGACCAGCCTCCAGAACGTACAGAGGGACCTGTGGTGGTGGATTCCAGTGGGGACGAGTTAATACTCTGTGAGGATGAGGATGTACACAACACTGAAGAGGGTGAGGAATCGGTGGATGAGGAGGATGAGGACGACATCTTGCCTCCGTAGAGCCAGTTTGTGCAGGGACAGATTAATTGCCAGCTTGTTTTGTGGGGGCCCAAACGGACCAATCATTTCAGCCACAGTTGTGTGGCAGACCCTGGTGCTCAAATGATTGCTTTGTTAAAGTGTGCATGTCCTATTTATACCACATAAGGGTGGGTGGGAGGGCCCAAGGACAATTCCATCTTGCACCTCTTTTTTTTCTTTGCATTATGTACAGTTTGGGGCCTAGTTTTTCAAACTGCCATCCTGTCTGCCACTGCAGTATCACTCCTAGATGGGTCACGTGTTTGTGCCGCCCACTCGTGTCGCTTAGCATAGTCATCCAGCTACCTCAGTGCAACCTTTTGGACATAAAAACACTATTGTGAGGTGTGACGTGTTCAGAATAGACTGGAAATTAGTGGAAATTAAGGTTATTGAGGTTAATAATAGCATAGGAGCAGAAAAACCAACACATTCTGTGATTTTAGCTGTTTTTATGCTTTTTTAAAAAAAAATACAGATCCAAAACACAAAACCCAGAACCCAAAACACGGAAGGGTGGTTTTGACAAAACCAATCCAGATCCAAAACACGAAGAAAGATCCAGATCCAAAACCAAAACACGAAAAGTGGCAGGTGCACACCCCTAAATTATACCACACCTGTTGAAAAATTCAGTTTTACATTGGCCTTAGCTGTAGAAAAAACTGATGGATAATTCATACAATGTGATCTCCCAGATGTTATGCGTATTCAGCTTTAGTTGCAAAAATCTATTTAATGGATCATTGGTACAATGCAATCTCTCAAATTTACAAATCCGGAGTGTAATAACACAAATAATGTATGAGCAGTTGTATTGCCTTATTTTTTTACACATCATTACACTGTGGTATAGGATTAGGGAGTTCCTTCATTGCATACAGAGGGTGGCTTGAACAGTATATCAGGAGATATAAATACCCCTTAACAGTATGTCAGTAGTTGCAACCATTGGTTATAATTTAAACAACTGTATCTTTGTTAAAATAAACTGTCTCCTGTTTATTTCACTGGGTAAGGATTAATTTATCTGTGCTCAGATAGAATGAACTATGTCTGGGCCAGAAAGAAAAGTTCCCATTTATGTCTCCACTTAAATACGTAGCCAAAACAATTTAATAGAATATGTATCAGTCATCTAAAAAGCCATATTGTACTCGGTGTAGCAAAAAATAGGATGCACAAATATTAACCTCTCCTGGATTGTATTTGCTGTTATTGACTTTTGCTGCATTATAGTTTATATGACCACATATACGTTTCACACACACTATGTAATTTCAAAGTGACTGGGTCTCTTTTAATTATGAGATAATTTCATCCACAGCAGTCATTATTAGTAATAGGTCTCTGTTTTACACAGGATCATTTATAGCAGCAAAACTGGGTCATCTGAATCATTCATATTGAACTCAGTTAACAGCATACATTGATCCTATTAATCTTGTATATAGACAGTTTTAGTACAGGCACATATCCACCACCAACATGCATGTTTCACTGTGTAAACAGCTTTTTCAAGGCTGTTGTTCTCACATCTGTATTGCGCAAGGAACACGTCCATTAATACCCCTTTTACACCGGAGCTAAAACCCAGGTTATTGCAGGGTTAACCCGGGTAGCTCCTTGGTGTAAAAATGGAGAGGGTTGGATCACCGGGTCGAGTGACGCAGCAATCCAACCCAGGTAACTTGCAGGGTTTAACACGGGAGTAACCCGTGAAACTCTGCAGCGTGAACGGCGCACTCCGGGTCACGATGAGCTGGAGTGCGCTGCATGCCGGCCGATTGGTCCGGATTCAGTGGCGCTTAGAGATGACGTCATCTCCAATCGTCCACTTTCTTCGGTGTGAACGGCACTGACTCGGGAATGTCCTGGGTCAGCGCCGGCTAAATTCCGAGTCTGATCCGGATTGGAACTCTGTTACAACTCCGGGATCAGACCCGGAATTTAGGTGTAAAAGGGGTATAAGGCGTCAGCCTTTATCGATCCGAATTTTATTGCTTTTTTTAAGTTTTAGTGGCAGAAATTCAGTAGGTTTTGTAAAATTTCAGATTATGTTTAAGAAGCCTTAATGGGACATATGAAACCGTAAGGTTTTTTGAATATGGAATTTCATTGCCTTTTTAAATTTATTAACCATCAGGGACGGAAGCAGCAACCAGGCCACCTGCAGGGGAGACAGGCAACAAAATGATACACTAGCGTAGATGGTGGACGGGTCAGTACACAGGAGGTGTTTCGGGGGAACAGAGGGAGAGACGGCTGCGGGATCGGGCTGCTCGAATACAGGCCTGCCGCCATGGCAGCAACCTCCGCCGGGTCCTGCTGCTGCCAACGCCCACACCGCTGCCGTGTCCCACCATCACTAATGCCCGCACAGCCAGGTCCCTGCCTCTACTAGTGCCGTCACCGCCACCGAGTCCTGCCGACGCTAACGCATGCACCTCCAGCCATGTTTCTGCACCCAGCTGAAGCCACCTACTGAAGATGCATAGCAAGTTGACATTTCCTACCTCTATAACGGGGTATTTGTGGGCTAATAGTTTAAAAACTGTAAATTTCTCAATTACCTGGACCCAAAAGGCCCTACACTGGAACACGAGCTACATAACAAAACAAACCCCAAGTCTTAATTCATCCTCTACCCTGAGTTATGCCTTCCCAAAAATCCCCCATAGACTAAGGGCCTACAGATCACAATATTCCCCCATAGACTAAGGGCCTACAGATCACAATATTCCCCCATAGACTAAGGGCCTACGGATCGCAATATTCCCCCATAGACTAAGGGCCTACGGATCACAATATTCCCCCATAGACTAAGGGCCTACAGATCACAATAATCCCCCATAGACTAAGGGTCTACGGATCGCAATATTGCGTATGCACGCAGTTCATCTGAGATAGTATGCTAATCCATTGCGATCACAATGCAAACTCAGCACTACACAAGAACGCCCACTTTACATTGCACACATGCATAATACTTAGCAGAATAGCGAAACCATCGGGGTACAATCGAGTACCATCGCAGCCTCACGCACACTTGCACATGCTCTGACCTTACTCAGGAATTGCTAACAACCACGCACGCTATGAAACTTCAGACTGCGTATGGCATCGCAGTGGCTAATTTATGCACGCCCCTGCAATGGCGTGCCTGCGTTTTCACGACCCCCCCCCTGTCACCACCCACAAACTGTGCTTCCTGTCATTCACTCTGCAAAGGGTCTGCATAGCCTCTGCCATCGCAGTCCCAAACGCAGCAGCTAGTTCGCGCACTGCGGTGCATACGCTTGCGCAGAATGCAACAATTAGATTATTACGTGCGGAATTGCAGTTTCCTAAAGCAGGGAAGGAGACTTTTCACCAAACAGGAAGTGAAAGAAAAGAGTTTGAACTAGAATTTACTCCCAATTACTCATTTTTAATTTTTTTCGCCCTGAAATTTAGCATGCAGCACCGAGCGACAGTTCTACCTTCATTCCTCCCTTCCATGTGTGTCCATTCCTCCTGTCTGTAGCGCTGCTCTCCCTCTATGTTTGTCACATTTTTTGTGTGTAAGTCTCTGTCCTGTATATGCACCTGACTCCCTGAATGTGTCCCAGTCTCTCTGTCTCCCCCTTTGTATGTACTGTACGTGTCTCATTGTTCCCCAATCCCTTCTGTTCCCCCTCTTTTTTCTCCTATCTGCTCCCACAGACCACTGCTCACAGCTACACCTTCTAAACCCTCATCCTCCACTTCCCCTACACCTTCATACCTTTCTTATAATAGGTCAAACCAGTGCTGGGAACAAACAGAAGCACAACCCTGTCATTCACCACCACATGACTGAGCCTAAGGATTTCAGGTAACAAAAATAATTTTAATAATTTTTGCAGAGGTTTGTTCCGATCTCTAGGTTTGTTGGGAGATATTCTCCTGCTCCATGCAGCAGAGGAAGGTTAATCCAATGTATACAGCAATTACTTGGTGTTTTTCTGTCCCAAGAGGTCGTGGCCAGGCCCACTATGATGTGGTCATGACCCAGTGCAATGTAGCCATGCCTTCCCTGTGACAGCAACAATTTTTACCCATTGCTCTCACTCAAAACCTGGCTACGCCAGTGCTTGACCCATACTATTCATCACTCTGAGGGGTATATGTACCAAGCCCTGGAGAGCGATTTTTCAAACACACCCTGTAAAATGACAGTTTGGAGCTGATTGGTTGGTACTTTATCTCTTTCCACTTTATCTCTCTCCAAGGTTGGATAAATCTCACCCTGACCATGAAAAATGGGCAACAATAGATGAAACAGATGAAGGAAAGTAACTGGAACCCTCATCCTAATATGGTGCGGAAGATACATTAAATGACCCCGACAGTTCATCAGACTTCATCATTTTAAGTATCCAGACTCAGTACTTTTATGTAGACCTATATTTTATGCTCAAAGTGTACTGGGCAGGAAATCTATTTATATTTCTAATAAAAGACGGGTAAGAAGTGAATTGTTATAGTCAATGCAGAAGGTTATGAGCTCATTAAGTAAGCAAGTAATGGCCTGTAATCAAATCATTGACCACCCTAGTCAGTGCAGTCTCAGTGGAGTGTTGTGAAGGAAAGCCTAATTGAAGAGTGTCCAATGGCTTGTTTGGGGAATGGAAGTAAGTGCGGTAAGTGTAGGCAAGCCTCTCCACAAGCTAAAATGATCATGATAGTAGAGAGATTGGATAGTAATCTATAAAACATTCTGGGTGACAGCTTTTTTAAGAATATGGGTAATCACAATATACTTTTTTTTTTTTTTCAAAAGACCTGGGATTCTACCTGGAGAAAGGGACTGAGGGGGTCATTCAGACCCGCTCGCGAGTGCAGGACGCTCGCAAGCGGGTCGATGTTGCCCCACTGCGCATGCGCACGATGGAGGGAGCTCCGTCGTGTGCATGCGCGAGACCCGGATAGCGATGGGCTCTCCGTAGCTCCGGGTCTCGCACCAAAGGGGGCGTGCTGTAGATGTTGATTGACAGCACGCCCCCTTTGGTGGGCGTGCCGGGGGCGTGGCTGCCAGACGGAGGTGTTCCCATGGGAACGCCTACCGTCTGAAGCCGGCCCCACTGACATCACTAGTGATGTCAGTGGGAGTGATTTTGGCTCTGATAGAGCCAAAATCACTCCAGGGCTTGTGGCAGCGAGACCCTACCGCAGGGTCTCCGTCGCAAGCCCGATGGTCACGATGGTCTTGACCATCGCGACCATCATCATGGACGCTCGCATAAGCTGTGGGTGGTCACCCACAGCTATGCGAGCGTCTGGGAGGACGCTCCATTTTCATGGAGGAGGGCCCTGATTCAGAGCGAGCGCTCTGGTCAGAGTGTTCGGCTTTGAATCAGGCCCTGAGCTCCTCCAGGGGGTAGGCAAGTATGCAGTGTGAGTGTGAGACTGTGAGTGTGTAATAAAGGCTTAAAACCTTCAGTGTATGTACTGTGTTTTTTATTTATAGTTTATTAACATTGGGGGTACAGGTGCCAGCGGCCTACTGCCATTTGTGATTCTACAAGTGCCTCAGGGCAGGCTTGCTGGGACCTGTAGTCCCACTGTAAAGAGCAATATTATTTCTAATTTTTACACATTACCCCCGCACCCACTGCCACCAGGGTTGCGGGGAAAAGCCATGGGCTTACAACCGAGGGCTGGTTGATACTCAGGAGGGGGTATTTTTGGGGTCCTCACTTTCTGAGGGTTGCTAGCCCTGGGCTGACTAGTTTGGGGTTGGTGAATGCTATAGCAGGGGGACCCCACCACTGTGTGTCCCCCAGCTATGGCATTACCACCCCGGTCATAGGAAAATAAGGGGAACCCCACAATGGTTTTCCCCCGATTTTCCTCTACCAGAACGGGCTTAGAGTTCCAGGGCTGGTTTTTATTTTGGGAGGAATCCACTCCATTTTTACCCTTTATTTCACCTATTACACACAGAAGCACTGCACAGATCTTACTGATCTGTGCAGTGCTAAGCAGAGTCTATTGAGAAGGGGCCAATATGACTGAACGTGGACACGATACAACATGATCAGTATCACCATAGAATCAAAATAGACAGGAAAACATCATTCTTATTAAATCTGTGATCTGGGATGTAAACAATTCTTAGTAAATATACCCCTGGAACACATAACCTCCTGTATAGTGCTAATGTGCATTACCCTGCTAAGCCACCAGGGCTCCTTTTATCAGTTCCAGAGACAAAGCAGCGATGCCAAAAGCATATAATTCTGTATCAGGCCCAACATACAGCAAAGTACAAAGATGTAAATATTGAGTAGAATGTGATTGATTGTACTCAGGCTCTGAAGTCACTTATATATGATCTATTTTTTTACAAGATTATATTATGCTTGCCTTGTATACCAATTACACATCACTTGGATAAAGCATGTACTGAAGGAGTCTATCACTTCATAGGAGAGTGTTATCTGCATTTTTCTCAATTTAGATAATTCATTAAGTCATATTTTGGCCAAATAATTAGCTGACAATATTGGAAAGTCTTTTTAAGTCAATTCAAGTACAAAGTATTTTGCTTAAAGGAGAAGTAAAGCCACTATTTGATTACTATATACACAAGACTCTGTATAACTGAGATGGATAAATTGCAGTGAAGCTGGAGTGTTTCTACTTTGCTATGATGTTCACCATGCTCTCTTTCACTCCACTATTGCAGATTGCCATATTACTGGGCTGCAACAGGGAGTTCTTGCCAGTATCGGAGCCAGACTCTATGCCGGCCCTGCCCCTAAGCATGTGCCATCATGACATCACTCTGAGGAGGCGGGGCTTTTGGCATGAGGAAGTAGAGCACTGTCGGCATCCTTAGGGCAAATCTATAGGCTGCAGGGTGTGTCCCCATGGGGGTCTGGCTACAGGTGCTGGGAGGCAGCAACAGTGCAGCCCCAAGGGCCCTGTCCCCAAAGTGAACATACCTTAGTTAGGGTCCTGGTTCTCACATAGGCATAGTGCAGTGAGAGCGTGTCATACCTAGATTTAAGCCGAAATATGATTCAAGGTGTTTCCTTTGCACCTAGTATAGCTTTTGCAGAAGTCCTGACTGAAGGTTATGTCCAGTAGCAAACCTCCCATATGATAGATATAAGGGGCAGGCGTACAGCAAGATATGTACATCTTTGGGTGAATGTATGCATTTATTTCTATGCATCTGTGCATTAGGCCCATAGATTGCATTTGTGGTAATATAGCTGTAAATGAGAATATATTGATAATAATGTGATTTGTATAGAGAGGGTAATCTCTTTCTTGCATTTAGCAAACCAAAAAGGATCCTCATTGGTTTAACTGTGAAACAACAACACAAAATGTAACCGTGACATGATTAAACACCAATAGAACTTTTGAATCAATGGCTCAATTTACAAATGTTATTATATAGATTAAGTGATTGTGAATCTGAAGCATGTCATGCCAATAGTCCCTTCCACTTACAACTACGCTTCTCCCACATATAAACACACATATATATATATATATATATATATACATACACTGGGCCGCCATCAGAGGGGGGGGGACTGCCACTGCCAGGCCTGGAGTCCCGGACACGGACACTCCGGGGGCCGGTCGGTTACCACCCCCCTGCTGCTGCACAATAGTGACTGCCTGCCCACTCCTATCACCTCGATAGTGAGTGACAGGCCTGGCAGTGGCCCGCTCCTAACAGAGAGCCGCCCACTAGTAACCCACGGCCACCATACAAGAAGTACCCAGCCGCCGTCCCGCTCTGCCTCCTGCATAAGCAGCAATAAAGTTTTGCTTGTGACTCTGAGCCGGCGCAGGGGCGACCCTGCCTATTTTGTTAGTCCCGGGCCCCACAATTCCTAATGGCAGCCCTGTATTTATATATATATATATATATATATGTCAGCGCATTCAGGGGAGATCCAGATGATGTAATTTATCCAATGGAACATTTGCTACATCAGTTTAACTGTGTATCTCAGTTTCACATCCAAAATAAAGTATATGGTGCATTATAAACCGATTACATCTTATGTCAGTTTAGTTGTCCTCGTTTTCTGTTTCTGAAATATGCGGAGACGCACTGGGTAAGGGTGGTGTTAATCTCGGAAAATTGTTGTACTAAGCTCTGCTAGAAGGAAGCCTGTGTGTACTGAATCCTGTCTACACTCCCACTCATAGAAATCAGGCAAAGTATACAGTACACACAGTTCAGATCCCGGAGTCCAGTCAGGCTACTCTTGGATTTTGTGTAAACAGTAAAGTACTTCAATTGTGACATTACCTCAGTTGTAACTGTAACTCATGACTAGGCAAGATCTTACTAGTTCTACTCATCCACACAAAAACAGCTGCTTAGGATAATTGTGGTAGAAAATAATTAGAGGTAGTGGTGTTTGACATTAAGTCAAAGTATTTATCCACATCTTTTAACATCATGGGAAACCTCAACATAGTATGTTTACACTAGAGATGTGCTGTTCAGATTTGCTAAAAACTGAACACATCTGAACTGTGGGGTTCCGACTCGGATCACTTTGGGGTTCTGAGTAGCGCCGAGTCCTGACTTCTCTCCAAGTTCGGAACTTGGATCTACAGTAAAATTCGTATCTTGCGTATATTGGATTGCATGTAAGTTCCTCCCCTGTGATTTCAGGGGCTGTGAGGTTGTCAAATTTGACTAGAAATGAATGTTACTGTTTAATAATACTATAGGAACAAGTTCCATTATTTTAGCTGTTTTTGTCAAACTTTAAAGAAATCCAAAACCAAACCTAAGCACTTGGGGGTGGTTTCGCCAATAACAAAGGCAGAACACACAGTATGAGGGTGGTTTTGCAAAAAACAAAACACAGGGGTCAGTGCCCATCTCTAGTGTTCACTCCTCTGACTTCCTTTATTGGCCTCTGGGCCTGATTCAGACCCGGTCGCTCTGACAGAGCGCTCGCTCTAAATCAGGGCCGGGCTTTTTTATTTTTGGAGCAGCCTCTTGGTCGCTCGCATAGCAGTGGGTGACCACCCACAGCTATGGCGAGCGCCCATGATGATGGTCGCGATGGTCAAGACCATCGCGACCATCGGGCTTGCGACGAGACCCTTGTGGTAGGGTCTCGTTCATCGCAAGCCCCAGAGAGCTTTTGGCTCTAACAGAGCCGGAAGTTCTCCACTGACATCACTCGTGATGTCAGTGGGGCCGCCCCCAAATGGCAGGCGTTCAACATCGACAGCTCGCCCCCTTTGGTGCGAGACCCGGAGCGACGGAGTGCTCGTCGCTAGCCGGGTCTCGCGCATGCGCACGACAGAGCCGGATCCGTTGTGCGCATGTGCTATGGGCCACCATCGACCCGGTTGTGAGCACTCAGCGCTTGCAACCGGGTCTGAATCAGGCCCTCTGACCACTTAGTATGGTCTTAAGTCAAAGACTGCAATGCAAGGACCCAGGGCCGCCATCAGGGGGGGACAGCCAGCACTCCTGTATCGGGCCCGGACGTCGGCAGGCAGAGTTAATTGCTAATTTATTGCCCTCATACAGGACAGCTGAGGCTGCTAAGTGCTGCCCGGAGAGTTCTATGAATGAGTCATCACACACTGCTCAGCAGTGTATGATGACTCATTCATTAATGAACTCTCCGGGCAGTGCTGCATGATCAGTGTCCTGCTTCTGATACTGTGATCAGGAGCAGCTGCAGGAGGACCAGCTTATATAATAAAGGTAGGAGCTCTGCGCCCCCTCACAGACAGGTCCCCTCTCAGGACCCTATCAAGTTAGTTACTTCAGCTCTCCTCCTCTCCTCTCCCTGCTCTCATTGGCCAGATAATGTGTGCACTGCACTGAGGAAGGAAATGTGAGAGAGCAACTGCAGTACACACACAGAGGTACCTCTGCCCCATCCCTCCCTCCTATACAATCTGCCCCATTGTCCCCTGTACTATGCCTAAATCCTGCCTCTGCCCTCCCCTCCCCCACCTATACAATCTATCCCCTGTACTATTGCTGAATCCTGCTCTGTCCCCCTCCTATACAATCTGCCCCGCTGTCCCCTGTAATATTCATGAATCCCGCTTCTGTCTCCCCCCTACCCAAATTTCTATCTCTGTACTCTCCCCATATGTTCCCATATCTGTGCCCCAGTTCCCTCATAGCTGTGCCTTTGCCCCCTCTCCATCTCTGCCTCTGCCCGCTTCCCATTTTTGACTCTGCTCCTATCCCATCTGTGTCCTTTACTTAAGTGTGTTTCTCTCTATTTGCACCTCAGCCCCCTTGCCATGTCCGTGTTGGGCCTGATTCAGACCCTGTCGCTGAGGTCCGAATCTGGTCTAAGGTCTGAACTCACTGCCGGGCGATGTTGGTCCATATCATCTGACTAGACTCCCCCAATGGTAGATCTGCGGTCACTCAGCTGATCCTCTGATCCAATGACCAGCTACCTAGAGGTATATAGTCTCACTCCAGGAACAGGAAGATGCTGTTCAACTTTGCTGTTCCAGTGATTGTTATGCTCTGGGGTGTTTTCCACGTAGTATCTCCAGTGTGTTGTTTCAGCGCCACACGCTGACCTCCAGTGTTGCTTGTATTAGCTCCCATGCTAATTCTCAGTGTGTTACTTTAGCTCTCTCACAGAACTCCAGTGTTTCATGTCACAGTTCCTGTGTTGTTTTTCAGTGTACTGATTAGCTCTCAGGCTGACTTTCTGTGTTACATGTGTCATCCTTCAAGCTGATTACTAATTTAGCTGTCAAGCTGCATCCCTATGTTTACTTCTCCTTACATTTCTTAGTGCAACCTTGTGACTGGATCCATTCTCAGTATATTCCTGTGTCTACATTTCTCAGTGCCTCATTCCAAGTGCTGACTACCATCAATTCTCAGTGTTTCATATCAAGTACTGACTACCATCGATTCTAAATGTTTCATACCAAGTGCTGACTACCATCGATTCCCAGTGTTTCATATCAAGTGCTGGCTACTATCGCCACTCAGCATCTCATACCAACTATCGATTACCATTGATTCTCAGTGTCTCATTCCAAGTGTTGACTACCATCGATTCTCAGTGTCTTATACCAAGTGCTTGCTACCATCACCACTCAGCATCTCATACCAACTATCGATTACAAACGATTCTCAGTGTCTCCTTCCAAATGCTGACTACCATCGATTCTCAGTGTCTTATACCAAGTGCTGGCTACCATCGCCACTCAGCATCTATACCAATTGTCGATTACCATCGCCACTCAGCATCTCAAACCAACTATCGATTACCATTTATTCTCAGTGTCTCATTCCAACTGCTGACTACTATTGTCACTCAGCATCTCATACCAACTATCGATTACCATCGTCACTCAGCGTCTCATACCAAGTTCTGATTACCATCGCTATTCAGCATACCAGGTGCTGATTACCAGTGTAACTCACATATCAGTCTTTGGAGCATCAACCTTGCTCATCTGTGCTTATATAGTCCTCCCATATCTATCTCTGCGATTTCTCCAGGTACCTGCCTCAGGGGCCACGACCTGTTCACTTGGTGCAGCGAAACCCACATCCCACTTGTAGGGGTCAATGGTGAATACCATCGCTCCCTGGGGTAGGTCTCGCCAACACCTGCGAGAGATGTATGAAGAGGACGTATATATTGCCTTCCCGTTTCCACTCATCTGCTACCCTTAGACAACTGGCCCAAGTTCCAGCAGTTGTAGCCTATATACATCCGGGTGTGACAGAACATGGCCTTGTGGGTATGAGGCCACACCCAATTTTGGGGACACACTCCAGCGGCACAACGGTTCTGAAGGTGCTGCACCAGGTGTCGCCACACCCAGTAACTCCTCTGTGTACGTGGGTATATAACGTACACTTGAATGTGAGAGTACTCCTGCCTCAACTAGCACCCCTCCCACTTGCCCTTAGGTGTTTTTAATCACTATAGGTCCTTGCATTGCAGTCTACACATTGGAATTGCCACTATTATAGTTAACTCCTGGATACAGTTTTTTACAATGTGTTAGTATTAGGCATGTTAGGGACCCACCAGGTGAGGTTCACCTTGATGTGGTAGGTGGACATACAATTTTGGTAAAAAATGTGCTAAGAAACATATTTATACTCCATATTAATTGTTAGAATTTATTGCAAATGTTTTGATTATCAGTATTCTTAGTTCGTAGAGGAGGGGCGTTTCAAGAGAGGAGGGGGCCAAGGGCAGTGTCCATCACAGGCCCCCTCCTCTCAGTCCGGGGGACGGCAGCACACTGAACACTGCACCGCACTGAAAGACTCTGGGCACTAGAGTGTGCCCAGAGTTTATTGAGGTCACAGGGAAAATGGCCACGGCGGCAATTTTCCCTGTACTGCGAATGCGCAAAACGACGGGAAAATGGCAATCTTCCAGGCAGTTTTCCAGCTCTGACACCGGCGCCGACGTGGGACTCCAGAGAACTAAGTATAATATGGGTGCAAGGTGTGTGGTGCAGGCCCCCCTGGACCCGGCCCGTGTGCACTGCACACCCTGCGCCCATTATAAATACACCCCTGTGCACCTGCATTTTGTTCTTTAGTCTTTTTTTCTGCATGGCTTTAGTATTCTGCATGTTATTTACTACTAGAATGTATTCTATCTATGATGGAGCACCCAGAGAATAATTTCTGTTCTGAAATCCTGCTCCTTATATGCTTTAAGTTTATAGTAATAGCAGAGAATTGCGCAGGGTAGGGCACTGGGATCCATAACCTATTAGCTTGAGGCTCTGGATCGTGTGTCCGCAGTCCATATCCTATTAGCAGAATGCAGCGGAATGTGCCTGTGTAGGACACTGGGTGTTAATTGTATTTTTCCATCAGTAAGACAATACACTTGGCCAGAGTGTGTAGGAAGTTAAGTGTATTGCGCAGTAGAACAGTGCAGGTGCCGGTTAGGCCACACGAGGTACAACTTAACCAGCTCTTAAGTCTATTTAACAAGCAAGAACAACAGGTAGTATAGAGACACAGGGTATAACAGGTATATTCACTAAATGGTTCTGCTTGGAGAGCAAGGGTATTGCTGGGTGTTGTTGTGCACCACGTGTTAAGATGACATACACCCTGGTGGTTAGTGGCTCCATAACCCCTTACCTAAGTGGTGGTGGTACAGGGCACTTGCGGTGCCCTTAGGGCTCTGTATGGCTCTCTGTCTGCAGGAGTCTATGGGTATATTTACTAAAGGTTTTTTCAAATCGATCATTGATGTTGTGTTTCTGGGGATAAATCACACATTTACTAACAGATGATTTTTTATTTGTTTTTTTAAGTGTTAGTAAATGTGTGATTTAGCCCCAGAAACACAAAATCGATGATGCATTGAGGTGCCCAGATTGTTTTAAAAGATTTATATGTGATTTTTTTTTTATTTTTTACTAAATTAAAGGGGGCCCAAACAATTTCTTACCTATGGCCCCCATGGGGTCTTATGCTGGCCATATACCTGCACGATTTCGGGCCGATTGCCCGATTTTCAATGAGTCATAAGATGGATCTTGTGAAAATCGTGTATTATTTTAGTAAGATAAGATCCGATGCACGTTCCCACAGCTCCTATGAGCGGATCTTATGATCAGCTGTGCAGCCCATATGTTCCATTGTATCATGTGCAGATCGTGCCGTTTATTTTGTTCATGCGATCCATCGTGCGGCAATTCAAGTCATTTCAATGACTGTTTCCCTTATGAGCCTGTGAGACACAGGATCGATCTTACGACAGATCCTGTGCTAAGAAAAACAACAAACATGCTGCCGGGACTGACAGGGAGCTTCGGGGAGTTGTAGGGAAATCGTATGATGAATCAGATCTTATGCTGGTCGTGTAGGTGTATGGTCAGCATTAGTCAGGCTCTGGGTTTTACATCAGAGGTGTCTGGAGCTCTTATTCAACTACCAGATTATAAACAATATTACTCACAGGGGTTTATTTACTAAGCAGTGTTAGGAGACAGTGAAAAGTGATAAGGTGCCAGCCAATCAGCTCCTAACTGACATCTCACAGGCTGTGTTTGAAAAATGACAGTTGGGAGCTGATTGGCTGGCACCTTATCACTTTTCACTCTGTCTCCTAACACTGCTTAGTAAATAGACCCCTCAGTATGTAATCTGATTGATCAGCCTAGTATTCCTTAAATATAGATTTTTGATGCCTACCCCTTTATCATTTTCAGAACTCTCTGCTCGAATACAAATCTATTTCACCTGCAATTACTTCAATCTTTGGTAACGCTTTTGACATTTGAGACAGCTGTTTAAAGGCCGAATCTGTTTACTTGTACTCAGTGCAGTTTAACCAAAGCAGAGGCTAGTCATCTTTACGTTACTCAACACCGTGACTCACACATCACCGCTCCACAACACAGAGCTTTAAAGCAGAATGTCTAATGTGAATAATAGTTATTTAAATTATTATTTCCTTGCTCGCTAAATAATGACACCTGATGAGATGAAATTGCCAGGGAACTTAAAACAGGACAGGATGAGTAGGAAATGAAAGTAACTGACACATTAGGCAGTAGGAGTTTTCGTTTATACTGGCATTACTCAACCAAGATGATGTCACAATAACAAAGCTTAAGTATTCCACGATGATATCCTGCTAGCATGAATCATAATGTAAAATATAATGGCCGTTAAAAAAACCATCAACTTACAAACACAGCAAGTCTTAAGCTGCCCTAATTAGTCAGCAGTAACTTTGTTTTGCCCTTGATAATTGGGAAAGAGATTGCAGCGATGTTTATCTACAATACATTTTCTCTGTACGCAGAATAGAAAAAATTAATAATGACTCAGTAACTATTAACTTATATCAAGTATTATACCTACTGGATTCCAAAATCTGAAATAAAACTTTCTTCTCTGGAAAAAATTTTTTTTTCAAAAGTTGAGCCTTGCTGATGTGCTGAATCACCCAGAAGCAGTGCATGTTTGCATTCAGATTTCATGCTAAAGCCATGATTTAGGGGCCTATGTATCAAAGCTTGATAAAATTTTGAGTGAAAAAGTGTAACGAAATGGGATGTGTGTTTGAAATGTATTTGTAGCATCTCAGTCCTTGCATCGATTAATTAACTTTTTAGCCCTTTTGTGTTCCCCTACCCGTCTCCTAGTGTATGTGTGATCATTCTCAGGACACAAATTTCCATTAGCAAGTATATTACTTACTATAAGAATGGCAGGAAATGTAATGTTTAGTATTGTCTAGCCCTTGTCCATATGTCTGTTTATTAATAACCAGTAGAGCAATATAACACCTCCCATAACAAAAGACCCTCTAAATTAATTCCCACCTCCACATGGGGCGCTCAGGATTTACTCCACCTTTTATTTGCCTGTTTTTGTGCTTCACGTGAGCCTGGCAGACTCCACGGAGCCAACCCAGCAGGTGTTCATCAGGGAAGTAATATCTGGGGGAGGTAGGAGATAAGGGACGTGCACCAATCAGGAAACAGTGCAACCCCTCTGGGTGGTCACAATATCGTGGGAATTTGGAAGGTTTCAAAAGAGGTCACCGAAGGCAACTCCACATGTTAGTCGCTGACTTTGGCTAAGAGGCCTCGCTCTGCCAAGGTGCTAGTGGAACGCATCACCAGTTCTATGTGGATTTATACTTTGGAAATTCTGCAAGGACCTAGGGACTATCACTGCTGTGTGATCTCTCATAGTTTCTACGTGTGGGTTCCTGGAAATGCTTGGTTGGACCTAGGGACTATCACTGCTGTGTGATCTCTGATAGTTTCTATGTGTGGGGTCCTGGAAACGATTGAGTGGACTTATACGCTATTCATGATGTCTCTCCCATAGTGCGCATGGAGAGAGCCGGAAGCTGGAGTTCAGAAGAGAACTCCAGCCTCCGGCTAACGCGGCGCTGCAGGGAAGGAGCCGGGCGCCCGCTGGTAATAACATCTCAGTGGGCGTCCGGCTTAGAGCCTCCCTTCGGTGCCGGGCTGGAGGTCACTGATGCCGGGCCAGCGGGTGCGCCGCTGCACCCGGCGCCAGTGACCTCCATTCCTGGGGTTAATGGACGGACAGCCGGGCATGCAATGATTCATATGCATGCCCGGCTGTCTGTCCATTACCCCCAGGGATTTCAGTTTTACCTCAAATGGGGTAATTACCCTTTTTCTCCGACCACTGATCTAGCGTATGTGAGAGTAGCCCACTTCACTGTCCTTGGAACTGCCCCTGAAAAATCAATCTCACCTGAAATTGCGCATAGTGGAATCAGTAAAAATGTTGCATCAATTTCCAACCTACATACATTTTAAGACAACCCTCCTCATTAAGTTAACCTTTCCCATGAAGTTTGTAATCATGAGTGTGAGGCCACCAGGACTGTCCTTGTTACCTGCATCACTTTTGTGTACTTGGAAGTCTTTTTTACTTTGCTCTAAGTGCTCCTAGAAGTGCACATTCCCTCAGAGGCACACTTGGAAGTAACAAAATGTGTCTCATTAAAGGAAAAAAACCTGATCTTAGTGGTAAATTTACTGAGCAGCAGGTTTGAAGTTTACTGGCGGGATTACTTTCAGATATACGAAGCTGTACATAATTATACATAATTGTAGAGAAACCACACATTAAATTAGAACAGAACATTGAACGACTATCAGTGTTTTTTCCATTATAAGAGTAGAAACTCCGGATTTAATAAGGGGCGGCATTCGAACTGGCCACAAACCTGACGCAATCCCACCCAAATAAATGTCCTGACTCTGGCTGGCGAGTTTGAAGAAAGCTAAAAAGAAAAACGGCATGGGGATCCACTGCAATTCCATAACCAGCCCCTGGGCTTTTAAACCTAGTCTGGTAGTGAAGATTGAAGAGGGGAATGGTGTGGGGTCCCCAGTATTTTTCACTACCAACACTAGGCTGAACCAGCTATGTCTGGTTACGCTATAGCAGGAAGACATTTGGGATGGGGACCCCCTGCCATAATGGATGTGAAAGGTAATTAATATGATTATTATAATTATTATTAATAATAAAATTGTTCTATACTGATGGACTACAGGTCCCAACAAGACTGCCAGGGCATGGTGACATTTAGAGAACCACAAGTGTTGGAGCATCAAAGGCCAGCTGGAATCTGTAATCCACCGCAACAGGTCTGGAGGGTTGGAAATGACAGCAAACCCGTCGCTTAGTAAATCTTGCACTTAGGCCTGTATTCAATTTGGAGGGAAAAGTCCGTTGCCGGACTTTTCGCCGTCATCGCTGGTTTTGGGTGCGGAAAAGTATTGCACTCGTCCCGGCCTATCCCCGTATTCAATTTGAAATCGGCGAAAACGGGACCCGGGCGAAAGTGAAATCGCCGAAAAGTTCTGTTAGTTTTGTGGAAATCAGCCTGTCACCCCCCAAATGATGCACTGACATGGGGGATCACTATGGGTAGCCCCGAATAGCCCTGCTAAAGGTATGTGGGGTCTTTAAATGGTGGTCTCAATAGGTGCTGTTTCGCGTTTTTAAGAAGGTGGTGAAGAATAGCATTTAGGAGGGGTTTTTTTTTTATAAAATAAGTAGTCCCATCAAATGTGGGGAACATGAAAATGGGTACTAGCATATTTTGAAGTTGCTAATGTGAAGTTTTAAAAAACATCAAAAATCCACCTGCCGCAACCACCTGCAAACAAAAAATACCTGGGGCATACTTGGGGACCCCCCCTGGAGTCTATTTCGCTAGTTCTTAAGTTTGTCCACCAACTTTTTTGCCCCCAAAACAAAAGTACCTTTTTGGGGTGTCCTAAGGTACTTTTTACATTTTTTTTTACACAGATTACCTTTAGGGGACTATCCAAGAGGTGCAGGGTGATTTTTGGAAGTCTCCACCCCAAAACCCCAATTCTGCACTTTTTCTCACCACCTATTCAATGGGGATACTGTTTTACCAGGTCTGTTGCATTGACTTTTCGCACCAGCGATAAGTCGTCCAAATTGAATACGGGGAAAAATGAAATCGGCGAAAATGACGTCATCGGCAAAAAAGTATCGCCGAAACGGACTTTCGCTCCAAATTGAACACGGCCCTTAGTGTTGGAATAATCAAGTCTATATGCCACAATAAAGTCTCTGTGACCTCCTGCTAACATAATAGTCCTCTTAATGCATCATCTCCACCTGTTTCATTAAAAACAATTGGTGCAAAAGTAGATGCACTAATGTACCAAGCGACTGATTCTGAATTAGGAGCAAAAAAAAAGCAAGTACAAATGTGTCCTCATACACCTAGCCACAATACGCAACGCTCACTAGGGGCCATTATCACACATCTCCGCATGCGTATGCATCAAAGTATGCATGCGCGAACCAGTCACTGTGGCCGGGAATCGTGCGCCCGCAGTACACAGACTGGATGCTACTTTGAGTGACAGGGGAAGGTGCTTGTGAACGGGGGACTGATTGTGCGAATGCAGGCGTGTCTAAGCGTCAAAACGGAGTTTAATGGGTGTGCATAATTAGCAAAGTAGCGTCATTGAAAACATCAATTGGTGTATTTGAGCCTGAACTGATCGCACTGCTTGAAGTGGGGTAGGGCTACTTCATGGTCTGCAAGCAGCTTCGATGGCTCTTGATGGTACAGATTAATCAGACACTTACTGGAGATGACGTGTGGTACGAGAGAAAGGTGGGCGGCTTTATACACCTGCGTACGCTCACTAAGACATAGAGGGCGTCCTTAAGCCACGCAGTGTGATCGCAAAATTTGCATACCCGGTCCCTGTTGGCAACGAGCGATGGCGGCTTAGCGAGCAGGTCTGAATCAGGGCTCTGGTGCGAGAGAGCAGCCAGATCCCGTGCGACTCGGCTTGCCTCTTTTTTGAGTATTTTTTGTCCAAAAATTCAAAAACCACTTCACTAAACTGCACTGATTAATTTGATATGCAAGACTTGTATCTCCCTCAAATATTTGATATAGATTTTGAAGAGGTATATAATTCAACGTTTGTTGTATATTGTTCCTGGATATCCAGGTTTTACCCAAGGTGTTCTATAATGATTCCACCTTCCATAGTTCCTATGTCTTGATTCTTGCATTCTTCTTTCTTGTGGTTTCCAAATTTTTCATTATCTCTCCTCTGTAGTGTCTCAATTTTTGAATAGTTTTGTCTATTATATGTATCATGTCTTTCATATTTATGCTTTTTTACTGTTTGGTAGGGTCTGTTTTTCCCCCAACCTGGAATTTATTTGAGGTAGTGGACATGGTGTATTGGTCTTATATTTTCCAAGATTATCTTCTTCCTCACTTTCTACTTCACTGTATGGATCCTCTCCTGAAAATGTTATCTCTTTAGTTACAAAAATTAATTCTCTGTCTCTTTTGAACTTTTTTTGTTTTCTCAGGATAAGATCTTTTTCTTTACTGGTCACTTTAAATTCACTTTAGGAACTATGGAAGGATATTTATTCATTGTTCATTTGATATTATGTCTTGATTTGTAATATTTCAAGGGCACTTTAAATATGTACTCTCAATCCTGTATGAGGATGGGTATTCATATCCAGAATGTATTTTATGGACACATATAGTGTATATGTTTATATGTTTTAAATATAATTTTATATATTCTTTATGTGTATTAAGGCAACATGATCAAGTGACACTCATCCGGTTCACCCATACTGAACAGAAAGCCTCACTTCCGCCCTCACCTGGACATACTTCTGGATTGTATAGGACGAGGCTCTACATCACGACCCCGACCAGAAGACGTCCACAGGTATGACGTACTTCCCGCGTGCTGCATGTGGGCATATGTAGCTTTCCATAGCTCAATCGCAAAACGAGATTGAGCAGGGCGAGACCACATACATTCCTGTCCCAGACCAGAAGACATCTATGGATATGACGCACTTCCGGTGTGCAGCAGGTTGGCACGCGATGCGTTCCAAGGCTGGAACGAAAAACAAGCTATTACCAACTTTTGAATGCTGTACAAATAACAAATGATTTTAGATTGCAGGACGGTTAATGGGAATGATAATTATTTACAATTAGGGATTGTCACTTGATGTAATAATCATCTCTGTAGGTTTTTTAAAGTTAATTAGCAGACATGGGGACCCGCCCCCTTAGAAGTCTGGTCCCTACTTATAGCCCCCAGCGGGCATCACCACCATACACCTTGATAAAGACTACACAAGTCAAAACGCATTGGTGGAACTACTGCCTACCTATTGGACCTAAGGAGTGATCCACAACTAGGAGGAGAAGGAGACATACCCTGGCTTACCATCTTGTCCCTATACCTTCAAGTGTGCCTTTCTCAAAAGGCCCAATCCAGTACGCAGGAACCCCAAATTTGGTGGTTTTATTTATTACATTGTTTTGGAATTTTAAGTGCTTGTAATGTTTTAATAAACATCATTGATCATACACTATGTGGAGCACTATCTCATCTTTTTGAAATACTACATCCAGTATTATGAAGTGTCCAATTGAAGTGGTATAAACAAAAGGAAGTGTACCTTGGAGATATAAGCTAAAGCAGCCTTTATAAGAAGTTCCAGCATATGAACCCTTGGTACCATTGATACAAGTACTGTCTTCACCGCCGAGTTTTGAGATTGCACCCCAACCAGGGGAGCGCAGAAACCCTTCTCTATATAACTTGTTGCACAGTAGTGGTTGGTGTTTTCTATTTTGGGTTTTCAGCTGCACCCCATTCTAGGAACGCTACCTGTACACAACATTTTTTTTGAGTATTAAAAAATCACATTGTAGGGACAGGGACTCTGAATGGAGCTCGTGCTTGTGATGTGCTACAAGTAAAGTGATATGTATTGTGATCATTTCATTTCTTATTTGGGACCCATCCACGCTACTGTGTATGTGTGATCTGCTGACCACTCATATGTGGTTGGGTATTACCAGGAAGGGATCCTACAGAACCATCTCCTGGTGAGTTATGTGATCTGTAGCCTATAGACTACAGCAGCTAATACCATCTGAAGATGGCATTAGCTGGCCGGGGCTGCTATTGCTGTCAGAGATATTACGTTTAAATTTGATAATCAGTTGCTATTCTGTTTGGCTTTCAGTCCTCTCCATATCAAGTAGAAGAAATAGTATTAATTTACTAGGATACATTATAACAGTTGTTTTTAGTGCATTATTACTTCTTGCACTGAAGCATGCTTTAGTACAGCTGAAGATTATTGTAATATCTTCTGTAATATATCCTCTTGTCCATTACTCTTAATATATTAAGATCTCTAGTAGCATCCAGAATAAAATCAATCTATTACATTAAAGTCACCAGTATCATACTTTCTAGCATACTGTAGTTACTCTTGTTCAGTGACGTGCGGTGAGGTCAATGGCTGGGGAGGCATACATCTATAAAAACATAGGCCCTCATTCAGACCCGGACGCAAGTGGCCGTTCGTACGTAAAAAAATATGTCAATTCAAGCACTCGCTCGTATTTTCGAACGCAGCCAAACATCCTCCCCAAACTCAACCGACCCCTCCTCTAACTAACGAGCGTGCCAAATAGCGAGCGTACATCTCCGAAATGGCTTGAAGGGAACACACGCACAAGTACAAACCGGAAGTGTGACTGTCAGATTTCGATTAACTGCTCGTTTATTCTGCCTACCTCCCTCAATCGTATCATGCCAATCAATATATCAATTAGCTTAATTGTTTTTTTTTTTTTTTCACAATGCAATAAACTTTAATCTTGTCCGTGTTTGTGTTTACCCGCAGAATACGTACGGCTTAAACATTCGCTTTTATTTGTCAAAATACATGTTAGACTTAATTAAACAATTGTTTTATTTGTTTTTATCCCAGCATATTTCCCAGGGTTCATTTCTTTATTTAAATTTGCTTACGCATGTCACTGCATCAAGCCTATCATAACTCTCAAGAGATTTCTGGCCCTGTCGAACACATGACTCATACAATAACCAATAGAATTGGTCCTGTTAATTACCCAAATACATTAGCCAATCAAAATTATTTTCGGGTCTTTATTAAAAATGATTTTTAACAAATACACCATTGCCATCATGAGAGCCTCGGCATTCACCAGGCGCGAGCTGCTGGTGTTAACCGAGGTGATGGATAGGCGGATCACCAGCCAGCCTCCACCCATCACAAATCGCGAGAAGCGTTCCGCATATGCGGAGGTACGTGGCCCCCTGCGTTCCTTAGGCTCACGCCGCCAGATCGGCCAGCTGGAGCGCAGGTGGTCGGGCCTGCAACGGCGGACGCCCGCTTGCTGGCATGCTTTCGCATGCAGATCGCTGAAAGTAAGTTTTTGGGACTGTGGTTTTCATGTTTATCTTTGTGGCCCTAACTGCGTGTGCATGTTTTCATGTATGTCCTATTTATTCATTGTACTCATATCTGCATGGCCATGTTTTCATGTATGTTCTATTTATTCATTGTACTCATATCTGCATAGCCATGTTTTCATGTATGTCCTATTTATTCATTGTACTCATATCTGCATGGCCATGTTTTCATGTATGTCCTATTTATTCATTGTACTCATATCTGCATGGCCATGTTTTCATGTATGTCCTATTTATTCATTGAACTCATCTGCATGGCCATGTTTTCATGTATGTCCTATGTATTCATTGTACTCATATCTGCATGGCCATGTTTTCCGATTTGTGTTGTCATAAATTAGTGTTTTTCTCGGTTTTGGTTGAAACTAACCACAATTTGTTTCACATCTTTTAGGGGCACAGCGAAGACTACGGCGTCATCGGCATCCAAGACGGCGCTCTCGCCCACTCTCCCCAACCCCAAGCCAACCCTCCACAACCCCAAATTCCCCTATTTCCCCCTCCTCCCCAGCCTGCCCAGACCCTGTGGAGGGTATTTCGGGGCTCCTTCCCCTCCATCCCAATTCCCCCTCTCCTCCAACCACCCCTCTTCAAACTACCCCCTCCCCGGAATCCCAAATCACCCCGCCAAGATCTTTGGGGAATGGAGGCACCTCCGAGGAGGACGAGGGAGTGGCTTCAGGAGCGGCCGTTAATTTGAACGGTATGTTTTTTTTTTTTTTGCGCCACAAACTGTTTGGTTGTAATCATGTGTCGTTCCCTTTTTTTGTGTTTTTTGGTCGACTTTTTGGGAGTTTTCGGGTTGTCTTTACCTGTTACTGCTGATTTCACCATACACATATCACACCTGTCTGAATCTGATTTTTGGACTTGTAATTTTGGGGTAGACCATTTTGGGGGGATTGGTTTTTTCGGTGTAATTCTGCTTTGTGCCACAATATTTTCATTTTTGGTTAGCTTGGTTTGGCTTGTTTTTTAATGTGGTTTCATTATTGATGTACTAATCCCCACACTTTTCTAACCCACAGAGGAACAGAGGCGTATGGCTGAATTAGCCGGCTGTGTGGGCCGTATGCGGGAACTCATCATCGGGCTGCTGGTGGTCCTTGGCCATATGTCGGTCCTCCTTAGGAACCAGTTTTAGTTTTTTTTTTTTGACAAAATTTAAATAAATTAATATTTTAAACTTAACGTTCTGTCTTATTCCTTGTTTCAAAATCAGAGATTGTTTACACTGACATAAGTAGACTCTTCTAGCAAGGATTTGCAATTATTGTCACTAAGATTGTGTGTTGTATTTTTTAGGAAATCAGGCACAAGAAACACCTAACAGTAACAATCTCATTTCCCTTTTTTGGTGTTGTCAAAATTATATATTACTACATTTTACATGTTCCTATTTGGGGGGCAAGCTGCTTAGGCCGATATTACGAAGCCAACTGATTGTACAGGATTCCTTTGGGTGTTGGTTTGGACCCAGAAAGCATCTTACATTTTAGCTCAACTTGCGTCATTACTGGATTACCCCTTAGGCAAATGTAACGTGTGTGAACCTGGTTACACTTGGTTGTAATGGGCAAAAAAAGGAACAAAATTACACTATCAAGACATTTATTCACAACATAACTAAAATAACAAAGTGGTCACTCACAAACAAAACACACAGTGATAATCATAAAAACAACACATACAAAAAACTAAAAAAAAACACACAAAAAATCGAGAACTGGTTGACGAAGGACCATGCCAACATGATTCCACAAATGTGGCGTTGCAATATGGGTTCCATAATATATTCCCAAAGTTTCCACATGAAGGTTTTTTAAGGGTAGCAGGAAGTAGTCATCGTTGGAGTCCCAAAGATTATGAAAACAAACAGAAGATGGAGAAAAAAAAACAATTAATTAGATGTTCTCAAACAAACCGTACCACATTGGGTCTAAACACTGTTGTTTTGACAATAATTACCTAAAATATCTGGCCACCACATCATCGCATATGGCACCCCCACATACTGACCTCCGACCACCCTCGGGGGGGCCATCCTCAGGTAAGGCATCCTCTGGCTGCATTGGGACACCACTCCTTATGGCGATGTTGTGAAATATCCCACACAGGACCACAATTTTTGAAACCATATCCGGCAAATACATGAGCTCGCCACCAGAGCGGTGGAGGCATCTGAATCGGCCTTTTAAAAGGCTGATACAGTGCTCCACCACTTGCCTGGTGGCTGTAAGTGTGGCATTAAAATTACTTTGTGGCCCTGGTGTGGGAGCCAAATAAGGAGTGAGCAGCCAGGGCGGGCAAGGGTAGCCACTGTCTCCTGTGAAAAAGAAGTGACAACATCAGGATCACTGTGTATCAAGCTTAACATTGTTATGTACTAAAGGTCTCCACTTACCCAGAAGCCACGCATCACCAGCTTGTAGGTTGGTTAATTTGTGCCATATCCCTGATTGCCGGATGACAAATGAGTCATGTGCACTTCCTGGTAATTTTGCATTCAGGGACAGGATCTGGAGGGAGGCATCACATACCACCATTACATTCAGGGAGTGATAGTGTTTCCGGTTGCGAAATATGGCCTCCAGCCATGCTGGAGGCTGAAGTGGTATGTGAGTACCATCCACAACCCCTATGATGTGTGGGAAGCCAGCTATTTGGTAAAAATTGGCCTTGGCCACACTAAGGGCACCCATATCCAAAGGCATTTGAATAAAATGATGGAGGTGCTTGAAAAGTGCCTCCATCACTGCCCTCAGGATCCGGGAAAAGGAGGATTGTGAGATGCCCGCCACTATTCCCACCGTTGTTTGAAACGATCCTGAGGCACAGAAATGTAACACTGCCATAAATTGCGTAAGTGGTGGTATTGCTGTAGGACTGTCAATTTGCCGCTCAAGATCACTCTCTATTAATGAGAGAGTGTCTATGATGATTTTGAGAGGAAGACGGTAGCGTCTTAAAACCTCATCATCGGGCATTCCAAAAAGGGTGACACATGTTCGAAATATCTGGGGCCTTGCACGCCTACGATGCCTACGCCTGGGACGAGATTGAGGTTGGTTGGCTTCCGGAAGCATGGCCAGAACAATCCGACCCAGATCAACCTGAAATGGCAAGATTTGAATGTAAGGCTTTTTAACCCCCCCAAAAAAACGATTTTTACTTAGCTTGATGATACCATCCATTGATGCTTACATGCCGGGGTATTGTCATGATACGTGCAAACTGTAAAGAATCACAATATAAAAATACAACAATTTATGCTGGGCATTTCTGTTTCAAAATTTGGTGCAAGACAAAACATAAAAGGGGAGAAACACACATTTGCCCAAAGAACAAAACGACATTGCGCAGACTACGTCAAATTGGGGCCAAATGTAAGCAACAAATGCTAAAGGGAAAACACAAACAATTTAACGGGTCTGAATAAGCAGTTAAAAATGCGCTAATTAGTTCGCAAATACCAGTCACAATAGAAACAGATAAAAATGCGCTAATTAGTTCGCAAATACCAGTCACAATAGAAACAGATAAAAATGCGCTAATTAGTTCGCAAATACAAGTTCAAAAATACGCAGCTAGAAAAACACAACATTTTAGAAACATTTCTGACTAAGAAAAACAAAGGTTACAAGTGTAAGGTCCAACAAAGTTGCGTAAATACAAACATGAACATTTACTAACCAAGTGAAAAAATGAACTTACCAATAGATAACATATAAGTTTCCGGATCAAAAGGTCTTTGGGGCAGAGCCAAAAAAAATCATAACAAAGATGAAATTACGAAAAAATAACGTTAAAAAACAGGAAAAGAAGGAGACACAAATTGAACAAAAGTTAGACTGCCAAAAACGTACCAAATAAAGAAATGCCAAAAAAAAACCACCAGAAAAAATGTGAACGGAAAAACTAAAACCAAATTTAGCAAATAAAAACTTCTCCCACCAACGCCAACTCCAAAACCTGCCAACAATCAACTCCGACCAACGTAACCTCCAACAATCAACAAACGCCACCTCGACTCGAGACGCCCCAAGCCATAAATAGTGTTTAGTTTCCCGCACAAATTAAGGAGGGATCATAGGAACGCACAATCAATGATGCGGCCAAAAAATAAGGACGCATGTATAAATACGTCACTAGCCAAACCAAAAATTCTGGTGTATTTCTTGTTTTGAGCTAAGACATGGCTACAGACCAGGGAAACAATGGGCAACAGTCTGGCGGTAAGCATTTCAGGCATTTGGAAACAATGATTAATTTGACACATAATATAGTGCAAGTTGTGAAGTTTACAATTCTCAACATTTAAACAAATAGGTGAGGAGGATGACATGGAAGAGGCTGCTGGGCTCAGTATTCCGGCCAAAGCTGGCAAAAAGAAAAGGCAGCCACAATTCACAAGAAAGGAGATGGAGGTTTTGGTTCAGAAGTGTGTGGACATCCTGCCACAGGCAGACAGGAAAATGAGTGCAAGCCAGAAGTGGAGAATGTGGGAGGAGGCAGCCGTTGCTGTCAATAGGGTGGGTGATTATGTCCGTCTAGCCCGGGATGTCAAACGGCGGTAAGTAAACACTTGACCCCCCCTAAAACCAAAACCCATTTAAAACAAAAGGATAATGGTTCCAATTTCACCCACAGATGGGCCGACTTCAAATATCGCCTGAAGCAAAAACTGGCGGACAGGGTTAGGCATGCAAGGGGGACAGGTGGGAGTCCCACCCCTGTGTCATTGGAGTTGAATGATTTAGAAGAGCTGGCACAGGGGTGTGTGCAGGCTGTGGAGGTGTTTGGTGTGTCCAACATGGATACGGACATGCCAGACTTTGCGGCTCCTCATGTTGTCCAAGGTAAATATTGTGATGTCACCAACTCGGAAATGTTAATGTGCCAATATGTAGATTCTAATGTGAGTCTTTTCTCATTTTTCCAACAGAGACACAGGCGGATGAGTCTGCTCCAGAGGGGAGCCTTGGCCGCAGAATTTCTGCTGGCTCTGCAGGGGAGGAACCAGTACATCCGGCTGAGGACCCTGCAGAAGCCAGTCCAGGGCAATCCCCCTCGCAGGCAGTGTCCCTCCTCACAGAACTCAATTTTAAATTGGATTTCCATACGGAGATTCTGCAGAGGATGGACGCCAGTCTGGTACGGGTGGCTGAGGCCCTGGAGCAAAATGCTGTGGCCAACGTGACCATTGGTCAGGCCCTGGCGGAAAATACCAGGGCCAACATCCGCATCGCCAATGCCCTGGAGCAGCTCGTTCGCCAGCACATGGTGGAGCCGACCTCCCTTCCTGCCGGAACATCAGGATCCTCCACCTCTGGCACAACATCAGCCAATCCTCCAAATGTGCCTAGCCCTGTGCCTAGTCCAGAGGCCACAACATCTGCCTCTGGACAGGCCAGCCCGATGACATCCCGGACCCGGTCTGGCGCCCTCCCTCCCCCAGCCAAACGGGGGAAAAAACATTGATAGCACTGGCTACTTTTCCCACACTCCTTCTGTGCTTGCCCCATATTCCTTTCTGGCCAAAATTTCCCTCTCCTTTCTTGTGAATTGTTTTTAATTTTTAGCTTTACGTTTCCAAACACTTTTATGTTTGCACAATTATTCCATTTTTTGGAATGAACACTGCAAAAAATGTTTGTGTAAAATTGTTTTTTTATAGCAATAAATTTGCCAAAAATGTACGACTTTGTATTCTGACATTATTGTAAAAATGGTTTACATTTAATCCTGGCCCACAAGGCAAAAACGTGCAACACCAACATTTAACATGAGAAAAAAAAAGGGCTCTTTAAGGAACGTTTTAAAATTTACATAAGGATGCAAATTCACCAGGCAAAAGCAAAATGGCCAAAAAAACACAAACATGATGACATTATTGTTACAATAGGCCAAAAAACAAAAATTAACCACATAATAAACCCCCACAAATGTACGCAAATTGATTTTGTAATCCTGACATTAGCAGCTATGATTTCCACCTGCGTACGGTTTTGTGCTAACCCAAAAAACTGATTTCAAAACACATACCAAGCCGGTTTTCAATCCAACACTAATTGATTTTCTGACAAGCCATGATTAATCGATGCTACATCGTGGAGTGCCGGGACGGAGGAGAAGGCCATCGCCAATGTGGTCGAGTTATCCAGACCCTATGCTGTACGAGCATTTTGAAGGGAAAGAGGATCATCCAGTGACGTATGAGTTGGTACGAACACATTTGACGTTCGCATCTGATAATGTATGTACGCCCCAAAAGCGCCTCGCCACACCTGCGTTTTTCCATCTCCACCCCCGTCAACGCCCAAAAACGCCCTGTTCTGTCAATCACATTTGACATGTCACTTCCTGTACGCTATTTGACGAACGAGACAAAAAAAGCTCGCAATCTGCCGTACGCACATGCGCAGTGTTACACCGACGCATGCACGGTTAGTCAACATCGGAACGCAACGAGCGTACTGCTGTTAACAAACGGCTCTGAATCAGGGCCATAGTTTTTATATCAAAACTCTGGAGCAAGACAGGGAGTATGATAGGGCAGGGAGTATTACAGGGGAGGCTCTGCCTCACCTGTTTCCCCTGCCTGCCCTGACTTCACGTCCTTGCTCTTGTTGACATGTAGTTATCTGATTAAACACTACAAGCTGTCTCTTGCAATAACTGTGTGTTTTGGAGACTCACAGTGCTGTACGGCTACATGGTACTTAGCCCAATAAAGATTACTGCCTTATCAATTTGACTGCTATCTTCTATCGGGATCGGCATGATGCTGGAAAACCGGCAGTTCTACACCCGACAGGTAAGTATTTTCCTATTCACTAACTTAACCCCCCCTAACCCTCCCTTAGGGGTGCCTAACCCTAACCTCCCCCCCAAGTGTCTAACACTAACCCCCCCTGTAAGTGCCTAAACCTAACCTACCTTCCGCCCGGCCTAAATCTAAGTATCCCAGGGGGGTGGCTAACCCTAACCTCCCCCCTGGGGGGTACCTAACCCTAACCCCCCTTCCCCTAGCCTAACCCTCCCAGGGGGTGCCTAACCCTAAGTCCCCCCCAGGAGCCCCTAATCTAACCCTCCCCCCCACGGCTGTCCGCGCCGGCTTACCTTCGATCGGGATGGTGGGCGTGGGGCTCCCGGCGTAGGTAAAGTGACAGGCGTTGGGATTTTGATGCCTGTCATTAGACCCTTGCTGGGATTAGACAGTCGGGATGCCGACGGTCAGCATTTAGACCGTCGGCATCCCGACTGCATACCGGTTTATCACCTGTATCTTCTTATCTATATAATAAGCCAGAAAGCGTGTTTGTCTGTATGTCATTTATGCACAGCCAGAGTTTAGGACCTAGCTCAACCAAATTTGGCATGGTGGCGCAGTTTGACCAGGATTAGGTTTTTGCCTCGGTTTGAACTTCATCAGGGCCACACACTGTCACACAATCGCTGAAAATAGGGACACTCTTGAATTACACAGGTTCTAGGGCTGGCTCCAGTGGAAATTGGTAGTCTACCAAAAACCTGTGAGAATGCAACAAAAGTATCCTTTTCACCTCTGAGCCAACTTGATGGAAACGCACCAATAGTAGATATTCAAGACATACCAAAAGAAATGGGTGTAATAGAATACAGCTATACTCGCATGTCAGTGATCCACACCTCCCGGGATCAGGAATCTGTAGAGCTGAATTGGCACAGAATAAATTCCTCTTGCATCCCCAAAACAGGATAGGTAGCCTTGCGTCTAGTGATGACTCATGCAAAATCCAGAGCCTCTGTGTTTGCATTCCAGGGTGTAGAGATCCACCCCAGGCCTAGGAAAGGAGGCGTGGCCTAAATGAGGAAGGTGTGGCCACGCTCCCTTAGAAAAATGTTTTTGCAGCGCTGAACACTGGTGAGTTGTCGCTATGAGCCCCTAAGCCCAGCATAAATCCAGGGGGCCGTGATTAGTGTGATCACTCCCCCCCTCATAGGCAGAGATGACAGCTGCTGCTCTGCAGCTCCAACCACTCATTGCAGCCCCGCACACAGCTGCGTGTGCTGGGCTGCTGACAGGTAAGAGGGGGGTGTTGGACCCGGGCCCCTTCTGGGCCCTTCTAAATAGCCCAGGCCCGGGTATAAATAGATCTTTGTGGGCCACATAGCACGATCTTAAAAGGGCCCCCCCTAAGGTAAAAAAAACACATACATTTGCCCTCACAGACCCCATTCAGATTATGCCACACAGAGCCTATTCAGGTTATACCACACAGTAGTACCCCCACATGCCACGCAGTAGTAGTGCCCCTTATACATTATGCCACACAGTAATGCCCCTTACACTACACAGTAATGACCTTTACACATTATACCACACAGTAATGCCCTTTACAGAGCATGCCACATAGTAGTAGTGCCCCATATAACACATTATTCCACACAATAGTAGTGCCCCTTACACAATATTCCCCCCAGCAACTCACCTCCTGTGTCCCTGCAGCCTCTCGCCTGCCTGTGTGCCAACAGCCAGCAGGTGTGGATTTGGAGTTGCAGTCACCACAGCTGATTGACTGCCAGTCCATGAGCTCTGATTGCCTCACAACCAGTGGTATTGTCTCTCCATGACTGCCTGCCAGTGTGCCACCTGTAGTCGGCTGGTGGGCTGGAACTAAATCAACATTGCTGGCACCCAGGCCCCCCTCAATGGCCGTGACTGGACTGGCCTACCTTGTGTGCCTGACTGAGTGCAGCGGGAGTGGTGGGCCACAGAGGCAGCTCAGGCACCATAGCAGCTGCACTCCTTGCGCTCACATGTTACACCACTGTTTGCATGCATGTTAGCAAACAGTGGAGTCCTTTTCAGGATCAATGGAATGGTGTTATAGGTGAGGACAATGTAAACAAATAAAGGCTGTAGCTGTACTTCAGGGTCCAGTCTTCAACCCGGGAAATGCCAGGTATCCCAGCTAGTCTTCAATAAATAATACTATGGTTTGAAGTCAATGTATGGACAAACTTTCTTTCTCACATTTGCAATGCATATACCAACTTAAAAGGACTCTCGCAATAGTTTATGGACCTAGCACTATGGAAGTGAAGGACATATTAACGGGAATACAACTTTGTATTGAAGGTGAAAATGTATACTCCAAAAGCAAGTAAGAGCTTCATAAAATTGAAACGCTCAGAGAACTACTTGACCTGGAAATTCACTATAGAAATGCAGTTAAAGTGTGAGAAGCTGTGGCAGGTCATGACTGATTCAGGAGACAATTCAAATCCCAAAGAGGTGGATAGAGCCATTGGAACCATTGGCTTAGTTGTAGAACAGCAAGTATATGCCATCATCAATGGGAAAGCAACCATAAAGGACATGTGAGTAGCCCTGCAAACAGTTTATGAAGATAAGGGTTTTACGAGGAATATAAACCTTAAACACACTTTGTACAGGACTAAACTAAGTGAGTGTAAGGACATGAATGAATACAGGTGCTCCTCACTTAATGATCTGCCTGTTTACTGACTGCTCTGACTTACGACTCACCCATATGACCTGTGATCGGGCAGCCCTGCAACACCTTCACCTGGCGTGGCTGTCTGGCAGCCTTGATTTCAACAGAAATAGCAACAACTACCATAAACAACAGCTTCTGCTGTGTCCTATCATGAGCAGTGGGTTCTGCTGTGTCCTGATCACTGTGGCCAGCAGTGATTGGGCAGCCAAGCAGCACCAGCACCACCTCCTGTCAGATGCTCTTTGCTTATCAACAAATTAGTTTAGCGACCTAGTCATAGGAGCGTAACTTGGTCGTTAAGTGAGGAGCTTCTGTACACCAAAAAGATGTTGTCCATCACACAACATCTGTTGGATACCAGGTAGACGACAAAGAGGTCATTATGGCTATGTTGCAGAACATGACCCCAGAGTTACATTTTCTGGTAGTGGCATTGGTGTCATAATAGCACTGCGTTAACCACTGATAAACGGCAAAGCTGCAATAATTTTAAGAGTGGATACCTGTGGACAATATTGCTGGAACATCTGTTTTATATACTAATGAAACTAAGCTTAAAAAATACAAATGCTTTATTTAACACAAAGTAGGACACAAGGCTTCAAATTGCAGACTAAGTAGCTGATTCAGAGCCGCATGCAAGCACACAGCGCTCTTCATGCGACTCGATGGTGCCCTACTGCGTACGTGCCGCATCCGACGTGCGCGTGCGTGAGCCCCGATGAGTGACTGAGCTTCAGTCGCTGCGGGGCTCACTACAAAATGGGGTGGCTGTCGATGGTGAGTGACAGCTCGCCCCGTTTTGTAGGCGGGGAGGTGGGGTGGTTGGGCAAATGCAGGCGTTCCCAAAGGAACGCCTGGCATTTGTGGGCGGCCCTACTGACATCACTTGTGATGTCAGTAGTGGACTTCCTGCTCTATTAGAGCACGCTTGCCAGCAGTAAGCAGCTCTGAATCAGGCCCTAAAAGTCCAAAGTGTTATGCAGAAGAAACATTGGGGTCTATTTACTAAGCAGTGTTAGGAGACAGAGTGAAAAGTGATAAGGTGCTAGTCGAACAGCTCCTAACTGTCATCTCACAGACTGTGTTTCAAATATGACAGTTGGGAGCTGATTGGCTGGCACCTTATCACTTTTCACTCTCTCTCCTAACACTGCTTATAAATAGACCCCATTATAACATAAGTGTGTCATCTTTAACCATAGTAGACAGTCATAAGAGAGACTTGGGGGCCATTAGACATTTTAGTTGCAATGAAAAATATTTCAACTCATTGAGTGAATATAAATAAACCCATCACAGTCAGAGAAATTGGGGACAAAAGGCCTGATTCACAGTTGCACGTTCATCCAAGGATGAACGCACATTTCCGATGCTTAAGGGTCTGCACCTACACAGGACCTGTTCTTGTTTGCAGACACATGTCAACCATGCTGTGGCATTTGGGGGGGGGAGCGGGAGCGTGCCGGTTCCGTTTTCCGGGAGGATCGAGGCCAGAGTCTGTGTACGACATTTGCCACTTCTACTGACGGCCGTCGGGGCAGTGCACAACTGATATATAGGCAATTTCTATCTACTATTGTATGTATAGGGAGGTATTATACAGCGGTGTCCTTCGGTAATATTGGGATATAAATTATTCTAAACATTTTTCTGTAAAGAGTATTAGGGGTTATGTGATGACATTGGAGACTATATTATATACTCACCCCAGGGGTAATTTTTTTATGTATTTCATATGCCCTATTTATTAATATATGTGGGCAGCATGTGGTGTTATACTGTATATTCAGGTTGCTCATTCAGACCTGATGCTATGTAATGCTGTACTTGGGGCCTGATTCAGAGGCGTTCGCAAAAAGCGAACGCTTGCTCTGAATCAGGGCGGCCACTTTTTTTTTTTTACCCGGCCTCCTGGCCGCTCGCTAAGCTGTGGGTGACTACCCACAGCTTTAGAGGGCGGCCAGATGATGGTCGCGACCATCGGGCTTGCGATGAGACCCTTGTGGTAGGGTCTCAACTGCCGCAAGCCCCAGTGAGCTTCCGGCTCTAATAGAGCCGGAATCTCACTACTGACATCACTGGTGATATCAGTAGGGCCACCCACAAACAGCAGGCGTTCCTTCAGGAACGCCTCCGTTTGTCCAGCCACCCCCCCCACCCCGCCTACAAAACGGGGTCAGCTGTTGATCAACATCGACAGCCAACCCGTTTGTAGTGAGCCCCGGAGCGAGAGAATTTCTCTATCACTACGGGGCTTGTGCACGCTACGCGTGCGCAATGAGCAATCATTGACCCGCTTGTGAAGGCATAGCGCTTGCGAGCGGGTCTGAATCAGGCCCTTGGTACAATATTTCTCTAATTATGTAGATCTGCATATACAATATATGCATATTTATGCTTATGGATTGGCTACATTTTGAGATTATGTTTTGTTTCATAGATCATGACTAAGGGCTCTATTTACTACAATCCGCATTTGTAATTACCAACTGATTTCGCATTGCAAATTCAAGCAATATCACAGGGATTTACTACAAATACCTTGCAGGGACAGAGCTTGCAAAAAAATACCATGACTAATGCCCTGCGCATGCGCCGACTGGCCGCCGCTGCTAAGCCCCGCCCCCGTCATTAAGCCCCACCAACCGCGATCACAGACCACCACCCGCGAACCCCCCTCTCCCTTAATTACACTTACCTGCCTGATCCGGGCTCCGGTGATGTCCTCCATGTCATCCGGTCAGGTAGTATCCCATACTGCACTGGGACCCGATCACCTGATGACCGGGCCACAGTGCAGCATGGGAGACCAGCTGAGCGGAGGGGAGACATCACTGGAGCCCCAACCACCGATCCCTGGAGTCAGGTAAGTTAATTTTTTTTTTTACTTTTCTTTTTTACTTTTTTTTAACACTGTATCAGTGTGTGGTCTGTTTAGACCACACAGCTGATTACTGGGGTCGGCTCTGGGCTCTGCTCTCCCCATTAGAGCAGGACAGGAGTCCGGTAACTGGGGAAGACCCTGGATAACGCCACCTCCAGGTGGTGTTATTATCACAGGGCTTTCTCCGGTATTTCTTTACAATTTATTTTTAGTAACTTTGGTTGGATCACATTTCCCATTACAATTATGGGAAATGTGATCTGCGTACTAAAAATAAGTGATACTTAGGGGTTGGAGTAGAATTTTATGAATTCTACTCAAATTGCCCTGTAGTAACTTTAGGTGAAACTAAAATAATATGAAAAGGGTGTGAAAACACCCTTTTTCACTTTATTTTAGTAAAAATAATGTTAATAAATAGAGCCCTAAGCCAGAAAACAGCCGTACGGCTGGCACTTTTTTCGGATTTCACTAGTCCGACTAAACAGCACGCTGAATTGAATAGCTCCAGTAGCTCCCTTCTGGATATATTCAATTCACGCTGAATTGAATCGCCTACTTTGTGAGCACCTTTGATTCGGCACTCCTGCCTAAATAATCCAACTACCTGGGTGTCTTTGCTGTAATAACAATAGAATCCCACGGTGGTACTTAGCAGTACATACCAGGCACAGCACTCCAGCATTTGTAAAATTGCTTTCATATAAACAGTGCTATTTTTCAGCAGGAACCCAGGAACTGATTCAGACCTGCTCGCTTGGATGATTTCGCACGCAGCCAGCCGATTGCATTCTGCGCATGCATACGCATCGCAATGCACATGTGCAAACCAATGCGAGTGATCAGGAAGCGTACACTCGCTGCGAGTAAACAGCCCCGCTGAATGAGTGACAGGAGAAGCCGTTTGTGGGTGGTGACAGGGGCTGGCCACTAGAAATCCAGGAGTGGAGGGGTGAACGTAGGCGTGCCTGAGCGTCTCAACATCTTTTCCGAGGTGTGCATAATTAAGAGGCAGCGTCATGGTACACGCCACTTGGTTGAATTTCACACTGAAGCACTCGCAGTGCTTGCAGCAGGGTATGGTCAGCCACAAGCACTGCGAATGCTTGTGGCTGATTTAACAACACCATTGCAAGGTTTTCTTCAACTCCCTCCTTCAATCAGACTCTACCTAATCCTCTGTTCTGCCCCCTGCTTCCACTTTTATCCTTTCCCCCTTGTCTCTTCCATCTCCTCCTCCCCTTCTCCTCCCTCCTCTGTCTACTCTCCCCTCCTCTCCCATTACTCCACTTTCATCCTGTCCTACCACCCCCATTGCCCTACTACCCCACTGCTAATCCCTCCTCCTACTCTCCTCTCCCTGTCACTTCACCCCACTGCCATCCACATCTCCCTCCCTGCCCGCCTCCTACAGGATCCCATTTTAGCTCAGGTGCCCGCACAATCGCTAAACTCTCTTCATATCGGTCCCCCAAATTAATCTCACCTTCACAGCAACCCTGATAATCTTATTCGCATCTCCCCCACAAACGCTATCCCTCTATCCTGTGCCCTATGGAATGCCAGGCCAGTCTGTAATAAACTGGTCCCCACCCATGACCTATTCATCTCCAACTCCCTACATCTCCTATCCATTACTGAAACCTGGATTTCACCCTCTGATACCACTTCTCCTGCTGCTCTCTCCTCTGGGGGCCTCACCTTCTCCCACACCCCCCGGCCTGGGGGTCGCCATGGTCCTTCTATCTGCCAGTTATTCCTACCAGCTAATACCCTCTGAACTATACCTTACATTCCCCACATTTGAGGTTCATGCTATACGCCTCTTCCAACCAGTAAACCTCAGAGTAGCTGTCATTTACCATCCCCCTGGCCCGGCCTCCAAATTCCTTGACGACTTCGCTTCCTGGCTCCCTCACTTTCTCTCCTCAGCTCTTCCCTCCATTATCTTAGGTGATTTTAATATTCCTATTGACATTCCCACAGAATCCTCTGCCTCTAAACTCCTAACCCTCACCTCTTCATTTGGTCTCTACCCTTGCACCTCATCACCCTCCCATGTGAGTGGGAACTCACTTGACCTGGTCTTTACTCATCGTTGTGATATTTCTGATTACTCCAATTCCCCATTCCCCTCTCTGACCATCACCTTCTCTTTTTTAACTTCTCCCTCTCTCTTTCCCCTCCTTTACCGCCTAAGGCTACAATTACTAAGCTTAACATTGAGGCTATTGACACTGTTGCTTTTTCCTCCCTGTTGGACTCACTTCTTTCCCCTATCCTCTCTCTCTCTCTCCTGTCCTGAACAAGCCACTTCCCTGTATAATTCCTCCCTTACTTCTGCTCTTGACTCTGTTGCTCCTGCAATAACTACTCACGCTCACAAATCCACACCACAACCCTGGCATTCCAAATGCACCAGATATCTGCAAAAGTTTTCATGAATTGCCGAGTGTCAGTGAAGGAAATCACGATCTAATGCTGACTTCCTCCATTTCAATTTTTTTCTCTCATCCTACAGTACTGCCCTGTCCCTCTCCAAACAATCATATTTCAAGAATATCATCTCCTCCCAATCCTCAAACCCCCAGCATCTCTTTTCCACTTTCAACTCCCTCTTCTGCCCTTCCCCTAATCGCCTCCCCTCCACACTCTCCGCCCTTGACTTTGCCATCTACTTTACATCTAAAATTGACTCCACATACATGAGAACATTATTTCCCATCAGACCCTCAACACTCCTACCCCTCCCCATCTGTCTCACCAACTCTGACATCCTTCTCCCCCCTGTTTATGGAGGGGAAGTCATGGCCCTCATCCGGTCCTCCCCTCCTTCCACCTCCCCCCTTGACCCTGTCCCTTCCCGTCTCCTCTGTTACCTGTCTCCTTCTGCCTGTTGCCATCTTGCCCACCTCAATCTCTCCCTCTCACCTGGCACTGTCCCTTCTGCATTCAAACATGCCTTTGTCTCCACCATTCTTTAAAAACCTACCCTTGATCCTAACATACTCTCCAACTACCAACCCATCTCTCGCCTCCCTTTTGCTTTCAAACTCCTTGATCGTATTGTTTACAACCGCCTTACCACCTTTATTTCCTCCCACTCCCTCCTTGACTCATTTCAGTCTTGCTTCTGTTCTCTCCATTCCACTGAAACTGCCCTCACGAAAGTATTCAATGACCTCCTTGCTGCCAAATCCAAGGGCTACTACACTCTGCTCATTTTCTTTGACCTCTACTGCATTTGACACTATAGATCACCCTCTCCTCCAGCAAATCCTTCACTCTTTCAAGGTCTATGTGGCACAGCCCTCTTTTGGCTGTCCTCCTACCTCTTATCAATCCTTCTCCTCTTCCCCCCCCACACTTCCACTAGCAATAGGAGTTTCCCAAGGTTCTGTTCTTGGACCTCTCCTTTTCTCCCTATACACGTCCTCTTTAGGTGAACTCATCAACTCTTTTGACCTTGAGTATCTTCTCTATGCTGATGATACTCAAATCTACCTTTCCACCCCTGACCTCTCCCCCCTCGCTCCTTACCCGTATCTCCCAACTGTCTCTTCATGGATGTCCCAGAGCTTTCTTAAACTTAACATGTCTAAGACTGAGCTGATCATCTTCCTACCCTTTTCCATTACCTCACTTCCCACAATTTCATTATCTATTGATGGCACAACTATCTCCTCATGCCCCTGATTTATCCTAGACTACTCCCTTTCCTTTAAACCACACATTCAGCACCTCTCGCAGTCCTGCCATTTTCACCTAAAAATATTTCCAGGATTAGACCCTTACTCACCCTGGATGCTACTAAAAACCCTCATCCACTCTCCTACAAAGCCCTCACCAACTTCTTTCCCACTTACATTTCTGACCTTCTCTCCCTTCACACTCCCACCCATCCACTTTGCTCAACAAATGCATGCCGCCTCTCTTTCCAACTGATTACTTCCTCCCACTCCCACCTCCAAGATTTTGCCCATGCTGCTCCCTACCTTTGGAACTCTCTCCCTCTCCCTGTCAGACTTTCCACCTCTCTACAAATCTTCAAACAGTCTCTCAAGACCCACTAGTTCATCAAGGCCTTCCAGCTCTCATCCTAACCCACTTCATGCTCTTTCCTCCCTATCTACCCCTTCTGTGTCACGCCTGTCTGTCTGCCTCTCCCCTTTAGAATGTAAGCTCTCATGAGCAGGAACTTCTTCGGTCATGTGCTTCTCTTTACATTTTCTTCTACTCCTTACTCCCCACAATGGCACCTAACACGTGACTGCCAACTCCCTGCTGCTTATTGTGAGTGTTTTAACTGCTATTGCAGCAATGTATATAAACCATGTCCCTCTCCTGAACTGTAATGTACTGTAAGTAAGTTACTCGTTTCTTGTTCACTTTTTTAGTTTATCTGTAAGGTGCTGCGGAACACTTGTGGTGCCATATACAGTAAATAAAGGATAATAAGGCCAGTTGCACCAACATGATAGACTTCTGTGTGGTCTCTCTGCTGCTGCATTCTGCCATCTACCCCAAGAAATGGTACCTGTTCCCCTGACACTGTTACAGTATATATAATATATAATAATTTTTCTATAGCTCCACCCACAGTTCCTGAACCTATTTTTCCAGAAATATAGCCCTGTAAATGCATATTCCAGCATCATTATGGTTTCGGAGTTTACACAGAACCCCGCCATCGGGATCTGTAGCAAACTTGTATACACATAGAAAATGCCATCTTGCATTTTTTTGTCCTCACCCTCCCTCTACTCCATCTTGCTATTGTCGAAGCTGGATAATTGGCTGAGACAAGATCAGTTTAAAATTGGATCGCAGCGACGCCATCTTGCGATTGGCCGCAAGATGCCATCTTGGAAATGAGATCGCAAGACGCCATTTTGTGAATGGCCGCCCAAGCGGCATTTTAGATAAACTCACACTTTAGTACATGTGGCGATATTACTATTAGCATCATGCGATTGCATCTTTCACCATTTCTCATACACACATCAATACGCACAATTGCGCTGTTAACTAGTCGCATATTAGCGAATGCATAAGATCCTGTATGAAAACGCTGAATATTAGCTTCATGCACACGCATCTGCCCCAAGTTAACTAGCGTCTTCACATCAAACCTCACATACTCACACATTACATATTTACATACAAGGTTCCATAAGCTTTAAGGTATAAGATTCAAGTATGTACATTTATTATAATTGCTAGGAAATAAAGATTATTTCGTAACTAAGGTTTTATACGTGATAAGTAAGCCATGTTTGGTATTGTACTGATGCGTGCTCTCTCAACAGTATTCCGGTAATACCGATGGATAGATCGCAACATACATTATATGACCAACTGTTAGGATTTGCATGAGGTGGGAAACCAGAGACCACCAGTTGTTAGAGGTTGAACTGTGTCTATTTGAACCAACCTGTTAAATGCCTTGTAACATATGCCCTCTCCTTTAGGACCAATGGTATTAGCAACAGACTTCTCTATTGTGTTGTTTATTTCTGGGGTGTATAAATATGTGTGCTCTGACCCTGGGTTCCTAGTCTTCATGCTGAATGCTGATTGACGAGGGGTTTCTTGCTGATGCCTACATCTGGTCCAGAGCGCTGCGTATGTATAACTGTACTTGGGTCTGCATAATTCCTTTGCGCCAAATTGTACTTCTAACTAGCGTGTAACTGACTGTACTTTTACTTGAATAATACTTTGTGCTTTGGAACCACAGGTTCTAGGTCTGGAGTCTTTATTTACTGTATAACTGCGTACGCAAAACAGCATCATCCTTAGAGGTTTATAGGCAGGATATCAGAAGGTATAGGCAGGGGTGTATAGAGGTTCAAAGGCAGTATCGTTACTATATATATATATATATATATATATATATATATATTATTTTTTTTTTATATATATATAAATTATATATATATATATCTTTACTTAAGAGCCTTTACATGGCTGTAGAAGCCTGGCTGTAGTGCTCAATATAGAAGTGTGAAATTAAAAGTGCAAATTAAACATAATTGTGCCGTTATACCGCCGTTATTAGTTCTTTATCTTCTGCTGTCATCGATTGTGAAGTGACCTCGTTTCTTTCCATCCTGCAGGTAAATCCATACCAGGCATTGCTGCAAGTTTATCTTCCTGTCTGCAAAAATCTATTGATTACTGGGTAAATCCATACCAGGCATTGCTGCAAGTTTATCTTCCTGTCTGCAAAAATCTATTGATTACTGGGTAAATCCATACCAGGCATTGCTGCAAGTTTATCTTCCTGTCTGCAAAAATCTATTGATTACTGGGTAAATCCATACCAGGCATTGCTGCAAGTTTATCTTCCTGTCTGCAAAAATCTATTGATTACTGGGTAAATCCATACCAGGCATTGCTGCAAGTTTATCTTCCTGTCTGCAAAAATCTATTGATTACTGGGTAAATCCATACCAGGCATTGCTGCAAGTTTATCTTCCTGTCTGCAAAAATCTATTGATTACTGGGTAAATCCATACCAGGCATTGCTGCAAGTTTATCTTCCTGTCTGCAAAAATCTATTGATTACTGGGTAAATCCATACCAGGCATTGCTGCAAGTTTATCTAGCATATATATTTATATATATATATTTTTTGTCATAGGTTGTAGCTGTATAGATCCAGTTCTTAGCTCTGTGGTATTTCTTGTTTGTTTGTTTAATTAAATTTATTGCTACCCATCCAGTGGGTGGGGATTGGGGTTGTTTTAGTGATTGCATACACATGCTAGGTCTCATTACTTAAGAGCCTTTACATGGCTGTAGAAGCCTGGCTGTAGTGCTCAATAAAGAAGTGCGAAATTAAAAGTGCAATTTAAACATAATTGTGCCCTTATACCACCGTTGAACCGAAGTCAAACAGAAGGATAACATGCTAACTGCACCAGAAATCTGAACAACATTTGTTCAACGTAACATCATGAAATGAGAGCGCAAAATATTACTTATTCAATACAAACACCGGATGTCAGAATTGCCAGGACATTATTCACTGGATTCTGCTTGCTCATTGTAAGAACTTAACACTTGACTTGCTAAACTTTGTCCTAGACCTCAAAGCCCACTGTATTCTGCACCAATTTCCATTTTTTTCTTAGTATCTATGTCTTGTTCCCTAAGTCCTATGCCCTGCCACATGTAATCTAACTTCTAACAGTCTACTTTCACATTCACTTTCTCCACCTATTAAATCTCCACTTTTACTCCCCTCAATAATAAACTTTTGTTATTGTGCAGACACCTTTTATCCACTGTATTCTCACGTGATTTTCTGCAAATCTCCTGCACTGTCACTCACACTCATACTTTATTCCTTCTTCCAGTCTTCTTCCCCCTAACCACCTCTACCTCACCTTGACCATGTGTTCTTCCACTTCCACCCTCACTCAGTGTCTACCTAATCCTCTGCTCTGCCCCTTTCCTCCACCTTTATCCTTTTCCCCTTGCCTCCTTCACCTTCTCCTTCCCTTATCTCCCCTCCTCTGTCTCCCTTCCTCCCTCTACTCTCCCACTAATACACTTGCATTCTCTTCTAGCCCACCATGGTCCTACTACCCACTGCTAATCCCTCCTCCAACCCTCCTCTCCATGCCACCTCATCCCACCTCCATACACATCTCGTTAAGCCCCCTCCCTACTCACCACCTAAAGGTTCCCTTCCCAGCATTGGTGACCGCACAATCTCTCGACTCTATTCATCTCGGTCCCCAAAATCAATCTCACATACTCATTACAGTAATCCTGAAAATCTCATTCACATCTCTCCCACAAACACTGTCACTTTATCCTGTGCACTCTGGAATGCCAGATCAGTCTGTAATAAACTGGTTCCCACCCATGACCTTTTCATCTCCAACAACTTGCATCTCCTAGCCATTACTGAAACCTGGATTTCACCTTCTGACACCACTTCTGCTGCAGCTCTCTCCTCTGGGGGCCTCACCTTCTCTCACACCCCTCGGCCTGGGGGTCGCCATGGTGGTGGTGTTGGCGTCCTTCTATCCCCTGGTTACACCTACCAACTTATACCCCCTGAACCATCCCTTACATTCTCTACATTTGAGGTTCATACTATACGTCTTTTCCAACCAGTACACCTGCGAGTAGCTATCATTTACCGTCCCCCTGGCAATCCCTCCAAATTCCTTGACAACTTTGCTTCCTGGCTCCCTCACTTTCTCTCCTCAGACCTTCCCTCCATTATCTTAGGTGACTTCAATATTCCAATTGATATCCCCACTGAACTCTCTGCTTCCAAACTGCTCACCCTCACATCCTCATTTGGTCTTTCCCAATGGACCTCCTCACCCTCCCATGTGAGTGGGCATTCGCTTGATCTGGTCTTTACTCACCGTTGTGATATTTCTGATTATTCCAATTCCCCATTCCCCCTCTCTGACCATCACCTTCTCTCTTTTAACCTATCCCTCTCCCCTTCCCCCCCTCTACCTCCCAAGGCCACTATCACTAGGCGTAACATTGAGGCTATCGACACCGTATCCTTTTCTTCCCTACTTGACTCGCTTCTTTCTCCTCTGCTCTCTCTCTCCGGCCCTGAACAAGCTGTTTCCCTATACAATACCTCCCTTACTTCTGCTCTGGACTCTGTTGCTCCGGCGATCACTACTCACCCTCGCAGATCCACACTTCAACCCTGGCATTCCAAATGCACCAGATATCTGCAAAAGTGTTCCCGAACCGCCGAGCGACAGTGGAGAAGGTCACGCTCTAAGGCAGATTTTCTCCATTTCAAATTTATGCTCTCATCCTACAGTGCTGCCCTTTCCCTTTCTAAACAGTCATACTTCAAGCACCTCATCTCCTCCCAATCCTCAAATCCGCAGCATCTCTTCACCATCCTGAACTCCCTCCTCTGCCCACCCCCTCCTCGCCTTTCCTCCTTGCTCTCTGCCCTTGACTTTGCTTCCTACTTCACATCTAAAATTGACTCCATACATCAGGATATCATATCCCACCAGTCACCCAGCACTACACCTCCTCCTTTCCCGAGTCATCCCTCCCCTTCCATTTTACCTACACCAACATCCTTCTCCCCCGTATCTGGAGAGGAAGTCATGGCCCTTATCCAGTCCTCCCCCCCTTCCACCTCCCCCTTGACCCTATCCCCTCACATCTCCTCCACTACCTCTCTCCCTGTGCCTGTTCCCATCTTGCCCACCTCCTCAATCTCTCCCTCTCATCTGGCACTGTCCCTTCTGCATTCAAACATGCCCTTGTCTCCCCCATTCTTAAAAAACCTACTCTTGATCCTAACACTCTCGCCAACTACCGACCCATCTCTCTCCTCCCTTTTGCATCCAAACTCCTTGAGCATATTGTTTACAACCGCCTTACCAGCTTTCTTTCCTCCCACTCCCTCCTTGACCCTTTTCAGTCTGGCTTCCGTTCTCTCCACTCCACAGAAACTGCCCTCACTAAAGTCAGCAATGACCTCCTTGCTGCCAAATCCAAAGGCCACTACTGTCTACTCATTCTCCTTGACCTTTCTGCTGCTTTTGACACTGTGGACCACCCTCTCCTGCTGCAAATCCTTCACTCCCTTGGTCTACGTGACACTGCCCTCTCCTGGCTATCCTCCTACCTTTCTGATCGATCCTTCTCTGTCTCCTCTCATGGCCTATCTTCCCCCCCACATCCTCTCACAGTAGGTGTTCCCCAAGGTTCTGTTCTTGGACCACTCCTTTTCTCCCTCTATACATCCTCACTAGGTGATCTCATCAGCTCTTTTGACCTCCATTATCATCTTTATGCTGATGACACTCAGATCTACCTTTCCTCCCCTGACATCTCTCCCTCTCTCCTCACTCAGATCTCCAACTGTCTTTCTGCTATATCTTCCTGGATGTCCCAGCGATTTCTTAAACTTAATATGTCTAAGACTGAGATGATCATCTTCCCACCCTCCCACATAACCTCACCTCCCACTATTTCTTTATCAATTGACGGCACAACTATCTCCTATAGCCCCAAAGTGCGCTATCTTGGAGTTATCCTGGACTCCTCCCTCTCCTTTAAACCACATATCCAGAACCTCTCACAGTCCTGTCATTTCCATCTTAAAAATATTTCCAGGATCAGACCCTTTCTCACCCAGGATGCAACTATGACGTTAATACACTCACTGGTCATCTCAAGATTGGATTACTGTAACCTTCTCCTATCTGGCCTCCCCAAATCCCATCTCGCTCCTCTCCAGTCTATCCTTAATGCTGCTGCATGGCTTATCTTCCTCTCCAAACGCTCTACATCTGCCTCCCCTCTCCAACAAGCCCTCCACTGGCTCCCCTTCCCCTTTAGAGCCCAATTCAAGGTTCTCACACTCACTTACAAAGCCCTCACACACTCCTCTCCCATTTACATCTCATCTCCCTTCACTTTCCTGTCCGCCCTCTTCGTTCAACAAATGCACACCTCCTCTCATGCCAGCTGATTACTTCCTCCCACTCCCGCCTCCAAGACTTTGCCTGTGTCGCTCCCCACCTCTGGAACTCTCTCCCTCTCCCCATCAGACTCTCCACCTCTCTACAATCCTTCAAACGGGCTCTCAAGACCCACTACTTCATCAATGCTTTCCAGCTCTCATCCTAACTTGCTACTACATGCTCCCTCCTCCCTGTCTTCCCCATCTGTATCACACCCATCTGTCTGCCCCTCCCCTTGAGAATGTAAGCTCTTGCGAGCAGGGCCCTCTACCCTCTTGTGCTTCTCCTTACTATATGTTCATCTACCTCTTACTCACCACTAGGACACCTAACACTTGGTGCCTATGCTTTGCTGCTTATGTGGGTGTTATGGCCACCAATGTATCAATGTATATTATCCATGTCCTTGTCCTTCATTGTATTGTATTTTACTGTAAGTCACTTTTTGGATATGTACCTTGTAAGGCGCTGCGGAACACTTGTGGCGCCATATAAATAAACAATAATAATAATAATATATATATAATTATTTTTTTTTTTCATTTGGTCTTGGTCCTATTGGCCTACCGTCCCAATATAGTTAATTTTATTTGAGCTGGTACTCTCTCCCCCTGTCATCTCCCTAATAATTTAATTTATGTGTGGCTGTCCCTCACTACCCTTTCCCCTTAGTATGTTAAAAAAAAAATTCTTTTGAATCAGTGTTATCAACAGAGGAGTTTAATTTTTATTGACTGGTGTTATCAATTTTCTCCCGATTCATCCCTGTGAGTGATGACTGGCCTGCCAAAGATTGGAAGAGTGTGTATGGTGACACAATCCATTTAGCAGATTGTTTCAGCAGTTGTAAATCTGAAAACTGTTGCAATATTGGACAGGTGTGGAGGCATATACTGGGTGTTGTATATGTGACCAGGTCTCCAGTAGAATTGTGTCAACAGTCTGGTCTGGAGTTGTATCCTAAGATGGATACACACTTGTCCAATCCTCTGAAGTCATGCAGCGTTATAATTTATCAGATGAATCATTTGCTTTATACATTGATTCTAAATTAAAAACTACAGATAAAATGTTGGGAGGTGTCTGAAGGGGTAATGGTGACTGGCCAAAAGTTGTTATATAGTCCTTACCTGAAGATGTTATTCAGATTTGTTTTCTAAAGATGCTGTTGTATTGGAAGATGTAATCCAAAGTCCTTATCGATAGTCGTTGTCCAAAGTCTATTAAATAAAGCAGGAACTATGCAGAGTGTATCAATGTAGGACAAAATGTCACCACAATATGGCTGCCAGTAGCTGGGCAATCTTTATATAGGCCTGTGAGCTGCATTGCATGCAGGCAGCAGCTAGAGATGGCTGTAGCTTAGATCAGCACTGGGCCCTACTGTACCTGACACATTAATATAACATCATTAAAAGTTTGTGAAGGCTGGTGATTCCTTGGTGACTGCAGTTGCTGCTGCTCATGTGATATATAAATCCTAGCTCTGTATCCCACAACAGAAGAGGTTATGATAAATGCAGAGGACAGTTATGGCTATTTTAATTTTTCCACAAGGCCTGGTTCTTGTATTGTGTTTTATTGTCCACCCATGTCGTACTATTGGTAGCAGCACAAGACATTCACGAAGGATAAAGCTACTGCCTTTTAATAGCAACACACTTTCACATTAATCTGCTGCCATTGTTATAAATAATTTATTATATTTCCCTTTGTTTTGTATCAGATGTTCCCCAAACCTTTTAGATTGTAAGCTCATTGGGGCAGGGCCAGATTTATCTTTTGTTTCATGTCATTGTATGTAATTTGTTTATGTCTTAATCCCTTCAGTGTGCAGCGCTGTATAGTATGTCAGCACATTATAAATAAAAGATAAACAAGCCTTAAACAGGAGTTTATATTATTATCTGATTAATGGACATATAAATGTAGGGACTCTGATATGGTGTAATTGACTCCGTAGCCGGATAGCAGGACCTATGCTCATGGCTGGATTAAGGAGCTGAAAAACTGCGGGAGCCCTCCTCTCTAACTGGCCTCATAAATTAGAACATTATCCTTATATAAGCCAACTCATTACACATTGGGATTACCGTATAGACTCGAGTATAGGTCGACCCGAATATAAGCCGAGGTACCTAATTTTACCCCAAAAAACTTGGAAAACGTATTGACTCGAGTATAAGCCTAGGGTGGGGAATGCAGCAGCTGGTAGTGCCCCCAGTACTAAATCCCCCCTGGTAGTGCCCCCAGATTTAATTCCCCCTGGTAGTGCCCCCAGTAGTAATCCCCCCTGGTAGAGCCCCCAGAATTAATTCCCCCTGGTAGTGCCCCCAGAATTAATTCCTCCTGGTAGTGCCCCCAGTAGTAATCCCCCCGTGTTAATGCCCCCAGAAGTAATCCCCCCTGGTAGTGCCCCCAGAAGTAATCCCCCCTGGTAGTGTCCCCAGGAGTAATCCCCCCTGGTAGTGCCCCCAGAAGTAATCCCCCCTGGTAGAGCCCCCAGTAGTCCTAATAAAAAAAAAAAAAACACTTACCTGAAACCCCGCTCCTGGTCCCGCCACTGCTATCAGCTCCTCCGGCCGCTTTGCATTATGAGAGAGACGTCGTCATGACGTCGCTCCCATTACCCACTGCGGGAGCCAGAAGATCCCGCAGTGGGAGCAGCAACAGCCGATGAGAGTCTGACAGACTCTCATCGGCTGCTGATTACAACAAACACACAGCTGCCGGCTCCGTGGCTGTGTGTTTGGCAGTGTATAGTGCTGACCGAACATGGTACGCTACTCAGCTGCGTACCATGCGGCAGAACCGGCATCACTCAAGTATAAGCCGAGGGGGTGCTTTTTCAACACAAAAAATGTGCTAAAAAACTCGGCTTATACTCGAGTATAAACGGTATATGTATTTTGTCAACCAGATATAATTGAGAAAAGGAGAAATTATTGGTCTTCAATTTTTTTTCTTCTTTTGAAAGTGCACTCATTTGTAGGTATTATTCATTTGCTGTAGCATTTTAAAATGTTGCTTTTTTATAACATCATATATACTGTAAAATCATTTGCAGTTTCTTAAGAACAGACCAATAATAATAATAATAATAATAATAATAATAATAAAGCAGCTTGCAAATGTGCTATTGGGATGCTTTTGCTTTGTAATAACCCTCTACATGTTCTCAGTTACCTCTACAGACCCCCCTCCCCCAATATTATATATGTATATTAGAGAAGTATGCAGACCCCCTTGTTTTGGTTTGGCAAATCAAAACTCAAGTGTTTTGGTTCTTTTTGGTTTGATTTTGGATTTGTTTAAAATTGATAAAAAAGCTAAAGTCATGTAATTTGGGCCTGTTTTTGTTCCTACATTAATAGTAACATCAATAACATTAATTTTCAATCATTTTTTACCACCTCACAATATTGTTTTCACTCATATTGGCCAAAGGCTGCAGCGAACACACCCCTTTATTTTCACACTGAACATTCCTATCCATATGCACCTTAACCCCAGTAGTACCCCTTATACAGTACCCCCAGTATGGAGTTGTGGTCCCTCTTATGCAGGCCCATAGTAGTGCCCCTTATACAGTATCCCCAGTAGTGGTCCCCCCAAATGCAGTGCCCCATGTAGTGTTCCCCCTTATGCAGTGCCCCCAGTAGCAGTCCCCACAATGCAGTGTGCCCAGTAGTGGTATCCCCTGATGCAGTGCCCTTTATATGGTGCCCCCAATAGTAGTCCCCCCCTATGCAGTGCCCTTTATATAGTGCTCCCCAGCAGTAGCCCCCCCCATGCAGTTTTCCCAGTAGTGGTCCCCTTATGCAGGCACCCAGTAGTGATCCCCCCTATCCAGTGCCCCCTGTAGTGGCCCTTCCTATTATTGCCCCCAGTAGTGGTCCCCCGAGTGCAGTGCCTCTACTAGTAGGTCCCTTTTATAATGCCCCCAGTGGTAGTTCCCCCCAAGTAGTAGTCCCCAGTAGAGGTTCCCCCTCCCGATTAAGTGTCCCCAGTAGTAGCCCAACCCCCAGTAGAGGTCCTCCCAATAATGGTGCCCCCAGCCCCAGTAGAGGTCCTCCCAGTAGTAGCCACCCCCCTCCCCCGTTCTGCAGATAGGTTAAAAAAAATATATATGTATATATATATATAAAAACATACTTACCTGCTGCTCCGGTCTGCGCCGCTGCTCCCACCGCTGCCTGCCAGTCCTCCCGGGCTGGCACGCTCATCATTATGGGACAGAAGTCATGACGTCAGTCCCATTACCCACTGCAGGAGCCGATCAGAAGTCCGGCTCTTGCAGTGGGTGCTGCTGCAGTCAATGAGAGTCTATCTGACTCTCATTGGCTGCTGTTTAACACACGCATCGCCGCCAGCACTGGCGGCAATGCATGTGTTATGCACAGCCTGAGCCCGCCTCCTGGCGCTATTGGGCAAGCGCTCAGGGGGAGGGAACGGGCTCAGGTGTGCAGCACAGGACCGGAGCTGGAAGCCTAGCGCCGGTCCTGTGTAAATGTGTAGCACCGACCGCAATCACTGCGGTCGGTGCTACACTTGTGGCTAACTAGGGCGGGCCGGACTGTGGCTGGCGGTGCCCCCCCCACGCCACCGGTCCCACGGCGCCCAGGGCACACACCCTGCCCGACCCCCCCTAGTTACGCCACTGCCAACATGACCCGTTCCATTAGGTACAAAATGTTCTTCTCCTGGACTTCCCTCTTAATTTATGATTGCAGACACCTGTGGTGACACACCTGTCTTATCAATTACCTAGTTCAACACAGGTGACTGCAATCATAAATTAGGTGGGAAGTCCAGGAGCAGAGCATTGTGTACCTGATGGGAGGGGTCATGTTGGAGGGTAGGATATAGCACATTTATGAAACATAGTGGCACTGCAGTCTGGGACAGGATGGCAGTTTATTCTAATCTATACAATGCTATAAAAAGTTTTCGTTAATCAAGATCTAGATTAGAAGCCTGAGGCCAGCACGGGTAAATGGAGGCAGAATATTTAGTGGAAACCAGGTAAAAGCTTACTTGATTACACTACTAACTATACAAACAAAAACAAATCTGAGATATGGAAAACACTGTTAAAAAAAAAAAAACAAGCATCCAAAATCCCAAACAGAAAATCGCATACCCCAGGATTCAAGGCAGAGTAGCAGCCTAGTCAAAGTCGAATATGAATTATATGATTTGATGATACTACTCTGTATCTGCTAAGAAGCTGCAGGAAACAGGGCCTATACACCGGCATGAGAAGCTGGTGATGGATGTCACTGCAAGATACAAAAGAACATGAACTCCCTAATAATGTACAGTAATATATGCTGCCTGTCAAACACGCACAATCTTGGCAAAGCCCATAATGAAAAGTTGTGCATGATGGAATTGTCCTTAGGCCCTCCCACCCACGCTTGTGTTGTACAATTTAACAAAGCCAAGAATTTCAGCGACAGGGACTGACACTTTTGTGGCTTAAGTGCTTGGTTTGTTTGGGCCTCCACAAACCAAACTACCAATGGGCTTAAGGTGGCTATGCTAAGCTCTGTAGTGTGGCTGGTAACTGGCATCAGAAGTTTAGCTGGAACATGAGCGGAGATATAGCAAAGTCCACAGCAACCCACAGGCACAGCAGGGATCTGGCAGGAGTCTAAGAAAGACCTGAAAGCAACATTGCACAGACACTGAGGCACAGTTAGTAACAGGATTTATACTAAAGGTCTGTGATCTATAGGAAGTTCAGAACATGTGACCCAAATGGAATCAGGTTTGAAATAATGAGCAATCTAGGAATCCCACAACCTGACAACACCTTGGAAACAGATGATCACTTTAACTCTCTATCCCTTGTATGTGAAGAACACCAGCAAGCAGGATAGCTCCTCCAACGACCACAAAGGAACTTTATAAAAAGTAATCTATCTTCATGTACTGAAATAGTCGCAGTCCTGACAGTCCCCAAGTGGATGAAATGCGTTGGGTTAGCTGCCTTTACCTGAATGAACTAATACAGATAAGCATTATACTCCAAATAAAATTCTTATACTTTTTTAAAACAATTATAGAGCTTTTTTAGAATTAGTTTTAATTGTTTTTACATGTTGATTCCTCTGTTTTTTTGGCTATTTTAAATATATGAATTCCATCTCTTTTTAGATCTATGTAAATGTATGAATTCCATATAACATCATATTAATATTTATTAGCACTTTTTGCACTTTGTGATAATCTACTCATCTGCACATGTTGTGTTTATGCAAACAGAATTGATATATGTTTGTATCATTTATTTATTTTAATTATTAAATTGTGTTATACATATATACATTTTTAACATATGTTTTGTGGAGCACGTTTGCTAGATAAATTGCACACCTCACATTGAATTGCACTATTATACGTCAGTCGCTTAACACCTGGTATACTTACAATATTCACACTCAAGGGCTCCTCCAAAAGTCCTACCACATTGGGTTCAGCTGACACCCTTTTACACCAAGGGAGTACGTATATTTACACACTTTCTAAAAAATCCTCTAAACAACTCTTAGTTGGCACAGGCACCTCCCTTTGTATAAAAAAAAGAATAAAAATAAATATATATATATATATATATATATATATATACACATCCGTGGAGCTGGCACACCCATTCATAAAGTTTAAAACCGAGGCACTCAATGGGCTTGTTCAAAAGAAGACAAGTTGAAACAGGTCCCGTTACATCCCGTTACAATGTTTCGAGTTTATTACAACTCGTCATCAGGATACACCAACAATAAATAATACAGTTAATATCTTAAATACCCCATCATCGGATCACCGGATCACCACTGGCTCCGTCAGCGTCACTCACCCACCTCCGTAAACTGCCATGTTGACGTGCACTAAGCTCCGCCCCGTTATATATATATATATATATATATATATAAAATATTTTATTTTTGTATTTTCATTTTTGTGAGGCTTGTTATCACTGGCACCTTTTTTGTGTGACAGGTACATCTTGGGGAACAATACATTCTTTACACTAAATTTACACAATTATTTATGTATTCTATGTGTGCATTGGCAAACATTTATCTACAGCTGTTTTTCATCATTGAATTTGTATATATTATACTTGTCCATTATCACACATGCTAAAGTCATGTCTCATACATATGCTAATTTTATGTCTTTCAGTTGTTTGTACATAAAAGAAACTAACTGATGTTTTTACTTAGACTGCAATTAGGTTTACTAGTTCTGCTATATAAATCAATTACATAAACCTTAAGCCTAGCACTTCTGTAGAATAACTATATTTGCAGCTTGTCTGCATAGACCGCAGTGGCCTCCCAGTTTCCTGGCTTAAGGCTTTGTTTTCAGTTTGTTCAAATATTGGCTGATTGTGTAATGTTTGTTTGATTTTTTTCATTTTGAATTATGTGTAAATCTTTAGATTGGAGACACATGTGACCGTCAGTGTGACGCAGAGCTGAGAAAGACAGAGAGGAAGAGAGAAAGAAAGTTCAATACAGTTTTGCAAAATGTGGGTATTGGACTAATAGTTAAATTTTTACTGAACTGATTCATAAATATTAAATATGTGTTTGTTTATTGTTAGCAGAGTACGCTTATGTTTAAAAATACAAATTCAAGGAATAAACTCATTAGTTGGAAAATTGTGTAGAAATTTTTTTTTTTAATTTTCATAATTTTTATTTTGTGTTCTCTGAATTTGTTGCTAAAATTTTTTTACAAAGTTCAAAATTCCAAGTTTTTTTCACCTCAAATTTCATATTGTATTTTAACAGTTATGAACAACTAAACTTGGGAGAATCTCAAACTTTTCTGAATCTTTTCACTTATTTGTAGCCGTAACCACCATATTGCACACATTAGCCTGTTGTCGTGTTCAGTCAGATTTATTTTTGCAATCCTCAATGAAGGCAAAATATCTTCAACAGACATCCATTTCTAAGAAATTGCATCCATTGTAACTATCTAATAATCACAAAGTATAATGTAATAATCTGAATATCAGATGTAAAAAGTAAAAAAAAAGTTCTGATCACATTTCAAGATGACAATAAAATAAATAAATCAGTAAGCAAAAACAGATCATTTTCTTTTTAAGCACCAGACTAAACAATGGGAATGAACTCGATTCCCAAAGGATGTATCTTTTGCAAGTGGATTACTACCCATTGTGCCAGTTGGTTTTGATTCTTTGTGTGAAATGATAAATTGAAGCAGGAGATGTGAAATCTATATTATATATACATTTCTCATGACATTCTGCATGCCTTCTCTTATTTTGAGTTGTGTTTTTCGGTTTTCTTGGCAATGGTTTCCTGCAATATCCAATATAAATAAATACAGATGTGGTCTGTTTACATTTCACAAGTACTTTCATTTTGTTATAACTTTAATATAACATCAAGAGCAGCATGTTTTTATTAGTAAAACTGTATTTTACCTGCTAAAATGGTGCTTAGAGATGTGGAAATGTCATAATGTGGAATCCGGCGCCTTGACTGTGACTAATGATGGGGTTTGCCTGACGGGCTGACTGATTGAAGAGTGTTTTATATCAAGTGTCATAAATAAGAGAGTGGCTGAAAGTCTTTGTGGGGGGACAAAACTTTAAGTAGAATAAGAGCTCTTATATTTTGTAAGCAGGAAGCTGAGAGGCCCGTGGAATTCTGCTGAATACGTGAAAACTAACAGATGATACCGATATGCTCTTGAACAGTTATAGGGGCATATTTACAAAGCAATGGATTTTCTGAATCCTTGTGTGCGAGAACCCCCGTGTTTTGGTTTTGGCAAAACCACCCTCAAATGTTATGGTTCAGATTCGGTTTTGGATTTCTTTAAAATTGAATAAAACAGCTATAATCATGTCATTTCGACCTGTTAACATGCAATCCAAAACCCTAGATTTGGTTTTTTAAGTCAAAGTTCCAAACTTACAACAGATCCAGGACTCCATTCGACTCAAATCCCCAAAGTTCAGATGTGTTCTGTTTCTAGTAAAACCCAATGGCACATCTCTACTTTTTGTTGATTCTCTTGCCAAAATTTAAAAGGGCAATAATATTTAATGCCAACCAAGCCTGCATTTACTATTACTGCCTTTTTAAACAGGGCAGGCAAAATCTGCAAAAAGTGGGGGTTTTGAGAACTCATTGCTTGGTAAATATACCCCATAGAATCGGGTTGGGTATGAAATCCCGGCTGTCAGGATGCCGCTGGTCAGAATACTGACAGTGGCATCCCGACAGCCAAAATCCTGACACCCATAGGAAGTAATGATAAGTATTTTTCTAACTACTACCCTAACCCACTCTCCTCGGTGCCTAAACCTAACCGCCCCCCCTAGTGCCTAAATCTAATCTCCCCCTCCCTGCACCCTAATCCTAACACTTCCTACCTGGTGCCTAACCCTAACCCTCCCCCTAATGCCTAACCCTTACCCCGCTACCTAACCCTAACCTCTCCCTAACACACCGATACTTACCTTTGGGATGCCGGCTGTTGGGATTTCGGCGCCGGTATTCAGACCGTCGGCATCCCCCACTTTGGGATGCCGACTACATCCCATACAATCAAATTACTTCTATCTCTGCTAATGTATAGTAGATGCATTTATAATTAAAATTCTAATTAAAAAAATAATTTCAATTTACAGGTTTTCAATAGGGAAGAGTACATGGGAACCTTCATTAGAATACAATTATTTTTACTGTGTATGACATTTGCAATTGTATAATATTACACAGTTTATACTGTGCCTGAAATTGCATAAGCCCACATTCATGTTTTGCAGACCAACTACTAATACCCTTTTCAGGCAGAGAAAAGGACCCGGTGAGGACCTGGTCATTTGCCGGGTCAAACTGGGTCCTTTTCTGTGTGAAATGTCAACCTGGGTCGAAATTACGTGGACTTTGACTCTGGAAAATTATCAGATCCAAATGCTTGACCCGGCAATTTCATCTTCTGTCTGAGAGGGGGTAATGGCCTGTGACTGGGAACAAACCTGAGATCCCATTGCAGCCTCATTCCTGCTGAGGTGTGGACATTACACTTTATATTTCCCCAGGAATGGCTCCTTGGAAATTGAAAAGTTTTAATTCTGTCTAAATAGATGTATAGGCCAATTAATTGGAGTAAAATGGGTCCATATATTTATGACGTCCAAAGCTGGAACTCTCACTTTTATGGAAGCCAGTAGAAAGGGGGAATTAAATGCTAAAATGAAATATGTTGGTTAATTGAACAAAGATGCACATTTTCCACATGTATTTTTGTTGTTCATTTTTATTGCAGTTAGTTGACCAGTTGAGATTACTGTACAGTTATCTAGTATTTACAGATTGGTCTAGCCCTGTGCTCTTTATGGCTACAGGTTGGTCCAGCCCTGTGAATATTCTAATGCTCTGGTTGGCTATAGGCTGGTCTAGCCCTATGCTTTTATTGGCTAATGATTGATCTAGCCCAGTGGTCTGATTGGCTACAAATTGGTCTAGCCTTCTAAATGTTCTAATACAATATTGAATTTAACTTGAAGTAATCCCCCAAAGATTCTAATTCTCACAATGGATACAAGTGGAACAAATGGAAACATTCTAATGCTCTGATTAGAATAATTTAGGTTAGCCTGATTAACACTCAATACAATAATGGCTTTGAAGTTTGTATAAAATCTATATTAAAAGTTCAGTTTAAGCACTCATATTCAACTAAAACATGCTTGATGAACAGCAGAGGGTGGATCTGTTGAAGAGCAAAAATACATTCATTCACTACATCAGATCTCATAATGGAATGAGAAGAACACGGTATATTAATTAACAGACTGAAACATGATCAGACTTATACAATTTGTTACTTTTATGGGTGAAAGCCTTTATCATAGTAAATAGTTTTAGTTCTGATTGTAAGTAACACACCAACCTGCTCATGATGTCTTACATTCTAATGGACAATTTAGATTATTTCTATTGATGCCAAGTAAATATTTGCACATTCAGTAATACTTCTTTTCCACCAAAAATCGACCTGGTCCGACCTGGGTTTTCAGACATGGTTCCAACCCAGGTCAGATACTGTTTACACAGCACCATTGATCTGGGTTATTCTAAGGTCAGCCTCATTCACACTGAACCTGGGTCTGTCCTGTTAAACCCGGGAAGACCCAGGTTTTTGCTCTGGTGTAAAAGGGATATAAGTGATTCTGAACAGGGTGCATAGATGACTTGCTTGGCATTATCAAGCAATCATTTTGTAGGAAAGGCCTTTTAATACTTAGGGGAGATGTTTTGAGGCAAGGAGAGAAATAAATGGGTTTATGTATTACGCCTTGGAGAGAGTTAAAGTGGATGGAGATAAAGTACCATCCAATCAGCTCCTAACTGTCAGTTACAGACCGGGTTTAAAAAAATTATAGGAACTGTTTGGTACTCTATCTCTATCCATTTTATCTATCTCCAAGGCTTAGTACATAGACCGCAAAGTACCAACCAATCAGCTCCTGTCATTTTACAGGCTGTGTTTGAAAAAGTTTTATGCTTTTTATATATTACATTGTGCTATTTCTTAATTTATCTTTAAACCTTTTCACTTTATTTTATACTAATAATATGGTAAATGACTATAATTTAAAGCTAAATGAAAATAACTTTTAGCACAACATTTCATTTTGATATATTTTAAGATTATATTTACCTTTGTAAGATTTTTATTATTAAACTGCAAATACAAAAATGGTATGTACAGTAAACCTTAGACAAAAACTAAACAGTAAAAACCACAGCGCCAATCAGGATGGTGGCTGTGCCCACAATGATGTGGGTGTAGCAATGACCCTCCCCTTCACACATCCCGATTACAAACACCCCAATGTTTGGAGGAATGGGTAATCTCTAGAAAAAGCTAAAACATTTAAATGGAATGGGTATGTAATGCCGGCTGTTGGGATGCCTCTTGTCACAATACTGACAGCGAAATCCTGATGGTTGGTATCCCGACAGGATTTGGGTAAGTATACTTACCCTCCACCCCTTCTCCCCCTAACCGTAACCCTCCCTACCCTACACCCTAACCCTCCCCCCTTAGTTCCTAACCCTAACACCCCCCTAGGGATGCCTATTCCTAACCTCACCCCCAAAACCTAATGCTAAACCCGCTAACTTACCTAACCCTCCCCCCCCCCGCAGCTAACACTAAGGGCACATCAGCTTACCTTCATTCGGGCATGTGTCCTCCTGGATTCCGGCATCGGTATTAAGACATGCGTCTGTATTTCAACGTTTATATTAACTTCCTTGTCGGGATTCCAGTATCGGTATTGAGACCGGTGGCCTCATTTAAATATATAAAGGCTGGTCAAACCCCTATATTGATGATACATGTGAGTTTCATGAAGCAAAGGAATATAATATATACAGTATAATGCTGTGATTCCCAGCCAGCATCTCAGGATACATTTCTGTGTCACAATTACCAAGTTCGTAGGGTCCCAAGAATTTGGAAGCAATGGAGAAATATCACAAACAATCCTTAATATAAACAATAGAGATTATAAGTAATATTGTTTTTACATTTAAAAATTCTAATTACTAATTAAAATCATTATTGGTATTTGAACATGTGATTTTTTTTTTGTTTTTTAGTTTTCATTATTTTTTATATCTGTATGTCAAGATTGTTCGCCACAAAGCAACAAAGCACGTGTGTCAGCCAATGTGCCACAGAACTAAAAAGTTTGTGAACCATTGAGGGTACTACCAGAGGTTTAAGAGGTATATAATGGGATTTTCCACTTTAAGATAACTTTCATTTATCAACTCCTAAGTGTAATTAATTATTTTGTCTTTTCAGTTTCTTTCTGAATGTTCGGCAATGTCTTTATATCAGACACCATGCTATATGGCAGCAAGCTATTATCTGGGTAACACTGTTTCTAATTCTGGGACTATTACAGACTTTCACACAAAATTGTTTTGCAGATAAAGCTTGCAATTTTTAGCACTGCATCAGGGGTATAGTTATTTTCTTACGAAAAAAGAGCTTTTCAACAAAATAATTTCTTTCTTTGTAAACTATACTTGTAAATTTATATTAATAAAGAGGAAATGTATCATATATTATGTGACACTGGTGAAGTTGGTGGTGGAAGGTATATACAGTATGTCCCAGGTTTTTAACTTCTGTGTGGTAATTATCCAGATAATGAGCAGCTTTGATTGCCAAATAACCTGTGAGAGGCTGATAAAAAGTGTATCAGTTTATATGGGCATTATCTCACTACCTGGGGAGCAGGCTGACAGACCTGTTGAAGGGTTGCTATGGCTTCATGCAAGTGCTATATTTAAATGTTTTTTTGTGTGAGCTGGACATTAGGGCCTCCCACCCTTAGAGAAGGAGAAGACTTCAGTTTAGTTAGAGCCGGACAGGCTAGGAAGTGTTTGTTTATTTTGCTACACAAATAAAACTAGCTGCAGTATTTGTGTCAAGGCCTTGGATTGGCTGCTGCATGCCCCCGTTTACCCCAGGAAACAGTACTCCTTAACCTGATATTGCAACAGTTAAGATTTCTTTTCAAACCTGAAATGCATAAAAACAGTTTTCAATGGCCAGGAATCTATGCATGTGCCGGACCAGTACTCTGTGTGGGGTCCTGGAGGTGGCCTCAGTTTCCCAAAATGGAGATGTGTGGCCACCGGTGGTGGGGTGGTTTAGGAGGGAGGGGAGTGGAGAGGCCAGTATTTCCTGGCCTCTTTTATTCATCTGCGGTGGCTGGCTTGCGTGACCCCGTGGGCACTCAGTCGGCCAGTGGAATCGCAGATGATCCAATGCTGCATCCAAGGATGGAGCTCGGATCAGTAATGCATGCAGGATGCAAGATGCCTCCTGCTGCATTACCAAATTAGTGCTATCACAGCAGCTACCATGTTAGCAGCTGTGATAGCAGATCCGTCATCTGCTGAATCACCCCATAGTTGTTGCTGGCACCTTCTAACTTTAATGCCAACTTGATATTAACATAAGATGCCTAGAAATGGCATTCTTAGTGTTTATAATGGCAGGGATCCACAGTAGTTTAATTTGCAGCCAAAATATAGGCATTTCGACATTTTGACTATCAACATTTTGACCATATGAAAATATAGACATGGTCAAAGTGTGAGCATTCATAAAATAGGCATATTTATATTTTGAATATCGACATTTTGACCATGTCAATATTTTGCACATAAGCAGAATATTTCAATTGATTCTTTCTCAACTAAATATACCTAAAACTACAAGTATTGAGCAAAATTAACCTTTAAACATGACTAATCTGGAAAGAGTATGGTAGTTGCAACATATTAACTTTGCAGTTTTAATGGTAGTTCTATAATAAAGGAAGGATGAGGGAAACAGAATGTTTTGAATGGAAGAGAAAGAGAAGGAAAATAACAAGACTAAAAGAAAACATATAAACCCTGGAAAACATTTGATATATTCAGAGGTCACATAAGTAAATGAGTCAAATCCACGTGTGTACAATTAATGGAAAAGTTTAAATGTATTTCAAAATAAATACAATCGTAAATATTAATAGTGTGATACTTCAGCACTGTTCTTCCTCCTCTGTCCCCTCTAGACAGGAGACGGCAGCATTGTGGGAAGAGCGTTACTTTGAAGGGCTTAATTATAGAAATAGCCTACATCACCGACAGCGCGCATTTACACCAGCAGCCCAATACCTGGTGCAAGAGCTCAAAAATCAGATGTATCACTGCATAGGCTCATCTCAACCTAGCCTGCAATTCCACTCACATGCCCACGATTCGCCCTCACTTAGCCTACATGGAACACCCCATTGGCACAGACTTACGCCCCAGTCAGCCGCTAGTGAAGAAGTGACCGAGCTGCAAATGACTTGGAATGGCCTGTATTTGCTCACAGTCCTGTACTCTCAGCCACGGAGCAAGCGCAAGATCGATCCGCTAAACAAAGCAACTGTGTATGAGGCTCAATAAGAAAAAGTAACCATTATCTATTACCAGACTCTTTTTAAATTATTTTAACTCTTATGGAAACCATATAGTCTGTACCATACAAGATCTGCTGGGAGCGGTTTACATTGTGCGTGTCAGCTATGACAAATATACCCCACTACTCCAAACACACAACTATAAATGAAAGTTTCCATAAATAGATATATTGTATAATATTATGAAGCAATGTATACATTTCCACATCAAATAATATATGATATTGTGCCATGAGCATTCCCTCCATAAACGTCACAGAACCAGCGAAGTCCTGTGTGCTAAGAGCTGGTTTAGACAGAATATAAATATTATGGAAACAGTCCATTCTGACTATGTTTGCGATCTTGCAGCAAACCAGCCCTCGCTTTTTATTTTATGATAATGGGTAAGATAGAACTATGCGTAGTATTAACATAATGCCGGGTGGAATGACTATGAAGGGTACGGATTTGTATAACACTGTAATCATTATAGTAAATGATCATGTACACTATGGTGACATCCAGCCAAGATCTACAGATCTAAGTTACTGTAAATATTAATAGTGTGATACTTCAGCACTGTTCTCCCTCCTCTGTCCCCTCTAGACAGGAGATGAAAAGCATTGTGGGAAGAGAGTTACTTTGAAGGGCTGCATGAATTTTACTATAGAAAACTTTTGCTAAGCACAGTTGTGTCCTTATACACCTAGTGTCTATACGCCATACTGTGCAAGATGTCCTGCGCAACTGGAGCACTACAAGAGGGAGTAATGTGGCATATCGTATCATATTTTTTTTTACATTTTGTATCCTATAAGTAGGGATGTGCGCTGAACCCCGTGTTTTGGTTTTTGGATCTGGATTCATCTAATGTTTTGGTTTTGGATCTGAGTTGTTTTTTTTTTAAAGAATTGGTAAAAAGTTTTTAAAAACAGCTAAAGTATGTACTTTGTGCACTCCAAAACACAAAATTTGGATTGAAAATCCGAATACCGAACCACAGGAAGATCAGAACCTCGACTTAGATTTGTCCAGATCTCCTCAGGAGATCAGAACCGTGACTCAAATTTATCCAGATTCCTCAGGAGATCAGAACTGTGACTCCGATCTGTCCAGATCTCCTCAGGAGATCAGAACCGTGACTCGGATTTCTCCAGATCTCAAGAGATCAGACCTGTTACTGAGATCTGTCCGGATCTCCTCAGGAGATCAGCACCATGACTCTGATCTGTCCAGATTCATGAAATTTGGGTGGATTCGGGTTTCTGAAGAACCGAACCGCACATCTCTACTTATAAGCATTGCAGAATCAGCTAAAAGCCTCTCACAGTGTACTAGAGACAATAACTGCACTGCAATTGGTTTGATATTAGTACAAAGTAGTAGATGTCTCACAACAGACTTGGCAAGAGGAAAAGCTGTGGCCACTCACATTGGAGCCCTTTTTGCACAATTTCAGACTTAGTGGCACACAGATGTCCAGATGTCGCACACATTGATCAGTACAAACTAGCAGTGTACATTTGTTACTCCCAGTTGTTTTACTTATCCGAATAATACGCACATTGTAAGCGAGAAAGACACCGAGTCGCTCAGGGCCTGGCGCACTGAGAGAGGCCATTTGGCACGACTGAAGCCACCGTGTAAAAGATCACATCTATAATGTTAAAAATATAAGAGATAATACAATTTAATCACACAAATCCATGCAGAAACCATGTGTCTATATTTTTTTGTAATATTTATACATTTCAATACCTACAAATACAAGCAGGGGTATAAATATTAATTTTACAATTTACATCTACCAGCACTGTTCTTCCTTTTATCTGATTTTTAGACATTTTAACTGTACTGTTCCTGTATCTCACTCTCATCACTACTACTGCCATTTCTCTCCCAATTCCCTCATTTACACTATGGGCTCGATCCAATTAGGAGCGATGTACTCGCGTGTGCGAGTCATTGCGACAGTGGCTGGACGGCCGCCCGGATTTGCCTAAAATCAGCCTTGATCAGCTGGCCGTTTCCTCTGAGGAAATGGCCAGCTGATCAAGGCAGAGAAACGCGTTAGGTATTCCCACTCTGGACTGCTACTGTTACAGAATCCGCTAATTGCAGCCACTCCGCCACTGGGAGTAATAACATTGAGGAAAATCTTCCAGGGTTGCAGCCCAGCTCAGCGAGACGTCGCTTGAGCAGTTTTGGCTTATGTTGATCCAAGCCGCATCACTACAAGAGCTTCACCGCCACTGACGCCCCTCCTGCTGTTACATTCATCTTTCTCAGCCGGGACTCATGAGTGTGCACACAGTGGTACTTACCTTGCTGCTCAGCTTCCGAACTATATCATTCACTCAGCAGGTAAGCTACCAGAGTTATTCATATTCCTTTGGCACAAACCATTTATTTACCAGCAGTCACTGGAACTTTTGTGAATACCTTTGCTCAATGAACTATAGTTTTCACCATCCTTGAATATACAATGACTTTATCCGTCCAAGCGATACCATCTGATATATATTAACTTTTTACACTCTAATGGATACTACTTATTGAGATGGGACGTTTTTCATTGGCTATCTGTATTGATTGCTTTTACATTCTAACCTTTACATTGCCAGATTATTGAATTCTTATATCTGTGATTATTTTAGTGTCATGTATTTTATATGTTTTTTATGATTATCCTTTTTTTATATTATATATAAATGAATCCATGTCTATCTATACATATTAAATGTGAAGTTAATTCTCAATTTACCACCACTGTATACATGTGTGTAATTTTGACTTATTCCATGGATCATTAGAGCTCCCACATCTGTATTTCTCTTCTCTTCTGAATTAGTGTTTTGGGGTTTGCCTATCCCCCAAGTGGTGAGCTGCATATAGATCTGTATATATCAGTCTCTTTGGAGCGCCTAAATTAGTTTTGGTTCTCTTTAAACAAAACAGATTATATAACCTCAATCTATATTTCTACTTCACCTTCCCCTACACTATGAATTTTATAAATAAATCGGTCCATTTTTAGTACTTTTGTCCAGCTGGGTCTGTAAAGGTGATGTCGAAGCTTCTTCTTACTTATGTGCCTGTGTAGACAATAGACCACAGCTGGCCCTAGGCATAGGCATTCGAGGCAAATGCCTAGGGCATCTGGAATGCCTTAGGGACATCCTGCAGTTCTGTGGCTATTACTCCGATCGGGTAGTACTCAGAATAGCTGCAGGAGGGCATTCTGCACATACCCAGCCACGGATGCTCTTCCTATGGGCCTTTGCAGAGTTGAGTTGTGAGTCACAACTCACGCTTCCACCTTCACCTCCATCAGCCACCGCCGCCCAACGCCGATCAAGTCCAGCAGCGGGGATGGTACTAGGAGTTGGAGAATTGGCTACGACTGCCTCACCGGACTGGTTGAAGAAGAGACGAGACAGACGAGAGTGAGTCTGTCTAACTAAGTTAGCTGAGTTCTAAGCTGGGAGAGGGCACTGGGCAGAGGGGTGCTGCTGGTTCTGACTGTGCAGTGCATAGAGGCCAACCTGGCCAGGGGTGGTGACTGTGCTGGAATGGAGAGGTGCTGGATGCTGAGTGCTGGGAAAGGTGTGCATAGGGGCCATCCTGGCCAGGGCTGCTGACTGTGGGTTGCTGTGCTGGGAAAGAGCTGCATAATTAATGAGACCAAGGGTGTTGTGCTGTATGAGGGGTGCTGACTATGCCAGGAAAGGGGTGAAAAATGATTGAGGCCAGGGGTGCTGTGCTGGATGAGGGGCGCTGTGCTTAGAAAGGGGTGCATAATGAGGCCAGGGGTGCTGTGCTGAATCAGGGGTGCCGTGCTGGGAGAAGGGTGCTAGATGAGGCCAGGAGTGCTGTACTGGGAGAGGGGTGCTCTGCTGAGAGGGGAGAAGGGTGATGTGCTGGAAGGCGGGCAGTGAAGGTGGCAGTATGTTGTGCTGTGGGGTAGGCAGTAACTGGATCAGTGTGTGTTGTATACTGTATATATGTGTGTGTATCTATAAGGGGGGAGGGTTGGCTAAAAAACAGGGATTTTTACTATTAATGTGGTGTGGGGGGTATTATTATAAGGATTTATGACCCTTGGGGGGTCTATTGCCTATAGGGGGTGGACAGTTATTTTATTACAGGAGCCTATGGACACGAAAGGGTTCATTAAAAAAAACAACCATTTCTGAGTGGTTTTCAGGGAATTAAATCGTCAGTTAAGTGGTTAATCTGATAACCAATTTTGGATTACCGCGGATATGCACGCTTCCGATACTGCAGATATGCACGCTTCCGATACCGTGTCCCAGAGTATGTCCCACTGATTTTTGCTAAAATAATGATTTTAGGAAATATCAGACTTGCTCTGGAGGAGCGAGAACATCAATCCCCTAACTGAATAGCAAAACCCCACCCCCAGTTCGATTCCCCCCTTATTCTTTGGTTGCCTCTTTCACTCTATAACAGTCTGCTGTAATCTGCCTTTATCAGCTGCTGGTACTGATTAGCTGAAGTGAAAGGGGCTGAGTGTGACCTTGGTTATTTTAATCCTCTGGATTAAATAGAAATTAGCTTTATAGTGGCTTAAATTATGTCTACTGAATGTATGGTGGGGCAATGTAATAGTAAAAGTCTGAAGGCATTTGCACACCTCTCTATAAAGCTGGGTACACACTAAATGATGTGTACCCAGCTCGATATTGCAGCGGCGGAACCCAACGGGGATGCTGGCATTGGCAAGTGCATACACACTTGCCAACACCGGCAGCGACGGAGTGATGGCTGGGGCCATGCTGCATTCAGCAGCATGGCCCCACTGACGATATTGCCCTTTGGACCTGCATGCAGGTCCAAAGGGCGGTGATGCGTGGGAGTGCGCATTGTCAGCGGCAAAGCGGGTACACACTGGCCAATGTGCCCGATATGTCATCCAATCATAGTGTGTGCCCAGCCTAAGTCTGCCTCTGGTATCTTGTGACTGCTGGGAGGCTCTTAGTGGGAAAATCACCTCCCTATTCACAGACTCTCCCCTCAGAGAGAGACTGTTTTTTGCCACCTGCTGCCTGCCATTTGTGAGGTAGAGATCGCCTCTGCTTCTTCACTCTTGCCGCAGGTGCCGGAAATTACTGGGTCTGACTGATGGAAGGAGCTCCGTTACTCCGGTTCTGTCAGACAGTGCTGCCCGGCCACCGATTACCTCAGAGACCCCCTAGCCAGCTCCACTACACAGGTTTGTTTCCTCTCACTGTTACCACAGACTGCCCTGACCAACTGCCACTCGCATTATCACCTGACACTGCTCATGTGACCTGCTCCTGACCTCTTGAGCAGTTGCAGAGGCTGCTGGGAGTTGTGGTCTGCCTGTATAATGACATTGAAGTGTGCTGTAGCACAATGCACAGCATGAGATGTAATAATTTGCGTAGCAGGGTATTACATTTATGCACATCTCCGATGTTTTTAGATCTTCATGTGAGCAGAAGAAGCACTATGAATGTGCAGATCTGGGGCTGCAATGTCGCTCACTGTGCCCCAAATGCCGCACCATGGTTGACATGACTAGGGCGGTGATGGGGCAGCAACATGAAGCATTCCAGAAAACGAAGGCATGTCAGCCACGTTTTCCAAAGCCAGTGGCCCATGCGACTCAGATGCATGTGCAGACTGAAAACATCAGCCGTTTGTGTGCAACATCGACATTACAGTACGTTCACATCTGAACAGTGGCAGCCCCAGAGGTGGGGCTGCAACGCAGTGCAAAATTCAAATAGGGGAGTCACACCAACTGCCAGTGAGTCCTGGCCAGTGATGTTTGGCAGGGCAGTTGGTGTGGCTCCTCTATTTGAGTTTTGAACTGTGCTGGTGCCCAACCTCTGGAGCCGCCACTGCCTCTGAATCAGACCCATTATCTCATTTGACACTTAAGATGCATGTTTTTATTAAAGCGCACCAGCCCTTCTCATAATTAATTACTTTTCTCTTCTAACCCACCTTCATGTATCTGTCCTTGATCGCTAAACAACTGTTCCCCACCTCCCCATAGCATGTGAGAACCTTTGTGTTCTTCTCTAACACACTCCATGCTCAGTGTGCTAGTGATTCTACTTTTTGTATTCTACTCTTAGCCACAATGATTCTATCATGCTATTACTGTATGTGATCTACATCGCCTGTTTGAAAGTTCCTGTATATCATTGTGATATTCGATTATGCCACTCCCCACACCATCCCCATGCTCTATTTTTCGTGTTTCTTCATGCCTTACTTTTTATATACTGCACAATAAAATCAAATTAAATCCTTTTTTTCTAAAAAAAAATTAAATAAAAAATAAGTGAGTTTGAAAGACACTTTGCAAGTTAAGAGGTTGCAAGATGTCTAGTGATGAGTCTTTTAGTGGAGTCCATAGAAGTTCCATGTAAATCATTAGGCGCTAATAAAATGCGAAGTAACTGTGACTTTAAAAATCACTGGAATGTATAATGAAAACAATCTATAGATGGTCACCCACACCTTCCTGGGAGTTAGAGGCCTCACGGAGAGCAACTCCACAGAAAAGCATCTTTACGCTTAAATGAGTCAATTAGGGCTTTATAATGTGCAGATCACCATCGTTCCTTGCATTCAATTATTAGATACCCATTCAGCATTTTTCGCAAGTATACCAATCACTCTATTAAGCACATTTATTAAGAGGAACAAACTGAAAAAACTAAAACTCAACCAAAAATGTAATACCTATGGTAAACAATAAACAAGTCTTATGTTTAAACCTTTAGATAAAAAGTTAAATATCACAAGCGCCAGCAGTTTTACCTACACACCTTCTTCTGGCCGCAGGATCTGATAGCCTTCCCGGTCACCAGGCAACATGGACACCTAACTGTGATGGCACCTGTGGTTGCTGGGAAACCAAAACGCTGGACGGTAGCGGGTACTGCTGGGTCTGCCGGATAGACATGCAGCGTCCCAGCTCTCACCTGTTAATCATCTGTGCACTCATCCATTGGTGGAAGATCTTATATCAGTATGTCTGGACCAGCACCATGTTGCTGGTGATAGTTTATGCCTTGTGTGTACATCCTGGTTCCTGTCAGTCTGTGCCTGTCTCTGTCTGCCAGTATCCTGCCAGGTCGTGCTACTTTGCCTTGCCTGTTTACCATGCCATTCTCTGCTAGTCCGAGATCAGTCTCAGTCCGTGGCCTCATCTCAGAGTGGCAATCACCATCTCAGCCCTGGTGCTATCTGCATTTGTTGCATCTCAACCTTCAAGGTCGCTACTCATCTTTCTGGTCACATTATAGTGACTATTCCAGCACAGGCGACTACCATTGTGACCTTTGCCAGCCTGTACCACCATCAGCTGCTACACATCCAGTGTTCACCAGGATAGCTGTGTAAGCCCCTACTGTCCCCAGTTTAAGACCAGGCAGCCACTTAAGTACCGGTAAGCGTATCCAGCTCTAAGGGAACAGCGGGTGGCCGTTATTGGCAGAAGCCCTTGCTGGCATCTTACATGGTCTAGGGGGTCTTACATGGTGGTTTCTTGGTGATCGTAAACATGCCAATATGTCTATATAAAGATCCCAAAATGTTGTTTGATTTTTGACTCCAAAGTTGCAAATTGCAGGAAAAAATATATTTTTAAATTCTGCTTGAAAAAATCACAATTTGGTTTGATTCACGCTGATTCTGTGTATCTCAGCTCTGATTTATCCCTCTCACTTATTATCAATTTATAATACCTGCAAGGAATGAGCTATGAAGTAACTAAGAGGTAAAAGGCCTGATTCTGAGTGAGTAAAAATGATGTTTTATATTGTCAGCATACAGCAACAGAAAATAAGACACAACCTACCCCCATTCATGGTACTACGCTCACTTCTTCTGCCCTAACTATCAAGGGCAACTAGTCTGAGCACAACTTCACACAAAGTCTTGCCCGCTGTATCCTCTGGGCAGCAGAGAGGTGTGGTCAAACCCCTTATTGAACTTGTGAAGGCAGATTTCACCAACACAGCACAGATTCAATGGCTCACCAAAGCCACCTAGCTTCATTTTCCACACAAGCAAGACAAACCAACTTCCACAAAAAACAGTTTACTCTAGTGTCTTAATATATGTTCAACTTGTCACTACACGCTTAAGATATCACAAATTTGGTGTTATGCCTTCAGCATTGTTTGTTTCATTTGCATTTATTTCTGTTTAAACTCCATGTAGTGGCCAGTTAGTGGCAGATTAACTGAACTTCCATAGTTAGTTCCCAATGCACTCTGGGTTGAGGAAAGTGGAGGCATTCATCTTAATTTTCCACATGGAAACACAGGGTCTACTGCAAACAGGTGCATTAGTTCCTCTCCTTAGCACAGCATCAATGGTAAGATCTGCTGTCATTTTAGAATCTTGTTATGTTCATGCGTTACAGTTTGTACATTATTCCATTGTATGTATTTATGTTTTGCATTTCAGTTTTACTATTCAATTTATCCTACTACTACAATAAACACAATTGTTCAGATTTTCACATCTAGATTGGATTATTATATATAGACCAAAGAGAAGCTTATAATGAGAACAAAACACGAGGGTAAATTTACTAAAGGCCAAACTTAGAACTATTTCAAAATCGACCAGCATCAACAGCATTTCTGACTGCAAAATCCTCATAATTATCAACTTAAAATCCTCATAATTCAACTTAATATGGAACCCGATGTAGAAGTCAGTCAGATGTTGCAGGTGTAAATTCTGTCGATTTTTACATTCAAAATTGATGGTAAATAGAAGGTCAAACACAAAGGCAAACCCATCCAAAAAAGGGCAGAAACCAATGAAATAGTTAAAAAAAAAATGGTGCTGGTTCCACCCAGGGGCATATTAACAGAGGAAGGGGCCCTTGTGCAGTCTTCCTCCAGCACCCCCTCCTTTCTACCCTGCAGCACAGTAGAATCTGAGTACTAATAGACTCTAGTAATGTGCCAGTGTCTAGTGTGCATGCGCAGGTCTCTGGGGTAATGGTGTAGAAGCTATTTTCCCTGTGATTTTCCTACTGTGCAAAACACCAAGAAAATGGCCGGACTGCCATTTTCCCAACATGGGATTGCCAACACGGGACAGCCAACAAGGGACTCTGGAGAGGTAAGTATTGAATAAATGGGTGCAGGGTACCACCAGTGGGTCCCCCGTAAACCCATAACCAATCCTGGACTTTTCAGCCAGTTCTGGTAATTGAAAATTGGGGTAAAAAACCAGTGTGGGGTTACCATTATTCTCCATTAACCAGCATCAGACTGAAGCAGCTGGGGTGGTAATTCCATAGCAGGAAGACATACAGCCATCACATTAACTAGCCCCAAACTGGTCAGCCCAGGATAGTGGGGATCCCAAAAATAAACTGGGGTACCCCTCCCAAAGATTTACCAACTTCTCCGTACTACTGGTGGTGTTGGGTGCGGAGGTAATGTGCAAAAGATAGACTTAATATTGTTCTTTACAGTGGAACTACAGATCCCAGCAAGCCTGCCCTGGCATGCCAGCACTTAGAGAACCACAAATGCCAGCATGCCCAGATATTGTCGGCCCACTGACACTTATAATCCCACTGTAAAGCAATTATTACAAAAATGACTGGACACACACACACCGATTGTTGTAACCCTTTATTACACACACTCACACTAAATACTTACCTACTCCTTGGTTGTGCTCAGTCCCCTGGTCCCCTCACAGATTTTACTTAAATTACAAACAAATAAAGCAAAAAAATAGCTAAAGGAGAATCTTTCCTGTCACTATTGGTTCATAAAAAATGTCTGCTGTCATCAAACAGCTTCATTAAAAATAGCTACACATAATAATAGTCTGAATTGAATAAAGGTAACACAGGAGATATTATGGATTTATCCTGCTTACCTTTCAGTCCTGATCTGGCCCACTGTCCCCATACACTATGGTGACCTAATTTTATCAAGCTCCAAAAATACAAAATGGGAAGGAGACCCAGTTGCAAAGAGGAATCCATTTGGATCCTTCCACCACTGCTTGGCTCCTTCCTTTGGAAGACATGCATGCATTAACCTAGGTTAAACCTAGGATCAAGCATGGTTGCCAAATTGTACGGATGTTGCAAACTCTTTGGTCCTGGCAAAGAGAAAAACGAACTTGATCTGCAAGTCCAACATACTTAGCGGAATTGCCTTATTTCATCTTCTCCTTCAGCTTCTTTAGCTGCTTTCCAGTAGCTTAATTAAGGGTATGACCTGACTCAGGCTGTCAGTGTTTGAACTCACTTCATTGGTTACAGTTTGAAATGGTTTCAGTAGCTGCATAAAATAGAGAGTATTCTGCATTGTGCTGGACTAAGGTAACGTGCCACTACCCCTCTCCCTATCTCATGACTTGATATGTACACTTGGATGGCTTGTTGCTGTTCCTTCAGTCTCTGAAGCATATAAAGAGTGGAATTCTCCCTGGTTTTCAACCTCTTACTAAAGTTGGTGGTATGACAAATTATACTGTTGTTGTAGCCACTTCAATCTTCTACATGCCTAGAATTTTTTCAGTTTTTCAGGCCAAATGCAGCATGCCCTGAACACACCTGTTTTTTTAGAAATTCTGAAACACCAAGTTTATTGTGTGCACAAAACATGGTATGTGTTCAAACTCACCCAGTTGTAGTGCTAGTACAATGTTACTTGCGTTATCTGAAATGTAAAATCCTGAGGAGAGTCTTAGCAGGGTAAGCCATTCTGTAATCTAACCCGCTAGCTTTTCTAACAGATTGAAATTGGTATGCCTAAGGAAAAGAAAACTGAAATCTACTTGGTGCAAAATAACAACTAGCATCTTGTGCTAATAAAACAGGTGTGTAAATAAAACAATTCAAGCTGCTAGTCCAAATAGACCAGTACCACCTGGTCTCAATAAAGTCACCCACAAAAAACTAGGGCAGGCAAAAACAATTTAAAAATCCGTATTTTTGAGAAAATAATGTGGGTATTTCTTTTATAACCCTTTGAAACGCCCCCCTAATGATACTTTGCCAAAAAAAAAAGTTGGCGGAAAACAACCACTGAAATTTCGGTCAAAATTTTTTTTTCCATGAAAAATGCATTTAACATATTGGGTCTGGTATTTCAGAGGGCCATAAGGATGCGCCAAGTGTTTTAAACATTGCACGTGGCTGGCATAGATGGTTTTTTAAAACCGGCAAAAAAACGCCTGCGCCAGGCACGTGCGATGTTTAAAACACTTGATGCATCATTATGGCCCTCCGAAATACCAGGCCCAATACGTTAAATGCATTTTTCATTTAAAAAATAATAATTTTGCCTGAAATTTCAGCGGTCGTTTTACGCCAAAGTACGCAATTTCCAAAAATTTTTTTTTGCTAAAGTATCATTAAGGGGGCTGTCCAAAGGGTTCTGAAAGAAATCTCCAAATTTTTACCAAAAAACAGGGATTTTGCAAATTTTTCAACATTTTTAAAAATGAAAAAAAGTCTTCTTCATTTTTACATGAAATATCGCGTCACCGATGCATTAATATTGCCACTAATTGAATACGGCCCTAAGTGTGTACAGTTATTTATTAATGTTGGAGTATGGCAACAGTTACAGGCTGTGTATTGCTTTGGAAGCTATACTGAAGGGATAGTAGGTGGCGCTGTACAAGGCCATAACAGAGCTTTTCTATGCCCTGTGCCAATTACAACCCCCCGAGATGACATCATGCGGAGAGCGTTGGGCTGTCAGTCCCAGTAAGTACAGCTCTGACCGGAGCAACCTTATGATGGGAGGTAGGGAATGCGAGAGCTGTAAGGTGTAGTCTGGAGCATCCAGAGAACCCTCCAGTAGCACTAAAGCAGTGAATCTGGCCAGATGCAGGGGCCGTGGGTGAGTAGCGGTGTCGCCTACAGGGAACTGCGCTCTGTGCTGTGTCACTGCTCGGACACCCCTAGTTATGGCACTGGCGCTGTATTATAGGTTGTGAGTTATCACTGTGTATTCCCTCTATTTGTTATCCAAGCATACTCTTGTACCTTCTTCTTGTTCATTCTCCATGTTAGTTATGTACTGTAATGTTATACTGGAAAGCAGTGGCGTATCTATAATGGGTGCAGTGTGCGCAGGGCACACGGGCCCCCGGGTCCAGGGGGGCCCAGCACTGCACACCCTGCACCCATATTTTTTTTAACTTACCGCGCCGGGTGTCGGCACTGCTCAGAACACTGGAAAATGGCCACCGCAGTTTGGTCCGGTGTTCTACGCATGTGCAGTAGACTCCGGACACACTCTAGTTCCCAGTGTCTACAGACCACCGGAAAATGGCCGCTGCGGCCTTGCTTCCTGCGTTCTGTTCATGCGCAGTAGACTCTGGGCACACTCTAGTGCCCGGAGTCTACTAATGCTCCGGTGGCTGGCCAGCTACGTCAGTCGGCTGCCGGCCACCGGGGGGAGAGGAGGGGGCCCCGCACGGGGAGTGCACACGGGCCCCCTCCTCTATTAAGACGCCCCTGCTGCAGAGCATGCTGGATTATATTTGAGAAACATGTAGTTAGCCTTTAAGATCAGCACTACGATTGTGTTGTCACTTTATCAATATATTGCAATAGCCATAACTAAGCATAATGATAAAAGAGAAAACAATTCAATTGTTCTTGTATTATGCATCTGGGACGTTTCTAATCTGCAGCTTCAGGCTGACTGAGTAATGATACATTTACTTCTTAGTAAACATATTGTTTTATGATTGGATACATTACATTTGTACTTTTAGGAATAAACCAAAAGACTACATCTCGTATTGTTCCATGACATATTTATATAATAAAACAATCTGGAAACTCAAACATACTGTAATATGGTAAGCTGGAAAGGCTGTAATTTTTTTAATGAACATAACAAATACCCAGAGTGCTACATTTCAGTAATACTAAAAAGCAATCATGACACGTTTAATTATTTATCTTGTTAGTTGGTATTGAAAGGTATTACAAGGGATTTATAAGACATTACTGTATATGACATTTACTGTTCGTTTTCTGTGTGCTTCGATTGTGGAGTTTTATGAGGTGAGCAAGGCTGTAACTGTAAGGGTTGAAAGTTGTGGTTGGACCTCAAGTTACAGAAATAAAGTTACCCACACTCTTTTCACCTCCGTTTTTGACTTGGGCTATTTGCCGAGTCTGTGGGAGTGCACAAAATAAGAGACCAGATTTTTGTTGCAGTCTGCAAAAGAGGGACAACATTAAAATGTTTGATTCATCCCCTTATAAGTTTAGGTATCTGTGTTATTTATGTAATAAACAACCATTGAAGTTGTTTGCTGCCTTTTCCATGTACTAATATTGAAAACCAAGGTAAAAATCATGTCCAAAATATTTATGTTTAGATCTAAAACTTGTTGGGTTATATCCAGTTTTCTAAAATATGGCCATCATGGCGAACACCATCTTAACTCCAAGACAGATGAAAGTGCTTTTAACGTAGCCTATTTTTCAATATTGAAAAATAGGCCCCATTAATTATCATTCCTTACAGGGGCATTTCTAGAGAGGAGGGGGCCCGTGTGCAGTCTCCGACACAGGCCCCCTCCTCCCCGCCCGGCGGCCTGCAGTGCCCTGAGCTGTGCGCGGCCAGCACCAGAGTTATAGACTCTGGGCACTAGAGTGTGCCCAGAATCTATAATGAATGCACAGGTCACCGGGAAAATGGCTGCGGTGGCCATTTTCCCTGTACTGCGCATGTGCAAATAATGGGAAAATGGCCACCAAGGCCATTTTCCTGTAATTTTACAGTGTCAGACCCCCGCGCCGACTTGGGACTCCGGAGAGGTAAGTAATATTATGGGTGCGGGGTCCCCCTGGACCCCAGGGGCCCGTGTTCCCAGCATACACTGCACCCATTATAGATACGCCCCTGATTCCTTATCATCGCACATAGCAACAATAAGGCATGATTTTTCATAGTCCTTTTTAAAATAAACTGTTGGTGGCACAGCAGCTACAATAAGGGGCTGTCTTGAACAAGAGCTTAGTAGTAAATTGACAGCTGTTACTATTTCACTGTCCTTTCTGGCTCTGCGCAGGTGCAGAATAATTTTCTGAATATGGCAGCAAAGATCCTCACCTGCAAGAATGTCTCCATAGTCTCCATAGTCTCCATAGACTAACGCCTTCTGAAGATAGTGGTAGCCAATGGGGTCAAGCTCCAGAAAGCATAGATTTTCGGAGCTTGGTAAATAGGGGCTAGACCAGGTCCCTATTGAGAATACTGGGGACTGCAAGGTTAATTAGCCTTTTGTAGGAGATATCTCTGTTATGTCCTGAGCTGGGCTATTGAGAAAAAGCCCAGATACTTAAATGTAGAGATGTGCACTAGGCCACTTTGCTGGTTTTGGATCTGTATCTCATTCGTGTTTTGGATCAGGATTTGGTTTTGCTAAACCGCCCATGTGTGTTTTGGTTCTGTATTTTTTTTCTAAAAAAAAAATCATAAAAACAGCTGAAATCATATTATATGGGCCTGTTTTTGTTCCTACAGTATTGTTAACCTCAATAACACTTATTTCCAGCCAGTTTTGACAACCTCACAGCTCACAATATTGATTTAATTTAGTTTAGACCAAAAGGTTACATCGAGCTAGTTGGCTGACTAAGCTAAGCGACAGCAGTGGGCGTCACAAAAATGTGGCAGTTCAGCTTCCAACATGGCACATCTAGGAAACATAGTGGCACTGCAGTGGCAGTTTAATAAACTATACGACCCCATAGAGAAACCAAGAATGTTTTAATTAATCAAGAACTAGATCAGAGGCCCGAAGGAGATGCAGTATGTTTATGGAGTAGTTGAAGGCAGGGAAATCAAGGAAGGATTGACTAGTTGTAAATTTATTTTTATTTTTTTATTCTGAAGAAAATGTATGAGGGAGGATCAATGTAGGATCAAGTTCCTGAAAGACATCTTTGATCTGGAGAAGGTTCGCTATTTGAACATAGAGAGTTTTTTCAGAATATATTATGCAGCATTTGCACCATCGCACAGAGATGCTTGGGGCATATATGGGGGCAGGCTCACTGAAGCCCACTTGTGTCAAATCCTATTTGAATCAACCATCTAAAACCGGATCACCTAAGTGACATCTGCAGAGCACCTGTCGATAACACAAAATGAGGGCAGCCATTTTCTGCCACATCCTGATTGAATATTGATTCAGCCCATATATGCTGTATATTTTTTATGTATCTAACAGAAATGCCGTGGCCTTGCTTGTGGAGGTTCTAAATAGTACACACTGTAAACAGAATCATGTAAATATGTATGTATGTGACCAATACACACACCTCATTTTTGTATTAAACGTATATGCATTTTATTGCACACATCCTGGCAGGAAGAGGCTCTGTGCTGCTGCTCATATTTCTGGTCTCTCGCATGACACCCACCATCTACCTTATCCAGTTATTCCACTTAGAGTCACCTACAAAGGAGGCAGGTGTTTATTGAGCTGAACCATTACTTATACCAGTCTATCAATTCACCAGGGTCCTGGGGCAACCAGTTGGGATGTGGGGGGAGGAGCAATTAAAAATTTGAAAATCTACCATGTTTTGCTCACCCAATTAAAAAAAATCTTTAAAAAAAATTGAAAGGGGCATGCAGGAGGTGCTGTTTGTGGCCATAACAGTTTCTGGACATTTTTGGGATTCATCAACCGCATGTAGAAGATTTCAGTGGCTGTGGCAGTGCAACTTGCAACATGGCACATCTAGGAAACAAGAGTGTCACTGCAGTGGCAGACAGGATGGCAGTTTAATAAACATTAAAAATGTTTTTCATCTATGCAAAAAGACAGTCAGCAATTCCCCAAACAGCGCACAGTACAGCACACAGTACTTATATGGATACACTGGGGTACTGCCTGCAGGGTCACAATACTTATATAGATACACTGGGGTATGGCCTGCAGTGTCACAGTACTTGTGTTAGGGATACACACTGGGGTACGTTCTGAAGCATCACAGTACTTATATGGATATAATGAGGTACGGCCTGCAGCGTCACAGTACTTATATGGATATACTGAGGTACGGCCTGCAGCGTCACAGTACTTATATGGCTATACTGAGGTACGGCCTGCAGCGTCACAGTACTTATATGGATACACTGGGGTATGGCCTGCAGCGTTACAGTACTTCTATTGATACACTGGGGTATGGCCTGCAGTGTCACAGTACTTATATGGATACACTGGGACATGGCCTGCAGCGTCACAGTACTTCTATGGATACAATGAGGTGCGTCCTGCAACGTCACAGTACCTTTATGGATACATTGGGGTATGGCCTGCAGCATCACAGCACTTCTATGGATACACTGGGGTATGGCCTGCAGCGTCACAGTAATTATGTGGATACAATGGGGTATGGCCTGCAGCATCACAGTAATATGGTACACTGGTACAGCACAAAAAAACAACTATTTTTAACTTATTTATTTCTTACATTTTATATTAAACTTTTCATGACTTTTTTTAAAAGTGTTATGTTTTACTGTTTTCTTACTTTTTTAACTACTTCTAATTTTTTTTTTAATTTTTTTTTTTTACACTGGAGCAGATGGACACCAGACAGGTGCATCAGCAGCACTGGAGCAGATGGACACTGGACAGGTGCATTGGCAGCACTGGACCAGGTGGACACCCGACAGGTGCGTCGGTAGCATCGGAGCAGCTGGACACCAGACAGGTGCATCAACAACACTGGAGTGGATGGACACCAGACAGGAGCATCGGCAGCACTGGAGCGGATGGACACTGGAAGGATGGAACACAGCACAGCCCCTGGATGGACACAGCACAGCCCCTGGATGGACACATCACAGCCCCTGGATGGACACAGCATAGCTCCTGGACTGACAGCACAGCCCCTGGAAGGACTCAGCACAGAGCCCCTGGACAGACAGCACAGCCCCTGGATGAACACTCAGCACACAGCCTCTGGATGGACAGCACAGCCCCTGGATGGATAACACATGCCTGATGTGAGGTTCTGGTAGTGTTGTGGACCCGGGGTGGTATAAGGAGCAGACACTGCAGCCGATTTAAAAATAAATGTGGAATTTTTAATAAGTGGTTTGACAGACATGAAAGTGGCAAAACAGAAAGTCCAGGTTTAGCACTAAGTGCACTTGGGAACTGTAGTGATGCAAATGGGAAAAAGTCCAGGTAGTGACAACAGAAGGTAATCCAGTATTCCAGGGTTTGTGAGGCTGAAAAGAACTGCAGGTTGGAGTGAATTGTTGATTGAGGTGAGTGGCAGGCTGAAGTGAATTAGCAGACTTGAAGTGATTGCTGGCAGAAACAATAATGTCCAGAGGAAATGCAAGTGGAGGCAGGGTGCAAGGTAAATGACTGACACAGGTACTCAGGCAGTGGGAGAGCAACTAAGTCACATGACCGAAGTCAAGATGGCGTCGCCCATGCCAGAACGGAACGGAAGCACTGCCAGGCCTAACCAGCACAGAGTGACAATATGCCCAAACAGGACTACGCGCAGCCAATGCTCCCAGGCACCAGCACCACCACCAGACGCCCCCCGCCACAGCATTCTAACAGGGATCACCCGCCGACCACCATGCTGAGCTAACGCTGGTTGTGACAGTACCCCCCCCTTTATGGGTGACCTCAGGACACTCACCAGGCTTTTCAGGATGAGTCACATGGAACTTCCTGATGAGTGCGGGAGCATGGAGGTCTCGGGCATCGGTCCAGCAGCGTTCTTCTGGGCCATAACCCCTCCAATCCAGGAGACACCTCTTTCTGTCTGCACACGAGGAGGAACAGGAAGGACCTTGTGGAACTTGTTTAGGATCAGAGGCTTGAGCAGGGAAATGTGGAGGGAGTTTGGGACTTTTAGGTATGAAGGTAGCTGAAGGTGATAAGCCACAGGATTAATTATTTCGGTGATGGAGAAGGGTCCGATAAAATGTGGAGCAAACTTCCTGGATGGAAATCTGAGCCATAGGTTCCGGGTAGACAACCAAATCTGATCTCCAACTCTCATACAGGGCACCTTCCTCCCTTTTTTGTCAGCCTGAATTTTATAATGAGAGGACGCCTTCACCAAATCAGCACGTACTTGAGCCCAATTGGATGCAAACATCCGTACAGTATCGTCCACAGCTGGAACATCAAAGGCAGGTAGGCTTTGGAACTCAGGAACTCGGGGATGAAGACCGTATACAATCTGGAATGGGGTTTGATTTGTGGAGGAGTGAAATGAAGCATTATGTGCAAATTCAGCTGAGGGTAGCAATTCCGACCAGTTGTCTTGAGAGGATGACATGAAGATCCTTAGGAAGGTCTCTAGGTCTTGGTTAACTCTTTCCGTGGATCCATTACTCTGTAGGTGGTAAGCTGTGGAGATATTCAATTTTACTTGTAGAACAGAGCAGAAAGCTCTCCAAAACCTTGCCACGAATTGGACTCCACGAGCAGAAACTATTTCAGTAGGAAGACCGTGGAGACTAAATATATGTAGAACGAACAGATGAGCCAAATCTGAAGCAGTAGGAAGTTTCTTTAGTGGAACGTAGCGAACCATCTTTGAAAATCGATCTACCATGACCCAGATGGTAGTATAACCCTGGGAGCTTGGCAAATCAGTCACAAAGTCCATGGAGAGATGCGTCCACAGACGTGAAGGAACGGGCAGGGGCAACAACTCACCAGCTGGAGCTTGATGTGAGGATTTGTGCTGGGCACATGAGGTACATGACGAGATGAACTCCGAGACATCAGCCTTCATCGATTGCCACCAATAAGCTCTTTTCAAAAGCTCCAAGGTCTTCTGGGTACCAGAATGGCCTGCAGAGCATGAGGAGTGAGACCAGGTAAGAAGCTACTTCCTTAACTCCGGGGCCACGAAGGTTTTCCCAGTAGGTGGCTGCATTTGTATGGTGGCAAACACCCTTGACTCCAGTACGGGAGAACTGCGTAGGATTTCAGAATTACTGTTGCAGGAGAGTGACCTTGACAAAGCATCTGCTTTTTGATTAAGAGCTCCAGAACAGAAGGTCAGAGTGAAGTGGAAGCGAGCAAAAAAGATTGCCCACCGGCTAAACGAGGACTCACACACTGGATATTTTTGAGGAAAAGGTTCCTATGGTTGGTGAAAACAGTAAAGGGAAACTTAGCCCCTTCTAACAGGTATCTCCATTCCTTTAGTGCCAGCTTTACTGCCAAGAGTTCTTGTTCTCCTATGGCATAGTTCCTTTCTGCAAGAGAAAAATTTTTGGAGAAGAATCCACAAGGGTGAACTCGGTTGTCTTCATAGCGCTGGGATAAGACGGCCCCCACTGCCTCTGATGATGCGTCAACCTCCAACAAGGGGTCTATCCAGGTCGGGTTGTCTTAGAACTGGGGCTGTAATAAACGTTTGCTTGAACAGCTGGAAAGCTGTCTCTGCCTCAGGTGGCCATAGAGCAGGATTAGCGCCTTTACGCGTCAGGGCCATGATGGGGGCCAATAATGAGGAGAATCCCTTAATAAAACATCTGTAATAGTTGGTGAATCCAAGCAATCTCTGAATGGCTTTTAAGTTTGAGGTTGGGACCAATCCAGGATTGCCTGAACCTTCTTGGGGTCCATTTCTAGACTGGAACCAGAGATGACATAGCCAAGGAATGGCACACTGGGTACGCTAAAGACACATTTCTCTAGTTTGCAGTAAAGGAGATTTTTCCTTAGGCGGGATAACACTTCCTTCACATGTTTGTGATGTTCTTCTGGAGAGGATGAGAAAATCAATATATTGTCCAAGTAGAAAACTACTGAACTATAAAGTAAGTCCCAAAAAATATCATTTACAAAGCCTTGAAAGACAGCAGGGGCATTACATAAACCGAAGGGAATCACAAGGTATTCAAAATGACCAACCCTGGTATTAAAAGCGGTTTTCCATTCATCACCTGCTCAGATACGAATGAGATTATATGCCCCAGGCAAATCTAGTTTAGAGAATATGACGGATCCTTTGACTCTATTAAATAGTTCTGTGATTAGAGGAAGTGGGTACCGATTCTTGACCATAATATCATTAAGATCCCGGTAGTCAATACATGGTCTTAGGCCTCCATCTTTCTTAGCAATGAAAAAGAACCCAGCACCGGCAGGAGAGGTGGAAGGATGGATGAGCCCCTTCTCTAAACTCTCCTGAATGTATTCGGACATAGCTTTGGTCTCTGGCAAGGATAGAGGATAGCTTTGGTCTCTGGCAAGGATAGAGGATAGCTGCGACCACGAGGCAGCATCTTGCCTGGCAATAAATCAATGGGGCAATCCCATTCTCTGTGAGGAGGTAAGTTACTAGCCTGTTGTTCAGAAAAAACATCAGTAAACATGTGATACTCTTTGGGAATTGCCGTAGTATTGATGAGACTGTTTTCCTTACAGGTTGTATCTTAGGAAGACAGGATTTCTGACAGTCAGCTCCCCATGAAAGGATTTGCATAGAGCACCAATCTATCTTGGGATTGTGCAGTCGTAGCCTGGGTAGCCCTAAGATGATATCTTGAGAGGCTTCTGGAATCACTAAGAATCTCAGAGACTCAGAATGCAGGGCTCCAATACGGACCAGTACTGGCTGAGTTTCTTTGGTAACTACTCCATTAGTCAGAGGCCGCCCATCTATGGTGGTCAAGGAAATAGAATGCTTGAGAGAAGATCAAGGAATCTGTAATTTGTCAATCAAACTGGAGTTCATGAAATTTCCGGCCGCTCTGGAATCCGACAAAGCAGCAAAAAAAAACGGCTTTGACTTGAAATCTAAGGCTCAGTTTATTATGAAATCTTTACAGGTTGAGGACGGACTCATTACTCCTAACTTGATGTCCCCAAGGTCAGTTAGGATCGGGCGTTTCCCGACTTGCGAGAACAGGAGGCCACAAGGTGTCCCGCATCTCCACAGTATAGGCAGAGGTTTTTTAATATTCTTCTCTGGCGTTCCTCTTTGGAGAGATGGGTGTGATTCACCTGCATAGGCTCTTCATCTGTAGAAGGAGGGGTTGGATGGGTAGTAGAGGGAGCAGTAGATGACCTTGGCCGGTCAGTTCTTTGCTTTTCAGCCTGACGTTCTCTGAAGCGTAGGTCAATCTTATTACAGAGGGAAATCATATAGTTTAAGTTAGCAGGAAGGTCACAGGTGACCAGATCATCTTTTAGTCAGTCAGAAAACCCATGCCAGAAAGCTGAGGTGAGGGCTTCCTCATTCCACATAAGTTCTGATGCTAAAATCTGAAACTGCATGGCATATTGGCTGACAGGATGGGATCCTTGTCTTAGGGTCATGATACTGGACGATGCTGACACAGTGCGTCCAGGTTCGTCGAAAATCCTCCTGAATGATAATACAAAGTCCGCATAGTTATCCAGCAGCGAAACAGAATGCTCCCAGAGTGCGGAAGCCCAATCTAAAGCTGAACCGGACAACAGCGACACAATGTATGCCACTTTAGTTCTTGCAGTAGGAAAGTTTTCAGGCTGCAGGGTAAAGTGTATATCACACTGATTCAGAAAGCCACGACAGAGCTTAGGATTGCCGTTGAACTTGCTTGGAAGATGTAAACGAGGAGATACCCTGTTCCTTGTATTACCAGGCACAGGAGTAGGTGTAGTTGCTGACACGCCAGGGGTGGATAACGAGGTTTGCAGATTATCCTGTCGTTTAAACATCTCCTGTAGAAACTGGACCATTTGGAGATGTATAGCTTTCAGGTTTTCCAAGCGGCCTGCGATGCACTGGAATAAATCTGCTCCAGACTACTGTCCAGTGGCCGAGTCCATTGGGCCAGTGCAAACTGTGAGGTTCTGGTTTTGTTGTGGACCCAGGGTGGTATAAGGAGCAGACACTGGAGCTGATTTAAAAATAAATGTGGAATTTTTAATAAGTGGTTTGATAGACATGAAAGTGGCAAAACAGAAAGTCCGGGTTTAGCACTAAGTGCACTTGGGAACTGTAGTGATGCAAATGGGAAAAAGTCCAGGTAGTTACAACAGAAGGTAATCCAGTATTCCGGGGTTTGTGAGGCTGAAAAGAACTGCAGGTTGGAGTGAATTGTTGATTGAGGTGAGTGGCAGGCTGAAGTGAATTAGCAGACTTGAAGTGATTGCTGGCAGAAACAATAATGTCCAGAGGAAATGCAAGTGGAGGCAGGGTGCAAGGTAAATGACTGACACAGGTACTCAGGAAGTGGGAGAGGCAATAGGAGGAGGCAGGGGTATCCAGCAGGGTTTAGGAGCAGGTTCAGGTATAGCAGACTTGGCAGAATCCAACAGACAGGCAGACTAGCTCAGGAACTCTCTCTCTCAGCTCACACTGAGAAACACGTTGCACTGGCAATGAGAGGAAGCTCGGCACTCCCTTAAATACCCAGTGCCGCACTGTGAGAGGCCAGAGAGAGCATGTGACCCACCAGGATAGGGCAACTAAGTCACATGACCGGAGGCAAGATGGCGTTGCCCATGCCAGAACGGAATGGAAGCACTGCCAGGCCTAACCAGCACAGAGTGACAATAAGCCCAAACAGGACTACGCACAGCCAATGCTCCCCGCCAGGCACCAGCACCACCACCAAACGCCCCCCGCCACAGCATCCTAACAGGTATAACCCGCCGACCACCATGCTGAGAAACGCTGGTCGTGACACCTGGATAGCACAGCCCCTGGACGGACAGCACAGCCCCTGGATAGCACAGCCCTGATGGTCTCAGCACAGCCCATACAGCACAGCTGGAGTGAAGCAAATGGCGCCGATCACCACGGGGAGGGACTTATATGCAATCCAAAACCCACAAGAATCCGACGCAGGATTGATGAAGTTTTGCCTAGCTTTTGGATCCGTGTCAGGCAGGAAGACCCAAGCCAGACTCGGATCCGGTTCGTATTTGCAATGTGCGGGTGGGTCTCAGGGAACCTGATCAGCTTATCTCTGCTTAAATCATGCAGTTTCAGGATGATTTTAAATAAACAAAAGGGCTTAATAAATAGTCCCCAAAATTCTGATATGCAAAATAATTTAAATTGAATGCCTTTAACTGATGAATGTTAATGAAATCAATGAAAGCATGTGAAACCATGTCATTTGGTAGGTTTACATAAAGTGTAACTATTTGTTCAGCCCCCTTTGCCCTACTAGTAGAAAGTGCCAGAAGAAGTGCTTAGGCGGGTTTGGGTTCATACTGTAGGTTCTAGTAATTGGGCAAAATATATCATTATGTAAATAAGGCATGTACATCAAGTTTCTCTATTATTTTAAACACTGCTTTACAATGACTTTACTATATCTATAGCTTTTATCTTACATCTGGTTTTAGATTTTTTTTATATACATTATAATGTTTTTCATTTTTTTATGGCTAGTGTTATATTTGAATTATCTTTTTCTTTTGAAGTTTTTTCTTGTTGTAAAGTTACTGTGTCAAATCTAAAGAGCAATTCAAATGAATTATGGAAATTAAAATATTCAAACTTTAGGTATTCCTATGAAAATAGCTAGTAAATATTTATACAAAAATACTACTAAATGAGTTATCTGCTATAGTAATTGGAAAGTGTTCACATTTTAAAATATAGATAAGGAAGGACAATGCATTTAAAGTGTCTCCGTTCTTCAATTGAGAAGATTAAGCGGCTTATTTACATATTTAGCAATCTGAATTATTGACTTACAGTATTTTAGTTAACATAGGTAATTGTATTTGCAGATGATTCAAATATAGGGGAGTGTCCTCTTAAATAGGTTGTTTTTTCCACTGGTAAAAAAAATATGCCAATAGTGAATAGGATTAAGAAAAGCTGTGTTATATTTAACATTTAAAATACTGATGAAGAACCAATATTGTAAATTGTTTATCTTGGGATGCAGCTAACATTATTATTAAGATATCATATTGTCAAGTTAATTACGGTGAGCTTGATAACACTTAGGGGGGCGAGATGCAGCAACGGGAGAAATGCGGTTAACCTCCAAAATGTGGGTTTGACCGCATTTCTGATATGCACAAAGCCCTGTTGCATGCAGTGAGCAATGCCATTACCCTATGGAAGCCTAAGGGCTACTATTCAGAGAGTGCAGTGAGATACCTCCCAGCCCCCCCCCCCGCCACCCCCCGCGGCACGTTCGTCATTCTGCACATGTGCATAAAAACACCATAGACCCGGAAGTCCCTCATTCGCAAAGGAAAGGTCTTACCGAGAGAACTGTCCTTTGTGATTTTGTTCATGGCTGCATGCCGGTGTATTTAACGGCACTGAGTATCTAACGCCGGCATGCATGTGAAGAGTGGCGAGATGAATTCAAGTTTCTAAAATAGACAAGTTGTGGTGTTGTCCATAGCAACTAATCATATTGTGGCTATTGTGTCTTTGTTGCATTCTAAAAAATTATAGCCAAAATCTGATAGCTGATATGTGCATCACCACCACATGTCTGTTTTATAAGCTTTAGTACATCTACCCCTTAGATGTCTAATCTAAAAATTGACATTTTTGGGGGTGTGTAGATAACCTATATGGAATGTACCAATGGAAACAAATATATCCCTTACCATCCTAAATGAAGATATCAATGCATAAAAGGTATGATTAGTCCAGCTATGACTATACACTGGAACAAAATTTAATTTCATTGTCAGTTAGGACCAGTGCATATCATTACTTGTGAAAGGTTATAAAATTAGAGATATACGTGGACCCCTGTGTTTTGGTTTTGGTTCTAATTCATCATCGTGTTTTGGTTTTGCCAAAACCTCCCTCACGTGTTTTGGTGTTAGGTCTGGATTTAAAAAAAAAAAATTGATAAAAACATTTTGACCACCTCACAGCTCACAATATAGTTCACCAATATTGGCCAAAGGCTGCAGCAAGCTGGCTGGCTAAGCTAAGTGACAGAGCAGTGGCACAAACAGATGGCAGTTTGAACGAATATAGGACATCTACTGTATGAAACATTGCTACACAGCAGTGGCAGACAGGATGGCATTTTAATAAACTATATGACCCCATAGAAATAATGTTTTTATTTCATTAGGTGGAAGAGGGGTATAATTAACAAAATGAGAAGACAGCAAGACTAGATAATACCTCAGGAAATAGGAGGGATACTAGAAAGAAACCTAAAAAGTAGCCATAGTTTTAATATATTTCATTCATATGGCACCTCACATTGTCTGCAGCGTAGTACAGAAATTAAACAACTAATTTATACATCAATCCATAGATAAAATACTGTAGGATAACAATTGACAAAATGATACAGCCAAAGGCAGGGAAGGATATGAAGGAAGGGGAGAGTAGAACGCCTTTCTATGACTAGTAAATGCAAGCGCTATTACGTTTTGTGGGGACAGTTAGATGGTAAATCAGTACTCAATCACCCTGTTGCCGTATAGGAAGGAGATCCAGTTTGCGAAAAAGGAATCCATTTGGATCCTTTTCAGAGCATTTTTCCCATCACAAGAGCAATGATTGCTCCAGTAGATTAGTGTTTCTGCCGCCGCAAACCACACCGAGTTAGATACTTAGTTTGCGTGGGGTCACACAATTGATGGTGATGAATAGACCCCTATAAAAAAACAACTGCGTAAGATTCAAATAGGGGGTCATATTAGTCAGGAAAAAGAAGTGCCAGATAAAAGCACCTTAAGAGGAACAACCACCACTGATAAGTGGTACCTCTGAACACCAACATTGTATACTGCTCCAAGCTCACACACAAACAAGATTACTTGCATTATGGGCCTCATTCAGAGGCGGTCGTTAGATGCAAGCGGTCGCTCTGAATCAGGGCATCCTGAACGGCCGCCTCCTTGTCAATCGTTAAGCTGTGGGTTAACACCCACAGCTCTAACGACCGACATGGGTGATGGTCGCAATGGTCAAGACCATCGCGACCATCGGGGCTTACGACCAGACCCTAGGGTAGGGTCTGGGCACTCGTAAGCCCCAGGGAGCTTCCTGCTCTGTTCGAGCAGGAAGTTCCCCACTGACATCAGCAATTATGTCAGTGGGGCCGCCCCCAAACAGCAAGCGTTCCAACTGGAACACCTCCATTTGGCCGGGCACGCCCCTGGCCCGCCCAGGAAATGGGATCAGTTGTCACTCAACATCGACAGCTCACCCCATCTGCTACGAGACCCCTAACGATGGTGTGCCTGTCGTTAGCTGGGTCTCGCGCATGCGCACGATGGAGCGGGCTCCGTCGTGTGCATGTACTGTGGGGCAACATCGAGACGGTTGTAAGCGCTCAGCACTCACAACCGACTCTGAATGTGCTCCTATGTCCTGGCTAGGTGAGCGATGTCATGATTTATACATAGATACTACTTACTGTAGGAGCCAAAACAGCATAAGCCAGTTCATGGCCGGCTCCAGGGCTAATAGCGCCGTGTGCCGGCCGAGTGTTCTGCCCTCCTTATCACGACTGAAATTGGGGACGTGGCCTAATTACCATAGTCAATGCCTCCTTATGTGACATTATGTGAGGGGCGTGCCCGCATGGCATGCCTCCAAATAATGTCAGGCTGGGGGGAGCCTCACTAGCTGGGCTTCCCCCAGCCCTCTCATAGCACTGAATGGATGCCGCACACATGCGCGCAGCATCCATTCAGAAGCCAGGGTCCCGGCACCGCCGCACAGCTGTGGCAGTGGGGGTCCCCAACCCCCCAATTTGACCACCGGCGGGCCACTTCGGCCCACAGGTGGAACATCGGGACAGTACTGTCTCACTGAAATCGGGATGCGGGGGAAGGGTGCGCCCTCTATGGTTGGCGCCCCTGTTCGACCGCTCAGGTCGAACACCCCTAGAGCCGGCACTGAGCCAGTTACAAAAACAAACAAAAAAGGGACTAAATAACCCATTCACTAGGCTAGAGAAAGAAACAATCACATTTTCTATTACTTCATTGAGGACCAAAACTAAGAGTTTCATCACCCGGGGCAGGGCGCCCCCCACTAGTTCTGTTATGTACAGTAATGCCCCTTACACCATTACGTCACACACAGTAATGCCCCTTATACATTATGCCACACACAGTAATGCCCCTTATACATTATGCCACACACAGTAATGCCCCTTATACATTATGTAACAAACAGTAATGCCTCTTACACCAATATAGCCTCCCACCCCACAGCCTCTCTCCTAATCCCCCTACTCTAACAGCAGCCCAACTTGTGTACATTGGAAGCCGCACATCCTTAACACAGCCAGACCTTCCATGAGAGAAATACAGCACCTACTTCCATCATTCCAAAGTGCTGCCGGTCGCAAGCTAATTGGAGCTCATGGACTAGCAACCGCTGCTGATTGGCTGCCAGTCCATGAGCTTCAATTGGCTTGTGACTGGCGCCACAAGCTGCCACATTAGAGTGATGGCAGAGGGCTCTGTGTCTCTCAAGGGCTGCCGGTGGCTGGGTGCAGGTGCAGATGTTTGGCTTCAAATCCACACCTGCTGCCACCCGGCTCCCCTCAGCGGCATGCGCGCCCTCTTAATTTCTGCTCCCGTGGCACGTGCCTCTCTAACCCCTCCCCACTAGTTGCGGCCCTGCTTCAGTATCAGTCTAGACATATAAAAGGAACTGTGCAATCCCCAATATAAAATGTAAGTAGTTGATTAACAATTGTATATATGTGATCAGTATAGAAAATAAAAATGTACCTTAGAAATAAGGGCCTGATTCAGAGCTGAATGCTCTGACCAGAACGCTCGCTCTGAATCAGGGCCCTCCTACCTGTTTTTGGAGCGTCCTCATGGACGCTCGCATAGCTGTGGGTATGCGAGTGTCCATGATGATGGACGCTATGGTAGGGTCTCGCTGCCGCAAGCCCAGGAGTGATTTTGGCTCTATCAGGAATGCCTCCGTCTGGCCGGCACGCCCACCAAAGGGGGCGTGCTGTCAGTCACCTTCGACAGCACGCCCCCTTTGGTGCGAGACCCCGAGCGACGTATTTCTCGTTGCTCGCCGGGTCTCGCGCATGCGCACGACGGAGCTCCCTCCGACGTGCGCATGTGCATTCGCCAAACATCGACCCGCTTGCGAGCGAACTTCCCTCGCGAGCGGGTCTGAATGACCCCCTAAGCTATGTCTGCTCACTTTCATGTTACTGGAAAGATGCAAAGTATAAGACAATTTTTTTTTTTTTTTTAAAGTAATTCATTATTATAGAGTGTTATCCCTAATTTGTTATTTAATCACAAATAATAAAATTAATTATTTAAAAGTATATATTTATTGTATCTTGTCTAGTTTTGGACTTGCGCACTGACCAAAGAGATGGGCCACTAGCAACATACCGGGTGTTTTTGTGGGTTTTTAGGACATTTTCTTAGCTGACATTTCCTTTAATTCATTCTATTTTTCCATAAAATGCAAAAGTAATTGTTATCTTGTTGCACTCCGTGGAGAGATACACTGCAGGCTTGACATTTGGAGAAGAAATCTGTAGTGTCTTCACACTTGGAAAAAAGTCAACATTTCCCCTTGGCAAACGGACGTAGCTTGCTTCTTGGAGCTGGATCACCTAATCTTTAGCTGGATGTACCTCTATTTGGCCCTAGCATTGCTGACACAGTGAGGTTAAAAATGTTGAGGTTAAATAATCAGGCAGTACCTCTGGGGTTTGCAAGCACAAACAATGTGGAATTTAGTTAACACTCACATAATTTATTTTGTTTAAGCACATTCATCAGGGGCTTTTCTGTGTAGCTGCTGATCTTTTACATAATTCTTCTTTGTGAAGAAAACATCAGATTTTGCAAGAGTTCTGTAGTCAAATTTCTATAACGTTTACAGGAATTAATGATCAAGGTGGAAATTCCAGAAATATGTAAACTATTATACTGATCTTGATCAGTGCAGTGTTAAAGGTATTTTTTTTTATATTCTTTCTAATTATTATAAGACTTTGAATTAATGTATAGTATTAGTTATGAGTTTATAGTATATTCTTTAGCTTTGTGGGTGATAAAATAAATATGGAAGTTGAGTTTAATACACAGGCAGGTGCCTTTAATAAGAAAAGATGATTAGAGATTCAAATCATGGTCAATTAACAAATTAACCATTCAATTTTAATGTTTTCATTTGTATGGTTTCCTAATTTTATAAATGTGATATTTTTTTAATAATTCTGTATTTTTAAATCTCTTGCATAATACATAAAAAAGACATGGGGCCTGATTCAGACCCGTTCACTAGATGCGGCCGCTCGCTCCCAGCGTATGCAAATTCAGCTAAGTGACGTCAAGGCAGGCGATCGCACGGCAAGGCATAAGCACGCCCACCATGTCTTGGCAAGCGATCACTTTGTGTTTGTAGATGCCCACCAGCCTGTCTTTAGCCGCCCACTAGCGTGCGTCATCTCCAGGAAGTAATTACAGCCATCGGTACATCGGGAACCTTCGGATCAGACTGCATACGCTTGTGGTTGACTGTACCCTACCGCAAGCAATGCGAGCAGTTCTGTGTAAAAATCAACCAGGTGACGTGTACTATGACGCTACCTGTAAATTATACATGCATCAGAAACGGCGTTGAAACACTCAGGCACGCCTGCATTCGCATTTCCGCTCCCCTGTTACTACTGCCCTGCCCCTGTTACCACCCACAAACGGCCTCTACTGTCAGTCATTCCACTGGGCTGTCTTTGCTGGGTGAGCAAGCAAACTAGTTTGCGCACGCACACTGCGATGCATGTGCAAATGCATAACATCGGCCGCGAACGAGTGAGCGGCCGCTTGGCGAATGGGTCTGAATCAGGACCATAGCACAATATGAGACACAAAAATGTTAATAGTGGTTGAACACTACCTATAATAGAGCATGAGAGAGACATGAAAATGAGAAGCAAGGAAAAAAAGATTAAAAAAGGAGGGTGGGACGGGACTATCAACTGGAAGAGGTAATAGAGCAAGTACATTAATAAGATAACATTATAAACTAGTGGAGAAAGCGTTGGGAAATAGCTGAGAAAAAATCAGTAAAAAAAAACTAAAGAAGAGAGCAGCAGTGACTGGTTTTGGTTTTGTATTTTTCCCAAAAATTTACACATAATCACATAATTTGAGCCTTTTTTGTTCCTAGCGTATAACCCCAATAACATTAATTTACACTCATTTCAGTCAATTTTGATCACCTCACAGCTCACAATACTGTAGGCCAAAAGGTTGCACCGAGCTAGCTGGCTAACCAACAAACGGTATACAATCGGGAAGCCAGCTGCCGGAATCCCAGCAGCCGGCTTCCCGACTGCTTTATCCCGGCGTGGGATAAATGACCAGCGTCTATATCTAAATGCCTGTCATTTCCCCGACGCTGGGAGACCGGAGCCCGGCAGCCCAATCGAAGGGATGCCGGGCGCCGCGAGCGGACAGCCGGGGGGGAGGGTTAGGTTTCGGGCACCCGGGGGGTCTTAGGGTTAGGCAACCCCTCAAGGGACTTAAGTTTAGGCAGCGGGGAAGAGGGGGGAAAGGGTTAGGCACTTAGAGGGGGGATTAGGGTTAAGCACAAGGGGGAGGATAGGGTTAGGCACCCCTAAGGAGGGTTAGGGGGGTTAGGGTAGATTAGTTAATACTTACCTTACCACGATCGGGATTTCCCATTTTTTGCCCACAAAATCAACTTGGTTGTTCAGAAAAAAATTTTTTAAATTAAAGGGGCATGTAGGAGATGCTGTCTGTAGCCATAAATATTTCTGGACATTTCCGATTTCAGCAACCGCATGTTGAAGATTTCAGCAGCTATGGCAGTTCAACTTCGAACATGGCATATCAGTAAACAAATGTGTGGGGCTGATGATAGGCGGCGGTATTTAGACACCTATCATTAGTCCCATCCTGGGTTTTCACAGTCGGTAAGCCGGTGGTCGTCATTTCGACTGCCGGCTTCCTAACTACGTCTCGTCTGTTTGAGCTCCACAAAACAAGCTACCAATGGGCATAAGTCAGATAACAGTATTGTTAATCCTCTCTACAGTTGGAAGCGGTTATTCTACTCATCTGATTCCTCACCCTCAGTGTGTACATTATACTCACACAATATGTTAAGCAGGGGCGGATTGGGTGGGTGGTTATTTTAAGGTGGTTATTGAAGGGAGGGTGCTGTGAGGTGGACATTGAAGGGGGAGAATGCTGTGAGGTGGACATTAAAGGGGTTGGGGGGGTGCTGTGAGGTGGGCAGTGAAGGAGGAGACTGCTGTGAGGTAAACATTGAACGGGGAAGACTGCTGTGAGGTGGACATTGAAGGGGGAGAGTACTGTGAGGTGGACATTGAAGGAGCTGGGAGAGAAGAATACTGTGAGGAGGACAATGAAGGGGCCAGGGGGAGTGCTGTGAGATGAGCACTAAAGGGGGAGTGCTGTGAGGTGGATATTGAAGGGGCTGGTGGAGTGTTGTGAGGTGGACATTGGTGTGGCAGGGGGTTGCTGTGAGGTAGACATTGACGAGAGGGGGTTTGCTGTTTTCCTTGTTGCCCTCAAAGAAACATTTTAGATGTCTTAGATGCCATACTAGCAGGTTTCTAAATACTTTTTTCCCATCTGTTACTTTCCATTTTTAATAATTGTTTTATTTAAATTATTTTACTAGAGCTGTGAGATTGCATTGTAATTTCACTTATGCATTTTTATTAGAGATGAGTGGATCCACCCTCCAGTGTGTACACAGAAAGAGATCCAGATCCACCCAAACTTCCAGATCCGAGACATGAGTTCAGCTCGGGGTTTCCCGCATAACTCAGACCTCAAAATGAGGCAAAACTTCATCCTCCTGCTGTCGGATTCTCGCTGGTTTTGGATTCTATAAAGGTCCCTGTGATCGTTGCCATTTTCACTCCGGCTGTGGAGTGAAGCTAGCAGACGTGTGTAGTTACTTACAACTTGTCAACCTACTGTGTTGTCCAGTCGGAGTCTGGGACTGAAGGCTGCTGCTGTGTTGTCCATAAAGGGACTGGGTCTGCAGTATATAAAGGTGGATTCTGTGAGTGCTGCAGCTGCCGTGTTATTTGTCCTGTCCTTCAAGGGGCTAGGGCTGCAGTCCATAAAGGGGTGTGCTGTTGTCCAGGGGAAGGGGGTGTGTGCTCTGGCAATCAGGGGTGCTCTTCTCCAGTTTAAGAAAAATAAAAGTGTTTTGTTTGGTGTGTGTGCCTTAGCAACTTAGTTGTGCTATTATTGTTTGGTGACACTGCCGGCCAGACCACAGTTTATCATCCATGTATTTGTGACACTGCACTGCAGCTGGTCTGTCCTCACTCAACAGGGGTGCTTTGTTGTCCATAAAGAAAGGGTGCTGTCTGTGTTGTTCATCCAGGGGCTGCTGTCTCGCTAAGCGGTGCTCTTCCACCGTTTAAAAAAAAAACTAAAAGTGAAATAAAATTAATATCAAATCACAAAAAAAAAGATATTTTTTTTTTGTGTGTGTGCATTAGCAACTTAGCTGCGCTATTATTGTTTGGTGACACTGCCGGCCAGACCGCAGTTTATCGTCCACATATTTGTAATTCTGCAGGTAGTCTGTCCGCACTCGGCAGGGGAGCTTTCTTGTCCATAAAAAAGGGGTGCTCTCTGTGTTGTTCATCAAGAGGCTGCTGCCTCGTCCAGGGGTGCTCTTCCCCAATGTAGTTATTCTTGTTGTTATTCTTTTCTTATTCATAAAAAATCTTGTGACACTGTAAGTGGTAGCAAAGTGTTTTATTCTTTTCTTATTCAGAAAAAATCTTGTGACACTGTAGGTCATTGATACTGCAGCATAATATTTAAAATTGGTACAAATTGACATGTGTGCTGCACCCCACTTCATTCATGTTTGTTGATATGGAGAACAATCAGTTGAGAGGAGAGCAGGAACCACATATTAGTGCTGGAGCTGCTGCCAGTGCCACCAATCATGACGATACTAGTCTGTCTACATCATCTACTAAAGCAGACGGCCAAGGACATACAAGGCTTAAGTCAGGGCATCTAAAATCAAGAACCAATCTTTTACAGTGGTAAAGAAAAAACATCAAAGGGAAAATTAGCTGCAGAAAAACATAAAATTGGCAATATGCGTTTCACCACACGAAGTGGCAAGGAAAGGCTAAGGCCTTGGCCTTTATTTATGACTGGTGGTTCTGCCTCTTATGATGATGTAAGCACAAGTGAACATGCTGACTTAGAAATCGGGGATGCTTCTATAGAAGTGCACCAGGATGAGCAGGATATTTGTGTAGCTGATGCTAATAAGTATGTTGATGATGAGGATGCTGATGATGAGGATGCTGATGATGATGATGTTGTTGATGAGGATGTTGTTTGTGTAAGTCAGGCCCCAGTAGAAACAGTTGTTGCCCATGATAAGGAAAAGACCATTGTCATGCCTGGGCATTAAACAGAAAAATCCACTTCTTATGTGTGGAGTTATTTCTACCCAAATATAGACAACAATTGTCAAGCCATGTGTAACCTTTGTAATGCCAGAGTAAGTAGAGGTTGGAACCTTAACCATCTAGGAACCTTCTACCTGTTGCATCCTGCAGTGCATCCAAAAGGTTTTTTCAAAATTCAGAAACTTTGGATAAAAAAGTACAAACAAGCAGTCGAGCATCAGCTAACCTTTTCTCTGCTAGATCCAAGCACCTGCCATCTTCACCACCAACACCGTCATCAACAATATCAATCATACAGCAATTGGTTTGTTTGGGCCCCCACAAAACAAGCTACCAATTGGCAGCTGACATTGTTGGCAATGATCACTACATGCACAAACTGGCTTTACAGAGGCAAGATGTTGTCGCCATCATCATCCAATTCCTCATCTTCATTAGTTGCAATTCATCTTCACACAATATTAATTCATCCCTGCTGGAATCCACCATTACAGGTGCCTCTGTAATTTTTGGATGTATTTACCATAGAATTTATAGTTCATTTTGATGGACATCATCTTTTCCACACTTTGATGAAGTAGCCTCAATCGCTGGCAAAGTTCCTGGCTGTGCTGAAAACTCTTTCTGAGTACACACTGGAGGGTGGGCAGCTCAAGTAAAGCAAAGCCAGTTTGTGCAAGGGCCTCCAAATTGCCTTTTTTTCCTGCCAGTAGTCTGACATGCCTATTTGGATGCTATCATTAAAATTTGTAAAATAATCCTCAACCATTCTTTGAATGGTGACCGTATCAGATGGAGTCATGGTAGAGGTCTCATTACTTGTAGGCAATACCCGACCATGTCAAAACATGGTTGTGTGGCTCATCTGCATCACCAGTGGGTCTTTTAGGAAAGTTTATTTTTTTCTCGGCAGATAAAACTGAAGGAGAAGCCACCGCTGCATCACGTGCCACTGGAGCTGACAAATTTGCTTACCAACATCTCTTCAGATCTGTATCCATTGGGAATAAAGAAACACTGTATGACTTAAACCTTAAGTCTTGCATTTGCTCTGTTCAGCTTGTCCACATATCCGTGGTTAAGTGGACAGTAGGTACAACAGCATTTTGAGTATGTTTTTTTTAATGTCCCTGTACAGTTTGGGAATTGCTTTTCTAGTTAAGTGGATTCTAGATGTGATTTGGTAGCAGAGACACAGGACCTCAAATAACTATCTAAAACCAATTGCATTATTTGATGCACATCTAATACCAGCATAGATGTTATGGCGTCAGTGATCCACTGTGAAACTGGGTGACTTGTCATATTTGGTTCACCGTGCAAAGGATTGTTTAGCAGTCAATTGATTTTTAAAGTACTACTAGTAGTCTTCCTGGTGCCCTTCTGGGATGAAAATCCACTGCCAGCAGCAGGAGCAGGCATAGCACTCAAGGATTCTTCTGGGGCAAGGACTGATGTGAATGATTTATATATTTTTTGTAAATGCCTCCTCTCCTCCCCCATAAATTTGCTTCTGAACCAAAATATTAAATTAAATTTACTACTAATCAAATCTTCCTTTCCCTGCCTTCAAACTACATACATACTCCAACTCCCTCAGGCCTCTTGAATAATAAAAACATTTGTTTCCTGATGTGCCATGTTGGAAGTTGAACTGCCACAGCTGCCACAACCTTTGACATGCAGTTGCTGAATGCCAAAAATGTCCAGAAATGTTTATGGCCACAAACAGCATCTCCTGCATGCCCCTTTAATTTTTAAAAAATATTCTGAACTACCAAGTTGATTTTGTGGGCAAAACATGGGACATATGTTCACCTCTGCTCTCCCCTCCTCCCTCATAAATTTGCTTCAGAACAAAAAAATGAATTAAATTTACTACTAATCAATCCTCTCTCTGCCTTCAACTACATATACAGTATACTCCATCTTCCTCAGGCCTCTTGTTAAATGAAAACATATGTTTCCTTATGTGCCATGTTGGAAGTTGAACTGCCACGTGTTTGTGCCACCCACTGCTGCTGCTTAGCTTAGTCAGCCAGCTAGCTTGGTGCAAATTTTGGGCCTAAACCAGATGAAAACATATTGTAAGCTATGAGGAGGTTAAAATTGACTAGAAATGAGTGGAAATTAATGTTATTGAGGTTAATAATACTGTAGGGGGAAAAAAGCCCAAATTATGTGATTTTAGCAGTTTCTATCAATTTAAAAAAAAAAAAAATACAGATCCAAAACCAAAACACACAAGGGCAGTTTTGGAAAAACCAATCCAGATCCAAAACACGAAGGAGATGCAGATCCAAAACCAAAACACTGGGGTCGGCGCACATCCCTAATTTTTATCTTGTGACAAATATTATGATTATTTTACAACTTTTTCTTTACTCTATAAGATAACCAAAACTGCCGGCAATGTGTGGGTTTTACACCCGCCACCCATTACCGCCAGTTTTGTATTTTATTCTTCAAACTTTTGGATCATACATCTGGTAATTTGGCTCAAAAATTGCCATCGATTTTGCAAGATTTACAGTTAGTATTGACAACAAAAGATGAAGGCATTTACATTCACCCCAGAATCTATCACATGGAGGTTAATATATAATATAGACCCCATTCTCTTGTGGCTAGTGAAATGTAGTCTCCTCCGTTATGTAGCTAGGATACAAACAGTGCCGGCCCAAGCCTAATTTTTTTGGTAAGTGGATATAGATTTTGGCGCCCCCTGGTAAAATAAACCCTCATATTTCGGTGTGTGAAATATCAGGAGTACATGGGGAGCCCACATGACAAATTAAAAACATAAAAAAACACACACACATGACACAACATAAAAAAACCAAACACATAGGCCCCCACATGAAAATAATAAAACACATAGGCTCCGTATGAAAAAAAAACACATTAACCCCCACGTAAAAATAAAATACGGGGTAAATTTACTAAAGTTTGATTTTGATTTTTGAGTGATTTGGCATTCGATTTGCATTCGATTTACATTCAATTTTTCATTTGGGTATTTACTAAAGGCCAAATTGAATGCAAAATCGAATTTAAAACCGAATTTTACTCAAATCACACTCAAGTCGAACATCGGAAAAACATTGGTACTTTTACATAAACCAACACACAAATCCCTTATTTACTATTATTTGATTTGAAATCAAACACAAAATCGAACTTCAAATCCCCAAATTAATAGACCTGCTTCATGCTTTTGATTTGAGCATGAGCAGGTCGGATTGTCACAGATACATGCATACATCTGTGAGATGCATGCATGGATCTTACTGTAAAAAGCTTAGAAACAGTTACATTTAGAAAAAAAATTATGTGGGGTGCCCCGCTTAAACAGAACCAGACTTTTCATAGCCAGTCCTGGTTGTCTAAGTACAGTGGAAAAATTGTGTTGGGTTCCACTTGTACTTAGCACAACCAGCACTGGGCTCTGATCCTATCCTGGTTCTGGAATTACAGGGGAAAAAATTGCATAGGGCCCCCCTGTAATCTCCAGAACCAGCACCAGACCCTTTCTAGGGGGGAGCTGATGCCACAGTCAGGGGAGCCCTATCATCGGCCCCACAGCCGAAGCATCAGCCCTGATCACTAGTCAGCCCAGCCCAGGGATCCGAGGGGAGTTGGGGACCCCCCCAAAAAAGTGGACCCCCTCTCCAGGGCACCCCTGGCCTAGTCTGATAGCCCGGGGAGGTGGGTGGCAGGTTGATAGTGTAAGTGTAGTGCATTTGAAATAGTTTTAAATATTGTCTTTTGCTGTGGAACTGCAGGTCCCAGCAAGCTTCCACGCATGCTGGTACTTGGATAACTACAAGTACAACTGGTGATTAAGGCAGTGTTGCGGTACACGCAGCCATATTGTAAGCTGTACACAAGTAGCGGCCAAAATCTTGCGGCGGTTCAGGTCAACCACTATTATGCTAATGGGTCCGATGGTTCTCGATGTTACCGATGTTTATACTACCTTGTGTGCTGATCAGGCTGTGAGTAAAGGGAGATGGGCAGCTTAATATGGAGCTCGGCGTCTGCATCTTGTGCGGTGGTCTCCGTGCATATGCATTGATTAATATATTCTTGCAGAGGACGGGTGCATGCATCTGTTAGCGTGTGTTCCTTGCTGAATCAGGCCCTGTATACTGCGGGAATCATGATTCAAATACATAACATGCAGAGACATAAAACAAGTTAAAGGTGGCCCTAGCCAAATGGGTTTACAATCTAAAAGGTGTGGGGAACAATTGATACATAAGATAACCGAATAACAACTGTAGCTGGTGGTGGGGTATGTGTGTGGCTATTGTAAAGTTGAAGCATTATTAGCCACCAATAATAAAGCCAACATTGATAACTGAGAATTCTAAGCTGCTATGGATGGGGTGACTTGGATGGATGGTGAAGCTATGAAAAATAAACACATCATGATAAAACTCTAAAGAGAGGCAGTTGCTGGCACTGCAAGTGTGCAGCATCCAAACACTGAAGAGAGAGACAACCCCAGCATGGTGCAGAATGGGGGTGTGATGTATGGTGGGGGCATGGTGCGTTATCATGCCTCCCTTTTCATGTGCAGTCCTTTGAGTCTCCCATCCCCAATGTTGGGAGTCATGCAACTATGACTGTTCTTCTACATTCATATTGTCTGAACCACCTTACTCTTAAGTTCTGGAGAAGGATTTGGCATTCGATTTGCATGGACACTTTGCTGGTTATATGATGACTTGCAGTTGCTTAGTAATGATACATTCCTGAGATTAAAGATTCCTTATTGCGGTGAATTCGGGCACTAGGGATTCTTTAATATCGTGAACATACCATAAAAAATTACAACTATGCCCCTTAAACTTAATTTTGCTATTTTGAGATGAACTGGACAGAAGGGTGAAAGCAAAATGACCTACAGGTGCAACACATTTGTAGAAATGTCTGCACCGGTGTTGAGAAGAACCCAATATATTGATTTCCATTGTAGAAAGATGCCACCAGGATGTTTAATGGTTATATCTACAAAAGGTGGCTACTTTGATGAGTCAAAAACATAGATTATATTTTGTTAAACAAAATGATTCTATGATTTTTTTTGTAATCCAATTGTTTATTCGCTTTTAATTTCAGAGCACATGAGACAAAACTAGTGATGAGCAGATCGGTTTTGCTGAAGATCAAATGCACATGAACATTGGGGCTCCAAGTTGAACCGAGTCTTGGCTCAGATCACTTTTGGGGTTCGAGTAGAACGGAGTTCCGGCTCAGGCCTACCTGTAAGTTTGGCTGTCGGATCTAAAAAAAAAAGTGTAGCAGATACTGTTCTGCACACCACGTTGTGGGAAGTGTTTTGCCAGTGAAGGTGAGACTGACATCGCCTGAGTGTGGCAACAGCCCATGTAGACGATCAAGAGTGGGATACTAAATAAAAAGGGAGACTACAGAAGATTATATCATTTTAATTTATGAAATTAGACCATTAGACTTTCTCTCTTAATGGAACTACAGCATTGATTACAGCAAAACCTAATGTATGTGAGACTCAGATATAGCTGCAGGCTATTATTATGCATTTATTTTAGTAATTTTTATCTCAAAGTTTCTGCAGCACCATTAAAGAATATACAGAACATAGCAACAGTGTAACATGGCATATTGTAAGTATGGTACAGTGTAAATTGACATATCTAAGAACAATATACAGCAATGAAATGATAGCATAGGTAGGATGAAGACATGGGTTGAAGGTAGGGCTCACTATCTTGTAGTGCAAGCTGTGTTAGGTTGCATGTAGGGGAGTCAGTTCTGCACTCAAAGTGTCTGTACACAAGGTAAGGTTGAGCATACAGTGGGCCTGATTGAAATGTGGACGCAATGCCGAGGGGAGGGGTGAACAGTCCATGCCAAACTGGGAAGAGTGGCAGGTCAATAGCAGAGAGGTAAGTTGAGATTTAAATGGCGGGAATGTAGACTTTAATGAAAATGTGTGCTTTGGTTGAATATTTGAAGCTCATGAGACTTATGTGACATCAAGGATGGAGAACTTGTGGATCCATCTTACACATTATATGTTATTTCCACTAGGGACCACAGCTGGCTGAGGATTTAGAACAGGGTTCATCTGTAGAAGATCTATGGCAGGGATGACAACAGGCCCCCAACCACCAACATGATGCTTTCCAAAATACTACCATGTGGCATAATACAGAAATACTATACTGCAGAAGAACTGAATGTGATCCAGCAATGTATGTTCATACTAAGACTTTGCATATTTACAATACAAATAAAGCATCATGATGTATCCACCAACATAATCCTAAAATGAAAAGAAAAAAGTTTGGTGATAGCGCACTGACAATATACATAATATAACATTTCTAATCCTTATCAGAGAATAGCTTGTCAATTCTCATGTACATACTATGATTCTCCTCTTTGCTATTAACCCCTAAGGGGTTATCTTTTTTATATAAGTGTCACGTTGGAGTAGTGATCACTAGGAAATGTCCTTCTCACATCACATCAAGAAATGTGTCTTATATCAGAGTTTCCCAGTTATGGACACATTTCTTGATGTCTTAAGGAATAACAGGGGCTGTTGGGAGAGTTAATTAACAGTGAAATTATATTTGCCATAATTATCTTAATATATTATGACAATTACCCCCTGAGATTGTACAATGATGTGTCGTTTTAAGAACAGACTTAATTCCAATACATCAGAGAAGGACATTTCCTAGTGATCACTACTCCAACGTGATCCTTAATTCTCTTGGTTAATTAACACCTGATGATGATGCAAATATAAAACAATAGAATTTGTGTCTGTACATTTGCTATTCAAAACAGTAAACACAAACACACTTATTGTTTGGCTGTATTATAATAAAGTTTAATATCAGTGTATATCACCATACATTTCTGTAGTATCCTATAATCAACAAATATTTATACGCTATTACTATAACATAGGGAAATTTGTATCCCAAACATATTGGAGCGTAATACAGATATATATTACTTATTACCAGCCAATCTTTATTATAACATAATGGAGGCAGGTACATGCGCTGCCACTTATTTTTAAATCACATTTTCTGTCTTTATTACACATCTTTATATTTTACCAATTTTCGCTGTTGCCTTTTCTATATAATTGGTATTAAACTATAATTTATTAAAAGTTATGTTTTAATTAATAGTGCACCACCCATGACAGTTCATTTTCCTTTTCTTTTTGTGTTTATATGTATAATACAGTTGTCAGTGGTAGCACCCCTCAATAATACTTTTTGATGATATATTAGGAGGGCCTCTGTAAATTTCAAATTTTGAGAAAGGATATTATCATTCTTGTGCGACTGTTATTGCTTCTATATCCCTGAAACCTACAAGTCACCTTCTGTCGAATAGTTTCTATAAATATATATGTACATAGCAGAGTTTTTATAATGGATATTCCGCTATCTTTCCCAGAGCATAGTGTTATGTAATAAATACTCTGTCCGTCAAATTGTTGTTCCAGTATTTGCCACTAACTGCTACATGTATCATATGTTAATAACAGTTGTGTTATATGCCAGACGTGATTTTATTCATAGCCATTAGTTATTGTAGTTAGTGCGCACTCATAACAAATAGGATATAATATTCTTATAAGTATCGATTTTAACACATATGTTTAGGTGCTAGACTAGTTTCCCTGTATTAGTGTGATTATCCTGGTTACGATCACATCACTGGGAATTATCATGCAGATAATATCTGCAAATGGATCCACGTTTATCAGATTAGAAACATGTGCTCAATATTAGTAGGATCCACTCTGCATGCCTCAACCAGTGATTAATGCCTGCCAAGTGGTTATATAGGTACACGTTTCAACACTTCTAAATAACAATTCCCTCTCAATGCCCGCATAAAGTTAGCGATGACCGGCAGCATACAGGGAGTACACAGTACCAAGCAAAATCTACTGGGTGGAGCATGTATCTTCAGACCTGGAGTGACACAGGGAGAGCCTGGAGAGATACAGAGGAGGCTTAGAGTGACGGCACCGCTTGAACCTCTAGATACTCCCTAGAATTGACAGAATTGTTGTATGGAGTCATCAGCCAACACACATCATGGGATTCTGAATGATCCATTTTTTCCTACCTACCAACTGGATCAGTCCAAACGCCTCTATTATGTATGTTTTCAAAATGTCCACAGATCCCATCATTTGATAGCCTGTCCAAGGAAACAGTTCGCTCACTAGGGGGGAGGGAGGATTAAAGCAACATGCAAAAGTTGGCTGTTATCTCAAATATGTGTCTTCAACTTATGTTTCAGAATCTTTTTGAGTTACATTTTAAGATACACAAAATTAAAAATTTTAGCATATTGCTGCGTACACAGCAAATATCAACATCATCAACAACTTGAAAACTTTGCCCATCTTGTGTAGGTGTGGTATTTTTCCTTGATAATAGTTTAATTTCAAATATGTGTGACCCCCCCCCACCGAAAAAAAAAAAAATACTGAGTTACAGGGGTTGGTGGTGGTCTGAGTACAACGGGTTGATGGTCCAGGACCAAATTAAATTATTTATGGTCAATGTGACAGGCAAAACTAGTGCGGGTGACTGCCTGCCAATAATAATATATGTGGACAAACAGAATTGCGACCCAGCCCACCACAACATAACTAAACCTAAGGATGACAGATCAGCACAATTTACTTAATTAAAAATATTTGCAGAATTTCTCGACAAGAAACTTTGGGCCTAGGGGTGCCATGCAAAGATTACTGATACTCTAGGATGCCGTGATTCAAAAAAATGTGGGAACGACTGGACTAATCTCTTAACTGGTGTCTGCATACCCATACAGTATTTAACTGCACAAGAAATCCCAGATATGCTTCTCAAAGCAGAAGTAATTGCAAGCATCAGATACATGCAGCTAAGGTCTTTCTAAGCTGTGTCTATTCACAGACAAATTTTACAAGCATCATATTTACAGAGTCCAAACGCACTTGAACAAATCTAAATGTGCGGTCAGCTTAATGAAGTACTACCCTGTACAAATACTTTTCAAAATCAGTTGTCAAAACTAATTATTGCTGTATCCAGTTTGTATGTAACAGGTTGCATAACCTTAACTTTGACCAGTTACTGAATTCTATTGTGTATTAAACAAACCATATTATGAATCACTAATGTCCAGATGAGACTATTGGGTTTGAACAAAAAGGGAAGAAAAAATCCTTTACTGACTAGAATGTTTTAAGCCTTTCTGTTTCACATTACCACTCCATCCAATTCCCCAACCTTAAATGGACAAGAGGATATTAAATAGTACAACACAAAATTATTCTGTTTATAGCACAAAGGAAGCTTTTATTTTCTGCTTGAACAAGAGAATTTCAATGGCTACGTCATTGTTGGAAGACGCTGTGTTGATCTTGCCAAATGAGGCTTGTGCAAGAGTTACAACTATCCTGATAAGAAACAGTACTGCTGAAATATATTTCCAAAGATTTTTAGCTGTAATATCAAAAGCTTAATGGAGAACTGTTATGTGAAGGCTGTTCTGCTCCAACAGGTGCCGATAAACCCTCTCCCAGAACTTTTTTGTAATTTTTTTTTTAATCGACACCTGCTTTTAAGTGTACCTGTCATCTACAAATGGTGAGGTGTGGTATAAAATGTTGATACTCCAAATGTAGGAATTCATTATGTTGGTACTATAATGTCAACATGGGCTGAATGTCCACATTTACTGTGTCGACATTGACATAATGTCGACTTTTCAGAATATCGACATTGTGGATGTTAACAGCCAGAATGTTGTCAGTGCTTTCTTAGAGGGACCACAACCGTAACTCTAATAGCAGCCTTAATCTTAATTGCAGCCTAACCCTAACCCTGAGCATAACCCTTCACTATTGACATTAATGATGTCGACATTAGGTCAGTGTCGACATTATGAACATGTCAAAATTCTGATTACATCCCCAAATGGTGGAGTCATGGCAGTCATATTATTCGTATTTATCACTTCATTAATATCAGATACAAACATTAGTGTGGCTACTTTGAGTTCTGATAGAGAAAAGTGCTATTTAAATAAAATTATTATTATTAGTGCCTAACACTATCAATGCTAAAATGTTTGAGGATGCAAAGAAGACACACAAGTTGTGACCAGAATAAACTGAACTGCACAATAATAGAGTCTAAGAGAAAAAGACTGGTGCTTTCATTAGAAGTTGAACTTTATATAGAAGTCAATTGGTTCTCCCCTTTTTAGCCATCATATATCACCTCATAAAGTAGGTCTCAACAAATATTTTAAAATCTAGAGCCACTCTACAAATGCAGGGGCCAAGTATTTTTTTTATTTTTATTGACATTGTATACATTGGTAAATAACAATGAGTTCAATACAAACAATTGTTGATCAGTCCCGCACATTGGCTTTTAGGAAGTTGACACATTCCTTATTACAGAACCACTTGAACTCATGGATGTTGGTGGGCAGTATTGGATTAGGACCCTGCTTCAGGTCTTGGCAAAGCATTCTATTGGATGAAAGTCTGGACAATGATTTTGTCATTCCAAAACATAACATTTCTTCTGCTTGAACCTTTTCTTATAGACTGAGTTCTGTGTTTCGGGTTTAAAGTTGTATGCAATGAGGTTCTTCTGTAGAAGTTGCTGGTACAATCCATAATTGATAGGTGTTTTTCATGTGGCACCAAAACTGACCCAAACAATGACACTGCTACCAAGATTTTTCACAGTTGGGATGAGGTTCTTATGTTGGAATGTGGAGTTTGAGTTTCTCTAAGCATAACCTTTCTCATTTAAGCCAAAAAGTTCTAATTTACACTCATCCATACACAGAGTATTCTTCCAGTAGTTTTTTAGGTCATCCAGGTGGTCTTTAGCAACCTGGAATTGGTTGAAAATGTTCTTACTGGAGAGTTGGTGCTTCCTCCTTGCTATCTCCAATGAACACAGAGCCTGATTCAGAGCCGAACGCTCTGACCAGAGCGCTGGCTCTGAATCAGGGCCCTCCTCCATGAAAATGGAGCGTCCTCCTGGACGCTCACATAGCTGTGGGTGACCACTCACAGCTTATGCGAGCGTCCATGATGATGGTCGCGATGGTCAAGACCATCGCGACCATCGGGATTGCGACGGAGACCCTGCGGTAGGGTCTCGCTGCTGCAAGCCCTGGAGTGATTTTGGCTCTATCAGAGCCGGCTTCCCATGGGAATGCCTCCGTCTGGCAGCCACGCCCCCGGCACGCCCGCCAAAGGGGGCATGCTGTCAATCAACATCAACAGCACGCCCCCTTTGGTGCGAGACCCGGAGCAACGGAGAGCCCGTCGCTATCCGGGTCTCGCGCATGCGCACAACGGAGCTCCCTCCGTCATGCGCTTGTGCAGTGGGGCAACATCGACCCGCTTGCGAGCGTCCTGCGCTCGCGAGTGGGTCTGAATGACCCCCACTGTTATTGTTCAGGGTTTACCTGATTGAGGACTCATGAACACTGACATTATCCAGTGCAAGAGAGGTCTGCAAGACATTATCCTGGGGTTATTTGTGATCTCCTAGAATATAATATGCCTTGTTCTTGGGATCGTTTTTGTTGACCACATGGAGAATTGTATACATTTCTACACAATCTGCCAAAGTGACACAGAAGCACCTTGTTCTCACTTGGGGTACAATCCTTCCTCTCAGTATTCTGCTTACTCTTCATCCACTGTTGTCAGAGCCTCCCCAAGGAATAATATATGGAAGGAAGAAGGGAGCAAAATGCATCTAGTATACAAGTATTAACCTTTTATATATAATGGTACTTTTATCAAAACTGCACTTACAATACAACATGACAAGGCAAGCGTATCACAAAAATTTACAAATGTGTGGAACCTCACGAGTCCTTACATCATATCGGGTTTAGATGTTGCAGGAGCATGTCAAAAATAAAGTCTACACCAAGCAAGTCACTGGAAAACGCTCAGAGCTCCAATCTAAATGACTTTCAGGACCAAAAACCTTCTGGTTGTCTGCAAAGGGTCCTCTTACCACCAACGTGTTTCAACCACTTACCTGCTCTCATTTTCAAGCTGAGAACAAGGTGTTCACTATGATGTTTTTATCTTTCTTTGTTTGCATGTGATTGGAATACTCTGGAGATCCATACGGCATGTATATCGGCTCAATCATCTTAGTATCTTGTACCATTTGCTCATTCGCTTACCTGTTTTTGCTATTTCTGTATTGATATTTTATTTGAAAAATATTGTGGGGGAGATGCAATTAAACCTTGGAGACAGATAATGTAGCAAGAGATAAAGTACCAACCAATCAGCTCCTAACTGTCACTTTACAGGATGTGTTTGAAAAATTACAGTAAGGAGCTGATTGGTTGGTACTTTATCACTCTCCACTTTATCTCTCTCCAAGGCTTAGTACATCTCCCCTTGAGTATGAATAGAAGTGACCTGAGTGTGCAGAGTCAACACCATTCCCTATTTTACTATTTTACTGATCCTCCTAGAGATTCACATACGTTTTCTGACAAAGAAAAGTAATATCAGATCATTTTGATCTAAAAATTAATAAAAAATATAATTTTTCGTATTATATGATTTGTTGAGTAGATGAAGATCTGAACTCCACCTTGAAGATTTGCGTTCAGCATCTTGTTACATTGATCTTTTATACGGAAGGCTTCTAGGATCGTCCGCTGTTTCCTTGGCTTCATGTATTATAGGAAGTTGACATTCTGTTGAAGACTGGACATTTTCCTATTCTATGATGGTGTAAAGCTGGGTACACATTTATTTATTTATTTATTAACAGTTTCTTATATAGCGCAGCAAATTCCGTTGCGCTTTACAATTTGCCTATATGTAGACGTTATGTTGTCCTATCCGGCGGATCGGGCCAACACATTGTCAACATCGGCCACTGTGTACGCACTACTAAAGTCCAAGCACGCTCCTGTTTGATCGTCACTCACATAATTAGATTGGCCCTACTAGCAGCTCAATATGACAATCTGGCTGATGACCCCATGCAGCGGGATGCGGCTATCAGATGGTCGTACACAGTATCATGTAATGTGTACCAGTCACCCAATATGTCGTCCCATCGGTGGTGCGGCCGTCCTTTGCATTACTGGATACACACATCATTAAGTGTGTGCCCAGCTTAAATCTATTTTGTCCTGATACTGTTTGTAGTAACTACCAGCAGTTTTGGTCAAATTGGCCTATATAGAGTTGAACGCATGACACAAATACTATTAACATGACCTTGAACTTCACCAACATGAACTCCCACAACATCCCATTAATGCCCCTTCAGCCACAAATGAGATGCCACCGGGTTGCGTACAGCTTTAAATCACACATAGATGCGTGCACTCTGGTACGGTGAATGCGCAATTTTAAAACACGCAAAAACCACCTGCTAAACTGACTTTTCCTCAACTTTGCATCAGCCCCTATGTTATAAGGCTCTTTTGACCTATTCTAATTAGCTAATAAACAGTGACATCACTGAGATATGTCATAGACATTTGTACTACTCGGAAGTTTAAGGCTAAATTTTAACGTGTAATTAGATATAGTACTATTAGGATAGATTGCATACTGTACTAAAGATGCAATTCTCTTGTGGCTCTGGGGAATATGTATCAAAAGACAGTGACAAAATAGAGAATCTATCCATAGCAACCAATGCATTTCTAGCTATAATTTATCTAATACATTCTATAAAATGGTAGCTAAGATCTGACTGGTTGCTATGTGTATGTTCTCCACTTGTACTCTTTAAAAGGATTGACTCATCTTCCCCTTTAATGCCTTTATCTTTGTCACTCTGTGATGTTACAAGTTATTAGTGTTTTACTACACAAAATCCTAATGATGCATTCTTATTCATGACTCGGTGTTACTAATTCCTGGTGAATTAGGCTACAGACTATGGTGCCATCCTCTTCATATCTTTGTTACGTCATTACTGCCTAGTGAATTATTCTGTAGATTATGGTGCAATCCTCAGCATATCTTTGTTAGGTCATTTATTCCTGGTGAATTAGGCTGCAGACTATGGTGCAATTCTCTTCATGGCTTTGTTATGTCATTTCTTCCTGGTGAATTAGGCTGTAGACTATGGTGCTATCCTCTTCACATCTTTGTAACGTCATTACTGTCTGGTGAATTAGGCTGTAGATTATGGTGCAATACTCTTAATGGCTTTGTTACATTATTACTTCCTGGTGAATTAGGCTGCCGACTATGGGCGTGATTCAGAGTTGGGAATAGAGAGAGATATCTCTCTCAACTGATCATCTTGGTGAAACCATGCTGCACTGCAGGTGGGGCAGATTTAAAATGTGCAGAGAGATTTAGATTTGGGAGGGAGGTGTCCAAACTGACATCTAAATTGTAGAGTAATAATAAACTGTGCAGTATTTGTGGGCTACATGTAAAAGCAGCCAGTATTTACCCTACATGCAAAAAAAAAAATGTATATACACCCCTTGCATAGCAACATGGTTTGTAGAGGTACACAGTTAAGTGCTATCTCTCTCTCTATTCCCAACTCTGAATCAGGCCCTATGGGTGGTATACAATTAGTTTTGCACCCGCGATAAAGTTTTGCATGCTGGACTTTTCGCATACATTGCGTCTTTTGGCCGCAGAAACTTATTGGAAGTGTCCCAGCTATTCGCCGTATTCAATTCCAAAAGACGCGAAAGCGGCGACACACGAAGTCAGAACAGGCGGAAAGTGGTGTCTGAATCGGGGAAATTAGCCTGAACCCCCCAAAAAGATGCAGAAACTTTAGGTATCAATGTAGTGGTGCCCGATTAGTCCTAATAAAACTGTTTGGGGGGCTTAAGTTAGTACAATTGCCTCTAATTAGCGTCTTTGCACAAGTAGTGAAGAATGACATAAAGCAGTTTTATTTTGGAGAAAATAAGTAGTGCGTCAAATTTGGGGTACCTGACAGTGGGTGCAAGCATTTATGTCTCTAAAGTGAAGTTTTAATAAAAGTGAAATTCCTCCGTCATAAAAACACCTGCAATCCCAAAAACATTTGACCCATTCTTAGAGCACCCCCAGAAGCTTATTATCCTAGTTTTGGAATTTGTCCCCCCACTTTGTGCTTTTTTGCCCCCAAAATGAAAGTACTTTTTTGGGTGTTCTTAATTTTTGTTCCTGGAATTTTTTGATGCAGTTGTCCTTTGGGGGCTGTCCCAAGGGTTCTGAGTGGTTTCCCCATCTTTGCACCACAAAATAAAAAAAATTAACTTCTTTTCTCCTGCTATTCAGAGGCAAATCTTTTTCGCCTATTACATTGCATTGACTTACTGCGTACGCAAAAAGTATTTGGAATTGAATACGGAGATGAGTTTCCGACAGGCGAAAAGTCACAAGTGGCGATACCTTTTTGCGGATCTCGGCTTTTCGCATCTAATTGAATACGGCCCTATGGTGCAATCCTTTTCATGTCTTTGTTACATCATTACTTCATGGTGAATTAGTCTGTAGATTATGGTGCAATCCTTTTCATGTCTTTGTTACATCATTACTTCATGGTGAATTAGTCTGTAGATTATGGTGCAATCCTCTTCATGTCTTTGTTACGTCAGTACTTCCTGGTGAATTAGTCTGTAGAATATGGTGCAATCCTTTTCTTGTCTTTGTTACGTCATTACTTCCTGGTGAATTAGTCTGTAGATTATGGTGCAATCCTCTTCATGTCTTTGTTACGTCATTACTTCCTGGTGAATTAGTCTGTAGATTATGGTGCAATCCTCTTCATTTTTTTGTTACGTCATTGCTTCTTGGTGAATTAGTCTGTAGATTATGGTGCCATCCTCTTCATGTCTTTGTTACGTCATTACTTCCTGGTGAATTAGTCTGTAGATTATGGTGCAATCCTCTTCACGTCTTTGTTACGTCATTACTTCCTGGTGAATTAGTCTGTAGATTATGGAGCAATCCTCTTCATGTCTTTGTTACGTCATTACTTCCAGGTGAATTAGTCTGTAGATTATGGTGCAATCCTCTTCATGTCTTTGTTACGTCATTACTTCCTGGTGAATTAGTCTGTAGATTATGGTGCAATCCTCTTCACGTCTTTGTTACGTCATTACTTCCTGGTGAATTAGTCTGTAGATTATGCTGCAATCCTCTTCATGTCTTTGTTACGTCATTACTTCCTGGTGAATTAGTCTGTAGATTATGGTGCAATCCTCTTCATTCCTTTGTTATGTCATTGCTTCTTGGTGAATTAGTCTGTAGATTATGGTGCAATCCTCTTCATGTCTTTGTTATGTCATTACTTCCTGGTGAATTAGTCTGTAGATTATGGTGCAATCCTCTTCATGTTTTTGTTACGTCATTACTTCCTGGTGAATTAGTCTGTAGATTATGGTGCAATCCTCTTCATTTCTTTGTTACGTCATTACTTCCTGGTGAATTAGTCTGTAGATTATGGTGCAATCCTCTTCATGTCTTTGTTATGTCATTACTTCCTGGTGAATTAGTCTGTAGTTTATGGTGCAATCCTTTTCATGTCTTTGTTACGTCATTACTTCCTGGTGAATTAGTCTGTAGATTATTGTGCAATCCTCTTAATGTCTTTGTTACGTCATTACTTCCTGGTGAATTAGTCTGTAGATTATGGTGCAATCCTCTTCACGTCTTTGTTACGTCATTACTTCCTGGTGAATTAGTCTGTAGACTATGGTGCAATCCTCTTCACGTCTTTGTTACGTCATTACTTCCTGGTGAATTAGTCTGTAGATTATGGTGCAATCCTCTTCATGTCTTTGTTACGTCATTACTTCCTGGTGAATTAGTCTGTAGATTATGGTGCAATCCTCTTCATGTCTTTGTTACGTCATTACTTCCTGGTGAATTAGTCTGTAGATTATGGTGCAACCCTCTTCACGTCTTTGTTACGTCATTACTTCCTGGTGATTTAGTCTGTAGATTATGGTGCAATCCTCTTCATGTCTTTGTTACGTCATTACTTCCTGGTGAATTAGTCTGTAGATTATGGTGCAATCCTCTTCATGTCTTTGTTACGTCATTACTTCCTGGTGAATTAGTCTGTAGATTATGGTGCAATCCTCTTCATTTCTTTGTTATGTCATTACTTCTTGGTGAATTAGTCTGTAGATTATGGAGCAATCCTCTTCATGTCTATGTTACATCATTACTTCCTGGTGAATTAAAAAGCTGCTTGTTCATAACTATTAGTTCAGCCTGTTAAAATTTTCTATACACTTTATTCGCACACTGCATTTATACCAAGTCTGAATACTGTATGCTATTATCTTTGGAAAATGATTTCTAGAATGTTGTGTTAAGTCCAGAAAAGTGAGTGAATATAGTGCAATTGTCTTAGGGTGGGCCGTAACTAGGGTAGTGTGACCTGTGCCATGGCACAGGGCACCGCAGGGTAGGGGGCACTGTTTGGGCCTGTCAAGTTTCCTGTTTATTATCATTCTCACTTGTAGCTTCCTCTTCTTTTATCCTCAGCATCTTCTGGCCTCCCCTATCTCTTCCCTGGCCCTTCCCCATGAGGATGAGGCCATGGCCCTTTTTCAGGTGCATTATCTTATGTCCCTTTTTAAAAAATGGGAAGGGGGGGCGCCAATGCTCTCTCTGGCACAGGGCACCAAAAAGTCTAGTTACGGCCAGGGTCTTAGGTAAACCAATATTGAAGATATATGAGGTAACTAGTACGTATCAGTATAAAGCAAGTTCTTCACTTTCCTAATATCAAATTTCCCTTTACATGCTGTTTTCTGGAATATTCTTTGTAATAAACAGAGATATGTTCTGATAACAAGTGCCAAAATGTATGATATAAAATGGTTCCATTGTGAAGTAGAGAGCATTCCAAGCCCTGAAATAATGCAATTATCTGGAGATTGTGTAACCCAGCAACCTCACCTTGTTTACAGCACATTGGAATTAGCCCAGCATAGAATCTCATACCCAATGTTCAGACAATTTCAGATTTTATTGAAGCATGCATAGAACATATCTGTGCAAAAGTATACACTATAAGCAATAAGGAGAATACATTTCCAATTAAATCTATATGTAAATCTATGGGGCATATTCAATTGGGTGTGAGAATACCAAAAAACCCGCACCTACGAGGTTTTTCCTGCAGGTGCTTTTTTTTTGTTATTCAAATAGGTGGAGATTTTTTCGCGCCGGGAGATTGTTATTCGCGCACCTCCAGAGCAAGTGTGATTCTTCCTAAAACCGTTAATTTGCTCTGTCATCCCGGCGGTACCCCCCCTGAGGACTAATTAAGCAATTGGAAGTTTCCAATTAGCTTAATTAGTCCTTAATTACTTATCTTCAGCAGCACTGTCTTTTTCATCCAGCGTCGGAAACAGGTATGTGTGTGTGAGTGTTTGTTACTGTTTGCAAATATGTAAGAGTGTGTGTGTGGCCCCCCAGTGTCTGTGTGCTCCCCCCGGAATTGGCGCTGGGAGAACTACATCTCCCAGCAGCCCCTGCCCCTCCTACTAGCCCGTGGAGCCTCCCAGCAGCCCCCGGGACACCCAGCAGCGCCCTCTCCAGTGAGAAGATAAAGGGGAGGCCACTGGGAGCCGTGGAGTCCACCGGAGACCCCTGGGCAGGTGAGTGCAGAATTTTTTTTTCTTACGCCGCGCAGGGTTTTCAGAGCTGAAAACCCCGTGACCACTTTTAAAAAATTGGATACCGCGGGTATCGGGAGAGCGCATACTCACCGCATTCCAAAATTGGGCGTGAGGTTTTTTACCTCGCTAAACCTTACGCCCAGTTGAATATGCCCCTATATGTAACTCACAACAATCTCATGCACATATTATGTTGAAATTAGCTCATTGATATGTGACTGAGTTGAAGTGCCTTACACAGGCACATTCTGCCCTCTTCTTCTAGCTTCGGCAGTATTTCATTTCCCCAATGTCACTCTGGTCACCAACCACTCACTGCCAGAGCAAGCACAGATGGTGACATTGTGGGTATGCAGTCAGGAAGCTGGCGGACATAATCTTGACAGCCGGCTTCCTGACTGCTTAATCCCGGTGAGGGTTAAATGACCGGCGTCTACATCTAGACACCTGTCATTTAACCGACGCAGGTAGACCGATGCCCGGCATCCCGATCGAAGTGATGCCGGGTGCTGCTGTGGACAGCCGCGGGGGGGGAGGGTTAGGCACCCCCAAGGGGGACTTAGGGTTAGGCACCCCCCCAGGGAGACTTAGGTTTAGGTGGCAGGGAGGGGGGGTTAGGTTTAGGCACTAGGGGGCGAAGGTTAGGGTTAGACACCCTAAAGGAGAATTAGGGTTAGGGTGGGGGATTAGGTTAGTGAATACTTACCTGGGGATGATCGGGATTTTCATCCTGATTGGGCAACCACTGTCGAGATTTGAACCGCCGGCCAGGGGTCCGGCGGTAAATCATACCATTTCCACATTGTGAGAGTGGTAAAAACAGAATAGGAAGAATAGGAAGTAAACTCTCTCCTCTAGCACTACTCATCCCATCCTATCATTTACTCCTCTACAGTGACTGCAGGAAGTTATGGGCCCCTTTAGGAGATAGAGATTTGGATATTGGGAGCCATGAGAACCCAATCTCTGCTTCACCAAAGGGAGGAATTGCCTCAAATAACTGTATGTATGTATATATGAAAAAAATGGAAATTGACTCTGGGCGACAATTCCGTTTAGTGTATATAAAGTGCTGTTGTGTAAGGTGCATTCCATATATTGAAAATAAAAACTGAATTAATAGGTTACTATCAAAGTGATAAGTGCAATAAAATATGCTATATAAAGTGCTATTGTGTAAGGTGCATAACATACAGTAAATAATTTAGTAGGAACTCTGTTAAAATATTACTATCAAAGTACAAAAACCAAAATAAAGGCAGTGCTAATTGTAATAAATAATTTAAAAGTGTACAGTTTATTACAATGATCAAAGCAATAGACAAATAAAAAACATCAAATAACCTCTATATGGTAGTGGATTCTTAAAGTAAAACACAGCATACACCAAAAAATAAATATGATAAAATATATTTTAGAGGAGATTAAATAGGAGCTTATCTGAGTCAAGGTGTAAGGGAATAAGTGTTTACCAGGACAAGAGGTAATAGTCCCCAACGTGTTTCGTCTACTGACTTCTTCATGGGGATGGAGTTTAGAATATATTATCCACCTATTTATACCCCTTCAAGTTTCATTAGGGATCAGTCACTTCCAGGTCAGCATTGAGCCAATAGAAACATAAAACAGAGTGCATTCTCCCCTGAAACTACTATATGGATGAGCCATATACCACAAATTAACATTGGACCACAATTTATACTAAAAATATATATAAATAAATATTAAACAGGCCTCATCTTCCCTCAAGTGTAAATGGTTCCGCCCAAAGTCTGGGGCGACACGTCACTTCCGTCCGCATGTTCAGTGACATGTCAATTCCACCCTCATGTGTAAGTACTTCCGCCCAAAGTCTGGGGCAACACGCCACTTCCCTCCGCCGCTCATTCAGTGACACGTCACTTCCGTCTGTGCTCTCAACCCTGGATATTGTCTTCCCTTGCTTCCACCCTGGCGTTGAGTCCGGGCAAGTGCTCTGGTCCCTTCCGCCCTCAGTTCTCTGTATGATGTGGACTTTAGCGCTCAGCTGATGAACTTAGCCTGATTCCGCCTTCTCGCTTGTTAAGGCGCCCCCTGTATGGATTTTGAGGGTCCCTGCAACTGAGCAGAATGAATCATAAATATATGGCATATAAGTTCTATTGGAATGGAGTAGGTCATTTAAATATTATATTTACCAATACCAAAATTGTACTGGCTAAATGGAAATATATTTAAAAAAATGTCATTGATTAATGGGAGAACAAATCATGATATATAAGAACATAAGCAAAAAAAGAAGAGGGGAGAAAAAGACATAATAATAAAAATAAAAATAAATAAATATATATATCTTGTATATTTTAAAAAAATCCTTCCCAAGATGAAGATATTCGATAAAAACCTGTCCATTGCTGAAAACATACTCCAATCCTAAATAATAAGTCCTCAATGGCAATAAGTTGAGGTAGGTGTGATATTAACATTCAAAGGATGATCCTGCTCCAAAAAAGTTTTGGAAGGTGTTTGAATATCTTCTGGGAAATGGTTAATCAAATCTTCAGGTGGTCCATTTCTTGTTTGATGGGGTCGCCACTTGGACTCTATAGTATCTACAGTACCAAGTATTCCTAGGAGGTCTCCCATCCCAGTACTGACTGACTGGGCCCAGTCATGTATAACTTCCAAGATCAGTAAAGATTGGGCACACACACACTGGTATGACAGTAAATACTTTCTGAGTACCCACATGTCATCATCCTTGCCACCACTTTTTAAAAAAAAAACACATCAGGTTAATTAGGCTAGGATGGTGACGTCTTATAGAAAAGTCAAAATCTATTTTCTGTATCTGGTATTCTCTCGGGATATCCCATAGCTTTCGTTGAAGCCTTTTGGAGCCATAGTGTTGAGTTCGAAAATCCAGTACATTTCATGTCTGGAAAGATTTCATAAATCACCTCCTCTTTCACCCAAAGTCACTTGTTCAATTGCCTTAAATGTTAGATCCTCAGGATTGGAGTTATGGTTAGTAATAAAATGTTTAGAAACTGCATGTCCTTCAATTTTGTTTTTACTGTTCCTAATGTGTTCCTGGATATGTAGCTTTAGTAGTCTCTAGGTTTTCCCAATGTATTTAATTCCACAGGTGCACTCCAACAAATAAATAACTGAAGTGGAATTAAAATTCATGAAACTTTTAATCGTAAATTCCTTTGACCCTTCTGAATTTGTGAAAGTTTTCCAATTGGAATGCAGATACTTGCAAATATTGCAATGCCCACATTTATAGCTACCCTTACAACTTATGGACCCACCAGTGCTCATCTTATTTTCTTTTCTCAACATGCTGGGTGCAAGTAAATCATTCAGGTTTCTGGTCTTTCTGAAGATGATCTGTGGTTTGGGTGGTAGTATTTCTTTTAGGACTGGGTCCATTAAAAGAATATTCCAGTTTTTATTCAAAGATTTTCTAAGTTTGTTCTCATGACCATAGTACATTGTAACGAATGAGACAATGTCTTTCTTCTGGTCCTCGTTACTTCTGTATTTTAAGAGATTATTTCTGTCCATTTATTTGGTCTTATTTAGGGCTTTCTTTAAAGTCTCTACTGGGTACTGTTTCTCTCTGAATCTTTCAGCATATATATCCAGTTGTTCATTGCATATTCTCTGATCACTGCAGTTTCATTTGATCCTATACAATTGAGAGTAGGGAATATTCTCTTTCTATTTCTTTAGGTGGCAGCTTTGTAACTGTTAGTGTCAACACTTTTGAAAAAAAATTTGTAGAGATTTCACTTCCTTCCCCTGTTAAAACCATGTCTGAAAACTCAAAGGTCATAGTATTAAAATTAGATGTAAACATCAAGTTCATATTATTATTGGAAACACATGATAAAAACTGGTTAAAATTTTCCTCTTGTCCTTTCCAAATAATTAAAATATCATCTATATATCATTTATACAGTATGATGTTATCCTTAAAAGGATTATTTTTGTAAACATAATTCCTCTCCCAGCTTCCCACAAGCAAGTTTGCAAAATTGGGAGAGAAAGTTGTCCCCATGGCTGTTCCACAGATGTGTCGATAAAATTGGTCTAAAAAATTAAAATAATTGTGGTTTAATATAACAAATTATATATATATATATATAAAATACCAACAGCGGCTGTCACTCCTCCAAATCACTGCAAAGTCGCAAAGGTGCCTGATACAGATCACAGATACAGGTGAATGTTCCCTGTATGGCACTCTTCGCTCTTAATACAGTAAAGAACCCCCTGGGAATGGGTGGGTTTCCACCCATTCCCAGGGGGTTCTTTACTGTATTAAGAGCAAAGAGTGCCGTACTGGGAACATTCACCTGTATATATATATATATATATATATATATATAATCCACAGGTGGCACCCCGGACAAAATAATTAATGCACAATCACATAGCAATATAGTGCAATGTTTCAGTGCCATTTTTGGTGCTTTTCTCAAGCCCGAATAAACAAACGTACATATCTTGGCAGTTTAAATAGCAAAGCCCTCGTGCATAAACAACTGAATATGATGAATACCAAATTTACACAGAGAGGTTACAATCGGGTGACTTTAGAAGGGGCCAAATCTAAGACAATGGCAATTGCGCCTGATAAACTGTTGTCCCATAATGAAAAACAAAAGATATGAATAATAAACATCTGGGTTAACAAATATAATCACATGAGCACAACCATCAATCACCAGGCTAAGGCGTTATGGCACATTATAATCACTGATAAAGATTTAAAACCTTTACACAATTTTTCGCTGATGTCCTGTTACCACAGAGGCAAAAATTTACATGACTATCTTGTCCATAATGACATCTCCCAGATGGGCAAAAACAAGCATACCACTTTTTTAGGTACACCTTAATTGGGTTGCTTTAAGTGCACTAACTGTACTACATGCAGATTTTTACAAACCAGGTCTGTTTTTTTCCATCCCTATACAGGAGTTAAATTTAACATACGGTATCATTTGACATGTACCAGTAAATGTATTATATACTCTATCACTTATCCTTGTTCAAAGGTATAGATAGGGAAAACTAAGTGCACCCTAAGGAAATGCATGGTCCAACACCGCTCAGCCATTCGGGTGGTTATAGCCACTGGCAATAGTGAACAGCCAGTGGTGAGGCATTTTGCTATGGCCAAGCACAATATTTAATCCGTTAGGTATAGAATCATCGACCATGTACCCCTCCTGTTAAGAGGAGGGGATTGAGCATGTAAATTATTACAATGTGAGATCAACTGGATCATTAGGCTTGACATATTGTCTCCTCGTGGTCTTAACGATTCATTAGGACTTCACTGTTTCAGCTATTTACACAGATCATACTAGTGTAGTCCCTGGGTTAACATGTTATGTACCTATTATGAATTTTTTTTCCCTATTAGGTGTTTCTTATCAGTTTAGATGTATTTGTAAATAGTGCAGTTTTTAGATTTAGGTTTTTCATCTCTATTAGTTATGACAGTGTATGAGACGTGACGATGATACATATTAGCGATTTGAGTAAATATTGTCTTGTTGTTGTTATGACGCTGATGTTTAGATTATAGCTATCATGATTGTATTGTTCATATTGACATCATTTAGCGTGCCACTACAGGTTGAGTCTCCGATATCCAAATATTTAGAAATATGGAATATTCAAAAATACAGAATTTTTTTTAGCATGACTGAGATAGTAAAACCTTTGCTTTTTGATGATTAAATGTATACAAACTTTGTTTAAGGCACACAATTATTAAAAATATTGTATAAAATTACCTTCATGCTGTGTGTATAAGGTGTATATGAAACATAAATTAATTTTATGTATGTACACAAACTTTGTTTGAGCCACAAAATGATTGAAAATATTGTATAAAATTACCTGCAGGCTATATGTATAAGGTGTATATAAAACATAAATGCATTCTGTGTTTAGATTTGGGTCCCATTCACAAGATATTTCATTATGGTATGCAATTATTGCAAAATACTGAATATTCCGATATGCAAAATACCCCTGGTCCCAAGCATTTTGGATATGGGAGACTCAACCTGTACCAGTGTCCTTTTGTTTACCTTTATACTGCAGGACATTCTCCAGCGTACAGCTGGGTTGCATGCATCTCCAGCTAAAGTTCTTATTATTGTCTAATATGTCTGTGATAAGGTGAATCTGTTTATGCATGTACTTTATCTTTGATGTAGGTGTATTGTTTTCGTTTTGTTATGTTTCGTGTGTATATATCGAGGATATTTAGAAACTATGGCAACTGGTTGTTTGATACATCACTATGGTAATGGGAGGGGGTTGCCGTAATTTCCGGTGAGACAGCCTTCCGGCGCCGGAAAGAGGGAGAGCGTTTTTTATGCATGAGAGGCTTTGCTATCTAAACTGCTAAGGTATGTACGTTTGTTTATTCTGGCTTGACAAAAGCACCAATAATCATTATTTAATCCGGAGTGTCGCCTGTAGATTATTGTATTACGGCGCGTCTCGTAGTGGGGCAGACTGGAGGGCACCCAGCTCAGCTAACCCTTTAACCAGTGGAGTGCCGGATCATGGTATTGTGTGTATATATATATATATATATATATATATATATATAATGGTCCATAGAAAATCGCACAGCTCATGTCATATAATGGGTGCAGGGTCATTAATTATTCAAATATTATACTTAAACTGTATCCAAAGAAACAGGCAGCACACCAGCTTTGTAGCAAAAAAGACATACATATATTTCAGTTAAAAAAAGGCATATAGCTGCATTCCATCCATGTAGATAGCATACTGATACTTATCATAACGTAGTAAATATAGGCATATTGATAGCTCCCAGCCCGACAGCTGTTTCGGTGTAACAGGATGACAAAAGTATTCTCCCACTAGTAAATGCTGATTACCCCGTGTATTGACCCTCGTCATCCTGTTATGGGCAGATGTTACCAGCTCCGACATCGACTAACTTGTGAATCAAAATATGTGGTACACATAATTGTATGTCCATGTAAAAAACTTTATGTGGGTAAGACCATACATATGGTCAAGGAACGCATTGTGCCCCATAGGTCCTCGATTAAAAAAGCAGCCACCATGATGGACACCAGCACACCATCGGTAGCAAGGCATTTTATTCAGCATGGCCACAGTATGAAGGATTTTGTATTAAAACCAATTGATCATATACCACCACTAAGAAGAGGTGGTGATAGACACAGACTGTTGCTGCAACGTGAATGTGAGTGGATTTATAAGTTGGACTCAATGGTCCCATTGGGTCTTAATGAGGAATTCACTCTTTCATCATTTTTGTAAGCCTTGAGTGAGACTGCAGGAATTAATACGTGTAATAAGTACAAAGAAATATTTTGTGTAAGTTCTAGTGAGATTAGAAATACTAACATGTGCAGAGAAAAACTTTGGTTGTTTATGCATAGTGTACTCCTTTTTCATTTTGATCCTTTCTGTCAAAATGTGCACGCGATTCATTGGAATTGATGGTCATTTATACACATGTAATTAGATTGGAACTATATAGGAAGTATGTTTTTAGAGTATGCATTTTATGCAGATTAGAATTGTTCCCCCTCTGGTTTGTCAATAACTTTATACTGTTTCCCAATAGGTTATGTATAATATTGGAACACCAGATATCTATATGGGTGTTTAACAGATGGGGCATAGAATGTATTTATTGTATCACATTTTATTGTATGGGTAATTTTACTGTATTGATGGGTATAATTGATCCATTTGTTGGTAAATAGGTAGTGCTGCTGTGTTTGATGAGTAGCGCTGGAGGACAGCTATTTGAGTTGAGTGCCTCCGGTTGCTATGGTGACAAGACACTAGCAGCTATGTTAGTATTGTATTGGGTTGTGATGTTAGAGAACTGGCTGCCGCTTCCTGTCAGACGGAACCCTGTGGCTGATTGTTGTTGGTGGGGAAGCGAGAGGAGTTCCGCTGTGTCCGGCGCGTCACTTCCGGTTTGACGGAGGACGGCGTCTCACCATGTGGATCATGGTGTGATTGTGGAGATTCCGTCTTCCGGGATGGGATGGCCGGTCTGATGGGAGGTGATGCATGTCAGGTGCGTGCACAGGTGAGAGTACTCACTATGTGAGTGTTAGATATTTAAGGGCATTCGTTGCTAGAGTTGGCATAGCTGACCTTGAGGAAGGTGGCAACACCGAAACAACTGTCGGGCTGGGAGCTATCAATATGCCTATATTTACTACGTTATGATAAGTATCAGTATGCTATCTACATTGATGGAATGCAGCTATATGCCTTTTTGCACTGAAATAAATGTCTTTTTTGCTACAAAGCTGGTGTGCTGATTGGTGCTGCCTGTTTCTTTGGATACAGTTTAAGCATAATATTTATATATATATATATATATATATCTACTATATAAAAATGAAAATTTGTCCTTCTGTCACTCTGTCTTTCTATACAAATCCACAGTTTACAAGCCAAGATCGTGAAATTTTACAAACGAGCGTATTAAAACACGGCAGAGGCAACTAAAAAAATTTAAAATTTAAGTTAATTACTGTTCATTTTTAAAAAATTAAAAAATTCAATTTTTGCATAGCATTTGCCCTCTACAGGTCAGGTACGGAATTAGAAAAGGATTTAGAGCCTCATTCAGAGCCGCTCGCTATTTGCGGTCGTTCGTTTAAAAAAAAGGGGTGGCTATTCAAATGAACCGTTCGCACTTTGCGGTCTGTTCACGCCTCTAAGTCTGAACAAGCGAGCAAACGTTGCGGTCGAAATTTTGAAAAATACGCCCCCTGGCCGCTCGCATCATACGTCATGTCCGCTATTTATTAGATTAATCGAGTACATCGAACAGCGTATGAACTGCTCGCTATTCTTGTGGTTGGTTTTTTCAACCGCTATTTTGCGAGTAGTTGTGACTAAAAAAAAAACAAGTGACGTGGTCGCTGACGCTGCTGTATTAATTATGCACACCCATAAAATGCCCGTTTTGACCTTTAAGCACGCCTGCGTTCTGAATTCCACTCCCCGTTTTCAAGCACCTTCCCCTGTTACCACCCACATACGCCTCCTCCTGTCACTCAAAATAGCAGACATTCGCTATTTTGCGATCAAACGATTTTCAGCCGCACTGACTGGTTCACGCATGCGTATTACAATCCGTACGCATGCGCAGTTGTGCGAACATTGCTCAGTGCGAACGAGCGGCCGCTTACGAGCGGCTCTGAATCAGGCCCCTAGCCCACAGTTTACAAGCTAAGATCTATCATGGTTCTACACCTAAACCACCAAAGAAGAATAAAAGCATTGTCCTGTTTCATTTATTGTTAGATGCAGATTTTGACACCATTCTTCTTGGGCTATCTGCAAGGTCAATAATACAAATATTACAATTTTATTTTTGTTTCATTTCATAATTTGATTTTATAGCATGGATTTTGCTACATACTAAGGAATTATGGAATTTTATTCTGTAGCATATAATCTAAGTCTCTCAACATCATTTACTATGGCTCTCGCATGGAGTTTACAGTACCTTTTAAATGCTGTATGAATTTATTAGGGATGAGCGAGTTTGGTTCTCAGAGAACCGAACCCACCCGAATTTCGTGGATCCGGGGTGATCCGAGCCAAGCTCGGATCTCCCTGCCTGCCCCGGATCCCTCACCCAAGGCAAAACCTCACGATGCCGCTGTTGGGTCGCGAGGTTTTGTATTGAGCAGGCTTAACGCTGATTGGCTGAGAGAGCCGTCTGTCGCGGCTCTAAGCCAATCAGCGTTGAGCCCATTTAATATGCACACAGGAAGCAAAAGAATATGGCGCCCACCATCCCTCGCTGCCTGACACTGCCGGCACCCCCCGCTGCCGATACCACCAGCACCTCCACTGGCAGCATCCCCCGCTGCCGACACCACCGCTGCCGACACTGCCGGCACCCCTGCAATTCTGCCCCACATTCTCAGGACACCCTTAGCGACTCCCACACTGCCGACACTGCTGGCACTCTCACACTGAGGACACCACCAGCACCCCTTAACTGCCAACACTGTCAGCACACATGCACTGAGGACACCGCTGGCACCCCTGCTCTGCCGACACCCTGCATTGAGAACACCCTTGCACTGCCAACACAGTCAGCAGACCTGCACTGAGGACACCGCTGGCACCCCCGCACTGCCGACATCACCGGCACCCTGCATTGAGAACACACCTGCACTGCCGACACAGTCAGCAAACCAGCACTGAGGAACCACTATTGATATTAAACCAGGCTTATTATGAGTCTGAATATGGTAAAAATTGATATCTGCATCCATGAGGAGAGATCCATCTGATTTACAGTCAGGCCCATAAAGATGGCAACTATACTGGGATACAAAAATGCAGCTCTGCAGCACAAATTTTTATTGATACTTGCGCATGCATCAGCTTACACATCTAGATAGTGTCAACAGTGGCGACCAAACTTTTTTGTCTACCTCCTTGGTTACTGGATGGCACTATGGAACCCACAGAGGCTACTTCCGGTTCATTCCTTTGTCAGCCCCTGAAGGGTAAAACTGTTTGGATGAATCTTATACACTGGAAACAGCTGCACAAGGAACTGGAAGTAGTTGCTGTGCATTTCATGCTATCCAGTAACCAGGAAGTACACAGTCATCCTTGTATCAGAGCAACAGAAGCTCTTGGCCGTGTTTACACTGTACATCCGACAAATTTTGAATGCTTCTATCTCCGAAGTTTGCATTACACCGTTACAGGTCCTACTTCCTTCAAAGACCTTAGGACTGTGGATGGGGAAGCTTGTCACAGTTTTTGTGAGGCCTGCCTAAGGAGAGGTTTGTTGGAGGATGATGTGTAAACAAACACATTCTTAAAATCCCGGGCAATGCCGAGTACTCCAGCTAATATATATATATATGTATATATATATATATATATATATATATATATACAGTCAGGTGCATAAATATTGCAACATTGACAGAATTTTAATATTTTGGCCTCTATTCACCACCACAATGGCTTTGAAATGAAACAAACAAGATGAGCTTCAACTGCAGACTTTCAGATTTAATTTGAGGGTAATTACATCCAAATCAGGTGAACGGTGTAGGAATTACATCGGTTTCTATATGTGCCTCCCACTGTTTAAGGGGCCAAAAGTAATGGGACAAACTAAACAATCCTAAATCTAACTTTCACTTTTTAATGCTTTGTTGCAAATCCTTTGCAGGCAATTACAGCCTGAAGTCTGGAACGCATAGACATCACCAGACGCTGGGTTTCATCCCTGGTGATGCTCTGCCAGGCCTCTACCGCAAATGTCTTCAGTTCCTGCTTGTTCTTGGGGCATTTTCCCTTCAGTTTTGTCTTCATCAAGTGAAATGCATGCTGAATCGGATTCAGGTCAGGGGATTGACTTGGCCATTGCATAACATTCCACTTTTTAGCCTTAAAAAACTCTTTGGTTGCTTCTGCAGTATGCTTTGGGTCATTGTCCATCTGCACTGTGAAGCACCGTCCAATGAGTTCTGAAGCATTTGACTGAATTTGAGCATATAATATTGCCGGAAACACTTCAGAATTAATTCTGCTGCTTTTGTCAGCAGTCACATCATCAATAAATACAAGGGAACCAGTTCCATTGGCAGCCATACATGCCCACGCCATGACACTCCCACCAGCATGCTTCACTGATTAGGTGGTATGTTTTGGATCATGAGCAGTTCCTTTCCTTCTCCATACTCTTCTATTGCCATCACTCTGGTACAAGTTGATCTTTGTCTCATCTGTCCATAGGATGTTGTTCCAGAACTGTAATGGCATTTTTAGATGTTGTTTGGCAAACTCTAATCTGGACTTCCTGTTTTTGTGGCTCACCAATGGTTTACATCTTGTGGTGAACCCTCTATATTCACTCTTGTGAAGTCTTCTCTTGATTGTTGACTTTGACACATATACACCTACCTCCTGGAGAGTGTTCTTGACTTGGTCAACTGTTGTGAAGGGGTTTTTCTTCACCAGGGAAATAATTCTTCTGTCATCCACCACAGTTGTTTTCCGTGATCTTCCGGGTCTTTTGGTGTTGCTGAGCTCTCCGGTGCGTTCTTTCTTTTTAAGAATGTTCCAAACAGTTGATTTGGCCACACCTAATGCTTTTGCTATCTCTCTGATGGGTTTGTTTTGATTTTTCAACCTAATGATGACTTGCTTCACTGATAGTGACAGCTCTTTTGATCTCATATTAAGAGTCGACAGCAACTGATTCCAAATGCAAATGTCACACCTAGAATCAACTCCAGACCTTTTACCTGCTTAATTGATAATTAAATAATGAGTGAATAGCCCAAACCTGTCCATGAAATAGCTTTTGAGTTGATAGTCCCATTACTTTTGGCTCCTTAAAAAGTGGGAGGCACATATAGAAACCGTTGTAATTCCTACACCGTTCACTTGATTTGGATGTAATTACCCTCAAATTAAATCTGAAAGTCTGCAGTTAAAGCACATCTTGTTTGTTTCATTTCAAAGCCATTGTGGTGGTGAAAAGATGCCAAAATATGAAAATTCTGTCAATGTCCCAAAATGTATGCACCTGACTGTATATATATATATATTCTTATATATATATATATATATATATATATATATATATATATATTTAAATACACCTTTCATCAGTGCTCAGATTATCATGCACACCAGGTACATAGATTACCTTTTTTGATATGGTCGGGATTGGAGAGTGAAGTCATTAATTATTTGGAATTGCATAATGCTAAGAATCCCCCGGTGAAGTTCACGTTTACATGTAACAGCAAATGTGTCAACTATTTGGATGTTGCTGTTTGTGTTGACTATGGCAAGATTAGCACATCCTTATATACAATGCCCACCGACCGCAACAACCTACTGTTGTCAAGCAGCCACCACCCTCCTTCGTTAAATGTGGATTACCATATTCACAAATGCTGCGGGCTCACAGAATTACCAGCGATATGGAAGTTTTGGATAAAATATTAACAGATATGGTACAGAAGTTTGCGGATAGGGGGTATCCACTAAAATCACTATTGGAATCTAAAGAGAATGTGATAAAAAATTTTCAAGATGTGACACCACCCGGCCTAAAAAGAATAACAAATTCATCTGGGTTCATAGCTTCAATTCCAGCAGCTTGAACATTAACACAGCTTCTAAGAGGTTGTGGCCTATTGTAGCCATGGACCAGAGTATTCCAGCCCTTTTGGGTTCCTCCTCTATGACTTCCTTCCAGACGGGTAGGAATCTGAGAGACTACCTTGTAAATATGGATGTTACTAAGATTCCCAGTTAATCAAGGACTGATTTTTTTGGCATCTAATCGCCCCGGATGTTTAAAATGTTTATTTTGTGCCACTTGTAGGTAATTGCAGGAGAGAAATTGTATCATCCATTGTTTGGCAAGAAGTTTGCTATCAGACAGAGTAACTTGCTCTACTCAGTTTGTGGTATACTTAATCAAATGCCCATGTGGTAAAGTATACATGGGGAAGACAGACCGTGCCTTTAAAGAAAGAATAGCCGCACACCGTTCAAACATTATATCTGCTCTTGCCCAAGGCCATAGTGATTTTCCTGTTGCCCGCCACTTCCTTGAGCATAGACATGGATTGGCCACCCTCCGTTATCGGATTATAGATCATGTGCCCTCCTCCCAAGAGGTGGAGATCAGTCTAAAAGACTACTTCAGCTACAGCGCAAATAGATTAATTCTTATAATTAATTATCATGGTTTTGTTTTGGTTTTCATTTTTTGTATATTTTTTTCGTTTTACAGGTGGTCTATAACTAATCGTTGGTATTACTGGATAGATGTTCCATACCCTGATGACTTTTACATCTTTGGATATGAGTCAACTATGCTTGACACTTGTGGATACAGAGTTTGTCGGCTCTGAGGTATAGGGCCAGGTTTGGTTCAGTCATTCATCTTTATACCATCATTGCTTTTTGTGACTATAATAGATCATCTAACCATAGTGGCAATGTATGCTTCTATTGCATCTTGCAGATGGTATCAGCATTGAATATTGCAAGAATGTTGCCATGTTTGTTTGTTTGTTTGTTTTGCTGCTAAGGGCCGTATTCAATAAAAAACGAAAAGCCAAGATCCTCGAAAAAGTATAGCCGTTTGCGACTTTTCGCATGTCAGAAACTTATCTCCGTATTCAAATCCATCCGCTTTTTGCATACGCGGAAAGTCAATGCAATTTAATAGGCAAAAAAGATTTGCCTCTAAATAGGTGGAGAAAAGAAGTGCTACATTTTTGTTTTGGGGTACAAAGGTCGGGAAACCACTCAGCACCCTATGGACAGCGTCAAAAAAATCCAGAAAAAAACTTAAGTACACCCCAAAAAAGTATTTTTAATTTGGGGTTGAAAAAGCATGAAATGGGGGGAAAAGTTCGCAAACTAGCGAAATTAAGGTTCTGGGGGTGTTCTAAGATGGGGTCAAGTGTTTTTGGGATTGCAGGTGCTTTTATGGGGGTGCAGTTTCACTTTTATTAAAATTTCACTTTACAACATTAAAAGATGCTTGCACCCATTTTCAGGTAACCCAAATTTGACAGGACTACTTTTTTTCATCCCAAACAACTGCTTTATGTCATTCTTCACCACTTGTGCAAAGACGCTAATTAGAGGCAACTGTACCAACTTAAGTACCCCAAACAGTTTTATTAGGACTAATCGGGCACCACTACATTGATCCCAAATGTTTCCGCATCTTTTTGGGGATTCAGGCTGACTTCCCCGATTCTGACACCACTTCCGTCAGTTTTGACTTTGCATGTCTCCATATTCGCGTCTATTGGAATTGAATAGGGCGAATAGTGGGGATGTGCACGATAAGTTTCCGCTGCTAAAATACACGATGTAGGCGAAACTTTTCCGCGGGTGCGAAACTAACTGAATACCACCCTTAGTCTGGAATTATTTGTTGTTTTATGTGCAACTATTTAGGTTTCCATATTTGTGCTTTATGCATTGGAATAATTAGTAGTATACTTGAATGATCTTCGTTTACACAGTTATTATGATCTAAGTGTAACATTTATGTATATGTGTTTATTCTTACATTCCAGATATACTGTATGATATTTTGCATTAGTCTTGATGCCAGTGATAATAATGTCATATTAAGTTCTAGGGATGAGTGAGTTCGGATTTCCGAAATCCAAACCCCCCCGAGCCAAGCCGGGAACAGAGTCAGGCTCGGATTTTCCCGCCTGGCTCGAATCTGAAATCGAGGCTAAACATCATCATCCCGCTGTCGGATTCTCGCGGCTTTTGGATTCTCTAATGGCCCTGTGAACGCCGCCATTTTTCATTCCGGCTGTGGAGTGTGCAGAGTTAGGAGCTGGGAGCTTAGTGTGTTAGACTGTTATAAAAATAAAAAATAATGAAATACTGCTGGCTTACTACTGTGAAGAGGGAGGGAGCTGTTGCTGACGCTGACCATAGGGGCTGGCTACTGTTGTTCATATACAATACATAGGGGCTGGATGGCTACTGTTGTCCTTGTCCATATAGGGGCTGGCTGTTGTCCTGTCCATAGGAGCTGGCTGGCTGTAGTGCTGTGTTGTCCAGGGGCTACCCTGTCTGCTGTAGGGGTATGCTTATACAAATAATTTTTACAGGGCCTGCCCTGTCTGCTGTAGGGGTATGCTCATACAAATAATTTTTACAGGGCCTGCCCTGTCTGCTGTAGGGGTATGCTCATACAAATAATTTTTACAGGGTGTGCCCTGTCTGCTGTAGGGGTACGCTCATATAAATAATTTTTGAGGTCAACATTTCACTAACTGCTGTCCTTTGATTAGTGATTTGGGCAGATATTTGGATTAGATCACTCATATTGGGTAAGCACTAAGATGGATCAAATACCTGCACAATACAGGTAGCAAATGTGTGGGTGGAACGTACATTCAGCACATCCATTCACTAGGAACTGGTGAGGCCCTTTCAGCTCACATATAGCTTGCCTTTAATGCGTATAGTTGTAGATTTAATTTAATATAACTTTTCGTCATTTGCTGGAGAATAGGACATGTGCTGTTCTTCTAAAACAGGGTATTTTTTTCTCTTTACATTAAGTTTTCTATTAAAAAGTTTTTTCTTGCACTGAATAATTAAAAAAAAATAAAAAAAACCTTGTTTAAAACCCCCACAATGTGAGCCATAAAAAAATAAATGTGAGAATATAACCATCTGCCCATAATACTAGAATAATATTTTGCAGCTTTATTCTCTGGGCCTTTAGAGGACACCTAACAGCTCAAGGAAATTATTTTTTTTGCGTAAAAGTAAAATAAGAGAGACTTCTGGCCAAAGAGAGATCCATTAAAAAGTAGACGTGACCGTGACAGATTAGTGGCGAGATGAATGCCATCTAGCCTTTTTCCTCTGGTTTGGACTCCAGCCTTCAGTGCCATGATAGTGCTCCTCCTGACCTCTTCTGTAGTATGCGTCTCTGCTATTGTGGTAATTCTTCTTTTGATATGGATGAGAGCTATGGCTTCTTCTGGATCGGTGGCTGGAAGAGGAATCATATCTGTGTGGGGGAGAATGATCGGATCCATGACTGTTCCAATTTTGGTGAGGCAAATAATGTGATGGCGAGTAACTGGGTTGGGCCATCATTGCTGTGCTGGATCCATGAGGGGTTTCCGAACTATAAAATTTATTCATCATTGATTGTCTTTGAAGATTGTCCGGAGAAGAGTAGATCTCTGATAGTTTGGAACAGGAGGTGAAAGTTCAGAGTATTTCGTGAACTCCCCATTGCCATCATGTCTGCGGTCATGTGTTGATGGACTGTTTCCATTAAAACTGCCATTTCCTTGTGGTGAGTAGGCTGCACTATTTGCTTCCGCCGGAGCCATTGCTGCTTCCTTATCTGAATTAAATTTTCAGCAGCCTCCCAATGAGTTTGATTCCATTTAAGAAACTCATTCCATAGGGAACAGACTCCTCGGGCCAAATGTAATAGGGTGAGAGTTTAGAAAATGTGAGAGTTTAGCAGTAAACTCTCACATTGGTTGAGTTTTATCTTCAAAATGGGAAAACATCTGAATGAGATTTTAAATCGTGAGAGTTTTTTAAGTCTAAAAAAACTAGGGGTAAGCGGGTTCGGATTTCTGAAATCCGAACCCCCCCGAGCCCCCCCGATCCGAGGCAGATCCGAGTCAGGCTCGACTTTTCCCGCCTGACTCGGATCTGAAATCGAGGCAAAACGTCATCATCCCGCCTTCCGAGTCTCGCGGGTTTTGGAACCTATATAAGGTACCCGCGTCGGCGCCATTTTCTCACTCGGCTGTGGACAGTGAAGAGGGAGGGTGGGAGTTAGGGCTGGCTGGGCTGTGTAGTGTAGTGCAGAGTAGTGTTGTGCTGTGCTGTGCTGCGCTGTGCTGCTGTTGTCCACTACTTCAAAGTCCATAGGGGCTGGCTGTGTTGTGCTGTGCTGCTGTTGTTAATAGGGGCTGTGTCCACTACTTCAAAGTCCATAGGGGCTGGCTGGACTGTGTTGTGCAGTCAGTTCTCCATAGGGGCTGTGTCCACTCCAAAGTCCTGTGCAGTGTCCCAGTCCTAAAGGGGTGCTGTAGTGTTGTCCAGGGGGTGCTCTGTCCATCAGGGGTGCTCCCCCCAAGTGCTAAAAAAATAATATTTTTTGTGTGTTTGTGAATTGTGTGCGCAGTAGCCGCACGTGCATCAACAAAGTAGTACCAAGCGTGCGCCTGTGTCATAAGTAAAGGGCCGGCTGGCTTGACCGTTAAAGGGTGCTGTAACCCCCAAAGTACACTCCAGTCCAAACCAAAAAAAAAATTATTTTCTGTGTTTGTGAATTGTGTGCGCAGTAGCCGCACGTGCATCAACAAAGTAGTGCCAAGCGTGCGCCTGTGTCATAAGTAAAGGGCCGGCTGGCTTGACCGTTAAAGGGTGCTGTAACCCCCAAAGTACACTCCAGTCCAAACCAAAAAAAAATTTATTTTCTGTGTTTGTGAATTGTGTGCGCAGTAGCCGCACGTGCATCAACAAAGTAGTGCCAAGCGTGCGCCTGTGTCATAAGTAAAGGGCTGGCTGGCTTGACCGTTAAAGGGTGCTGTAACCCCCAAAGTACACTCCAGTCCAAACCAAAAAAATATATATTTTCTGTGTTTGTGAATTGTGTGCGCAGTAGCCGCACGTGTATCAACAAAGTAGTGCCAAGCGTGCGCCTGTGTCATAAGTAAAGGGCCGGCTGGCTTGACCGTTAAAGGGTGCTGTAACCCCCAAAGTACACTCCAGTCCAAACCAGAAAAAAAATTATTTTCTGTGTTTGTGAATTGTGTGCGCAGTAGCCGCACATGCATCAACAAAGGAGCAGCGCCAAGCGTGCGCCTGTGTCCCATAAGTAAAGAGCCGGCTGGCTCATTTCTTAAAGGCTGGAGTAACCCACAAAGTGCACTACTCTCCAGCAAAAATAAAAAAATATTTTCTGTGTTTAGCCGCACGTATATATCAAATCGATATAACATAAATGGAGGACCAAACTTTCTCCGATAAAAATAAAATAGAGAAAGATCAAGAACCACTTCCTCCTAGTGCTGAAGCTGCTGCCACTAGTCATGACATAGACGATAACATGCCATCAACGTCGTCTGCCAAGGCCGATGCCCAATGTCATAATAGAGGGCACATACAATCCCAAATGACAAAGTTCAGGAAAATGACCTTGAAAAAACATTTAAATCATCTGAAGAGAAACGTAAACTTGCCAATATGCCATTTACGACACGGAGTGGCAAGGAACGGCTAAGGTCGATCCCTAGTATGTTCATGACTAGTGGTTCAGCTTCACATGATGATGGAAGCCCTCCTCCCACTAAAAAAATCAAAAGAGTTAAGCTGGCAAAAGCACAGCGAAGAACTGTGCTTTCTAAGAAGATATCACAAATCCCCAAGGAGAGTCCAAGTGTGGTGGTGGTTGCGATGCCTGACCTTCCCAGCACTGGACGGGAAGAGGTGGCTCTTTCCACCATTTGCACGCCCCCTGCAAGTGCTGAAAGGAGCACCCACAGTCCACTTGCTGATATGCAAATTGAAGATGTCACTGTTGAAGTACAACAGGATGAGGATACTGGTGTAGCAAGCGCTGAGGAGGAAGTTGGCGAGGAGGATTCTGATGGTGATGTGGTTTGTTTAAATCAGGCTCCGGGGGAGACAGTTGTTGTCCGTGGGATGAAAAAGCCCATCACTGTCATGCCTGGGCAGAAGACCAAACATTCCACCTCTTTGGTCTGGCAATATTTCTATCCAAATCCGGACAACAACTGTCTTGCCATATGTACCTTATGTAAAGGTGGAATAAGTAGGTGTAGGGACGTTAACCACCTAGGAACATCCTCCCTTATACGGCACCTGCAGCGCGTTCATAATAAGTTACTGTCAAGTTCAGAAACTTTGGCTAAGACCGTAAGCAGTCCAGGGACACCTAAATCCTGTTATCCTGCTGTATCCAAGCGCCTGCAAACCACACCGTCAACTCCCTCCTCGTCAAGTTCCTCCTTAGTCAGGATCGGAAGTAGTCCTGCAGGCCATGTCACTGGCATGACTGACTCTCCTATCCTGCATTGCTACGCCTCCTGCTGCCGCTGCTGCTGTTGCTGCTGCTGGGAGTCGTTCATCATCCCAGAGAGGAAGTAGGAACACCACTACTTTTACTAAACAATTGACCCTCCAACAGTCCTTAGCGAGGAGTATGAAGTACGACAGCAGTCATCCTGAAGCAAAACGTATAACTGAGGCCTTGACTGCTATGTTGGTGTTAGACGTGCGTCCAGTATCCGCCATTAGTGCAGTGGGATTTAGACAATTGCTGGAGGTACTGTGTCCCCAGTTCCAAATCCCGTCTAGATTCCACTTCACTAGGCAGGCGATACCGAGACTGTACAGAAACATCAGAAAAAGTGTCCTCAGTGTCCTGAAAAATGCCGTTGTACCCAATGTCCACTTAACCACAGACATGTGGACAAGTGGAACAGGGCAGACTAAGGACTATATGACTGTGACAGCCCACTGGGTAGATGTATCACCTTACGCAGCAACAGCAGCAGCGTCACCAGTCGCAGCATCTCAGAAACGCCAGCTCGTTCCAAGGCAGGCTACGCTGTGTATCACCGGTTTCAGTAAGAGGCACACCGCCGACAACCTCTTAGAGAAACTGAGGGAAATCATCGCCCAGTGGCTTACCCCACTTAGACTCTCCTGGGGATTTGTGATATCTGACAACGCCACCAATATTGTGCGGGCATTACATCTGGGCAAATTCCAGCACGTCCCATGTTTTGCTCACACAATAAACTTGGTGGCGCAGAATTTTCTGAAAAGCGACAGGGGCGTGCAGGAGACGCATTGGGTGGCCCGAAAAATTTCAGGCCACTTTCGCCATTCAGCGACTGCGTGCCGAAGACTGGAGTGCCAGCAAACACTCTTGAACCTGCCCCGCCATCACCTGAAGCAAGAGGTTGTGACGCGGTGGTACTCAACCCTCTATATGCTTCAGAGGATGGAGGAGCAGCAAAAGGCCATTCAAGCCTATACATCCACCTATGACATAGGCAAAGGAGTGGATATGCACCTGACTCAAGCGCAGTGGAGAATGATTTCCGTGTTGTGCAAGGTTCTCCAGCCCTTCGAACTTGCCACACGTGAAGTCAGTTCAGACACTGCCAGCTTGAGTCAGGTCATTCCCCTCATCAGGCTTTTGCAGAAGCAGCTGGAGAAAGTGAAGGAGGAGCTAAGACGGAGCGATTCCGCTTGGCATGTGGGACTTGTGGATGAAGCCCTTCATTCACTTTGCCAGGATTCCAGGGTGGTCAATCTGTTGAAATCAGACCACTACATTTTGGCCACCGTGCTCGATCCTAGGTTTAAAGCCTATGTGGTGTCTCTCTTTCCGGCCGACACAAGCCTGCAGAGGTGCAAAGACCTGCTGGTGAACACACTGTCAGCTGAAGCGGAACGTGACACATCAACAGCTCCTTCTTCATTTTCTCCCGCAACTGGGGCTGCCAGGAAAAAACTTAGGTATCCTAAGCAACCCACTGGCGGTGATGCAGGGCAGGCAGGACCAAATTTGGACATCTGGTCCGGACTGAAGGACCTGGCAACAATTTCTGACATGTCTACTGTCACTGCATATGATACTGTCACCATTGACAGAATGGTGGAGGATTACATCGGTGACAGCATCCAAGTAGGCATGTCAGACAGTCCATACCTGTACTGGCAGGAAAAAGAGGCAATTTGGAGGCCCCTGTACAAACTGGCTCTATTTTACCTAAGTTGCCCCCCCTCCAGTGTGTACTCCGAAAGTGTGTTTAGTGCAGCCGGGCACCTTGTCAGCGAAAGGCGTAGGAGGTTGCTTCCACAGAATGTGGAGAAGATGATGTTCATCAACATGAATTATCAGCTCTTCCAGGGAGACCAGCCTCCAGAACGTACAAAGGGACCTGTGGTGGTGGATACAAGTGGGGACGAGTTAATACTTTGTGAGGATGAGGATGTACACACTGAAGAGGGTGAGGAATCGGTGGATGAGGAGGATGAGGATGACATCTTGCCTCCGTAGAGCCAGTTTGTGCAGGGACACATTAATTGCCTGCTTGTTTTGTGGGGGCCCAAACGAACCAATCATTTCAGCCACAGTTCTGTGGCAGACCCTGGCGCTGAAATGATTGGTTTGTTAAAGTGTGCATGTCCTGTTTATACAACATAAGGGTGGGTGGGAGGGCCCAATGACAATTCCATCTTGCACCTCTTTTTTTTCTTTGCATTATGTACAGTTTGGGGCCTAGTTTTTCAAACTGCCATCCTATCTGCCACTGCAGTATCACGCCTAGATGGGTCACGTGTTTGTGCCGCCCACTCGTGTCGCTTAGCATAGTCATCCAGCTACCTCGGTGCAACCTTTTGGACATAAAAACACTATTGTGAGGTGTGAGGTGTTCAGAATAGACAGGAAATGAGTGGAAATTAAGGTTATTGAGGTTAATAATAGCATAGGAGCAGAAAAACCTACAAATTCTGTGATTTTAGCTGTTTTTATGCTTTTTTTAAAAAAAATACAGATCCAAAACACAAAACCCAGAACCCAAAACACGGAAGGGTGGTTTTGGCAAAACCAATCCAGATCCAAAACACGAAGAAAGATCCAGATCCAAAACCAAAACACAAAACACGAAAAGTGGCCGGTGCACACCCCTAAAAAAAACATGCAAGTTCGCTCTGTTACTTTGTTTTTGGACTTTATTACATTGGCAAAGTTTAAAAAGTGTCAGAAACTCTCACTTTTCTAAACTCTCACCCTATTACATTTGGCCCCTCATATTTGAATTTGACAAAAGCAAATTTTTTCGACTTTCCATCTTTGTCCTTTGGAATTTTAACTTTAATTGCAGGACCAGCCTACAGAAACAGCTCGAACAGGATCTCCTAGGTGGCCCTGGCATCTAAGTTCCCCACGAACAGCGTCCTATCAGCTTTGACTGTGCCCATCTCTCTCCTGAGTCCACTCCTGTGTGCCCAGCAGCAGCAGTCGATGGGTGACGCGATAAGTCACTGCGCAGCGCCTTTTGGGGCCTAGTTTTTCAAACTGCCATCCTCTCTGCCACTGCAGTGCCACTCCTAGATGGGTCATGTGTTTGTGCCGCCCACTTGTGCCACTTAGCATAGTCATCCAGCTACCTCGGTGCAACCTTTTGGCCTAAAAACATTATTGTGAAGTGTGAGGTGTTCAGAATAGACTGGAAATGAGTGTAAATTAATGTTACTGAGGTTAATAATAGCATAGGAACAAACAAAATCAATAATTCTGTAATTTTAACTGTTTTTATGCTTTTTTCCAAAACACAAAACACAAAGCCCAGAAGGGTGGTTTTGGAAAAACCAATCCAGATCCAAAACACAAAGAAAGATCCAGATCCAAAACCAAAACACAAAACACGAAAAGTGGCCGGTGCACACCCCTATTATGTACTAAGAAGCTCATTCAAACCCGCTCGCTATGATGCGTACGTTCGCTCCCAGCGTATGCAAATTCAGCAAAGTGACGGCATAGCAGGCGATCGCACGGCAAGGCATAAGCACGCCCACTAATTCTTGGCATGCGATCGCTTTGTGTATGGAGACGCCCACCAGCCTATCTTAAGACGCCCACTAGGGCAAGTCATCTCCAGGAAGTGTTTGCAAGCATCGGTACATCGAGTGCCATCGGCAGCAAACGCATCGCAGGAGGTTGACTATACCCTGCCGCAAGCACTGCGAGCACTTCAGAGTGAAATCCCACCAAGTGACGTGTACTATGATGCTGCCCAGGGCCGCCATCAGGGGGGACTGCTGGGCCTCCTGTCCCGGGCCCGGAGAGATAGGGGGCCCGGGTGGCAGCGACGAGGAAGAGCATCGGTGCTGCTGCATTTGCACTACTATGGAGCCAGCTCGTTCCGCGAGCTGTGATTGGCTCGCGGCCAGCTCAATAGCATTCAGCTGACCGCGAGCCAATCGCAGCTTGCAGAACAGCAGCCAATCAGAAGTGGCTGCTCCTGACTGGCTGCCGTTACGTGAGCCAATCACAGCCGGCTCCATACTTCTAATACCACAACGCAGATGCTTTTTCTCCGGCTGCGGCCCGATGCATTCTGCACTGCTGCCACCCTGACCCCTTTCTCAGGTAAGTCTATATTTGTGTTGGACCTGTCTTGTGCCCCTACTTGAATACGGCCAGCCTTCCCTAAGCCCTCTCCTTCCCAGCCATCCTTCCTTCCATGCCCTCCCCAAGGACAGCCAGCCTTCCTTTCCTGCCTACCCCCCCAGTGCAGCCATCCTTCCTTCCATGCCCCCCCCAATGCAGCCAGCCTTCCTTTCCTGCCCACCCCCCCAGTGCAGCCAGCCTTCTTTCCCTGCCCCCCCCCAGTGCAGCCAGCCTTCCCTGCCCACCCCCCCAGTGCAGCCAGCCTTCCCTGCCCACCCCCCCCAGTGCAGCCAGCCTTCCCTGCCCACCCACCCCAGTGCAGCCAGCCTTCCCTGCCCACCCCCCAGTGCAGTCATCCTTCCATGCCCCCCAGTGCAGCCAGCCTTCCTTTCCTGCCCACCCCTCCAGTGCAGCCAGCCTTCCTTTCCCTGCCTACCCCCCAGTCCAGCCAACCATCCTTCCCCGCCTACCCCCCCAGTCCAGCCAGCCATCCTTCCCCGCTTACCCCCCCAGTCCAGCCAACCATTCTTCCCCGCTTACCCCCACGTCCAGCCAACCATCCTTCCCCACCCTCCCCCCCAGTCCAGCCAGCCATCCCCTTCCCACTCCCCCCAGCACAGCCAGCCTTCCTTCCCTTCCCACTCCCCCTGTGCACACAGCCTTCCTTCCCTGCCCACCCCCCCAGTCCAGCCAGCCTTCCCTGCCCACCCCCCCCTGCAGTCATCCTTCCATGCCCCCCAGTGCAGCCAGCCTTTCTTTCCTGCCTACCCCCCCAGTCCAGCCAACCATCCTTCCCCGCCTACCCCCCCAGTGCAGCCAGCCATCCTTCCCCGCCTACCCCCCCAGTCCAGCCAGCCATCCTTCCCCGCCTACCCCCCCGGTCCAGCCAGCCTTCCTTCCCTTCCCACTCCCCCCAGCATAGCCAGCCTTCCTTCCCTTCCCACTCCCCCAGTGCACTCAGCCTTCCTTCCCTGCCCATCCCCCCAGTCCAGCCAGCATTCCTTCCCTGCCCACCACCCCAGTCCAGCAAGACTTCCGTGCACTAGCTCCCCCTTCTAGTCCAGCCAACCAGCCTGTCTTCCCTGACCTAGTCCAGCCAGTCTTCCCTGTGGCACCCCTATGTCTATGTCTAGCCTGCCTGCCAGCCTTCTCTGCCCTGCCTCTCCCCTAGTCCAGCCGGCCTTCCCTGCCCTTTCCCCCCCAGACCAAAACATCCTTCCATGCCATTTGCCACCCCAATCCACTTCCCTGCCCTGTGCCCCCCATTAATATCCAGTCTTCTCTACCCTGTGCCCCCCCTCCACCATGTCTAGCCATCCCTGATTTACACACTAATTGAGGCACCATCCCCGAAGTAGCTCCACCCACATTATCCATCCAAGTCTGCCCTATACCTCGGGGGGCCCTGCCTATTTTGTGAGTACCGGGCCCCAAAATTTCTGATGGCAGCCTTGACGCTGCCTTTTAATTATGCACACCTCTGAAACGGCACTGAGACACTCAGGCATGCCTGCGTTTGCACTTCCACTCCCCCATTTCCAGTGGTCAGCCCTTGTCACCACCCACAAATGGCCTCTCTTGTCACTCACTCTACTGGACAGTCTATATGCAGCGAGCGAACGCATCCCGGTCTCTCGCATTGGTGAGATAGCGACTATCGGCCAGCTACGAGCGTTGTTATCATAGCAAACGGGTCTTTGGGCCTGATTCAGAGCCACTCGTAAGTGGCAGCTCGTTCGCTCCGAGCGATGTTTGCCCAACTGCGCATGCGTACGGATCGTTATACGCATGCGCGAACCAGTCAGTGCGGCCGAAATTCATGTGCTCGCAAAATAGCGAATGCCTGCTAATTTGAGTGACAGGATGAGGCGTATGTGGGTGGTAACAGGGGAAGGTGCTTGAAAACGGGGAGTGGAGATCCGATCGCAGGCGTGCTTAAAGGTCAAAACGGGCATTTTATGGGTGTGCATATTTAAAACAGCAGCGTCATTGACCACGTCACTGAGTTATTTTATAGCCAGAACTGCTCGCAAAATTGTGGTAGCAAAAACCAACCACAAGAATAGCGAGCAGCTCATACCCTGTTCGATGTACTCGATTAATCTAATAAATAGCGGACATGACGTAGGATGCGAGCGGACAGGGGGCGTAGTTTCCCAAAAAACGACCGCAAGTTTTGTTCGCTCGTTCAGACCTAGAGGCGTGAACAGACCGCAAACAGCGAATGGTTCATTTGAATAGCCACCCCTATTTTCTGGACGAGCGAGCGCAAATAGCGACCGGCTCTGAATCAGGCCCTTAATCAGCTCCAAAGTTCGTTTAATTTTCTTTGTACATTCAGTTTTGCATTGTTTTCGTTCCTGCTTTGTGTATGTATGTTAGAGGCATGATATGTTTTTTATTGTTTATTGTTTTCACATTGTATGCACTTTATTTTAGGGTATTGGGCAGGTTGCAATTATGTGATTATGCACATTAGAGCGTACTGCATGGTAGGACGTGATTTTATGTATGCCTCTGTTTGGTATTTAATGTTTATTGATGCGAGTGTTATTCTCTGTTCTATCATTTCCGGGTCTGCATATCTGTGTTTGTTTATATGGGTTGATGGGATACTCACAGCGCTAGATCCAGCGAGATCTCACCCGATGTCACGTTTGACTGGAAGAGACTCGTGGAGCGTGGCGTCTGTGTACCTGGGGTAAAGTATTTAATGCACTTGTGTTTTAATATTTGTGAGCACCCCTAAGGAAAATGTACACCTTACATTCAAATGTTGGTTTATAGGAGCCCCTGCCTTTTGTCGTTTTTTACACGGTGCCGCCGGTCTTTGAAGTATATGCTATCCAGTTCCAGGGACTGGTCTATGGAGGGCACCGGTAACTATTAATAATCAAGGTGCAGCTGGTCATCATGGTAAATGTATATATTGTAAAACGGGGTATTGAAATGAGGACTCCAGACAGGCAGGTACTCGGTGAAACAGTGTCTTTATAATGGCAGAAACCACTGCACCTTAGGATACGTGAGCATAGGTCTGGATACACACAGCAGGCACATAACAGAAAATAAGCAAACACCCTTATGCTAACCCTAATACTTGGGTCCTGGAACGCTAATGGTAACCACCACCCCTGGCCTATCACCTGGCCAGTTTGTCCGGCAATAGGAGCCGAGAGCAACAGGTGTGTGAGAGTTTTAAACCCTTCCTGTGCTGCTGACTTCCTGCTGGCTCTGGGCGACCTGGAAAACATGGAATTCCATATTTCCAGTTTGAGCTGTGCAGCCCAGAAAACCCAGAATTCCAAACTTCTTTTGCAGGTGCAGGATGTGCCGATCTTGTTTTCCTCTCCCTTGGAGGGAGCTGATCCCACCAGAATGTGGGCTATTCAGGTGAGAGACCACCCCTCTCATCACACATCCCCCCATTTCAGTTTTCCAAGCTTGGGGAAGCGCACATATATCTTGGTGTCGGCCGACACCCTTCAGTCTTCTTACTTCCTGTAGCAAAGATCCATGTTTATGTGTGTACTACCCGGCTGATACTTCATCTCACCCTTCTCAGATGTATAGCCTTTATTTTCTCTGAATGTGGCACACTCTGACAAAGGGTTGTACTTTTCCCCGTGGACAACATAAACCTCCAAGAGCCATTGCGACATCTGAGCGGTCTAGCAAGAAGTACAGGGACCGGACTTTCTTCTTGGTGGATAGCTTGTCGTCGTGCTTCAGGAATATGATACAGTCTTTGCTTTATGCCCACTCCTCCAGATGTATTTATCTTGTGCTCTATTAAGGCAGTGCACCCTGGCAGGGAAGAAAACACATTCTGTTTATTGTGAACTAAGACTTCCGCTTCTTTTCGCTGTTTTGCTAACAAGGTGTCCGCCAGTGGAACTTCTGGATTGGGCATGACACCCCTACAAATATTTCTGTCTGGACGTAACCAGGCAAAGTGTTGCGGATTTCTTTTCTTAGACATTAATTGCGCAGAGGTTCTCTCTCTAAAGAGGACTGGCCGTGCTTTTCCACTTTTCTCCCTTTTTGGAGGTAGGGCCTTAGCGACTTTACATTGGCGTTGTCTCTGTGGTTGCTTTAGGAGCTCAACAAATCCTGGGAAATTGTGTCCCAATATGATAGGAAAGGGGAGCTTAGGGCTACCCTCTGTGACCACCTCATAAGTGCACCCCTTTATGGTGAGGCTCACTCGCACCCGGAAGAAGTTTTTTGTGGGTTCATGAATGCAGAGTACTTCAACTAACCCTGGCACCTTTTCTACTGCCCTGGGCAGGACAGCCTCTGAGACTCACTCTTATCATCTGCAAGAAAGGCAGACCCCTGATAAGGCTTTTGTGGTGACAACGCTGGGCTTGTAAGAGTATGTTCCTAACTGGTTTGGAAAATAAGGAAGTGACAATTTGGTTATTTACAATGGACACCTTAACGTCCACAAAATTAATTTATTTCTGATTCACAGTATGGGTGAATTTAATGGGCCCATCAAGTAGGTTACGAGACTGTATTAGGTCATTGAAGCTTACTTCATCGCATTTCCAGATGATAAATAAATCAGCAATAAAGCGCGTAAATAATAATATTTGAGATGATATTTGTGAATCACTGAAAAATACTTCATTTTCTATAGCAAACATCACAATGTTAGCATAAACTGGGGCTGCACTTCACCCCACAGACACTGTAAAAATACTGTCTATTGTATACATTTTTTTTTTGTAAGAATTATATCAAGCAAAAGTAAGATGGTATCAATAAATGCAGAATCAAACACAAGCTAACCAACAATTGTCCAGGACAGATGTTAAATTTTTCAATTTATTTAAGAAGGTTATTGTGTCCATCAAAAAATTGAGGTTGCGTGTTCCTTTTTATTTTTCATGTATATCGATTTTATTGTATGGTAGGTGACTTACGGTGTACACAGTCGGGTTTCAGCTCCTAGTGTGCGCAGTGATTTTATATATATATTGATTTTAATTTTTTTTATAAACGGACAGCCGCTATACAATATGCATCTCTCAGCTTCAGTGCACCATTTAGTAATACTGGACAATGACTGATCTGTCAAATGATCATTTAGTCCTAGATGGCAGATCCAGACCATTCTGTACTTGCTATAGGTTCTCGCTGTTCACTCGCATTCTACATGTGTTATACTGTACTGTAGCTGAACAGGAGAGATCAGAACTCTCTCAATGAGAAAGTAGCCCCTAACAAAACCTACATCATAGGTTACAGAGAGGAAAATGAAAGCATGTGGTCCAGGAGTGTTTCTAGAGAGAAGGGGGCCAATGTGCAGTCTCCGACACGGGCCCCCTCCTCTCCGCCCAGCAGCCGGCAGCGCACTGAGCTGTGCGCGGCCAGCGCCGTAGCTATAGACTCTGGGCACTAGAGTGTGCCCAGAGTCTATAATGAATGTACAGGTCACCGGGAAAATGGCCGCAGCGGCCATTTTCCCTGTACTGCGCGTGCGCAAACGATGGGAAAATGGCCGCCGCTGCCTTTTTCCAGTCGTTTTATAGCACCGGACCCCCGCGCCGACGTGGGACTCCGGAGAGGTAAGTAATGTTATGGGTGCAGGGTGTGCAGTGCGGGGCCCCCTGGACCCAGGGGCCCGTGTTCCCCACACACCCTGCACCCATTATAGATATGCCCCTGATGTGGTCCATGGGGCCCACACTATGAGAAAGGATATGGAGCAGTTCAGCGGGATGCTTGTAATAAATTCCATTTCGTAAATATACCCTACACATATGCAAGCTGAGGAGGGAGTGGGGGGGTAATGGGATCTTCCAAGAAGCAGCAGTGAATTAGGTGGCAATACACACATTAGGCTGATGTCATTTGAAGGAAAAGTGCCCTGGTGCCTGGTAGGGACATAGGGCCTGATTCAGACCCACTCGCGAGCACTGAGCGCTCGCAAGCGGGTCGATGTTGCCCTAGTGCGCATGCGCACGACGGAGGCTGCTCCGTCGTGCGCATGAGCGAGACCCGGCTAGCGACGGGGAAGCTGTCGCTCCAGGTCTCGCACCAAAGGGGGCATGCTGGCGATGTTGATTGACAGCACGCCCCCTTTGGTGGGCGTGCCGGGGGCGTGGCTGCCAGATGGAGGCGTTCCCATGGGAACGCCTACCGTCTGGGTCCAGTGGGAGTGATTTTAGCTCTGATAGAGCCAAAATCACTCCAGGGCTTGCGGTCACCGAGACCCTACCACAGGGTCTCGTCACAAGCCCGATGGTCGCGATGGTCTTGACCATCGTGACCATCTTTTTGGCCGCTCGCATATGCTGTGGGTGGTCACCCACAGCTATGCGAGCGGCCAGGAGGCCGCTCCAAGTTTAGGTAGGAGGGCCCTGATTCAGAGCGAGCGCTCTGGTCAGAGCGTCCGGCTCTGAATCAGGCCCATAGTAACAGTTATACAGCAGTGTGTAGGCATGTGGCAGATGGGGCTGGCTGCAAATAGCCCCAGTAGTGGAACTTCATTCCTATCACCTGGAGGCAATAACTTCCGCACCCATTTCAAATCATCCTATAGAAGCAGTCTCGCTGAAATACAGTTGCTTCTGTGCAGGACCTCTCTTGAGGCTTCTTAATCTGGATGTAGTAAGCAGCATGGACCAGAGTGAAGGTAGAATGGGGGAGGGGTCAGAGACACAAAGGGAGGGGTCAGAGACGCAAAGGCATCCACTACATAATGCAGCCTGTTGGCCCCCTCTGGTGTTTTCCACAGACACCCACACACCAGGCTGTCGTCTTCGCTGCCTCCAAAAATTATGCGTCTGACTAGCCGACTGAAGATGGCAGAGTCTGGCAGTAGAGGCTACAATCGCTAGCCAAGACAGAACAGCTACAAGTGCTGTTACTACAGTTGGTAGGTATAGTGGGGGTATATGTACTAAGCCTTGGAGAGAGATAAAGTGGATGGAGATAAAGTACCAACCAACCAGCTCCTAACTGCCATTTTTTCAAATAGCATGCACAGTGTTAGTTAGGAACTGATTGGTTGGTACTTTATCTCTCTCTCTACTGTACCTCTCTACAATGGGTGTATTTACAAAAGTGAGAGTTTTTAGAAATGGAGATGTTGGCCATAGCAACCAATCAGATTCTACATAACATTTAACTAGCACCTTCTCGAAGATAATAACTAGAATCTGATTGGTTGCTATGGGCAACATCTCCACTTCTAAAAACCCACACTTTAGTAAATATACCCCCAAGACTTAGTACATAGACCCCACAGTGTTTGAACTTGGATTTGAAGTTGACACTTTTGTCCTGTGCATTTCTTAGTGAGGTTTTGCCTCTTCACACTTTTTCTTTGCAGAGGCAGAGGAGGCAATTTGAGCTGACAGACCATTGAGATGCACTAGTGAAAAACAATGATACTTTGATGTACACATTGGATGTGCTTGATAAATGACATCATGGGCCAAATGTAATAGGGTGTCAGTTTTAGCAACAGTACAAACTCGCACCTTCTCGCATTTTTTAAAGGTGCAAGTTTGCGCTGTGACTTACAAATTCAATAGCCTGCGAACTTTTAAGCTCGAGGCTACTACATTTGCGAGTTTAAGGACTATGTAAACTGACACCATTTATTTCGACTAGCATTAAAAGGTGTGAGTTATACAGAAGACATCACAGATCAGTGAGATCTGTGATGGCTTCTGTGTGTGTTTTAAAAAAAAAAAAGACGTGTAGCCCCCCCCCACCTCAGAAGCATAACCAGCCCCGGGCTTTCTAAAGCCTATCCTGGCTCTAAAAATACAGGGGGCAAAGGGCCTGATTCAGGGTGCTGAGTGCCCACAACTGGGTTGATGGTGGCCCAGTGCGCATGCGCACGACGGAGCCAGCTCCGTCTTGCGCATGCGCGAGACCCGGATAGTGACGGGCAATCCGTCGCTCCGGGTCTCGTACCAAAGGGGGAGTGCTGTCGATGGTGAGTGACAGCACACCCCCTTTGGTGGGCGGGCCTAGGGGGTGGCTGCCCAGACGGAGGCGTTCCCATGAGAACGCCTACCATCTGGGGGTGGCCCCACTGACATCACAAGTGATGTCAGTGGGAGAGCTTTCGGCTCTGTTTGAGCCGAAAGCTCTCTGGGGCTTGCGGTCACGAGAGCCTACCACAAGGGTCTCATCGCAAGCCCGATGGTCGCGATGGTCTTGACCATCGCGACCATCATCATGGCCGCTCGCTATAGCTGTGGGTGGTCACCCACAGCTATGCGAGCGGCCAGGAGGCAGTCCTAAAAAAAAAAGACCGGCCCTGATTCAGAGCGAGTGCTCTGTCAGAGCGTCCGGCTCTGAATCAGGGCTAATATGCGTAGAGGTCCCCTCTATATTAACAACCAGCACAGGGCTTTGCTGAGCCGGCCCTTGCTATGGAAAAACAGGGGATAAAACGAGTAGGGGTCCCCTGTATCTCCATAACCAGCAGCGGACTCTTTCTAGCGGGGGGTAATGCCACAGCCAGGGAAAACCTTTAATCGGTTTCCCCGGCCAAAGCATTACCCCTGAACGCTAGTCAGCCCAGGCTGGGGATGCCTGAGGAGTTGTGGACCCCCCCAATAAAGGGGTCCACCTCTCCAGGGCACCCCAGGCCTAGACTGACAGCCCAGAGCTATCCCCGACACCCCTGGGCGGTGGGTTTTGGGTTGATAGTGTTAGTGTGTAGTTAAAATAGAAGTTTCAATATTGTCTTTAGCTGTGGTACTACACGTCCCAGCAAGCCTCCCCCGCATGCTGGTATTTGGAGAACCACAAATACCAGCATGCAGGGCAGTACAGGCCCGCTGGTATCTGTAGTTCCACAACCAAAGAAATAGGTAAATAAACATAGCACACACTGTAAATATAAAAGTTTATTATAACATACCTGCACACTCACACTATCACTATCACACATACTCACATAGTATCCCTGATGACCTCATGTCCCCTTGTCCAGTAGAATTTCCATAGGGGTACCTATAAAAGAAAATCCATACTCACCTCTCCTATGCGTAGGTCAGGTCCTCGTCATTCCAAGTAGGCATCCATGTTAAATAACAAACCGAAAATTTCCCTTAACCAAGCTGGACTGAGTAAAGGTATGTGTGTACACATACCTATACTCCGCGCGAATGACTGGAGCACACATTTGCCCAGTCATTGTAGGAGCCGCCAGCCAATCAGCGGTGGTCTCCGTTGGAGCTGCTCGGTGATTGGCTGTGTGCGGTCAGCCAGTCGCCTCATACATTGGAGAGTTGTGAAAAATTGCGAGTTTAGTACAAAACTCACAATTTACCAAAACAGACACCCTATTACATTTGGCCCCATGTGTGTGTAATAGTAACATTTTTATTGAATTCTACAAATGCAATATTTCCATCTATTATTTTAGTAACTGTTTCTAATTTGGGTAGAAGATGAAGGATTGTTATCCTGTTGAAATATAGAGCAATGGTACAACATTTTCTAAAGATAAACTATAACTTTGTGTCTCCCTGGGCAGCATCATCAGTGATTTAATAATTGGATTAATTACAAAAAGAAAAACGAAATGTAACTAAATTTAAACCACAAATCCGTGTAATCCATTGTAATCCGTGTGGAGACATTTTCCTTTTCCATATATCATTTTAAAACGTCTTGACAGATTTGTCTTCTCAAATTGAAGCTTGTGGTCTTAACCATAATCCGAAGCTTAAATTGCTCCAAGTGGCAGAGATACAGGTTGCCTGAAGTACCACTTGCTACCCCAAACTTCTACTGAAGCTCTTTATAGCCGAACAATCAGATGGTCTTTTTCAAATGAGAATTTTTGTTGTACTGTTGTTTTAGTATTGTAAGAACTCAACCTTATTGCAGTGCATGTAAAATACATTTGTGGTTTGTTTCCGAAAAATGACTGGGTAAATTATGATTTTCTGACTTTTATTAAAAATAAACACACAAAGTGTTAAAATCAAAATAGTGAATTTTAGACCAGTAAACTTTTGGACAGTGGGGAAGATGTATCAAATCTTGTAGAAAGAGAAAGTATTAGCCAATCAGCTTCTAACTTCCATTTTATAGGTTGTGTTTGAAAAATGACAGTAGCTGATTGGTTGGTACTTTATCTGTCTCTACTTTATCTCTCTCTCTCTCTCTACAGTTTGATACATCTCCCCCTTTGTCTTTCCAAACACTGCGTCTAACATGCATATCTTCATTAAATTGTTTAGCAGAGCTCCTTGTAGTGACTATGGGGCTGGATCTGAGTTGGACTCAAAGTAGCTGTATATGCGAGCAACTGTGGAGGCCCGAGTTAGGGGTCTATGTACTAAGCCTTGGAGAGAGATGAAGTGCATGGAGCTAAGCACCAACCAAACAGCTCCTAACTGTCATTTTTCAAACACAGCCTGTAAACTGCTTTCTGGAAGTCTCCTGTTTCGCTGAAGGCTGGTATTTTAAGCCTGGGAGACATTAAACCACAAGGGGTTTTGAATGCTGTCCCTTTAAACTGTGTAGTGTTTCCTTTAAGGTAGTTCAGCTTAGTTTAAAAGCAGCCAATAGCAGACAAGGGGGAGGGGTTCTGGAGTTTATAGTGATTGGGAGGCAGAGTGACTTCCTCTTTGTTCCCATTTTACTACCCTTTGTTGCGTGTGGTTTGTTAGTTGTGCATGTGGTGGTAAAGAACTGTAGTTTGATTATATAAGTAAAGTTTTAGACTTAGTTAGTATGCTCTCCTTCATTGGGGTATGTTGTGAACCAATTGTCCTGAACGGGAAATGGTTACACCACCTGAACGGTTGAGTTGTGGTAAATGGAAAGTTGAACACCAACGTTTGGTTCTGTGTGTGCGTGTTTGGGTGTCCTATCCATTCTTTAGTGTCACCACCATTTTAAATTTCGAATTTATTACGTGTCAATAAAATTTGACAAAAATTTCAGTGTGCTGGGGAATTCTGTGTTTTTTTTTCTTGTCGATTTTTTTTTCATTATTAGAGGTTAAGTTACATATATTAAGTTCAGGGTAACATTTGGGGGTAAATTTGCTAAAGTGAGAGTTTTTAGAAGAGAGTTTTAAAAGTGATGTTGCCCATAGCAACCAATCAGAGTCTAGCTATTATCTTCTAGAATGTGCTAGTTAAATGTTAAGTAGAATCTGATTGGTTGCTATGGGCAACATCACTTTTAAAACTCTCTTCTAAAAACTCTCACTTTAGTAAATTTACCCCTTGGAGTGCTACACGAAAATACACCATTAGTGAGTTTATAATACATCTCTCTCATGTCTGTACGGAACTGAACTAATAGACATAATAACTTCACTTCATTTGCTATATTTTATGTAGAGAACACAACAACAGATAGAAGCATGAACCCATTAATTTGGAAGCTGTTTTACTAGCAATGCAGCAAACCGAAATATCTACTAAAAGTATTCCTACAGATTTTCATTTTATTCTTCAACTGAACTTTCACTGATGGTCCTATGAGCTTATAGGGGTACTACTTGCACAAATGCTCCAAATTGTCTACCTCATGCATAACAAGTATCACATCCATAACCCCCCCCCCTGTTCGCTCTGGTGAAATGCGCCAGTACACCCCATTATTAACTTGAACTTCCCAGCGTCATCAGGCACCCAGTGGCATTCAGCCGAATTCACGTTGGTTCAGGTTTGTAGCTGACGCACAGCCTGGCTGGCAGACTTACGGTACAGCTATATAGAAAGAAAGACATATTATGAGCTAATTATCCATGTAAGCCCTAGTGCCCTTATCAACCTTTGCCGGCATCATTCAAAAGTGGATAAAAAAGACAAGTATACATTTTCCACAGTGATCATTGTATTTATCTGCAATACAAGTTTCTGCTACAAAGTGATTAAAGTCCCTACTTCATATAAGCCAGTATCTACTAGTAAAAAAGAACTGTTTCACAATATTAATATTGGCGTTGACTTTGTATCAGAAAGGTTATATGTGCACTGTACACTGGATTTGTTCGGACATATAAATTTTTTAGGTTTATATATGCCATTATTATGGTGAAGCATTTTTAGAATGATATTATAATTATAATGTGCAATATGTACACAAAAGAGATGGAACACTGACAGCAAATAGATCAACAAGATGTTATTGACGTCAGTACTTGGTAAGTCCACCTTGTGCAGTGATTACTGCAGACACCATTCTTGGCAAACTGTCCACAAGTTCCTGGATAACAGCAGGAAGTATGTTTTGCCATTCAGCCTTAAGTACAGTGACCAACTGTGACACTAAACGACGAGTCAACCTAGAACGCACCTGTCACTCCAATTTGTCCCAGTGGTTCTCAATGGGGTTAAGATCTGGGCTATGAGTGGCCAGTCCATCCGGGTTATCGAATATTCTGTATACCAGTCTAGCGTCATCCTGGAAACATGACAGGTACCATTGTCGTCTTGATAAAAACATTAATTGTTTCCATAGAAGTGAAAGTGTATGGGACTCCTATCAAGTGTTCTTGTCCAAACCGCCACATTTGTGGCCATTTGGAACCCATGTGCAATGGTATGCATTTCACTTGCGCGGTGGTATCCAATCACTTTTACCTACATAGTGTAGATATATTTTTTTTATTTAGCATATATACATCATTATTTTTCTACAAGTGATTGTTTGTGATTACATGTTTTATATATGCGAGTGTCCCGATTGACAGATTTTTCTGCCATCTCAATATCTTGTTAGAAATTAGCACAGCATCATAGTCCTATGTATCACACCCATCATGTCTTCATTAAGGTCTGTCACACTGCCCCCTTAAAACTCTCTGAAGTTTTACATTTTGCAGGGTTGTAAGTCTGGCTTGAAATTGACATTAAATATCAGTAAACTGTCCATCCTACTGCGAATTACATACCAGCCCTTTTCAGCTTTTAGCCCTAGGTGTCTTAAATTAATCATCAAGGTAAGGGGATATCAGTACTGTCTTTATTACGTCATTTTGTGTATTTGAATATCACATTGATGAAAACGCATCATCCTTTCATGTATAAAGTGCACCTGGAAGGTAGCTGGGGGGTCCCAATACTGTAATAGTATAGACTGGTGCCTGATTTGTACAACTTTGAATGACTTTTAAACATCCAGGGGTATATTTACTAAAGTGCAGGTTTTTAGAAGTGGAGATGTTGCCCATAGCAACCAATTACATTTCAGCTATTATCTTCTAGAAGGTGCTAGATAAATGTTAAGAATCTGATTGGTTGCTATCTCCAATTCTAAAAACCCGCACTTTACTAAATATACCCCCCAGTATCTATACTGGGAGGAAAATGCTTTTGGGCCACCACACGGTATGCCTCCCTAAAATGAGCTTTCACCGCCTTTAGAATCTATTTTAAATAATCACATGCATGAGGATGCATAGCACCAACGCAGCAAGGAACACCCCGATCTGCTCAGCTTCTCCCATCAGTAGAAAAGTAAAGATGGAAAAACAATCTATACTAGATACAGCAAATGACTGATTTACATGGTGGAAAGGTCTATGTTGGCTTTTTTCTAAATTAATAAATTAACTGCTACTCAGAAAAAGGTGCCCGTATTCTAGACCAAAATTTAGACTTAGCTTCCATGCTCTGGACAAGTCTTCAGACCATACTTTCCTACTCTCCCAGAAGTTGCAGGAGGCTCATGATTTTCGGGTAGCCCCCCGCACCCCCGGAAAGTGTTCAGATCTCCAGCATGCCATTCACTTCCTAGTGAAGTGGAGAGGATGGGGAGATAATTTCTGGCAATCGCAGCTACGCATGGAGGTGGTGGGGCTAAATGACGTGGTTCCGTGATTTGTGGCGGTTTACTGTGACGGGGCAGGGCCTAATGACCGCACCCCAAAGTGGCCAGCTGCAGCTCCTCTCCAGGCTTCTACCAGAGAGGAGTGCTTATTTCATTTATTTCTGAAATTATTTCACTGATTCCTTCTAGTTTCCAGAACTAGTTATAAGAATGAAAAATGATACTAAATGATATGCTAGGTATTGTGTAGCGCTGAGCACCATCAGAAAATAGCACTGATAGTAATGAACAAAGACAAGAACAAGGGGTTTCAGGGTGCCCCCTTAGTAAACACTTTTTCACACACAGACATCAAAGGGTCTATTTACTAAGCAGTGAGACAGAGTGAAAAGTGATAAGGTGCCAGCCAATCAGCTCCCAACTGTCATCTCACAGGCTGTGTTTGAAAAATGACAGTTGGAAGCTGATTGGCTGGCACCCTATCACTTTTCACTCTGTCTCCTAACACTGCTTAGTAAATAGACCCCCAAATCTCCAAAATTGGAGGGTTACTACTATAAGAAGCCATGAAATGTGAAAAAAGTAAAAGATTTTAAAAAGCTTTTAGCACAATGTGGACATAGTAGATTCAGTAGTTGACCTGTTGCCAATGTAGGGGGTGCAGTGGCCAGAGGTAAGTGGGTAAGTGGCGTATCTATAATGGGTGCAGTGTGTGCGGGGCACATGGGCCCCTGGGTCCTGGGGGTCCCACACCGCACACACTGCACCCATATTATTTTAGACTTACCTGTCCGTGGTCCCACGTCGGGAGTCTGCATTGCTCAGAACACTGGAAAATGGCCGCCGCGGCCATTTTTCCGGTTTTCTGCGCATGCGCAACAGACTCCGGGCACTAGAGTGTGCCCGGAGACTACTGCGCATGTGGAGAACACCAGAAAAATGTCCGCCGTGGCCATTTTCCGGCGTTCTGCGCATGCGCAGTAGACTCTGGGCACATGTTAGCGCCCGGAGTCTACTAAGGTTCTGGTGGCTGGCTAGCTGCATCAGTCGGCTGCCGGCCAACGGAGAGAGAGGAGGGGGCCCTGCACGGGGAGTGCACACGGGCCCCCTCCTCTCTTAAGACGCCCCTGTAAGTGGGACAAAGTGATGCTGGTCAGTCTGCTGCTGACTTGCCCACTCTGCCATGAAACCCCTTTGGCCTTTCAGTACCGGAAGTGGGCTTCACTCTGCATGGTCACAAAACAGATGGGTTACTCTGGAGGATTGAACTGCATAATTGGGACCCCATCAAGTTTGATATGAGGCTTAGCCAGGACCGCCGTTCCAGTGGGCCCCAATATTGGGATAGAGGGCAGGGCTATTCTCCATTGTGAGCTTTCCACAGATATTATGTGTCAGTATGAAGCAGCATAAAGCACCAAGGATGATGTGGCCTTTGCATCTTCAGGGGTGTGAATACACTCCCCACCAAGCATGGCTCCCAGGAATATCTTTTGTACCTGTTCTCGGTGAAGATTATTACATGTCAATGTACTGGTTACCTGTATCATACTGGGTCATTCATCATTAGGGGTCCTATCGGATTTTTCTGCCTAGAACAAGCGCCATCTTCAGACAGCGCTTGTTCTGGAATCCCCGCTCCTTCCTATGGGAAGGAGTTCCGGGGATGCGAAGAGGGATCAGAGTGGATCCCTCTGCTGCCTCCTCACCAGCTCCCCGGCGGCTGTGCACATGCGTGACTCGAGGTCACGCATGAGCTGCTGGGAAGACGGGGAGCAGGTAAGTAACGCAGCTACTTCTGTAGCTGCGACACTTTCCAAGGGGACAGCTGCTTTTCAGAGCAGTTGTCCCCTCACCAGAGCAATGATGAATTGCTCCGGTGTCAGGCATCCCTCGCAGCGAGTTCTAAACTTCATCATCGAGGGCCATACGGCCTGGAGAATGGCCGCCGTGGCCAAAAGCTAACTGTTGCTATGGGTTACTGTATACTTGTACTAAATAACCACTGATGACCAAGTCCTAGGGTCGAATTTATCATACCTCACTTTTTAACGCTGGAAATAATTATTTCTTATATCCGCATATTGCGGCAATAAGAAATAATATTTCAGTAGGCTGTATTTAAAATGTCTTGCATAGACATGGGTTCTGATATCTGCTATCACTCTACTTCTGGGTTCGGAGCCGGCATTATTACTGTGCATGGGTGGTCATCGCACCCCTCAAGTTCAACCAGTGGTTAATGGAGAGGAAACCAAGGATTCACACATATGTAGTTCTTAGTCTACAATGTCTAACTTCATCTAAAGATGGTGTTACAGTATCTATTGGGACCAAGATCAAAAAAACATAGCTGCGGTCACCCCTATATACATTGCAGGGATACTTTATTTTGTAAGAAAAACAGCTGTTTTCAAAGGATTTCTCGCAAAATATTGCTATTAAATAGGCCATTGATGCAAATTCATAGCCCTCAATATGTACATTTTCTCATGCTCTTCATGGCCAATGATCAAGAATATTTACCATGTAATTATTACAACTCCTTCAATCAAAATTTGATTTGCCATTGATTAGTTGCTGCCCAAGTCCAAGTAATTTGATTTAGTGGTACAGGTTCCCCCAACTTTTTGAAGTTCTCCTGTCGTGATTGTTATGGGACAAAAAACATCTGGTTTACTACAATTTAGAGGGAGTTATCATTTTAGTACTTTAGTTATAGTAACAAAGACTCCCTGTATTGTAACACCCTTTATGTCAAGAAGCAAACATGTCAATTTTAATCTCAGCACATGGAAAATTCTCATTTCCAAATTTAGACATTGGCATCATTTCATCAAAATCAGGGTAAATGGCTCAGGCCATATAGGGTTTACAGTGATATATAATCCCCACATAATTTATCTATTTCAGGATAAATAGTAAATATTTTAAATCCCCCTGTTATAATGAAGACAAATTCCTAACTAAATTTGACAGAAATCCCTTATTTTCAGACCAGACCAAGAATATTATGTAGAGCAATGAGCTCATTTTCTAACTGGTGAAGATTTTTAGTTAAAACGTTGTTTACACTAGAACCTTGTTTTCATTCTACTCTTACAACGAGAGTCTGCTTTTTTTTTTTATTGCTATTGTTTTGTCCATTTTGAGCATGATCCTGTACACGAAGATTGTAAGTTATCAAAGTGTAGCTTAGTAACTGTTTTCATACAATCACCTGTTAAAGGATCGTGTAAAATTCTGTGTCAAGCACCAAAGGCTGTAAACTTTGACGTTGATACCATCACAATAGGGAAGCAATCGGGAAGCCGACTGCCTAAATACCGGCAGCCGGCTTCCCGACTGTCATATTCCGGCAAGGGTGAAATGCCGGGCATCTAGATGTAGAAGCCCGCATTTCCCCGACGCCGGGAGACCAGCGCCCGGCATCCCGATCGTAGTGATGCCGGGCGCCGCGAGCAGACAGCCACGGGGGGGAGGTATAGGTTTAGGGCTCCTGGGGGGGACTTAGGGTTAGGCACCCCCCGGAAGGGTTAGGGTTAGCCTAGGGGGAGGGAGGGTTAGGGTTAGGCACCCCCGGGGGGGACTAAGGGTTAGGCACCCCCCCGGGGACTTAGGTTTAGGCAGCGGGGAAGGGGGTGGTTAGGGTTAGGCACTTAGAGGGGGGATTAGGGTTAGGCACTTGGGGGGGCAGTTAGGGTTAGGCACCCCTAAGGAAGGTTAGGGTTAGGGGGGTTAGGTTAGGTTAGTAGATACTCACCTATCCACGATCGGGATTTCCAGCGCTGACGGGCTTCTGCTGCTCGGAACTCTGCTGATGTCGGCCTGCCGCTGCCGGGAATCGAACCGCCGGCCGCATAACCATTCCTCACAATATATTGTAATTATTGCATACTATAGGAAAGAATGTATTTAGCAAAACATTCAGCAATTACATGTGATGCTGGTGATGAGGAGATGTGCGCTGACAGGGGTCTTGCAAAGCCATTGTTAAAAAACAAGTGTAATGAACCACACCAAGAGCCAGAAAGCTGGAGGAGGATTCCTCAATGTACACATGGACAGTATATGAGGACATGCAGAAGAAGATATTCAGGAAGAAGACTGGACAAAACTGATTTGGTGACAGAGCGGATGATTCAAGCATGGACTGGACACAAGGAGTGTAGACTCCAGGGGTGGGGCTGCAGCACAGTCCAAAATTCAAATAGGGGAGCCACAACAACTGCCAGTGAGTCCCTGCCGCCGATGTTTGGCAGCGTTTGGGGTGGCAGTTGGTGTGGCTTCCCATCTCTGTAGCCGCCACTGGTTGCATATACATTGCGTGCATGGTACTAAGGGCCTGATTCAGAGCCGGACGCTCTGAAAGAGCGCTCACTCTGAATCAGGGCGTTTTTTTTTTTTTTTTTGGATCGGCCTCCCGGCCGCTCACATAGCTGTGGGTGAACACCCACAGCTATAGCGAGCGGCCAGGTTGATGGTCGCAATGGTCAAGACCATCGCGACCATCGGGCTTGCAACGAGACCCTTGTCGAAGGGTCTCATGACCGCAAGCCCCAGAGAGCTTCTGGCTCTAAATGAGCCGGAAGCTCTCCCACTGACATCACCAGTGATGTCAGTGGGGCCGCCCACAAACGGCAGGCGTTCGCTTGGGAACGCCTCCGTTTGTGAAGCCACCCCCGGCCACGCCTACCAAATGGAGTGAGCTGTCAATCACCATCGACAGCTCGCCCCCTTTGGTGCGAGACCCGGAGCGATGGAGCACCCGTCGCTAGCCGGGTCTCGCGCATGTGCACGACGGAGCCGGCTCCATCGTGCGCATGCCCAGTGGGCAAACATCGACCCGATTGCGAGCGCTCAGTGCTTGTGATCGAATCTGAATCAGGCCCTAAATGTGGAAGTTTACCCATTTTGGATGCATTCAATGTTCATATGCTTGTTTGAACCACAACTATACATATACTTGTTTGAATAGCTTAAATAGCTATCATCATTATGCTCCAGCCAGATGCAAAAGTTGCATCTTAGGGCCTGATTCAGAGCCGGACGCTATTTGCGCTCGCTCGTTCAGAAAAAGGGGCCGGCTATTTAAATTGAGCGCTCGCTCTTTGCGGTCTGTTGACGCCTCTATGTCTGAGCGAGCGAACAAAACATGCGCTCGCTATTTTGTAAAGACGCCCCCTGGCCGCTCGCATCCTAAGTCATCTCCGCTATTTATTTGATTAATCGAGTACATCGAAAGGCGTCTTAACTGCTCGCAGTGCTTGTGGTTGGATTTTCTTACCGCAATCATGCGAACAGTTCAGGCTAAGAAACAACCAAGTGACGTGGTCGATGACGCTGCTTTGTTAATTATGCACACCCTTAAAACGCCCGTTTTGACCGTTTGGCAAGCCTGCGTTTGGATCTCCACTCCCCGTTTTCAAGCACCTTCCCTTGTTACCACCCACAAACGCCTCATCCTGTCACTCAAATTAGCAGGCACTCGCTATTTTGCGAGCACTCGATTTCCGACCACAATGACTGGTTGGCGCATGCGCATTACGACCCATACGCATGCGCAGTTGTGCGAACATCGCTCGGAGCAAACGAGCGGCCGCTTACGAGCGGCTCTGATTCAGGCCCTTAGTTCAACCAACTTAACATAGCCGACACTTGAGTCTACACGACCTTGACAAACCGTCATTAAACTACTGTGTGTCAAAACCCTGTTGCCAACCAATTCAGTCACAAATTGAATATGCAACTGAGGGCCTGCGCATGCGGGTGACCACGATAGCGACGGGCAAACCGTCGCTCCGGGTTTTGTACCAAAGGGGGCTTGCTGTCGATGTTGAGTGACAGCACGCCCCCTTTGGTGGGCGGGCTGGGGGACTTGCTGCTCAAACGGAGGAGTTCCAATGTGAACATCTCCGTTTGGGGGCGGCCCCACTGACATCACGAGTGATGTCAGTGGGAGAGATTTCGGCTCTGTTAAAGACAAAATCTCTCTGGGGCTTGCTGCAACGAGACCCTACCACAAGGGTCTCATCGCAAGCCTGATTGTCGTGATGGTCTTGACCATCACGACCATCTTCCTGGCTGCTCGCAATAGCTACTAGCCAGGAGGCCACTCTAAAAAACAAGCAGGGCGGCCCGGATTCAGAGCGAGCGCTCTATCAGAACGTCCGGCTATGAATCAGAGCCTGAGATGCATTTGATTAAGCATCACAGTAGCAGTGGTGCATGTGACTCAGCATCACAGTAGCAGTGGTGCATGTTACTCAGCATTACAGTAGCAGTGGTGCATGTGACTCAGCATTATAGTAGCAGTGGTGCATGTGACTCAGCATTACAGTAGCAGTGGTGCATGTGACTCAACATTATAGTAGCAGTGGTGCATGTGACTCAGCATCACAGTAGCAGTGGTGCATGTGACTCAGCATCACAGTAGCAGTGGTGCATGTTACTCAGCATTACAGTAGCAGTGGTGCATGTGACTCAACATTATAGTAGCAGTGGTGCATGTGACTCAGCATCACAGTAGCAGTGGTACATTTGACTCAGCAATACAGTAGCAGTGGTGCATGTGACTCAGCTTTACAGTAGCAGTGGTGCATGTGACTCAGCATTACAGTAGCAGTGGTGCATGTGACTCAGCATTATAGTAGCAGTTGTGCATGTGACTCAACATCACAGTAGAAGTGGTGCATGTGACTCAGCATTACAGTAGCAGTGGTGCATTCAATTAAGCATCACAGTAGAAGTGGTGCATGTGACTCAGCATTACAGTAGCAGTGGTGCATGTGACTCAGCATTACAGTAGCAGTGGTGCATGTGACTCAGCATTACAGTAGCAGTGGTGCATGTGACTCAGCATCACAGTAGCAGTGGTGCATTTGACTCAGCATCACAGTAGCAGTGGTGCATGTGAGTCAGCATCACAGTAGCAGTGGTGCATGTGACTCAGCATTACAGTAGCAGTGGTGCATGTGACTCAGCATTACAGTAGCAGTGGTGCATGTGACTCAGCATTAATGTAGCAGTGGTGCATATGACTCAGCATTACAGTAGCAGTGGTGCATGTGACTCAGCATTACAGTAGCAGTGGTGCATGTGACTCAGCATTACAGTAGCAGTGGTGCATGTGACTCAGCATTACAGTAGCAGTGGTGCGCCCAGCCCCCAAAATCTAAGAATCCTTATTGCCGCATATCATTGCAATAAGGGTCTTTTTTTCATGGGAATGTACCAATCTAAGGGCCTGATTCAGCATGGATCGCTATTGCGATAGCGTGCGTAGATTGGCGATTATTGCATGTGCACCTCAGTGCGCTTGTGCGAGTTAGCATTGCCAACGAACTGTGATAACTCATGCAGATACAAAGCCATTGTAGATGGAGGTATGGGACGTCAGTGTTCCGGGGTGGTGATGGGGGAGTGATCGGAGAAATGCAGGCGTGCCTGTCCGTTTGAATGCCATTGCATGGGCGTGCATAAATTTGCTACTGCAAAGGCATACGCAGCTTGTGTACTCACTGCGTGTGATGAGGTTACCAATTTCTGAGTAATGTCAGACCTGTGGTAATTGTGCATGAGAGGCCGATGTTACTCGATGTTCCCGATGTATACGCAGGACTGCAAGGTATTAAGGATGTGCAAAAGCGGTAGTGGGCGTCTCTATGCTGGCTTTGGGTGTCTCTGTAATGGCTTTGCGATTGCAGTCATTAGCATATTTTCTCAGCAGACTTGCGTGCGTAATCGCAGCTGTGATCGCAATAGCGATCCGTAATGAATCAAACTCTAAGGGGTAAATTTACTAAGAGTCGAGTTTGTGTGAGTTTTGGTGAGATTGTATTCTCACGTGAGTTTTGCCATTTTTTTCATTTCGCAAATTTACTAAAGACATACTCGAGTGAGTTTGGAAGTGAGTTCTCTTTTTCACTGTTAAACCTCATGTGAGTTTGCAAACTCGAAAAGACTCACCATCGGCCAAAATACGAAGTACTTTAGATGAAAAAGAAGTAACTCTCAAATTTACTAAGAATCGAGTTTCCAATCTCGTGTGAGATTGTAGCAAACTCACTATGAAATAGAAGTTTCAAATAGACACCTCCTGATCTGCGAGTTTTTCAGAAACATACACAGATCAGTGTGATTTGTGTATGTTTCTGCCTGTATACCTAATATAAAGTGTTTTATTTTTAAAAAAATGACATAGGGTCCCCCCCAAAAGCATAACCAGCCCCAGACTTGCCAGCCAGCCCTGGTTCCTAAAATTATGGGGCACAAAATGCATAGGGTTCCACGGTAATTTAAGAACCAGCACCAGGCAGCAGGGCCAGACCTGGTTTGAAATATATGGAGATAAAAAATGGCGTGAGGTCCCCCGTATATTTAAAACCAGCTCCAGACCCTTTCTATTGGGGGACTGATGCCACAGCCAGGGGAGTCCTTTTACCGGGCCCCCAGCCACAGCATCAGCCCTGACTGCTAGTCAGCCCAGGTTATCATTGGTTACATCGATGATACAATGTAGCAGGTCCCAGCTTAGAGTTCCATTGAAGTCTATGGGGAGACATGCTGACCACATACAGCTGCGGCTGGGGGTCTGGTGAAAGGGCTCCCTTGGCTGTGGCATCAGCCGCCCACTAGAAAGGGTCCTGTACTGGTTTTAATTATAGGGGTACCCCATCACAAATATTTTCCCCCTTTAATTAAAACCAGGACTGGCCCTGCTGCCTGGTGCTGGTACCTTATTTATGGTGGAACCCTACTAATTTTGTTCCCCGTAATTGTAGGTACCAGAACAGGCTGACAAGTCCGGGGCTGGTTAAGCTTTAGGGGGGGGACCGTATGTCATTTTTTTTTATATTATTTAACCCGTTTTTTACAGGCCTTAACACACAAACAGCTTACACATATCTCACTGAGCTGCTTGCTCGGGTGAGTTTGGAAGAGAGAAAACACTGCAATATCGGGTGAATAATCTCATCTAAACTCTCCTTAAACTCTCCTTAAACTCTCCTTAAACTCTCCTCTAAACTCGCAATTTGGAGGAAAAAACTCGATCTGCTTCACAACCAAAAAACTCACTTTCACCTAAATTCACTTCTTAGTAAATTTGCGAGTTGTTAAAGGGAAAACTCCCCTGAGTTTTGGTGAAGCAAAGTGAGTTTAAAAACTACAAAACTCGACCAAACTCGATTCATAGTAAATTTACCCCTAAGTCTCCACGACCAGTAGGAGCCCATCCTGACAAGCAGCATATGCGATCACTTTACTTACAAGTTTTGAGACCCAGCTGCAGAACTGTACATACACGGCTTTCCAGCTGCACATACTGAATGCGAGAATGTAGCGATGGGCATCTGAATCTCCTCCAGTCCACGGGAGAGGGATTGCAAGACAGGACTGCCTAATTGAAGTTAACAGGCTGAAGCCATCTGAAGATGATTTTAGTTCCACGGATGCAAGATCTGATAAGCTGCGTTTCTCAGATCTTGTTAAATACTTTTTAAATGTGTTGTTAAAAATGTATCTAGATAGTGTCTATATTCCCCTCATACAAAGTCCTTCTTTCCAAAGTTATCTGTGCTCCGTCACAAACTAGAGTATTAAGAAAGATGATGTTATCTTCTGTCCTTGACAATTTTCTTATCACTTTAATTGCAAATTAAACTCTGCCCTTGGCCCCCTAGGGTACTTTTACACGATCCTGAGTCGGTGAACCTTGATCATGTCTTCATCTAACCATCTCCAAAGCAATTTCCATTGCTACGTTTACCTTTTTGTTATTTATATAACCAAGTTTTTAGAGTTTCCCTTAAGTCCCCTTTCTCCTTCTACATCATTAAATCTTTTGAGTATGTGAACTTTGGCAAAGTCACCCAATAAATATGATATGTTCTCCCTTCTCTTTGCTGCTAGAAAGAGTGATTTCACATGGAGTAAAAATACACAAACTCTTGACTATTTCATTGATCCATGTTGCATTGTAAATTCCTAACATTTATTTAAGAGATATTAAGCAGATATGATTTAGTTCTTACTGTATTAACGTATAAAATTGTATGAAACCCTTTGAGGGTACAATGTGGAGATCCTATGTCACCATTTATAACATAAGCCTAGATAATATTATTTCAGTCTTTATTCATTCAAATATGTGCCCGATTCATTACGGATCGCAACTGCGGTTGCAATAGCGATTACTCATGCAGTCTCACTGCGATAGTATGCTTATCCATTGCGATCGCTATGCCGTCGCAGCACAACATAAGGATGCCCACTTTACCTTATACACATCCGTAATGTTTAGCAAGACTGAGAAACCATCAGTAAAATGGAGTACCATCGCAGCCTCACGCACGCTTGCACAAGCTCTGACCCTACTCAGGAATTGCTAACCTTGTCGCACGCTATGAGTACTCAATTTGCGTCATGCATCACAGTGAATAATTTATGCACGCCCATGCAATGGCGCTCAAACGCCCTGTCATGCCAGGGTTTCACCAACCACCCCCCCCATCAACACACACAAATGGCACTTCCTGATAATCACTCTACAATGGGTCTGCATAGTCACTGCGATCGCAGTCCCAATCGATAGCGACAGCTGCAGTGGGAGGAACAGTCAGGCGTACTGACCGTTCATACATAGCCCAGGCTATTGGTGCTGCTGTCTTGTAGATAGCAGCACTGATAATGACAGGAGCACATAGCGCCCCTGTCATTTACATTCCAGACCCCCAATCATACAAGGGGGAGAAGCAGTATCAGTGCACATAACGTTTTCGCTGATGTCACTTCGGCAGTTAATACATCTCCCCTTTAGACAACTATATTGTATAATTTTCTAGACGTTAGTTATGTCAAAGTCAAATAATTGGATATGATCGCTTACAATTATCTGACGATATAGTCGTCTATGGTCGGATGACGTGTTACGAGGACGCTACTTTGCGTCGCGCATTCCAATGCGCACAAATGTGAATCCACAACACACATATACTGATGCATATATATGTGTATACATCCACATAGACGTTCGTATGTATATTCACATACGTACATGTAGACACTCATATGCGTATTCAACACACAGACGCATATATGCAAATGCATACATATAGAATGGTTCCCACACATTATAGTTAATAACCAGAGTCATTAAAGGTATTGTTAGCTAATAATTATGATGTAATATGTACTTAAACGATAGGGATTTATTGAATAGAAATGTTATAACTTGTATGTAGTATTGTTCGGCGGGAAGCTACACAATGTGATCGTTTGAGGACTGAGCCATACCCCTGATGACACCGTATGAACTGACCAATGACCAGATTGACCAGAAGAAAGAACCAGTGAGAACCTGTCAATTTGTCCCTTTGTTAACTCTGAAACCTGTAAGGTATATAGGCTGTGTCCCAATCTCAGTGTAGAGACATCTTCTATGCGACCACAGGCTTCTGGATTGATGACTGTATACTGGGACCAATGCGTAAGGGTATGTATCGGCTGTACTATTTTCATTACTTTTTACTCTAATTGATAAATTTTATATCGTGTTACTTTTTTTCATAAATAACTTTTTGAGCTTTGGAACCACACGATTGGACTGGAAAGCAATTCTTTCTTAAACGACTTGCAGCGCTAAGTTGCGACTGATAGGAATCAATAGATGGGGGCTCGTAGTTTAAGCACGCTACCGGCAATACGCAAAGCGACTGGATTTCTGGTTCCTCAACAAAGGGTGGATGCGTCACATGCGGGTAAGAACACAATGTGTTTAAAGCCTGTTTTGTACTCTGTGTTGTGAAACCGAATATCCATTTTTGTTTGATCTAAGGAGCGCTGATTAGAATCCAGGGACAAGAGAGAAAAGTCAGTTTCTTTTATTGTCACTTTTGTGCTGCAATAGGCGATTCGCAAATAGCGTATGCATCTTCCCTGTATTACTGAAACATGTTTAAGCAATCATTGTGATAGATAGTCTTGAATCACTTGTTAAAACCTCTGAATAGGTAATGCCGTGAGGGGAAGCATTTTTCTGGCCAGAAAGCAAAGGTATATAAATGTGAACGGGTGCTTGTGATGTGATAAGGAAAAAGAAAAATGGAGAGAAGGTTTTTGGTTTTTGAACTGTTGAAAATAGACAGGGCTGGCAAGGTGTCCAAAAGGTGGGTAGGACAGCCGTAGCAGTATACATAGCAGGTATAACTGGGCGAGAAACCGGAGGGTGTTTCTCAGTCAACTTCCAATTGTAATCGCAAAGTCCATTGATAAGTTAGTGTCTCTAGGCAATGCTATCCGACCGCATGGTTGTGTGAACTGTGATTGTGAATTGGTTGTGGTGGAGGAAATCACTGGCAAGGGTAAGTGTTATTGGAATACTTAAATTCTACCAGTGGAGAGTAACTCAAAGTAGGAAGCAGCGGACGAAGCTTGTTTTAATTCGTTCGGAAAGCAGAAGTATAGCATAGGTTAAATTCTGGTTCCTCATTGTGTAAAACTGACAAAACATGATTAGCAGTCATTTGTGCACAGTGGATGGAAGAGAGTGGATGCAGCTTGTTTAATTCATCCACCGGTCGAAATCTCTAGCGAAAGTAGCCAAAGCGTTGTCCCAGATGGGTGCTAAGCAGTCGCTAGGGATGTTTGATGAGGTGCTGCTTATGGATGGGCTGACCATTTCGGCAAGGTATATAGTGAATGTGAAGTATGGCGCGTATGCAACAGCGTACTGCGACATATGGGTCAAGATGACCAAAGGATGTATGAAACCCTTTCCCAAAGTTGGCAGTTTCGATTCGGAAGTACTAAGTAATGTTAGAGATAACGTATGTTTAGTCAAATCTTTGAAAAAAAGAGTAAAGTATAATGATTGTTTAAAGTTGTGGCAGAACGAGGGGAACACATGGCAAGGCTTTGTATGCACATCGCAAATCAGCATACTCACACCACTAGGCAGCGTGCACACACCGCAAAGTAGTGTGTTCACATCTCAAATTAGCGTACACAGTAGCACGCTGCAAAACAGCATACTCATGCCACAAAGCAGCACACTGGTAGCGTCACCGCACATAAAGAAGAGAGCGCATGCGCACCTCTGCCGCCCTATGCGGCCACAGGTGGAAGTACAGCCGATACCAAAAATAAAAAGATCGTAACAAGTAATTTATATTTTGTTTTAAGTCACCTTAAGGAAAATGTTATTGTAGAAGATGATGAACTCACTGTAATTTCAGCCATTGCCCAAGCTGTTAATTTGCTAAATGTTCCACAGAGACAAGAAAAGGCAGCGATCCAACCAGCAGGGGCAGCAGCTGAAATTGGTGAGACTAGTGTAGAGTGTAGTAGGAGAGGGAACATTCTTAGTACCAAAACAGTAAGTCCAGCAATTCCTGAACATAGTGATGTGGTAAGTATGCATCCTGTCCATACAATAGCAGTCCCCAATGGGAAACCAGACAAATATGGTATAGTTCCTATCAGGATTGTAGCAATGCATTGTCCATGGATGAGAGCAGAATTACATTCAATTATGTCAGACTTCCCAGACCCTAGGAAAGAGTTAGCCAAATTCCAGAATTTTTTTTAAAGATTTAGGTAATGCTCATGAGCCAACTAATAAAGATTGGCAAGTGCCTGTCTTCCTTCCACTGCTGATGTACAAAAGTTTATTAAGGATTGTGTATTATAGGAGGATGAATCCTTCATGGATGAGGATAACTAGGCAAATATAAAGTGAATAAACACACAGTTGGCTATATATTTCCCAGTGGTAGTGAACTGGAATTAAATTTTCACTATTAAACAAAAGGATAGTGAATCTGCAGCAGAATATTTTGCCAGAGTGCTGCTAGCAATAACCAAGTACACAGGGATAGCAGATATAAAGGATGATGTACACCACAGGGAGGTAGCTGTTAAGGTACTAATGGATGGTCTCAAATATAATCTTAAAACCAGGGTGCAAACCTCTACCTAACTGGAGAGGAATTATGGAAGATGCACTTAGAGAGTCTGCCATAGAACATGACAAGAACATTGGCAGGAAGAAAGAGGCACAGAGTGAGAGGCTAATGGCAGTGAGAATTCAGGCTCTAGAGGGATCATACATACAGCTACAACCTTACAACACATACCAGCAACAAAGTTATACAGTAAGGTGTTATAATTGCAATAAAGAAGGACACCTAAAGAGGGACTGTAAATCGAAAAATTGGGGGCCACCTAAGTAGGGAACACCTAGATACACTCAGAGAGGGCACATGCAGGATTCAGGAAATTTCCAACAGTTACCCACTCACATAGTGACCGCAAACGTTCTGCTTGAGCATGATAGTCAGTGCTAGGGGTCAGGTCATACCTGTAGTCTACAGCCAGTCAGGTTAACTGAGAATACTATGGGAAGAACCTACAAAGACAGTTGATATATCTAGTACTAAACACACTTTTCTTGTAGATACAGGGACGACCAGATCCATGATAAATTCTCCATTTAATTTACAGGTTACCAACAAAACCATAGCAGCAATGGGAGTAATGGGGAGGGTACAGCATTATCCTCTAACCAGATCTGCAGAAGTTACAATCAGGCCACTGCAAACCAAGCATTTCTTTCTCCTGGCAGCAGTGGCTCCTACTAACCTGATGGGAAGGGATTTGCTGTGTAAAATGGGATGTGTCATATACTGTACCCCTGATGATATATCGGAGAAGGTTGCGCATGAGGTACAGGATATATTGGATACACCACAAAGGTTATTGTTACACTCTGCCATTCTAGAATAAAGTCCATCTCATGTAGAAGAAATGTTTTGCAAATAAAGGGTTCCCTCTGGACAAAGGATGGACAGGATGGCAAACGTAACTCCTGTAATGGTTAATTTGAAGTGTGGTAGACAGGCTCCAAAAATCCCTCAGTACCCATTAAAGCCAGAGGTGGAGCTAGGGGTGTATCCCATAATTGAGAGGTTACTGCAACAGGGGATTTTAATTCGTACAGCTAGTCCAGCCAATAGTCCCATTTTTCCAGTGAAGAAGGCTGGGGGGAGGGGCTATAGATTAGTACATAATCTTAGGGGGGTTAACAAAGTTGTTGTAAGCCAATTCCCATAGTGCTCAATCCAGCTGTCATCCTCATGCAGATTCCACCGTCTGCAACCCACTTCACTGTCATTGATCTATGTTCTGCTTTCTTCTCTGTTCCTCTTCACCCTGACTGTCAATATCTATTTGCATTCTCCTACAGAGGGGTACAATATACAAGGTTCACGAAATGGGAACTAGCTCTGATGGCACCTGCAAATATTACCATTAAACGGTGCAATACGTTAAATCTAGCAATGTACTTACCATATGTGCCTCGAGATGCACAAAGGGTGGAGGAAGGTGAGTCTCTGATTGAAGGTGAGTTTTGCAGGTATACTAACACGCATGATTGTATGGAATATTTGAATCAGACCTTTACTGCAAGACCAGACATACGTGACACACCATTAGAAGATGTAGATTTGACGTTTTACATGGTTGGGAGTTGTCATAGACAGTCAGACACAGGAGAATTATGCACAGGCTATGCAGTTGTAAATGACAAGGATGTTGTAGAAGATGAACCACTTGGTCCACCTCACTCAGCCCTGGTGGCTGAACTGGTGGCATTAAGGAGAGCGTGTGAGTTGGCAGAAGGTAAATCAGCTAATATATACACTGACTCTAGGTACGCCTTCGAGGTAGTACATGATTTTGGGGCTCTTTGGCATCTTAGGAACTTTATGACAGCAGCAGGCACACCAGTAGCACATTCATATCACATAAAAGGACTTCTGACAGCAATCCAGCTACCAAAGGTAGTAGCTGTCATCAAATGCAAAGCCCACACATGCGAAGAAGACCTGGTGTCAATGGGCAATAACAGAGCAGATGAAGCTGCCAAATGGGCAGCAGGGTTACACATAAATATAACAACTAACAAAGTGATGGTCTTCCAGACAATAGACACACAGAAATTAATTGAAATGCAATATTTGTGTTCCCTACAGGAAAAGGCAGTCTGGAGATCAAAGGGATGTGGTCAGGAGTCCTCTGGACTCTGGAGAGATGGACAAGGTAGGCCTGTTGCTCCCAAGGCATACTACCCAAGCTTGGCTGGTAGCACATGGTCTGACTCTTCTGGGAAAAGAAGGTATGTGCAAGTTGGTCAGAGCATATTGGTGTGCACCAGACCTTTCTTCTCAAGCTGGAAAGAGAGCAATGTCCTGTCTGACTTGTTTGAGGAAAAATGTCAGGAAGACAATACCCACCGAGCCATCCCATATCCCTCTGACAGACGGTCCTTTTCAGGTAATACAAAATTACTTCATCCAATTACCGCCTTGCAGAAATCTCAAGTATGTATTAGTTTGTACTGATGTATTTTATAATTGGGTAGATTCATATCCAGCTGCCACTTATACTGCTGTTTTTACTGTTAAGAAGATTGTTCAGGAGTTTGTATGCAGATATGATATCCCTAAAATCATAGAAAGTGATAGGGGTACTCATTTCACTGGTGATGTTTTCCAGAACATGTGTAAGCTTATGGGAATCAATAGTAGACTTCACACTCCCTACCGACCGCAAGCCAGTGTGAAGGTGGAGAGATTGAACGGTACTATTAAGAATAAACTAAGTAAGATCATGGCTGAAACTAGATTTGGATGGCCAGAAGCCTTACCGCTAGTCCTCCATAGCATTAGAACCATTCCTAGACCTTCTCTTAATCTGTCCCCCTTTGAGATACTGTTTGGGAGGCAACCTCATTAGATTATAAGTCCACAGGATGATTTGAAGAGTAATAATGAGGTTACTGTGCAATATCTTATAATAATAACTAGACAGCTGAAACAACAGCAACAGAAACAAAAAATGTTTTTACCTGATATGCCAGAAACAAACTATCATGATGTTGAACCTGGAGAATATGGAGAATATGTTATGATCTGAAATTACGCTCAGGTTGTTTGACAGACTGGTGGGAGGGTCCTTACCAGGTGCTGATGACAAGTACCACATCTTTGAAGGTAGCAGAAAGAGATACCTGGGTCCATTCCACTCACTGCAGAAAGGTCAACCACCCAAAGGGGGTACAAGGCGGAGTCGAGGCAGACAACGTGGGCCTGTCAATTGCGAGCCTGTTCTGGGAGAACTAAAGACTGCAGTGAAAACACCTGAGCCAGAGACATATGCAGATTACTATTCCAGCAATGGAGTGGTGATCTGTTTCTGTTCCTTTATTTCGTTCCAGGGTTCTTCTCATTCTTATTTGTTTCAGGATGTCTTATTTCTGTGATGGAGGACAGATGATGGAAAGGGAGGCTGATAGTGATGCCAATGGAGTGGAGTCAGAGGAGAGAGCAATAAAATGATCAGGGGCAACCTATGGTCAAACTCAGTTTAGGAATTAAGAAATCTGTTAGCCATGTAACTTGGAGAAAGTGTGAGGGGTTATTGTCTGAGGATAATTGTATTTGTGAGTACTGTGGATCCCTAGTTGATGAGAAATGCATCCAACGATGCCAGTCCAAGAGTAATCTGTATTTCGGCGGGCATCCTTTAGAGGATTACCATTCCTTAGTGTGTAATGTTCTAAACCAAACAGAATGTTGGGTGTGTTCACAAGTACCTCAAGGACAGAGTAATTTGGGATTAGTGCAATACCCATTAAAGTTAGCAGATGTACTTTAATTACATGGGGGAAGACTGGTGGACAAGAAATATAATATATCTAGACCCCCTAGTCTTAAGTTCCACCAGTACCATGTAGATAGATCCCTGGTATACTTAAATCTCACAAATTTCAGAAAAACAGGAAATTGGGAAGTGGTCTGGAACAATCAGACAATGACCTATTCACATAGAGCTGATAATGAGCCTGTCAATTCTGAACTTGTATGTAGAATTATTACAAATGGGAGATACTTCCGGTATATGTACATGCGTAGATACAACAAAGTAATGGTTGGCAGAGTATCAGGGTAATGTGCAAATATTATACAACTAGAAACGTGTACCAGTCAAAATGTGGGAAAGGGGGGCAGGATTCTTTGTCAGAATAATGTGTTCAGTGATAATGATGCATTCTGTTCCTTACGTTCTCCCAGATTATGTGTATTTCATATGTGGAAGGAAAGCATACAAGTGGCTCTCTCCGAACTCTGAAAGTTTATGTTATCTTGGAAGGGTGGTACCAGAAATCATGACCCTTACACATGATGAAATGATTGGTATCCATAAAACCACACCACCTCCATACATACACACGCAGTATGAACATCATGACAAAAGAAATATGATCCCTGGGGAAGAACATATAGCCACACAGGTGATTAGTGAAACAACTGGCTTCCAAATTTTGGTAGCATTAGATCCCACCAGGATCACATGGGGAACTTTAGACCTGGCTAAATTAATAGACAACATCACCGAGATGTATGATGACATTTTCAGGTATATGGGTAAGAAGCTACAGGCTTATAAAAAGAAATTGGTACAACATAGGCTAGTGTTAAACTATCTGACAGCTATTACTGGTGGATATTGTGTGACTTTGGCCACCCAATTTGGTGTCATGTGTTGCACGTACATCACCAATAATACTAATGACCCCAAAGAGGTGATTGACCGTAAAATGGATGAAATCCTACGACTGAAGTGGGAATTTTGGTAGGACCATAATACTTCCTTGTATGAGACTGAGGTAAAGGTAGAGAAATGGTTCTCGTGGTTAAACCCTGTCAAATGGTTCGCCGGTCTTGGAGAGTGGGTACAGGAGATGGTTGCTAGTATAGTAAGCTCCTTATTCTTATACTGATTGTCATTTTAGTAATTGGTTTATGTGTCAGATGTGTTCTTACTATGGTAAAATGTGGAAAACGTACCACCAAGGTAAACCGTGGAAATGAAATCATGATGGTGGTGAGTTGTGGTGGTATAGGTACTAAGGTAGATAAAGAACTGCATTACAATCCTGAAATTGAATGTACCATCAGATAATAACATGTGAACAGGCTTGGTCATGTATAATAAAATGTATTGTAAATGTTCCATTAAACATCATAGATAATGTAGTCTCAATTCCCCCAAACTTTCTTTATAGGTTCGATGAGATCCCACATCCTACCAATGGTCCCCTAAAGATCCACAGATGGCGTATAAGGGTTGCTTTACCCTTTCTTGAAATGCTTTATTGACGGTTCAATGACCAAGTTGTGTCATACCACTTAGAACATTTAATACTAATTTATTATGCATGACTAAAAGGTTAAGAATAGAATGTGAAAGTCTTATGTTTGCTATCAAAGGGTGGACTGTCAAAGTCAAATAATTGGATATGATCGCTTACAATTATTATCTGATGATATAGTCATCTATGGTCGGATGACATGTTACGAGGACGCTACTTTGTGTCGTGTAATCCAATGTGCACAAATGTGAATCCACAACACACATATACTGACACACATAATGCACATATATATATATATATATATGTATACATACACATAGACATTTGTATGTATATTCACATACGTACACGTAGATGCTCATATGCGTATTCAATACACAGACGCACATATGCGAACGCATACATATAGAATGGTTCACACACATTATAGTTAATAACCAGTGTTATTAAAGGTATTGTTAGCTATAGGTTCAGAATACAGTCGACATGTCATGTTTGGTATCATACTAAATCCCTGTTTATTTGCAGATATTTGTATCTATTGGCAAAGAAGTCGCATCATGCGTCCACTAGTTATGGATGATAGGGAATTATTGAATAGAAATGTTATAACTTGTATGCAGTGTTGTAACCAGTTTTAAGCAGTTGTTCGGCGGGAAGCTACACAATGTGACTATTTGAGGACTGAGCCATACCCCTGATGACACCGTATGAACTGACCAATGACCAGATTGACCAGAAGCAAGAACCAATGAGAACCTGTCAATTTGTCCCTTTGTTAACTCTGAAACCTGTAAGGTATATAGGCTGTGTCCCGATCTCAGTTAAGAGACATCTTCTATGCGACCACAGGCTTCTGGATTGATGACTGTATACTGGGACCAGTGCACACGTGTATGTATCAGACTTTACTATTTTCATTGCTTTTTATTCTAATTGATAAATCTTATATCATGTTACTTTTTTTCATAAATAACTTTTGGAACCACACGATTGGACTGGAAAGCAATTCTTTCTTAAGCGATTTGCAGCGCTAAATTGCAACTGATAGGAATCAATAGTTACTAAGGTCTGGCCATTATGACCTGCATCAACAAATAGTAAGGAAAGAGCATATGAGAGTGGCTGTTGTGTGACTAGAGCATAACTGACAGCTATGACACATACAGTAGGTAGTTATGGGTAAATTGCTGACAGGCAGAATACACAATAAGAAGTTTGCACATATTCCTCAAAAGGCGAGCAGCAAGGTCATACGCACTATTTCATGATGTTATAAAAGCACATGAACATGTTATCAATTGACAAACATTGGGCCTGATCCAGAGTTGGACGTAATGCAGTGGTGAGCGATTATTTTTGTACTGCACATGTGCCGAGTTTCATTACCAATGAAGGTTGCCGTGGTGACTTGGGCGCAAAGTGATTGAAAATCAATTTGTGGGAGATAACCGAGGGGTGGAAACTGTACTGCAGGCGTGTTGCGACCATCTCAGGAGTATGTCTGGGCCTGCAACTGCGAATTCAAATGCAGCGGTTAAAGCTCCGGCTGCTTACTTACGATGGACATTCCGAGTGACCATAGGGTTACTCAGAACGGGATATAGTTATATTACCACTGCCCGGAGTGCCGGCCGTCGGAATCCCGACGTTGGAAGGCTGACCCGAAGCTAAAGATAGGTGTCGAAATACCGCCGCCTATATTTAGCCTGACGGCCGGCATCCCGATCGAAGGTAAGCGGGGATTGTTAGCTCTTAGGCGTGGAGGGGAGGGTAAGGTTTAGTCACCACCGGGGGGACTTAGGGGGGTGAGGGGGGTTAGGGTACTTACGTGCCCCTGTCGAGATATGTCTTCATTGGGCTTCCAGCGTTGGTATGAGAACCGGTGGCTATTCCACTCAGAACATCTATGCTCTGACTGATGTGTGACCAATGGAGCATCTATGTACGCAAGCGGTGATCCTGAGACGACGCTAGTGGGTGTCTCAGTACAAATCCCAGCAGCTGGGTGAGGGATCGCAGCCGCGACAGGATTTGTGTCCAACTCTGAATCAGATGCAATAGATCAGCTGATTTTCATTCTTGTTTAGTACAACCCAATTAATAAAATGCTCTTTAAACCTGTCACAGTCCTGTCTATTGGTGGCTTGCATAGTTAGAGCCAGATTAGCTGTTGAGCGGTTGGGACTATAGTCCCATGCCCCCACATATAAACAAGTCCATCATCATGACAGCATGATGACGACCAGCATTTCATTTTTCCTCAAAAAATGATTAACTTTTTTACGTTTACATATTCAAAGGCCTACTTACTACAATCTACATTTTCAATGTGGATGTGATAAGTATTGGATGCCTAAATTCACAATGTAAACATTTATATTTTCACAGGAATAACAAGCTCTGGGCAGGAGATGGACTTAGATAAGAGCCCGTCCCGGCGAAGAGCTGGAAGCAGAATAATAGCTTACACTATCACTCTACCTTCTGGTTCAGATACCAGTGGGGGCAGGCGGAGAGGGATCTGTGGTAAAGTAGCCCATAGGTTATTATAGGCTAACAATGACTGCAGCTGGCATTAGCTACCTGGGCCAAGCTCCGGGATGCTTGGCATTCCAGAGCTTGGTATACAGTATTTGACTGCATAGCAGACTCTATAAAATCCTACAGTGGCTGCTTTGCAGTCAAAAATGGAAGAACGACAGCAGATATCAGTGATTAGAGATGAGTGGTTTGGTTTTGGCTCTGATTTTCCCGCCAAGTTCGGATCTCAGAACGAGACAAAACATCATGTGTCTGTGAAAGATGATAGGCCAAATGTAATAGGGTGAGAGTTTAGAAAATGTATGAGAAAACTCTCACACTTTTTAAACTCAGCCAATGTAATAGAGTCTGAGAACATGCAAACTCGCTGGTTTTTAGACTAAAAATACTCTCACGATTCAAACTCTCATCCAGATGTTTTCCCATTTTGAAGATACAACACGACCAATGTAGTAGTGTGAGAGATTACTGCTAAACTCTCACATTTTCTAAACTCTCACCCTATTACATTTGGCCCAATATTTTGTCTGTGAAAGATGACTTTTTGCCTCGTTCTGAGATCCAAAGTTGGCTTGCAGAGCTGAGCCAAAACTAAACTGCTCATATCTCCCAGAGATATCTACTGTGATCCCTCAGGGATCCTTAATATTTGTGGACCTCCCCACAAAATGGGTGTTTTTGGGGGATGTCCCACAATTATTGTTTAATAAATATGCCCACTAGTGAGACATTAGGGCTAATAGTGTAGTGTACCGACATGGCACTGGCCACACCCACACAGCACCAGTCACACCTCCACTGCTTCTCACAATAGGCCCTTGATTATTTTCAGCCCCAGGCCCATTAAGGCCCTTAATACAACCCAGAGTGCACTATGTAAGTGTGCAGAAGATAAGAGATCTTCTATCCTCCCTCCAATTGGGAGAGAGCAGGGGAAAAGTTTCTACACAAATGCAGGAACTCATTGTGAGATCTGGTCCTTGTTAGTGTGAATTATGCTTGCTCCTGGCCTCTCACTCCAGTCAGCTGGCTCTGCCTATGTCCTTTATAAAGCATAAAGGGCTCTTGAAGTTTGAAAACCAAAATATATATTTCCCTTTACAATTAGAATGCCTAATAAAATTGTTTTAGAGAGACCATAATATAATTCACTTGATGGCCACAAATGTTTTTGATTATACTGGCTTTATAATAACGTGTCTTCATTGTGTAAATCACACTAAATTAATCTAGTTAGACATTTTGCACATGGTTGTATGTAAATTCTTCAACTTTCTGTTCTAGCAAAATGACCAAGACTGTGATAAATATAATTTCCAGACAACATACCTGCCATTTCCTGCATATTAACCTGAAAGGATGCATTTTTCTTAATGGTTACCATGTAGGCTCTGGAGACAGATCTTAATATGTTCACTAATTTCACTTCCTTTAACATAACAACCTGTTTTTTTTTATTATTAGAAATGATTAATAGATGTTTAACACAAGGCACAGGCTACAGTATGTGCTGAGTGGGTCTAATACTATGTCCTGGAGGGCTGCCCACAACCTCACATTCTGCACATATTTGGGACGTCTAAATCTCTTTTGTTTCTTCTTCTTTTTAAAATAAATTGATTTAGGACATTAAGGGCCTGATTCAGATTTGGGAATAGAGTAAGATAGAGCAAGTAACTGTGGGCCTGATTCAGACCCGGACGCTAAGCCGTGATCGCTCGCTATGGACGATTGTCGCCCGTCTGCGCATGCATCGCAATGCGCGTGTGCAAGCCAGTCACTGCGTCCTGGAATCGTGCACCCGTAGCACAAAGACAGAGCGCTATTTTGAGTGACAGATAGTGCCATTTGTGGGTGGTAACAGGGGAAGGTGCTTGTGAACGGGGTAGTGGTGCTGCGAACGCAAGTGTGTCTGGGCATCTAAACGGCGTTTTATGGGTGTGCCTAATTAGCATGGAGGCGTCATTGTACACGTCACTTGGTTGTATTACAGCCTACAGTGATTGCAGTGCTTGCGGTGGGGTAAGGTCGACCTCAAGGGCTGCGAGCAGCTCGGATGGCTTTCGATGGTTCTGATTATTCATACACTTCCTGGAGATGACGTGTGTTAAGAAAGAAAAGTGGGCGTCTTTAGACTGCTGTGTGTTCGCTCTGCCGACGCTGTCTAAGACATAGAGGGCATCCTTACACCAGACAGTGCGATCACGGAATTTGTATACCCAGCCCTTTTTGGTTGCGAGAAAGCGCAGCATAGCATCTGGGTCTGAATGAGCTCCTGTGTACCTGGACAAACCATGTTGAAATTCAAGGGGTGCAAACACATACATTTTATTTGCAATGGGGTAAATAATAGGGATGTGCGCCGACCCACGTGTTTTGGTTTTGGATCAGTATCTCCTTCGTATTTTGGATCTGCCAAAACTGCCCTTTAGTGTTTTGGTTTTGGATCTGTATTTTTTTTTAATTGATAAAAACTGTTAAAATCACATAATTTGGGCTTTTTTTGTTCCTACAGTATTACTAACCTCAATTACTTTAATTTCCACTCGTTTCCAGTAAATTTTGACCATCTCACAGCTCACAATATTGTTTTCATAATGTTTAGGCCCATAATTTGGACCAAGCTAGCTGGCTGACTAAGGGCCTGATTCAGAGCCGCTCGTAAGCGGCAGTACGCTCGTTCCGAGCGATGTTCGCACTTCTGCCCATGTGTACGGTTTATAATACGCATGTGCGAACCAGTCAGTGCGGCCGAAAATCGTTTGTTCGCTATATAGCGAATGCCTGCTACTTGGAGTGACAGGATGAGGCGTATGTGGGTGGTAACAGGGGAAGGTGCTTGAAAATGGGGAGTGGAATTAAGAACGCAGGCGTGCTTAAAGGTCAAAACTGGCGTTTTATGGGTGTGCATAATTACAACAGCAGCGTCATTGACCACGTCACCTGGTTGTTTTATAGTCAAAACTGCTCGCAATATAGTGGTAGGAAAAACCAACCACAAGAATAGCGAGCAGTTCATACGCTGTTCGATGTACTCGATTAATCTAATAAATAGTGGACATGACGTATGATGCGAGCGGCCAGGGGGCGTATTTTTCAAATAAACGTCGCAAGTTTTGTTTGCTCGTTCAGATATGGAGGCGTCAACAGACCGCAAAGAGCGAACGGATCATTTGAATAGCCACCCCCTCTTTCTGAACGAGTGAGCGCTAATTGCGTCCGGCTCTGAATCAGGCCCTAAGCTAAGCAGCAGCAGTGGGCAGCACAAACATGTGGCAGTTCAACTTCCAAAATGGCACATAAGGAAACATATGTTTTAATTAATCAAGAGGCCTACGGGAGATGAAGTATGTATGTACTTGAAGGCAGGGAAAGGAAGGGTTGATTCATAGTAAATTTAATTTAATTTTTTGATTCCAAAGCAAATTTATGAGGAAGGAGGGGAGAGCATGGGTGAACAATATTCTCCATGTTTTGCCTACAAAATCAACTTGGTGGTTCAGAATATTTTATTAAATTAAAGGAGCATGCAGGAGATGATGTGTGTGGCCATTAACATTTCTGGACATTTTTGTCATACAGTAATCACATGATTCATCTTCCAACATGGCACATCAACTTCCAACATGGCACATCAAGAAACAAATGTTTTTATTATTCAAGATGCCTGAGGGAGTTAGAGTATGTATGTATGTATATAGTTGAAGATAGGGAAAGGAAAGGTTGATTCATAGTAAATTTCATTGCATTTTTTGATTCCGAAGCAAATTTATGAGGGAGGAGGGGAGGCATTTACAAAAAATATTTTAATCATTCACATCAGTCCTTGCCCCAGAAGAATCCTTGAGCACTATGTCTGCTGCTTCTGCTGGAAGTGGATCTTTATCCCAGAAGGGGACCAGGAAGACTACTAGTAGTAGTTTAAAAAAACAATTGACTGTTAAACAATCCTTTGCAAAGGGGAGCAAGTATGACAGCAGTCACCCAGTTGCACAGCATATCACTGACGCCATAACATCTATGCTGGTATTAGATGTGTGTCCAATATCCGCCAATTATGCAGTGGGTTTTAGACAGTTAATTGAGGTCCAGTGTCCCCGCTACCAAATCTCATCTAAAAGCAATTCCCAGCCTGTATAGGGATGATGAAAAAAACTTAGTGTCCTCTAAAATGCTGTTGTACCCACTGTCCATTTAACATGAGATATGTGGACAAGTGGAACAGAGCAAACTCAAGATTACATGACTGTAACAGCCCACTGGGTGGGTGTATTGTCTTCAGCAGCACCAACAGCAGCAGCAGCATCTAAAAAACAGCAGCTCATTCAGAGGCAGGCTACTCTGTGTATCACCGGTTTCACTAAGAGGCATACCGCTGACAACCCTTTAGAAAAACTCAGGGAAGTCATTGCAAAATGGCTTACCCTGCTTGAACTCTCCTCAGTATTTGTGATTTCCGACTATGCCACCAATAAGCATTAAGTGTCCCGTGTTTTGCTCATGCAATCAACTTGGTGGTGCACATTTTTTTTAAATGACAGGGCCATGCAGGAAATGCTCTCTGTGGCCCGAAAAATTTCTGGACATTTTCGCCATTCAGCAGGTGCATGTTGAAGATTACAGCACTTGCAAGAAATGTTGAATTTGCCCTGCCACCACCTGAAGCAAGAGGTAGTTACAAGGTGGAACTCTACCCTTTATGTGCTTCAGCGGACAGAGGAGCAGCAAAAAGCCATCCAAAGCTACACAGTGAACTTTGACTTAGGAAGAGGAGGGGGAATGTACCTTATTCAAACTCAGTGGAAAATACTTTTTGTGTTGTGCAAAGTGCTGAAAACCTTTGAAGTAGTCACCTGTAAAGTGAGTTCAGACTCTCCCAGCTTGAGTCAGATAATTAAACTATTGGAAAAGCAGCTTGAGAAACTGAAGGAGGAGCTGAAATGAAGCAATTCCTCTAAGTATGTAGGACTTGTAGATCAAGTCCTTTATTTGCTTCACCAGTATCCAAGGTTTGTCAGGATCTTACAGTCGGATCAATACATTTTGGTGACCATGCCGGATACTGGGCTTAGGTCATACATCGTGGCTTTCTTCCCAATGGACATGGATCTGATGAGATGTAAAGAGCTGTTGGTAAGCAAATTGTCAGCTCAGGTGGCACATGATGCAGCAATGGCTTCTCCTTCAGTTTCTCCAGCAAGTGCTTCTGTCGAGAAAAAACTAAACTTTCCCAAAAGACCCACTGGTGATGCAGATAAGTCAACACAACCAAGTTTTAACATCTAGTTGGGTCTAAAAGAATTGCTTACAACTAATAAGACCTCTAGCATGACTCCATCTGATAGGGTCACCATTCAAAGAATTAGGACTATTTTAAAGTTTTTAATGATAGCATCCAAATAAGCATGCCAGGCAGTCTGACCACTGGCAGGAAAAAAAAGCCAATTTGGAGGCCCTTGCACTAACTGGCTTTGCTTTACTTGAGCTGCCCATCCTCCAGTGTGTACTCAGAAAAAGTTTTCAGCACAGCTGGGAACCTTGTCAGCGATCGGCGTAGGAGCCTACTTCCTCAAATTGTGGAAAAGATGATGTCCATCAAATTAACTACAAAGTCTATGAGGAAGATTAAGTCTAAAAAGTACAGAGGCACCTGTGCTGGTGAATTCTGGAAGGGACGAATTAATACTGTGTGAAGATCATGTACATACTGATGAGGGTGAGAAATCGGATTATGATGCCATGATGCCTTTGTAAATCCAGTTTGTGCACATAGAGCTCATTGCCAGCAATGTCAGCTGCCCATTGGTAGCTTTGTTTTGTGGGGGCCCAAACAAACCAATCACTTCACGATTGAGGATATTGTTGATGAAGGTGTTGGTGTTGAAGATGGCAGGTGCTTGGATCTAGTAGAAAGAAGGGAGCTAGCTGATGCTGGACTGCATGTTGTTACGTTTTTAGCCAAAGTTTCTGAACTTCATTAAAAGTTTTTGATGGATGCGCTACAGATGATGTAACAGGGAAGAGGTACCTAGATGGTTAAGGTCCCTACCTCCACTTACTCTGGCTTTACGAAGTGTAGAGATGGCTTGACAATTGTTGTCCGGATTTGGGTAGAAATATTTCCACACATAAGAAGTGGATTTTTTTGTAAATGGGCTTTTCATTATCATGGGTAACAACTGTTTCTTCCACTGGTGCCTGATATACACGAACAACATCCTCATCATCAACATCCTCATCATCAACATCTAATTAGCGTTAGCTACACAAATATCCTCCTCATCCTGGTGCACCTTCACAGAAACATCCTCGATTTCTATGTCAGCATGTTCACTTGTGCTTACATCATCATAAGAGGCAGAGCCATCAGTCATAAATAAAGGCCAAGGCCTTAGTCTTTCCTTGCCACTTCGTGTGGTGAAAGGCATATTGCCAATTTTATATCTTTCTGCAGCTAACTTTCCCTTTGATGTTTTTTTCCTTACCAATGTAAAAGATTGCTTCTTTGATTTTAAATGCCCTGCCTTAAGCCCTGTATGCCTATGGGCATCGGCTTTAGTAGATGACATTGACGGACTAGTATCATCATGTCTGGTGGCACTGGCAGCAGCTCCAGCAGTATGTGGTTCCTGCTCTCCTCTCAACTGATTGTTCTCCATATCAACAAACATGAATGAAGTGGGGTACAGCACACACGTTAATTTGTACCAATTAAAATATTACACTGCGGTATCAATGACCTACAGCATCACAATATTTTTATGAACATTAAACTGTGGTATTACTGCCCAACAGTGTCACAATACTTGTATGAATAATATTACACTGCAATACCACTTTCAATGGCACAGTATTTTTTATGAATATTACACTATGCTACCACTTACAGTGTCACAATATTTTTTATGAATATTACACTGCGGTTCCACTTACAGTGTCAGAATATTTTTTATGAATATTACACTGAGCTACCACTCACAGTCTCACAATATGTGTATGAATATTACACTGAGCTATCACTTACAGTCTCACAATTTGTGTATGAATATTACACTGTGCTACCAATTACAGTGTCACAATATTGTTTATGAATATTACACTGCAGTTAAACTTACAGTGTCACAATATTTTTTATGAAAATTACACTGCGCTACCACTTACAGTGTCACAATACATGTATGAACAAGTCACACATTCGCACAGGAGCCCTGACATCTAGCAGAAGGAGCCAGACAGGGACGGAGGGATCTGAAAGGATCCCTCTTTGCAACACGGGTCATAGGGAAGGAGCGGGTTGCAATCTACAAGTGGGAGCAAACACCATCTGAAGATGGTGAATTCTCCCGCAATCAAGATTGATGAATATACTAGTGTATGGGGACAGTGGACCATTCCGCAAGAAGAAGTTAAGTAGGAGATATCTGTGGTAACCTCCTACTTTACCTTCTTAATGAATGGCCCGATAACTAATTTTTATAATTGCAGGTGAAAAAGTGCATTTTCACATGCTTTTGAAAATATTAAGTGAATAGGCCCCTTAATCTTATGCTATTCTAAAATCTGAATTAGGCCCTACATCCATTTCCATTTTAGAGGCTAGTGGATTCAAGTTATTGAATTTGGTTTTGTCAGAATATTATTATACCATACACCAGGGGTTCCCAGTCACTGCCCTCAAGGCCAAGGCCGACGAGAACCACACCGGGCCCAGGTGACAGGGGGCGTGGCCTAATCGCAGGAGGCGTGGCCATGTCCCCTTAGAATTTTTTTCTTTTTAATTATTATTTCAGTGGCGCGAAGTGGCACTGTGCACTGGGGAGGGGGGCACTGCGTGTCCCTCAGCCCAGCACACAGCAATGGGGGGCACGATCAGCATGATCACTCCCCACATAGGCATAGTAGACTGCTCCAGCTGCTGCTTTAGCAGCCACAAGCAGTCTCCCAGTGCAGCCCAGCAAACAACAGCATGTGCTGGGCTGCTGTGACTTAAGAGGGAGGGGGAGCGGTGCCGGACCCTGGCCCCCGCTGGGCCCCTGCAACAAGCTCGGGCCCGGGTAATTTGTACCCGCTCCCCCCCTCTCGGCACCCCTGCTCAAGGCACACTAACAGTCCAAGTTTTAGGGATAGCCATACTTGAGCACAAGTGACGTAATTAGTACTTCAGTTATTTTGATTTAACCATCTGTGCTCAATCATGGATATCACTAAAACCAGGACTGTTAGTGTGCCTTGAGGACTGAGGTTGGGAATCACTGCCATACACCGAAGAACTGTTCCAGCATAGTATCTTCATTTGCTAAGTTCAGGGCCAAATGTTTTCTTTTAGATTGATTCATGTTGATTCATAGAAATATGCTAACATACATGTCTTTTTTTTTTAGATCGTGGTGGGAAAGGGGGCGTAATAATAAAGTTGTAATAAGAAATTATTTGCATGATTTGAGTTCCTTGAATATGTTTAGAGACAATTCCTCATATTTAAATATGATTTCTACATAGGATGTGCTCTGAAAAGTAAATATATACATTAGAGTAATACATGTATTAATAACAGAAATATTCTGATTTCCAGTGACATTAGTAGACCAGTAAACTGCAAATACTAATTGAGGAAACCAAAGGACATACTAAGCATCAATAATAATTTGGGTGCAGGGCCACCAAGTATTCCAGCGGGTCCTGGTGCTGGTGGGAGTGGTTATAGGAGGCGGTGTGTCTACTCCCTCTCATTCAGTACATTCTAGGGGCGTGGTCATGACATTGCAGGGGGGCATGGTTACTCCTCCCCTGCTCTCCCTAGAACCCTACAGAGGATCAGACAGGGGTAATCCATACCCTCTCCCACCCTGTCTCTACACCCCTGTTTGGTTGGATCAGATTTATGGTCCAATCTGTCAGAGCTGTAATTTCATTCAAAGGAATTTTTATTGATTTGTAATTAGCCACAGTTCTTCGCAGCACCAGGCAGTGAGGAAAACAAAACATACATAAACGACAGCATATAAGGCAGAAAAAATAAATGTAGATGTTAAAAGAAGGACAAGGAGTAGAGAGGGTATTATAAGGTGCAGTAGTGTTGTTTTACTGTTTTTTAATTTATATGGAAAGTTTCACAAGCATTTCTAAAACTAAATAAAATGACAATTACTATTTTAGAACTTTAACTGTTTAAAGTTCATTTTTAACATAATTACAATTGGACTAATTTCTAATTTTACAGTATTTTAAAGTGTATGAGGATGACTGAATGCCCCCCCCCCTTTTTATTATAATTACTAACTATAACAATTAGGTGCCCACAATAACCTGACGTGTTCTAATTTTACAGTATTTTAAAGTGTATGAGGATGACTGAATGCCCCCCCCCCTTTTTATTATAATTACTAACTATAACAATTAGGTGCCCACAATAACCTGACGTGTTAGATTTGTCCCCCCCAAAAAAAAAAAAACGTATCTGTTTTGCAGCATTTGTGATACTAAATTTGATTAATATTGTTTTGTTTTTATCTGGCATTTTTATCTTTTATCACAATCTCACTCTACTGTGATTATGGGCCACCTCCAGACCTGCTATAGCAGAGAACACTCAGCACTGCTCCATCATCATTTTGGTCCGTTACCCTTTTGGCTGGATATTTTTGTGTGCCGTTCTCTTGTATTTATCCTTAAACTCCTGTCTGCTACTACCCAGTGCTGGGAATCATTCTGAGTATTTGTCGACACGACCTGACGATTATGTTTAGCACACACCCTGAGGACCGAGACCGGCAATGCATACGTAGCTCACCCCATACTCGCTTGTAGAGTTCATGTTACACACCAACGAGACATTAGAATCCGATCTCTGTGGTGGGTATTGCCAAGCTGTACTGACCGTAGAAGATCCCTTACTCCAGTGTTTACCTGATAGTAGGCTTGTTACGGAAATGGATCCAGCAGGTAACTCATACTTTATGGATCTGCTCCAGCATCTCCCCGGCAGAGTGGTAAACCCTTCCCAAAAGCTAATTATGCAGTATCTCCAGGGACTCTCCACCACACCACGATCCTTATGACATTGGAGTGATATTGATTTCCAAGAATGCTCTCATCAAACATAATTTAATGGTACCTCAACATCCTCCCAAGAGAAGATTTTAAAGTAATTTCATTTCTATTTCTATTGTGAGATTTGATATAAAAATGATTAGAATAATACAAAGACGATATTTATAACTTACAAACATCTTCTTTGTTTATTATAATAATTTTTTATAGTTAACACTCACCAACTTTGTGAAGCTCCCTGGGGCTGCAGAGAGACGAGAGATGAGGCAGCAACAGCTCAACCTCACTTCTGTAAGGTCAGACACTGCTTGCAGAGCTGGTGGTAAGCTGCACATAAAGAGAACTAATAGAGGCATGCTTCTGATTATGGGGGGCGTGCTTTGAGCACTGATGAACACCTTGGATGCGTCTTGTGACCAGGAAGTGCACTGCAGTGTTTAGATATGGGATCTCAGCAGCAAGAGAAGACACCGTGATGCAAGCAGGAGAGTGTCATGTGACCAGGAAGTGCACTGCAGTGTTTAGAGATCGGAGCTTGGCAGCAAGAGAAGACACAGTGATGCAGGTAAGAGAATCAATGGACACTGAAGCTTAGTGTAGTGAGGGGAGAGTTACCATGTGTGCCTCCCCAGCCATTGACCTCACCGCAAATCACTGGTCCTATCATCTTATGTATTCCATGTCTTTAACTCTGTTCCCCTGTGCTGGAATGGTACACAGTGCAAGTTTTAGCTTGGGATTCTTCATATCAGTCGCAGTGTCTTGAAGACGTGACTCCTCCTTGGGAAATGTGTGTTGCTCAAAGCATTCTTTTCCTCTTTACCTGCCCAAAGAAATGCAGTAGCCATTTTACTTGTGAGAGCCTGAGTGCTTGTGCAAATTAACCCTCTAGCATTTGTTTCAATAATTTTTAACTAAATTTAGATTGTTTACAACACAGAAGGCAGCAGAAACTTCTTATTGGGGCTACACTTAGTATCAGCGGACTTTTGAAATCCCAACATGAAATCCAAACATGAACTCCTAGAGCCTAGTGAAAGGATGGGGATGGAGTTGAAGGGAAATAGACCAGGAGATAAATCTGAGTGTAATAATCTAATTTAACCATCAAGGCATAGGCGTATTTATAATAGGTGCAGGGTGTGCAGTGCACATGGGCTTCTGGGTCCAGGGGGCCCCCACACTGCACACCCCACACCCAGATTATACTTACCATGTGCCATCAAACAAGTCCCTCCTCCTCGCGGCACCATCTTCCCAGTGAAATCTTTGAGAAAATGGCGCCACACAGTGAAAGCAAAAAGACGATGACACCACGAAGGATGAGAGACCGGCTTTTTTGTGCACAAGATAAGATGTATGGCTGAGGGGGGACCTGCTGCTTAGAGGAAGAGGCCCGCTGCAGAAGGGCCCCCTCAAGCATTAATACACCCCTGCATCAAGGGCAAGTATTGATAAAAATAAGGGGAGCTAAAGGCAAATATTACCCGGTCCAGCTGGTTATCAGTAATAGTAGAGATACAATATAAATTACTATATCCTAAATATAAGTGTAGAAGGCTGGCAACATTTAAGACAACCGAGTCTAAAGGTGGAGAACCCTGAACATGCAAAACTACTTCTAAGGGCCGGATTCAATTAGCTGCGGTAATTTACCGTGTGAGATAAAGGGTGGTAGTGTTGGGCTTTTACACCCGAACCTCTTCAATTACAATCCCTTCTCCTTGCCCACTAAAATTGCGGCTAATACGCGTTAACCCTTAGGTTCCGAGATAAGTATATATAAGGGCACTTACCGTGCATTTCTATTCAAGCCTCCCCCAGGCTCAAACAGTAATTCGAGTTAAGAGCAACCTGTGGGCTGTAATTGAATAGCTCCAGCTGAACAACTAGTCTGTGATTAATTACCGTGACCAATTGAATTTGGCCGAAAAGGAGAAGACTTTAAAGCCGCATACACACACAACGATTTTGCTACCAACGATTTTATGAACGATTTTATGAACGATTTTCTGTCAGATTATCTGTGAGATTTTTTAAAGTGTAGTGAACGATTTTTTTGAACTACAAATGATTTTTGCATATTAACTTAATGAAAATCGTTGAGTTGACAAGTCTGACTGAACTACAAACGTGAACGAGCATGAACGATAATCGTTCATCATTTGACTCAGAAAGTGAAAGATTTTTTCAAACGATTATCGTTAAACGATATTGTTTAATGATAATCGTTCAAAAATCGTTCTGTGTGTATGCAGCTTATGAAGTGCACATTGTATCAAGGTTAAAGCACCCATATAAAGAAGTCTACTCTCAAGCTAACTTTTGCAACAAATGATTCATAGATTTAACTACTAAAGTTTAACAAGCTGGCAAAGTAACTGTAAGCTCATATACACACAGTTTGTGGGTAGAAACAATTACATTTTCTTTCTTATAAAATTCTAAGCATCTGAGTCCACTTAGAGTGGGTTCACATTAAAACGATCGGCAATGGGGACAATGGTCGGAATGAATTCCCTTCATCCTGGACCATCCGTGACTGACTGTACAAACTGTGCAATTTAATGAATGATTAAACTAAATCCTGTTTAGTCCTTAATTTAACTGCACCACCATGTACACAATATCTTCTGATCTGCCGTGCAGCACATGTACATGTACAAGTATGTACACACTTGCCGATGCCAGCACCCCATCGGGTCCCATCGCTAATGAGATCGGTACACAATAGACATCGTCTAATGTGTACCGGCCATAAAATTGATGGTGGGATTATCTGCTAGGGGGCACCAAATTGCCTAGGGCACCAAATTGGCTAAGGCCGGCTGTCTCTCACCATGCTAGAATGGAGGGAAGGTGCAACTTGGGCTATGGAGGAATTATCTCTAAGAATACATAACTGTGGGTGCACTTCCTAGACCCATTTCTCAGAGATATATCCCAGCACTGATTAATGTGCAACCTTGGTTTAGGACTCCAGGGATCTCCAAGGCTACCTGGTGGGAAAATAGGCTTTAAACACCAAATAGAGGGACCAAAAAGTAATTCCTTGGCTCCCAGTTGGTCTAAACATGAGAGAGCTTGGGGGGATCTCTCAGATTATAACAGAGCTCAGCTGGAATACATCTCATGTCTATTGTTGCTAGGCCACACCCCATTATTATTATTAGCATCATCATTATTATATTATCATCACTTATAATGAGTCCTAAGACCATAATTTCAGTGTTTATTATGATAAGCACTGTATAGTAAAAGTAATAAAGCACTTTATACTGTAACTTATACAGATATACTGTAAGTTTTCTCAAATTTCTGTGGCTGTATAAAATATTTTATGTCATCACCAAACCACTCTGTAAACTATAATATTCCTGTCACCTTATATCCACTTCTTGACAAAACCGTCTAGTGCATCCCACCACTTACCGCATGCATACTGGCATTAATAACACTGTTAAGCACATAGAAATGTGATTACAATCGCAAAGGACAGCTCTTCCGAAAAGAGATGTCCTTTGTGAAGAGTGGACTTCTGGGTTTAAGACCCGGGAGTCCTTCTGCATGTGCGCTAGCCACCGAGATAGCCGCGGGGGATGCTGGGAGGGATCCTATTGGACCCTCCAAGGGAAGAATACGGAAAGTCCATGGGTTTTACCTTCCCCCACCCACTCCCTGGGCACTTCTCAGATCCATTTACAATAGTCTACGTAACTTGTAACTTCAGGGCTGGCTATGCACTTCCCCCACCACACCACACAAATAAAATTCATGATTACAGTGTACATCACTGTGTTTACCTTCCCTCGTCCTCTGTAGGTATCTCGGCACCGTCACGTGCTCCCCCTCTGGCCCTTCCCTCACTGCGCCCTCCACCTAAGCTTAAAAGAATAACGGCAGTGGGTGGGTGGAATGCACAAGAATTCAGTATATGGATGTGAAAGCCTTCTTGGCCTAGTGGTTACAGTGGTCGTTTTACAAGGCCATGACCCTGGGTTCAATTCCCACCACAGCCAAAAATTATTTCGTAATCATGATCACTTTAGATTCATTCCTCTATATATATTTTTTTATAAAGTTCAGTGTTCAGTACACCGTGATAGTAACATTTTATTAAAGAATACATGCACACACACATTCGCCCTTCAGTACTCTAGGTGCGTTTGAGTCACTGAACCCCAACATCTGTGGGTGCGTCTGACCCGTCTAAGCCCCTGAATCTGAGAGTGCGTCTGAAACCCAATACTTGAACCCTTGCACCCCATAACTATATGGGTGTGTCATTGCAGGGTGCGGGGGAGTTGTTGTAGCAAAGTAGTGCCTTCAATACACTACTGCAACATTATTGAACAGAAAATCATGTGGTCTTATTTAAAACTGTGGATGCGTTTGAGTCCCTGAACCTTAACACCTGTGGGTGCACAGGGTCAGCCCAAGCTTAATTTTTTTGGTAAGCGGAAAAAGATTTTGGCGCCCCTTAGTGGAAAAAATACTCATTTATTAGAGATGTGCGCAGACCCCCATATTTTGGTTTCTTTTTGGTTTCCTTACAAATCGATTAAAATCAATTAAAAAACTGATAAAAACAGCTATAATCATGTAATTTGGGCCTGTTTACATGCAATCCAAAACCAATGTTCTGTTTTTAAATCAGAGTTCCAAACTGACAGCAGAACCCAAGTCAAGACTCTGTTCTACTCTGAACCCCAAATTCCTAGCTGGGTGGTCACCCACAGCTATGCAAGCGGCCAGTAGGCCACTCCAAAAAGTAGGAGGGATGGCCCTGATTTAGAGCGAGCACTCTGTCAGAGCGTCTGGCTCTGAATCAGGGCCTGTGCCCATAGGCTTCACATGAAAAAGTCAAACACATAGACCCCGATAGGAAACAAAACAAATACAATGGCACAGATAGGAGAAAAATAAAACACAATGATTACCACCAAAATAAATAAAACATATAAGCTTTGCATGAAAAAAAAACAAAAACACATTAGCACCGATAAGAGAAAAATAAAACCCAATGGCCTTCACAAGACTTAAAAAATTAAACATATAGGCTTCACATGAAAAAAAAAAACACATAGGACCCACTAGGAAAAAAAAATACATTAACACCATTAGGAGAAAAATAAAACACAAAGGTGACCAAAGAATAAAAATAACACATATAAGCTTTGCATAAAAGAAACAAACACATTGTCCCCTATCCCACAACGTGCTCTCCTTCCCTTATCTCACCCACTGTGCTCCCCATCCCACATCGTGCTCTCCTTCCCTTATTCCACCCACTGTGCTCCCCATCCCACACCGTGCTTCCTTCCCTTATCCCACCCACACTGTGCTCCCCAACCCACATCGTGCTCTCCTTCCCTTATCTCACACACATTGTGCTCCCCATCCCACAACGTGCTCTCCTTCCCTTTTTCCACCCACTGTGCTCCCCATCCCACACCGTGCTCTCCTTCCCTTATTCCACCCACTGTGCTCCCCATCCCACACCGTGCTCTCCTTCCCTTATTCCACCCACACTGTGCTCCCCATCCCACACCGTGCTCTCCTTCCCTTATTCCACCCACACTGTGCTCCCCATCCCACACCGTGCTCTCCTTCCCTTATCTCACCCACTGTGCTCCCCATCCCACACCGTGCTCTCCTTCCCTTATTCCACACCGTGCTCTCCTTTCCTTATTCCACACACATTGTGCTCCCCATCCCACACCGTGCTCTCCTTCCCTTATCCCACACACATTGTGCTCCCCTTCCATTATCACACCCACAATGTGCTCACCATCGTACACTGTGCTCCCCTGCCCTTATCTCACCAACACTCTGCTCCCAATCCAACATATTGCTTCCCCCAGCCTACATAGTGCTTTTTCTTCCCCCATCCCACATAGTGCTTTCCCCCCTTCCCACATGGTATTAGGTTTATATTCCCGCTCTATGTCCATGTGGATAGTAGGGAATGACGTTGGACAGTAACTGATGACATCAGGTTACAAATACTGAAGGGGATCTATCCACTACCCTTCTCACAGTGCTTTACCCTCCCCCCATCCCATATAGTGGGATCCCCTCCCACACATGCTACATCAGGGGTCTTCAACCTTTGGCCCTCCAGCTGCTGTGGAACTACACATCCTAGCATGCCCTGCAACCATTTCGATATAACAGCATGCTAAAACTGTGGCAGGGCATCCTGGGATCTGTAGTTCCACAGCAGCTGGAGGGCCAAAGGTTGAAGACCCATGTGCTACATAGTGCTATACCCTCCCCCATCCCACATAGTGCTTTCCCCTCACCCACATCCTACATAGTGCTTTCCCCTACCTTCCATCCCACATAGTGCTTTCCCATAGAGGGCTTTCCCCTCTCCCACATAGTGCTTTCCCCTGCCCTCCATCCCACATAGTGCTTTCCTCTATCCCACATAGTGCTTTCCCCTATCCCACATAGTGCTTTCCCCTCTCCCACATAATGCTTTCCCCTGCCCTCCATCCCACATAGTGCTTTCCCCTCTCCAAACATAGTGCTTTCCTCTATCCCACATAGTGCCCCCCTATCCCACATAGTGCTTTCCCCTCTCCCACATAGTGCTTTTCCCTGCCCTCCATCCCACATAGTGCTTTCCCCTCTCCCACATAGTTATTTCCGCTATCCCACATAGTGCTTTCCCCTCTCCCACATAGTGCTTTCCCCTCTCCCAAATAGTGCTTTCCCCTGCCCTCCATCCCACATAGTGCTTTCCCCTCTCCCACATAGTGCTTTCCCCTATCCCACATAGTGCTTTCCCCTATCCCACATAGTGCTTTCCCCTCTCCCACATAGTGCTTTCCCCTATCCCACATAGTGCTTTCCCCTCTCCCACATAGTGCTTTCCCCTCTCCCACATAGTGCTTTCCCTTGCCCTCCATCCCACATAGTGCTTTCCCCTCTCCCACATAGTGCTTTCCCCTATCCCACACAGTGCTTTCCCCTGCCCTCCATTCCACATTGTGCTTTCCCCTATCCCACATAGTGCTTTCCCCTGCCCCCCATTCCACATAGTGCTTTCGCCTGCCCTCCATTCCACATAGTGCTTTCCACTATCCCACATAGTGCTTTCCCCTGCTCTCCATTCCACATAGCGCTTTCCCCTATCCCACATAGTGCTTTCCCCTGCCCTCCATTCCACAAAGTGCTTTCCTCTCTCCCACATAGTGCTTTCCTCTATCCCACATAGTGCCCCCTATCCCACATAGTGCTTTCGCCTCTCCCACATAGTGCTTTCCCCTGCCCTCCATCCCACATAGTGCTATCCCCTATCCCACATAGTGCTTTCCCCTCTCCCACATAGTGCTTTCCCCTATCCCACATAGTAATTTCCCCTCTCCCACATAGTGCTTTCCCCTGCCCTCCATCCCACATAGTGCTTTCCCCTCTCCCACATAGTGCTTTCCCCTATCCCACATAGTGCTTTCTCCTGCCCATTCCACATAGTGCTTTCCTCTATCCCACATAGTGCTTTCCCCTATCCCACATAGTGCTTTCCCCTCTCCCACATAGTGCTTTCCCCAGCCCTCCATTCCACATAGTGCTTTCCCCTATACCACATAGTGCTTTCCCCTCTCCCACATAGTGCTTTCCCCATCCCTCCATTCCACATAGAGCTTTCCCCTATCCCACATAGTGCTTTCCCCTATCCCACATAGTGCTTTCCCCTGCCCTCCATTCCACATAGTGCTTTCCCCTGCCCTCCATCCCACATAGTGCTTTCCCCTCTCCCACATAATGCTTTCCCCTATCCCACATAGTGCTTTCCCCTGCCCTCCATTCCACATTGTGCTTTCCCCTATCCCACATAGTGCTTTCCCCTGCCCCCCATTCCACATAGTGCTTTCCCCTGCCCTCCATCCCACATAGTGCTTTCATCAGGTTACAAATACTGAAGGGGATCTATCCACTACCCTTCACACAGTGCTTTACTCTCCCCCCATCCCATATAGTGGGATCCCCTCCCCCACATGCTACATCAGTGGTCTTCAACCTTTGGCCCTCCAGCTGCTGTGGAACTACACATCCTAGCATGCCCTGCAACCATTTCGATATAACAGCATGCTAAAACTGTGGCAGAGCATCCTGGGATCTGCAGTTCCACAGCAGCTGGAGAGTCAAAGGTTGAAGACCCAAGTGCTACATAGTGCTATACCCTCCCCCATCCCACATAGCGCTTTCCCCTCACCCACATCCTACATAGTGCTTTCCCCTGCCTTCTATCCCACATAGTGCTTTCCCCTCTCCCACATAGTGCTTTCCCCTCTCCTACATAGTGCTTTCCCCTGCCCCCATCCCACATAGTGCTTTCCTCTATCCCACATAGTGCTTTCCCCTATCCCACATAGTGCTTTCCCCTATCCCACATAATGCTTTCCCCTGCCCTCCATCCCACATAGTGCTTTCCCCTCTCCCACATAGTGCTTTCCTCTATCCCACATAGTGCCCCCCTATCCCACATAGTGCTTTCCCCTCTCCCACATAGTGCTTTCCCAAATCCCACAGAGTAATTTCCCATCTCCCACATAGTGCTTTCCCCTGCCCTCCATCCCACATAGTGCTTTCCCCTCTCCCACATAGTGCTTTCCCCTATCCCACATAGTGCTTTCTCCTGCCCATTCCACATAGTGCTTTCCTCTATCCCACATAGTGCTTTCCCCTATCCCACATAGTGCTTTCCCCTCTCCCACATAGTGCTTTCCCCAGCCCTCCATTCCACATAGTGCTTTCCCCTATACCACATAGTGCTTTCCCCTCTCCCACATAGTGCTTTCCCCATCCCTCCATTCCACATAGAGCTTTCCCCTATCCCACATAGTGCTTTCCCCTGCCCTCCATTCCACATAGTGCTTTCCCCTGCCCTCCATCCCACATAGTGCTTTCCCCTCTCCCACATAATGCTTTCCCCTATCCCACATAGTGCTTTCCCCTGCCCTCCATTCCACATTGTGCTTTCCCCTATCCCACATAGTGCTTTCCCCTGCCCCCCATTCCACATAGTGCTTTCCCCTGCCCTCCATCCCACATAGTGCTTTCATCAGGTTACAAATACTGAAGGGGATCTATCCACTACCCCTCACACAGTGCTTTACCCTCCCCCCATCCCATATAGTGGGATCCCCCCCCCACATGCTACATCAGGGGTCTTCAACCTTTGGCCCTCCAGCTGCTGTGGAACTACACATCCTAGCATGCCCTGCAACCATTTCGATATAACAGCATGCTAAAACTGTGGCAGGGCATCCTGGGATCTGCAGTTCCACAGCAGCTGGAGAGTAAAAGGTTGAAGACCCAAGTGCTACATAGTGCTATACCCTCCCCCATCCCACATAGCGCTTTCCCCTCACCCACATCCTACATAGTGCTTTCCCCTGCCTTCTATCCCACATAGTGCTTTCCCCTCTCCCACATAGTGCTTTCCCCTCTCCCACATAGTGCTTTCCCCTGCCCCCATCCCACATAGTGCTTTCCTCTATCCCACATAGTGCTTTCCCCTATCCCACATATTGCTTTCCCCTATCCCACATAATGCTTTCCCCAGCCCTCCATCCCACATAGTGCTTTCCCCTCTCCCACATAGTGCTTTCCTCTATCCCACATAGTGCCCCCCTATCCCACATAGTGCTTTCCCCTCTCCCACATAGTGCTTTCCCCTGCCCTCCATCCCACATAGTGCTTTCCCCTCTCCCACATAGTGCTTTCCCCTATTCCACATAGTGCTTTCCCCTCTCCCACATAGTGCTTTCCCCTCTCCCACATAGTGCTTTTCCCTGCCCTCCATCCCACATAGTGCTTTCCCCTCTCCCACATAGTGCTTTCCCCTATCCCACATAGTGATTTCCCCTGCCCATTCCACTTAGTGCTTTCCTCTTTCCCACATAGTGCTTTCCCCTATCCCACATAGTGCTTTCCCCTGCCCTCCATCCCACATAGTGCTTTCCCCTCTCCCACATAGTGCTTTCCCCTATCCCACATAGTGCTTTTCCCTGCCCTCCATCCCACATAGTGCTTTCCCCTATCCCACATAGTGCTTTCCCCTCTCCCACATAGTGCTTTCCCCTATCCCACATAGTGCTTTCCCCTCTCCCACATAGTGCTTTCCCCTATCCCACATAGTGCTTTCCCCTCTCCCACATAGTGCTTTCCCCAGCCCTCCATTCCGCATAGTGCTTTCCCCTATCCCACATAGTGCTCTCCCCTATCCCACATAGTGCTTTCCCCTGCCCTCCATTCCACATAGTGCTTTCCCCTGCCCTCCATCCCATATCGTGCTTTCCCCTCTCCCACATAGTGCTTTCCCCTGTCCCACATAGTGCTTTCCCATGTCCCACATAGTGCTTTCCCCTGCCCTCCATTCCACATAGTGCTTTCCCCTGCCCTCCATCCCACATAGTGCTTTCCCCTCTCCCACATAGTGCTTTCCCCTATCCCACATAGTGCTTTCCCCTGCCCTCCATTCCACATTGTGCTTTCCCCTATCCCACATAGTGCTTTCCCCTGCCCCCCATTCCACATAGTGCTTTCCCCTGCCCTCCATCCCACATAGTGCTTTCCCCTATCCCACATAGTGCTTTCCCCTGCCCCCCATTCTACATAGTGCTTTCCCCTGCCCTCCATCCCACATAGTGCTTTCCCCTATCCCACATAGTGCTTTCCCCTATCCCACATAGTGCTTTGCCCTATCCCACATAGTGCTTTCCCCTCTCCCACATAGTGCTTTCCCTTATCCCACATAGTGCTTTCCCCTGCCCTCCATCCCACATAGTGCTTTCACCTCCCCCACATAGTGCTTTCCCTTATCCCACATAGTGCTTTCCCTTGCCCCCCATTCCACATAGTGCTTTTCCCTCCCCCACATCCTATATAGTGCTATACCCTCCCCCATCCCTCAAAGGGCTTTCCCTGCCCCTCATCCCACATAGTGCTTTCCCCTGCCCCCATCCCACATAGTGCTTTCCCCTCCCTCACATCCCACATAGTGTTTTCCCCTGCCCTCCATCCCACATAGTGCTTTTCTCTCTCCCACATAGTGCTTTCCCCTCTCCCACATATTGCTTTTCCCTGCCCCCCATTCCATATAGTGCTTTTCCCTCTGAACATTCCACATACAGCGTCCCCCTATCCTACAAAGTGCTTTCCCCTGCCCCCACTCCCACACCCCAGGGTCCTCCCAGGCAGGCTAAACTTACCTGTAACACTGACAGGAAAGTGAACGGCACCCACTCAGGCCAGGGCTTTCTTCCGGCTGTTCTGCACTGCACCATCCTGTCTCTTCATGTCTAGTGACAATGCTGTAGGAGACTGTACAGGCTGAGCACTGGTGGGGCGGGGCTGCCTGAAGACTGGCTGAGAGATCCGATGAGTCATAAGGTAGCCCCGCCCACACTCCAGTGCTCTGTCCAGTCCTCGGCGGCAGACAGACTGCTGCTGCTGATGCTGGCCAGATCCCCAGTGCTAGCCCTGCATGTAGAAGATGCACCTCCCCCTCGAGGCTCAATTGTACCTATCCGGGCACCGATGGCAGTGACAACCTGCCTTGGCCCAGCCCGCCCTTTTCTCCTCACTTTCCCATCACTGTGACTCCGCAGATAACAGCACCCTTCACAGGACGGCACCCTACTCAGCCGTGTACCCAGCATAATGATCGGGCCGGCCCTGTGAGTGCATCTGAAACTCGATTAGTGCGGATGGATCCACCACTGTACTTTATAAAAAAATATAGAGAGTAAAGACTCTAAAGTAATCATGATTACAAAATAATATTGGGCTGTGGTGAGATTTGAAGCCGTGACCATGGCAATGTAAAACCACCGCTCTACCACTAGTCCAAGAAGGCTACTGAATAATTGTGCACTCCACCCACCCGCTGCAGTTAGGGAGGGCTCAGTGAGGGAAGCATAATAATAATGATAATAATAATAAAAATGTGTCTTCATTTTAAAATATTATACTAGTACATGTAAACACATAACCCCACCATTAGTGAATAATAATTAATCCTGTCTCATTGAAAGCTGTGTGCGTTCGTCTCGTTAATGTATCATTTATACCGTCATAACAACACGGCAATTACCCTACCATACAGTACTGTATGTGTACTGATTTGCGTCCCGTTCAACGAGCTTCTGTGATATTATTAAAAAGTTTGGTTATTCGAACATGCAACATACAAATACACTGCGTGAACGTGATTGGCAGTGTGGCATTCAGTAATATAAGTTTCATCAGTGGAGCACTCACCACCCAGTGGTTAAGCGGTGTATTACATACTGTGGATTCTCTTACATTGTAGAACACCATGGTGCACCACAGTACAGCCATCATGCTACTTTCCAAGGAGCGACTCAGAAGCCTGAATGTCATGCTATGAGCAACAAACTAGCTGGGCCCATCTTTAGGTCACCTACCAGGCTCTACCCTGAAATGCTCAGGAATCGCAAACCCCTCAAGGGTTAGTGATGCAGTACATGGTTGTGAATGGCATGGGACACTTGATTTCACATGTGGCAATTGCCTGGGATCCCATGTGTTACAATTGTGCACCAATGATTATATTGGCCAGGTCAAGATTGTATATAACTATATTTTACAGAATTTCCTGTTGCTATATGGTTTCTCATCTACCTTTATTATTATACTAGCCAGGTTGAAGACTGGAGCCTGAAGTACACATGCAGCCTTTATTTGTTTACATTGTCCTCGTCTATAACCCCATTTCATTGATCCTGAAAAGGACACCACTGTTTGATAACATGCATGCAAAAAGTGGCGTAACTACCTTAAGTGCAAGGGTTACAGCTGCTATGGTGCATGAGCTGCCTCTGTGGCTCACCACTCTCACTGCACCCAGTCATGCACACAAGGTGAGCCAGTCCAGTCAAGTTGCGGGAGGCAGCAGTGTTGATTTGGTTTTGGCCTGCCAGCTGGTTACAGCTGGCGCACCGGCAGGCAGACATGGAGAGACAGCACCGCCAGTCACAAGGCAGTCAGAGCTTATGGACCAGTAACCAATCAGCAGTGGCGGCTCCTGATTGGCTGCCGGTCCACAAGCTCAGATAGGCTCATGACCAGTGCCAGATTTAATTTGCATTGGCACTGTCTGTCCATGTCTGTCACTGCCTGCCACTGCATCAGCTGTAATTAGCTGACGACTCGGCCCCAAATCCACACCTGCTAGCTAGGGGGAGGTGAGAGGCTGCTGGTGGGACACGGCGAGGTTAGTTGTTGGGGGGGATAATGTGTAAAAGGCATTACTGTGTGGCATAATGTAATAAGGGGCATTACTGTGTGACATAATGTTTAAGGGACACTACTACTGTGTAGAATAATGTATTAGATGGGTACTACTACTATGTGATATAATATGTAAGGGGCATTACTGTATGGCATAATGTATAAGGGGCACTACTACTGCATGGCATAAAGTGTACAAGGGGTACTACTATGTGGCATAACCTGAATGGGCTCTGTGTTGCATAACATGAGTGGGCTCTGTATGGGAGCTATGTGGCCCCCATAGTTCTAGTTACACTCTTGTATGAAAACACAGAGGGCTATAATATATATGGTCACTTTAAAAAGTACTAACTTTTGCTGGCCATACACTATACAATTATCGGGGCGATCCTGCCGATATCCGCGGATCGCCCCGATAATTGTACTGTGTGTGGGGGCGACCACGATCAAAATATCGATCGGTCTGGCATGCCGAATCGACCAGCATGTCAGACTGATGCGATATTTGCAAGTTTGTAGTCGGCCGCATCGGGCAGTGTATGCGGTCACTGCCCGAGTGACCAACTTTACCCCCAGTTCTCTGCATGTGCATTGACTCACCTTCCTATCCCCAGTGACTGCAGAGCTATGCACTGAGCCGACGAACTTCCGGGTAGCCGCTGTTCACTTCCGGCGTCATAGATTAGTTGAAGTCTAGGCAGTGAGTAGTTTGGTAAGACAGCGCTGTTCTGACATTGCAGTCCCGTGAGCCAATCAGCGGTCGAGCTGACTGTAGAGCGCCTGCTGATTGGCTCCGGCTACTGACAGTTCCCATGTGGTGTGACTCAGCCCACGTGGGAACTGTCAGTTGCCGAAGAAAATCAGCGGGCGCTCTACAGTGAGCGCGACCGCTGATTGGCTCACGGGACTGCAATGCCCCGTGAAGAGCCGAGAGCTGCCATTCGGGAGCTATCTGTATGTGTGACAACACACATACTGATAGCTGTGTTCCATGGATCGGTTAAGGACGTTTTTTTGTTTTTAAACACCCATGGATTACTGCGGAGACCAGCGCTGGATGCAGGTGAGTATGAAATCTTTCTTTGCAGGCCCATTTTTTTTGGATATTCTACGTGGAGAAGGGGACAGAACATCTGGTATAGGTAAGTATGTGTGAATGGGTAGGTGTGTGTAATAAACTTATACTATCACGGTGTGTGTGTTTTGGATTTTTTTACCTATTTATTTTACAGTGAAATTACACGTGCCGCATGTCTGCTGGCACTTGTAGTTCCACAAGTGCAAAATGGCAGGCATGCTGGCACTTGTAGTTCCACTGTAAAGTACAAAAGTGCTACATTATTTGGCCCCCCTATTACCCCCATACCCACTGCTCCAGGGGTATGGGGATGAGCCCCAGGCTTCAGCGTAAGCCTGTGGTGCTCGGGAGAGGGGGGACCCTTTTTTGGGGGGTACCTGACTCCCCCGAGATCACCGGCTTGCGCTGACCGACTTGGGGTATAATGCTTTGGACCTGGAGCCCCGGTGATTGGGTCTCTGGGCTGTGGCATTACACCCCGGTCGGTTGGGTCTGGTGCTGGTCTTAAATATAGGGGGTACCCCACGTCTTTTTTGCACCCTATATTTAAAACCAGCACTAGTCCCTGCAGCCTGGTGTTGGTTTCTAAAATACGGTGGAACCCTACACATTTTGTTCCCCGTATTTTTAGAAACCACCACTGGCTGGCAAGCCTGGGGCTGGTTTGCCATTTGTGGGGGACCTTATGTCATTTTTTTTGTAAATTTTTGCTACTTTTTTTTACAGGTTCAACAAAAATGGGAATTTTTGGGAAATATTCTAGGGACCCCCCTAAAGATGTGTAGACATGGGGGATCACTATGGGTCCCCCATTTATAACTACTGAACAAAGTTGTGGTTTATAATTGCCGCGGCAAGTGCATAAATGCGACTTTGAAGAAAGTGATGCAGAAGAGCATTTAGAATTTTTTTGGTGCGAAAATAACTATGCCCAGCAAATTTGGGGTACTTGAAAATGGGGGTCAGCATATTTTATAGTTGCTAAAGTACAAATTCTTTTGTCCCTCCACTGTGAGGGAACAAAAATATGACAGAGCCTGGCAGATTTTTGTTTGAAAAAATCTGTTGGTTGTGTTAAAATATCTGTCAGTGTATGGGCAAGATATCTGTTGCTTTTAAATTGGTCTGTCGGTCAGGGAGATATTTTTATCTGAAAGTGTATGGCCAGCATTTGGATTTAATATGAACTTGCATGAGTCATAAAGTTTGATACTTGCTCAGACTGTGAGGTTAAAAGGATACTTTTGTAGCAATCATATAGGTTTTGGCAGACTACCAATTTCCACTTGAGCCAGCCCCGGAACCTGTGTGCCACAGTCTTGGTATTCTGTAGATTCGTATCAGGACCCTTAGGTATGACAGATGTGCAAGAAACGAGATGGCTTTATAATACTTTGGCTCATGGTTATAAACAGTAGTGTTGTCACCCTAGTGACAATGTAGGAACCACAGGTTAGTGAAATGCATGGATACTCCAGAGACAAGGGTGAACTCATGGACTCAGAACAATAAAGTACTGGTAAATTGGAACTCAGAACTCTGGCCAGGAATCAGAGTCTAGTGTAGTCAGAGTACAGCTTAAGGAAGCTGTAACTCTGGCACTGCTCTGATGCAAGACCTGGAATTGGAACCCAGGACCTCATTCAGAGTTGGTCGAAGCGGCCGCACGGTCGTACGCCACCGATGTTCGCTATACTGCGCATGCGTAAAGTTCGCAATGCGCATGCGCAAACTAGCCACTATGATCAGAAATATCTCTCTCCTTGAACACAGCCAGGTCGGTAGTTTGAGTGACATATTGAGGCATTTGTGGGTGGTAACAGGGGAAGGTGCTTGAAAACGGGGGAGTGGAGATCCGAACGCAGGCGGGCCTAATTATGCAAACGGCGTTTCATGGGAGTGCATACGGTTTATGGGAGTGCATAATTAACAAAGTAGCGTCATGGCACATGTGACATGGGAGGTTTTTACACTGACATGATCGTAGAGCTTAAGAGAGGGTATGGTCAACCTTAAGCTCTATGACCAGTTCCGATGGTTCCCGATGGTCTCGATTAATCCTTATATGCCCGGAGATGACGTGTAATGCGTACGAGAAGGGGGCATATTTTTTTGTCTTCCGGCCGCTTCCTCCCCTTGGTCGGCCAGCTACCGATCCGAACTTAGGGACGCAACTTGCGAGGGAATCATTTGCATATCCAGCCCCTTTTCCTGTACGACCGAGCGGCCGTTTCGACCGACTCTGAATGAGGTCCCCAGTGAGGAACTCAGAAACTGAGAGTCAGGATAAGTAATACAGCTTACGGAACACCTCTGTGTGCAGACTGTATGCTGCACACAGAACCCTAGTCCTGGAACCAGTACCCTTCTCTGAACCAGTGCAAGTCAATAGCACAGAGGACAGGGAAACCAATACAGGGTCAGCATAATTTATTCAGAGAAAAGTCATCAGCCCATTACATTGACATTTCTGCCCCCTCTTGCAACTTTTATCAAAATACCATATCAGGTGTCCCATCCCAAAACTTATACCAGAATCAATCAAGAAACACACCTATAGAAAACACACACCCTTCATAACCAGTAACTCCTTCAAGTCCCACACTACTACCCATTAAAGTCAGAGACAATTCAATACCACCCCCCATAAAAACAGTATTACTAATTAGCTCCGGACTAAGGGCGCGCCAGTATTTAAACTTTCTGTATTAATATAATCTACAATAACCTATCTAGGTAATAAGTAGTAATAAAATAAATACTGAGCGCTATGTGTATATGACTAATAGTAATGTGGCACCTGTGAAAAATAAAAATTGGTTAAAACAAATTTGTTTATAGCTCCTTTTGGAGAATTTTGGTGGATCCCTTCGTGGAGAGGACTAACATTTCCGCCCGCAAAAGTAGATGTGAACTGTCTCTCCCTACCTTACCCTTCCTGAGGCCAACCGCTCCGTCTCCTCCACGTGCAGTGGTTCCGGATGTGGTGATGGTTAGGGAGTCGGAGAGCTGAAGCCTGGCCTTGGCTATAGCTCTCTGTAGTCTCGTGCCGTCTTGCAATCCTAAATACAGTACACGGTATAGTCAACTGGATGTGAAGTCTCACATGCGGCTTCTTCTCACACAAACACCCGTTGCCCTGGTAACACGTGAAGCCCAAACTAGCAGCAGCCCCAGCACATGCCTGTATCTATAATATCTTATAACAGGAACTGATTTGAGAGACCATGTGAGCTCTCTCACAACACAACGGCCTATAATCTGACAGGCCGTTGTGTCAGGAAGGGTAAGGTAGGGAGAGACAGTTCACATCTACTTTTGCGGGCGGAAATGTTAGTCCTCTCCACGAAGGGATCCACCAAAATTCTCCAAAAGGAGCTATAAACAAATTTGTTTTAACCAATTTTTATTTTTCACAGGTGCCACATTACTATTAGTCATATACACATAGCGCTCAGTATTTATTTTATTATTATTGCCATTTCTAATTGAGCAGCTGAAAACATCAGAGCGCGGTGGTACATTTATTTCTTTACAGATAATAAGTAGTACCTGAGCGAGTTTAACTGACAGATCCAACTGTCTGGCGCCAGATCCTCTGTAAACAACTCGACATGTGCGTTTCACAGCGGAATGCATCACCCATCCACTTGACTCATACTGTAAGTATTACATTCCAGACATCTAGAATGCAGTCAGGCAAAATATCTATTTACCCAAGTCGCTCATTAACTATCTAGACCTGGCGCCCCCTCTGTCTAGTCTCATAGTATCAAACATATTCATACAGAATAACATCAAGTCATCATAAAATCCATAGAAAACATATACAATACTTGGACAACAATAAAGCATATTGTGACTATATTCCATGTACAGAACATTATGGTCACAGATTATATTAGATCCAAAATAATATATGTAATCTAGAAAAGAATATGCCAAAACACAATGGTCATAGAATATATTAAAACCAAAAGAATATATATAAGGTAGAAAAAATATGCCAAACACAATAAAAAATTATAAAAATGGGAATAAACACAATTCATCCAATTTTAACGTTCCTCCAGAAAAATCCAAAGTGTATAGAGTCATTCAGTCCTCTTGACCACAAAGTATCTAATTTTTGTATCCACATAGCTTATCTTTGAAGTAGCTTCTTTGCTCTATCCCCACCCCTACTGGGAGGTAGGACCCAATCTATAATCATACACTTTAGTGTTGCCAATGAGTGTCAGGTAACGATACTGGATCAGAACCTCTATATACCCTTGCCTGTACCTTCTAAAATCTTACCTATAAACATCTAAGGATGACGCCAATTTGCGTATGCAGTCATACAGTAAATAAAAGACTCCAGACTTGGAACGTGTGGTTCCGAAGCACAAAGTATTATTCAAGTAAAAAGTACAGTCAGTTACACGCTATTGATCCAGACACAATTAGATGCAAAGGAATTATACAGACCCCAAGTACAGTATACATACGCAGCGCTTCCGGACCAGATGATAGGCATCAGCAAGAAACCCCGTCGTCATTCAGCATTCAGCAAGAAGACTAAAATCCCAGTGTTTGAGCACACATATTTATACCCCCCCAGAAAAGACCGGACAATAGAGAAGTTTGTTGCTGATGTCATTGGTTCCAAGGGAGGAAGCATCTGTTACAGAGAGTTTAACAGGCTGGTTCAAATAGACTCACCCAGCCTCTAACAACTGGGGGTCTCTGCCCTCCCGCCCCCATGCAAAATCCTAACAGTTATACATTTTGTTGCTTGAAGTCTCTGCGGTCCATAAGTTGAGAATGCATGACGCGATACCACACCGATAGTACCGGAATTCTGTTGAAAGAGTACGCATCAGTACGAAACCAAACACGGCTTTCTTAGCATGTATAAAACCCTAGTTATCAAATATCTTTATTTCACAGCATTTATACTAACTGAACCAACTTCAATTTTATACTTTAAAGCGTATTAAACCTTATGTGTGAATATGTAATGTGTGAGTATGCGGAGTTTGATATAAGGACGCTAGTTAACTTAGGGCAGATGCATGCGCATAAAGCTATTTTGTACAAAGTATTATGCATTCTCTAATATGCGACTAGTTAACAGCGCAATTGTGCGTATTAATGTGTGTATGAGGAATGGTGAAAGATGCAATTGCATGTTGCTAATAGTAGTATCGCCACATGTACTAAAGTGTAAGTTTATCTAAAATGGCGCTTAGGTGGCCATTCGCAAAATGGCATCTTGCGATCTCATTTTCTAAAATGGAGTCTTGCGGCCAGTCACAAGATGGCGTCTCTGCGATACAATTTTAAACTGGTCTTGTCTGAGTCAATTATCAAGCTTCGATAGTCCACCCTCTGATAGCAAACAACATGCTATCACAATCTGTTATTGGAATTTGTATTTTAGGCTTACATTTACATATTATTTCGTGTTATTATGGGATTGCACAAGGTGGTTCTTAATCCATCAATAATGTGTCTCTGGGTGAGGACATAAAACTACTATTATACGCACACTGCGGATCTTGGAAGATCGTGTGAAAGGTCTGGGAATGCACCAGTCTTATAAAAGCAGTCTTGAAGGGGAATTGAGACTTTACATTATCTGAGGTGTTTTAAAAATACCATTTCAATAATACATTCTATGCATGCCTAAATATAGTACATTAAATGATGTTATTTCCTAGCTCAGGGTTGTAATGCAGTTTTGTAATTACCTCGGTATTCATACTGGCCACCATCATAATTTAATTCTTTAATTTTACTCTATTCTTACATTTTCCACACTTCAACACAATAGGAACACACCGGACGCATATGCCAATTATTATGATGACAATTAGTATAAGGATCAAGAATTTGCCTATGCTGGCGATCACTTCCTGGACCCATTCCCCTAGACCTGAGAACCATTTCACTGGGTTCAGCCATGACACCCATCTTTCTATCTTTTCCCCTACTTAAGCCACTGAAGCATTATGGTTCTTACGAAATTCCCTCTTTAGTTGCAGGATTTCATCCATCTTCCAGTCTATCACCTCCTTAGGGTCGCTGGTATCATTGGTGATATAGGTGCAACATTTGACTCCAAATTGGGTGGCTAACGTTACACAATACCCTCCAGTAACAGCAGTTAAATAATTCAACACTAGCCTGTGTTGCACCAGTTCTTTCTTGTACGCTTGCAATTCTCTCCCTGTATACCTGAATGTGTCATCGAACTTCTCGGTGATATTATCTATCAATTTTGCAAGTTCCTGAATATACCTAAAATTTTATGTACTCCAAGCAATCCTGGTGGGATCCAGTGCAACTAAAACTTGAAAGCCAGTTGTCTCACTGATCAACTGAGTGGCTTTATGCACGTCACCAGGTATCATATTTCTTTTGCCTCTGTGTTCATATTGTGTGTGAAGATATGGTGACGGTGTGTTCTTATGTACACCAAGCATTTCAACATGTGTGAGGGTCATAATTTCCGGGACTACTCTTCCCAAGTAACACAAACCTTCAGAACTCGCGGAGAGCCATTTATACGCTTTTCTTCCACATACAAAATATACATTATCAGGGAGAACATCAGGGATGGTATGCATCATTATCATTAAGCACATTTCTCTTGCAAACAATCCTATTTCTGGGTCTTCCATCTGGTACATGCAAGTTTCTGGCTGTATTATTTTAACACAATAACCATTTGGCACCCTACCAATACTTTCTTTGGTGGAACTCAATGTATACCTATACCTAAAATGTTTCCCACCAGATTTAATTGAGCGTAACAGATCATGGTTTATGGATTCATTATCAGCTCTTTGTGAGAAGGTCATCATCTGATTATTCCCCGTCACTTCCCAACTCCCGGGTTTATTGGGGTCGGTTATGTTTAAACACAAAAGTGATTTATCTACTTGGAATTGATAGAGTTTGAAATGAGGTGGTTTGGATGAGAGAAATTTTCCATCCAACGATTTCCCTTTCTGTAATTCTAAAATGTCGGAAATGGCACCAACTCTACATTATGCTGTCCCTGTGGCACATGTGAACACACCCAGCAATCAGTTTGATTTAACACTTTTCCTACCATGCTATGATAATCCTCTAAAGGATACCCACCCCAGTACGGGTTATATTTAGGTTGGCACCGTTGGATACAGTTCTCATCAACTAGGGACCCACAAAGGTCACAAATACAGGAATCTTCAGACGATAAACCTCCACACCTTCCCCGAGTATCCGGGATGACAGCTCTCTTAACAATAACAGTACTAAGATTGGTCAGACACTCCCCTGATTAGCATTGCATTCCTCCTGACTCCACTCCATCAGCACTGCCATCAGCTCCCAAACTGGATATCCCCGAACCGACCAAGATGGTGAACACTCTAAAAGAGAATATGAAAATGAACACAGCAGGCCCGTCCATTCTCACAACAAAACCTGCAAGTTTCTTTCAGTTGAGGTATCTCAGTACAACCTTTTCAATCCTCCCGGAACAAGCTCGCGAGCGACAGGTCCACACTATCAGCCTTGTCTCCGACTTGTTTCTCCACCGGTTGATTGACCTTTTTGCAGTGAGTGGAATGGACCCAGGTATCTCTCTCTGCCACCTTCAAAGATGTAGTACTCGTCAGCAGCAACTGATACGGACCTTCCCACCGATCAGTCAAACAACCTGAACGCAAGAAATTTCTGATCATTACAATTTCTCCTGGTTCAACATCATGACAGTTAGTTTCAGGCATATCATTAGACAACAATTTCAGTTTCTGCTGCTGTTGCTTTAACTGTTTACTCATTGATATAAGATACTTTACAGTTACCTCGTTGTTACCCTTCAGGTCTTCCTGTGGACTTATGATCAAATGAGGTTGTCTACCGAACAATATTTCAAATGGGTACAGATTCAGAGGAGGTCTAGGAGTGGTCCTTATGCTATGTAGGACCAACGGTAACGCTTCTGGCCATCCTAGTCCAGTCTCTGCCATGATTTTACTTAACTTATTTTTAATAGTCCCGTTCATCCTCTCTACCTTGGCACTGGCTTGCGGTCGGTAGGGGGTATGAAGTCAGCTATTAATACCCATAAGCTTACACATATTTTGAAAAACATCACCTGTGAAATGAGTACCCCTATCACTCTCGATGATTTTAGGGATACCGTATCTGCAAACAAATTCCTGAACTATTTTCTTGGCAGTAAACGCAGCAGTATTAGTGGCTGCTGGGTAGGCCTCAACCCAGTTAGAAAATACGTCTGTGCACACTAATACATACTTAATGTTCCTGCAGGGTGGTAACTGGATGAAATCAATTTGTATCACCTGGAAAGGTCCATCAGTTGGTGGAATGTGGGACGGTTCGGTAGGGATCGCTTTCCCTATGTTCTTCATCAAGCAGGTCAGACAGGACATTGCTATCTTTTCTGCTTGTGAAGAAAACCCTGGTGCGCACCAGTATGCCCTCGCCAACTTGCACATACCTTGTTTATCCAGATGAGTCAGACCGTGTGCTGCCACAGCCAGGCTGGGGTAATATGCCTTGGGGGCTAATGTTTTACCTTGTCCATCCCTCCAGAGCCCGGAGGACTTCCAAATGGATTTTTCCTGAATTGAACACAAATTTTGCATCTCAATTAATTTCAGCATATCAATGTTTGGAAAGACATAATTTTTTCAGTTGAAGAAAACATTTTCAACCCTGCTGCCCATTTTGCAGCTTCATCGGCCCTGTTGTTGCCTAGTGACACCGGGTCATCCTCACATGTATGGGCTTTACATTTAATTACTGCCACTGTTTTGGGCAGTTGGATTGCCTCTAAAAGATGTTTTATGTGTCGGGAGTGTGCAACTGGTGTGCCTGCTGCTGTCATAAAATTTCTCAGACGCCATAGAGCCCCAAAATCGTGCACCACCCCGAACGCATACCTCGAGTCAGTGTAAATTTTAGCAGATTTGCCTGCTGCCGGTTCACACGCTCTAGTTAGTGCTACTAACTCTGCCACCTGGGCTGAGTGAGGAGGACCAAGAGGTTTAGCTTCTATGATGTCTGTGTCATTTACAACAGCATAACCTGTACATAATTCACCTGTGTCTGTTTGTCTATGACAACTCTCATCCGTATAAAAGGTCACATCCACATTCTCTAAAGGTGTGTCATGTATGTCAGGGCTAGCAGTAAAGGTCTGATTCAGATATGTCATACAATCATGTGTATCATTATGTCTGCTGAACTCACCTCCCGCCAGCAACTCCTCTCCTTCCACCCTTTGTACATCATGTTGTACATATGGTAAATATGTTGCTGGATTCAGCGTGCTGCAACGTTTAAGAGTGATGTCTGCGGGTGCGATTAGGGCTAGTTCCCATTTGGTAAACCTAGCTGAAGAGATGTGTCTGGTTTGCGCTGAGTTCAACAGTGCAGATACAGCATGGGGAGTGTAGACAATCATATCATGGACCAGTACTACGTCCTCACTTTTACTCACCAATAGAGCGGTAGCTGCTACACTTCTCAAACAGGTGGGGAGTGATCTTGCTACCATGTCCAATTGGGCACTGTAGTATGCTACGGGCCTACTGGCATCACCATGTTTTTGTGAAAGGACACCTGCAGCACAACCATTGGCTTCCGTACAATACAAATCAAAAGGTTTTTCATAATCAGGTATTCCCAATGCAGGAGTTTTTGTCAGGCTACCCCTAAGATTAAGGAAAGCCTGCTCTGATTCCTCTGTGTGTATGACACGATCGGGCTTTGAGGAAGAGACTAATTCCTGTAAAGGCAAGGCCAAAATAGAAAAACCTGGGATCCACATCCTACAATATCCACACATTTCCAAGAAGATACGAATTTGCTGTTGATTCTGCGGCAGTGTCATGTTTTGTATGGCCTGGATTCTATCATTTGTAAGATGTCATAACCCCTGAGTTAGGCAGTGTCCCAAATATTTTACTATGGATTGGCATGGCTGTAGTTTGTCCTTAGCCACCTTGTGTCCTGTTTGCGAGAGGTGAAGTAACAAAAGTTTAGTATCATTCAAACATGACATAAATGAGTCAGAACATAGCAATAAATCATCCACATATTGAATTAGAACAGATCCATTGGCAGGTTGAAAAGATTGTAAACAGTCGTGCAATGCCTGAGAGAAGTTACTGGGGCTGTCTATGAAACCTTGGGGTAATCGTGTACATGTATATTGCACACCTTTATATGTAAATGCGAATTGGTACTGACAGTCAGGGTGGAGAGGCACAGAGAAGAAAGCAGAACAGAGGTCAATGACAGTGAAATGGGTTGCATTTGGAGGGATCTGCATCAGAATGACAGCTTGATTTGGCACTACAGGGAATTGGCTCTCTACTACCTTATTAACACCTCTAAGGTCTTGTACCAGCCTATAACCCCTCCCACCACTCTTCTTCACTGGAAAAATGGGACTGTTGGCTACACTAGCTGTACGAACTAAAATTCCCTGTTGCAATAATCGCTCAATTACTGGAAACACCCCTAATTCTACCTCCTCTTTTAGTGGGTACAGGGGAATTTTTGGAGCTTGCCTACCGCTTTTTAAGTTTACCATTACAGGGCTTATGTTTGCCATTAATCCAGTGTCCTGTCCATCCTTGGTCAAAAGGGAATTTGGAATTTGGGACAACATTTCATCTACCTGTGATGGATTTTCATTTAAACTTGTAGAGTGATACATTATCCTTTGAGGAGTGTCCAACATATCCCGTACCTCGTGTACCATTCTCTCTGGGATATCTAAAAATACACCATCAGGGGTGCAATATATAACACATCCCATTTTACATAACAAGTCTCTTCCCAGCAGGTTAGTAGGGGTCGCAGCAGCCAGAAGAAAAGAATGTCTGGTATGCAATGGCCCAATAGTAACCTCTGTGGACTTTGTTAAAGGATAATGTTCCACTTTACCTGTTACACCCATTGCTGGTACTGTCTTGTTGGTCACCTGTAAATTAACAGGAGATTTCATCACTGACCTGGTCGCCCCTGTGTCTACAAGAAAAGGATATTCAGTACCAGCTACATCAACCATCATGACCCGCTCTTCCCTAGTACTTCCCGTTAACCTGACTATCTGTAGACTACAGGTATGACCTGACCCCTAGCGTTGGCTACCATTCTCCAATAAAGCATTTACGGCCACAATTGGAGCTGGTGCCTGTTGAACATTTGCTGGTCTCTGTGCATATCCCTTATGGGGGTATCCAGGTCTTGCCTAATTTGGGGTTCCTACTCATTTTACTGTACAATTTCTACTTAAGTGTCCTGTTTGTTTACAATTAAAACATGCCCGTGGATCAGGTGAAAACATGTGTTGTTGTGAGGTTTGAGCATAGGGTAAAGGTGGTGGATATGGGTAACGATAGGGAGGGTAAGGGTATTGTGGGGGATATGAGTATGGGACCTGTGGTTGGATTGGGTTAGCGGAATAGAGCTGTGTTTGTTGTTTCATGGGGTTAGTGAGGGCAGGTGTAAGTGTGTGTGCAGGTGCGAGTGTGTCTGTTGGCTGTGATGTTACAGTCATTCCCTCCAGAGCTTGGATACTTCCAGCCATTAGTTTTTCACTCTGGATCTCCCTCTTTTTTGAGATGTTTTTATCATGTTCTATGGCAGACTCTATGAGGTTATCTATTGTGAGTCCCTTACAGCCAGGCTGTGAGGTCTGAACCCGAGTCTTTAAGTTCTCCTTCAGACCATCCATGAGTACCGTGACTATCATTCCCCTGTGGTGAGTGCTATCTTTAATATCTTCTATCCCAGTGTACTATCCCTATCCCTGCAGAGCCCGGTCGCAATAGTCTTCTGCAGTTTCACTCTCCTTTTGCTTGATTATGAAAATTTTGTTCCAGTTAAAAACTACTGGAAAATATATACCCAATTGAGTCACAATACAGGAAATGTTACATTGGTTTACTTAGTCTGTTAAAGGAACGTCACCATCCAATACACAATCCGTGATAAATTTTGTCACGTTGGTATTGCATGGCAGACAGGCCCTTAACACCACACGCCAATCTTTATTAGTTGGTTCATGAGAACTACCCAAATTTCTCAAAAATCTTTGACATATGGCTAGTTCCTTTTTGGGATCGGGGAAATCATTTATGATGGAATTTAGTTCTGCTCTTGCTGTTACCGATGGAGATGGCGGCACCACTCATGATAGTGGTGATGCAGCATCTATCATTTGTACAGCATGGGAAATGGCAGACATTACAATAGGCTCCTCATCCACATCATAAACATTTTCTTTATGGTTACTTAAGAGGGGGTACAAATTGCTTGTTACATTTTTATGGGTATTTTTGGTAACTGTACTTGCACCTCCATCCACATAAGGTGGGGGAGGTGAGCGTGAACTGCTGGCAATACTCTCCACAATGCTACCTTGCCGTACGTGCGTGCCATTTTGCGGCTCGCCCGTAATGCAATTCACCGCTGCGGATGCATTCTCTGGCAATGCGCTCGCAACGCTAGCTTGCGTCGTTTGCACATTTTTAAGCCACGCATCCCCTTCATGCTGCCACAACTTTAAACATTCACAATATTTGACCTTTTTCTCTCGGGAGCGCATCAGACTGATGTGATCCCGGACATTATCTAATACATCCTTATCAAAACTACCAATTCTGGGAAACGGTCTAACACTCTTCATTGTCATTTTAAACCATACATCACAATACCTTATTGAATAAGTACCATACTTAGTATGCATAATACGACGGGCCGATCCAATCGGCGCCTCCATTAGCAGCACATCATTGTCTAACATCTCTACTGTTTGCATGGCTCCCATTCTGAGACAAAATCCTACGCTTTTCAATAAAGATTTAAACTGGTGAAAGACAATCAAGATACTTTCACTTACCTGTGGACAATTTAAGTCGGCGGCGCCCACACACCTGGATAAGATTTGAAAAAGGCAACTACGACACCCGGATAAGATTTAGTAAGGCAACTTCCACACCTATGGAAGTTTATATGTCGGCCACTTCCACGCACCTCTCTACAACAAATACAACATGTACACCTGCTACTGTGTATAGAACGGTAAAGCTACTTACCGAGCGGCTAGACTAACCCTTGCACCTAGCCCTTAAGGATCATACGATACCCTTAACTTTGTCCAACAAATATTCACTGTTACACACTTTTTCCTGCGCAGAAAAACAAACGTTAACCCAGATATTGATAACAATTGAAAAAGGTAGACCTCAATGGCTTTGTTTAAACACGTGGCAGCAGAACCGGAAGTACGTATACGCTATTGTGCGATCAGCCGCATACACAATAATGCGAGTACCACACAACCGTATAATGACTTTTTAGCTGCATACGCAAAAGTGCGTCTTTACTGTGCGCAAAACTGTGACTCAACCGTGTACTCAATACTGCGGCACCCCTTTAAATGTTAGGTTCTATCAACAAAGGAAAACAGACTTTTTCCATTCTTGTCCCTGGATTCTAGTCAGCTTCCTTTGCTCACACGAAAATGGATAGCGATTTTTCAGCACAAAGTGGTTACAGGAAAACCCTGCATGTGGCCACTCCACCCTTTCTGGAGATATTGATAGCCGTATGTGCCATGTGAGTAGGTAGGTAAACTCACTACTACGAGCCCCCAACTAACGATACTGGATCAGAACCTCTATATACCCCTGCCTATACCTTCTAAAATCCTACCTGTAAACCTCTAAGGATGACGCCAATTTGTGTACGCAGTCATACAGTAAATAAAAGACTCCAGACTTGGAACGTGTGGTTCCGAAGCACAAAGTATTATTCAAGTAAAAAGTACAGTCAGTTACATGCTATTGATCCAGGCACAATTAGATGCAAAGGAATTATACAGACCCCAAGTACAGTATATATACACAGCGCTTCCGGACCAGATTATAGGCATCAGCAAGAAACCCCGTCGTCATTCAGCATTCAGCAAGGAGACTAAAATCCCAGTGTTTGAGCACACATATTTATACCCCCCCAGAATAGACCGGACAATAGAGAAGTTTGTTGCTGATGTCATTGGTTCCCAGGGAGGAAGCATCTGTTACAGAGAGTTTAACAGGCTGGTTCAAATAGACTCACCCAGCCTCTAACAACTGGGGGTCTCTGCCCTCCCGCCCCCATGCAAAATCCTAACAGTTATACATTTTGTTGCTTGAAGTCTCTGCGGTCCATAAGTTGAGAATGCATGATGCGATATCCACACCGATAGTACCGGAATTCTGTTGAAAGAGTACGCATCAGTACGAAACCAAACATGGCTTTCTTAGCATGTATAAAACCCTAATTATCAAATATCTTTATTTCACAGCATTTATACTAATTGAACCAACTTAAATCTTATACTCTAAAGCTTATTAAACCTTATGTGTGAATATGTAATGTGTGAGTATGCGGAGTTTGATATAAGGACGCTAGTTAACTTGGGGCAGATGCGTGCGCATAAAGCTATTTCATACAAAGTCTTATGCGTTCTCTAATATGCGACTAGTTAACAGCGCAATTGTGCGTATTAATGTGTGTATGAGGAATGGTGAAAGATGCAATCGCATGTTGCTAATAGTAGTATCGCCACATGTACTAAAGTGTAAGTTTATCTAAAATGCCGCTTAGGCGGCCATTCGCAAAATGGCGTCTTGCAATCTCATTTTCTAAAATGGCGTCTTGCGGCCAGTCGCAAGATGGAATCGCTGCGATACAATTTTAAAGTGGTCGTGTCTCAGTCAATTATCCAGCTTCGACACAGGTCTAATAAAAATGTTTAGCCACGGGTTTGTCTGTGGTACCAGTTGTAATAGCTGATCTAATTGAGGCTGTGTGATTGGCCATACTCTCACAGTACGGTCAATCGTTAAGCCCACATAAACCTTAGGGCATGAACAGGTCAAGATGTATACAGTATGACATGATTCGATGTACATGCCAACCAATAGTTAAACATAGAAACATACAATTTGACGGCAGATAAAAACCACTTGGCCCATCTAGTCTGCCCCATTTTTAAACATATTGTTACCTCAACCCTTATTGATCCTTACTTCTTCTGAAGGATATCCTTGTGTCTATCCCATGCATGTTTAAATTGCTCTACTGTCTTAGCCTCTACCACCTCTGATGGGAGGCTACTCCATTTATCCACTACCCTTTCTGTGAAGTAATTTTTCCTCAAATTTCCCCTGAACCACCCTCCAGTTTCAGAACATGTCCTCTTGTTCTAACACTACTCTTTCTTTGAATAATGTCTCCTTCCTTTACCTTGTTAAAACCCTTTATATATTTGAACGTTTCTATCATGACCCTTTTCCCTTCTCTGCTCCAAACTATACATATTTAGAACTTTTAGTCTTTCCTGGTTTTAAAGTTAAGAACGTTCCCACAATCGGACGGTATAATGTTGATTTTTGCAAGAAATGGACTTCCGTGTTAAACAAGTGCTCATTTGACCTGGTTATAGAAGAATCTAAGAGAGAGATTGTGGTTGCTAAGGATAAGATTGAGAGTTTTGAGGCTAGCCACCTTTCGACATTACCATCTGTTAAACAGTTTGACTGGCTTTCCAAATTTAACACACAAATTGAGAGCTATAAAATTGAACTACTCAAGTTCAAAAGTGAGAAGAAAAAGAAGGTTGATGGCAACTATGCACTCCAACGTATTTACATTTGGTTAACTGGGGCTTATTCACAAACTGACAGACGCCCTTTTTTTAGACGTACTTTAAATAAAGCCCGTTTCTACACTTCAGAAGAAGCAATGACACCGGCAGCGACATTGAGCCTTCAATTAGGCATAAACCTAAGGGCTGTGGCAAATCTCCTGTAGGCAACCGTACTAGGGCTCATTTTTTAAAAGTAGGACCCGTAGAGGTCGGTAGAATCAGAGGCAGAGGAAGACCCCCAGGGGATTTAGTTTTTGACCTGTGAGATTTTCTGACAGTGAACTTTCAGTGCTAAGAAAGGGACACTCTTTTGTTCTGACCGTACCTTTTGATATGACACAGTGGAAGCTAGAAGCATTTATGTTAAATAAAAATATAAAAATTAAAGAATATTTTTCTGATAAAATCTCTTTACCCACTGATGTACCTCCACAAGTACTCAAGTTACAGCAGAGATCTAATTTTGATCCTAATAGTAACAATACCTCCATTAAGATATTTTCACGTCTTCTAGACAAGGCTGTTTGTGAAGATGCTAGGTAAAAAAAAATTGGGGGGAATTTAAGTAAAGTGGAGCAATCGGCTCTAAAGAATTTGGCATCCTATGAAGACATCGTGTTTCGTCAAGCAGACAAGTGTGGCGACATTGTGATGTTAAAACTTGATGATTACAAAATAGAAGGTGAGAAACAACTCAGCGACGTTACTACCAATAAAAAATTGGCTTTTGATCCAACCGTGTCCTTCAAAAAAGAGCTAGACTCTTTGATATCTTCTGCTTGCACCCAGGGGTTAATTTCTCCATCTATTAAAAAAATCTTTAGAAGTTAATCACCCTGTAAAACCCCTGTTGTACTTAATCCCCAAGATACATAAAGATCCGATCAATCCACCCAGACGGCCTATTATAACCACCCGGGGGTCATTATACTAGCCTATTTCTATGTACTTAGATGCTCCGTTACAACCCTGTGTACAATCTCAGCCTACTTTTTTGAAGGACACTAACAGCCTCTAACTGTCATTATCCAAGTTACCAGTGTTACCTCCTGATTGTGTTTTATACTCTTTAGATGTCTGTAGCCTTTTTTATACCTGTATTCTTCATTAAGCAGGTATGCAAGCTACTGGGTTATTGATCACCAACAATCTGCTGTACAGTGGACCATGTGTTGAGCTGTTTATGGAGTTATTAGAGCTGGTGCTAACCCATAAGTACGATGGTGCATTCTTTCTCCAACTCTCAGGCTGTGCAATGGGGTCCAATGTGACCCCATGGTACGCTAATGCCTATATGTTCAGTGTTGAATACGATGTATTTTTTGCAGATCCGGCTGTTGCTAAGAACATAATTGCATTTTATCGTTACATAGACAATTTATTAATTATTTGGGGTGGCACGCCACAATCCTTTGTTGATGTCATTGAAAATTACAATGATTTATTTTAAACCAACCTGTCAAATTTACCTACACTATACACCAACAAAGTGTTAATTTCATGGATGTAACACTAACCAAAAATGAGGGCAAACTATTGCCGTCACTTTTTACTAAATCTACAGACAGGAATAACATGTTGTAAGCTAGCAGTGCACATCCAGCCCCATTGAAACATGCACTACCTTTTTCCCAGTACCTAGGGGCTTTGAGAATAGCCAAGAATCAAACTGAGGGCATTAAACAACTTGATGAGATGTACCTTAAATTCGTTCAGAGGGGCTACAGCCATTCCATTTTGGAACAAGTCAAATCTAAAGCGTTGACAATTTCAGAAGATATGTTGTTATCCTCAAACAAAAAGGATAAACGTAACTCAAACAAACATGTTTGGGTCAATAAGTACAGTCATATGAGCACTATCATACACCATCAAGCTAAGTCGCTATGGCCCATTATCACGATGGATAAAGACTTACAACCCCTACACACCTCTTCCTTAATGTCGTGTTATCGCAAAGGTTGGAATTTGAGGGATTATGTAGTCCACAATGACATCGCATAGTTTGGTAAGAACAAAAATACCTCTTTCCTGGGTTCTCCAAAATTGGGCTGCTTCTAGTGTCCTAATTGCCTACGTGTAGCTTTTTACAAACAGGACCCATATTTTTTCATCCCTTCTCATTTATTTATTCAATTTAGCGTAAGACATCATCTCACATGTACCAGCAAATTTATTGTTTATTCCATTACTTGTCCTTGCTCGAAGTTATATATAGGTAAGACGGAGTGCAGTTTCAGGGAACGTATGGCCCAGCATCGCTCAGCCACACAGATGGCCATAGCCTCAGGCAATAATGAGCAGCTTGTGGCAAAGCATTTTGCCACGGCTAAACATAACATCTCATTCATTAGGTACAGAATTATCGATCACGTAGCCCCCCCTTATTAGGGGAGGTGACCGAGCTCACAAATTGCTTCAAAGGGAGACCGAGTGGATAATCAAGTTGGACACTCTCAACTAAACATTAGGATTACATTGTTTTACTTAGTGATAGTCGTTTGGCTACTTGCTATTTTCTATTTTCTTTAAAAGTACGTTGTATGCATTTGTTTTACTCTTAGTTTCCAGATTTAGGTCGTGCATCATTTGTGTACTTGTTTGTATTGGCTGATACATTACATTATTGTCAAGTTCCGCACTTTTAGGTGAACCTGAACAAGACATATGTTCACCTTTTTATGCTAGTTATTTCATTTATTGGGTGCGCATATTAACCTTTGGATTTAGTCAGTTAGATGGGATACATGTCTAAATTTCCAGCTGCAGTAGCTGTGTAAACCATTTCCATGATCAGATTTGTGCTTCGATGTACATTTATGCAATTGTAGATGTGAACTGTGTCAATGATTTATTAATCTTTATGAAGTGTTATTCTCTGTTTATATGCTCTGTGTTGTTTTTACGTGTTAATGTGGTAAAATTATTTAGCCACAGAATGTCTTTTGTGTAGACATGGGTTGCTATTCTGTGTCATTGTTGTTATATGTTACCTTGGTTATGGGAGGAGAGGTGGTCACTTCCGTTGAGACAAGCTGCACGGAGTGACGTGTGGTCAGTCTGCATGTGGGGTGTGCTATATAATATGCAAGGTATGTTTGTTTATCACTTGTTGGCTTGACAAAAGCGCAAGTTCCCTCCGTCGTATGCATGCGCAGTGGGGCAACATCGACCCGCTTGCGAGCGTCCTGCGCTCGCGAGTGGGTCTGAATGACCCCCTGTATCCATCCTGCACTGTATCCAACCCACACTGTATACCATACTGTATCCGACCTGCACTGTATCCAACCCGCACTATATCCTGCACTATATCAGACCCGCATTATATCCTGCACTGTATCCGACCTGCACTCTATCCAACCTGCACTCTATACAACCTGATCTGTATCCAACCTGATCTGTATCCAACCTGCACTCTATCCAACCTGCACTCTATACAACCTGATCTGTATCCAACCCGAATTGTACCCTGCACTGTATCTGACCTGCAGGTATGGAATGCTGTTTCTATGGTTGGGAAGATATTGGGAAATGTGGCTTTACATGGGCACAAAGTGCCAGTCATCAGTGGTTCAGCACCCGCAGGAGGGAAATAAAGATCGGGCACTGAGAATTGTCATGTGCTGGGGGCCTGTGCACTTGTGTCTGCTGTTGCTATTTATACATGGTTTAGGGGTTTTTTGTTTGCTGCTTGTTAACTACGACTACTTGTTTTGGGCAAGGATATTACATGCACAATTGTTAGTAAATTTTGATTGGTTATTGCTAATACATTACTAATTTGTAAAACATTTGTAAACAGAAATAACTGCCGTGTGTGTGAGCCTCTGCTCTGTTTGTTGGTTGCTTAGTTTAGCCAGCCAGCCTTTGGCCTTTGTTGGTGAACAATATTGTGAGCTGTGAAGTGGTCAAAACTGACTGAAAATGACTGTTATTGAGGTTAATAATACTGTAGGAACAAAAAAAGGCCCACATTATGTGATTTTAGCTGTTTTGATACATTTTTAAAGAAAATACAGATCCAAAACCAAAACACGCAAGGGCGGTTTTGCAAAGCCAAATCCAGATCCAAAACCTCGAAAGAGATACAGATCCAAAACCAAAACACAGGGGTCGGCGCACATCCTTAATATACTGTATATAGATCCCCCAAAGGTGCGCAACTCAGGCTCAGTCAATAAAGCTCAATACAGGGGTATAAGTATCAATGTTTCAGTTTATGGAAATCTGTCTTCAGGATATAATTGATACACAAACACACTTACCTTAATATAGCCCACCACCTTCACCATGTGCAAATAAGCGGCTCTGGCATCCCGGCCAGGACGCACGTCAATGCTGTTGTCATCAGTAAGCTTCTCCAGGCGGCACTCACCACGTGACAAACTAACAACATTTTCCCATACACAATCGGGTAGAGCTATCAAAGGCAATTACAGGCATGTAACAATCAGAGCTGACAAAGTGGTCTGTACCATATACAATATAGCATTAAGGATTAGTTAAATAACATAGTCATCTTAATGTTGGGCATAAACAGCAAGGGTTATCGCATCAACTGTCAATAAGGAACATCGGATAGTCCATTCGGAGGTAATAAGTCTGTCACTGATATATATCATTAAGATGATGAAAAACAGGACATGGAAATATTCTCATTGAGACCTCGTGGTGATATAACATCCAATCTATGAATCCATTGAGCCTCTCATTTTAGAAGAGCCTGCCCCCCATCACCACCCCGCATATAGATATAGTCAATCATCCTGTATCTAAGTGAAGTCAAAGGGTGATTACTTGGAAATTCTAAGAAATGATGGGCAACAGGTTGATCACTTGATCTATTCATTAAGGCAGCTCTAATAGAGGATCAATGAACCGCCATTCTCTCTTTAAACTTCCGCGGCATATTGCCCACATATGACAAACCGCAGGGGAAAATTAGATGATAGACAACAAAATTGATGTTACACGTTAGATGGTGGCGGATCATGAATCCTTTACCTGTATGAGGATGGTTAAATAAGTTACCCGAAATCAGAGACTTGCAAGTGACACAACCGCACCCCATTTGCTGGGATGTCAAATTTTTTTTTCGATACTGTGGACACTTTGGAACTAAAATTGTTTTTCACTAATATGTCCCGCAGGTTTCTTCCCCTCAAATAGCATGGCATTAACTATCTGTTAGTTAAACCTAATTCAGGGTGTGATCAAGGGCCATCGTTTTTTTAAAACCTTATGAATATCAGGTGACAGAGAATTATTTTGAGTCATCCATGGAAACTTATTGCTTTTATTGGCTATGGAACTTTTGCAAATTAGTTGTTCCCTACTCATGGCCAGAACTCATTGTTTAGTGGACTCTAAATGTTGTCTATTGTAATTTCTCAATCATCTCATTAATATGACAACTAGCACCGTTCAGAAGGCTATTGATCCTGCAAACTTGGATCATTTGAGAGTAGGGTAGGCCAAGTTTCAAGCTACTTGGGTGGCAACTCTGGTATTGTAACAGAGAGTGACAGTCAGTAGGCTTAGTGAACAACGTGGTGGAAAGCCTATTCCCCTGTCTGTCAATCCTCATATCTAAGAAATCAATATATTCCTGCCTCATAACATATGTAAATTTTACTGGGCAGGTAGTGGTGTTATGATGTGCCTCTATAAAACCAATGAATTCTTGCTGTGAGCCTCTCCACAATATAAGGAAGTCATCTATCATCTACATAGAATAATATTATATTAGACATGATCTCATCATTATCATAAAATAATGATTCTTCAATCTGAAACATGTAGGTATTGGCATAAGCCTGGGCCACTGAAGAGCTAATGGCACATCCAGTCACCTGTTGGTAAAAATACCATCACATAAAACAGTTTTTGGTAAGGATGAGTTCAAGTAATTGTACGTAAATATCAATGTGGCTAGGGTCCAAAGACCCACCCTCTAACAATAGTTTCCGAACCACAGTTAAGCCGTCAGAGGCCTGTATTCAATTAGCCGTTAAAAGTCGAGATCCACGAAAGAGTATCGCCGATTGCGACTTTTCGCCAGGCGGAAACTTATCTCCGTATTCAATTGCTAACAGTTTTCGCGTACGCGAAAAAGCAATGCAATGTAATAGGCGAAAAAGATTTGCCTCTGAATAGGTGGAGAAAAAAAGTGCAAAATCACTATTTTGGGGTGTAAAGGTGGGGAAACCACTCAGCAACCTTGGGACAGCCCCCCAAAGGATAAATGTGTAAAAAAAAATAATTAAGGAACACCCCAAAAAAGCACTTTGAAAATGGGAGCAAAAAAATGCAAAGTGGGGGTACAAACTTAAAAACTAGCGAAATAGACTTTTGGGGGTCTGCAAGTATGGGTGAGGTGTTTTTTGATTGCAGGTGCTTGCCTCAGGTGTGTTTTTTTAATTATTTTATACTTTACTTTAGCGACTTTAAACCATGGTTGCACCCATTTTCAAGTACCCCAAATTTGACAGGACTATTTTTTTTCACCACTTGTGCAAAGACGCTAATTAGAAGAAAATGACACACCTTAAGAACCCCATATAGCTTTATTAGGGCTATTGCCTAATTTTAGTGCATATTTTAGGGGGTGTCAGGCCGATTTCCCCAATTTTGTCAGCACATTTTGACTGGTTTGCAATTGCCGGGTTGCATTTTCGCGTCTTTTGTAATTGAATAGGGTGAATCGCGGGCACGTGTGCTATAAGTTTCCGCGACTAAAATACGCGATGTAGACGAAAAGTACAGCAGGCAAAACTTTATTGCGTATGCAAAACTAATTGAATACGGGCCAGAGTGGAGAATGAATGTATATAGACTAGTGATCTCGGCTGTGATAAACCAGATATCCTCAGAATCCAAATGTTTCACTTGTAGTTGTGTAGAAGTGAAGCAGTGTCCAATAAAAATTGTGCCTTTTCCTGGATTAATGGTTGCAGAAGTGTGTCTAACAAATGGAAGTAGGTTGAAAGAGTGATCCCCTGGCAAAGATGATGTCGACCAGCGGGAGGGTTAATACCCTTATGAACGTTAGGTAAAGTGTACATGATAGGCGTAATTGGAAATTCAGGAAGTAGAATGTAAATCAATCAAGGAAGCATCACTGGCGATCGATAATAATTCTGAGAGTTCTTTCCTAAATGTTGGTGTCGGGTCCCCACTAGACATTTGTATTTCCAAGCTAATGTAAAATCTCTTGCACATAGTCAACAGTATCTTGTAGTACTATGCTACTGCCTTTATCGGTAGGTCGAATTGTCAAGCGATTATTCTTCGCAAGGGAGTGTAAGGCTTGTCTTTCAAAAATTTTCAAATTTGGGTGTATTGCCACACTCTATCTCACGTGACTTAAAAATCTAAAGAGCGCATGAAAGTCTTAATTGTTGCATTAGTTGAGGGGGGGACAAAAGTTGATTTGCAATGCAATTTCTTTAAATTCTCAGGAACCGTGTGTATTGTTCCAGAGGGTTTTTGATTCTTATTGAAATACTCTTTTCATTTTAAATGTCTTTGCAAGTGGATTTTGCTCTATTTGCCACTCAAAGTTGTTGTGATAGAAGGTACCAACAACAAACCTTTGTTTACTAAGCTGATTAAATAGTACTCCTTTTTGGGTAGGGGTAGCTTTCTGCCATGTTTTCCCTCTTTCATTCTGTCTCCCTCATCTGGTGTAGTGCCTGGTGCCATGGGGTTTCGAGTACGTGTGGTTGCCCCTAAAGGGCCAGATGGTTGCCTCCTCAAAGCCAATTTAGGGGCATCAGTGCCACTTGTTGTGCTGTAAAGCTCCTGTGAGGAATCTGTATCACCATAAGGTTTAGTATAATTATGTCTCCTAAAGAATGGTTTCCTCTTCCTAAATTCCGGTTGACTACCAGAGAGCCACTGATAGACTTGGTACCTTTCATAATCCATCTCCACCTTTTGGAGTTTTTCTTTTTTAAATTTGATAAGGCCTCTTTTGTATATACTAATTTGATTATTTCATTAGTCCAACCAATCAGTCTCCTTAACAGTTTGCAGAATAGGTAGATTAATCTCTTCAAATTTCTCAGTTTTATCAACCACTATAAGAAGTACTTTTTTAGATTATTCAATCACCAATAAAATAAATTGAGTGGTAACTTCAGTATATGAGCGGCCCTGATTGTAGGTTAATTCCCTTGCATATAGCATTTGTCTATTTGAATAGGATCAGGGTCTCCAAGGAGTTGGTCTCCTCACCTACATAAATAACCGATGTTTTGGGAAATTATGATATCTGCATGTTATCAGTGCACCTTCTCTTCATCGTAGAGCTGGAGGTCCCTTTGTTGGGTACACCTTATTACCTGCCTTAGATATTTATTTCTACAGTATGACTTCCCTGTTTGGAAGTGAGGTTTGTGCATTTCATGGTGGTCATGGGTAGTCATGGGTTTTAGTAATTTATTCAGAAGTACTTTTGAGATTATACTTATAGTTAAGATAGAGGATGTTTATATTATGTTTCTTATTGAAAATGTTGTTACACATAAAACTGTTTAAGACACCAATTGTTAGGTTGTTGCATATGGATACAATTTATCACAAGGGGTTATGGACCAATATATCCTTTTGTGGAGGTTACCTGCCATGATTTTTCAATACAGTGGTGGTTAATGTATCCCTCTAAGTCTGAAATGTGAATTTGAACCATTTTGAAGGATTTAAGTTATGTTGCAGCATTATTATTATATTAGAATAGGGATGTCATTGTATGAGGCTCTATGTTATTTCTACATGCATCATGCACTTTATTAAACTTATTTCTACTATGCTGCTATATATTGGTTGCAATGGGAATATGCTGCTTAAATATTTTAATTGTTGCTATAGATCTACGATGCACCTTAACTATCTATTACATTGCCAATTGTACTATTAGACCATATTGTGAAAATATTTATAAGAATGTGAGTAGTATTTCTTATTCTATATACAAGGATATATAATATATTGCAATTTAGGGTTTATGTCCAACATTAAGAAGACTATGGCCCTGATTCAGAGGCGCTCACTATTTGTGAGCGCACGCTCTGAATCAGGACATATTTATTTTTTTAAACCAGGCCTCCAGGTCGCTTGCTAAGCTGTGGGTGACCACCCACAGCTTTAGCAGGCGGCCTGGCGGTGGTCGCGATTATCGCGGCCATCGGGCTTGCAAGGAGACCCTTGTGGTAGGGTCTCAGGTCTCGCAAGCCCGAGTGGACTTCCTGCTCTAATAGAGCAGGAAGTCCACTACTGACATCACGAGTGATGTCAGTAGGGCCGCCCACAAACAGCAGGCATTCCTTCGGGAACGCCTCCGTTTATCCAGCCACCGCCCCTCCCTGCCTACAAAATGGGGCAAGCTGTCGATCAACATCGACAGACGCCCCATCTTGTAGCGAGCCCCGGAGTGAGAGAAGTTCGCTGCGCGTGCGCAATGGCCCACCATCGACATGTTTGCGAGTGCTATGCACTCACGAGTGGGTCTGAATCAGGCCCTATGTTATTTAACTAATCCTTACTGCAATATTGTATATGGTATGGACTGCTTTATAAGCTCCAATGGTTACATGCCTAGAATTGCCTTTAACAGCTTTACAGTGTGAGAGTAAATAGGTGTTTAGTAGGGGTTTGGTATTGGAATAGGGGGTCTTAGTAACCGTGAGGGGTAGGTTAACTAAGGGAAGGAATTTTATTGGGTAGGAGTTATAAGTATTTTGAGGAACTTCACAGTTCACAGTTGTACTACAAAAATTGACCAATGCTCTAATTATTTGGTATATCTATGGAAGAGATATGTGTCTTCCTCTGTAGCCTGTTATTTTAATGTTTGTGTTTTAGAACCATTCACATAACCAATTTTCTTATAAATAAAAAGTAACCTCAGCTTGGTCATACTAGTGTGAGTGGGTCTAATATTTGGGGGAAAGGAAATTCTATCCACTAACTCTTATGCTTAGGCTAAAAGGGGGTTCCCCAAGCCAACCCTTGGTGGAGTTATAGATTATACAAAGGCTTGAGTGGAGGCACAACCAAGAACAATCTACTGTGAAGACAGAAGCCTCTTTTTCCTGGTGAATGGTCATCAACTCCCATTATTGGTGAGCACCTCTGAGATTAAAAGCAACACTAAGAGCCTGTTACCACACATGTGCCCGCAGCCATTAGTTATTTTTAAGAGTGCACATCCCCCAAAAATATACAAATGTAGGAAAGAAACAGAAAAACAAAGAAGATGTTGGACTTAATGACCTTGCTGTAGCAGTTGGGGGAGATGGAGCTCAGGAGAAACAAGGGAGCATGGGGAGACCAGATTTAAAAGAAGTTAATGTACTGATTGAGCTAGAGGAATAAACCTTAAAAACTCAAGGAGGGAAGGAAAACAGAAGTAAATAACTGTTTGGTTAAAATATAATGGAAAAAGGACAGAAAGTAAGTTTTGCAAATAATGAAGAGCATAGTGAGGAAAGTGTCAGTGAACAACTAGTTGAGTCACCAGTCCCTAGTAATGTACCCAAAGATGAGACTGTTCACAAACAGGAAAATAGAGGATGCCATAAATGTTGAATTTGAAAGAAAATATCTTGGTAGAGATAAAAATGAGAAAAACAATGGTCTCAGTTTAGGTGCAATAATAGCTCACCAATATGCTTTGGATGAGCCTAGGAGCAAAGGAGAATGCAATATACCAGAAGTGAAGATTGCCGAGAGGGATATAACGGCAAGAGAGCAGAATAAGATACCAATTATGGAATGAGTATTTACAGATCTGAGAGGACATGAGGAATTGTGACGTGGAGAAGATTTTAGTGGGGTTGAGCCCCGTGATGCGGAGAAGATTATAGCGGGGTTGAGCCCTGGGATGCGGAGAAGATTGCAGTGGGGTTGAGCCCCGGGATGCGGAGAAGATTGTAGCGGGGTTGAGCCCCATGATGCTGAGAAGATTGTAGCAGGGTTGGGCCCTGTAGTGTGGCTAGGGTTTGGAGCGGGGTTGAGCCCCGTGATTTAGAGATGACACTGTAATGGTGCAGTAGACAACTGTAACTAGGATGAGTTCAATTTCCACAGGAATGGAAAGACAACAGGCAAAGTAAATAGTGCAGAAAAATGGTGAAAGTGCAGTGATGGAGCAATCAGCAATACTTAGGCAATAGGAATGCTGGGCCCTGTAGTGCAGTGGGTGACTAACATCAGAAGTTCATCTGGAATACAACAAAGTCCACAGCAATCCATAGGCACAGCGGGGATCTGCCAGGAGTCCAAGAAAAGACCTGAAAGCAACGTTGCACAGACACTGAGACACAGTTAGTAACAGGCTTTATACTAGAGGTCTGTGATCCATAGGAAGTTTCAGAACATGTGACCCAGATGGAATCAGGTTTGAAATAATGAGCAATCTAGGAATCCTACAACCTGACGACACCTGGGAAACAGATGATCACTTTAACACTCTATCCCCTGAATGAGAAGCATGCCAGCAAGCAGGATAGCTCCTCCAACGACCACAATGGAACTTTGGCAAAAGTAGTCTATCTTTAGGTACTGAAATAGTCACAGTCCTGACAGTACCCCCCCTTTTTGGGTGGTCTCCGAACACCCACCAGGTATTAAAGGGAATTTAGCATGAAAATTATGTATCAACTTAGGAGCATGGACATCAGAGTCTTTAATCCAAGATCTCTCCTCCGGGCCATAACCCTTCCAGTCTACAAGATATTGCAATTGATTTTGATGCTTACATGAATCCAGAATCTTATCAATCTCAAACTCCACACCTCGAGCAGTTGTTATAGGAGGTGCTTTAGGTAAGCTGTCATGAAATTGATTAAGAATCAATGGTCTAAGCAAGGAGACATGAAGGAGTTAGGTACATGCATAGTTGGCGGTAACTGTAACTTACATGCCACTGGGTTGATCATTTTTATAATACGATAAGGATCAATATACCGGGGAGCAAACTTCATGGTAGGTACTTTAAGTCGAAGATTTCTAGTAGACAACCAGACACGATCCCCAACAGAATACTTAGGAACAGCCAAACTTTTTCTATCAGCAAAGGTTTTATAACTGTGAGAGGCTTTCCTAAGACACTTATGTACCTGGGTCCAAATTCCAGAAAAATGTTGGAGGGTAGCTTTAGCTGCTGGGACGTCCACAGTAGAATTGACTGAAGCTCAGGAACTCGAGGATGTCGACCAGTATTGGCAAAAAAAGGACTTACACCTGTAGCAGACGAATAATGAAAGTTATGAGCAAACTCAGCCCAAGGCAAAAAATCCATCCAATCATCTTGGGAGGAAGAAATATACATTTTTAAGAAGGTCTCCAACTCCTGGTTCACTCTTTCAGTTTGTCAATTTGACTGAGGATGATATGCAGAAGAAAACTGTAATTTAATTTTCAATGATGAACATAAAGTCCTCCAAAACCGAGCAACAAACTGGACACCTCGATCAGACACTATCTCAGAAGGAAGTCCATGAAGACGACATATCTCTTTGATAAATATTTGTGCTAATTTGGGGGCTGATGGAATTCGAGCCAAAGGACAAAAATGATCTATCTTAGTAAAACGATCCACCACTACCCAAATGACTGTATACCCCTAGACTCAGGAAGATCTGTAATAAAATCCATGGCAAGATGGGTCCATGGTTGGGTGGGAATGGGTAGTGGATGGAGAGGACCAACTGGAGACTGCCGGGAGGACTTATGTTGTACACACTTAGAACAAGAACGTATAAACTCTTGGACATCTTTTTTCATGGAAGACCACCAATAGTAATGTTGCAAAAAAGAGTACATTTTACGAACCCCCGGATATCCAGAGAAATGAGAAATATGAGCCCAGGAAAGAAGTTTACCTCGTAACTCAGTTGCCACAAATATCTTCCCAGAAGGAGGATCAGGAGAGATGGAAATTGAAGAAAAGGCCAGAGGGTTTATTATAGGGTACCTTTGATCCTCATTTTGTTCTTTCTCTTCCAACATTGAGCATGAGAGAGCATCTGCCTTTTTATTCAAAGAACCAGGACGATACCTGAGGACAAAATCAAAATGAGAAAAGAAGAGTGCCCAACGAGCTTGTCGTGGGTTCAGGCAATGGGCAGTCTTCAAATACAACAAATGTTTACGGTCTGTAAAAATAGTAACAGGATGTTTTGTGCCTTCTAATCAATATCTCCACTCTTCCAAAGCTAACTTAATAGCTTACAGTTCCTGGTCCCCGATGGAGTAATTACTCTCAGCACTAGAAAACTTTCATGAAAAGAATCCACAAGACACTGTTCTCCCATCTGCAGCCACTTGAGACAAAACAGCCCCAACTCCATAAGTGGAAGCATCCACTTCTAGCATAAATGGTTTCTCAATGTCAGGTTGAACTAGAATGGGGGCCACAGAAAATGCATCTTTAAGAATCTGAAAGGCATGCAATGCCTCTGGGGACAATACTTTGGGATTAGCCCCTTTTTTTGTCATAGCAGTAATTGGGGCTACAATCATTGAAAACGCTTTGATAAACTTTCTGTAATAATTGGCCTAAAAATCTCTGAATAGACTTTAGCGAAGTGGGCAAAACCCAATCTTGAATAGCCTTTAACTTTTCAGGGTCCATCTGAAGCTCAGAACCAGAGATGATATACCCCAAAAAGGATATAAATGGAACTTCGAAAACACACTTGGAGATCTTACCATAAAGCTTATTAGCTCGAAAACGACTTAATACCTCTTTAACATGGGTACGATGATCAGAAAGATTCCTGGAAAAAATCAAAATATCATCAAGATAAACAATAACAAACTGGTAAAGTATATCTTAGAAAATTTAATTCACAAACTCCTGGTACACCGCAGGAACATTACATAAACCAAAAGGCATGACGAGGTTCTCATAATGGCCATCTCGTGTATTAAACACGGTTTTCCACTCATCACCCTCTTTAACTCTGATCAAGTTATAAGGTCCTTTTAGATCAAGTTTAGTAAATAGTTGAGAACCCTTAACTCTATCAAACAATTCCATAATGAGAGGTAAAGGATATTTATTTTTTACCGTAATCTCATTTAGACCTCTAAAGTCGATACATGGATGAAGACCACCATCTTTTTTCTTTACAAAAAAGAAGCCCGCTCCAGCAGGAGATGAAGAAGGCCTGATAAACCCCTTTCGTAGGTTATCTCGCACATACTCCAACATGGCTTGAGTCTCAGGAACAGAGAGAGGGTATACTCGACCTTTAGGTGGCATTTTACCAGGGATAAGTTCAATAGGACAATCCCAGGAATGATGCGGTGGGAGTGTGTCTGCCTCCTGCTCAGAAAAGACATCAGCAAATTCATAATAAGGCTTTGGGAGAGAGGGTGGAACATTTACTTTCTCTTCAGCCAATCGTACCACAGGAATCAAACAATTTAATTTGCATTTGGGACTCCAAGAAAGAATTTGAGAAGTCCAATCAATATGAGGGTTATGAAGAGTTAACAATGGTAAACCCAGAACTATATCATACATAGAATTAGGTAATACCAAAAACTCTAAACTTTCTTCATGTAGAGCTCCTAACCTCAGCTTCACAGACTTTGATTGATATGATTCATATCCATTAGAAATTCTAGTCCCATTTACTGCAGAAAGGGAAAAAGAACGGGTTAGTTTGACAACAGGAATTTTCAACTTTTGAACCTAAGACAATGAAATAAAATTGCCAGCTGCTCCAGAATCTAGCAATGCAGAAAATTCTTGACATGAAGAACCAAAGTCAGGAATGCTCACAGAAATTAAACAATCTTTTTTGGGGGAAACTTTAGAGAGTACCCCTAGTTTGACTTCCCCTCCATCAAATAGGGACGACCGTTTCCCGGCCTTATTGGACATTTAGCCAAAAAATTTTCTGAGGATGCACAATACAAGCACAAATTAGAACGCCTCCCATGTTGCTTCTACACTTCAGACAATTTGGCTTTATTAATTTGCATAGGCTCATCAGATGTACCATGAACAGAGCGAGACTAGGGAAGAGAATTTTTAGAACACTCAGTGCGATTCCTCTGAACCCCTCATTCTCGCATACGCAGAACAATTTTAATAGTCAATGAAATTAACTCATCCAAACTCTCAGGAAGATCCCAAGTCACCAACTCAGCTTTAAGTCTCTCAGAGAGACCATTCCAATATGCTGCTCTTAATGCCTTATTGTTCCACTTAAGTTCTGTGGCTATAGTTGAAAAGAAACCACATACTGACCAACTGGAGCTGCTCCCTGCTTTACTCGTAGAATGTCCACAGATGCAGCCACTGATCTTCCATTTTCATCAAATATCCTTTTAAAAGTAGAAACAAAAGCTTGGTAATTAGACATTAAGGCATCATTTCTCTCCCATAAAGGAGAGGCCCACTCAAGAGCAGTACCAGACAATAATGACATAATATAAGTCACTTTGACACAAGGTAAAACTCTGAGGTAACAATTCAAAATGAATCTCGCATTGGTTGAGAAATCCTCTACATGTTTTTGGATTACCATCATAAGAGGTGGGAGTTGGTAGGCGTAAATGAGAAGCAAAAACCCCAGATGTACTTGTAACAGGAATTTTAAGTTTATCAAGATGTGTGGAAAGATCCTGTAGACACTGTAAATCTTGAACTTGAGTATTTTCCTGTACTTCCAAATGGGCGGTCAAACCCTGAAGCACCTGTACTCCAGTAGCCTGTTCCAGATCCGGATTCATTTTTAGGTCTGTGCAAACTGTCACGGCTGCTGACACTTGAGACTCCTGGAGGGAGGCAGGCCTACTAGGCACAATAAACTGGGGTGGTCTTAGGAATGACCTTTCCATGAAACTCAGTAGCAAAGGATAAAAGTAATATAGAATTTATTCACATATGAATTATAAACAGCAAGGTCTCAAATAAAGTCTCAAATAGCACAGAGGTTCACATATGCAATAATATGTATAGGAGAGAATACCCAAAAATATATAAGCAGTCTTTAGCATATAGGAACTAATGTGGTAGGGAACCCCAAGTCCAGAATGAGGCTAACACCTCAGGAAGACATTAAGGACCTTTGCCAGGGTAGAACCCTGTAGTAATGGAAATCCGGAGCAGAGCAGGACCTGTAGAATAATATAGTTCTGGCACAGTACCGAACCCTGTGGTGCAGTGAGATATGAAGCAAACTTGAGCCTTGTGAAGTAGTGAAGGCGGAGCAGGGTTAAGCCCTGTAAAATGATGAGATTCCAGGACAGGGTTGAGCCCTGCGTTGTGGCTAGTGTTCAGAGCGGGGCAGAGCCCCGTGATGCAGAGAGGATTTTAGCGGGGTTGAGCCGCATGAGGCGGAGAAGATTGTAGCGAGGTTGAGCCCCGTGATGCGGAGAAGAATGTAGCGGGGTTGAGCCCCATGATGCAGAGAAGATTGTAGCGGGGTTGAGCCCCAGGATGCGGAGAAGATTGCAGTGGGTTGAGCCCCGAGATGCAGAGAAGATTGTAGCGGGGTTGAGACCTGTGATGCAGAGAAGATTGTAGCAGGGTTGGGCCTGTAGTGTGGCTAGGGTTCGGAGCAGGGTTTAGCCCCGTGATGCAGAGATGACACTGTAACGGTGCAGTTGACAACTGTAACAAGGATGAGTTCAATATCCACAGAAACAGAAAGACAACAGGCGAAGTAAATAGTGCAGAAAAATGGTGAAAGTGCAGTGATGCGCAATCAGCAATACTTAGGCAATAGGAATTCTGGGCCCTGTAGTGCAGTGGGCGACTAACATCAGAAGTTCATCTAGAATACAACAAAGTCCACAGCAATCCACAGGCACAGCGGGGATCTGCCAGGAGTCCAAGAAAAGACCTGAAAGCAACATTGCGCAGACACTGAGACACAGTTAGTAACAGGCTTTATACTAGAGATCTGTGATCCATAGGAAGTTTCAGAACATGTGACCCAAATGGAAACAGGTTTGAAATAATGAGCAATCTAGGAATCCCACAACCTGACGACACCTGGGAAACAGATGATCACTTTAACACTCTATCCCCTGAATGAGAAGCATGCCAGCAAGCAGGATAGCTCCTCCAACGACCACAATGGAACTTTGGCAAAAGTAGTCTATATTTATGTACTGAAATAGTCGCAGTCCTGACACAAGGATCTTATTGGTGTGGTAGGTGTGGTCATCTATGAACAGGAGTGATAGTATCCACTGCAACCATCAGAACCCGATAATAGAAGTAGACAAGGGAACAAGGACCTTCACATGCATCTTGCCACTGACGTGCTTGATTCTGTATGTGAATCCATGTTTGAGTCACTGGTAGGAATTAGGTCTGGGGTTGGCATCTAGAAGCTGGCAGATCTGATGTAATATCTGCTCATAGAATAATGTGTATAAAGGATGCTGGAAGTACAGCTGGAATAGTACGGAGCTGTAGTAGAAGCTGATTATCAGGTTGGAACCGATGATACAGGATATCGGACTGGAACAGATGGTGCTGGTTATCAGATTGGAACCAATGATACAGGATATCAGACTGAAACTGATGGAATAATTTATCGGATTGGAACCGATGGTGCTGATTATAGGATTGGAATTGATGCAGGATCACTGGGATGGAACCAAGAAGTTGTTAACAGCAGATAACTCTAAATACTGATTAACCGGATTGGAACCAGATTGAGAGCCAGGGGTGCAGCAAGACTGTAATCTGCCCTTGAGTAGCTGAGTAGGATAAGTCTGTAGACAATATTGCATTGGCAAGTGCTGTGTGCAGGGAAAATCCTTTGATATCCCCTGGCTTGTCGGAGATTGGCTGCAGGCATCATGTGACATCATCTTGGTCTCCTATTGGTGGAGATCTGGTAGCCAATTCAGCATTATGATTTTTGCATGACATAAATGTAGTAAAATTTTATTGATTTTTTACTCTTTTATTGATTGAAGAAACGTCCTTCTTGCTATAGTACCTCTTGCTATCCTTGTTTATTTTCTCCATCATTCTCAATGCATAATAACTGCACTCAAGAGTTGATAGCATATTCCGCTTTTTCACCAGAGTATCAAAGTTGTCATAGAAGAAAATGGGCATGGCTTATCAGAATGGAGCATGATCATGGCAAACTGTGTAAGTGGCAGGGTTGATTGGGGCATGTCTGTGTGATTCGGTGGAGAATAGTTTGCACCAACTTTTGTTTTGAAATGTAAGGGATATGTTATGTGTCATTGATTAGTATCCCAGCATACAGCTTAGAGCAGGTACAGTAGGTCTCTTGAGTGAGTTGCAGAAGGGAAGGGACTCTTCCTTACATTTTACTTTGCACCCACAGGGGCACCGAGAGGTGGAAAGCGGGCTCTACTTACCCGCGCCCGGGCCGGCGCCAGCCCCCACTACCGCTGGCCATGCCTGTATAACAGTGCAGCGGCACATCCGGCTGCAGCAGTAGTTTTTTCTCGCTGCCCATGTGCCGCTGTAGCTGCATTGCTATACAGGCCACGCAGGGCCCTAGAGAGCTGCCATGGGTCCTGGTACTGAGGCCAATCTGGGGAGGCATAACCACAGGCGCTCTACAAAATGGGAAAAAAATGTATGTGCAGCACTGCAAAATGCACTGTACAGGGGGGGCACCAGTGGGCGCACAGGACGGCGGGCAGGAGGGGACGTGAGCGCAGGGGGCGTGCGCACTCAGGAAGAAGTCTCTCCTTATAGGTGCTGGCTGCTGTGGGCACAGCTATGTGATTGGCAGGAGGCGTTCTGTAAATGGGCGTGCATTCAACTCTGCATCAGCAGGACTCAATATTTTTATGACTTATTGGTTTCGGTTTTGCAGGATAGTATATACAAGGTACTGACCTGCAGGTAAAACACCTAGGTAACATTGGAGAGATGTTGGATAAAGCACTAATTCAAATCAGCAGACAATGTCCAATATTGTACTACAAGAAAAAAAAAAGAAAAAAAGGGTTTCCCCCCAGCACACTGCAAAAAAACAGCCCATCCTCCCAATGCTGGTCCCATCCATGGCTCTCAGAACAGCAATACAAAATAGTGGTTGCTCATATCAACTTAATGGTATTTCACAGGTGCTTGTAAGGGGATGGGTTTACTCAACAAAGACCTCTGAATTTCTATTATTATGTAGTATTCAATTTTTTTTTTCTGTTTTTTTTTTTGCAGTGTGCTGGGGGAAACTTTTTTCCTTTTTTTCCTTGTAGTTTAGAGTAAACCCCTTCCTTACAAGCACCTTTGAAATGCCATTAAGTTGATATGCGCAACCATTATTTTGTATTAATGTCCAATATTGGCAAGCAACAGATAGCCACACAACAGCATAACAAACCAAACTGTCTAGTTGCATGCTGATTGTAGTACCTCAATATAGCCAGAAATACAGTTTGGCAGTATAGAGCAAAACATTAGAATACTAATGTTGCTCACTGATGAGGTTGAGCAACCAAAAGTTTGTAAAATGCAACAGTCAGTGGGAAAAGTAGAGTAGTGGGCAAAAGTGAGTACTGTCTGGAAATAGTGTATAGGTAGACTGAAGAATCAGAATAACGGGTTCTAGGTGAATTATGCATACAAACAGAGGATTGGTTCAGATGGCATACAAGGCACACAAGGCAGGGTCTGGGTCACAAGCATAAGTTGGTGCAAGCTACTATATAAAGCAAAGTCGAGGTCTCAGGAAACAGTTTTGTCCAGGAAGCCGAGGGTGAGCGATTCAGGTACAAGCTGAGCAGCAATACAGGGAATGGAAACATTAGCAAGTGAATGTGTGTGAATGCTACAGCCAACCAGGTATCATGAATATTTAAGACAGCTGGCGTGAATGAGAATCAATCGCAATAGATACCAGTCACAAACTGAAAAATTGCAGTAACCTGCGTTACTAACAATAGACAGACAGACAGATAGATAGACAGATAGACAGAATAGATAGACAGATAGAAAATGTTTATGTTATAGTAATCTTGGTCAACTGTCATCCTACAGTAAGTTCCACTACATACCTTTCTTTGTTAAATGGCATGACATCATTATGTCATTGGTTTAGGACAGTGTTGGCTAACCTTGACATTCCAGCTGTTATGGAACTACATAACCCAGCATGCACTGCTACAGTTTTGCTATTAGGGCATGCTAAAACTGTGGCAGGGCATGCTGGGATAAATAGTTCCACAACAGCTGGAGTGTCAAGGTTAGCCAACACTGGTTTAGGAGGTGGGGCTAGCACAGGGCGCATTGCGAGTGACCACAGAAATAATATCTACATATGTGAAACAGCAGTTTTGCTTTCCTGTCATTGGGCCTGACCTTTTTCCAAATTAATTGAATTTTCTGACATGACCACCAAATGTGATCATCGTCACCTTTGTCTTGAAGTACCCAGTAGCAGACATTTGTAAGATAACAATCTGCTTTGTTACATTTTTTTTCTGTGGTCCAATATGAGAAATGTGTCAGTTTAATAGTCTGCTCATTGAGGACAATGTTGGACATTTGGGAATTTAGTTGTTGGAAAAAAAGTGACACTAGGTAAAGCGTGTCCTCTAGAAGATGACCCTACTTCACACAGGTTTGTAGAGGAGTCAGTAGTTGTTGAATAGTTTTTAAATTATTGAGATCAAATTTTTCTTTTTTCTGATTATGTACAGCTGACTTTTTTTGGGGAATAAAATCAGCTGTACGCAATCGTACACAAGGAGGATAAAGGAAAATCACTTTAAGAAATGTATAATGCAGGCATGAGGGGTATGAAATCATTATATAGCTAAAGGATATCTATTTTGTCATTATAGTTCATCCACCTGTTGATGCATACAAGATCAATTACTATATGGTACATGAGACAGACAGACAGACAGAGAAACAACAAATGTTATATGATATGTGGGAAGGAGACTGATTTGAGAAACAAATATTTTCTGCACTACACTGTATACTATTTTGGTGCAATATACTGTAAATAAACAATATTAATATTAGGGGGTCTATGTACTAAGGAGTGATAAGAGACAGAGTGAAAAGTGATAAGTCAGTGATAAGGTGCCAGCCAATCAGCTCCCAACTGTCATCTCACAGGCTTTTGAGAAATGACAGTTGGGAGCTGATTGGCTGGCACCTTATCACAGACTTATCACTTTTCACTCTGTCTCTTATCACTGCTTAGTACATAGACCCCTAGATCTTTTATTGATAATAGGCTGTTCTTATTGTTTCTTCTAATCTTCAATCATTTATTACAATGAGATTTATATAACATTTTTTTATTGTTTTTTTTACTACTTTTTCATGAGAAAACTTTGCATAGACTCCTGTAATAATATATCTAGACAGCGGTGGCATAAATTCAGGGTGCTCCGTTTATGCCAGATGGGATCACATAGGGTGAACAGCTTGGTGTGTTTGTAGAAAGGGAATACTGAGAGAACTGAGTGACATTGCCTGACAGCACAGCGATGTCATTGACGAGCTGAAGGTAAATGGAAGCTATATTTAGTATAGGTGCCTTCGAGTTGCCTGTGAATATCTTTCCACATTATCTAGGACATACATTTTTAGAACTTTCAAGGTTATATCATAAATGTAAATGTGGATATTTTTATTCTCCCTGTAGTGTGTGGTTTGCTTTCCATTTCCACAGGTCAAAGTGCAAATGATGTGCAATTTGTGTTTGATTTAAATTTGATTTCTATCCTATAACTCACAGTATGTTTAGTGAAATATGGTGACACAATTACTGTTGGCATTGAGCAATAGCATAAAGCAAAGATACAAACAAATGTCAACCTGCCTTAAATTTATGTGAAAAATGGAAATCTTGGGGGTATTTTAAAGTTGACCAACTTCTACATTTTATTGAAGCGGCCATCTTGTGGACTAAATGTACATGAGAATGCAGTATAATTTTATTGGGAGCTTTGGGCCTCATGCCTCAATTAAATCGCTACTTTCCAATGAAGTGATGTGCTTATTGTTGCAGCCCCCTGAATGACTGGCTCCACTGTGTGTCAGTGAATGGTTTGGTGGCTGACTACATTTTTAGAGGCTAAAAGACACATAGGGGGCAGGACCCATGACGCATCGCATTTTCAATGTGATGCATCCCGCCAAACATCGCAAACCTAATGGTGTTTACTAACATAGAAACATACAAAGAAACATAGGTTTCCACTGCAGATAAGAACCACTTGGCCCATTTAGTCTGCCCTTTTTTAACCTTTTGGTTACCTCAACCCTATGTGATCCTTAATTCTTTGTAAGTATATTCTTATGCCGTATGCTTGAAGAAAATCACATAGGACAGCTCTCAGTAAGAGATAAAAGGACTTCCGGGTTTAGGACAGAGATGCCGACATTCTGGCTGTCCCTTCCAGGAGGGGGCAGCCAGATTGGCAAAATGGGGGCGTGGCCGGCAGTTGTGGGCAGAACGGGGGCGTGGCCACGCCATCGGGGCATTTAGGTACAATCCCCGCTACACAATGCCGATAATCCCGGCATTGTGAAGCAGGGGGCGGGGCCAAAATGACGCAATTCGGCATGAATCGTGTCACAGCCCCCCCACCCCCCCTGCCGGGGATTCTTATGTAATCGCGAGGGGGGGCAGGAGGGGTCGGTAGCTGCTGGGAGGCTTGTCTGTCTTCTCGATTTTCGGGGGCTCCCGACCAAATCCGGAGAGTAGACAAGTATGGTCTAGGACCCGGGAGTCCTTCTGAGCATGCGTCTGATTTTACACTACATTAAAAGCTAAATTTACACAAATAAAGAATTATTTATACTCGGGGAAGGTGAAGCTGAACATATGTTGTCATTTAAAATATATATTTTTGTCTGCTTCGCATTTTATATATTCCAATCCACCTGGGTACTTATTATTTGCACCGTCCAGCCATGAACCGTGCTGTGTTTGCATTGTGTAGCATTTTGAGCACTCACCCTGAACCCAATCCTCCAGCCGCATCGGACCCAGGTACGTGAAGAGGAGTCGCAGCTACAGACTTGCGAATGAACAGACACAGAAATTCAGATTTCTTTACGTTTGCTTTGCATCTCTGAATAAGGCCCATACTGTTTATGGCTCATTTATCCACTTTAGGGAGCAATATAAGTGAATGTTAATATTTTACACTTAATAAAAAAAATCCACTTTTCCATCCTACTTCCGTGATTTATATGAAATTGAGCATCCAGTGAGTTTTTGAAACATCAACGCAACAATAAGAGTAACTTAATGTGGAAGTTGAGCTATAGGGTCACAGGTAGGCACCACTGAGAGTTGACTGTTGCACTGAGTAGGGAGCACAAACATGTTGAATATGTTGATCAGCTGCAAAATCACACAAATGTATTGCTTTTAAAATTCAATTGGCCATGGACTGCATTGACCATAATATTTGTCTGTGGGGTGTTGCATTTAGAGTGCAAGCTTTACTAGATTTGGACTGATGCAATATTGATGAATATTTTTTTGGCACTATATAAATATTAGTAACAGTGCAGTAACAGGGAGCAGTGTCCCCTGTATTGACCCCGCCCCTATATCTGTGAAGTTGTGATGTCACACCTAGGGCGCGGGGCCACCATCTCTGTGAAGTAGAGCACTGCCCGAAGCATCCTAACAATGTTCCAGAAAGCTCCACAGGCTGCAGGGTGTCTGCTTAGTGGCTCTACAGTGGAACTACTGGCTGCAGGGTGCTGTTCCAGACACCCTGCAAGCCACATACAGGTAATACTTGCCTACTCTCCCTGACTGTCAGGGAGACTTCCTGAATAGTATCAATCTCCCTGACTCCCTGAAGAGGCTAGCAATCTCCCTGCTTGCACCTTACCTCCATTATGAAGCTGTTATATACGAAAAAAAAACAGAGAGATATACTTTTAAATGGGATCATTAGTATAATTTTCCTGCATTGGTTTAAGGCACAATGGGGGGAATTCAATTCAACGGGATGTTGAATAGCCGCTGGAGGAAGCTCCCGCAGCTATTCAATACACAGCGCTGTTTGGGCGCGCTAAGGATTTCTTCTTGCACCCCCCTGGGGATGCGAGGAGAAATCCGACCAAAGTGCTGGGCGCGCAGCTGTTTTTCTGTTTAGCGCGACGCTAACAGCCGCGCACCCGGCATTTTGGTCAGAGAATGCCGCTTAACACGTCTTAACACCTTTGCTAAGGCGTGATAGGTGCAATAACCGGCAATTCTCCGACCACACAGCACACTGAATTGAATAGCTCCAGGAGCTCGCTCCCAGCGCTATTCAATTCGCGTTGAATTGAATCGCCCCCAATGATCCCTATGGCTACATGCATTCTCTGAAAAGTATCAGTGTGTTTTCATCACCAAATCGATCTTACTAACTGCTTTGGGGATCATTTACATTTGTTTGTAAATGATTTTTATGACACGCCTCTCAGATGTAGCAGTACACGCCCACTTTAACGCGCACTCATAGGTTTTGCTTTCACAATCTCCCTGAAATGCTTTTTCAAAAGTAGGCAAGTATGATACAGGTGCCGTAGGGCAGTGACCAGGCTAGCCCCTGTGCGATCAGGGCCGCCATCATGGGGAGACTGCTGGCACTGGAGTCCCAGGCCCGGTCACAGCAGTCACAGAAGGGGGACCGCCCGCAATCCCAGTATCGAACACAGGGGGGTTTCAGTACCTATAAACCCCCCTAGCCGTCGATCCATCACCGCTGCTGAAGTGATTTTTGTTTTTGTGAGACGGAGATTCTTGTCTCCGTCTCACTGGATAGCCTGTCAGTAGAGGAAGCTGCCGGCATGCGCGGCAGCTCCTCGTAGCCACGGAGATTGCAGAATGGGGGGGAGCTGATGCAGTGACACACAGCTCCTCCCAGGCAGTTTCCTGTGCGGTGGTGATTCCGGTCAATCACTGCACTCCAGTCGTCCTTCATCCGGACAGCTGCAGGTAAGACACATGCAACATCTTTATAATTGTGGCACATGTTGGGGGGGAATCATCTGAACCAATAACTGAGGAGTATGTGTGTGTGTGTGTGTGTATATATATATATATATATATATATACACACAGTATTTATGTATATACAAATACATTTCTAAATTGTGTGTATACATATACACACACACACACACACACAGTATGTGTGTATGTATATCTGTATAGATATAGATATATAGATGTGTGTGTATATATATTATATATATATAAAGAGAGAGAGAATTGGAGATGCGGCATCACTAATGGGTACTTTCATGTAAGATTTCAAACGACAAACAGTGTCTGATCCCACAGTTTAAGTCCAGTCCGGATGGACTGAAACGGTGAACACAGACATGGTTTGTCGATTGAAGTCTTAAATGAAAGTACCCATTAGTGACGCCGCATCTCCAATTCTGTCTGTCTATCTTAAAAACCCTATTGCAAATCCTGCATTTGCCCCTGCAATCTTGCTGCCGGCCCACTTCGCCACCCTTCCACATTCCGGCCGTACACCGTGCCCCTAAAAAGAGAGGAGAAGCGTCACATGGGGAGTAGGTCTAGGAGCAACAAAAACAAGGTAAGTGTGGGGATGGAGAGACAGAAGGGGGGACTGGACTAAAGAATCACCAGAAGGGTGCAGGCTGGGGAGACACAGAAGGGGTGCTGGCTGGGGAGACACAGAAGGGGTGCAGGCTGGATAACCAGAAGGGTGCAGGCTGGATAACCAGAAGGGTGCAGGCTGGATAACCAGAAGGGTGACAGGGTGGGGAGACACAGAAAGGGTGCTGGCTGGGGAGACATAGAAGGGGAGCTCGCTGGAACTGGCTAGACTGCATAGCTGGAGTTGCACAAACACGGAAAGGGGGGCCCTGCATATTTTGCCAGTCCCGGGCCCCACAATTTCTGATGGCAGCCCTGTGTGCGATGGCAATGATTGCACACCCCTAGTTACAGCCTGTGTATATTCATTTAAATGTTGTATTTATTTGCATCAAGAAAGAGAAAACCATATGCGGTTCTGATGATTCCTATAGAGGGTGAAACAGTCTGTCTAATAGTAGGAATTCCGTTTCAACAATGGTCTGAAATTGAATACATGTATTACACCATTGATAAGGCAGCCATGCAAATACCGTATCGTTGAAGTATTCTCTCCTGAACTAGACTAGGCTTTATAATCTCCATAATTATTTCAATTTGAGATTGCTAAGCAGAAAACCTTCCACTACCAACTGTCTGTAGGTGGGAATGCTTCCCTCTATTGTGACCTGAAAATCCAGTGGGTACAGTACTGATATGTATATTTGTGTGCATGCTATATCTATTTGCAATTTATTTATTTATACTGTGATAGCTTATTTTAAATGATCTGTCTTGCATGACTATGAGCAATGTTATGGGAGATAGAGAACCTATGGTTTAAATAAGGTGGGATGTTTAGAATTCAAATCCTGCAACAAGTTATATGCAGGAACAGAATTGTCCTAATACGTTCCACCGTTTAACAACTTAATTTATTGGCTTATACATGCACTCTTGCAGGGTTTATTTGTGGCTCTAAAAGGGGTCAAATGCATGCCTCATAACCAGCCTAATTTCCATCTTTTTTTGTTTATGAGGTCAGAGAGTAAGTGCAGTGCATTAACACAGTCTTGTAGAAAGTCTTTTTACCAGCTTGATTAGTAAACACTTGGCTATTCTATTATGTGAACTGCATGCTACTGCTATTTTATATAGTGCTTGTCTAAGGAACCAAGGGCCTCTTGCAAAAAATATAATGTTTCCCATCACCGATTTAGGAGGAAAGTTGCACTTTCATTGTCCTTGCATACGACACATAACTGCTCTTTGTGTATACCATTTTATCCAAGACACAGAGCAGAACTGAGAGCAACCAATAGGAGGTCAAGGTGGTGATCTCCTTTAAGAATGGCACAGAAAATAAGGTTTCTTTTTCTGTTATGGGATCCCCTAGAAAATAAGTCTGCAGCTAGTTGGGGAGTTTAGAACTCTAATAATCTGCAGATCATCTGTTATGGAGAAAGCACTCATTCTCTGTGTTTCAGGGGCATGAGCAATTACTGTTTCTATAGTAATAGCTGGTAGCCTGCACCAGAAATGTGTCCCTTTATCTGAAAAAATTTAAATTCAATGTCTAAAGTAGGAAACAGAATAGACATTCTTAAATAAATGTGTATATTTGATACACTGGAATAAAATAACTTTGCATAATCATAAGCCACAGAATATGATACTTTCCAAATGTGCAGCATACAAAAGGAGCATGGATAGCAATAGATGTAGGCTTTATTGCAATAACCACATCTAACAGATCACACTAATGGTGCATACACATGGTCAGATTTTGTGTCAGATCTGAACGATAACAATTTTAAATATTGTTCAATCGTTCATATCTGACAGAAAATCTGACATGTGTGCCTGCAACGATGAACGATGCGCGTTCCCGCATGTCAGATAACGATATCTGACATCTGTTGTGTTTGCAGTCAGATTTGGACGATTTCATTCATTTTTATACTGTCTGAAATCGTTCAAATCGCTTGTAATATCGTTCAATCCTTCATCTGACAGATCTGACCGTGTGTATACGTCATTAATCTTGGTTAGAGGACTCAATCAGAGGCTATCTGTCAGTGATTTATCATCCTACCACTAATCCTAATTATTGTTTGGTCAGGTGAACTAGAAAGGGGAGTGCAGATGTACAACCAAATGTCAAAGGATGGGTGGGTGGGTGGGTAGTGGAAAGAGTGGGTGAATGTTTTGGTAAACAGGTTGGTGGACATACAGTATAGGATAGAGGTGACAGATGGATGGACAGACAGATAAATATTTAGTGGAAAGATAAATGGGTGGGTCCGTGGGTGAGTAGGTAGGTGTGTAGGTGAATATATGTTTGGATGGTTTAATACACAGGTTGGTATGAATGAGCAGAGAGATGGATGGATGGATGGATGGATGGATGGATGGATGGATGGATGGATGGATGGATGGACAAACAGGATTTGCACTGAAACATTAATCTCATCTTATATTATAATAATAATAATAATAATAATAATAATTATTATTATTATTATTATTATTATTATTATTATTATTATTATTATTATTATTAGTTTTAATTGGTAGGACTTTTTCCTTAAGATTTCCCTATTGACATATTGTAGCTTTTTGTGTTTATTATATTATTTTTTTTAAGCATGAGCTAAATTGTGCTAATGAAAAAGACTTCAGACCACAGTGTGCATTATCAGATCAACATGACATACATATTGATCCTTATATATGTTTCCCCTATAGATTGTAAGCTTGCGAGCAGGGCCCTCTTACCTTTATGTATTTCTTTTATGTATGTATGTATGTCTTTTATGTATGTCTTTTATGTATGTATGTATGTCTTTTATGTATGTATGTATGTATGTATATCTTTTATGTATGTATGTCTTTTACAACCCAGTAAAATGTTAATGTTGATTAAAATTGTAAATCGCAACGGAATTTGCTGCGCTATATAAGAAACTGTTGATAAATAAATAATGACGTGCGATATGATTGGTTGGTGATATATATCTCACAATTTTATCTCCCATCAAGTTTTGATACATATGCCACATTATGTGTTTCATTTACAAGGTGACTCTTCCTTTCTGTTTGCCCTACACAATTGTATAATTTTCCAAATCTGAATCTGTGAAGAAATGTGGAGCCGCTTCCCCCTGTAATGACAAAGCACTTGGATTAGTGTGACTAATCAGGGCTGATGACAGCATTGCACAGTTTTGCAATGTTATATAGCAGGTGGGAGAGCCTTGCTATTGATGTACTTGTACTGACCTTGTAGTGATGTTTGTGTGATGTGTATTTAACATCATATGATTGTTATCTTTAGTGCTCACTTCCAATGACTTTAACAGCCTAAAAAACAACTTTCAATGGATGCGCCAAAAAAAAAATAATCATATAATAAACACGGTAACACTATTAGAAGAATAAAAGGCCTGGGATTTATTTAAGAGGATGTTCTGGTGCGAATGCCGAGAAACAATTCTTCTTAGCCACAATGCCCTGCCAATGACCTCAGCCCTGACCTGCAGGGGCCACCCTCTCATGGGGGTGAGAGGCAGTGCAGACTGCACTTAGTCACTGCTCCACCAATGGTGCCAAACCCTTTAATTATGTGTGTGCTAGTTTTATGATGTGACAGTGGGCTACTGTCCGCTGGGACTCGATTTAGACCACAAATTTAATTTCATACGGGACAGGCTGGAGGAACTTAGGTGAAAGGGCAGTGTTTTTTTGCAATAAGTCACCCAGATTACACCCGGTGTTTTTCATGAATGAAATGAGTACAGGAACAGAGCCTGTGAGACGTTCCAGACCTCTGACCCTTCCCAGCACATGACTGCTCACTTACTTCCTAACTACATAGAGGTCTAGTGCCACCATTAAACCAAAGCTGACTACGTGTCCGATTATTGTCAAATTCAGAATGTGCCAAGAAAAAGCTATTTACTAAGTATCTTTCTCTCTTGCAGCAGTACATTTTATTTTGTATTGTAATGATACAGAATTAAATACCACTGCAATTTCTGATCAGATACCCAACTTGTGGTGTCTTCCAATGAGGGCGATAGACAGCAACATTTGTCTCCAGGCTGGGCATGCGTGAGCTTATCAGGAACCTTGATTCGCAGGTCTGAGTCACCGGGACACAGAGCCCGTCCTAGCGATAAGTACAGTAATGGTGCATACACACGGTCAGATATGTCAGATGAACGATGAACGATTGAACGATTTTTACCAACGATTTGAATGATTTTACAAATGATTTGAACGATTGAACGATTTCAGACAGTATTAAAATGAATGAATTCGACCAAATCTGACTGCAAACACATCAGATGTCAGATATCGTTATCTGACAATCGGGAACGCGCATCGATCATCGTTACAGGCTCACGTGTCATATTTTCTGTCAGATATGAACGATTGAACGATTTTTTAAATCGTTATCTTTCAAACCTGACAGAAAATCTGGCCGTGTGTATGCACCATAAGACGTAAAGTGATCGCCTATGCATCTGCAATATCTCCTGCTTTCTGTGTTGTTACCTTCCAGAGACACTTAATTCTGCCCTTAAACGAGCGGAAACAGCAGTTTTATGCATATTTTGACAATAGCAACCAATCAGATTCTATGTATGATTTATCTAGTACCTTCTAGAAGATAGTAGCTAGAATCTGATTGGTTGCTATGGGCAACATCTCCATTTCTATAAACCTGCACATTAGTAAATATACTCAGAGTGTGTAGGAGAAACAGAGTAAGAGAAAAACAGAGGAGAGATAGAAAATATTAAAGAGGGGCAGGAAAGAAGAAGAGTGAAGGAGTAAGAGAGAGAGAGAAGGAGAGACATAATGAAAAAGGAAATGTGAAGGAGTTAGAGAGACAGTGAGTGAGTGAGTGAGTGAGTGAGTGAGTGAGTGAGTGAGTGAGCGAGTGAAGGAGAGAGAGGCAGAGAGTAAAGGATAAAGGGTAAAGGATAGAGAGAGAGAGGGAGTGAATAAAAAAGACAGAGTAAAGGAAAGAGTGAATCAGAGACAGTGAAGGAGAGAGAAAGGGTAAAGGAAAGAGAATTCAACAAATAAACTTTTACTTAAATCATGCGGAAACGAAGTTTCCACGTGATTTAAGTATCTCAGCTATGCAGAAATGGTTTAACAGGAAAGATACCGCAATTATTTTTTCTGTTAATTACTTAAAACATCGTACTGTAGAGAGGAAGCCATTGCTCTCTACAGCGGTTAATGTTTTCTGCTATTCAGGTAGCAGGAAAACGTACAAATAACCTTGAAGCCTGACCTTATACAGTATAATGCTATCTGAGAATGGCGTTATATGAGGAGGATCCCTATTTCAGTCGAAAACTGCAGGGACAGATGTCTCTCGTCCAATCAATCCCTGCGGGTGGCTGTAACTCCTCTCACTCTCCTCCCCTCGGACCCTCCCCTGCTTCGCACAAGAGCAATTTTTAAATTACGGCGATAGTCTTTTTTTAACCGAGGTCTTATAAGATTGGCTTTTAGACAACATTAGTCGATTTTCCTCCTGACGTCAACATGAGAAGGTTTAGGGGTATATTTACTAAAGGTTGATTTTAATCGATTTAAAATCGATTCAAAATGTATTAAAATCGATGTTGTGTTTCTGGGGCTAAATCACACATTTACTAACAGTCAACTTTTGAATTTTAAGTAATAGTAAATGTGTGATTTAGCCCCAGAAACAAAACACTGATGTTGATCGATATTGATCATTTTTAAATCGATTAAAATCGACCTTCAGTATATATACCCCTTAGTGTTGAAGTGACATGTAAAAGGTCTGCGTAAAGTTGTCCATGAGCAAAACAGTCTCCACATAGGTCCACTCCAACCACTGTAAGTGTCCATCCCTGGGCTTTATTTATTGCCATGCCAAAGCAGACGCTTACCGGGAATTGGACAAGTTTGAATTTAAAGATTCATTTTCACATAAATGAAATGGGAAAGGGAAAAAAAGGGAAAAACTTACATTTTGTAGCAGAGGGCCAGATTCACTACAAAATGCAACTGTAAATGCAATAGCGATTACGCACGCAGTTCAACTGCGATAGTTCATTGTGATCGCTATGCCGCCACAGCACTACACAAGGACGCCCACTTTACCTTACACACATCCGTAATATTTAGCAAGACTGCAAAACCATCGGTACAAACGAGCACCATCGCAGCCCCACGCAGACAAGAGAGAGAGTATACGGCAGAGAAAGTAAAATTAGGAAAGCAAGGGGCCCATTTACATGTTTTCATGGGATAGCCCCAAATATTACGTATCCCCCTAATGTATTATGGAGGGATCGCAGCAGATATCTCTGATATAAAGGAGACAGAGAGTAAAGGTGAGAGAAAACATAGAGGATTGAAGACCCCATTTAGAAACGTACGTAAATACCAGTGGCATTAATCTATACTCACCCCTCCGAAGAGGTTCAGCGAAGTCCTCCTCATCGGCGAGGTCCTCCACTCACCTGCTGGCAGCCTAATGCTGCCAGCAACAGGCTCCAGTGTAATGCACATGCGAGACGGTCTGTCTGTGCCTGTGCATGACACAGGGACCCGGCAGTACCTGGAAGGCTTCGCTGAAGCCAGAAAGGCAGCACCTGGTCCCTATTACCATCAATATGGACAGCATCGCTCTCACCAAGAACGATGCTGTGACAAGCAGCAGTATTCTTAAGCTGGGTACACATTTAATGATGTGTACCCAGCACGATATCATTGGCGATGGGTCCGGGGGGGCATCGGCAAGTGCATACACACTCGCCGATACCGGCAGCAATGGAACGAGGGTGCCGTATGCAGCATGGCCCCCGCTAGCGATTTTGAGTGAGTGAGTGAGTGAGACATTGGGCAGCACAGATGGTGTAATGGTTAGCGTTACTGCCTCACAGCACTGAGGTTGTGGGTTCGATTCCCACCACGGCCCACCTCTGTGGAGTTTGTATATTCTCCCTGTGCTTGCGTGGGTTTTCTCCGAGTACTCCGGTTTCCTCCCACACTCCAAAAATATATAGGTTAATTGGCTCCAAACATAAAATTAACCCGTGTGTGAGCATGTGATAGGGAACATAGATTGTAAGCTTCACTGGGGTAGGGACTGATGTGAATGGCCAACTATTCTCTGTACAGCGTTGCGGAATATGTGTACGCTATATAAATAACTGGTGATAAAACACTCGTGTATTTAAACTTATTGGACGTTTTGCTATTAATTAAAATTGCCGTCTGCCATTAGAGGGCGCTGCACCACCTTGTATGTATCCTGCAAATGCTATGGGTGGAGAGAAGCAGAGGGAAAGGACGCTGCTTTCTGAAGTGAGCAAAATGCACCCAGAAGTTTATAAAAAAAAAGAGAGAGAGAGCGATAAGAGGGGGGTGTAGTGGGGTCAGTCATTTACCAGTCTGCTTTAATGTGTGCCTGCAGGTGGTGCAGCAGCGCTTTGTGCCAGCCTTACAGAGCAGCCTAATGAGAGGCACCCAAACAACTGTCTTCTAATATTAGCACGCCTGGACTTCGGGATGTATTATAGTGCGCTCAGACAGATCCTATTGTAATGGGATCTTTTATGAAAAGATTAGTACTATCTCCTGCAGTTGGTGGAAAAAAATCTGTTATCACTGAGTTATTTGCAGTGAAAGGGGGTAAGGGGAAGATGTGTAAGGGAACAAATCCCAGTGACCTGCCAGTGTCCAGGAATTCAGTCTGCATATTTCAGCGTCTCTTGTCCTCTGGGGCAGAGAATAGACAGACAGAGGGAGAGGGAAAAGGCAGCTCTTCAATCCACAATCACCATTTTCCGTTCAGTATAAAAGGAAATATATCGCCTACTCAATTTCGTTCAGCTGTGCCAAAAAATGTTACAAATGAGAGTCCGCCAACTTACAAGGGAAGAATGCCAGACTGTGCTCCATAAACTGTCCCTATAGAACTTCATTATCGATGGGGCAATCTCTGCCACCCTGACAAGAGACCGCCTACGTCGCCCATTCCTGCCCACATACTCCAGACACTGCCAGGGGCATAGACTGTCACTGGGGTAATACCAAGAGATAGAAAACTTTTTATGTGACAGTGTTCCTGACAAGTCCCAGCCACATGTGTGCTGCACACACTTAACTACTGTTTGAGGAGTGGAGGCTTTAGATTTATTGTGGATGTCAATACAGATCCCTTCTCAAGGAACTTTAATCCCAATCAAACCAGCACCTAGAGCTGTTTGAGTCCAACAACACCAGCACCTAGACCTGCCTGTGTCCAACAATACCAGCACCTAATCCGGCCTGTGTCCAACAACACCAGCACCTAGACCTGCCTGTGTCCAACAACACCAGCACCTAATCCTGCCTGTGTCCAACAACACCAGCACCTAATCCTGCCTGTGTCCAACAACACCAGCACCTAATCCTGCCTGTGTCCAACAATGCCAGCACCTAATCCTGCCTGTGTCCAACAATACCAGCACCTAGACCTGCCTGTGTCCAACAACACCAGCACCTAATCCTGCCTGTGTCCAACAATACCAGCACCTAGACCTGCCTGTGTCCAACAATACCAGCACCGAGACCTGCCTGTGTCCAACAACACCAGCACCTAATCCTGCCTGTGTCCAACAACACCAGCACCTAATCCTGCCTGTGTCCAACAATACCAGCACCTAGACCTGCCTGTGTCCAACAATACCAGCACCGAGACCTGCCTGTGTCCAACAACACCAGCACCTAATCCTGCCTGTGTCCAACAACACCAGCACCTAATCCTGCCTGTGTCCAACAACACCAGCACCTAGACCTGCCTGTGTCCAACAACACCAGCTCCTAATCCTGCCTGTGTCCAACAATACCAGCACCTAGACCTGCCTGTGTCCAACAATACCAGCACCGAGACCTGCCTGTGTCCAACAACACCAGCACCTAATCCTGCCTGTGTCCAACAACACCAGCACCTAATCCTGCCTGTATCCAACAATACCAGCACCTAGACCTGCTTGTGTCCAACAACACCAGCACCTAATCCTGCCTGTGTCCAACAATACCAGCACCTAGACCTGCTTGTGTCCAACAATACCAGCACCTAATCCTGCCTGTGTCCAACAACACCAGCACCTAGATCTGTCTGTGTCCAACAATACCAGCACCTAGACCTGCCTGTGTCCAACAACACCAGCACCTAATCCTGCCTGTGTCCAACAACACCAGCACCTAATCCTGCCTGTGTCCAACAATACCAGCAAGTAGACCTGCCTGTGTCCAACAACACCAGCACCTAGATCTGCCTGTGTCCAACAACACCAGCACCTAGACCTGCCTGTGTCCAACAACACCAGCACCTAATCCTGCCTGTGTCCAACAATACCAGCACCTAGACCTGCCTGTGTCCAACAACACCAGCACCTAATCCTGCCTGTGTCCAACAACACCAGCACCTAGATCTGCCTGTGTCCAACAATACCAGCACCTAGACCTGCCTGTGTCCAACAATACCAGCACCTAATCTTGCCTGAGTCCCTTGCAGCAGGACCAGAAGCCAAGAAAGACAATAAGGACCTGTTGGGAGAGAGACTACAGAGTTCAGTTCTACAAACTTTAGCTGAGTCGTCCTCTACAAGTGGATACTGTGCCCTCTCCTCCTCTGCCTGCTGCTGCTGCTGCTGAAGTTTTAGTGCCTCCCTGCCTAGTATTACTACTAGGAGACCCTTCTGTCTATCTATTGCATCTAGGTAACCCCAAGATATTTGCTAAAAAAAAAGGGGGGGGGGGCGCTTGCAGAAGGTACAAAATGTCACCTGATTCACTGTGAATTTCTTTAAAAAAAAAAAAACTCCCCACCCCCAAACACACACACATTAGGAGACCGCCCACCGCAGACAGTTAAGACCCCCTTATAGATTTAAAGAGAGACTGCATAGCCCTGACGTTCATTCAATAGTGCGATCATAAGCAGCAGAGCCCTGTGTCTACTTCACTATCACGTCCCCTCCACTTGAGATTGTTCCTCCTGCGTCTGGACTGAGGATGTTAAATCGCTCGGGCTTACTATTACCTCTCACTATCTTTCTGTGTCATCTCATGGAAGATCACACTGTCCAGGGTAAGCAGTCATCTTTCTTTTATTGCATTATTATTAATATTATTATTACAATTTTAATTATTATGTATAGTGGGAGTGCAGTTTAGAAGAATAGGGAACTGAACTTATTTAAACGGATCACAAAAAAAAAATCACTTTTCAGACACTGTTTTGCGATTGTGCAGTCGCACAGAAATTGCGTTGCGTTTTGATGCAACCTTTGCGAAGTGGATTTTCTGCGTCCAGTTGTTCTGTGATCGTTTTTGACTGGGATTAAAAGAAATGAAAAAGAAAAGTTTTTTTCCCCATCTCTGAAGGAGTTTGGAGCCCATGAGAGAGACTAATTCTAGCAGAGCAGGCACTGAGATGTTATCAATGGAGCATTGGGGAGACCAATCTGCGCCTTATCCTTGCGCTGAATCAGCTCTGCAGTTATTCTCGCTATCTCTGCTGTAGTTTTTGTATATCACTCCAACTGCTGTGTGGGCTTTGATAAGTTACTTTAGTTATGGAGAAAGTGTCCAGCTAGACTGCAGGAGTCGGATATTTCGAAACAATGTAATAACACTGTCAAATGTTCTGTATCCCACTCAAATTGCAACATAATGGCACAAATTGTAATATAGACACCTAGATCTGACGCACATGATACTAGTAAAAATGCAGACGTTCCCTATATTTTATCACAGACTCTAATGTAGGGGGGGGGTGCAGATTAACCATCTGAGGGCTGCATGTGCTGCTCAGTGGGTGACTGCCACCTCCAGGGGGGGTCACCCCCTGCATTGTGTTCTATGGCTGAGGGGAGACTGGTGTTACTACTGGGGGTTTATGAAGCAGGACACATAAAAGTAAACAGTCTGGTGGAAGTGGTTGCAGGGAACACGTGTCTTGTCTGGGTCACCACTGAGTGAAACTGATGTGGCTGGGGCACTGTGTCTTGCAGCTGGGAACTGTTGGCTTCAGCAATCCAGGAATGGACGGTGCCAGGTGCTCTACAGGACTGAACTGAGCAAAGAAGAGTGCTGCAAGACTGGCAGGCTGGGAACCTCCTGGACTGAAGAAGATGTACCCAACAGCACCCTTTTCAAATGGATGATTTTCAACGGTGGGGCACCGCACTGCATACCCTGCAAAGGTAGGGCATGGCCACACTGAGGCATCATTGTGCATAGTACCATCAATATAAGTGTTATTGTGTTACTACATATAATTGTGCACGTATATTATATACAATGATGTTATTGGAACTATTTTTCCAGGTTGTTCTAACAAGGTCTCACAATGGTCTAATATAACGGTGATATCTATATACATTACTGGAGTGGGGTGTAGAAGGGGGGGATCTGTTTCCCATAGATCTCACCACAGCCATTAGGGATGAATTCTGCAAGCTGTTCTGTATTTGAGACACTCACACACTCTCTCTCTCCTCACACACAGACATACCTGGGATCCTCTAGTCTGGATTGGAGTTTGCAGATTGTGGCCACCTAGAGTTGATTATTAAGTGTTAGTTTCCAGGGGAGGGGGGGTTATTAATGTAGTGAAAGCGACATCTGCACTTAATTTTGAGCAGATTTCTGGAAGAGCTCGTGTTCCCTCCTTGTAGGTCATTTGAGCTGAATTAATTACTGTGAGAACACTTTATTTGTTGCAGTCTATTAGTTATTCTACCTACATATTTTATGGTGTATTTGAGCGATAGAATAAAATAAAATGTATGCTATCACACGTACCCAAGCTTCATGGCAAGAACTTGGCCACGATATTAATAAGAATGATACGATGCCCACTGTTGTAATGCAATCTGACTGCTGGCTGACGGTGTGTCTATCTGCCCATAGAGACGTGTGAGAACGTGGACTGTGGACCTGGGAAGAAATGTAAAATGAACAAGAAGAATAAGCCAAGATGTGTTTGCGCCCCAGACTGCTCCAACATCACATGGAAAGGCCCAGTGTGTGGCTTGGATGGGAAAACCTACAAGGACGAATGCGCCCTACTCAAGGCCAAATGCAAAGGGCTCCCAGAGCTGGATGTGCAGTACCAAGGCAAATGCAAAAGTATGTCCCAGATCCTGCCACATATGTGATTACATACCCATGGGCATGGAGGGATGGCCGGAGAGATGACAACCCATAAATACATATAAATAAAAAAAAGAACAAATGCCCATTATGTGTTAGACACCATGAGCTGAATACATAAGCATGTGAATGTGCTGGTGTTCGTACTGATGCCTTGCTCTGGAGCTCTTACTGATCGCTGTGTACCCTCCTTGTGTTTATTTCAGAGACATGCAGAGATGTCTTATGCCCTGGCACCTCCACCTGTGTGGTGGATCAGACCAACAATGCCTACTGTGTGACCTGCCACCGGAACTGCCCGGAACCCACTTCCCCTGAGCATTACCTCTGCGGCAATGATGGCATCACCTATGCCAGCGCTTGTCACTTTAGGAAAGCCACCTGCCTGCTGGGCAGGTCCATTGGTTTGGCGTACGAGGGAAGATGCATAAGTAAGTACCTGTTGCCCCCTAGCACATCTTGCAGTCTGGTGTCCGTCAATGGATCTATCAATTCATTAAATGGTTTCCAAAACAGTATAGTCTTGTGTCTGCAATTGGAGGACTACAAGTGCATGAATGCTGTCGTTTTACAACTGTTGGAAAGCTACCAGTAACTTAGGCCTGATCAACCATTTAAGTCGGCATCTCCTACTGCTTCCAAAGTTGAATACTTTTTCATGGTGCATCAGGCGCTTTACTGGATGAGACAGGAAGGTTGATAGTAGAACATCTGCTCTTTGTCCAATGAAAACTGCCATTCACACTGAGCTTTATATTACTTATAATAGTGCCCAAATAAACTTGGTTCTGTGTGCCAAGGCCCCTCTATAAGCTGTGCAGTGTGCAGGTTCCCATGTCCATGTACGGCTGATGGCACAAAGTAATTGACATTTGGCTACAACAATTGTAGAGATAGATAGATAGATAGATAGATAGATAGATAGATAGATAGATAGATAGATAGATAGATAGATAGATAGATAGATAGATAGATAGATAGATAGATATGGGATGGATAGATAGATAATATAGAGATAGATAGATAGATAGATAGATAGATAGATAGATAGATAGATAGATAGATAGATAGATATGGGGAGGATAGATAGATAATATAGAGATAGATAGATAGATAGATAGATAGATAGATAGATAGATAGATAGATAGATAGATAATATAGAGATAGATGATTGATAGATGATAGATAGATAGATAGATAGATAGATAGATAGATAGATAGATAGATAGATAGATAGATAGATAGATAGATAGATAGATAGAGCACAGCTTGCATTATGCATCACATTTTGTTATGAATATAAAACTACCCACCTGCCTCTTTATTGCATCTTGTTACAATAAGGTGTCTTATGTATGTTTGCCATCCACAGAAGCCAAGACCTGCGATGACATCCAGTGCAACGTTGGAAAGAAGTGTCTGTGGGACAGTAAAGTGGGGAGAGGGCGCTGCGCCGTGTGTGACGAAACCTGCGCAGACAGCAAGTCGGATGAGGCAGTTTGCGCCAGTGATAACACCACCTACCCAAGCGAGTGCGCAATGAAACAGGCTGCCTGCTCCTTGGGTGTACTTTTAGAAGTCAAACACATCGGATCTTGCAACTGTAAGTGACTTTTTCTGCAAACCAACAAAAAAAATCAAATCTAAGATTTCTAAAGGCAACCCCTCCGTAATGAAGACTAGAGAGAATTGGATACCAGCACAATTGCTATTACCGTGCTCCATTGCTAGCAGGGAAGCTGCCTGGCAAGACTATAATTTGCCTCTTGTGCAAGAAAAAAAAACAAAAAACCATAATAACTATTTACAAGGGGGTTGCCTGAGAATATCTTTTTTTTTCCTTCTATTTTTCTAATTTTGCTTTTGTGTGCTTCGCTGAATGCTTCATTAACCCTCTGATGTGAGACCTAACTCCATGAGACTTTTCCACCGGTAGAACCGTCCCTGTTTTTTGCGCAGCGGCCGCTACTAACTCTGAGGACAGAAGCAGTACACCTAGAACAGCAGAACCCTTTCTGTCTGATTTACAGGAACCTCCAAAAAAAATAAAACTAAAAAAAAAAAACCTCATCCAATGGGTTCTTCTGAACTTTCTGCATTTTAAGACTTCATAGAGTAATTTAAATTTAAAAAAAAAGTATTAATTAAAAGTTGATGCTGAAACGCATCCACTGCAAAGTCAAGTACAATGCAACGCTGTTTTCTGGCTGTGCAGAGAGCAAAAAAAAAAAAATCAAAAATATCATGCACTGAGCTTCTGCGCTGTTGTTGTCCTTATTTAAACAACAGCTACCCTATATTCCCCTATATAGCCATTAATGAAGATACAGAGGAGGAAGAGGAAGAAGAGGATCCAGACTACAGCTTCCCTTTATCTTCAGTCCACTGGTAAACTGTTGGAACAGCCTTTTGGGCTAAGGATCAATGTCCATACTGTAAATAGGTGTATGCTTATTTATTTTGAGGAAACAAAAAAAGTATACATATAGTTGAGTCTGGTAGACATTTATTTATACTGTGTCATGTTTTATAATTTATACATAAAAAAAATGTCTGTTTGACTGTACACCTTGTTTTGAAAAAAATATATTCGTCAAAGGGAGAGCAGTGTTATTTATTGTGATATACCTTTGCTTGTAAAACTCAGTTTGTTTTTTCCTCCTTGAAATTCCATTCCTTATAACTGACCATTACTGTCCACTCCATACACTGATGTTACATAGAGGTACTGCAAAGTTCTGCAGCACAATGGTTGATAGACTGCATTTCAAGGCATCACTGGAAATGGTAGTTTACCAATTACTGGTTGACATAACTTTGCCCATTCCTGTTTTAGAACTTTTTTTTTTTAATCACATTTGCATGTCGGTTACAGTATGTTTATTTATTGGGTTGCATCTTCAGTTCTGTACATACAGCCTTTGGGGTTTTTGTTTACAAGGAATCTTGACTGACCAAGAGAATCTGCAAGCAATCTATAAGTAGATCTTCATGGGGGTCTACCTTCAAATGCCCATTTTATTTTTTGTGGTTATACTAATGTTTATGGGGCTACTTGTATACCTAGCAAATGACAACAACAAGGACTCTGTAATGCACATGGGAAGTCTTCATATCCCTTTAATGATCAGAGACGTAGTCATTGTTTCATGAAACTATCTGTCGTTTTTCAACTATATCAAATCTTTATCAGTCCAAGTTCCTTGCTCTTCACAATACACTTGTTTTGTTTTGTTGCTGTTTTTTTTCCTGATTTTATTTTATATTTTCAAAACATGGCAAGTTAAATATAAATTCATTTAAATATATAGTTTTGTACTTTTTTACCATGTAAATGTGCAATGTATATAAAAGTTATAAAGTGTATTTGTAAATAAATTATGGTTGAACAATAATAATAATATTAATAATAATAATAAAAAAAATTGGAATTTTCCTATGTAGCAATCTGTGTATTTGGTTTTATAACAAGGTGTTTATTGTTTTTGCAAAGAAATGGGTGTAAAAAAAAAAATAAGGCTTGTTCATTAGACAGAGTACACAGAAATCACTGATTGGAAGTAAACATGGCATTCTATGCATGGGAGTCTGCCATCAATCAGTATATTACAGTCACTTCTACACCGAAACTCTCTACTATTTGCAGATGACTTAAAGTATACATATCCATTCCATTTATCTTGTCTCTCCTAACCTCTCTAGCCCCCCCTGAGATTTCATGCTCCGTCTGACACTCTGCAATTCCCAATCTTATCAAGTCATGTCAACCTCCGAAGCTCTTGAAAAGTGAGAAACACAAACAGCTAGACGTTTCTAATTATCCATCCAAATTTAAAAGCGAAACCCAATTAGCAATCAGGACAGCCACAAAATAGATACAAAGAAAACACTTGGGTTATTTGGAGAAAGTACAGTTTAAAAATAGCTGTTTGTTGTTGTTTTTATTTATTTTCTTTAGATCATTGTACATTTTAAACAAACAGTGACATTAACACATCCTGATTTAAAGAGCAAGAACTAAAGGTAGTTTCCTCCTGAGCATCCCATTGCAGACTATATTTGGCAGGGTCGTTGGAAGAATCAAGGACTCACACACAATGCAGCCAGTAAGGCTGATCTGCTGTAAGAGGCAGAAGACCAATGCATTCCCTTAGGGATAAGGATGGGATGGAGGCACTCAGCAACCCCCCGCTAAGCAGTAAGCATCACCAGATATGTAGTTTCGACATAGCCACTGATTCCTTGGAGTGACTGCAGAGAAAGTGAGGCCAGCTCGCAGGGAAATAACAGGATAAAGTGCTTAGAATAGCAAAGTCCCCCTCTCATAGACTCCATCCTTTCCCCTGGCTTCGTGTTGTTTTAGCAGTGATCCATTTAAGCAGAACACCCACAACAAGTGTGTAATCTATTCCAAAGTGAGATCTTCTAACCTCCTCTCATTACAGCGGCTGATAGTCTGTGCTCTCCATATACCGTTAGCTATTTCCCATTGCACTATAACTGTCAGCTCACTGCTCGTGTTTGCCTATTGCAGTTGTGTCAGGCAATCATCATAAACTCACCTGCAATTGCCTCTTTGTGTTTACCAGTGGAATGGGGTGTAAAGCACATCTCATTTTGGTAATGGGGTTGTTTGTACTCAATTACTCTTCATTATCATCTGTGAAAAACAAAAAAAAATCCCCTTTGTTTCCCAAGGACAAATTAGCAAACGCAGTTCTTAGAAATCAGCTGTTCCCTACACGCAGGCGTTGGGGAGACTGTAAAAAGGAACATGAATAATAAAATACATTAAAACTAATTTTATTTATTGATAAACAGAGTCACAATACCTATGTCTGCTCATACACTGCCTATGGAACCTGGGTAATGCTGCTGTTCTCTATTCTGGGGTTGGCAACAATGTAGCATTACAATAGAACGTCTACATGTGTGGTTATTTTTATGTTTCATAATAAATATACGGAAATAGTAACCTAGAATTAGGTTAAATGGCTGACAATTTTTCATCAGCAAAAGCTAGACAGCAGATTCCTGTGATAAGGCCATCATTTCATCTGGCCACTGGAGGTAACTTTTCATCTGGTTGATTTAGGAACCAGAAAGAAAAAAAAAAAAAACCAGAACAAAACATGCGATAAAGTTGATCTATCAAAACCCAGGTACAGTATAATAGTCCCATAAGAGACATCAATGTCTCACTGCACTCTGTATAAAACCAGAATTGTATTAGGCGTTAAACATTAAACTTTAGGTTGTTCATTTGAAATAAACAAATAAATACAAACGCCCATGGTTAATGATGTGATATTGTTATTATTGCTATGCAATAGAGTTTTGTAACCCTTGAAGCTTCAGGCTTTGTGGAACTAGAACTCCCAGCAGGCTTTGACAGCTTCTAGCTGCAGCAGTACAAATTGCCTTCCATCATACAACACTAAAACCCAGGTTTTTGAAGGGTTAACCCGGGTAGCTCCCTGGTGTAAAAGGGGAGAGGGTTGGATCGCCGGGTCGAGTGCCCTGGCCATCCAACCCAGGTAACTAGCAGGGTTTAACACGGGCGTAGCCTGTGAAACCCTGCTGTGAGAACAGCGCACTGCCAGTCACGATGATCTGGAGTGCGCTGCTAGCTGGCCAATTGGTCAGGCTTCAGTGGCGCTTGGAGATGATGTCATCTCCAAGCGTCCACTTTCATGCCAGGAAAGCCCCGTCTATGCAGACCCGACTCCGGTGTGAGCGGCACCGACTCGGGAATATCCCGAGTCAGCGCCGGCTAAATTCCGGGTCTGATCCGGATAGGAACCGGAATTTAGATGGAAAAGGGGTATGAGGGGTATATTTACTAAAGTGTGAGTTTTTAGAAGTGGAGATGTTGCCCATAGCAACCAATCAGGTTCTACATAACATTTATCTAGCACCTTCTGGAAAATAATAGCTAGAATCTAATTGGTTGCTATGGGCAACATCACCACTTCTAAAAACCCACACTTTAGAATATATACTCCTTGGCGTTTGCCAGTGAGGATGTGAAAATACAGTGTAATTATAATCAATGGAACATAACTGTATGTTTTAATTGATTTTCTCTGAAATCCTGAAAAAGAACTTTAACATTTATATTATTATTTTGTTACATTATTACTTGTAGTAGTTTTTCCTTTGTTTTGTATAACCGGTATTTGTCAGGATTACTAATGCTGTCCATGAAGAATATTCTCCTGCCTGCAAGGCTGGGCACACAGGGGCCACCCACTTTGCCCAATGGACAGTATCCATTAACAATGTGGCAGAGCATGTGGGTGGTGAAATTGGACAGAATTCAGGGCTAGGACCAGTTGCCCAATCACATGATGGACTGTTAGCCTTGTCTGCAGCTAACCACATACAGGCCAACAGAGGTCATCTGACAACTCCACTGTGGGAATGTGAGAACAGAAGTGGATCAATCCTAACTATGCCAGTTATGTTTGGGCAGCACATGCTCTGAAATCAGACTAATGTGGTGGTATCTGCTCTGATTTTTTGCACATATGTATATAGCCTTAGGGTGCATACACACCAAGACAATATCGGCACAATTTGGCCAAATTGTAACGACAAATCGGGCATATCGTGCAATGTGTAAGCCCGATTTGCGCGCTCCCGCGGTCACATGCAAAATCGTGTGATTGGCCGTGTTGCACGGCCAATTACACAATATCTCACGTGAGGCTGTACATGCGATGTCCAGGGTGAAGGCAAATCGCCCTGAACATCGCCACGATTGCCGGTCGTTTAGGTGTGTACCCAGTCTTAGAGCCATGTCAAACAATCGATAAAACTAGCAAGCATATAAATACTACACTGACACTATTATCTACTATGAGGGATAGTCTATAAATGAGGAGGACTCTAAACATAGTTCTATTTGCAAAAACAATTTGTTATATTTTATACTATTTAAAAAATTATTTAAAAAAAACTATTTAGGATGTAAACCTGTACCTTTTTATTCCCCATAAAGCTGCTTTTGTCATACTTTCTTAAAGAGGACCCTGCCATTTCCAGCTATACCCTTTTTATACTGCCGCTTCCACCTGCATTGTTGCCGTGTCAACTTGGGTCATGTAAAAGGGGCCAAGGTTGGATTCTCGGTTCCAGTGACCTGGCAATCCAACCCGGGTAGCTTGCATGATCTAACGCGGGAACAACCCATATAATCCTGCAGTGTAAATGGGTAACGCGTGTCATCTGACCAGGGTCCTGTTTACATCATGGGGAGATCCAGATTTCCCGGTGCTTGGAGATTATGTCGTCTCCAAGCGCCGGCAAGAGAGAACGACAGCACCCGTGTGCTGTGTAAAAGGCACGGGTCAGTGGCACGGTGTGAAAGGGGTCAGACCCGGGACTTAAATGTAAAAGATGTGTTTGCAGACTGAATTACATAGGTTCCTATAAGAAAGCAATGTCCGCCAGTGCACCCTCTGCCTGGAATAGAGCATGAAATATCTGTATGCAAATGCTGAATGTCACCACTTTATACTTTTTGAAACTGCCCCAAAAGGATTAAATAATTTACTAACAGTTATATGGCTGCTACATATTATGCAGCGCTTTACAGAGAATATTGCATACTGCACATCAGTCCTAGTGGAGCCTACAATCTACCATACAGACATATGCTAGGGTTCCTAACACCAGTAGGGGGCCGGATTAAGAGGTGGACACAGAGCCGATGTGTGCGCAGTTGTCCGATATTTTTTGTACTATGCATGTGTCCCGATGGTTTATGGCGGTGGACATAGAATGAATTTGCAGAGAGAGACAATTTTTAGGTGTTCCTTAGAGGTAACAGGCAGGTGGCCTGCTGGACGCAGGCGTGTCGCAGCCAGAGACTGCTTCTTTTTCCGCAGTTGCACTACCAGCAGCCATATTCTGACGGACATTCTGAGCGACTATGGGGCTGCTCTAACATCCGATGGTGCAAACGATGTGCGTCCGATTGTGCAACTTTTTTTGGAAAGCATTGGATTAGCAATGCAGCCGGTGGGCGTCTGTACGAGTCCCATTGGTTGCGGCATCAGCATGAAGATACAGTCGCGGCTCCATTAGCATCCACCACTGAATCAGGCCCTGTGTGTCTTAGGAGTGCAGGAGGAAACGCATGCAAACATGAAAGAACATACAAACTCCACAAAGATAGGGTAAAATTTAAATCATAACTCAGTGCTGTGAGGTAGCAATGATAACCACTGTGCCACCCAACATCACTTCAAAGTTCAGCTTAGGACAACCAACACCCTTCATGTAATGCACTTCCCCATTTAAAATGTACATAGTGGGTGCAGACGGTGTCCTACTGATATTGTAGGCACAAGTCTAGTTTACACTACCTAACAATAAAGTGCTTTTGCTGGGCTTTAAAGTTCTGCTTTTCTTGAATCTCATTTAAATAGCTAATTTTTGTATGTGTTGCAGCAGTTCAGCAGTTTTGTGAATATTCCTTAGCGCAGAGGTTCCCAAACGCCATTACAGTCCAGATTTTAAGGATATCCATGCTTGAGTCCAGATGGTTAAGTCAAATTGACTGAGGTACTAATGAAGTCAACTGTGCTCAAACATGGACATCCTTAAAACATGGACTGTAATGGTGAAGTTTGTGAACTTCAGCCTAAAGGTGGGTACACACCTGAAAGATATATCTGCAGATTGAGTGATCTGCAGATATATCTGTAGATGATGGTCGTTCATACACACCGAACGGCCATTATCTATCTGGCAGCCGCGGGTCCCGATGGCAGGGAGGCAGGGCTGCTGCCCTCCCCGTGGCTGCCGCTGTGTGTGTCTATGGATGGTCTGCAGACCGCCCGTACACACTTGCCGATGGACAGATATATCTGCAGACATATCTGTCCATCGGCTGTGCAGCGCAGCCAATGCGATATGTCTGTGAACGACGAGGTTCACAGACATATCGTCTGTACACACTGGCCGACGGCCAGCAGATATTTTGGCCGATCAATTGATCGCCCAATATATCAGCCAGTGTGTACCCAGCATTAGTGTGTCACATAAACACAACTGTCAACTACTGGCATTTGGGGGTAAATTTATTAGAGCTTCTAAAAATGAAGAGTGGTGGTGTTGGTCATAAGGAATAGGGAAACCCCAGCGCTTAGAGAGCACACTGCTAATTAAAACATGTACCTGCAGCGGTAAATAACAAAAAGGGGAAAATTCCAACCCCACACAGAAAATATACATGGGGAAATACCGCGCTGGTAGACAAAAATTGATAAGAATATAGAAATGTAATAATCAAAATACAAAACAAAATAAAATGACATAGAATGCATGTATACGAATGGTAAGACAATTAAATCATACAAAAATATACCAAATAAAAAACAATGAATATATATAAAGGCAATAATATAATCAAATTAATAAATACATAAGAATGCTAATGAATCAAGTTGTGCTGTATTCCGGAGAGTGTAGCAGTCTGTAAGTCTGTATACAGTCTAATGTTACAGTTCGCAAGCACTCGGCATAAGTTGGAAAAGGTACCTTGTAAATAGCAACAATGTGTTCACCGTACTAGTAAAATTGTATCCGTCTGAGGCATTCAAATGTATGAGTGACATGAAGTTGGTATAGAAAAGTAACACAAAGACCGTGTCTAGATGTAGCTGTGTATCGCCCTGTCGGATGCCAGGGTATATGGTTGAATAAGCAGGTGGTTACTGACCAGTGTGGGAGCCTCAAGCTTCTCAGGATACTCCGGTGCGGTGGCTCCCTGTCCGGCTTGGATGGATGGAAAGCCGGCCAAATGGAGAAAGCTAGGGCAGAGGCTGGAAAGTTTCCAGACAAGTGGAGACTGAGCGTGGCCGCAGCTGATTCGGATTCCACGCACCAGGACGGAGGACGGCAGAAACTGGATGCAGCTTGCAAATACGGTACAGCACGGATAAGCCTGTGTGGGACGGTGAGCAGCAACGCGTTTCGTCCAGGTCCTGGGACTTTTTCAAGCTGCATAGCAACTTATCTGATTCTGTCTATCATTTTCTAGGATGCAGACTCATGATACCTACAATCTAATTGGTTGCTATTGGCAACACCTACACTCTTCATGTTTAGTTAAATCTACTCCTTGTACTCAATAAGAACCTTGCTTCCCTTTATGTAGCATCATCTGATTGGAAGAAATGCAGGAATCAGGACATCCTGTGCTAGGTGAATGAGCCTAGCAATGAGCTTTATCCTTTAATATACAACAATTAAGAGAAACTACAGAACCCAGTAATACCCCTTTCACATAGCAATGCTGGGTCGCACCCGGGATTTTGTTCTCGCATCCATCCCAGGTGCAGCCCGGCTGAGACTCCTTTCAGACTGGCGGCCTGACGTGGCTTAGTGCCGGGTCGATGATGTCTCCACCATCACGTAGTGAGCCAGCGCTTGGAGATGACATCATCTCCAAGCACCGGACCTGGGTCGCATCGATCCAGGTTACCCGTTCACATTGCATCGCGAGACGGGTTGAACCTGTGTTCAACCCTGCATCTTTACCAGGGTTGAAATGCCGGGTCGCTCAACCTGGCTTATTTCAACCTGGCACTTTCACACTGCACAGTAACCCGGGGTGGCTGCGCGTTCACATTCAATAACCTGGGTTATTGCAGCAAGAGTAAAAGGGGTATTACACTGTTACTTCTATGTTCATGTTTGAGCAAGATGCACTTAATTTTACAAGAAGTAATATAGAGTATATAGAAATTTCACATTCTGGAAATACATTTATATTCCTCATTTACTTCAGTGCCAACAAAAGAGACACAAAGATCTGCTCCCTCCTATTGCTCCTTGGTGATACATGTCATAAACTAACCAGATCTTATTGGTGTGAGGTATACAATAAAGGAACAATATTGTGACTAATGATTATCACACTTGCCACCAAAAAAGAATTTATGCGGATTACAGCTGAAATGGGTTTTAACATTTTACTACTGAAAATCCTTTTGCATGAGAAATGTTTCTTGTCATCTACATCACCCCGACATCAGGGGCAACTATCATATGACACGCAAACACCCACCTCCTGCCATGCTAGTACAAGAGTCTATGGGGTCCATTTAATTAGGAAAAAGATAACCAATGGGGGAAATGCACTTATGTAAAATAAAGTATATAGCAGAAAAAAGTAAAGAAACATCAAAACAGTTAACCAAAGATTATAGGGTATATGTAATAGACTGCGGACTTCAAGCTTCAGTGAGTCACGTTTGAGACTGTTTGATGTTTTAAAGTAGCAGTTATTTAAAACCTGGTTTTGCCTTTTAAATGACTGCTAAGGGTAAATTTACTAAGATGGGAGTTCTATTTAAAAAGTGATGTTGCCCATAGCAACCAATCAGATTCTACTTCTCAATTATCTAGCACCATCTAGAAGATAATAACTGGAACCTGATTGGTTGCTATGGGCAACATCACTTCTTAATAGAACTCCCATCTTAGTATATTTACCCCCTAGTGTTTACCCATATTATGCCGCACTTGAATTGATCTCTATAACTTGAGGTAAGTATGATAGGTCATCCCTACTATCTGCCATCCTTAAAAAGCAGGGAACGCTAAAAACTGAAGTAATCCCCAAATGATTTAGTTATATTTTAGGATTATAATACAATTTAGCAATGAAAACTTCTTATATGCTGTACTTGTCATTGTCAGCACTGTTTTATAAGGATATTGTAAATAGTAATAATGGTTATATCAGCTGGGTATAGCTCTAAATATTATTGTATAATACAATGAATACGTTATTATTCTCTAAGTATTAGATGTAACATGATTCCTGTATTGTATAGTACAGCGTAATATTTCACAAGCCAATCCAATAGCCACATTTATGTTTCTAAATAGGTATTGTGTGTCCACATATTTTATGGTCAGTAAATGGCTTTCACTGACTAATTTGATATTCACCAATGTACTGTAGGTAAGAAATAATAAGCATCGATTAACAGCAACAGACAAAATATGCAATGTACTTATAAGCTCTTAGAAACTGTCATAAGGAAATATAATCACAAACACAAACTGTCACAAACCTATTTATACATTTTGATACAGTTCTGTGTCTGTTCTCCAAACTTATCTTTCATGGCCACCCTTTGGGTGAATAAATTGGTGTGATAAGTATATATACATATATAAATATATATTCAGAGATGGACGGATTTGCTGACACGCACACAACCGGCTGTCCAAATCCATCCATCTCAAATGCAAATGCAGAAGGAGGTGTCAGACACCTCCTTGTTGCATTTGCGAACCCAACACTGCAACCGATGTCGCAGGTTGGGCTCACCATCGCAGCCGATGGTCGGGATGATTGCTCCTTTGGTCAGGCTGAAGGAGTTGAAGCACCCGACTGGGTGATGGTCACTTAAGAGGCCAGGAATCTGCATCCACTGACGCAGACCCTGGCCTTGTCCCTCCCAGAAAACAGGGGACGACATGCCCCCTTGTCTGGGAACAGTGACTAGGCATGCCCCCGCTCCACCCCCCAAACGCCGCAGCATGTCAATCATGGTGCAGCTTGGGGGGTCTGCGAGCGATATCCCAGGAACCATTCTGCACATGCGCAGAATTGGTCCTGCGCAGATATATAAAAGTATATCTTTGAATGAGGCCCTTAGTCTAAGTCATTGCTAATAAAATACAATTGGTAATGCAGGAGCTGATAGTGATATACTGTATTGTGCCAATTTGCTCAAAAAGTCCACATTTTCAGACTACATTTGTCAGGCTGCAGCTGGGCACAGAGCCTCAGGGCCAGATCTGTTCCTAAATTTGCCACATATGTAGATGGCTAAGTTGTACCCATCCGAGTGGTCTTCAGGACAAGTGACCAGCCTAAATAAGTAGCAGTGAGGTGGGAAGAGTGACAGTGGGACTGAAGTAATGAAAATCGGTGATCAGATCCAAGGCGATACAAAACATACAATGAAAAGTAATAATAACACAGTCAAACCCTAATGATGTCGGGTGACTCCTCCATCATAAAGGTCAACTCCAAATGGGCAGGATATGAAAATATACAAAAAAAACCAGAAAAATGCAAAATCTCATAGGGCTTCATAACCCATTTAGCAAACAGCGGTGAGCTAATCTTACCACTATGTATGACTGTAGAATTTAATTAATCTGTGGATGGTATTAGCGGAATGGTCCGGATCTAGCAAAAGCCTTTCCGGCTTTAGCTCCTGGCTTTGCTGAGTTGCTGCCAATTATCAGTACTATGCACATTGCCAAATGAGCGTCATGCTGGTGCATTAGTCAGTAGCCCATCGCCATTAGTGTTAGGCTTCCGGAAACTCAGCACAGGACACTGCAGAGGAGGGGGGCACCAAGGGATCTCACCAGACAGGTAAGTTATAGTAAATACCGGCAGCATATTCGTTAGTATCACTGTGATCCTAAACAAAATCTGCTGCAAGAAATATTGCTAAACGGAGCCCTTAGTGGAGAACCATTACTATGAATTGTGTTAAGAGACAACAGAAAACAGTGTCAGCCTGAACGCTGACCAGGAGGAGAGATAAGACCACTATGAAAGGATGTTTGGGTGATCGAAAAAAATTGTTCATGTTACTTACATATCAGTTCCTTGTACAGCCTAAAGCTGGCCACACACTAGACCAACTTTCATCCAACCATCCAACTAGTTGATTGGTTGGAATGAAAATCTGGTAACGTATGGGAGTAAATGATGATCAGCAATTTGCTCCTAAATGCCAGAAAACAGATGAAAATGGTCGTCAGACAAGTTTGTTAAATGTTTAATCTAAATAATTTGTTCAAACAACAGTTTTTGTCCATTTTCCGGCGTTTGGGAGCAAATTGCTGATTGTCATTTGCTTTTATCCCTTACCAGCTTTTCATTCCAACCAATCAACTAGTTGGCTGGTTGGATGTAAGTTGGTCTAGTGTGTGACCAGCTTTACTGTAGAGAAGCAGTGTGACTACAACTATAATTGTTATAGCATCACTTGTGGTGAAGACTAAATAGCATCCTGATAGGTGCTCAACGGCAGTAGGAACAAAATGGAGTGGACATTCTCCCTCATACAAATCCACTTAACTAAGATAAAGTAGTTTGCCCACTCACACTACAACATTGAGAATATCTGCAGTTGTGGCCATGTAACTGGGGATTGAAAGCACAATATTAATAATATACATTCAGCATTTTAGATGCTCTGGAGACTGACTTAGGCCCTGATTCAGAGCCGGACGCTCTGACCAGAGCGCTCGCTCTGAATCAGGGCCCTCCTCCATTAATATGGAGCGTCCTCCTGGATGCTCGTATAGCTGTGGGTCACCACCCACAGCAAATACGAGCGTGCAAAAAGATGGTCGCGATGGTCTTGACCATCGCGACCATCGGACTTGCGAGGGAAACCCTGCAGTCGGGTTTCCCAGCCGCAAGGCCAGGAGTGATTTTGGCTCTATCAGAGCCAAAATCACTCCCACTGACATCACTAGTGATGTCAGTGGGGCCGGCTTCAGACGGTAGGCGTTCCCATGGGAACGCCTCCGTCTGGCAGGCATGCCCCCGGCACGCCCACCAAAGGGGGCGTGCTGTCAATCAACATCGACAGCACGCCCCCTTTGGTGCGAGACCCGGAGCGATGGAAAGTCCTTCGCTTGCCGGGTCTCTCGCATGCACACGTCGGAGCTCCCTCCGTCGTGCGCATGCGCAGTGGGGACCATCGACCCACTTGCGAGCGTACTGCCACTCGCGAGTGGGTCTGAATGACCCCCTTAGAACCATACTAAAAATCAGACACTAAGCCTTACGCCAGGGTCTGAAAGTGCAAATATATTTAATATTTGCCTCTCTATAAAGGAAGTCTGGACCTCCCCTCTAGGGTAGAAAGATACCAAAATAGTGAAAAAGAGAGCCACTGTAAAGTATAATATTAGTTTATTATATATCTAGGTATAAGACTTTACCTTAGATCAGTGGTTCTCAAACTCGGTCCTCAGGACCCCACACAGGTCACATTTCCAGGTCACACAGCAGGTGCACAGGTGTATTCATTACTCAGTGACACATTTTAAAAGATCCACAGGTGGAGCTAATAATTTAACTTGTGATTCCGTGAGGAGACCTGGAAAACATGCACTGTTTAGGGTCCTGAGGACCGAGTTTGAGAACCTGTGTCTTAGATCGACTCTTATAGAGTACCTATATTTATAATAAACATATTCTAATAGACAGCTCCTCTCTTTCTCTCTCTTTTTGTATCTGTTTTCTCCAGAGCCAGACTCTGAGATTAGAGAGGAAAACTAATATTAGCATATGCTTAATAGATCTGGTTAATAAAAATAACAACGCTATAAAAGCTGTTATCATTGATCACACATCCCTGTAACCAAAAGACCTCAGAGCAAGACAATAAATAAAGATTAAAGACTTGTTTCCAATGACAGAGAACATTCTTTCTTTTACATTTGATTACAGCATACAGGAGAGGCTGTGTTTTATTGAAAAGAAACTGTAAGGGGAAATTAATAATATCTTGTTCCCACACATTATTTAAAAAGTTATTTCTCTCCATGCATATATAAACTTCACTAAAGACATCTACATCTATATACATTAATCTATTCTGATTTCCCAGTACTTTCATTATACACTTGGGTCCCACAATTTCAAAAAGTGCACCAACAAAAAACTGGCCATATATTGCTGAGACTATTGAGAAATTGATGCTATATAAAGTATAAATTAAGGACTAATATTGGTGTGTGAGTTTGAGTGTTGCCGTGACTGAAGCCTAGGGTTATTCATAACATTTTAAAATTTATGAAAAAATATTCATACTAGGAGGTAAATTTACTAAGAATCGAGCATGGTCAAGATACCAATCTCAGGAGAGTTTAGGCATGATTTTCAACTCGCAAATTGACTAAAGGCAAGGTCAGGTGAGTTAGAGAGAGATGGTGAGATGAGATAGCAAACTCGAATCTTATCACCATTGGGCAAACTTGGAAGTACTTTTCACCTAAAAGATACAGCTCACAAATTTACCAAGAATCGAGATGACAATCTCGGGTGAGATGCCTCCAAACTCTCTGCCAAATTGAGGTTTTAAACACTCACCTCCGGAGCTGCGAGTTTGGCTGAAACATACACAAATCATTGTGATTTGTGCATGTTTCTGCCTGTAAATAGTTTAAATAGAGTATATTTTATAAAAAAAATTACATAGGGTTCCCCCCCCCAAAAGCCTAACAAGCCCCGGACTTGCCAGCCTATTCTGGTACCTAAAATTACGAGGAACAAAAAGAGTAGGGTTCCACCGTAAATTAGGAACCAGCACCAGGCTGCAGGGCCAGTCCTGGTTTTAATTACAGGGGGGAAAAATTGTGTAGGGGTCCCCTTTAATTAAAACTAGCACTGGACCCTTTCTAGCGGGGGGCTAATGCCACAGCCAGGGGAGCCCTTTCACTGGGCCCCCCAGCCGCAGCATCAGTCCTGACCGCTTGTCAGCTCAGACCAGGGGAATTGGGGACCTCCCAATAAAGGCATCCCCCTCTCCAGGGCACCCCTGGCCTAGGCTGATGACCGGGGCTATCCCCACCCCCTAGGGCAGTGGGTGGCAGGTTGATAGTGTATGTAGTGTGTAAAAAATAGAAATATCAACATTGTCTTTACAGTGTGACTACAGGTCCCAGCAAGCCTCCCCCACATGCTGGTACTTGGAGAACCACAAGTACCAGCATGCGGGGAATTAAGGGTCCGCTGGTACCTGTAGTTCACCTGTAAAGAAATGTGTAAAAAAACACACAACACACACACCGTGAAAGTACAGTTTTATTACATACATATACACACACACACATACTCATCTACATTACCAGAAGTGGTCCCCTTGTCCAAAGTAGGCATCCAAGGTCTTCAGAAAACAAAAAAATGAAAATCGCGACCCACGCAACTGATAACAACCAGGCTGGTTGTTACCTCCCGAACGAAACGCGGCTTCTGCCTTTAGAGCCGTATCTGAGCGTCCATTGGCTGAGAGAGATGAGCCCCTCGGAACTCTCCAGAATGCTCCTCAAACCAATTCTGGACCTGGTGTATTTTCTGGCTGGAATATGCCATCGTTGTGGGGGTACATGAAGTCCATGAAGAGCTGCAAATGGTCATCAAGCAATGCAACGTAGTGGTTACTGGTCAATGATGTGTTCAGATGAACCAGTGGACCCAACCCATGCCAAGTGAACTATCCCCACACCATTATGGAACCACCACCAGCCTGCACGGTGCCTTGTTGACAACTGGGGTCCATGGCCTCATGGGGTCTGCACCACACCCAACCCCTACCATCAGCCTGAAACAACAGGAGCCGTTACTCATCGGACCTCACCACATGCTGGCAGTCCTCCAGGGTCCAATTAGCGATGTCACAAGCCCAGGTGAGGCTGTGTGGTTATGCGCCTGGTACCTCCTGTATTCAATGCACGTTACTGTTACCACGGACAATTCTGGCCAGACTGCGCTGTCCACAGTGGGTGGTAAAGCCTTCCATGGGGTATTCCCTATACCCATGACAGCGTAGATAGAGGAATGTTGAATGTCCACACAACTTCAGAAATGGAATGTCCCATCCGTCGGTTACCCACTATCATGCCCCATTCGAACTCCAATAATTCATGTCGCCTTGCCATGAGCAGCATAGCCGGTGTTGAAACTGACTCACAAAATGTCATATTACAACTGATTACAGATGTCAGATTACAACTGTCTGCGCATTTCCAAGACATAACAGTACAGTGATGCCACATATCATTACCTTTACATACTGCTATCCCTTGACTTTCGGCACTTCATTGTAAGTCACCTTTGTGTCTTTGCAATACTTTTACTGGAACCCAATCTACACCTCCTGCATTTCAAGCATTATAAAGTTTCAGACATAAAAAATGTGACTCATGTAATGTCCTCTCATTCCGATGATTAATTGAGCCATCATTAGCATGCATTTGCCCCAGTGCTCACCTTGGTGCAAGAGATCCAACTGAACTGGGCCGAATCTCGGTATATTCTCACCTGTGAATTGTCCGGCAATTGTAAAACACCAAAGTGACACCGCTTGCGCTTATTAATATTGATGGAAATAATAAATTAAAAATGGTGATTTATATTAAGTGCTGTTTTCGACAATCATTACATCCATGTAATATACAAAACAACAATAGTGTATTAAAGTTTGGTGCACATTAACACCACAGGGTAGATTTACTATCTGTTGGGTTTGCAAAGCCACTGATGATGATGGGCATATTCAATTGGGTGCAGGATTTCACCAGCAAAAACATTTGTGGGTATGCGCAATCCTGATACCCGAGGTATTTAATATAAAAAAAATTTGCGGGCAAGATCCTGTGGGGGAGAAAAAAAAGATGCGGCCACTGAACACCGGGCTCTCACTGATGGGTTCTGGCCACTCCTGTGCCCGGCTTTCGTATATTTCACACTGACGGGACACACAAACACACTTGACAGCTCACACACACACTGACTTAAGGCATTGCTCACACAGCGGGGGTCACACACACACACCAGCACCCCCTACACACACACACACAGGAGCAACACAGCTCACAGCAGAATCTGGGAAGACGGAGGAAGACTTCCTGCATGTCAGGGGTAGTCGGGGAGGAAGACAGTTCTGCCAGAAGGTACGTAATTATGGACTAATTAAGATATCCTAAAAATAACGATTTTATGAAAAATTGGACTGAAAGTGCTCAAAAGAAAAAATTAAGCGCCCTAAAAAAATTTCTCCCCCAAATGAATCCTAAAAATCTTGCACCGGCTGGAAAAATTCAGTGGTGTGAAATTTTTGGTAAATTCGCACCTAAAAGAATATACCCCCAAGTGTTCATATTATTTGCCTATTTAGGTTTTTGTATTATCGAGATTCCTGAAGTCACACCATACAAAAGATGCTAATTATGTATAAACACCCTTACTGAATCTCAGTATAATTATGCATGTCTCAAATCATTTTTTCCACTCCCCTCAAAATGATAAATTATATATATAGTTGCCAGGGGCGGCTTAAGAGAGAAGGGGGCTATGTGCAGTCTCCATGTATGGCTATTACACATGCGGAGGTCTCCAAGAACATGGTACCCGGTGATTTCTTTACTGCACCTGTGCAGATATTTGGGTTAGTGGCAAAATTTTTCCCAGTGATTTATGCGGCACAGATGCTGGAGAGGTAGGTATAATGTATGGCTGCAGGGTGTGCGGTGTGGGTACAAGGGCCCTTGTGCATTGCACAACCTGCACCCATTATAGATAGATATGGCAGTTGCCTGTCTCTCCATTTGTTTGCCGTGTATCTCACCATAGAAATTCCAGTTAGATACCATGAAAAAAGATAAATTGTATCTAGTGAAGTACCACTAGAGAAGCATAACTATGAATAAGTTAAAAATTATGCACTTAGTATATATTCACAATAAAAAGCTTTTAAAAACAGCCTTGTTAACAAAATAAGCATACATCAAGCCACATGACTGAATCCGTACCAGCAGCACAATGATTAAAGTCCTTAGACTCCTAAATCCTCACTAGGTCCTTTCTCATTACTTGAGCTGCTGATTGGTGATCTTTTTTCTCTCCTTGTTTGTTTCCTATTTCTGACGCGTTTCGATATTGTATGTGCACATCAGCAAAGTGGAGTCAAAAAAGAAATGATATTGTTCCCTAATTAAGAGATTCATTTGAACACTTTGGTGTTAATTTAAAGCAAATTTTATAACACTAGTGTTGTTTTTGTATGTTTTCTGTTTATTTTTATATACATAGATGTACATAAAAATTCTGGGTTTGACAGAAGCCTGTTCAGTTGCATGTTGCATGGACATGGCTGGCAGCTGGAGGCAAGTAGAGAATGCTCTCCAACAGCTCTGATTGAGTTATAACACACATCTGGTAAGCATCCTTTTTCTGCCTGCCAGACACCTGGGATGTACAGTACATGCAGCTCCAGGATGCTGGTGGCCTCAAATCCTTATAATTTTCCAAGTCTGGGGAGCAGATGGCCCAGCCTACCCACCTTTTGCATCCCAATTCTATCTACAATCTCCTCTTGGTGGTCCCAGCATGATCTAAAGCTTGATATGCCTTCTGAGGAAACCAGGATCCCTGTGCCTGGAGAAACACGTCAAGGAACTTCTGTTGTGTCATACCAGACCGGTATCTTCTTTTGAGTGCTGCTCGGGTCCTTTCCCCCTTGTGCCAGATACCCGCCATGAGACGCTGGGGTCACTGACTAGCCATTATCCACGGACCTTCCACCCCTTGCTGGGAGTCTTCTGCGAGCCGCTGGGGCTGTTTAAGCCACTGCACAGGTGATGCATCTTGCCAGCTATGGAGCATAGAGCAACACAGTCTCCAGCCTGCCAGCACCCACGCTCCCGCTAATGAGCAGTAGAGCTGTATCTCCTTCCAGAGACTCTATCATAGCACCTCTCCACTCGAGGCTGTGGACATTGGAGACACCACTGGTAACTAGTTATATATTTGCAAGTTACATATCTGCCATCAAGTGGTTTACCCTTTTTCCTCCACATCACTTGTTCCTGGTGTTCATAGGACTATTTATTCCTATTCATCAAGCGGCTCCTCGCAGCAGTCACTCCACCATTGCTGGTAATATCACATTGTAACCTAATAAGTTACACTGTATCCATTCCTGTACACAGCAGGATTGTATCCATTTTTAGGAACATTGTTCCCACACGAAACGGACACATTTTTTACCAGCAAATTGGCTCCAATAGGGCAAAATTAAGGACGGTCTGAATACTGCACAGAGTTGTGCTCATTTTTATTTTATTGTTATTGTTGTCATAATTTATTAATTGGTAATAAATATTTGTTATACTAATTCTATTGTTTATCTTCACAAACAAGCGCTCCTACATACTTCCTTTTGCTTAAGCTTGATATGTCTGAAATCTTTACCCTGTCCATTGTTCCTTTGCCTCCCATCCTCTATCAGTTGACAACACTACCAATTGCATTGATGTCATCACCAACCGCTCTCTCAACATCATTCCCCACATACACTTCCTCTCTCATTCACGATACTTCCACCTTCATAACATCTCACCCTAGACCCAACCTCTACCCCTTTGGTCTTCCTTTTACTCATCTCTCCCTTAATGCCGCTGCTTCTCCTATTTTCCTCTCTTGTTATCCTGCATCAGCATCACCTCTCCCTACCTCCTATAGAATTAACTACATCCTCACACCTTTAGATAAAAGCTTACAGGTCCTCCTCATAACCCACTCCCTTCTGTCCCTTACCTACTCTCCCACCCTGTACTGCCTTTTTTGTTGTACAACCCTCTCCTTTAGATTGTAAGCTCTCAAGAGTAGGATCTTCTTCCCTGATGTTTCTGCTGATTTATCTTGTTGATCTCTTCAATTTATAGTGACACAGTCCCCCACCCCCACTCCCTATTGCTTTCTGTTCTTTGTTCTGCTGTATATTATGGTGAAAATTCTCTATTATAAATTCATATACTGCTTTTCTGTATGCTACTTATATTGCACTGTGGACCTCTTATAAATAAATGACGATAACAATAATAATAATCAAAATAATAATCCTAATTAATAATATTAGGGATTGCAGTAGTACTGTATAGAAGTAAAAAGTTCTATGCAACAATTAACCATTCTCCTAGTGGAATGCGGTTAATATCATGACAACTGGGATGCCGGCTGCCGAAATCCCGGTGGCGGGATGCCAATCACCGAGACAAGACCGGCACCGGAATCCCGCCATGGCTGAGGATGCCGATTCCAGAATCCCGGCATCTCGATTGTAAGGACACAGAGGCAAGGTAAGTATCATCCCGTGGGGAAGGGGAGAGGGTTAGGTCTAGGCACCCCCAGGAGGAATTAGCGTTAGGCACCCCCTGGGAAGGGTTAGTCTGTGGGGAGGGGGGTTAGGCACCACTGGGGGGAGGTTAGGGTTAGGCACCTTCTACGGGAGGGTTAGGTTTAGGGTGCGGTGAGAGGGGGTTAGGCACCACCAGGGGGAGTTTAGGGTTAGGTACCCCCCAGGGAGATTAGGTACCACCAAGGGAGGGTTAGGGGGGGAGAGGGGTAGGCTTACTATACTTACCTGCCCCTGTTGGTGATTCTCATCATTGGGCTTCCGGCCTTGGTATTTCACTCGACGGCTATTCAGTCACTGGGATATCATACCGAACCCCTCCTAGCACCACCATCAGCCTATTGCATTCTCCTCAGGTAAACAACGTCTGTCAGTATCATGGCAGTGTTTGTAATCCAGTACCCAAAAGTGTAACTAGATATTACCATTAAACACCTCTTTAAGGGCCCTCATCCCCCAAGTTTCTCTCCACTTACCCGTAACTGCTAAAATCACACCCATCTACTGAGATCTGATCCATTCAAAAACAAACCCACTAATTACATTTTTATCAAGCTGACACAGTTGCCTGAGCTAAATACACAATCAATTACATTTTTATCAAACTGACACAGTTGTCTGAACTACGCACTCAATCAATTACATTTGTATCAAACTGACACAGTTGCCTAAACTATATACACAAACAATTGATCCCCAGGACTTACCAAGTTGGATTCCAGTAAATGTTCAAATGTTTACCAGAGCCATGGGAAAGAGTTATGTCCTGGTACCAGGAGCTAGATCTTAAACCCTGTGCCCTTAGTCATTTTTGAAAATTTAATTTTTAAAATGAATCGGTAGCAAATTATTTGAAGTACTTAAACATTTGTGTGACTACAACAGTAATTTGACTAAAATAAATAGAAAGCATCATGTATTTAATGTCACTTATAGAATTTTCGACATGAAAGCTGTAAGCGTGACTGTGCGTAGTAGAGCCCTGGGTCTCAATGAATAAATGAACGTATTGGCACAACAACAACAATACACTGTATACAATTTCCTCCGCGTATGTTGTTAGATATACATGCAGAACAGCTGTGCAATAATAAACATTCGTTTTTTGCTCCGAAACAAAGAAAACAACCTGTGTGCAGCCAGGAGTTTGCTGCTATAGTGGATGAATGTAAACATTTGCTGCATTTTTGATAATAGGATTAGTTGGTCAAAATATTTCCATGTTGCACTGGAGAACTACATAACGAGAAAGTCTCCATCCTGCACTGAACTAACAACACTTTTTAGCAGACAGAAAAGGAAATTTGTTACTTTTCTGCTATAAAGTATGTATTGTAGCAGGTTCCTGGATCCAGTTTACAGTGCAAATTCTCCCAACTATAAACTAAGCCCACACACCCACATTTCGATATATGTTACAGATGTTAGTCTAACACAATTCACAGATGTGTTGTTTTTTTTTTTTCCTAGTGTCAGCTGGTATGAGTAGCAGAATGCATTGGGGTTTAGGTAAAGCACTTGCATGTGGTCTGAATGTTTATCAAAAACAGTGAAAGAGAAAATAATCATCACATTTGCCTTATGTATGTATACAAAAGGCAATCCAACATCTGCATGCGTGAGCGGTCCAAATTAGACATAAAGAAAATTGTGATGCAAAACGAACAAACATATGGCTCCGTTTCAGTAGGCTGGCAATGCAGCATGAGAGTGGTAACTGACGTGCAGCTTGCTGTACCCCTTCATACAGATGTGGATGTGTTTATAAAACCAGACATCAGGAAGCAGGTTACCTCCAGAAGTTTTGTCTGTTTTCCAATGTATTATGTAAAAAAAAAAAATTAACACTAGGTTGGGTCATTTATTGCAGTTGCGTTATAAACAAAACAAAACAAAAACTTTAGTACTTATATTTTGCTTGGTCCCAATTGTATTTATGTACTTGTTCTGCACTGAAAGGACTGCTTTGGTGTAAATGTATTTAGGATTCGGCACAGACAGACTGTTGCTGGAGAACATCTCCATCGCTTGGACAGTTCAGGTGTGCTTCTAAAATGTATTTACTAAAATTTATAAATATAAAAAAATATTTTTAGTTTTTACTAGAACACAACAGGTGAGGTGTGGAAAATGTTTAGTTTCTTTTGGACATACAGAGAGAATGAGTGTTAGTGCTCACGTAGTGACGCTCCATTTTGGCCTTCACAGACCATATCCCTACCACTGTATACGCTTAGAAGGGCAGAAAGTTGGTCCATAGCATGCTTTTCATCAAGCATTAGCCAGCCTCAGTTCAGCCTCAGTAAGGTGGACCAACATTGCCTGACTCTCCCCAAAATTTTGCTAGGAGGTCGGGGAAGTTGTGTCCTGGCCTTGGCTTTTCCTACTGATATTGTTCTGATGAGACAATGGGGCAGATGTATTAAGCTCTGGGAAGTGATAAAGTGGAGAGTGATAAACGACCAACCAATCAGCTCCTGTCATTTTTCAAACACAGGCTGTAAAGTGACAGTTGGGAGCTGAATGGCTGATCGTTTATCACTCTGCACTTTACCACTTTCCAGAGGTTCATACATCTGCCCCAAAGTTGGATGGTGAGTTCTATATACTCATTGCCATAAAGCTTCATTCACTGATTTATGAACAGTGAGGATCTTTTTCGAAGGGCCTGTATATTTTCGATATGTATTTACACATACATTATGCAAAAGCATGTGCACCAGATAAATGTCTCACTCCACCCAAGTCCCTCCTTAACCTGTGCAAATTTCTGATTCTTTGAAATACTGCCCTCTTACCAGACAAATCCATCTGCTGTGCCAGAAATCTTGTTACTAGAGTAGAGAAAATCATGGCATAAGGCAGGACTAATAGACTGATTTTGAACTGCTGTTTTTGGCTTAGTAAATTACCTTCTACATGCGCACAAATGAGTATGTGTGCATTGCTATCTACAAACTAGTCAATGACTTAAGTACAAAAGTGTTTTTCCCCAGAATTTTGCAGCATTCATTGACAAAGGTAAAATTGGTTGCCCTGACAACCAGTTAAATATTGTTGATCTGTGTTACACAGTATCAAACAAATGTCACATAAAACAGTTATTTAGATGTATACAAGGGGAACCCTGCTGGTATCCCTGTCCATTGCTAGAGCTATGAACACTGAAATGATTGAAAACATTGTGTTACTATAGAAATATTATAAGGCTGTGTGGAGGCTTCAGAAATAAAAAAAATGAAATGGAGAATTGGAACCTTGGGGGTGCAAATTTTCATACCCTTGGACCCTGCACATCAAAAAAAGGGACCTGAAGACCCCTCACCTATTAAAACTTTTTTTAAGTTAGAAATAAATATACCCAGACTGCTAGATAAATCATTTTATACTAAACAAGCTCCCCTGTTCCAAATATTACTATGAGAAAAAAAAGAACCCCAAAAATTTTTTTACTTGATTAGACAAAAGTCCAAAAAGGAAAAATGACTTATTTGTGGAGCACTCTTATAATCTTTTGTGGAGAATACTAATGTGTTAAAACATAACTTTTATTGGTAGTATATAAAATCACAAGGGTACTCCTAATAAAAAAAACACAACACACTTCTATACAAAAAATAATAAAGATAATAAATCACAAATTATTAGTGGTCGGGAAACCTATCTTCATAGTAAGTTTTTATATTCAGGTCATGTGTTAGATCAGCAGTTAGGCGAAAATATTGTGGGATGTAACAGAACATAACTCGAAAACCATAATAATAATATCAACTGTAAACTTAAATATTGATCATAGTCTTTCTAATTATACAATATTAAGTATAAAGTGAGTATCCAAGTACTAGATGCAGTTATGCACTAGAACAGGGGTCTTCAAACTTGGCCCTCCAGCTGCTGTGGAACTACACATCCCAGCATGCACTGCCATAGTTTTAGCATGCTGTTATATCAAGAAGGTGGTAGTGCATGCTGGGATGTGTAGTTCCACAGCAGCTGGAGGGCCAAGTTTGAAGACCTATGCACTAGAAGAACACCAATATATTAGCACAATTTCTGCATGATATGTAATTCATAACCAAAACAAGCAGATTGGTACTGTATGTTAAAGTGTAACATCCTTAGGTGTCATCTAATTCATAGGAATATATTGAAATTTATTCCACAAAATGAATCGTTATCCTTAAATTGCAATAATAGCAATATGCAATGAAGTAGAGGGAGTAGGCATAACCCAAGTCATGGTGCATGTGCTTCTGCTTTCTCACTGTATGCTAGTAGCAGTGGACAGCGTGGTGAGAGAGCAACATGAATCAGCCTAAGGTTTGAAAAAAGAAAGTGTCTGCATCTGCTGTTAGAAAAAATCATGTTAACAAAACTCCATACTGGGCATCTGCGGCAGATCTGCTACAATGAGAATGCTGCTTAGAAAGACAGAGAGAAAGGCCAAATTCAACAATTAAAAGGGCACATCCACTAGCAAATAGTGGAACAACAGTACGATTACAACATTGTAATCATACAGTCGTTCCTCTTCCCCTACAGTGCCTACACTGAACGATATGTCGTTCAGTGCAGGCACCCTCCCTCATCCCTGAACATGGTCAATCTGTTGTTATCGGCAGATTGACCAGCATGTTCAGGTGATGATTGATGTCGGAAACATCGCTGGTTGTTTCCGACATTATAGTGCATGATTAATGAGCAATTGAACGATAACGATGTCGTTATCGTTCAATTGCTCATTAATGTTGCCTAGATATCAAATAATAATGTGGTTATTAACAGTCAAATTAAATTCAATCTCAAAGGTCCCATCCGTGCACAGACGAGGACCATTTACCAGACACGAGTTTCACCGGTCAATATTTCAAGTTGGCAGGCCTGTAATTTATACTGCTCCACACCCACAAGGTGGTCTGAGTCATACACAGCAAAAAGTTAAAGATGGAGAGGTACGTGGTGGGTGCTGTATACTCTTTCCATACAGCTTCGCCCACAGAGGAGAGTATATTTCCACAGAGCAGGTACATTTTACATATACTCTGATAGCAGGGCCAGATTAATAATGGGGTGGATAAATCTACAGCCCCAGGCCTTCACATAAAAATAGATCCATCTTCATGACAGAATAATGATGACCAGCAGCCCAGATTTCCACATGGTCGAGTCATTAATCATTATTAAAACTGTGGGCCTGATTCAGACCCGGACGCAAGTGGCTGTTCGCTTGTCCGCCGTACGAGCGAAAAAATTTAAATTCAAGCGCTCGCTCGTATGTTCGCTCGCAGCTAATCTTCCACCCCATAGTCTCCCAACCCCTCCTCTAGCTAGCGAACGTTCGAAATAGCGACCGTCCATCTCCTCTTTGGTTGCAGGGAACGCTCGCACAAGTCAAATCCGGAAGTGGCCCTGTCAGTTTTCGATTGCCTGCTATTTCATTCAGCAAACATACTTTAATCGATTAATAGCAATCACTATATTAATTATCTTAATTGTTATTCACATGTTTGCAATCCTTTTTTTTTTTCAATGTCAATAAACTTTATTATTGTTAGTGTGTGTCATTGCTTCTGCAGAATACGTACGGTTGGACCAAGGGGATGGTTGTTCAAAATTAAAAGTTTGTTTGAATGCTACTCTTGTTTTGCTTTTTTTTTCTAGCCCGATTTTTCATATTTTTTATTCATATTTAAATTAGCTTACGCATGTCACTGCATCAAGCCTATCATAACTCACATTATATTTGTGAGGGTGTAGGTCACATGACATACAATAACCAATAGAATGCTTTCTGTTAATTTACAAAGTACATTAGCCAATCAAAATTTTTCTAGGACCTTTATTAAAACTGTTTTGTGTAAAAAAAATCATTGCCATCATGAGAGCCTCAGCTTTTTGTAGGTGTGAGCCCCTAGTCCTCACTAATGTGATGGACCGGAGAATCACAGACCAGCCGCCCCCCATCACTAACCTCCGCAAGCGGCTGGCCTACGCGGAGGTGCGGCGCCGCCTGCGTATGATCGGCAACCGCAGGAATATCGGCCAACTGGAAAGAAGGTGGTCCGATCTGAGGCGCAGATCCCCACGCCTGTTGGCCAATTTGCGGCAGCAAATACATGAAAGTAAGTGTCTTTTTTTATTTTATTTAAAATGTAAGCATACCTGCGTGTGCATGTTTACTGTATAGACCTGTTTCTTTTTTTTGGACATACCTGCATATGCATGTTTACCGTATTGCCCTGTTTCTTTATTTTGGACATACCTGCGTGTGCATGTTTACTGTATAGCCCTGTTTCTTTATTTTGGACATACCTGCGTGTGCATGTTTACTGCATAGCCCTGTTTCTTTATTTTGGACATACCTGCGTGTGCATGTTTACTGTATAGCCCTGTTTCTTTTTTTGGACATACCTGCATGTGCATGTTTACTGTATAGCCCTGTTTCTTTATTTTGGACATACCTGCGTGTGCATGTTTACCGTATAGCCCTGTTTTTTTGTGTTTTTTTTGGTGTGTAAATTGTTGAAACAAAAAATGAAATATGTAATAATATAAATTTTTCTACATCATTTAGGGGCTGAGCGCAGACTACAACATCTCCAACGTCATCGACGGCGGGCTCGTCCCCTATCCCCAACTCCCACCCAAACCTCCTCTGCACACTCTTCCACAAATTCCCCCTCCAACCCAGACCTGGCCGACCGTGAGGCCCCTCCCTCTCCTCACATTCCCATCCCTCCAAATTCACACTCCCCTCAACCCCCCCCTCTCTTTTCCTCACCGTCAACTTCCTCCCAAATCACCCCTCCTCCATCCCTGCTGCACTGGCCCACCTCTGATGAATACGATTTTGTGGCTCCAGGACCAGGCACCATTATGACCGGTATGTTTCCCTTTTAAACTATGGCTGTTTTTTCATTATTTTGATTTTGGTTGATGTTGTCCTTTTGCCTGTGCAGTTCAAAATTGTAAAGTATTTCTAATGTTTTTGATATATATCTTTGTGAAACAATGTCTAGGATGTTTTCCCCTTACACATATGACACATGTCCAAACACTCATACTTGTGTCTTTCTTGTTTACGGTACCAACAAATGTTGTATTTTTGCGTAGTTGTAACTCTCTTTTATGTTATTTTTGCCAAATATTTTTTGTCTTTGTTTTTCGACAATCTTTTTGTTTGGCATTCCTTTTGTTTTGTATTTTTTTTTTTCATCTTTTTTTGTATAGTCTGATTTTTTGGTTGTTTTTTCACATATAAATGAAGGTGTCATTTTAGTAATCCGCACATTTTTTTTACCCACAGAGGACCAGAGGCGTAACAAAGAAATTTATGCAGGCTTGCAGAACTTGAGGGGCCATGTAGTTGCCATGCTTGTGGCCTTGGATCACATTTTAGCGCGCCTGCGCCACTAATTATTTTATGTTTCCCTCCAAAAATTTATTTTGATTTATTTAAGTCTCATTCCTTGTGTGTAAATCTTAGATTGTTAAACCTTACATAAGTCTACTATTTGTCCCTGATTTTTAAAGAAATGTAAATGTGTTTGTCGAAAGCTCAGGTAAGTATGTAAGCTTGCACATTAAACACATAACAATACCAATAGGTTTGGAGAAGTAACCTCAAAATGTGAATATTTTTTGGTGTGGGTAATGTTAAATGTAAAGCTACCTGCTTAGGCCTATAATTGCAAACATACTGATTCACCATAATACCTTTGGTGTTTGTTTTTAGCAACAAAGCAGGGTACTAAACTTTTCCAAATAATAAATTACAGTATTAGGCATTAAGCAACTTTGCAGTTTTAGAAACAGGTTACACTTGGTTGTACTTTACGATGGAAATGGTTGGTGAATGTAAAATAAAATTTTAATGCACACAAATAACACCAAGTGAATACACACAATAAATTCAAAAATTCAAAACACACACAAGTCAAAAACACACCAAAACCCCCAAAAAAACACAATCAGGAACTGTTTGAAGAAGTAGCATGCCAACATGAATCCACAAATGAGGAGAAGAAATCATTGTTCCTGAAGTTATATCCAATGTGTCCACATAAAGTCATTTGTGTTGATCAGGTAGTAGGCATGGTTTTTTATGGTCATTTTAGAGATTAAAAAGAAATAAAAAAAAAACAGTTAAAAGTGTACTTTAAAATATTACATGTCTACATTGTGTCATTTTTAAACATTATGAGGAAATAATTACCTAAAAAATCTGGCCACAACTTCATCGCGTATGGCCCCCCCCACATACTGACCTCCGACCAACCTCGGGGGGCCGTCCTCAGGCAAGGCATCCTCTGGCTGCATTGGGACACCACTCCTTATGGCAATGTTGTGAAATATCCCACACAGGACCACAATTTTCGAAACCATAGCCGGCAAATACATGAGGTCGCCACCAGAGCGGTGGAGGCATCTGAATCGGCCTTGTAAAAGGCCGATACAGTGCTCCACCACCTGCCTGGTGGCTGTAAGTGTGGAATTATACTCACATTGTGGCCCTGGTGTGGGAGCCAAATAAGGAGTGAGCAGCCAGGACGTGCAAGGGTAACCACTGTCTCCTGTGAAAAAAAAAACATCAGGACCATTGTGTAACAAGCTTTGCATTGGTTTCAACAGAAGGTGTCAACTTACCCAGAAGCCACGCATCACCAGCTTGTAGGTTGTTTAATTTGTGCCAAATCCCTGATTGCCGGATGACGAAGGAATCATGTGCACTGCCGGGGATTTTGGCATTCAGGGACAGGATCTGGAGGGAAGCATCACATACCACCATTACATTCATCAAGTGAAAGTGCTTTCGGTTCCTAAATATAGCCTCCAGCCTTGCTGGAGGCTGAAGTGGTATGTGAGTGACATCCACAACCCCTATGATGTGTGGGAAGCCAGCTATTTGGTAAAAGTTAGCCTTCGCCACATTAAGGGAACCCATATCCAATGGCATTTTAATAAAATTATGGAGGTGTTTGAAAAGGGCCTGCATCACTGCCCTCAGGATCCTTGAAAAGGAGGATTGGGATATTCCCGCGACTATTCCCACAGTGGTTTGAAAGGATCCTGAGGCACAAAAATGTAACACTGACATTAATTGCGTAAGTGGTGGTATTGCTGTAGAACTGTCAATTTGCCGTTCAAGATCACTCTCTATTAATGAGAGAGTGTCTATGATGATTTGTGGTGGAAGACGGTATCGCCTTAGCACCTCATCATCTGGCATTCCAAATAGGGTGACACGTGTTCTATATATCTGGGGCCTTGCACGCCTACGAGGCCTACGCCTGGGACGAAGTTGAGGTTGGTCGGGTTCTGGAACCATGGCCAATATAATACGACCAACATCAACCTGAAATGTTAAGCAAGGTACTTATTGGTTTAGACAAATGTGTTAAGAAAAATATACTTATCTTTTCCAAGAAAACCAAAGATGCTTACAGGCCTGGGACGTGTCATGTGCAAATCAACCTACATTTCAAATTTAGAAATTTTTTAAGATATTAATGTAAAAAACTATGATTGTAAACAAATTACGAATTATAAAAAATAGAGAAGGGAGCACACATTAGTTCTCAAAATAGAATGCTACATTTAGTGTTAAGACATGATTTTACACTGAAAAAAGGAAAACACATTAGTACGCAATATAGTACGCTACTTTTACAATTAAATAAGGATACATTAGTTCGCTAAATAGTATGCTACTTTTACAGTTAAAACCACTAAAACATTAGTTCGCTAAATAGTACGCTACTTTTACAATTAAGTAAGGACACATTAGTTTGCTAAATAGTACGCTACTTTTACAGTTAAAACCACTAAAACATTAGTTCGCTAAATAGTACGCTACTTTTACAGTTAAAACCACTAAAACATTAGTTCGCTAAATAGTACGCTACTTTTACAATTAAATAAGGACACATTAGTTCACTAAATAGTACGATACTTTTACAGTTAAAACCACTAAAACATTAGTTCGCTAAATAGTACGCTACTTTTACAGTTAAAACCACTAAAACATTAGTTCACTAAATAGTACTCTACTTTTACAATTAAATAAGGACACATTAGTTCGCTAAATAGTACGCTACTTTTACAGTTAAAACCACTAAAACATTAGTTCGCTAAATAGTATGCTACTTTTACAATTAAATAAGGACACATTAGTTTGCTAAATAGTACGCTACTTTTACATTTAAATAAGGACACATTAGTTCGCTAAATAGTACGCTACATTTAGTGGTAAGACATGATTGTTCACAGAAAATACACAACATTACTTAGCGAAACATATGCTAAGACCAACACATCGGATTTGTAAATTCATGAAACCAAAAACACTTACCAAAAACAGACAAATATCCCAAAGTTCAAAAACTTCACTGGCTCACTGCCAAAATAACTGTAAAAAAATATATATATTAAAAACATTTATAAACTATCTACTATTCTTTTTTATGGTGGTTTTTTAAAATACTTACTCAAAAATTCAAATAAAAATAGCCAAACAATAAAAAAAAATGCAAACGGAAAAGAAAGAAGTAAGAAAAAAAAACAAAAGATCCAAAACAAAATGTCCTCCTTCTACTCAACAATCAGCCAACAATCCACTCCAACGCAAAACCTCCACACCTCGATTCGAGTCACACCAAGCCATAAATAGGCTTTATTTTCCCGCTCAAATTAAGGACGGACAATAGGAGCGCACAAGGAATGATGCGGCCGAATAATGCTGACGCATGTATAAAAACGTCACTGAAGGCCAAAATCGGTCTGCTACATTGAGAAAAAACAATGAGTACAGAGCAGCAAAGTAGTAGCCAACAGGTACCATGTAAGTGTTTATATTTTTGATGGGAACATGCATATGTTTATCATTACATTTTCAAACATTTTTCTTAAAAAAATATTAAACATTTTTAAAAAAAGGTGTGGAGGATGCCATGGAAGAGGTTGCTGGCCCTAATAGGCAAACTAATGCCAAAAAAAAAGGCAGCCACAATTCACAAGGAAGGAGATGGAGGTTTTGGTGCAAATGTGCAATGACAACCTGGCACAGGCACCAAGGAATATGGGTGCAACCCAGAGATGGAAACTGTGGGATGACATAGCCAGTAGTGTCAATAGGGTGGGTGAGTTTGAACGTTCAACCCGGGAGGTCAAACGCCGGTATGTAAAAACTACATTTTAGTAAAAAGTGTTTACATGTCCAAATACTGCAGGAATAATACCAACTTTTTAAACCACAGATGGAGTGACTTCAAATATCGGCTAAAGCAAAAACTGGCTGATAGGGCTAGGCATGCAGGGGGGACAGGTGGGGGTCCCACCCCTGTGTCACTGGAGTTCACAGATTTGGAGGAGCTGGGCCAGGGGTGTGTGCAGGATGAGGAGGTGTTTGGCATGTCGAACATGGATACCGACATGCCAGACTTTGCGGTTCCTCATGTTGCCCCTGGTAAATGTTGTAATGTTAACAACTCCGAAATGTGTTTTTGACAATATCTAGATTATAATGTTACTCCTTTCTCTTTTTTCTCACAGAGACACAGGCGGATGAGTCTGCTCCAGAGGGGAGCTTTGGCCACAGAATTTCTTCTGGCTCTGCAGGGGAGGAAGCAGTAGATCCGGCTGGGGACCCTGTGGCAGACAGTCCAGGGCATTCCCCCTCACAGGCAGTGGCCCTCCTCACTGATCTCAATGGTAAAACGGATCAGCAGACCGAGATTCTGCTGAGGCTGGACGCCAGTCTGCTATGGGTGGCGGACGCCATGGAGCAAAGTGCTGCGGCCAATGTGACCATTACTAAGGACCTGGCGGAAAATACTGGGGCCAATGTGCGAATAGCAAATGCCCTGGAGCAGCTCGTTCGCCAGCACATGTTGGAGCCGGCCTCCCTTCCTGCCGGAACATTAGGACTCTCCACCTCTGGCACAACAACAGCCATCCCTCCAAATGTGCCTATCCCTATGCCTAGTCCAGAGGCCACAACATCTGCCTCTGGCCAGGCCAGCCGAAGGACATCCCGGACCCGTTCAGGCTCCCTCCCTACCCCGGCCAAACGGGCCAAAAGGCGATGACAGCACTGGCTAATTTTCCCACAATCCATCTCTGTTTGCCCCATATTCCTTAATGCCCAAAACCTCCCTCTCCTTTCTTGTGAATTGTTTTTTAATGTTGTTTGTTTGTGGATTTCAAATGCCACTTATTTTGTTTGTGTGTTGCTAAAATCATTTGTTATTTGTTTTTATGTTATCAAGTTTTTTTTATGGAAAAAAATAAAATATAAAATAAATGCTTAAAAAAATAAAATTCAGTGGAAAATTTGCAAAATTCTATTGTTAATTTATTCCAAAACTGGTTAAAAGGTAATCCCGCAAACAATATTACCAACAATCCAACGGAAATATAAAAAACCAAGGGTTAAAAACAATTTATGAGTTTTAATTAACACTTAGCAAAAAACAAAAGGACGATTGTTTTCTTGGCCACAAAAAATTAAGAAAAATAACAAACATGCGTACAATATTGTTTCCCTAAAAAAAAACCATAAAAAATATTGCAAAAACACGCAAAATGAAATTAAATTTGTTAGCTAATTGATTGTATTACCCAGAAATTAGCAGCTGAGTAGTGTTTTTTAGCTACTAAAAAATGTCTATTTGCTAAACACCTTACAAGCATTTTTGCAATTCATAGATTATTGTTTTTGTGGCCTCAATTGATAAATCAGAATAACATCGATGTGCCGCGGGAAGGATGAAGAGACCATCGTCATTGCGGTAGAGAATACCAGACCACAAGCTGAGCGAGCAGTTTTAATGGAAAGTGGATCAGACAGTGATGTATCACTTGTTCCGTTCACATTGGTCGCTCGCATCAGATAATGTATGTACGCCCAAAAAACGCCTCGACACGCCTGCGTTTTCCCATCTCCACCCCCGTCACCGCCCCAAAACGGACTGTTCTGTCAATCACATTTGACCTGTCACTTCCTGTTCGCTGTTCGACGACCGACTGAAAAAACGATCGCAATCAGCCATACGCACATGCGCACTGTTACAACGACGCATGTGTGGTTGTACAACATCGGATGACTATGAGCGAGCGGCCACTTACGAGCGGCTCTGAATGAGGGCCTGTGTTTCTTTTTTCCTGACAAAATAATACAATTTCCACTTTTACATATTTAGGGAGACATTGAGGCTGATAGTGTAGGGTGTGTACAAACCCACGCGGTACTGGCCACAACCACACAGTAGTGGCCACACCTCCTTTGTCTCTCATAATAGACCCTTGATCATTTTCAACCCCAGGCCCATGTGGACCATAATCCTGACCTGTCTGCTAGAGATGGCTCTTTTACCTTTAAATATTAAACACATACCACATACACACACACACTTTTTAAAAAAAGTGTAAGTGGTTTTTAAATTGCTTTTGAGTCGGTCTGGGAGCTACAGGTTTTTTATTTCATTCTTATCACGGGTTTTGTTTCCCACTGATAGCTCCTGTACAGCTATAATCTAAAGCAAACAACAGGGTGGTCTTATTCTAATTGTTTTACAGCAGTTCAGAAGCCCTGACGTGGGAGTTTGCCCCAGGGAACTAGAAAGTGAAAATGTGGGTGGAGAGATAAACAGTTATAGCCAGCATAATCACATGTAAAAACCTGTATAATGAATATATCAATAAACATAGGATTATATGCAGACTAGCCTTAATATAATAAAATAAAATAATATGCTGTTATACAGTGAAAGTTTTTTTTTTTTTTGTGATAGTGTCTCTTTAAATATAAGGGATTGGTACAAAATAAAATGGCACTTAATGGTTTCCACATTTATTGTCTAGGAATTAAGCAGTAGTCATCTAATCATATCTTGCTGCATTCACCTTCTGGGGACAATTCAATTCAGCGCCTTGTGCTGCCGGACATCACTGCAATATTCTGATGTGCACATTGTTGCTTATTATGGTAGGCAATATTTCCCCCTATTCACCTATGGGGTGTGCGGGAAAAATGAGTGAAGATACTGGTCAGGTACAGGCTTTGCCTGACTGTTCCGATGGCACTCCAGACATATCGCTATGAATAGAATTGCCCCCTGCTCAGCCTGTGTACCCAGGGTATAGGCTATGCTAATATTTAAATTGTGATAATACCTTTAGTTTGCAGCACAGTGAAAAGTGAAAATGAGCGACAAATGATAGAGATAAATTCAGCTCTAGCACATATGGATATTTATAAAAAAAAACAAAAAAAACAGTGATCAGAAATTTACATTCAAAAGTGCATCCGCACAATATACATTAAAAAATATAGGCCTGATTCAGTTCCGCATGCAAATGCCATCGCAACTGCGATAACTCACGGATTGCAATTGCGAAAATATGCTAATGGCTCACCCACTGCCCAGTGCTTACAGACGCCCACTGAAAGCATCTCACATTGACGTTGAAGCACAAAACCGGAAACATCGAACACAGTTCAGGCGGCCATCAGCTTTCTCAGTGAGTCTATGCCGTCGCAGACATAGTGAGTCTCCAGGCACACAGAGGGCTCTCCTGCTGTGAGCAAGGATGCAGTGGCTATATACATAAAACATATATCAAATCACTGAAGATTGCAGATCTAACCAGAACATAATTTATGTATCTCAGGGATGTGGTTAGGACAGTGGTTCCCAAACTTTTTTGAATCACGGCGCCCTAGTTCATCATCATTATTTTCACGGCACCCCTAAGCCAAAAGTTTGTTATTCAGGAATTCAGAAAAAAATGTAGTGAAGTAGTACAGTGAAGTAAATTGTGCTCACCTGTCACCCTTAGGTTTGGTTATATAGTGGTGGACAGGTGTGTGCACATATTTACATTACATTGGCCATAAAGAATTTGATTTGGTGCTGGACCACCAACCTGAGGCACCCCTGCAAGTGTCCCACGGCACCCCAGGGTGTCACGGCGCACAGTTTGGGAACCACTGGGTTAGGAGGTCGATATTCACCATATCCGTAGTGAGTATATCAAACAGACAATGCCGGCGCTAGGATCCCGACATGGATGTAATGCTGCTACAAGCATTTTAAAAGTACAGGTTTTATTACTTTATACATGTGGCTGATCGAGGATCTTAAATTTTTTTATTGATACACTTATTAGTAGTCCAGTATTTTTTTTTCAGCTACAAGCGGCGGTATACACTAGATATAATCCGCTCTGTTGTTTTCTGACTCTCTCTTATTCTTCCAAAAAGAGAGGAGATGGGCACTAGCAGTAGTGGCCTGGTACTAAAAGGTGGAAAAGGTAAGGTTACGGTAGGCAGAAGAAGGTGGAATTGGCACTAGGGAGATGGGGTATTGATGGGGAAAGTTGTAGTTGACAGAAGGAAGATGGTGTTGGTATTAGGGGTTGTAGGGAGATGGTTTTGAAAAATAAAACATATTATAGTTGGCAGTAGGAAGGTGTTATTGGCAGTAGGCTAATGGTACTGAAAGTTCAATTTAGCAGAATGAAGGAGGTATTGGCAATAGGATGATGATACTAAAAGGTTGAAAAAATTCTAGTCGGCAGATGGAAGTTTGTATTAGGAGTAGGCTGATGGTACTGTAGGACAATAAAAAATCTAGTTGGCAGAAGGAAGGTGGTATTGGCAGTAGGCTAATGGTACTAAAAGGCAGTAAAAGTTCTAGTAGAAGAGGGAAGGTGATATTGTCAGTAGACTAATGGTATTGAAAGATGGGAAAAGATCTAGTTGGCAGAAAGTAGGTAGTATTGGCAATAGGCTGATTGTACTGCAATATGGAAAACGTTCCAGTTGGCAGAATGAAAATGGTATTGGCAGTAGGATGATGGTACTAAAAGGTTGGAAACATTCTAGTCAGCAGATGAAAGTTTGTATTGGAAGTAAGCTGATGGATCTCAAATAGAGGGAAGTAGTTCTAGTAAGCAGGAGGAAGGTGGTAGTGGGTGTAGGCTGATGGTACTGAAAGATGGGAAAAGTTCTAATCAGCAGGAGGAAGATGGTATTGGCAGTAGGCTATTGGTTCTCAAAGAGGAGAAAAGTTCTAGTCAGTAGGAGAAAGGTGGTATTGGCAGAAGGGAGCTGGAACCAGAAGAATGTAGAATATAGTTAGCAATAGGAAGGTTATTTTAGCTGGAAAGTAACAATGCGCAGTGCACTATGAAGACATGTAGAAATGTAAAAATATACTATTCCTTTTTGCACATTACATCTAACCTTGTGTGACTCCACTACCAATGATAGATTTCTTAACTGAGTGGAAGTGTTTGCTACTTTATAAAATACACTTCTCTGTCGTTTACTAACCTGCATTTTAGGCACATTGATGTACAAGTCATCATAGCAGAAAATGCTATCAGTAAACCTTCATAAAATCAGCTACTCTAACACAAAGTAGATTATTGCAAAAAATCATAACTTTTTAATATGTTCCAAATACTACTTTTATTTTTGATATTGTTCAGTGACTGTTGCATGATGTGACATTATATAATTTTATAAAAATAAACAAATACAAAAAATTTTCCTCTGCCAGCGAGAAATTTATGTAACTAACTATTAATTAAACGTAACCTAAATAGTAGTTCCATGGGCTATTCCAATGCACTGCAGGACTGTGTTTTGCCACTTTGGGTTCAGTAAGTGAAACAAACTTTGACAATTTTGGATTTTATAGAATAACATGGCTCAAAAACTATATGTTTTGTCACATGAAAGAAAAAGCGTCCTACAAAACTTGTATATTTATGTGTAAGCCTAAATCTTTTCCTTGTGTTGGGTTAGAACAACTGAAGGCCATAGCACTGTGTTAAGATGACAACTCCAATACCCCTGACAGGATGAAGAAAATTGTGAATGATTGGATTCCAGCTGTGTTTTACAATACCAAGAGATAGCATGGTGTGAAGAGTACTGGTCAATAATTTGCAGATAAATCTTATTTCCACAGCACTGCATATTCATGGCTATTCTTTCTCTGGCTGAGAACATTTTGCTAAGTAATATTACTATTACTCTTAATTGCTATAGTGCCAAGTATTATACATACTGTTTAGTGAATGTTTATTAATTCATTCACATCAATTACTGCACACGTCCCATACCGCAGGCACGCAAGCAATGGGGACAATATAGTTAGACATTAAATAGCCTACCCATATGTTTTTAGCCTGTGGGAGGAATTTAGAACACCCACAGGAAATCTACATGGACCTAGGAAGAACATATAATCTCAAGGCTGATAGCACCCTGGTCATATTCGAACCTGTGGTCCTGGTGTCATGAAGTAACAATTGTAACCCCCCCAAAAAAGAAACAAACAAAACATTATTTTATGCATATAGACACAAAGCAGTGCATGATGAGGTTTTATAGATTGGTGTTACATGCAAATAACTTTAAAATTCGTACAAAACTTATGTGTGATAAGCTATTTTACATGTGTTTTGGACAAAAATACAACTACGTATGAATGCAAATTTATAGGCAACAGGATAAATTCCTAGGAGTAAATTTACTAAGCGCTGCTGCTTTTTGGCGCGTCTAAGCCCAAAATTGTAAACGGCAATGATGTTAAAACCAAAACACTTAATTTTTTTTAATATCATTGTCATTTTAAATGTTGGGGTTATAGAAACCGAAGGGTGTTGACTTACAAAATATTCAATTGAATATCAAACTCATTATTTTATTTATTACCAGTTCTATTTTTTTTATAGGAAAAAGAACAAAGAAATTGGTACTTCCCTAAAGTTACAAGTTGATACAAGATTTATGATAGCTTTCATTGGGCTCGATTCAATTCAACGTGAATTGAATAGCGCCGGGAGGGAGCTCCCGGAGATATTCAATTCTGCGCGCTGTTAGGTCGGGGAATGCCTGACTAAACTTCCCGGCGCGATGCTGTTTGCACTGTGCTAAGGGTAGCAAACAGCATCGCTTTTGTAAGATTTCTGCTCGCACCCCAGGAGGGATGCGAGAAGAAATCCTTAGTCAGGGTTAACAGCACGCTTAATTGAATAGCTCCGGGAGCACCTTCCCGGTGGTATTCAATTCACGCTGAATTGAATCAAACCCATACTCTGATACTTATTTTAGCAATTTCTGACATTGGGCCTGATTCAGACCCACTCGCGAGCGGCTGTCCGCTCGCAAGTGGGTCGATGTTATGCACTGAGCATGCGCACGACGGAGGGAGCTCCGTCGTGCGCATGCGCCAGACGCGACGAGCGAAGGAAAGTCCTTCGCTCGTTGTGTCCGATCAAAGGGGGCGTGCTGTCAATGTTGATTGACAGCACGCCCCCTTTGGTGGGCGTGCCTCCCTGACGGGGGCGTTCCCATGGGAACGCCTCCCGTCAGAAGCCGGCCCACTGACATCACTAGTGATGTCAGTGGGAGTGATTTTGGCTCTGATAGAGCCAAAATCACTCCGGAGCTTGCGGTTGAAAACCTCAACCGCAGGCTCCGGCTCGCAATTTCGATGGTCGCGATGTTCTTGACCATCGCAGCCATCACAAAGCACGCTCGTATAGCCTGTGGGTGGTGACCCACAGCTATACGAGCGTCCAGGAGGACGCTCCATGAAAATGGAGCCCGGCCCTCATTCAGAGCGTGCGCTCTGCTCAGAGCGTACGGCTCTGAATGAGGGCCATTATTCACTAATTTTCTTCCTGTTCCAAAACTATTTCTAATAAATAAAGAAATATGAAAAAATATGTAAAAAAAAAAATTCTGGTACTGTGTCCCGTTTAGTATCATCAGAAATAAAAATAGCTTATTGCTAATGCAGCCTGAATATGTGTCAGCCACGGCAACAGGTTTGGGAACGTCTTCCAAACTGAATATAGTCAATGAAGCTTAGATGATAACAAAAAAAAAAAAAATAATAATAATAATAATAATAATAATAATAATAATAATAATAATGATTTGCCTATTCTGGAATGAGTTAGTAAGGGAACCAATCTATGTAAATTACTGTTACATACAGTAAATATGTTATCTAGCACTTGTCTAACAGTTGTTGGGATGCTTTTTTTTACCATTAATTTAATCTATGACTACCTATTTTTCTCCCTGTGATTTTTGGTTTTTAAAGAAAACATATTCTTTAGTTAATTCTATTGATAAAAAATATTGCTAAAAGACTAGCAGAAAAAAAAACTCAAAGCAAGGAAAGGATAAATATCTGGTTAAGCGTGTAAAATTCATTGTGACAAGTAAAGGAAATCGTGAGAAAAAAAAGGAAAATAAAATAAAAGGAGAACCAAAGTTTGTGTCGGTACTACATTTTCCCAACTTTATAAAATCTAAAATAAAGAGTAATCATAAATGACTTAATGAAGAAAAGAACACTGATGAGAGACTTGTTGATTTAACCCTTTAAAATAGAGATTCTTGGGAAAAAACAAGCAGATTAATGTGTTCCAGGCCTTCCTAAGTACTGAAAAAGGTTAAGACGCTTTCATCACGGTTTTTTCTGGGAAGGCTCTGTAGACACAATAGAGATTACAAGTCTCTTTGATGAAGTCTCTCTCATTTGAACCTGTTTCTCTTTCCCCCATGAAACTAAAGATAATCTCCCTGAAATGAACATTTCCCCTTTTGAATGATGGCTCAGACAAATGATAAGGGTTGAAAAAGCAGACACACTGACAAAAGGAAAGCAAAAACATCCAAAAAAGTAAAAGCAGAAGATTAGCTATTATGACATCTAATTGAAATACAGAGTGGGTTACTCTGTGGAAACCAAAACGAGTCATCTGTGAGCATTCACAGACTCAGCAAGACGCTGCCTTCCAGCCCTAGATCTCCATGTGTATAATAATGTCATCATTTTATTTATTCCTATTGCTCATTATTTTTACAAATTTTTGTTATAAGTTTCTGTTACTGTTTACTACTTCATTGCTGGCTAAAAACAAATTTCAAAATTGGAATTAAATCACTTTTTCTGCAATCCTTAATGTTTAGAAGCCACAACAGTATACACTTTACATTACATTAAACTTGTTAAAATGTCCCCTGTTTTTCCATGCCTGTATTACTCAATAAAATTTGATGAAGTCTCGTCTCAGATTAGAGCATTTCTGCTGGCTGAAAAAAACTTGCATTCATTTTATTATAGTACAGAGGGCCTGATTCAGAGCCGGACGCTCTGACAAGAGCGCTCGCTCTGAATCAGGGCCCTCCTACCTATTATTGGAGCGGCCTCCTGGCCGCTCGCATAGCTGTGGGTGACCACCCACAGCTTATGCGAGCGGCCAAAAAGATGGTCGCAATGGTCAAGACCATCGCTACCATCGGGCTTGCAACAAGACCCTGCGGTAAGGTCTCGCTGCCGCAAGCCCAGGAGTGCTTTTGGCTCTATCAGAGCCAAAAGCACTCCCACTGACATCACTAGTGATGTCAGTGGGGCCGGCCCCAGATGGTAGGCGTTCCCATGGGAACGCCTCCGTCTGGGCAGCAACGCCCCCGGCACGCCCACCAAAGGGGACATGCTGTCACTCACCATCGACAGCACGCCCCCTTTGTGGTACGAGACCCATAGCGACGGCTTGGCCGTCACTATTCGGGTCTCGCACATGCGCACAACGGAGCTCCCTACGTCGTGCGCATGTGCACTAGGGCACCATCAACCCGCTTGCGAGCGCTCAGCGCTCGTGAGTGGGTCTGAATCAGGCCCAGTGTTCACTTCTGACAAACTCAACAGAAAAACATCAGGTGAAAATGTATCACATTTTTTTTTGCAAGAAGAAAAGTGATTAAACTGTATTTATCTTATCCTTGTGAGTGGACACTGGGCTCTTGTAACACTGTCCTGGATATATAACAGCAGCATTTGGAATGACTGTAGCTGCAAATATATATTAGTGTGACATATTTTTGTAGACATTAAATTAATACATAAGATAAAGTAAAATAAGTAAATTAAAGCACTTCTGTAAAAGAAATGATACATAAAACTTAATTACAGTATATGCATTGATTACAAAGAATGAACAAGCTAATTACTTGTATGAGGTTATTTGATTTGTGGTTCGAAATCTGCAGCTCGCGTTTGCAATATGGGCTTACCATTTCAGTATCTCCATTCACAGAAAATTGTCAGATATTTTTTTTAAACACTATACATAATATTTATCATTAATAAAAAAAACTTTTAACATTTTTTTTTCATCAAACTTTGAACATGATTGTAGTTAAATCTCGCCATTCAAGGTTCTTAAATTAAAAAACAAACAAACATCAAACTGTATAAATTTTACCTTGATCGTGTTAAATCTTGTTTCTATAAATTCATATGCACATGGTGGAACAGCATTGAACATGGTTTAACCACCTCAAACATGGGTAATTCTGTTTGACTTTTATCGAACATAGCTACATTTCAGAATCATTTGTACAATTTGAGCATTTTTTACCTTTTAAATCAAATTTGTCAAATCAATTTAAGAATGGAAATGTGGTCGGTTCAAGTATTCCTCAAATCTAGATGTATTCTGCTTTAACTGAAAGTTATTGATTTCATTGCAGAACACTTTCATTAGTAGTCAGGTGTGAGGGATAGAGGGTAAGGGCAATGGCACTGTGGTTCCCTAGTGTGTCCATGGTCTAAAGATGGATATCAGAGAGGTAGGTAGAGGGACAAAATGCAGGAAGAATTTCAGGTACGGCCCAGAAATGTCACTTCAGTCTCTCAGAAAAGAACTGCAGAAGCCTTACCTGAGAATGCGTTGGTCTCGCACACGTGGAATATAGCCCTGTCTGGGACTTCACAAAATATGCGCTGAACCTGCGCACAATCAGAAAAGACACCTCTCTACTCAGAGGGGTGACCTGGGATTGCCGGATCCCATCTTCTCCTACCCTGCAGTAGTAGTAGTTCCGCAACTAGTATTCGGCAACATTTAACAGTTCTCATTATTGAATGTAAAGAAAAATGTGCCAAAGTGCAGCATCTTTCCAGATTAAGAAACCTGTGCCTGAACAAACTGATGATAAGAAGATATTTCAAATGTGTTCCAAAGAGGAACTATATTCACAAAACAGTTATTTGCATTTATCAGGAAAGAAAAATCAGCCAAAAAGTTGAGTTACTTCCACAGACAGCACTGAAAAAATGTGTTTTTAGTCCAGCTTTTTAGTATTCAGACAAAAAAAAATTAACCCTAGTGTATATATGTGTGTGCGTGTACATGTGGTATATATATATATATATATATATATATATATATAGAGCCTGATTCAGAGATGTGCGCAATGCCAATACTCACGGAGTTGAGCGATTATTGGTAAACTGTGCATGCCTCTAAGTCGCACTGCGCACCACAAGGTTGGACCTTGACGTGTTTTTCCCCTGCACTGCCTTTTGAAAAAAAACCCTTGGGAGTGGGGAGAAACACGTCAAGTCCCGACCTAGTGGATTGCTTTGTCAGCCTGTTTGCCATTTGTCACTCAAACACGCCATTGAGTTGATATTTGTGGCATTCTATATTTCCCGGATTACACTTTACAGGGAGCGGCAGGACAAGTGGAGCTGCTGGAAAGTATTATTTCATCACATCTCTCTGGTACCTGTGGGGGTCTCTGCAGGTGCTAGATACACTGTGCTGGGCACTACATTTCCCAGCATTCCCTTACCTAGTGAGGTCAGGGGCTGCTGGTGCAGCGCGGCCATACACAAGACGCTGAAGCGCAATACAAGCCGGGATTTGCCATCATTGTGCAAGCCACACAGGAGACTCGGTGTGGGTCTATACAAGCATTAAGGAGCCTGAAGATTTGGAACTTCGCACGGGACACTTATCACCAGTCTTTACAATTGGTGACTATATAACTTTGCACATAAGGATATATTTACATGCCGGAAGTTTTTTGCATTATATATGGATATGGTTGTATTCATGCACAGGTTATAATCCAATACCATCAGATATATATGTCCCATATATCTATCGGGACCTTAATTGTGCATAATATTGTATTTATCTCCAGTCATATTATTACTGATGGCAATATTGCACACTGTTTATTAATGTGTTTTAAAGGGATGAACTGCAGTTCACATGTATGTTGAATAAATGATTCTAATTGTTTATATCCAACAGCCTTGGGGATGGTTGTAGTAGGTATTACCGCCGGACGCAGGGGCGGCGGTTCAAATCCCGACAGCGGCAGCTCGGGAAGGGTGAATATCCCAATTGTCCCTAAGGTAAGTATCTCTAACCTAATTCCCCCCCCTAACCCTAACCTCCCCCCCAAGTGACTAACCCTAATCCCCCCTCTAAGTGCCTAAACCTAACCCCCCCTTCCCCGCTCCCTAAACCTAACCCCTCCTGGGGGGGTGCCTAACCCTAACCTCCCCCCGGGGGTGCCTAACCCTAACCCCCCTTCACCTAGCCTAAACCTAACCCCTCCTGGGGGGGTGCCTAACCCTAACCACCCCCCGGGGGTGCCTAACCCTAACCCCCCCTTCCCCTAGCCTAAACCTAACCCTCCCGGGAGGGGGTGCCTAGCCCTAAGTCCCCCCGGGAGCCCTAAACCTAACACCCCCACCTCGCGCAGCTGCCCGCGGCCGGCTTACCTTCGTTCGGTATGACGGGCGTTGGTCTTCCGGCGTCTGGTTAATGACAGGTGTTCAGTTTTCGACGCTTGTCATTAGTACCACGTCGGGATTAGAAAGTCTGGTAGCCGGCGGTCGGCATTTAGACCGTCGGCTTCCAAACTACATCCCCTTGGGGATCATTGTATAGTTATTGGCGCAGACACTTTCACTATTTCTTTTACACATATGGATGTACGAGATAATGTACAAAGCATATTTTTAAACAGGACATAGAACTCACAGAGTACATCACATAACTGCACAGTGGAATCGATTCTTTGGTGTAGGCAGCTTAGATTCAGTCGCAAATAACCAATGTCTAGCGGTCTGCGCATGCAGTACGCAAATTGTCGTGATACTGCTTTGACGCCGGTCACAGTGTAGAAGTAACTTGCAGTTTGATAGACAAGCTGCAAACTTTTGGGAGTGGAGACCGGGACTGTTGTTGAAAACAGAGGCGCCATTTTGGGGGAGTGCTCAAGCCAGCGACTGTGTCTTCGGAAGCAGATTCACCTTCCCCAACAGCTTAGTTGAGGTGGACATTCTGGGCAACCTTATGGTTGCTCAGATGTCCGATGATTGGCGCGATGGTCGCGATGTTTCTCCGATGCTGCATCTTCAGATGTATGCAGCAGATCTGAGAAGCCAGAGGTGGGCTTCTCATTACACAAGATGTCACCTGCAGCATCTGCATAACTTCTCAGCTCTGCTGCAGCCGTGGACGCATCACATACCTGGACTGCGTCCACCTCTGAACCAGGCCTAGTGTTGCAGTGATGAAAACATAAGCAGAATAGTTATATAATTTAAAGAGAGAACTGATCTTTTATTAATCCTTTTTTCATCTGTATTTATAAAAAGAGAACGAAACATGCGCCTATAGCTTTGGCACACGATTACATGTTACTTGTCTGGAACAAACTAAGATTGATAAAATATATGGCACATGGTCTATATGACATTCACACATGAGTGCTAATGGATTTTAATTCAGTATTTTACTTATACCCCTTTTACACCAGTCACGGGTCTGACCCTGGATTTGGAACAGGTTTCCAACCCGGATCAGACACAGGACAGGCCCATTTTACACTGGCACGCTAATCCTGGGTATGCCCAGGTAGCACCGATCACACCGAAGCCGGGCCTGCAGTAACCCGGTTGCTTTGAGATTATGTATTCTCCAAGCACCATTGAACCTGGCCTATCGGGTAGCATACGGCACGACCAGGGTCATCGTGACCAAGAATATAGATAACATAAAGATAAAAAGCATTACACAGTGCCAGGCAGCAGCTAAGCTGCATAGGCAAGTATTGGGGTATGCATAACTATGATGACAAGAACCTAGTATGATAGTCAGTATTTAGACCACATCTAGAATATTGAGCCCAATTTTGCTCATCCTTTTCCAAAATAAGAGGCTACTGAGCATACCAAAGGCAGGCAACATCATTAATCAAGATTATTAGTATTTCTAAAAGATTGAACTGGGGTAAATTTACTTAGATTTCAGTTTTGTCATTTTTAATCTCGATTTGACTCGCTGAAACTCAGGTGATTTTAGTCTTCTGAAACACTAAAATTTACCAAGAATCGTCTTTTGCTGAGAGTGTGTTTTCTGATGGTGAAGCAGTTTGAGATTTCTCACTCAAGTTGCAATTTAATAGAGATTTCTCACCCGAGTTTGCAGTGTGTTCTCTCTGCCAAACTCTCCCGAACAAGCAGCCTGCACATATCAGTGAGTTACAGTCAGGTTCATAAATATTGGGACATTGACAGAATTTTCATATTTTGGCCTCTATTCACCACCACAATGGCTTTGAAATGAAACAAACAAGATGTGATTTAACTGCAGACTTTCACATTTAATTTGAGGGTAATTACATCCAAATCAGGTGAACGGTGTAGGAATTACAACGTTTTCTATATGTAAGTACAATTTTATTACATGCACCTACCTACTACACTCACACATACTTATCTTCTGCCAGATGTTCTGGCCACTTCTCCAAGTAGAATTCCAATTGGTGTACCTGTAAAAAAAAATCCTATACTCACATCCGTCCTTGCGCTAGTCTTTGTAGCATCCCCAGGTCTTGGCAAAACAATAAACGACACCCGTGCCATGTCGGACATGTTTCAGAGTGTCAGGCACATGGGTTACAGTCAGTCAGCGGCCACTACATGTAGAGCGGCCTCTGATTGGCTGGCAGGGCATGTGAATTCCAGAAGAGTCACATCTTCTTGCATACCGTGCTGTATAGGTATATGCGGTCACACATAAATCTATACATGTCCGACTTGGCACAGGTTCACTCAGTTTTTTGTGTTGCCAAGACCCTGGGATGCTATGGAGATCAGCGCAGGGAATAAGGTGAGTATAGGATTGTTTTTACAGGTACACACATTGGAATTCTACTTGGAGAAGTGGACAGAACATCTGGCTGCAGGTTAGTATGTGTGAGTGTGGTAGGTAGGTGTATGTAATAAAATTGTACTAACTACAGTGTGTGTGTCTTGTGGTTTTTTCACTATTTTTTTTTTACAGCGGGGGTACGGGTGCTGGCCGCCTGCTGGCACTTGTAGTTCCACAAGTGCCAAAGGGCAGGCATGCTGGCACCTGTCGTTCCACGGTAAAAAACAATAATTTCTAACTATATTCACTACTATTACTCCCGTACCCACAGCCCAGGTGTGCGGGGAAGAGTCCCGGGCTGCAGCCTAAGCCTAGGGTGCTCGGGAGAGGGGGGACCCTTTTATGGGGGGCCCCATCTCCCCTGAGAACTCCGTTTTGGGCAGACTGGCTTGGAGTGATAGTGCTTTGGTTGGGGAGACCTCTGGCTGTGGCATTACACCCCGGCTGGATTTGAGTCCGGTGCTGGTTTTAGAAATAGGGGGAACCCTATGCAATTTTTTCTCCATATTTTTAAAATCAGGACAGGCTCAGTAGCCCAGTGCTGTTTCCTAAGATATGGGGTAATCCTACTCATTTTCCCCCCCGTATTTTTAGGAACCAGGACTGGCTGAGCAGTCCGGGGCTGGTTATTCTTTTGGAAGGGGGGGGGACTCTACGTAATTTTTAAAAAAAAAATATCCCTTTGGATAAGGTTTACATACACTAATCACACTGATCTGTGTATATTTCTTTCAAACTCGCAGCTTAGGAGGTGGTCTATTTGAAACTCCATTTTAGCTGCAAGTTTGCTACACTTACACCTACGATTGTAATCTCGATTCTAGGTAAATTCCCGAGTTGTATCTTTTTCATGAAAAGTACTTCAGAGTTTGGCCGATGGTGAGATCATTTGAGTTTGTAATCTCACCCGTGTTTTTCAGTGAAGAGAGAAATCTCACCTGAGTTTGCCTTTAGTAAATTTGTGAGTTGAAAAAAATGCCTAAACTCACATGAGATTGCAATCTCGACCAAACTCGAATCTTAATAAATTTACCCCTTTGGATCTGTGGCTTTTCTTCAATTCTACAAGCTATGTAATTATTTAACAGTGATGTTATTCTTTACAATTCATAAACAAATGTTCCTTTCCAATCTGGAAGCAATTGTATCAGTAAGCACAGTTAATAACAGGCAATGTCATTAATCATTATTTATTTAGCTATTATTTTCACAAGTTGATACATAAGTAAATTTGTACACTTTTGATCTCACCACCATACACCACTTTGTCTCCCCAATTCCTTGTAGTTATCAGAATTCAGCTGCAGGTTGCCCTTTACTGCAACTGATAAAGGAGGGAGCTGACCCATCGTCATACAAACGCCACATATTATATATTTCAATGGCATCGCTATCTGCTACCAGCAGCTGCCCAGTGGAGGTTCGTGGAAAAACAGGGTCCCCACTAAAGGCGCAATCGGGCGGGGGGGGGGGGGGGTGAATGGGGGTATCTCTAAATGCATGAAGTAAGTTATAGCAACCTCTTTTATATTGCAATTATGGTTCAGGATATCATGAGTCATTGGGGTCAATCCTATTATGTGCGAAGGGTGCGAGTTGCTTTTGCAATGGCGTAAAAACGCCGGCAATGGACTGGCACCTCACACACTTCGCAGCCCGATTCGAGCCCGAATTAGCTGAATTTTGCTCAGTGCCCTATGGGGCTGCGAGTAAAATTCAGCAAATCCAGGCTGCCGTAAAGTGCGGCCTTTGCCGCAATGACTCCAACCAGCGAGATCATTGCGGCTAATAGGATTGAACCCATTGAATTCTCATTTTTCCCATTCTATTATATTCCAAGTTGCTAAGCGGCGGTGTACACTGGACAGTGTCTAAGCACAGAAAAGATAAAAATAGCAGTTTATTTTGCATGGGCCGAGAAGTTGCTGCAAAACACTTTGATTGGCGTTCATGCAGAGGACGGGAACGTGTGAATTAATTCAAAATGTCATCTGAATTCCTTATGACACAGAGAGTAAAGGAGATGAAATAGGATCTATTCTAGGTGAACCTGGGAAATGTCCTTTTGTGTCAACAATAATTTGATGCTAACAAACAGACATTCACACGTTTGGGCCGCAGAAGTCAAGGGTCACAAGAAATGATAACATGTATAGTACTAATCTAAAACAAAGTTGAAAGAATGTCTAAGGGTCACATACTTGATAATTTAGGACAATATAAACAATTCTAGAACACAAAACTAAATGTATCAAACAATGGGAGTAAGAGGTTGCACTTTTCCAATGAGCTAAGTGAACTTTTATCAAGGTCTCTGTTTAGCTGTTGTGAATAACTTGCTGTGGAATGTTAACAAAACTGATCACACACCAAAATTCTTACAATAATGTCTGCATATAAAAGTGTTGCATAATCCTACGCCTTCAGCTGTGTACTACAGTACTACAGTATTTTATCATGTGTGATTTTACAGCAACTTGTTATTACTGATATTATCTACTAACTCTTTCCTTATGGGCACAGTGAGACAAGATACTGGACAGCTGATGGTGAATTGAAGCAGGATGCTGACTATATATGGGATAAGACACTACTTACTGTAATTTATATGGCCATAAAAAAAAAGTACAGGGCAATAGGTTGAATGCTTTTATATAGGTCACAGAAATCTGAGCGTTTAAAATCCAAAATAATTTACTGCTAGGGTTCATTACTCCTTATAATACACAAGTTTTTCTAATGAACATTTAAGTGATGACATCAGAATTGATTATAAGCAAATCCATCAGAACTCGCTGTTTATACATATATTATTCACATAATTTTACACATATATTAACAGCACTTGTGTATTGTAATGGAATAATGTGACCTCTATTCTATAAGGTTGAAATCCTTTATAATCTGCTATAAATCATATGATATTCTACATTATGTTATTATTATTATTATTATTATTATTATAATTATTATCCTTTTATGCACTGTTAATAACACCATGCTAACTTGCAGTGTGCATTTTGGCTTTGGGAGGAAACTAGAATTCCTGGAGGAAAATCCCGCAAGGTTTTTTAAATAAATGTCACACAGCATCTGTATTACTGAGCAGCCTCATAATACAGACAGCGAGATGATTACATACAGTAACTACTCTAAAATTACATAGATATTATTTATAGTATGTGTTTTTATGCCTTTGGTTTCTTGTTCACTTATTTGTTTTTGTACTTTGTAAGGCGCTGCGTAACACTTGTGTTACCATATAAATAAATCATAATAATAATTATTATTTTCTTATGCGACTCGCAGGAGGATCCGCAACATCTGCAGCCCACAACTTATTACATAAGCCCCATAATGTGAGTACTCTCTTAAATTTAGAATATAAGCTCTTACGAGCAGGGCCCTCTACCCTCTTGTGCTTCTCCCTACTGTACTTTCATCTACTTCTTACTCCCCACTAGGGCACCTAACACTTGGTTACTTTGCTTTGTTGCTTATCTGGGTGTTATGGTCGCTAATGTAGCAATGTATATTATTCATGTTCCTTGTCCTGTATTGTATTGTACTGTAAGTCACTGGTCAACCTATTTGTTTATGTACTTTGTAAGGCGCTGCGGAATACTTGTGGCGCCATATAAATAAATGATAATAATAATAATATTAGAATATGGAACTATCTAGGACAACAAATTAATTCAATTATTACATTTACAAAGAACCAAAGTAACTGGCTGGATGTCTGTTATAAATCTGCTGACTTGTCAATTGATCAATTAACAATTATACAATTTTGTTTTTTTGTTTGTTTTTTAAAAACAACTAGCTTTTTACTCTCAGAATTCTTTGGCTTCATCCCGCAAGAAAACTTGGGATATTCATTATTATGGTCAATGAAATGTCAGTCAACTGATTAGGGGGATTTAGATTGTCTTATATCTACTGGTGCCTGTACAATATAATTCACATCTTCCGCCAGGCGTTCGGGCATTATCCTACTCATCCGTTCCACATATTTCTTATCACGAAGACATTCCAGACAATAAATAATAGCTTCTGTTTCAGACGATAAAATCTTTCCATTTTGTTGTATCCAGAAATTTCATTTTCATTTATGATACAGTACTGTGCAAAAATTTTAGGCAGGTGTGGTGAAAATTCTGCAAAGTAAGAATGCTTTCAAATATAGAAGTGTCAACAGTTTATATTTATCAATTAACAAAATGCAAAGTGAATGAACAGAGCGGTACAATAATGGGTTGTGGAGGTTCCTTACAAGTTTGGGGCTGCATTTCAGCAAATGGAGTTGGGGCTTTGGTCAGGATTAATGGTGTCTTGAATGCTGAGAAATACAGACAGGTACTTATCCATCATGCAATGCCAACAGGGAGGCGTCTGAATGGTTAAAAATTTATCCTGCACCAGGACAACGACCCCAAACATACAGCCAATGTCATTAAGAACTATCTTCAGCGTAAAGAAGAACAAGAAGTCCTGGAAGTGATGATATGGCCCCCACAGAGCTCTGATCTCAACATCATCGAGTCTGTCTGGGGTTACATGAAGAGACAGAAGGATTTGACCAAGTTCTGTGGTGTCTGACCCTAGCCCTCCCCCCTAGGGATGCCTAACCCTAACCTCACCCCCAAAACCTAACGCTAACCCTACTAACTTACCTAAACCTAACCCTCCCCCCCTGCGGCTAACACTAAAGGCACCCGGGCTTACCTTTGTTCGGGCACGCATCCTCCTGAATTCCGGCGTCAGGATTAAGATAGGCGGCTGCCGTATTGTGACCGGTGCCTGCAGGTCTCATAACTACATCCCAGTGAAATTCTATTACTGTTAGTGATGTATTCTATATACAGTAGGGTCAAAATTATTGAGGTTTTAACAAGCTTTACAAAAACATGCTTCAATAAACTTTCTTAATATCGAAATTTGTTGCTAAGGTGATAAAACAAATCATAAATTTATATGCATGATGCATTCAATTGTTTTATACTCACAGTTGCATTTTTAGGCGTAATACATTAGGTGTGGCTGTTTCTTTAATGGCGTTTGCAGAGCCCTGATGTACAGCTTATAATTTTCGCTCAAGTCTACATTTCATACTATCTTTCTGGAGTGGCCAACTGTATACACATTTTTTTTTTTTGTCAAAGACAATAAAGTTCATTTGTGAACAGCAAACTACATGGACACAGATCACATTTCAGTTTGCATATTGGCGTAAGAGGGGGCACAATCAGATGCTACTTTTTGGAAGTGCCCCCCATTAAAAAGCTACCTTTTGCTGGTTTTATAGGTCATGATGAAAATGTGCACAGTGAATGCAGTAAAACATCACTTTAAAGCTGACTAAAATTTTAGGATTACAGATTTTATTGCCACTTTTCTGTTTCTCATAAATGTACAGGTAATGCTGATTTGAGTCTTATTTACTTATGAACTGAATCATGTAAATTAAATGTACATCAAAATTGTAATTATTACATGTCAGTTTTGTTTGTTGGAGGATTTTGTTATCCATGTTTTTCCTGCATAAAGTGTAGCACTTCCACCCGCTTGCAATCACCCATAGAATCCCCACTGAGGGACCTGATTCAGAGATGTACTCAAACCCGATGGTTTGCATAGAACTCCGATGTTTGAAGATCTGCGCATGCCCGGGATCTGTACTGTGCATTTGCAGATCCCCTTCTGTGAGATTGCTCGCCACAGCCTGATTGATAGGCTGCAGCATCCCAAAAAATGAGAGGCACTAGCGCACGCAGGGGGGTTTCTGAGTACCCAGAACCCCCCCTGACCAACCAATTTTTTTTTTCAGAGATGGAGACAGCCTTGTCTCCATCTCTCCACCATCCATGGACAACCCATGATCGGAGCTGCTCAGCTGCCCGGCCACTGCCTGTTCAGCTGTCAGCGCTTCTACTAGCCGGGCAGCGTGCCACGATCACAGCCTTCCCAGAGGGAGCTAGAAAGAGGGAGGATCATCATGGCCACCCAGCAGCAGCAGCCTGGCAACTAGGGTGTGTGTAATTATTCTATGTGTATGTATGTGTTTGCAAGTATGCTGTGTGTGTATGTTATGTGTGTATGCTGTGTGTGTATGTGTGTGTGCTGCGTGTGTCTCACATATACACTGGTGGTCAAAATTGCGGACACATTTTGAAATTTGAATGTTTATCAACTTCAAATGCTTATAAAAACTGTTTCACTTCACGCAGTGCAATGATTCGTATATCAAATGAAAGGAATTTTAATGCTGAATTCAACACAATAAACAGAGGTCAAATATTTGCATTACAAGGGAAGTTATGCCGTGAAAACAACAGTTAGGGTGAAAATCCCTGTCTACTTATGTTACTGTCCTATCAGTATTTCATTGGGTATCCTTTATTTTTCAAGACCACAGCACAGCGACGTGATCCAGGATTGTGGTGTTAAGTGAAAATGGTATTTCGTATGCAGCAATTGCAAGAGAAATTGGTGGGAATGTGACAACATCAGGAGTGCGAAAGTTTTGTTTACGCTATCAGGAAACACAATCTATACAAAACAAAGAAGGAAAAGGCCGGAAAAAGTATACAACAGCTGTTGATGATAGGAGAATAAAACGAATTTGCGTCAGAGACAGATGTATGTCATCTGCGGCCATTAGCAGTGACCTGAGTGCAACTGGTGTTTTTGTCAGTGCAAGAACGGAACGGAGAAGACTAACAGAGGTTGGCCTAAAAGGTAGGATTCCCCGAAAAAAGCCATTGCTGAATAAAGAGCAGCGGCAGAAATGAATACAGTGGGCAAAAGAACACATTGCATGGACAGAAGGTCAGTGGAAACAAGTGATATGGAGTGACGAAACGAATATATCGATATTTGGTAGTGATGGGAGAAAATGTGTGAGACGTCGCATCGGGGAAGAGGTACATCCAGATTTTATTCAAGTGACAACAAAGAATCCTACAAGTGTTATGATCTGGGCATGTATGACAGCAGATGCTGTAGGCCGCCTTTATGTCATAGATGGCACACTTAACAGCAGAAAGTACATTGACACCATCCTACAACAAAAACTTCTACCTTCTATCAGGGATCTTTTTCCAGATAATGCCCCATTTTTTTCCAGCAGGATTCAGCTCCCTACCACACTGCACGGATATGCAAAAAGGGGTTCACGGAGAATGACATACAGGTGCTGGGATGGCCAGGAAACAGCCCAGACCTGAACCCCATAGAACATTTGTGGTTCTGTTTGAAAAAACTGGTACATCTAAGGCGTCCATCCAATAAAAGACAATTAATTGAGGCTATAATTATCTCATGGCACCACATAAAAAAGAAGGAAGAGCTCCAAACACTAGTTGGCTCAATGACACATCGCTGTGCTGCTGTCTTGAAAAATAAAGGATACCCAACGAAATACTGATAGGACAGTAACATCATAAATACAGAGGGATTTTCACCCTAAGTGTTGTTTTCACTGCATAACTTCCCTTGTTATGCAAATATTTGACCTTTGTTTATTGTTTTGAATTCAGCATTAAATATCCTTTCATTTGATATATGAATCATTGTACTGCGTGAAGCGTAACAGTTTTTCTAAGCATTCGAAGTTGAAAAACATTAAAATTTTAAAAAGTGTCCGCAATTTTGGCCACCACTGTATATATATATATATATATATATATATATATATATATTATACATAGGAAATTCAAAAAACGGCACTCTGGAGGCAGCTGGAGCCTGTCACGTAACTTGCTTGGGTGCCTCCTTTGGGATACCGTACCCCCACTACATCCAACAAAATAAGGTGGCACTTCAAGACTTGCAACAAACGTGATAACTGGTGTGTTTAATCAACATTCCGGGGTCTGACCCTTGAAAGGGTGTCAGACCCCAAAACGTTGATTAAATACACCAGTTATCACGTTTGTTGCAAGTCTTGGAGTGCCACCTTATTTTGTCGGATATACATATATATCTATATATATATATATATATATATATATATATGAAATATGGAACCCCCTCTAGAAATCCTGTGTTTGCCCCTGTGGGGGAGGGGGCTTCTGGGTGTGTTTTCTGGGCGTGCTGAAGCCAGTGGCTTTGTCCTTGTAGGCAGCTTCATTGGCTTCAGCTAAATGAAAGCAGTGTGCATGCCAGGAGTAAACCAGGTGTATTTACTAATGTGCACTGCAAGAGTATACCAGGTGCATTTATTACTGTGACGTCCGGGGAGTAAAACAGGCACATTTATTACTGTGCACTCCAGGATTAAACCAGATGCATTTATTACTGTGCTCTCCAGGAGTAACCAAGCCGCAGTTACTATTTTGCACTGCATGAGTATACAGGCGCACTGACTACTGTGCATTGCATGAGCAAACTAGGCCAATTAGCTACCCATGCAGAGCTGAATGCTCCTTTTAGTGGGATGCACATGATGTAGAAAGCAGGGGCAATAAGGAATTCAGTTTGGAGCCTGTAATGGGTTGTTTGTACATCCTCCTGTATCATCCCCAAGCAAGTCATATGGGAAAGCAAATTAAAGCCCGATGAACCACTGAGAAAGGTGAATACAAGGCTTTTATACCACCTTTATAAAAGGACGAAACGATTATGTGGAGATACCCTTCAAGTGTGTGATGTAAAAAGAAACACTTTCTCAGGAAACTACAATTGAAAAATAAGCAGAGAGAGCAGGAGAAGACTAGACAAGAGTGAACATCTCATGTTCTCAAAATAAGTCGAGCCATTGGCCCAATGGTATTATTGTCATGAAATGCATTTTTTTTACAGGTGTAGTAAAACGGCATTCAAGTTATACATTTGTGACATTTCTACCTTTTTCCCAGTATGTACCCCAGCAATCAGAAGTGTTTGTTGTACATTGCAAGTACCTTGCTCACAGTTGACATAACAAGGTCTGATGTTCAAATTCAAAACCCTTAAAAAAAAGTCTATATGATGACACAGGTATATTGATGATATCTTTGAGTATATGTCTTGTGTGTCTTGAATTAATCTGTGACCACAGAACCAGGCTATATCTGATTAACTACTTTAGGTGTGCAAGCGCTTTTATCTAACGCTCCTCATACATAGTAAAAATATGGTCGCTTTTCACTCTGGTTTATGTCAGGCAACTGTTTGTCCGATGTGGCAAAACTACTGGGAATGTAATTGAAAGTTTTCAGTCACTTGACCACATGGGTTCCTGATCACAAACACTATAGCACTGTAGTAAATTCAAATCAGATGTTGGTTGGGAACAGTAATCATTTTACATGCATCGATTTTGTCAGGATCAATGGTTGCAGAAGTGCTCTGACACAATCTCTGGCTATTCTCACAGCTTCTTGGTTGCTATGACACCCATTGAGCAGCCATGTGATCAGCACAGTGCAATGCCAGGATTGCACTACGGCAAAGCATAACAGAGAGGACTTGGCTCACCAGAAGCCTTGCAATTGGTTCCCTGCTCTTTATAGCCTGATTGCAGCCAGTGATATCCCTAACCATGCTGTGTAGTTGCCAAAACTGATGTCTTATTCTGACTGCTCTTCTGTGACCTGTGTTTACATTTTGACCCTTTCCATTTGTTGCCCATCATGACCACTGCCTGGATACTGAACTTATTTATTTGTTTGCTGCCTGCCCTAATCTCAGCCTGGGTATTAAAATTGTTTGCTAGCTGCTTATCCTGAGCTCTACCTGGAAATTGAACACATCTGTGTGCTGTCTGTCCTCACAGTGATAAACATTCATCAAATCGCTTGCTGTCCCCTCCTGGTCTCCACTATCCTACATTAGGAGGATCTGAATCTTTGGTATCTCTGCAAATCCTGATTCGAACCTTGGTGAGTCTTGGTCATTGCTACATAAGTTCTCACCACAGTACACTCCTGTCCATTGACTGGTATGTTTCTTGATATATTTCTACTCTACAACCATGTGCTGTTCTGGGGTCAGCTGAGTACCTGAAAGCATTTGCCACTTGAGGGATAGAGGGCTGCTTTCGGTGGAAGCCACATATAGCCAAATCTAGAGATCGTTTCCCAGTTTCTGATGTTTTGCATTGCAGATTTGAAGCCAGTTTTATCTAAATTACCCAACCAAATCACTACATGTATCAACATCTTATGATATTGGATCACAAACTGTAGCCCCACATTCTCCCCCATCCTCAATACTAACGCCTGATCTTCTGCATAATTCTGTCAGCATTATGCCTAGTTCTGGCGTTATCCGAAACACACACATTAGCTCTTTATTCTCCACTTACTACAAACACGGAGCTCTTTGTTTGTTCTTCCCATGTTCACACGGATTTACACTGGGTGCTCCTACTTCCTCTCAAGGTCGGAAATCCTGGTTTTAGGTTAATCGGCTTCTGACTAAATTAGCCTTAGTGTGCTGTTTGAATGCCTGTAATAAGGAAATTAGATTGTAAGCTCCACTGGAGCAGGGACTGATATGCCTCATTAAACTTTCTGTAACTGTAGTGTGACGTATGTTGGTGAGATACAAATAATTAAAAATAAAACTTACAAACTCTCACAAGAGTGTTATATTTCAGTAAACTAGTATGAAACCTCCTCCAGCTTACCTGTCACCAATGTAATACAATAAATAGTTTAGCGTAGAAGTATATGCTAGAAACTTAAACAGATTTTCCATTATTTATGATCATGTTGAGTTGGAGGGTGAGGATAAATTTAAATTGTGTAGACAGATTAAACGGTAGGTTCAATTAGATGTGACTATCTTGCTAATATCTGTTTTTGCTCACATCACATAGAGGTGCAGGCAAAAAATAATCAAGGTTTTTTGACCATTATAGCTGGAAATAAGAGCAGATGGTACCTCATGTTTTATTTTTAATCTGCCCCTTAGCGTTAAGGAGCACAATTTAAGGCTCTCATACATCTGTGATCATTTGGCGTTTGGCAGATGATAGTCCCAATAATTCAGCAACTGATTGCCAAGTATGGAGACAATAGCTGATTTGCTGATGTCGCTAGTAAAAATGATGGGCCTTTCAAGATTGGCACATCTGTGATTTGCTGAAAATGATCTGCAGATCCATGAAATATCTGAAATATATGGGTGCAGATTGGTGGATTGGGGTATCTATAAATCGGGGATGGGGGGAAATCACAGAATGTGTGAATTGTTTGTTTGAGATTGCTGATGTATGAGCCCCTTTAAAGTGCAGGGTCAAAAATAAAGCTGGCCAATATTTGTGGGCTACATATAAGCAGTATTTTTCTTGCATGTTGTACTCCTCGCTTTGCAACATGGCTTGTTCAGGTGCAGATTGGTACCCTTTAGCAGGATTTGCTCATGACTCTAAAGCTGGATACACAATTATTATTATCCTTTATTTAAATAGCGCCACACGTGTTCTGCAGCGCCTCACATTTTGTAAACTCTCACCCTATTACATTTGGCCCCAGGTGTTAGGTGCCCGAGTGAGGAGTAGATGAAAGTAATAAGGAGAAATAGGGTAGAGGGCCCTGCTTGTGAGAGCTTACATTCTAAAGGGGGCGGGACAAACAAACAAGCGTGACACAGATGGGTGTAAAATAATCGGGCTGAACAGCTGATTCTCGGCTGGTCGGTCCAATTATTGCACAGTGGGCCTCATTCAGAGTGCATGTTATTGCAGCCACAACTACATCTTTTGCCGCAGCATGATTGCATCTTTATGCTAATGCTGCAGCCGATGAGATTAATACAGAGATAATCACTGATAAGTCGCTGCTATACCTATTCTCAATATGATTATCCCCACCAGTTCCCTCCAGCTGCCCCCATGCCTCTTAGCGCCCACCTACCACAATGCAGCATTCACCAGGAGGCGATACTGCCTACTTTTGAAATCACTAATGCAGATTATCGCAATCTTACTTTAACACAGGGATGGGAAACCTCAGGCCTGGGGCTGTATATAGCCCCCCGAATCATTTGGTCTGGCCCTCTGAGCTTTTTTATGCTAGCCTCATCTGGCTAGCAGGGTGCCTAGAATTGCATCCTGCAGCTAGAATCTATGCAGCAGTGCCACCTGGAGCATCCTTAGGACGCTTCAGATGGTCACACCACTGTTCTTACAGCTCCCCGGAGCATCCTCAGGATGCTCCAGGCATTGCTGTAATCACTGGCGATTGTGGCCCCGCCCCCGTGTGATGTCACATGGAGGGTCGTGGCCTGCAGCGGGCCTGCGAATAATGTTATAGATATCAAAATGGCCCTCGTCAGAAAAAGGTTCCCCACCCCTGCTTTAACAGATCTAGAACAGTGAGATTGTCACAGCACAGCTACAGGTTCAAAATGCAAAACCAGTAGGCTTAACCACAGACAGCTGTTTTGACCCTACTATATCATCAGTGTGAATCTGGTTCCTGGCGCTGTAGAATTAAATACAATTTATAGCAGACCTGAATGAGCTTTGTTTTGAATTAAACTCATGAATCAGGAAAGCAAATAAAACATTACTACATTTAAAAGTGCAATTCAGAAAATGTGATCAGGATTGAAAGCACTCGGAAATGGTTTTGGTTAGCAAAAAAATGTCAAAATGCATTATGAAACCTTACATTTCATTCCATCTTCTCGTGAAACCATCTCCAGAGACCAGAATTATTGTGGCAATCATGCGGGCCTAAATAAACAACTGTTTCCTCTACATTATTGGCAGAATTGTTTCTGAAATTGGTGGGGATGAAAGCACACAGCCTAGTAGGTCAGAGAACTTTGCCATTTAAAAACTATTGTTTATACAAGTAAGCGGATGGAGGGATAGCATTATCCTTTCTATGCTGTGGAAACCCCATGTACTATGCGTATCGGCATCAAATTACATCAAGACAACACACAAACCACGGTTGATGGAATGGTCATTAACCCAAATGACACAGTGTGATGCCTTTGGGGTAATATTTGATGCCTCGCACATCTTGTCCAATTTCATTCATGTTTTAGCTAAAACATGTAATTTCCTCCTGCAGCACAGTGTGAAAAGTATCTATCCTTTCCTTGTCAAGCTACCATAAAAATGTAATGCATTACTTCTTAGGACTCAGGTTGGGATACTGAAATACAGACATTTGCATTATTACCAATACTTTCCAACTTAAATATTTACGCACGTGTTATTTAATCATCTTCCTGAAGGAAGACTATTGGCTAGGGATGAACAAAAGTTTTAAAACTGCTCCATAGAATATTCACTTTGTTCCACTTGTGGGCGTAAAAATTGCATAACATTTTGGCAACAGAATTTGCCATAACCTCAGGGGCTGTCCATGCACCATGCCATGACCCAAATTTGCAGCAGGACACATGATCCTACGCAACTGAAAGGCTGCTCCCTGGCCCAGCTCTAGGGGTAGAAGCCGAGCGGGAGGGCCGGTCTGGATGTGTTTGAGAGCAGCAATGGGGCATAATGAGAGCACAGCAAAGCAGATCAAAAGGGGGAGAAATTGAGAAAAGCGGATAAACAGAGCAGTACAGAGAAAAATATAGCACTAGAATAAAAGCAAGAAAATGTAAAAAAGATATAGAATAGGAACACAAGCTAGATGTGGAAAAGCGAGAAAAGAGATATAAAGGAGAAAATTTGAAAGCAAAAAGTATACAGGTTAATAAAATCACTGGGCCTGGACAGACAACTTCCCTGACTCCCGGGCTGGAAATTTCCAGAAGCAAAGAGACTTCTTCCTAGTGACCAGCCCTAATATCAGGACAAAAAGACGCCCCCCAGGAACTCTATAGGCTAACTCTAACTGCCTATTAATACTTAAATAGTAATAATTCTTACAGGAACCCTGCTCCTACAACCCAGGGGTTTAACCCGGCTCAGGCAAATTGTAATTTCCCTTCGCTACTCTTCCTGAAGGAAAACTATTGGCTAAGGATGAGCAAAATTTTTAAAACTGCTCCATAGAATATTCACTTTGTTCCAGTTTTGGGCACAAAAATTGCAAAACATTTTGACAACAAGATTTGGACTTACCTGTTCCCAGTCCTACACCAACCACATCACACGGCAGAATAAACTGACCATTGTTGTCCCAGCTCTATTCATGGGTCCAGTTTCAAATAGAGGCGTCCTGCTGGTGGCAGCTCGCATTGCGCAGTTTTCAGCCGCTTATTCTGCTCATACTTTCATAGTCTGCAAGCAGAGTCAGGCTTCTGCAGGTAGTTGAATCTGACCCATATACTATAAATTCGGCTGAATGCAAATTTTCTAATGCAATGTTGGATGATATTCTGCAAGTTTACAAACTAAGTGAAACTTTAAAATTGTATTATATACCTGTGCAAACTTATTTGCAGTGGCGCAAAACTCGATTTATGCAAAATGTTTGCATCTCTGCTACTGGCATTATTCCCAGATCTTGGCTTTAAATTAAAGTAGCTGTGTTGCTTTAGGGAGAATTGAATCTGAAAAAAATAAAAACCACTATAAATAGCCTTTCTCCTTTACCTAACATGTTGACATCTGCAGCCATGAAGCATACACCTGAACTAATAGCAAAGGTGTCAAGCAGGAAGAGTGAATAGTCCAGTGTTTAAAGGGGTCTACAGGTGTTGGGATTCCGGTACTGGATTCTGACATGTGTCGGGATTCCGGCGCCGGTATTTTCAGCGCCGGCATCCCACGTGCCAGGATTGTGACTACTTCTCGCCCCTGGAACCTTCCCTGTTTAGGATCTCCCATAGGTGAGTCCCAAAAAGTCAGCAACCGATACTTACAAACGTAAAGGTTTACACACATAATTTGATTATCTTCCTGAAAGGAAACTATTGGTTAGGGGTGAGCAAAAATTTTAAAACTGCTCCATAAATTATGGTCACATGCCTCTGACTGGGTTCCTAACGTACGGGCTAGTCGACTCAGGAGAAAGTAAGGATGGGCAGTAGAACTGGTCGTTCGTGAGGCAAGATGGAAAGAAGTTGTCAGACACGTGTCAGAAACAGGGGGGCAACGCGGTACCAGCGGACAAGATTAAGCATATCAGGAGGAAACCAGAGCTATCCACCAAACAAAGTAGTGGGATGTATCCAGTACTGATTGTTGGAGCTATACACCAATCAAATTACATGAAGCTATAAGGAGCAGAACTGAGAAAAGCCAGGAATTTTGTTGTCCCACATTGATCTGAGGTCTGGTATTTAACATTAAGGGATATTTTTTAATGCGAGGGGAATAGCAGATTTGGTTTATGTTTGTTCATAGGAAGGTGGGTTAGATATTTGGGGGTATGATTTTCCATTAGAGTAGGGGTCAGTGGAAAATGGAGGATGATTACTATTGTATGAAATGATTTAGGGGATGTCAATGTAATCTGGAGGAGGTCAGTTCTAGCTTCTCCAGCATGTACCCCCACTTAATAGTTGCTCACGCTTGAAACCCAGAAACCACCAAATTTTCGGGCCACTGGTTTGTGGCTAGTGTTAGCCTGGACCGCCTTCGGAAACATATAGATTCCAGAACCGCCCACATAACCTTCATAGCTTCCAAATCTAATTACATATCTTCTTACAGTCCACACATAACCTCACATATTATCTCTTTCTTCACTTTCACATCCTCCTAACCCTGGGCCAACTTTCCTGTGTGACTGGATCATACAGCTCACCAAGAACCTCTGCAATCGGGCTGGACCAATATGCAATATGTAGCACCTATCCTTGTGCATCAACACCTATTTCCCTATAGATTGTAAGCTTGCGAGCAGGGACCTCTTACCTTTATGTCTGTCTGTTACTATCCAGTTTTGTTCTACAGTAACCAGTGAGGGGAGTGTAAGGCATATAATAACCAGAATAATATATTATTAAACTAATTCTGTCAGGAGAAGTTATCGGAAGTGATCAGTCTTGTTTCTAAAACCATTCTTTCACTGGTGTTGTTAATTTCTCCAATTCTTAGAAATTGGGCAGCCCAGATGGTGTAATGGTTAGTATTACTGCCTCACAGCACTGAGGTTGTGAGTTCGATTCCCACCATGGCCCTATTTGTGCGGAGTTTGTATATTCTCACTGTGCTTGCGTATGTTTCCTCCGGGTGCTCTGGTTTCCTCCCACACTCTAAAAATATACTGGTAGGTTAATTGGCTCCCAACGAAAATTAACCCTGTATGTGTGCGAGCATGTGATAGGGAATATAGATTGTAAGCTCCACTGGGGCAGGGACTGATGTGAGTGGCCAAATATGCTCTGTAAAACGCTGCGTTATATGTGTGCGCTACATAAATAACTGGTAATAATAATAAATGGTGATATCCAGATAACCACAGGTTATGGCATGTTCTGGATGATCATCCAGGGGATTCTGCCACAGTTAATTTTAAATCCATAAACCCTCCCAAATACCTGAATTGTCTGAATGAATGGTTATGAAGGAATGGTATATCATTCATGTATAAAGCAATCTTATCTTATGTGTATTTAAAGTGCAACCAAGTGATGGAGTCCACATTTGTAATTGCGACTGCAAGAGGTTCTAATTAAATATAGTGAGACACACCTGCCTGGTCATTTTTAGCATTCTAGCAAAAAAAGGTGCTGATAACACCACTATGGGCAGTATCCAATTAGCCCCGAACATTGTTCGGATGCTAATGGATCCCCCGGAGCTATCCAATTAGCCCCAAAGTATGCCCGGCGCACTCATCGGTGCTTTTTTTAGGACCTGATGTGCCCCTGAAAAATTGTCCCCAAAAAGTGCTGTGTTTTCGCCGCAACATATCACGGATCCTATGTGTTTTTTCCCGTAAAATCCTATTTGGCCGAACAAATAGAATACCGATAAAAAACATCCTAAGTTTTCGTCACTGAAAATATATTGGGGATAATTGGATATCCCCCTATGTATTGTAGCTACTGCCTGTTGATATAGCAATGAAGACTGCTCCAAAGCCATATTTTATAACTACAGTCCATAAGTAAGCCCTTTTCACTGAGATAAATGCTTTTCCAGCATCCAGAGACAAAATGGTCTGTGTTACAATGTGGGAGTTGCATAAGTGTTTGGAGTGTAGTACAGAATTACCTATCACTGTAGATCACATCAGTTCAATGTGATCTATAGTTTAGATAAGTAGCAATTCATGTACCCTCACCTGTTTGTGTAGTGACGCAGTATTTCCTTTTTCTGTGTTCTGGTCTTCTCTTTTTTTCAGTGAGTGGATTTTCCCACCCATTACTCGCCTGCGCATTTACTGTTTTGATCTATTTTCGAACTGATTGAGGCAGCACTGGTTGATAAGATTAAAAAGGGGTGAAGCAACAACGGAGGATGGGACCCAACTCAAGGGCAGGCAAATGCCTTGTCCTTTTCATACAGGAGCAATGCGAAGCCAACAAAAAAAAAGAGAAAGCTTAGCTTTCCATTCTTTCATGAATCACGATGCGGGCACGGAGTGGTTACACTGCTGGAGAAGTATTAAGCTTCTTGACAGTAACTTGGTCCATTGCACAAAGCATAGAAGAGTCCTGGTTTCAGCTAGACCCTCATGAATAGACCCCATTGTCTTTATGCATTATTTTGGTAATGAGCCTTTCTAGCCATTACTGTATATATGTATCCACACACATACTTATAGGGCCGAATTAAATTATGTTCCATATATTACTGCTTGAGGAAAATGGTTGTAGCCTCAAGCTTTAACGCCAGGAGCTATTCAATTAGAAGCCCTTTATCTTGCACATTAGCCCGTAGATTCCGAAGCTATGGATTAACATGTTTGCGGTGGATAAATGCAGAAAGCCCAACTTAGCGCAGAGTTTTGTTTGAGCCTCAGAAGGGGGTGAACAGAAATCTGCATTAAGTGCAGCCTGCGGGCTTATTGCGGGCTGTGATTAGATAGTCCCGAGCACTGCATCATGGCCATTCCTCACTTCGAGGATAATTGAATTTGATAGTGTAGAGATATCAAACATTAATAAACTGATAGAGGTATAGTTCTGCATACGTTTATGTAAATAAAGAAGTTCTCTTCAGCAAATGGGCTATTAAAGAATGGAGGCACAGATTGGAATAAGCTCGACAAATCGTTATATAGAATTGGCAAAGAGTTTCAGCCGCAGACAAGTTAGATGGGCTCTTGTCTCCTCCTGATATGACCATGGTTACCTATGGGCTCTCATTAGGGAGAGTCTGTCACAAACCCTACAGACATCACAGAATAAGGCACCAGCAGATGCTCCTACTGGACTGTTCTTTTTACCGAAGACTGTAAGTGGTGCAGCTTTACTGGAAGCTCATAGTTGCAAACCCTCAAGACACTTGTGAATTTCTAAGACCATCATCATCTTGTCACTCTGGTGGCCTTCCATATAACGTGAGTTTGGTTATATCCAGTATGACTTGTACTCGCAAAAAAGGGTCAGACGTTCAGTCAGCTTATAGCCTTTATCTGTTCCAGAAAAGACGGGCTTCCATACAGTATATCTATGGCTTTTATTGTTGAATTAACCCACACTCTCGTGGATACATTACCATTTGGGTAATTATTGGCAAATTTAGCAAAATGGCTAATTTTGTTCCTCTCACTGGTCTCCCTTCATCTAAGACATTGGATCACAGTTCGTGGTAAGATTCTGGATTTTGTTCATTATTGGGGATTTCTCTGAGCCAATTAACTGCCTTCCATCATCAGTCTAATGGCTATAAGGAGATAGTCAATTAATCATTAGAGCAGTAAATGAGATGTTACATCTCCAATTCTCATAAGAATTGGACTATCACAGTGCGCCGGACTCCGGCTGTTTCTTACTGGATCCGGCAGCACTGGAATCCCAGCCGGCGACGGGAAGCAGGCAGGGAGTCCCCAGTGCCCGCTGCTGTATCTGCTCCTGGGCCCCCATGGCTGTTGTGGTTGCAAAGTACAGGCGGCCTAAGAGTGCTACACCGACCTACAGGGGGATTTAAACGGACAGGCGCACCAAACAGGTGACCACCCACAGCTTTTGCGAGCGGCCAGGTGATGGTCACGACCACTGAGCTTGCAACGAGACCCTTGTGGTAGGGTCTTGTCCATTGCAAGCCCCAGTGAGCTTCCGGCTCTAATAGAGCCGGAAGCTCACTACTGAGGCCGCCCCCAAATGGCAGGCGTTCCTTCGGGAACGCCTCAATTTGGCCAGCCACCCCCCCTGCCTGCCTTTTGGTGCGAGACCCGTAGCGACGTAGCGCCCGAAGCTGGCCGGGTCTCATGCATGCACACGCCAGAGAAGGCTCCGGCGTGCGCATGCGCAGTGGGGGACCATCAACCTGATTGCGAGCGCTATACACTCGCGGGCGGGTCTGAATCAGGCCCAGAGACAGCAGCTGACCGACCGCAGAACTACCATAGAATACTGATCAGATGACGCGAACCAACATGGCAGCACCCAGGATGGCAATGCAGCAACTAGAATGCACACTAGAAGGCTCTAGCAGACCCTGGCCAGAATACTCAGCCATCACTGTCTCTACGGCTGATGTCCGGACTCTTTAGGAGCCCGAAGACGCCATTGCAGATGTGAGTAATGTCCGATAACAGGCTGCATCCTGACAGTACCACCCTCTTTTGGGGTGGACTCCAAACACCTAGATGTTGAACTGGATAATTTCAAATGTGGAGGTAGACTCAATTTATATACTACCGGGCTTATGACAATTTCATAAGGTCCAATAAATCGTGGAGCAAACTTCATGCTTGGCACCCTCATCTTGATATTTTTGGTGGAAAGCCAAACTTTATCACCTGGTTTTAGTAAAGGCACCGCTGTGCGTCTCCAGTTTTTTAAAGAAATATGAACTTTCTTCCAGATATCATAGTAGGATGTCAGAAGGTTAGATACTGCTGGTACCTCCAAAGATGGCAAACTTTGAAATTCTGGCACTCTAGGATGTCTCCCAAAAACTGAAAAAAGGGGTGGAATCGGTAGACGTGTGGTAACGGAAGTTGTGAGCAAATTATGCCCATGGCAGAAGGTCTACCCAATCATTCTGAGAGGAGGATACAAACAGTCTGAAGGTTTCAAGTTCTTGATTTACTCGTTCTGTTTGCCCGTTAGTCTGTGGGTGATAAGATGAAGAAAACTTTAACTTGATGTGACAAGAACCTCGCCACGAATTGGACTCCTCTATTGGACTCAATTTCGGGTGGGAGGCTATGCAACCGTAAGACTTCTTGAATGAAGATTTTGGCCAACTGAGGAGCAGATGGAAGTCCAATGAGTGGAACAAAGTGTGCCATTTTGGAAAAACCGTCAACCACTACCCAGATGGTGTTGAAACCTTTAGACGCAGGCAGAGCTGTAATAAAATCCATGGATAGGTGGGACCAGGTTCAAGTGGGAATATGTAACGGTGTCTTATTTTGAGCACACTGGGCACAGGAAGCAATTAATTCTTTTACATCAGAAGACATTGATGGCCACCAATAAGAATGTTGGAAAAGTTTAACGGTCTTGAGAACCCCCAAATGACCAGCAAACAGAGAGATATGAGCCCAGGTTAATAGTTGTTTACGAAAATTAGGAGTAACAAAAATCTTCCCTGGAGGTGGAGAGTTAGAGTCTGAGTAAAGACTGTAGGATGTAGAATAGGTTGTTTTTTAATCCTTTTCATCATCCTCGTGGGATAAAAATGAATGCAATAAGGCATCAGCTTTTTTATTAACAGCGGCAACCAGGACGCACACCAGAAGGCTCTAGCAGACCCTGGGCTGATGTCCGGACTCTTTAGGAGCCCGAAGAAGCCATTGCAGACGTGAGTAACGGCCAATCCCAGTCTGCATCCTGACAAGTAGTGCCCCTTACAGATTATGCCCACATAGTAAAGCTCCTAACACATTATGCCACAGTAGTATTGTCCCACTCTGGCCCTTAAAAATCACTTTGTTACCTCTCTGGTATGTGTCACGGCTAGCGCTGAGGTCTGCTTGTGCTGCACATCGCTCCAGGATGGCACAGGGGTCCGCTCACGCTGTGCATCACTCCCGGCTGGTGCTGAGGTCCGTCTGTGCTGCTCCTGCCCCGACCGCTCAGTCTCCTGTCACTGAGCATGGAGATGGCTCTACGCAGTCCCTTCCCAGCATGATGGCAACCTTGGTTGGCACCCCCGGCGTGTGCTCTCCTGGCCAAGGTGTAGATACGCCCCTGGAACCCAGCACCTTGTACATTGTAGACTTGAGACCAGTGCTAATTAGGGGCAAACAATCAGATTCTATCTATCATCTTCTAGAAGGTGCTAGACAAATAAGTAGAATCTGATTGGTTGCTATGGGCAACACCTCCACTTCTATAAACCCGCACTTTAGTAAATATACCCCATGCATATATTGGTGGGATATAATATGTTTTGGTGTTCCCTGTGCATCCATATATCAAAAAGTTACCAAGTCTATTCAGTTATTCAGTGAGGAGAGAGCCCTAGAGCCATCAGGAGCTTCTTCACATGGTGGCTAGCAATCCAGATGCAGGCGGATCTTTGAGCAGCTCACAAGCTATTTGACAGAGCATTGTGGTTACTGGCATGTGGACATAACCATGAAACAGCCAATATACAGCCCGAGGTTGAATCACATAAAAGTTACAGTACTACCCTAAGGGACCTGGATTTAATTGGATAACTGTGTTGTGTGGTGAGACAACTTTATATCTTAAGGACAGTGTGTATGTGTATATGTATATATCAATCAGCCATAACATTTAAAACACTAACAGGTTAGGCAAATAACATTGAATATCTTATTACAATGGCACCTGTGAAGGGGTGGAATATATTAGGCAGCAAGTAAACACTTAGGGCCTGATTCAAACCCGCTCGCGAACATATAGCGCTCGCAAGCGGGTCGATGGGGGCCCAGTGGGCGCGCCACGCGCGTGCGCAAGCCCCGTGGTAAGAACTTCACTCGCTCCGGGGCTCGCAACAAATCGGGGCGGTTGACGATGTTGATCGACAGCTCGCAAAATTTTGTAGGCGGGTAGGGGGGTGGCTGCACAAATGGAGGCATTCCCAAAGGAACGCCTGCCGTTTGTGGGCGGCCCTACTGACATCACTCGTCACTTACCGGGTTCGTCGGTGCTGGAGTTCCGGGCTGCGGGCGGTGTGTCCCCGGCGTGCTGCTTATGTGTGCGGCGTCCATGGAGGAAGGCTGCGGCTCCCCCTGCTGGGCGGCTGGTGAACTACAGGCCGCTGCGGATCCTAGGAGCACGCGTGCCGACCTGTAAGGAAATTGAAAGGGCTATACACATGTAGGGGTGACGTCACAGTAGGCGCCAGTTTCAGACCTGCCTGTTTAAGGAAGTCCCTTGGAGCACTCCTGTGCCAGAGTATAGGCTCCATTATCTTACTCCAGCGTTCCAGTCTATATCCTGTTATCCGTTCCTAACCTTTGGCTTACTTGTCACTCCGATTTCGCCTGACCCTTGGTAGTGCGTTTATATTTGGTTCTGACCTCGGCTATTCCCTGAGACCCACTTTTCATCTGCTCCCTGGTACCGTATTGTCTGTTGGTTCTGACCCAGCCTGTCAACTACGCTGAATATTCTCTACACTCTATCCAGAGTTTCCCAGCACCTGTGTGTCGAATGCAGCCAAGTCCAAACCTTCTTGCAAGGGTCCCTGGTGAATACCGCCGGCACATTAGACTCCGCGCCTCAGAAATAGGTCACGCCAATTCCCTAAATATGGGTTGCATCCATTATCTTCCAGAGAGTTATGACAGAATACTCTGGCCCAAAAAACATGGATGCTGCTGGAAATCCATCACCACAAGATCTGCTCGAGAATCTTCTTGCTAGGGTCGAGAAACAAGAACAAGACCAGGCTCAGATTATGCAGTGTCTGCAGACCCTAATGCAGCAAGTCGGTGCTGCTCAGCCGCCTCCGTTGCAGTTAACCACCTCTCCTACAGTGACTGTACGTATACCGAATCCTATGAAATAATATGAGATATGGTAAGAACTTACCCTTGTTATCTCTATTTCTACGAAGTCCATAGGGTTCCACAGGATACCTTGGGGTATAGGTGTGACGTCAGTCGCAGGGCACCAAAGAGTTAAGCTTTCAGCCTCCCAGGATGCACTAGGTCCCCCTCCTATACCCCGCCCCCGAGCCAAGGCACCTCAGTTAGTTACCAAGCCATAGGCCGGAGGATTAGAAGGAAGAGAGAGAACAAAGATCTGGACACATACAAGAATCACATTCTCACCAGAGGGAGACGGAAAACCGGTGACCAGAGCAAAGCCCATCTGCAGCACAGGTGCGACAGGGCGGGAGTCCTGTGGAACCCTATGGACTTCGTAGAAATAGAGATAACAAGGGTAAGTTCTTACCATATCTCATATTTTCTACTTCAGGGTCCATAGGGTATCCACAGGATACCTTGGGGATGTCCCATAGCAGTATCCTTTAAGGGTGGGGACACTCCTGTGCAGAAAGGAGAATCCGCCGCCCGAAGGAAGCATCCTGAGAGGCGAAGGTGTCAAACCTGTAATACCTCACGAAGGTATGGACAGAGGACCACGTAGCAGCCTTGCAGATCTGGACTGCAGAGGCACCACGTCGAGCTGCCCACGAAGGACCCACAGACCTAGTGGAATGAGCCTTCAGAGAAGGAGGAACCGGTAGGCCTTCATGAAGATAAGCTTCAGAAATAGCCATACGGATCCAGGCTGCCAAAGTTTGCTTTGAAGCAGGCCAACCCTTTTTACGGAAGCCATAGAGGACAAACAAAGCGTCCGACTTCCTAAACGAAGAAGTGCGGTCAACATAAGTTCTTAAGGCCCGCACAACATCCAAAGAGGCCTCACCCACGGAAAGACCCGGTGAGTTAAAGGCCGGAACAACGATTTCCTCGTTAACATGAAACTGGGAAACAACTTTGGGAAGAAACTCGGGCCGAGTGCGGAGTACTGCCCTGTTCCCATGAAAAACCAAGAAAGGGGCTCTACAAGAAAGAGCCCCTAACTCAGAAACACGTCTGGCCGAAGCAATAGCCAGAAGGAAAACAGTCTTAGCTGTTAGCCATTTAAGATCCACTGATCCCAGTGGTTCAAACGGCGGTCCTTGGAGAGCCCTCAGGACCACAGCCAAATCCCAAGGCGCCACAGGTGGAACAAAGGGCGGCTGAATGCGGACAACACCTTGCATAAAGGTGCGCACATCCGGGATTGTAGCAATCCTACGGTGAAACCAGACAGACAGGGCCGAAACCTGTACCTTCAAAGAAGCAAGGCGAAGCCCATGATCTAGTCCCGCTTGCAGGAAGGCGAGAATCCGAGACAGACGAAACTCCCGCGGTGCATAACCTCTCGGTCGACACCACTGGAAGAACGTATGCCACACGCGATGGTATATCCTCGTGGAAGACGGTTTCCGAGCTCGCAACATGGTACGCCCCACAGAGCTGGAAAACCCCCAGGACCTCAGCATGGCCGTCTCAACAGCCACGCCGTCAAAGACAGCCGAGTCAGGTCCGGGTGACGACAAGGACCCTGAGACAGGAGGTCCGGTCGTAGCGGCAACCGCAGAGGACTGTCCACGGACAGACCCTGAAGGTCTGAGAACCAGTGCCGTCTGGGCCACGCGGGAGCTATCAACAGGAGCGTCCCTCCTTCCTGTTTGAATTTCCGGATTACCCGTGGAAGAAGGGAGACCGGAGGGAACAGGTATGCGAACCGGAACGTCCACCGGACGGACAGAGCATCCACCAGAGACGCCCCTTCGTCTCTTGTGCGAGACCCGTACACCGGCAACTTGTTGTTGTGCCGGGACGCCATGAGGTCGATCTCTGGAAGACCCCATCTGTCCACCAGTAGTTGAAAAACGTCCGGGTGCAGGGACCATTCCCCCGGATGAACGTCCTGGCGACTTAGAAAGTCCGCCTCCCAATTGAGCACTCCAGGGATGAAGACCGCTGATATGGCCGGAAGATTGCGCTCCGCCCAAACCAGGATCCGAGACACCTCTACGAGAGCCGCCCGGCTTCGGGTTCCTCCTTGCCTGTTTATGTAGGCCACGGTGGTAGCGTTATCCGACTGGACCTGTACCGGGTGACCCTGGAGAAACCGATGTGCCTGCTGGAGAGCATTGAAGACCGCACGGAGTTCCAAGATATTGATTGGAAGCTCCGCTTCTGTCGGCGTCCACCTGCCCTGGAACAGATGTGGACCCGAAACTGCTCCCCAGCCCCGAAGACTGGCGTCCGTTGTCAACAGGACCCAATTTGGAACCCAGAACGGACGTCCCTCGCTGAGGTGGGTCGTCTGTAACCACCAAGCAAGGGACAGGCGAACCTCCAGGTTGAACACAATCGTCTGGGACTTCAGAGACTGAGGGAGCGCCGTTCCACTTTGACAGGATCAGGTGCTGCAGAGGTCTGGAGTGAAACTGGGCATATTCCACCATGTCGAACACCGACACCATGGAGCCCAGTAACCTCATCGCCGAGTGTAGAGACACCCGGCGGCTGTGCAGACAACTGCGCACCCTTGACTGCAAAGCAGAGATCTTTTCCTCCGTAACGAAGATCTTTTGCTGTCCCGAGTCCAATAAGGCTCCAAGATGCAGAATCCTCCGAGACGGGATTAGAGTGGACTTCTGCCAGTTGATTAGCCAGCCGTGCCGTTGCAGCAGGGCAATGGTCAGGTCCAAGTGGCGTAACAGGAGCTCTGGAGATCCCGCCACCAATAACAGGTCGTCCAAGTATGGCAACATGCGGACTCCCTGCAGCCGCAGAGAAGCCGCCATGACCGCCATCACCTTGGTGAAAACACGTGGTGCTGTCGCCAGGCCAAAAGGTAACGCCCGAAACTGGAAGTGGTCGCTGAGGATTGCAAACCTGAGGAACTGTTGATGGCGCAAAAGAATAGGGACATGCAGGTAAGCGTCCTGTATGTCCAATGACACCATGTAGTCCGCAGGTTCCAGCGCCAGAATGATGGACCGTAGGGTCTCCATCCGAAACTTCGGTACCCGCAAAGACTTGTTGAGTGCTTTGAGGTTGAGAATCGGACGATACGACCCATTGGGTTTCTGTACCAAAAAAAGAATTGAATAGAAACCCTGGCCCCTCTGGGAGAATGGAACAGGCACTATAACTCCAGCCTGGAGCATAGTGTGCAATACCTTCCGCAGCTCCGTAGCCTTGTTCCGGTCTGATGGTAGACCCGTGGTGAAGAATCGAGCCGGGGGTCTGTGCCGGAAGGAGAGGGCGTACCCGTGGGAGACCACCTCCAGAACCCAAGTGTCTGTCGTAGTGACCGACCAACACTGGGCGAACCGCAGCAGGCGGCCCCCCTCCCTGGGATCCCCCAAAGGGAGGCCCGGACCGTCAGGCCGCAGGCTTGTCATCTGGCTTGGGGGCCGGACGTCTGGTACTCCATGCCTGCTTCAGGTGCTTGACCGATTTCCTAGGGCCAGCCTGACGAGGAAACGACTGTGGTTTGGGCCTGCCCTGGGCCCTAGATGACCGAAAGGACGTTGGTCCAGAACCAGAAGGAGCAGCGGCCGACGGGAGACAAGCCGATTTGGCTGCCGCCAGCGTGGCCACAATCTTATCCAGATCCGGACCGAAGAGAACTTCTCCGGTAAACGGCAACGCTTCCAGACCCTTCTTGGAATCTGCGTCCGCCTTCCAGGATCGCAGCCACAAGGTGCGACGAGCAGCTACCGCTGCTGAAGAAATTCTAGACACCAGAGTACTAATGTCTAGAGCCGCCTCGTTGATGTAGGTGGCCGAATCACGGAGATTGCCAATCAACTCCGCCTGTTCGGCCGGACAGTCGGAATCAAAAGAAGCCTCTAATGAATCCGCCCAGCGCTCCATCGCTCTGGCAACCCAGCAAATGGCCATAGCCGGCCGTGCTGCCCCCCCGCAAGGGAATAAGCGGACTTCAGGCAGATTTCCCCCTTGCGGTCCGTAGCATCCTTAAGGGAGGACATGGATGGCATCGGCAATGTGGCACTACGGACAAGATGGGTCACATGAGAATCCACCTGTGGAGGGGATTCCCACTTAGCAAAATAATTATCCGCGAACGGATAAGCCACCGCCAGGCGTCTCTGCGGCTGGTATCTTTTGCCAGGCTGTTTCCACGCCTCCTCTAAATGGTCCACCAACTGACCCGAAAGAGGATAGACTGTGGCATCGCCCTTCACGTCTTTGAAAAAGGCATACTTAGACTTAGCCGCTGGGGGAACTTCGTCAATCACCAAGGCTGTGCGGACCGCCCGAATAAGTCCAGGAATATATACTTTGGACTTAGCATCAGCGTCCTTAGTATGGAGAGGTTCCTGATCGTAAGGATCCAGAATCTCCCCATCATCAGACGTCCCCTCGTCATCCTCATAAGGAGCGGACAGAGACGCCACCGGCCGTTTATGAGGCCGCATCACAGACTCCCCTTGCAACACATCCGACAAGTGCTGTACAGAACTCATCCTGAGAAACCGGGAGCGGGGAAATAGGGAGACTGTGGGGTACCACCAATTGTCGTGGGAAACCCTGCATGGGTGACGAGACCACAGACTGCTGGGACAAACCCATCGGAGTAAACGCGGGCTGCGGAGCTAACTGGCCCACTAAAGCTGTTAGCGCCTGAGCGAAACAAGCCCAGGGCGGCTCCTGTACCGGTGCTGTAACCGTAAGAGGCCGCGCCATGGACAAACACTGCCGGCAAAGGCCCTCTGCGCTACCCTCCCCCTCCGCTAACGGTACTTTACACGTGGTACACTGTAGCCGGAGAGGAAAATCACTTTCAGACATGATGGCACCACGTATGTGACCCCTCTCACCAATTATATATTAAATAGGCGAGAGACCACCCTGCAGCACCGCACCGCAAGGGCTTAGCAGAAAGAACAGGGACAGTAATAAAGCTGACAGTCTTGAGGAGAAAAGTTACAGGCAGCAGCGCTAGCACAGTCACATACAATGCAAAGAAAATCAATTCCTGCACTAACAGCGCTGATCACTCAACTACACAGACACAGGGCCTGGTAGGACACAGCGCTGCATACACAGACCTGACCACAGCGGAGGAGAGGTATGCGGGGGACCCAGACCACGATGCTTCCAATGCAGGCTTCCAGCAGCGTTCACCATGCTTCTGAAAAGATGGCCGCCGAGGAGCAGAGAGAAGGCTGGCCTGGGGGAGGAGCGCTGACACAGGGCCAGTCAGCACAGTGCAGAGAGGGCTGTGTGCAGCGGGGGAGGCGCCGGCTGTGAGACAGGGAAGGCGCGCTCCCCTGGCTTGCATTTAACCCCTGGGACGCCGCAGCGCTACCGCTCTGCTGCGGTCCGCTGTCCCAGGGGGTAGTGGAAGCGCAGGTTGGTCGCCTGGCTCCACGCTGCAGCCAGTCCCCAGGGAGCCCCCTGCCTGGGGACTTAGGACCATGTGATCAGCGGGGACCCACCGCGGGACCCCGCTGCTTACCTCTGTCCCCCTTGAATCCGGCCATGGTCCGGAACATCTGGGGTCACCGCTAGCTGTGACCCCAGATGCTCACCAGCATCCCCGGATCAGTACCGGCGTTCTGGTACCGGCGGGGTGTAGGGAAGACAGCATGGACGTCAGGACTGACTGTCCATGCTGTTCATCCAGATGTGCAGCCACAGCTGCATGAAGAAAAAGCTTCAGGTGCTCTACTAGCCCCCACTCCAACAGGTGCACCCGACTCCGGCCGGGCACCAAACTAAACTGGGGTGCCTTGGCTCGGGGGCGGGGTATAGGAGGGGGACCTAGTGCATCCTGGGAGGCTGAAAGCTTAACTCTTTGGTGCCCTGCGAGTGACGTCACACCTATACCCCAAGGTATCCTGTGGATACCCTATGGACCCTGAAGTAGAGATGATGGGGGCCCCAAAGGCTGTTGAGGATTCCTGAACCAATGCTCAATTCAATTTGACGTCCAAGCAGCAAATTTCCCTTCAGAGAGGATGAAGGTGGCTTACGTGATTTCACTACTGTCCGGTCAGTCGTTGACCTGGGCTTCACCGTTGTGGGAAAGGAATGATCTTTTGGTCAATAACAGCGCTGAGTTTCTGAAAGTTTTTCGGAGGGTCTTCGATGAGCCCGGACGAGTATCCTCTGCAGGGTCAGCTATCTCGCAGCTGAAACAAGGCAACCAATCTGCAGGACAGTATGCTGTGCACTTTCGGACCCTTGCTTCAGATTTAGGGTAGAATAATTAATCATTGATTGCCGCATTTATGCAGGGGCTTGCGGAACAGATCAAAGATGTACTCTCATCCAGGGAATTGTCTACCATATTGTATGACTTAATCTCCTTGTGTATCCGGGTAGATCTTCGCCACAGAGAGAGAGCAAGAGAGAAGGAAAAGTCCTGCCGCTTCACCATCAAGCTCGCTACACGTTTCACGGCACCTGTGGAATCTCCTGAACAGCCCATGCAGGTGGGGAAGTCTCGCCTTCCTGCTGCAGAGAGGGAGAGGAGGTTCAAAAACAAACTCTGACTGTACTGTGGTGAGCCAGGTCATCTTCTTTCTGGCTGCTCAAAAAGTCCAGGAAACGAGAAGGCCTAATTGATCGAGGGGTGGTCAGATTAGGTACGTTTCAACACACCCCAAAAGACTGTACTGTTCCTCAGTTTACTTTTTGATGTAACTCTGCTCCATGGGAATTCCTCTGATGTCACTAAGGCCTTTTTAGATTCAGGTGCCGATGGCAACTTCATGTCAGAAAAAAAGGTCAAGGAACTAGGAATCCCTAGTCTGCCTCTACAAACACCCCTTTGTATCATTGGAGTGGATTGGAATAAACTTCCCACAGCTACCATCCACTCTCGGACAACAGAGATTTCTATGCAAGTAGGGGCGCTTCATCGGGAGCAGATTGCGTTCTATATACTTCCGTCAGCTGAGAGTCCGGTCATCTTGAGTCTACCTTGGCTACGCAAGCATGGCCCTGTTTAGGACTGGAAGGACCCTCAAATATTATCATGGGGTTCTCAATGCCACCGGTCCTGTCTATCATCTGTCAGACCGCCACACCGGGTTATTTGGAGTTCAGTAGTCTCTCCGCAAGATCAGCTTCCAGCTCCATATCTATCCTTCAGTGACGTGTTTAGTAAAAAGGCCGCTGAGACACTTCCTACCCAGAGAATGGGTTTGTGCCATAGATTTGTTACCTAGGAAAGTGCCTCCTCGTGGAATAATTGTTTCCTCTCTCGCTTCCTGAGTCCCAGGCAGTGACAGCTTATATTAAGGAGAATCTGGCACGTAGTTTTATCAGGGAATCCAAATCCCCCGCTGTGGCTGGCCTGTTTTTCGTTAAAAAGAAGGATGGAGGTTTGCGACCATGCATTGACTATCGAGGTCTCAATGCGATTACTATCAAAGACCGGTTGCCTCTACCTCTGAGCTCTTTGATCGGATAAAAGGAGCAAAGATCTTCACCAAGGTGGACCTTCGTGGGGCTTATAATCTAATCAGAATCCGGTCAGGGGACGAATGGAAGAAGGCCTTTAATACTCGTGATGGCCACTACGAATACTTAGTTATGCCATTTGGTTTGAGTAATGCTCCAGCAGTTTTTAAAAAATATATGAATCACATCTTCCGGGACCTGTTATACAAGTATGTGGTGGTATATCTGGACGACATCCTGATTTTCTCTGAAGATATAGTGGGTCCTCACCAGCATGTATGTGAAGTGTTGTCATGATTTAGGGCTAACCAGCTTTTCTGCAAGCTTGAAAAATGCTACTTCGAACAGGAGGAATTGACATTTCTGGGATATATCGTTTCAGGGTCTTGCCTTGGCCCCCCCAGCTAATGTCATCCAAAGATGGTTTTGTGCTCCTGTAGCCTACGGCCCACACTTTGTAAAAATTACCGTGAGATGGTTCCGGAGGCCGCTGTGCATGCGCGGTCTCTAGACCACACGTGCGCAGGCAGTGGCGTCACATGAGGGTGTGGGACGCACTCGTGTGTCACCGCTGAGGGGTGACACCAAAGTGCCGACTTCTAGTCAGTGACAGGAGCTGGGTGCTGCACTGTAGCATTACGTGCTGACACAGTGAGGGAGCCGACATTGCACACAAAGTGGTCCCCGGGGGCAGTCTGCACCTCCGGAGGGATTACAACAGGGGTTCAGGCCGTTGTAAAGCTCTTACCCGCGAGGCCATGCCCCTATTCTACAGCCCACCCAGTTGGAGGGCTACAGCCCTCCCCGCTCCAGGTGTCACCGCGGGGAGGGACGCCACTGTGCCCGACACAGGAGTGAAGAGACGGCCTCTTCACTCCGTGCACCTCACAGTGATGGACTCATTTTGAAGCCCCTGTCCATGCGGGGGCTATTTGACTCATGTTGGCGCAAAGATCGCATTCTGCAATGCAATCATAAACGCTAGGAACGCGCCCTAATCGCATTGCAAATGTGATTGTTGATAAATGGGCTCCTGAATATTTGCGGCATCATCCCCGAAAACACTCATTTTCGGGGGATATCCGCAAATATTAAGTATCCCCCTGATGTACTATGGAGTCACTGTCACATCGTGTCCAGAACAAAAGCGCAGCCTGTGGCTGATGAGAGTTGCAGCAAATCACATGTAACACAAGTGGTGCAGTCACATATAAGCTGCAGGCAACACGCTGAGAAGGCGACCACAGGCAGGTCAGACCTAGTAGCACTTCGTGTAACTGCTAGTGACGCTTATTATTAGCATAATTACGGACCATGTCCCCAGTCATGCCGGACAGGATAACGGGCACAGACACTGTGCAGCTGCCCGGAGCAGAACATGACAATGACAACTTCTACCGGCAGGAACAGGCTCCTGGTGACGTCACCGCCTTCGCCCGCGCTCTCCCCGATCCTTTCTGTCCTTCGGCTGCTGCCGTAGCGCCGCTTCCCATACGGAATATGGCGTCCTCAATGTCACCAGTGCTCAGGCAGGTGTTGCGGGCGAGGCAGGCGGCGGTGGCAGTGCTCATCCCGACCAGGTAACAACACTGCGTACGGCTTGTGTTAGGTCTCTGCCATGTGTACTCCCGGTGCTAATGGGGAGTGTTCATGTCCCTCTGCCCCAGTGTCCTCTGCATGACACAACTTCACAACTGTTTATTATTGTTAGTGGCCACTGGCCAGACCTATCAGTGCTTTGTGTGATTATTAGAAGTCCAAGAGTCACAGTCAATGATCAGATGTCGTGTGTGTGTGTGAGCGTGTATGTATATATATATTTCTACTTCAGGGTCCATAGGGTATCCACAGGATACCTTGGGGTATAGGTGTGACGTCAGTCGCAGGGCACCAAAGAGTTAAGCTTTCAGCCTCCCAGGATGCACTAGGTCCCCCTCCTATACCCCGCCCCCGGGCCAAGGCACCTCAGTTTAGTTTGGTGCCCGGCGGAGTTTTGCGGCGGAGCTGTTGTTGATGCTAGAAGTTTCTGCCTCACAATAACAGCACTTACAGATGACGGGCAGCTTTAGCAGAGCAGACATTTGATGAACTGACTTGTCTGAAAGGAGGCATCCTGTGACGGTACAATCCAATATATAGCTAGTGTTCAAGAGAATATATATATATATATATATTTATATTGTGTGTATGTATGTGTATATATGTATATATGTGTGTGTGTGTGTATATGTGTATATATATATATATCTATCATACACACCACACACATCCAGAAAGCTGCGATCAAGCCTCAAAATTGTGGGGTGCTCCATTATAGACACCAAAGTCCCAAATATATATACAGTCCAAAAACGGAATAGGCACTCACCAGTCAGTTGCAATAATGTTTTAATCACTTATATGATCTAAGGTAATGGTCGACGTTTTGGTCCAGATAGACCTTTGTCAAGACAAAAAAAATCACCAACATATCTCCACCACCTTCCTTATATTTATCTCTATCTCTACAGATAGATATATTCATATTCGGGTGGAATATATTAGACAGCAAGTGAACACTATTTTTGAAGTTGTGTCTGAAGAAGGAAAAATGGGCAAGCATAAGGGTCTGTGTGACTATGACAAGTGCCACATTGTGATGGTTAGACGCTTTGGTCAGAGCACCTACAAAACGTTAGGTCTTATGCTGTGTTCCCAGCATGTAGTGGTTAGTACCTACCAAAAGTTGTCCAAGAAAGGTCAACTGGTGAACCAACGTCATGTTAATAGGCACCCTAGGCTCTTTGATGCGCGTGAAGAGTGAAGGCTAGCCTGTCGGTCCGAACCCACAGAAGAGCTACTGTAAATAACTTGCTGAAAAAGTTAATGCTGTCTATGATACGAAGGTGTCTGGACACCACCCGCGGCCCGCAGTGTCCCAGGAGTGGGAAAAATTGTGGTGCAGAGATCACCGCCGATGAATAGATACCATGCGCACAGCATCTATTCACAGAGAGGGGAGAGCTTGGGGGCAGCCTGGCATGTCCGTAAGTGCTGGGTATGCCTACAAGAGTGATGAAAAGGGCGTGTGTCTTAAAGATACGCCCCTTTTTCTCGTGGCCATGTCCCTTTCACTGTACTGACATCACTACTCCCCAAATATATGGATATGTTACATATATATGTTTGTGACTTTTTTTGTGCATCGTGCTGATGTTTATTACTATTTATTGAATGATCATTAGCTCCTATTTTATGTTATTGTATTTGATTTGCCATGAGCCCCTCAGTGTACAGTGCTGTATTATTTACCTGCACTTTAAAAAGAAAAGATAATAATAATCATGGGGTGTGCGATATATATACAAAATGTTTAAACCTGATTAAATATATTAGGCACCATTAGTAATATTTTTGGTAGTTTGTGGACTCATTGCAGAGAGAACCCAATGAAGGTTTTAAATGGTACTTGTGTACTTTACGTACACAAGTACCGAAAGTTGTTCCCTCGCGGGCTTGCTCCGCTCGCTACAAGGTTATATTCCCCCTTTATGCCCACTTGGATGGTAGGGAACGATGCTGGACACTGGTTATCAATCATTGTAATGTCTAAATACCCTGATGTCATCAGCCAGTGTCCAGTGTCATTCCCTACCATCTAAGTTGGCATAGAGGGGGAATATAACCTTGTAGCGAGCCACCGAGCCCGAAAGCGTGGCGAGCAGACAACCTTCTTCTTTAGGTGGGGACAACTTTCCGTACTTGAGTACATAAGTACCATTTAAAACATACATTGGGTTCTCTCTGCAATGAGTCCGTAAAGTACACAAGTACCATATTTTTGATTACGTTTTTTCACAAAACTTTGGAGGAATGTTATTATTATTATTTTTTTTTTCATGAAGTTGTTCTGACACTTCGATTGTTCCTTTTGTTGTGTTTTTTTTTTTTTATACCGTTGAGCAATTCTTCACTCACCTGTAGCTGCATTTTGGGGACAGTTCAATTAAATGTGACGTTGAGTAGCGCTGGGAATTAGTTCACAGAGCTATTCAATTGGTTACGCTGTTAACCGGCGACTAGAGGATTTCTGCTCTCACACTCCTGAGGTGCGAGCAGAAATCTGCCGTGATACTAATTGCTGACTTAGCGCGTGAGCTACCAGCAACGCGGCCGGCGCTGAAGACGGTAAATGCCGTTTACTGCGACTAAACACCCGGCATTAGGCGCCATAAACTGCATCTCCCGACTTAAGTGAAGGGCGCGATGGGGACAATTGAATATCTCCGGTTACTCGTTCCCAGCGCTATTCTACATCACATTTAATTATACTGCCCCCTTTGCTAGCTGTTGAATAAGAGGTACGGATTGACATTAGTGGTATGAACAAGGCATGTCAATGAGATCTTTGGGGTCAATTCAGTTAGATGCTAAAGCTATAACTCGCATCACAAACTCACATACATAGTGGCAACGCCCCCCCCCCCGCAAAATGCGAGATTCATTTAGAAATGGTGATTTGAGTGACTCGCTGCCAGGTCATACAACTTTTCTACAATAGGCGCCTTGGCAGAAATGTACGTAATAGTGAGGAACTCATCCTAGACCCCTGCACACACAAAAAACTTAATTTTTCTAGGAAAATAAAATGGTGGTTTGGAATTGAATTCCATATACAATTTGCTATGCAAATTCACGGGAATATGGCTTGCTGTACCCAAATTGCTCCTAATTGAATTGACCCCTTTGTGTAGCATAACAATATATCCGTTTTGCCAGGGTCATGCTTTAATAAAAATTTCTAAAGGCGCCCATACACTGTGCGATATAGCAGCCGATCCAACGGATTGGTATGATATCGCTGCTATATCGTACCGTGCGTGGGCATGATATCAGTCAGTGCGGATCGGCCATCGCAGTGCAAGGTGCCTATCGCACCGTGTATGGGTAGCTTAAGTCACACTCTTAGCAAGCACTTTGCTAAGTATATGGCCTTACATGTACGAGAAGTTGTCCAGCACTAGTGTGTGTGTATATATAGTAGTGCAGAAAAGTATCATATATATATATATATGTGTGTGTGTATGTATGCATCATAATGTTTCACAGTATACACTCCATAGATCTCTTATAGAAATTGTTTTGAATCTATTAATTGTTTTGATGGGGAAATCTTCTCATATAAATTTGTGGTTTATATCTGTTATTGAGCAGATAGACTATGCTCAAGTTGACACCTACACTTGGACCTCATGTAAGGAGGGCATGTTTTTTACTGTTTACAGTGTACTGTTTTATTGTTTTCCCTCAGTATGGCACCGCAGACCACATATGACGCCCTATGCTATGGTTATATCATATAACTTATATGTCCCCGGCGGCTGATCCTCTCTGCACACATTGAGGGCAACACGCTGCTGTATTTACATTTCCATGACCAGCAGTGATCGGCAGACACTGGGAGAGGTCCCAAGGGTGCAGAGGGTCCGGAAGGTCCCCCTAAGATTGGCAGCTGCAGGACGGTCATCTTCCGACAGCAGCACAGTTGGCGTTTCTAACTGATATGGCCATGCCAGGGAAAGCTCAGCGTGGCGTGGTCTCATCTGATGCGTTCATGCCAGGCGGGTGGTTAAAGAAACAGTGGAGATTGATCAAACCTTCTAAAGGGAAAAAGTGGCGATTCTAGCTGTCATTTTATAGAATGTGCTAGATCAGGGTTTCCCAAACTTGGTCCTCAAGGCACCCTATTAGACCAGGTTTTAGGATTATCTAAGCATGTACACAGATGGTTTAATCACACTGACTGAGGTACTAATTAATTCTCTTGTGCTTAAGCTTGGGTAGCCTTAAAACCTGGACTGTTAGGGTGCCTTGTGGATTGAGTTTGGGGACCACTGCACTAAAAGATAGCTGAAATCTGATTGGTTGGTTGCTTTGGGCAACTTTTTCCCTTTTTCTCTTTAGAATGTTTGTTTTATAGTTCTCCCACTACTAATTAATGTAGATGCTACTTAAAAACTGTGTTTCTGAATCAATCCTATAACATAGCACAATTCAAAAGAAGCACAATCAAAGCTGCAAACAGTATAACATAGTAGTACTACTTAAATAACCTTGAATAGCATCTTAAGAAATGTAAGTATTAGTATGTTTTGAAATGAAAATCCTTCACAATTGGATTGCCTATCAGAGATGTAGTGTTTGATTGGCAGGAACAAGCCTCTTAAGAGAATTCTGTGACCCAGTCACCTGCTGGGTAACTTAAGTGAAAGCCAAAAAAGTGCAAAAGCTTAGTGTCCTGAGAGTATATACGTGGTTCTCACTGTAACATTCCTAGCCTCCAGGTCCAGTGGTCTCCAACTGTTTGTTTGCAGTCAGTCAATAAAGGGATGAGTGCTTGAATGGTGAATTGTGCCATAATGCGCCCAATCCTGGGATTAAGACGAGCACCATTTCCCTAGTTCAACAGTTTTTGTGAGTGAGGTAGCTGTACAGATGACCCTCCATGGACATTTCTTAAGAGACACATCCACTAAGCGATTTTACTGAGCGATTGAACGATAACTATATCGTTCAATCGTTCATAAGTCGTTTGCAAAAATGTCTTAAACGACCAGCGACGCGTGCTCCCGCTGGTCGTTTAGACATCTATCATCGTACAAACATGCTGTACAAGCTGACGATATCGTCAGGTTCAGTATGTTTCCAGATGATTGATGAGCCTGCAATGAACGACTGCTCGTTCAGTGTAGGCACATCACAGACTGACAAACCACTGCACGATTACAATGTCGTAATCGTGCAGTCGTTTGCATATCTTCTAGTGGATGTGTGCCTTTAGAAATGCTTATTATAATTGTAAACAACTTCCGTTAAAAAAGTCATTCTTGAAGATAGTAGAAATAGTGTTGATCGGCGTAATTGTGTTCACATAGAGAGATTCTTGCAATGAGGTTTGGTACGGGTCATTCAGGACCGCTTAAAAAAATAATTTTGTTTATAATTTTGGGATTTCTGCCCAGTGCATTGGGACACCATTTTGTGTCATAACACCAATCTTGGATATGTGACAAGAATTTTGTGGTATTTTTGTTTTTACTATTTTTGAAATTCTTTATTTTCGTTCATACAGTTTTTTTACCCAGCCCTGTAAACATAATTTTTTGTTCAGGCTCAGTTTCCCTGCCTGACTGAGTTTGCAATGTCAGGTTTGGTGTCTGGTACAGAGAGATTTGTGAGCTAATATCGAGATTGAAATTAGGGTTTCTGGCAATGTAGTTTGTATGCTGTCCTTTTTAAGGGGAGTGCTACGTTATGTCGACCAGTACATTGTGTACAATGTTCTTGTCGGCACAATAAACCCGACACCACGATGTCTACCCCTTTTAAAATGCTAATTAAAGCATTTTAATGCTGCCGGCAGTGTAACTTGAATCATGCTGTTAAACCAGCATGAATAAATACTGAACTAGCAGCTCTCGGCTTTGGTAGTTAGACGTACAGTCCTCATTTGACTCAGGAGAGTTTGAAGTCAAGCCAAACTGGGTATTGGAACTTCGGTTTTAGGGTTTCTTGTAAGGAGGGAAAGGATAGGGGTAAACTATATGGTTAACAGGTGAAAATGGCATTGCATTTGTCCTTTTGGCATTAAGTAGTCCTTTTTTTTCTTTTTTCTTCTTCTTCTAAAGAGTTGGTGTTGAAGGTCCCAAAATGTACAAGTTGAATTGATTCATTCTAGGTAAAGACAAGACTTCAACAGCAATTTTTTGGAAGTATAGTTTGAAGGTATCTTGATATCCTTCTGCAGGAAGAGATCTTCAACCTATTTTAATGAGACAGTGGAGAATAAAATTCTGCACCTAGGGGGTTATTTTGGGAAGGGAGCATAGGTTGTGTGCAGATGAGTGGTTATAGGCAGGCCCTGCTGTGCTTTGAAGTCTTGTAAAATGATTGTTGCTAATAGTTACATTGTCATTGAGCCTTTTTTTTATGTGGGGAACGTTGCTTATAATATTACCAGAATATTATTTTTCATTGTAGGCCACAACTTAGTGGAGGCAACATCAAGTTCAAAACGATAAAAGTTGTGCTTGGTATTATTCTAGATTTGATTATTTTAAGGTCTGCCCAAGCAGATTGCAGATATACACAAGCCAACATTCTGTGTTGATGTTTTGGTGGAGAACTTTAATAATGAGGTAGGTATACAGACTACTCCTTTTCCAGCAATAAAGTGCTGGAAGTACAAGTAATAGCATTCTGCTTATAGCTGCATCCATAAGGTTTTGCCCACAGAGTCGCAGAAAGTTTTTAGTGAACTAGATACAGTGGATTGCCATTTGTAATTCGGGTTCCCCAGTATAATTTTTCCTGTTGTGTCAGCATTCATAGTAGATGCTAGGCGGGACAAAAGCTGTGACTCAGAGGATGGGGGTCTATAGCATCCTATGATGCAGAGAGCCACTGATGTGGCTATTGCAATTTCTAATGACAAGCCTTGAAATGCGCTGGTGGTTGAAGTATTGAGGGATTGTCCTTAACATAGGCTAAACAGCAGCTGTAGGGCAGCCATCTATTAGTTCTGAATAACAGTTGGATTCTAGAAGTAATTTTTTTACAACACTTTAATTTAATAGATTATGGGGGAGATTCAATTGTTAGCGGCTGTGACTAATGGGTGTCCGGCGGAGCAATTCAATTGTTGCTCTGTTTGGGGGTGAAAGCCGCCCCGCAAACATTTCTGCTCACAGCCCCCTGAGATGGCGAGCAGAAATATGCGATAAGTCCATGGTTTGGGCGCCCCAATTTGCTGTGTGGGTGCCCCAACCAGGGCGCTGTGTGGGTGCCCCAACCAGGGCGCTGTGTGGGTGCCCCAACCAGGGCGCTGTGTGGGTGCCCCAACCAGGGCGCTGTGTGGGTGCCCCAACCAGGGCTTTAGACAGGTTTAGCCATTTTAAGTTGCAAAACCTGGTCTAATTGGACGCGGCAATAATTAATGGCCACTCAGAATAATTGAATTGCTACTTTGGGAGCCTATTAATTAGCGCACCTACAAAATCAATTGAATTGCCCCCTATGTTTGGGAGCTTCTAAGTCAAAAATAGCACCATGATTTAAAGTAATTAATTGCAGAATAATCTATCCTGAGGAGTTCTTTGTAGGATTTGGTTCATTCCATGTCAAGTGATGGTTGACATAAATTTTGAGGGCCTTAGATTTGCTACTACTATTTCATATTGTGAGCTAAATGTTTCCCAAGTTAGTCTGACATATATGCAAACCTTCAAGTTAAATGTTATCAAATTTAGAGCTGGTCAGGTGGGGACGATCTTCAAAATTTGTCCACTTGACATGGAATGAACCCTGTGCCAAATCAGCAATTTGGCCAGCCAGTTTAATCGCTTTAGACCAGGGGTTCTCAATTCAAATCCTCAAGTACCACCAGCAGGTCATGTTTTGTGAATTTCTTTATCATGCACAGGTGAGTTAATCCATTTAGCTGGCTACACAGTAGACGATGTCTAATGTGTACCGACCTCGTAAGCGACTGGACCCGGCAGGGTGCCGGCATCGGCAAGTGCATACACACTTGGCCGGATCGGACGACATATCGTCTAGTGTGTGCTGTGTACCCAGCATTATAATTGCCTTACTATAACTAATGCGCAGGTTTAGCGGTGCCGGGCGTGATGCTAAAACACCGCGAAGCACTAGTAGGATTTAATATTGCTAGTTGTGGGTTTACAGTGCGAGCAATTGAACAGCTCCAGGTACTTAACCCAGGGACTACATTCCCACAATTAAAATTGATGCCCCCCATGTATCTATACAAAACTACGGGTGCCACCATTGGGAACTACTCGCTCCTGAGAAGCCTAGTAGTCATTAAAATTAGCTATTTTTAAGATCTATGTTACATTTAAACAACTAGACTTCTGGAAATTTGTCTTGATGTAGGTCTTTGTTATTTAAGAACAGGGAGTGAAATTTCAATGAGTAATAGAAATTTCATTGTCTAAGAACTGTATTTTCATGATTATGAGAAAAATGTTTGTTTTGCAGTCTCTATGTTGTTGTGTTGTGACCTTTCCGAGATATGGAATGTACAAATACAACAATCAATATTTATTCCCCCACACGATGTTGGTTCCCCCTGCACAGTTGTGTAAGAATGGTTGAAATCGGTCAGGGGGTAATGAAGGTCTGATGATGTGGCTGCATAATAAAACTGTCACTCCCAGTACCTCCCACTTAGATTACTTTCATTACATGTATATGGGCCAAATTACATGCATCAGTCCTGTGTAGATGTTTTTTTTGTCAATTTTATTTGTAGTGTTTGAGTAAAGCAGACCAGGATCTGGCTTGCACACGTATCAGTAGTAATTGTCTGTTTATAATTTACTCAATCTCTTATGTTGTTATGCATTGAAAGCTTGTTTCTCGAAATAGAACTTTACCGATGGAGTTGACAAGGTATTGTCCAAGGAGGAGTATGACTCCCCAGGCTCTTGCAGCAAACCTGGTTCTCTCTTGGTAATGGGGGCCTGTGAAGATCCTTGTTCCCTAGTCCATTACTATAACAGGAATGTTACAGCTGTAATGGATATTATCGCCCCTGCGTGTATATGACCCGCATACCACACCGTCAAGCCCCTTGGTTTGACAATAGTGTTAGTGAACTCAAGAAAAGGGGTCATAGACTTGAAAGATGATGGAGGAAGACAAACCTAATAGAGGATAAGTTAAAACTAATCAAACATATTGGAGAACATAAATCAATAATCACCCATAAGAAAACAGAGTTCATTTCAAATGAAATCATGGCAGCAAATAGGCCAGCTCCACTTCTCCGTACAGTGGAGATGCATTACAAACCAGCATGCCTGCAGCTTGATGAAACCCTCTTCCAGTCAAGCTGCAATGAGTTTGCAAAATTCTTTGCAGATAAAGTATCCTCCATCCAGGCTGGAATCCCTACAGTGCCATCAAAGGGAGTGCCAAACTACCAAGCCTGCCAAGGTAAGCCACCTGTCTTCATGGAACAGCTTTGCAATAAAAGATGCAAAAGACATTGCTAATATTCTCCTAATGTTGTGACCCACCACCTGTGATCTGGACCCTGCCTCAACCAAGCTTCTCATAGGGTGTATGGACTTGATTGGCCCTATAATTGCAAAAATAGTTAAATGATCTTTGCAGAAAGGCAATTTCCAAATCCACTAAAGGAAGCAATTGTTAGACCACTTCTTAAAAAACCTAATTTAGAACCCGATTGCATGGCCAACTACAGATGGGTATCAAACCTTCCTTTTCTAGGACAGGTCATTGAGAAAGTGGTGGCAACGCAACTGGCAACCCACCTGTTTACCCATGTTATTTATGATGCATTCCAGTCAGGATTCAGGAGAAGACATAGCACTGAAACAGCTCTGGTATGTGTGCTTTATGATCTTCTGATGGCAAGAGACAGAGGTGATTGTTAATCTTAATCCTTCTGGATCTCTCTGCAGCATTTGATAACGTGGACCACAGGATTCTAATTGAGCGCCTGAAAAATTTCTGTGGACTGGATGGCACAGTCCTTAGGTTGAAATCATTTCTCACTGGCAGGGCACAGAGAGTTTCCACTGGAGTAAACTCTTCATCAGTGTGTCACACAGACTTCTATACCATCTCCCATTCTTTTTGCAGTATATATGCTACCATTGGGTGAAATAATTAGACATCATGACCTGGTCTACCACTGCTATGCAGATGATACACAACTGTACCTGTCCTTTGCTCCAGGTACTACGAACCCAATAACAACCCTAAATGGCTGCCTAGCTGAGCTCCAGGAGTGGATGAGTGCCAGTTGGCTGCAACTGAACCCTGATAAAACAGAGGTCCTGATAATAGGTCACAGGACAAAACTGCAGCATAGCCAAATAACAGGACTTATGCTTGGCGGTTCAGAATTACAAAACGCTGAACATGTGCGGAATCTTGGTGTTGTCCTGGATAGTGGCTTGACACTTAAACATCAGTTGTCAGCCATAATCATACTCATTCTTTCATCTAAGGAAAAGCCAGAATCAAACACTTAATTCCCTCAGAAGATCTGCCTAAAGTCATACATGCATTTATACCATTACGACTAGATTCCTGCAACGCCCTCTACCTTGGTCTCCCAGCAAAAGAATTACACCGCTTGCAGATGGTACAAAATGCAGCTGCCAGCTATTAACCAACCAGCCCCGTTTCAGCCACATAACACCCATTCTCTACTCCCTTCACTGGCTGCCTGTCAGATGGTGAATTGTTTTCAAGATTGGCTTACTGACATTCAAAGCCCTACATGACAACGACCCAAGGTACCTGAAGCAGCTTCTGATTCCTTACTGCCCCACTTTATTACTGTGATTCATTGACGAAGGACTATTACCAGTACCTAGAATCTCCCGGAATTCATCTGGGGGTCGAGCTTTCAGCTTTGTAGTTCTGACTCTATGGAACTCACTTCCCCGCACAGTTCGAGAGGCCTCCACTCTAAAATCCTTCAAAAATAGACTCAAGACTCACCTATTCACCCAAGCATTTCACTAATGTCCCTTGTCAAGCTTGTTTTATATTTTATACTGTAAAGGTAAATGTAAAGCACTTTGAGTCCTTTAGGAGAAAAGTACTATATAAATAACATTATTATTATTACATTGACTGCTGTTAATAAGCATTTACTTTTTGATGCAAATAATCAGCCCATGGAATTATTTAAACCATTTGAAGTCTGAAAAATATAAATCTGACATGGGGTTTTAGACCCTTAGTTGATATTATTGGCCTGTTAAATAATCTCATACAACTTTTGATTAAATCCATTGCTTTATCTTGGCAGCTTCCTTTGGTTATTTAAACAGCATTGGCAAGATTTTAATATTTTACATATTGATTACTGCACAGCTTCTCTATACTCTGTATAAGATCATACAATAGTTTCCAGAGAGGCATCTTTGTATAGTAACACTGGGCAACTAACCTAAACCAATTGTTGCTACATAGATTAATCCTACTTTCAAACACGTGGCTGCAATTAAATATATTGATCCCCCAAAAATACATGTTTGTTAATACAACATGTTACCTGTGGGCTTTTAGATAAGAATATCCAGTAATGCCTGGCCTCTTTGTGGCATAATGTTACGTAGCATGGCTGCAAGACTTTGCTATTCCGCCTTTGGACTGTTTGGCCCTCCCACTCCAAACTCCATTTGTGTCACCTTCTCTGCAGGTGTTAACTCCCAGGATTCAAACACTAGCTGATGCATCTTTGCAATTCACAAGAGTGATTCCGGAGTACTTGCAAAGTTGTAATGAAGTGTAGTGTGTTGCCACAATCATTGAGCAGTGGGTAGAAAAAAAAAAAAAAGCGACGTGACAAAGCTACTACAGGCATTATTTTTAAGTAATTATCAGTCAAAATACTTTTAGCATGCCAGTATCACAGGATTCCCCTTGGTCTGCACTTAGTAGTTTATATGTACATATTTATTAACTTTTATTAGAAGACTCGTTGTTCTAGTTAAAACAGCTTGCTTAGTCTCATGTGACTACCATGGCAACCACAGTCATGTGACCTTTTCAGAGCAGCAAGGCTCTTCTTTCCTACTCCTCGAGAATAAGCTTTAGTGCTGAAATACAAGTTCATGTCCACCACACAGAGATTTTGCAAAGGAATTGCTTAGTTATAAGATGACGACATACCATGATAAAATATTTATTAAAAATTTGTTTGAAAGAAAAATTGGATCATAGGCCCTCATTCAGAGCCGCTCGTTAGCGGCAGTACGCTCGTTCCGAGCGATGTTTGCACATCTGCGCATGCGTACGGTTTTTAGTACGCATGCGCGAACCAGTCAGTGCGGCCAAAAATCGTTTGTACGCTATATAGCGAGTGCCTGCTATTTTGAGTGACAGAATGAGGCGTATGTGGGTGGTAACAGGGGAAGGTGCTTGAAAATGGGGAGTGGAGATCCGAACGCAGGCGTGCTTAAAGGTCAAAACGGGCGTTTTATGGGAGTGCATAATTAATACAGCAGCGTCATTGACCACGTCACTGGGTTATTTTATAGCCAGAACTGCTCGCAAATTTGTGGTAGCAAACACCAACCACAAGAATAGCGAGCAGTTCATACGCTGCTCGATGTACTCGATTAATCTAATAAATAGCGGACATGACGTATGGTGCGAGCGGCCAGGGGGCGTTTTTAACAAATAAACGAGCGTATGTTTTGCTCGCTCGTTCAGACTTAGAGGTGTGAACAGACTGCAATTTGCGAATGGATCATTTGAATAGCCACCCCTTGTTTTTGAACGAACGACCGCAAATAGCGAACGGCTCTGAATGAGGCCCATAGACCCTCTGTCCCCAATGGCAATCAAATCTGTGTTTTGGATACACTTGCTCTGTTTGTTTTCTTCATCTCCAAGTTGATCTCCGAGTATGTAAATGGTTTATCATGTCTGATTGAAGAAATGTGAATGGCGCCTGGAAAACACACTGTAGACACTATATAAAAGCACTTGGTAAGGCAAAACAATTATACGGACTATTAGAATGGGGTATTAGAAGATACAAATTAATAAGTGATTGGTTGAGGGAGTAATGTTATACACTAAAAAAGTCAACACAATGCTGTATTTTATGTTGTATAGCATATAGGACTTCTCAGAGTTCTTAGTAACAAGAAACTCCTGTCTTTCTATCCAGGGCCGGATTAAATTCTGTGGGGGCCCCTGGGCAATAAACATGTGGGGGCCCCTATTAAATGTGGACAAACTGGGAGCATGCACAATGGGGACCTTTATGCAAAGGCCACAGTAGTGGTGCCCCTTATGCAGTGCTCACAGTAGTAGTGTCCCATATGCAGAGCCCAGAGTAGTGGTGCCCCTTATGCAGTGCCTATTCAATACCCCCATTAGTAGTGCCACCTGTAGTCATGTCCCCAGTAGTTATGCCCCCTATTGTAATGGCCCAAATAGTAGAGCCCCGAATAGTAGTGCCCCCCCAGTAGTAATGCCCCCTGTGGTAGTGCCACCAATAGTAATGCCCCCTGTAGTGGAGCCCTTAGTATAAATGCTCCCAGTAGTAATGGCCCTGTATTAGTGCCCCCCAATAGTAATGCTCCTTCTGTAATAGTGCCCCCTGTAGTAGTGCCCCAGTAGTAATGCACCGCACCCAAGTAGTAGAGCCACCAATAGTAATGCCCCCCCAAGCATTGCCCCCCCAAGCATTGCCCCAAGTAGTAATGCCCCCCAAGCATTGCCCCCCATTAGTAATGTCCCCCTGAGTATTGCCCCCCCATTAGTAATGTCCCCCAAGTATTGCCCCCGGTAGTAATGCCCCCCCGAGCATTGCCCCCAGTAATAAAGCTGCCTGCGCACAAAAAAACCCAACAACTAATACTTACCTTAAACCCCTCTCTCACGTCCGCTGCTCCTGTCCGATCCGGTCTCTCCCATAGTGCACACTGCGTGAGCCGGAGGTCGGAGCTCACAAGTGAGCTCCGGCTGCTGCTGAGGGGAGAGAGAAGGGTTACCAGCGGGCGCCCGGTAAATTGACCATCTCTGCAGCGCCGGGCTGAGTTGGGCCGGAGGAGGAGGAACTGGTTCCGTCTCCTCCGGCGCACTTTAGCCTCGATGGGTGTGGGGGGCCCAGCGACGACAGCCCCTGTCGCCCCCCCCAGTTAATCCGGCCCTGTTGCTATCATGCAGAGCAATAGGATCCAACACAATGCAACCTGCATGTACAGTGGTGTAGGATACCTTTATGTCCTATTCCTACTTCAGGTGCTAATTCTCAGTGTTCTAGGTCCAGGCAGTGAAAACATACTTTGTAGTACAGGTTGAGTCTCCCATATCCAAATATTCCAAAATACGGAATCATTTTGGCATGACTGAGATAATGAAACCTTTGATTTTTGATGGTTCAATGTACACAAACTTTGTCTAAAGCACAAATGATTAAAAATATTGTATAAAATTACCTACAGGCTGTGTGCATAAGGTGTATAACCTAAATTTATTTTCTGTACACAAACTTTGTTTGAGCCACAAAATTATTGAAAATATTGTATAAAATTACCTGCAGGCTGTGTTTATTTTATTTATTACCAGTTATTTATATAGCGCACACATATTCCGCAGCGCTTTACATAGAGTATTTGCCCATTCACATCAGTCCCTGCCCCAGTGGAGCTTACAATCTATGTTCCCTATCACATGTGCGCACACATACACACTAGGGTTAATTTGTGTTGGGAGCCAATTAACCTACCAGTATATTTTTGGAGTGTATAAGGTCCATATAACACATAAATGCATTCTGTGTGTATATTTGGGTCCCATTCCCAAGATATTTCCTTATTAAATGCAAATATTCCAAAATACGGAATATTCCGTTATCCAAAATACCCCTGGTCCCAAGCATTTTGGATATGGGAGACTCAACCTATATAAGCAAAAGGATAGAGAGATATTTTTAAGACTATTTAAAACAGGGGTGGGCAGGGGCTGCCTGGCACCTTTTAGCCTGGGGGGCAAACACAAGCAAGTGGCCCCGGCTTTTCTACCAGCACATTGTGGAGCTTGGCCAGATGGTATTACCTTATAGTAGCCTATGGGCTACTATTCTTCTGGAGAGGGGTGCTCCGGATCCTTCTCTTTTGGCCCTTGAGAGTCGCTCATGCACAGTGTGTGCTGAGGACCTAAACCAGAAAGCAGTGTGATGGCGTTACGCTATCACACTGCTTCCAGCTCTACCTCAGGGCAGGATCTTATCAGAGCCCGTCTCCTGGCAAGAACATTTTAGTCAATTTGCTTGAAAATATTAATTGACACATTGCGAATTTGGATTGTGATAAAGGGTGTGATATGTATGTTCAAGTCCCGACAGCCGTTGCCCGACAAAGGAGGAAATCCCGATCATCCTAAAGGTAAGTATTTACTCACCTAACCCCCCTAACCCTCCTTTAGGGTGCCTAACCCTAACCTCCCCCACTGTGCCTAACCCTAACCCCCCCTTCCCCGTTGCCTCAACCTAAGTCCCACGGGAGGGTGCCTAACCCTAACGTCCCCCAGGGGTGCCTAACCCTAACCATCCCTCCCCCTAGCCTAACCCTAACCTCTCCATTGGCATACTTCCCCAGTCTTTTCACTGCTTCATGAATAGACCCCTTAGTAACAGACCTGCCATCCTTAGGTTCAGTTTTGTGGCGCTGAACATGAAGAATGGATGTGTATGGGGGAGGAGGGTAGATGTGTATGGGAGAGGTGTAGGGGGGAAGAAGGTAGATTTGTAGTGGGAGTAAAGGTGTAGTGGGGAGGAGGGAGCATGTGTGGGGTGGAGGAAGGGCATTTGTATGGGGGAGGTGGAAAATGTGTAGTGGGGGAATAGATGTGACAGGGAAGAGATAGGTTTGAAGGGAAAGGGGGAGGTAGGAAGGGGGTAATACAGGAGCAAGGAAAAGGAGGGACATTGACAGAAGGATAGAGAGGAGAGTGGGTGAAGGAGAAAGACAAAGGGGCAGATGGGACAAGAGTAGCGGATAGATCCTCCTCCGTAGATGTACCCTGACGTCTTCAGTTACTGTCCAATGTCACTCCCTACTATCCACTTGGACATAGAGGGGGAATAAAATCCTGTGGTGTGGTGAGGGAAGTGAGCCCGCGAGGGAACAAGTGTATATGTATATATATATATTTGTCCAAGTCCCGCACTCACATCTACATTAGTCTCCAGCGTAGGGGTGCACTCCAGCCACACCCGTCCGTATTTCAGATAGCAGGCAACAATATCAGTCCTAATGGAGGCACTCACAAGTCAGATGTAGCCAAAATGATTTATTCCAGTGTTATATCAGAGGCCGAAATGGCGACGTTTCGGTCATATCCAGACTTTTTCAAGCCACCAGCATATATCAACAGTAGCAGTAGTTCTTGAAGCTGTGGCTGTACATTGTGTATACCTTTGATTGTTGCTACTGTTGATATATGCTGGTGGCTTGAAAAAGTCTGGATATCACCGAAACATCACCATTTTGGCCTCTGATATAACACTGGAATAAATCATTTTGGCTACATCTGCCTGGTGAGTGACTCCATTGGGACTGATATATATATATATATATATATATATATATATATATACACACACACGTATATACATATACTGTATATAAACAGGTAAAGGCAGTGTGGTGAAATGGGCCCCTAGGTGCAGTGAGCAGGGGGTCAGGTGTGAGGCAACCAGGTGTAAGGTATATATACATACACACAACATAGAAGAAGCCCGGCACTCCAAGGTGAATATAGTAATGCTGCGGTGCCCTCCCAGGGTGATGACACCCGAAAATAGAGATGCAATGATGGCGGGACTGAGCAGACTGGATGTTAGTAAGTATAAAAGTCCTTTTTTATTCCATCGCTGTTTCAGGGTTAATCCCCCTCCTTCAGGGACAGACAGTACAAACATTCAAGTAAAAATCAAACCTATATATAGCATAAATCACATGACAACAAAGACATAATCATTGGATTCACCTGGACGACGCCGTCCGACAGCGGCACACCGCTCCAGGGACTTTTATACTCACTAACATCCAGTCTGCTGAGTGCCGCCATCATTGCATATATACTGTATGTATGTGTATATATATATATATTACACACACACACACACACACACACACACACACACACACACACACACACACACACACTATATATATAAACAGGTAAAGGCAGTGTGGGTGAATGAATTGGATCCTAGGCGCAGTGAGCAGGGGGTTAGGTGTGAGGCAGTCATGTGGGAGGTATAAGGCACTGAGGTGGGAGGTGAGTACCCAGTGTCACCAGCAGTGTTGGGCAGCAATCACTCCTCCTCCCCCTCCCAGATAGAGACACAGTTACTTACCGATACTGAGGTCACTTCTCTGGATGGGGGGATGTAGCAGCCACCAGTCCGACCACCAGGGCTGCCAAGAGAAATCTTGGGCCCCGGTACAGCAACTTCCCGGGGCCCCCCTGGAGGAGGTTTGGCCACAGCATGTTGGGGGTATGGCTGCACCTCTTTGGGGGCGTGTGTAGCACGTGAGAAACATGAGAAACACCCGCTACTTGGAGCATTACATACCTCCCAACAGCTAGGACAAAAATATTCATTATTAGGATGGTGGGACAATCCCATAAAAGCTGCATTTTTAGCATGGTGGGAGCCTTCTCCATAATGAAATGCTGAAATCCTTGGTTTAAACTCAAGATTAACATTTCATTTATTTTCTTCTTCTTAGAGGCCCAGTTGTCTGCAGCTTTTTCAAAATCAAAGTCTGTAGGATCTGGTCCCTCTAGTGACATCAGCATCAGATTATATGGTAGTTGATAATTCCCCTTCAGTAGATGTACCCTGACATCATCAGTTACTGTCCAACGTCATTAGTTACAATCCACGTGCACATAGAGGGGGGATATAAACCTGTAGCAAGTGAAACGAGCCACCATGCCCGAAGCGTGGCAAGTGGCCTTTATGGGCATGGAACCGCACTTCTGCCCTCACTCCACGTCACTTCCATGTACATTTACAGAAGGGGATCTGTACACTATCTAGATTATATAGTGTGCTCTTCTTCATGTTATTACTTAAAACAGGTTTTAATTCATTTTAGAGTAGAAAAGTCTCTTAGGGGGAGATTTAATAAAGCTTGGAGAGAGAGAAAATTGGAGATAAATAGCACCAACCAATCAGCTCCTGTCACTTTACAGGATGTTTTTGAAAAATTACAGTTAGGAGCTGATTGGTTGGTGCTATTTATTTCCAATTTTCTCTCTCTCCAAGCTTTATTAAATCTCCACCTTAGAGTGGTCCAGACACTGCACAATTACTTTTTTGGACACACACATTTTTTTTAAGAGCTGACCAGATACTGCCCACTCGCTTTTTACACAAATACTTTTTTTTTTTTTTAAGAATGCCCCAGGTATTGCCCAATGTTTTTTTGGACACAAATAAATTTTTTAACAGTGGCCAGAAATATGCACCACTGACTGGCCACACATACTCAGTAACATGCAACACATGTCCACTGAAATGAAGAGTGGACGTGGGCTGTCTATCCACTCTCTTCATTGGGTAGAGACTATTTCCACTTCAAATTCTGTACCTGGAAGTGACGTGGACTGAGGGCGGAAGTGTGGTTTCGTGCCCACACAGTCCACCAAAAAAAGAAAGTTAACCCCTCGCGGGCTCGCTTCGCTCGCCACGCTTCGCGCATAGTGGCTATATTCCCCCTCTATGCCCACTTGGATGGTAGGGAATGATGTTGGACACTGGCTGATGACATCATGGTCAATCTACGGAATGGGATCTAGCTGCATTGTTTACTTTCAACCGCATGCCCTTTCTTGCCCACTTGAGGAGGGATCTGCTCTGCCCTCCAATTTGATGCCTTCCGGGAGCTATGATGAGGCCACTGACACGACCAATAAGTTGCGCTGATGTTTCTATATGAAATTTCAGCGCACTGTGATGTTTCAAAGTGCCGGGCAGCAGGGGAATTAAGCATGGGGAAAACACTGAATTATATAGATACAGTATATATATATCTATAGATATATATATATATATATATATATATATATATATATATACTGTATGTAAATATATATAGATATATATATATACACACACACACACACATATATATATCACATCAACACACTATATATAGTTATGCATACACATATAATATATATATATATATATACTGTAAATATATCAGTCTTGGGTATATGGGTAATCAGCATGTACACACTATGGGGAAGTATGTATATATAGAATTTATCACAACAATGACTTTGTTACTCACTCTGTGTGCTCTTCCCTTGTACCGAACAGACGGGCCTTCACTGAACTGAAAGATTACCCGGCCGGTCCCACTCTGCCTGTTCATTCCAGGCCTGTCACCCGGAGCCGGCTAGAAGATAGATACTCGTGAGATGATGATGTCATCATCTCGCGAGACCCAGTAGCTCCGCAGCTGCGAGGTGCGCACAGTACTACTGGGAAGGTACACAACAGTCCGGTCATTGGCATTGACTTGCCATATCATGACCACTAGTGCCGCCCGGCCGCCGCTGCAGCTGTCCCCGGCGGCTCCTTCTGGCATCTGAAGTGCCCGCTATTCGGAGCATACCACAGCTTCCGGTCTGCGTTCCATTGGAATGCAAATCCTGGAAGGCTGTGCGCCTGTCCTGCCGGCTGATTTGAGCCGGCCAGACAGGAAGCCCGGCAGAGGACCAGACGGCCCTAATGCTGCACAATTGTACCGGCCCGGGGGGCAGGTGGCACCCTGCCCCCCGGCCCAGCCCGCCACTGGGGGTGGGGAACCTTTTTTTATTTCTGCTGAGGGCCATTTTAATATATATACCATTATTCACGGGCTTGGTGCAGGCCACACACACTCTGTGTGATGTCACATGGGACGGGGCCACAATCGCCAGTGATTACAGCAATGCCCGGGGCATCCTGATGATGCTCCGGGGAGCTGTAAGGGCAGCGGTGTGACTGTCTGAAGCGTCCTAAGGATGCTCCAGGTGGTACTACTGCATAGATTCTGGCTATAGGGTGCTATTCTAGGCACCCTGCTAGCTAGCCAGATGAGGCTATCAGAAAAAGCTCAGAGGGCCAGACCTGGGTGCCTTATATGGCCCCTGAGCCTGAGCTTCCCCATACCTGATTTAAAATTTATGTTTGTAAATGTTGTTTTTCCTGATGTCTCTGTGAATGTAAGAAATAATGTATGCCATTGTTTCTGATAGTGATCACACAGTTGCAAAAATGATGTGGATTCCAGGGACCCACCATTTAATCAATCTGGGGTCCTAATTCACTGTATCTAGGTATCATCATAATGTAAGTTTTGATGTAAAATCTAAATGTTTGAAAGAAATAATGAAAACATAGCAGTCTGCTGTAGCCCCCCTCTCCTTCCCCACCCATATGGCAACCAATCCCACATCAGGCCCCTTAAATGTTCCTCATACAGGTTCAGGGAGGTTGGCAATTTCAGCGAGGGAACCGATGATTTGCTGGAGTTTCCGTAAAACAGCTAGTGGGAACACTACAGACTCTTCCTATACTCTGGATGTGCGCTGCACTAATAGCTATTGACCTGGTGAGAGACAGCCACATCCTATTGGCCTGAGTGTGTCCTTTCAGAAAAGGAGCCCCTCACTGTAAAAGATGCAATACTGCTACTATTTCTATCACTCTGACAAGGCTGACCAAGCTACACAGAATACGGGACTGCAAAATCAGTCTTTAGACTGTAAATATTAAAAACTATGATTTTCAGCATCTTATAGAGCAATGCAAAAGTATGTATGTGCAAAACAAACAATGATGACTGCATCTCACAATATATTAAACAATTACAAATCCAAAATTTAATGAAGGACATAAGGATTATGTTAGGAGTTTTATGGTTTGTTAGGCTATGCCACAAGATTCTTATTTCAAGTGTCGCAAACACAATCAGAATATCTACATTACATTTATCGGCTCCTGAGTGTCCTACCCTCACAAACTGTGGGTCTCATTCAGACCCGCTCGTGAGCGCAGGACGCTCGCAAGCGTGTCGATGGTACCCAAATGCGCACGACGGAGGAAGCTCAGTCGTGCGCAAGACGCGGCAAGCGACGGGGCAGCCGTCGCTCGGGGTCTCGCACCAAAGGGGGCGTGCTGTCGATGGTGAGTGACAGCACGCCCCCTTTGGTGGGCGTGCCGGGGGCATGGCTGCCAGACGGAGGCGTTCCCATGGGAACGCCTACCGTCTGGGTCCGGCCCCACTGACATCACTAGTGATGTCAGTGGGAGTGATTTTGGCTCTGATGGAGCCAAAATCACTCCAGTCTTGCGGCAGCGAGACCCTATCGCAGGGTCTCATTGCAAGCCCGATGGTCGTGATGGTCTTTACCATTGCGACCATCATCATGGACGCTCGCATAAGCTGTGGGTGGTAACCCACAGCTATGCAAGCGTCCTAGAGGCCGCTCCAATGTTAGGTAGGAGGGCCCTGATTCAGAGCGAGCGCTCTGGTCAGAGCGTCCGGCTCTGAATCAGGCCCTGTGTGATCTAAATTAATACATAAAAATGCAGCCAAGGAGGAAAAGTGTAAATGTTACGGATGATAGTGAAATCTTCCTCTGCTCCCCAGATTTGTCACCATCTTTATTGGTCTACATTTTAGCCACTTTGTTGCAATTGAATTGAATAAATAAACACATTATTTCACTCCCCTGTTATTCATTTTCTTTATTACCCAGTGGTACATATGTTAGCACAGCATGGTGTTCTGATGTTAATTATCCAGAATTGCTCTGCACTTCACCGTCTTCTTACATATAATTCATGACTGTGCATACAACAGTCTGACACCTGTTACCTTAGGTATTCACACATACACATGATATATTTACAGCGTGCGTTGGGGGTCAATATTATTATTACTAGATATCTTATTACAGCAATTAAGATTTTACAGGGGGATGTGGTGCAGTTCCAGAAATGAATGGTGCTTGTGGTGCACAAATCAAAGTAAGCCATCATTTTAATTTAAGATTTTAGGTAAATGTGTATAGCAGAGGCTTTTCTGTCCCATAAGGGTCACAGACTGGTAATATTTTCTCTGTATGTACTGTTCCATTAGGGAGTGGCTGTCTCCAGGACAGCGTGTTTGATGGGGAAGCAGGGATCACACGCACTCAAAGGAGGTTCAGAGTGATGCAGATTCTTGGCGCCCGTCGCGTTTCTGGGTGTTCTGCACGCCGTCTTCATGTTGTGAAATAGTGGGAGGGCATGGGCCGGTCATGATTGCCCCAGGGACCACTGGATTTATTTTGCCAACCCCCGCTGTAGCCTATGATATTTGTTACCTTTTGTGTCCTGTGACCTGTTTATACTACTCCATCTGTGGTCTCTTACCTACAGTGGGGCTCCAGTTTGTGAACCAGAATTTCTGTATAAATGAGTGTTCGTAAAAGTGTTCAGGTCTTAATCTAAGTCATAAAAATATAAAATGATAAGCCAATAAATCAAATAATACACAAAAGCATATGCTTGCTCAAAAGAATCCAACATTACATTTCGTTGTTGGCAATATTATGTGAATCTATGGTTTAAGTGACCCCCTTGTGCAGCATTGACTTCAGCAGTTGTTGATCAGCCCGGAAAATCGGCTTGGACAATTTTTCCTTACAGAACAGCTCATGGATGTTGGTGCACTTTCTTGAATGAAACACCTTGATTAGGTCCTGCCACAACCTTTCTGTTGGATTTAGCTCAACATTTTTTTTTTCTACGTCACAATTTTTTTTGGCAGACAGACGTGTGTATTAGGGTTGTCTTCCCCTTCTGTTGACTTCAGTTCACGGACTGCATGCCATGAAATTCTCCTTTGTTGGTGCAACAAAATGGCTCCAAACTATGTTAATGTTGCCCCTGTGTTTCATGGTTGAGATCAGGTTTTTATATATCTAAGATGTACAAATTCTACTCTTGTACTACTGAAGCATTTTTTTTTTATGTCAAAGGTTTCTCTGTATGATGATCCATAATATTTGTATGTATTACTTCAGAAACTGTATTATTCACTAGTCACGGCTAATGAATAGCAATTATTGGCTCATGGTGACTACAGATCAGCTAGTATCTCAAAAAGAAATTTCATATTGTTTTGATTCTTGAGACCAATTTCTCCTGGTCTTATAATATTTATTTTTCTCTTACCCATATTGGGCTCGATTCAATTGCCTGCGATGTAAATAGCGCTGGGTGATAGCTCCCGGAGCTCTTCTATTCTTCGCGGTGTTTAGTCAGAGAATGCCCGTTCTCACGACTAAACACCCTGTTGAAGGCGCGAGAACGGGCATTCCCCGACCTAACTTCCCGGCGCGATGCTGTTTTCCAGGTGCGAAGGGTAGAAAACAGCCTCGTGCCTGGACTTTTGTCAGATTTCTGCTTAGCAGCGCAGTGTATTGAATAGCTTCGGGAGCTGATTCCCGGCGCTATTCACTTCGCGCTGAATAGAATCGAGCTCTTTGAGTCATGAGAACAGAATATTTTCACCCAATAAAACCGAACACAGTTTTGAAAAGAACCTTTATGTCTAATATATAAACGATGTTTGTGTGTCTATCTGGTGCACTAGTTTGAGTGCATTTGGACGCCAGTTCTGCTACTTTTGGCCACATTGATGTGGCTGTGATTAGAAACAATCTTGACTGATGAGAAGTGCTGATTAGTTTCTGTGTATTGGTGCATACATACGGTCAGACTTGCTAGATGAGCGATTTTACCAACGATTTCATGAACGATGAATGATTTCTGACAGCATTTAAATGAATTTGTCCAAATCTGACTGCAAACAGATACAATGACGGATATCGTTATCTGACATGCGGGCACGCGCATCGTTGGTCGATGCATGCGCTACATGTCAAAGATATGAACCATTTTTACAATCGTTATCGTTCACATCTGATAAATCTGACAGTGTGTATGCAGCATAAGAGTTAACTTTCGTCGTAGTGATTTTTTTTACAATGGGTTTTCTCACTTATAACTTTTAATAGATAAAATTAAACATTTTTGTATTTTAACTACTAATGTTTCTACCTTTAAAGCTGTGCCCCCACAAAGAGTTCTTCCTTTTTGTCTTGTTGCTACTATTGCACCAATGCCCTTTTCAGCATTATATCTCTATCTCTATCTCTCCCTAAAGGTAACATTTCTCATTTAAGTCAAAGAGCTCTATTTTAGACTCATCCATTCACAGAACGTTGTTCCAACAATCTTCTGGCTTATTCAGATCGTCGTTAGCAATTTGGACGTAGGCAGCAATGTTTTTCTTAGACAGTAGTGGCCTCCTTTTTGCTGATCCTCCCACGCGCACGATTCTTGTTCAGCGATTGTCTGATTATGGACTCCTGAACACTGACACTTGCCAGTGTGAGAGGCCTGTAGATCCTTTGATGTCACGCAAGGATCCACTGTGTTCGCAACAGATGACCATTTCTGGAGAGGGTAACAGTAGTGGTGTATATTTACCATTTACACTGGATTGGTGAAGGCCAGATCGTTTTGTAACTTTTATGCCAACATGATGATCATCAACCACTCGTTTTTCTTGAAGTTCTCAGACATCTCCTTTTGTTAGAGGCATGAGATCACAACCCTGTTGGTGAAGACTCTTGATTTATGTTTTTTTTTTAAATAGGGCAGAGCTACCCAAACCTACCTGTGATTGCTACCCCATTAATTGGAATTCCTCACTCTAATTCCCTCGTAACTGAACTGCAAATCCTATAGGACTTTTTCAGACAAAAACATTTAATGTTGAACTATTTTGATCAATAAGTATAGCGTTCCCGCTAGGATGTTTTACCTAGGCGCCACGCCCTGCCCGATTTCAAAATGGCAGAATGCGCCCTGCCCTTTCAGCGAAGCCCCGCTAAATAAAAACATACCGGGTGCCGTCCCCGCCTGCGTGCCGCTGTGTCCCGCGGGTGGGAAAAATAGCGGTGCAGCGTTCACCGCTGGTGAGGATGCCATGACCATGTGCACGCCATCTATTCACAGAGAGGGATGAGCTTGGGGGCAGCATAGCTTGTCTGTAAGTGTCGGGCACGCTCCCAGGAGTGATGAAAAGGGGACGTGTCTAAAAGACATGCTCCCTATTCAGCAAAGGCTAAAATGATTTAAATAATTTATGCTTTTGTGTGTCTCATTTGATTTATTAGGTTATATATATCAATTTTTTACATAGATCTGAACACAATTTAAGATCACATTTTTGTTTTATTATGTTATATTTATCTATTTTTTACATAGATCTGAACACAATTTAAGATCATATTTGTGCAGAAATTCAGAAAATTGTGTTCACAAAGTTGTACCGCCGTATATGGACACGGGGTACCTCGCTGTCTTCTAATATATTTTTGTTATTGTCACTAAAATGTACTTTATTAAATGTTCACATAGTAACTGTTGTAATTTATTTGAAGCTGTAGTATCAGCTTTTAGCTATAAATTGTTGGCTTAGCTCTAATTGCAATTTAATGACCATGGAGCGCAATGAACTAAACAAAAAAAACAAGTTATTTGAGAACACACTGTTTTATATTCGTAATATGTATCATTTGTGGGTACATCATGTGTCCAGTGGATCTTCGTCACATATTCACGTGTTGTCCTTTGTAATGATTGACACTATGAATACTACTCTGGTTTTCTCCGTATTTGTATTATTACTTACACTCTGCCAACACATTCCAGAGGTATTGTGTTATGAAAGATATAAAAGGCAGTAACACTGTGTTCTCCACATTTATCTCATAAACTGGACACTTGCAGGCTTTAGTTCCTTTCTCATATTCTTTTTCTGTTATACAAATGTGTGTGTTTTGTTTATTCCTCCCAGCCGAAATCAGAGTGGAATTGTATTAATTCTGACTGGTTATAAATAATAATAATAAAAAATTAATATGTATATTGTTTGTGTGTCTGTGTATATTTATCTTAGTGCTATTCAGTATATAAGCTCCCCCCTCCAGCGTTATATATGACCATTTTATGACTGCAGGAGGAGTGATACAGCCCACTTTAATTGGTCAGTGACAGAGGAGCGGAGGGATACACACTCCACAGGAGGTTTCTGTCCTCCCTGAGCTCGCCTTAGGACACCTGCGTTACGGTTTGACAGGTGTACCGCCCCAGTCAAACTCCCCACCGGGTGATTTGTGATTTGTCCTGTTGGGAATAGTGGGGTGGTGTGAGCTACAAAGCTGTGTGCAATTCCTGTCGGTGATGAAAGACGGACATCACAGGTGGGCCCCCGAGAAGGGTGGGGAGAGTTCATGGGGTCCCCTGGCTTACTATTAAGTTTAAATAGAGGGGAAGCACGCTCTATACAACAAAGGGCCCCGAAGTAAGAAAGTGTAAAGGTGCCTATCCATTAGGCGACCTGAAAGTCTGAACGGCGTTCACTGAAGGAGCCTGATTTCCTATCCCTGAACATTCCGAACCTGACGAGCGTCGTCAGGTTGACGGGCATGTTCAGTAGACAGTCGGGGACGGCAAGGATCCAGGATCGCTGGTTCTTGCCGGCTATGCATTACCCGACTTTGTGAACAATGCGACTAAAACCTCCTGGTTTTGGTCGGATTGTTCACAAAGTCGGGTAATGGATAGGCCCCTTAAGAGCCGCACATTATCACTAAAGTAGAAGGAAGTCCCCAACCATATGCTACGGCTAGACAGCATAAGTATTCTGGAGTGGAGAAGCTATAGCAATGAGAGGATGAGGCAATGGAAGAGCCCCATTGATGGAGGATGGGGAAGGCCTCCCTAAACTAAGGATGTCTGCAGCAAAGTGAGTGGGGGTAAAAAGTGTATATTGCCCTTCTGGAGCAGATAAGCAAAAAGGCAGATTACGTGGAGGCCTGTGGGGAGAACCGTAATGTAGGCATTTGATGCAGGTAGGAACATCTCAACCTGATTCAGTGCGGCATATGAAAAGAGTGAGCATAACCAGTGGGGGGGGGAGCATGTGGAACTGCAGGCATCAGATCATGCTAAACCTGTGGCACAGCATGCTGGTATCTGTTTTTTGGTGGCAGAGAAAAGAGCATCCACGGCAGATAGGTCAGAAGAGCCCTAAATATATTGATCTGTGCTAATTGGAGTTGCTTTCATTGACATCCAAATAGGCTGCATCATACAAACACATTTACAAAGACACCGATATTCTTTATTTACCCAGAATGAGAAAACACAAGAGTGACGCAGTTCACATCAGTACAGATGGTGAAGATGAACAAGCTGATGCACTGTAGAGGAGCTTATGCTGGGTACACACTATGTCATATGTTGGTTTTGCTGACACATTGCATCGTACATCTGTCTATTGTACAGACGATATGTCTGTGACAACATTTACAGGCATATCAGGTTGTCCTTAAGTACAGCAGATGCCAGTATATCTTGCAGGTAAATCTGTGCATCTGGCGCTGTGTGTACAGGTGACCCCACGACCTCCCCGTATACTTGCAGGGACCACTGACACAGACCCCTCAATTGGGCGGACAAGTTTACATGCCCGCCCAGTTGTAATGTCTGGTCAGACAGATTAACGGCAGATTGGTAAGTGTGTATTAGCTTACCAATCGGCTGCTGGGTTGGCAGATCCTTGGGACTGGCCAGGTGTGTACAGGTGTTTATAGCATAGACTGCCAGCACCAGTATTGAATAAGTCTTTCATATTGTAATGTTCAGGAGATGGTGCACACTATTCACAGCATTTTGTAGCTTCTGCAAAAAAATATTTTTCCATATTCTATCTATGTGGGGCGATTCAATTCAGCACAATGCTGTATAGCCACGGCAAGGAGTTCCCGGAGCTATTCACCGCGCTAAGGGCCTGATTCAGAGCTAAACGCTCTGACCAGAGCACTCGCTCTGAATCAGGGCCCTCCTACCTGTTTTAGGAGCGTCCTCATGGACGCTCGCATAGCTTTGGGTTACCACCCACAGCTTATGCGAACGTCCATGATGATGGTCGCGATGGCCAAGACCATCGCGACAATCGGGCTTGCGACGGAGACCCTGCGGTAGGGTCTCGCTGCCACAAGCCCTGGAGTGATTTTGGCTCTATCAGAGCCAAAATCACTCCCACTGACCACTAGTGATGTCAGTGGGGCCGGCTTCAGACGGTAGGCATTCCCATGGGAACGCCTCCGTCTGGCAGCCATGCCCCCGGCACGCCCACCAAAGGGCTTTCCATCGCTCCGGGTCTCGCACCAAAGGGGGCGTGCTGTCAATCAACATCGACAGCACGCCCCCTTTGGTGCGAGACCCGGAGCGATGGAAAGCCCGTCGCTCCCCGGGTCTCGCGCATGCGCACGACGGAGCTCCCTCTGTCATGCGCATGCGCAGTGGGGAACATCGACCCGCTTGCGAGCGTACTGCCGCTCGCGAGCGGGTCTGAATGACCCCCTAAGTCCGTCCGACTAAAACAACTTTAGTCGGAGAATGCTGGTTATCGCGCCTAAAGCTGGGTGTTTAATCTCGCTAACCGTCATTCTCTAACTAAAGTGCCAACCACGAGGCTGTTCATGTCGTGCTATGCTGAAAAACAGCATTGCGGCTGGCACTTTGGTCGTATTTCTACTCGCAGTCTCAGGAGAGTGCGAGAAGAAATCCATTAGTCGGGAAAACAGTGTGGCGAATTGAATAGCTCCGGGAACTCCTTGCCAGGGCTATTCAGCATCGCGCGGCATTGAATCGCTCCATATAAAAGCACATGCTTTTGAACTGGATCAAAACATTGAAAGTCATTTGACCAAGATAATATTACGTGGTAAAGTCAGGATAAGACACGTTTGAGAGATTATCCACAATTTGTATTTATATGGCTTACAGTGGACTCTGTAAACTAAAGCTGTGTACACACTACACGATGTATCATACGATATATCGCCCCTGCACAGATCGGAACGATATATCGTATAGTGTGTACGCCCGATCCGTCAGTCATTGCTTTGTGCCTTCAGCTGTTCTGTACAACTGATGAGCGATGTAACAGCACTGCGTCTTTCATGGCATCGTCCCGTCATACATCGGATCATGCAGTGTATGGCGCACGCACTGTATCGTTACATCACATCGCACCGTTGATGAGTCACCCATCGTGTGGTGTGTGCCCAGCTTCAGACTGTTTGGGGGCGATTCACTTGCTTGCGCACTTGGCTGTTACTAAGGAGTGCTCGACGGAGCAAATCAAATGTTGCTCAGCTTGGGTGCGAATGCTGCGGGCACACAGATTTCTACTCACACCCTCCTGAAATGGCGAGAAGAAATCGGTGCAAAGTCCCAGTTTTCGGTGTCCAAACTGCGGTTTAGACATGCTGACCAGAAGGTTTACATGACTAAACCCCATCTATTTGGGTACGCCATGCCCAAAAGCAATTGAATTACACCCCCTTTATGTCTCTTACAAAGTTTAGCTTTGCAGTTGTGTTGGAGGTCCTTTGGGTGAGGATATTAGTCTGTGTGCTGCAAAGTGAAGAGTTCTCATACTGTGCAGGCACCAACAAGCTGGCACACTCTAAGATTACAACAACCATGTGTAACTACACTGCTGCGATCAGGTGTTCTCTCCAGATTGTGCCAAGTCTGGTATCTGTGTCTCTTCTGCAAGTATCAGCAATTGCTCAAGGAAGTGCACATTATTAATTTATACTTTAATTATGTTGCCTGATTTGAATTTGTGTCTAAAGCACGGCTACAGGTTTGGCATGATACTTCCGAGACAGATTATTTTCCTTTTAACCCATCTGATGCACAAAGGTTTTGCCAAAGTTGCACCACATGCAAACCATTCATCTTTTACTGAGGGAATTTTTATTTTTTTCATAATGCAAGTTTTTTTTCCCCCTTTATTCCCCTTTAGGGCAGTGATGCAGGCGTTTTAGAACACATATTTTCTGGGCAAGAGACAACTGCGCTCTTCAGCAATGATCTACTGATTTGGCGTAACATGAAAGTGAACGGCTGTTCTTCTGTTACAACAAAGCGACTCCACTGTCACTGTTCTCCATGTGTTCCCATGCTGCACTCCTGTTGGTTGTGATGATGGCGTGCATCATTGCTTTATTACGCCAGGGGAATCCTTGGTCCATCTTGGCATTATTTTATACCATGTCGCTGTAAATATGAATGCTGCATATTTGTGCATCATGTCACACCTATAGATTTACAGTATATCACAGTCTTTGAAATGTCTAAAGCATTTCTCATTCCAACACAACATCATTGTTTTTAAAAGTTCCAGGTCGATTAATTTTCCAAAAATTCCTGTACAAGGGGAAGGTCTTCCATACGCCTGGCATGTTCTCTCTGCTGATTGGCTAATTATTTATCTCAGACACGCTGGGGAAACTAACGCTTAACGTCCTGCGATTTCATTATCTTTTGGCAATAGAGTTTATGTAATATTGCTTTTGATTGGCATCGTCTTTACCTCCTTTGCTAATAGAAGTTGTGTTTTAAATTCTGGTCGGAGGCAGAGGTACCATTTCTTTAAACAATGGGCTTTTGCTAGATAATAAACTGTACTGGCAGATGTGTCTTCTAATAAAAAATATTGTAATCCTATTTTGCAGCACTGTCTGCCTGTACTCAACCACGATTGTGTGTAACTCGATGTAAAAGTGCATTCTGCTATTGATGTAAGCTCTCCTGCTTTTAGAGAGGTTTAGGGTCTCATTTTGAGTCGCGTGCTGCTGCGATTGCTTTAGTGTCTTTTGTTGTAGTTGCGACTGTATGCTAATATTGGCCTGTCCCTGGTGTACAAGTGTGCGTTTGACTGTGAAAGCACTCGGACTCCTACTCTGAGGGGTAAATTTACTAAAGTGAGAGTTTTTAGAAGTGGAGATGTTGCCCATAGCAACCAATCAGATTCTAGCTATTATCTTCTAGAAGGTGCTAGATAAATGTTATGTAGAATCTGATTGGTTGCTATGGGCAACATCTCCACTTCGAAGAACTCTCACCTTAAGTAAATTTACCCCTGAGCATCTTCAGACGCTGTAATACCGTTTGGTGCATCTTTTGATACAGTCATCGGTCGAACCATTGAAACTTGCACCAATCCCATGGCAGGCGCAGTTTTGCAGTCTGCGAACGGAATCCGTGCGTCTGAATAGCCACCGCCCAGGAATGCCCAACACATTTCCGATAAATTTCTTATACGGTGCGTCACCATCGCAACTGCGCCTCTGTTTGTAAACACTGTGTAGCGCATGCACTGTAAGCTTTTTAAAAGTTTTTCACGCAGAAGCAGAAAATTGCTCCATGAACATTGGCGTTGCGTGTGATTTGGAATCAGGCCCTTAGGCTCCCAGGGTCCATTCTGCTTTTATTTTAGGTGCATGCTCTGCCAGCCAGATGTACTTGTACCTCTCTACTAAAACATATCCCTTGCCTTTGCTCCACTCTGGTAGATCCATTGAGACTATAGCTCCACTGGGACAGGGAGTGTTGTGAGCTCTTCATATTCTCATACAGCGCTGCGTAATGTGATTTTGTTGCTTTACAAGTGAACAGTACTAAAAATATTTACACTCTTCATTTTTTTTTTTTTTTGTAATCTGAAAACCGCAGCTGAAAATTGTCACGTTCACACTTGGAATTGCTGCAGATGAAGGTTACGTTCCATGTTTCACTTTTTTTTTTTTTACATTTTGTTTAGAATCACCTTTTTATATGCACAACGACTTGCCATTGATTGGGTGCATGAGGACCGCATTTTGATCTATATGATAAAATAATACTGAAGGTATTAGCTGTTCTAGAGACACAATGTGTAACTCCTTTTATCTTCAAGGTGGTCACTGCTTTACATAGCTACAGATTAGTACAGTAAATACTTATTTGTGCTGTTTGTGTGTGAGCCCTCTTAAACACTTTGAACTTAGGCCCTGATTCAGAGCCGGACGCTCTGACAGAGTGCTTGCTCTGAATCAGGGCCGTCCCTCCTACTTTTTGGAGCGACCACCCACAGCTACAGCGAGCGGCCAAAATGATGGTCGCGATGGTCAAGACCATCGGGCTTGCGACGAGACCCTTGCGGTAGGGTCTCGCTGCCGCAAGCCCTGGAGTGCTTTTGGCTCTATCAGAGCCAAAAGCACTCCCACTGACATCACTAGTGATGTCAGTGGGGCCGGCCCCATGGGAGCGCCTCCGTCTGGGCAGCCACGCCCCCGGCACGCCCACCAAAGGGGGCGTGCTGTCAATCACCATCGACAGCACGCCCCGTTTGGTGCGAGACCCATAACGACGGCTTGGCCGTCGTTATTCGGGTCTCGCGCATGCGCACGACGGAGCCGCCTCCGTCATGCGCACTTGGGCAACATCGACCCGCTCGCAAGCGGGTCTGAATCAGGCCCTTAGTCCCTTAGGTTGGAATGAAGAGATATGCGATTGAGCCTGGATGGGCATCATGTGTACCTATTGTAATTTTTTTCAGCTCCTTATTTTATTGCACTTGAACGGCTCAGATGTTGAATCAATCCGGTGGGGTTGTTATGTGATGAACCTTCTCATCTGGGTGGCGAGTAGGACCTCAAACAATCAGGCACGTAATCTGTAGGTTTTAAGATGAGCGGACATCACTTTTGTTCATCCTAATTACCACCTCCTCTCACCTCTAATTACTGCATACGCTGGCTTGTGTATTACAGACATCTATAAATCGTAATTGCCCTCTAAATGATGTGCTTTCTGGTATCTTACATTCTATGTTAGAGATTTATTTAAAAAGTTTTTCTCTACAAATCCGTTTAATGAGTTATGAGATTACACAGACCATGCACTGGACAGTATTGCTTAGCTGACATAGAATGCAGAATATTCTCCCCTCTGCGTCCCCAACCCCCTGCCTGTTTCCATCATTAATGCAATATCTCTAAGATTTATTGGTTCCCTACAAAGTAGATTTATTTCTTCCCTTCTGTTGTTGCTAATCACTACTTTTGACAGAGGTCCGTGGTGTAATTTTGTGGTGGGGCGCAGTAATAGCTGCAGTATTTGGGAACAGTACATTCAAAATTGCATTAGGGAATTTTTCAGACGAGCATCTAGTCAGTCTTCGTTCATGCCGTGTTACAGCCAGATTGTGAAGGCTGCAAACACTCAACAAATTGCGCAGACATTAGAATTATACAGCCATGGCCTGATGTAGCGCTCACCTTTCCTACTCCGGACAACCATTTTTCCAGATACCCCAAACTATCTGAAAGGGGATTCATCAGAGAAAATAACTGTACCCCAGTCCTCAGCAGTCTAATCCCTGTACCTTTTGCAGATTATCTGTCTGTCCCTGATGTTTTTCCTGGAGAGAAGTAGCTTCTTTGCTGCCCTTCTTGACACCAGGCTGTCCTCCAAAAGTCTTCGTCCTGTTTCATGCCAACAGTAAAGCATCCTGAGACCATTCATGTGTGGGGTTGCTTCTCAGCCAAAGGAGTGGGCTCACTCACAATTTTGACTAAGAACACAGCCATTAATAAAGAATGCTACAGAAACACCCTCTTAGAGAAACTTCTCCCAATCATCCAAGAACAGTTTGGTGACGAGCAATGCCTTTTCCAGCATAATGGAGCACATTGCCATAAGGCAAAAGTGATAACTAAGTGGCTCAGGGAACAAAACATCAAAATGTTGGGTCCATGGCCAGGAAGCTCCCCAGACCTTAATCCCATTGAGCACTTGTGGTCAATCCCCAAGAGGCGGGTGGACAAACAAAAACCCACAAATTCTGACATACTCCAAGCATTGATTAGGCAAGAATGGGCGGCCATCAGTCAGTATGTGACCCAGAAGTTGATTGACAGCATGCCAGGGCAAAATGTAATTGTCAATAAAAGCCTTTGACACTTACGAAATGCTTGTAATTTTATTTCAGTATACATAGTAACATCTGACAAAAAGGTCTAAAAACCCTGAAGCAGCAAACTTTTTGAAAACAAAAACTTGTGTCCTTCTCAAAACTTTTGGCCATGGCTATAGATTCCGGTGCCTGCATGCCTCTGCTGTTCACACGAGTAGTAGTATACAGTGTCCAATCTTAAGAAAATTGTATATACACAATTTCCCAGAGCTTTACCCTAGCCTGCACATTTATATTACTGCTTTTTTGTGATCTGCAAAGGCAGAAGATCAGGGGCTAACATCATGCAGTGCAGGGGGCAACAGCCCAAGCTGTGGTGATTATTATTCTGTTCTAATGTTCACGCCTTAATAGTGAACTGCCTGCAGTACCCACCGAATAGTGGGCCTGATTCAGAGCCGGACGCTATTTGCGCTCGCTCGTTCAGAAAAAGGGGCCGGATATTTAAATTGAGCGCTCGCTCTTTGCGGTCTGTTGACGCCTCTATGTCTGAGCAAACGAAACATGCGCTCGCTATTTTGTAAAGACTCCCCCTGGCCGCTCGCATCCTACGTCATCTCCACTATTTATTAGATTAATCGAGTACATCGAAAGGCGTCTGAACTGCTCGCAATGCTTGTGGTAGGATTTTCCTACCGCAATCATGCGAACAGTTCAGGCTAAGAGACAACCAAGTGACGTGGCCGATGACGCTGCTTTGTTAATTTATGCACACCCTTAAAACGCCCGTTTTGACCGTTTGGCACGCCTGCGTTCGGAACTCCACTCCCCGTTTTCAAGCACCTTCCCCTGTTACCACCCACAAACGCCTCATCCTGTCACTCAAATTAGCAGGCACTCGCTATTTTGCGAGCGCTCGATTTCCGACCGCACTGACTGGTTGGCGCATGCGCATTACGACCCATACGCATGCACAGTTGTGCGAACATCGCTCGGAGCGAACGAGCGGCCGCTTACGAGCGGCTCTGAATCAGGCCCAGTATACGCAGTCTCCTGCCCTGCTCCACGGGACAATAAATATTGAACTGTGGGTGAGCTGAATTGGATGTGGACTTGTAGCAAATGCTTGACACCCTTAACTGATGGATGCAAAAGTATATTTTGCAGTGTTCTCCCCAGGCTGTTTTTTTGCGGGTGCATCACCCGGTAAGAATCAGCCTACCACCCGGCACTTTGGGAGCCTGCAAGTGGGGACAGTATCTGGGAGCTGTATAAAAAGGACAAGATCCTACAGACTTTGCAGCTTTTTCATAATCAGACGACTGGGCCTCTAATAAGAAGAGGAGAATTAATATATAAAATGTAATTTCAAGTTTAATTCAATATAAAGTCAGGGTTTAAAACATTTTATTATTTTGCAAAAGCCCCCACCCGGCTGCTTCTTGATGCCACCCGGCTGGAAAAAGTTTCTGGGGAGAACACTGTGTTGTAATAAATGTTATTGTAGGGTAAATTCAGAGTAAGAGAAAGTTTGTAACTTTGTATTTAAGGGATAGTTTCATATAATTTAAACCTGGCTTAATACCAATCTACCAGAGGGGACAAGTGTGAAGGCCCCTACACACTACACGATATATTGCCTACACACTACACGATATTGCTAATGATTTGGCCAATTCTGACACATCAGAACGGCAAATCGTTCATATCGTGCAGTGTGTAGGCAATATATCGTGTAGTGCGCGCTCCCGTGGGGTCGTCAGCCGCATCGCCTGATCTTTTGTACATGCGGTATAATCAGGCGATGCGGCGGGGGCCGGCATATCTGGCTGTCGGGCACTGGATCGTCCATTGTGGTCGGACCTCCCGATATGTCGGCGCTGGGGTCGTGCGTCGCATCGCTGGTTACACAGTCGTTTTAGTATATACCCAGTTTAAAAGCTTATGATATCCATCTGAAGTGTAATAAAGGGACATGATAGTTTTAGGGAGTTCTATATGACAGTCCATTCATCCTATCTGTAATTAGAACTGTGGCTGTTGGAAACTGGGTTTTGCTGAGGGGAGAAAAAAGTTTATTAGGTAGAAAAGGCTCGAGAAGCGTGTTGGCATGGCGCTTGCGTGATTTGGTTCTGTCCTGGTTTGACTGGTAGGGGAGATGAACTCCTTAATGTCTGCTGCCATGGAGGACATCATGGAAACCTAATGAACAGTAATAAATCTTTAGGGGGCAATTCAGTTACTGGCGATGCCCTGCTGCGTACATATGGAGTATGGGACAATACCTGCGATGTGGATGAACGCGTTGTACCGCTTCGAAACGGCACTTTATCCTCATTGCATTGAATTTGACCCTTTTTAGTATATTGCTGAGCACTATGAAAATGTGATCTAGAACAAATATTACGTGGGATTTTCACTTTAATCTCAGTGTAAAATGTAAAACGTAAAACTATACACTTGTTTCATGGGTATGCAGTCAGGAAGCAGATGGTCGAACTGCCATCCGCGGGCATCCCGACTACAATCCCGACAAGGGACTAATGATAGGCGTCAAAATCCTGACGCCTATCCTTATCCCTACACCGGGAGCCCGACGCCCGGCATACCGAACGAAGGTGACCCAGACGCGGACAGCTGCAGGGGGGGGGGGGGACGGACGGTTAGGGGCTCACGAGGGGGGGAACTTGGGGTTAGGCCCCCCCGGGAGGGTTAGGCTAGGCAAAGGGGGGGGGTTTAGGCACCCCGGGGTGGAGGTTAGGGTTAGTCACCCCCCAGGAGTGTTAGGTTTAGGCTGCGGGGACGGTGGTGTTAGGTTTAGGCACTGAGGTGGGCAGGTTAGGGCTAGGCACCCCTAAGGGAGGGTTAGTTTACTTACCTGTTGGGATCTTCATTGCTGCCGATCTTCTGACGTTGGGATTTGAGCCGCCAGATGTACAGTAGGTCCGGCGGTCATTCATACCGATCCTGTTTCATATAACACTTTTTTTTTCTTAGATTTTATGACCATGATTGACAATGAATTGTACATTTTTCTGAATAATAATCTTGCAGGGGAAGTGGCCTTTTCCTCTGTAAAGGTATTTTAAGGTGACATCTGGTGTGGGAACAGCGTGTAATAGAAGCCATTGTGTTAAGTAGCTTCTTCTGTCTTCTGATTTCTATCACTGTAGGGACATAGAGAATAAAAAGGCATCAGACTGCTTTAGGCATCTTACTGTTTGTGTGGTCAAACATAGCTTGTAACTTATTCAGAACAGATTGCTGCTAACATGCATGGAGCAATTAGGATCTCTCAAAGCACCAGAGAATTCTGTGTCTCCTCTGTGGAAGGATGCTGGCTCTGTGAGATCCACTTGTGATGTATACATTTTCTGTTCTCCGGCCAACAAGTATTGTGGTGATTTCTGAGTCATTTCTGTAATGTGTTAACAAAATTCGCCTGGTGAACAATTTGCTGTTTGTGTTTTTTTTTACTTTTAAATTACTACCAAATGATTTCTACCATTCTTTAGGGATATGCAGTGTCAATGTGTTTCCTCTTCTTCTAGTGGTCTGTATCAATGCTATATCTTTGCCAGGGTTCGGTACTCGATCCCAGCACACAGAATGCTGGCGGTAGAAATCACGGCCCCGGATTCCCGATGGTTGAAATCCCGACGCCTGCAGGTAAGTAATTTAACCCTCACAGCTGTTGGGATTGTCGAGCCGGTATTTCTGACCCCTTTCGGAATTTCGGTGTCGGGCTTGTGAGCGTCGGCATTCAGTGCGCCAGGATACGAGCTACATCCCTTCTTCAGAACGAGTACTCTAAAAGCTTCCCATACTGTTTCACTATCAAAATGGTATTTATTATTATTAATAATAATAATAATAATAATAATAATAATAATTTTACAATTAACATTTTTACTTTTTCTTTGATTTTTTTTTATTTGTTAATATAAATTGCTGGTCTTATTTGGATGCTAAATAAATTGGTGCTCAACCATTTCTTCAGGTATATTTTAGATCCGTGTGTTCACAGGTAGAATTGTCACGTAAGTGGATTTGTGAAATATAGATATATTAAACTATTGTTTGGGGGCAATGCATTTCTTAGTGATGTGTGCAGTCCAAATGCCGGCAACTTGAACTTATGGGCTTTAATTGCTTTGCCTCCTGTGATGGTTTTCTTTTTTCCCATTAACGTATTGAGAGTGATCAAAATGTATGCTATTATATAATCTTCTATATTTATTATTGACATGGATACGGGTTGGGAATCTAACTCATGACCCCAGTGCTGTGAGACGATAATGCTGTACACTGTGCTGCCCTCCTTTTATTAATATTCAGAATCATATTGTGTAGTATTCTCCACACTTGTATAACAGCCAATCAAAATCATCCACATAAGTGACAGCTCACATTTTTATACTACAAAGCAATATAGCCGTGGAGGCCAATGGGGAGCAGTTACCTTTGCATCTTAACGGTGAGGGCCAGACCATCCATATTATATAATACAAAGCATATACACTGAGGACACTCAATTTCTGCACAGACGCATACAATTTTGATTGTATTTTTAATACTCATGAGCTATTAACTTTTTATAAAGGGACAAATAATGACTTTGTGTACGGTTCACTACAGGTAGCACTGTGCCGTTATAGCTAAATAGAGAAGAAGGCCAGCATACTGGGAAACAATAGTGATTCTGTCTTGTTGTCCATAATGGCAGCATGAAGCCGATGATCTCGCATCCACTGCACAGGAACAATGGAAGTGGTACTGTGCAGCTTTCCATATGTTCGTTAGGGATGCGGTTATAATACCAAAATTCAAGATGCCGGTGCTTAGAATGCCGGCACCAGAATCCCGACACCTGTCAGAATTCCGGTGCCGGCAGTGAGTACTGGGGTTAGGAGGAGGATTAGCGTTAGGCCCTAAGGAAGGGAAGAATTAGGTTTAGGGTGTGCGGGGGGGAGGTTATGATTAGGCACTGGGGGGGCTTGGTTTAGGCAGCGGGGAGGGAGCGGTTGGGAGAGGGGCAGGGTTAGAATACTGACCGACAGGTGTCTGTATCCAAAGGCAACAACGGGGGTATGCTAGGCACTAAGGGGAGGAGGTTAGGGTTAGGCACTAAGGGGAGGAGGTTAGGGTTAGGCACTAAGGGGAGGAGGTTAGGGTTAGGCACCACTAAGGGAGGTTTACGGAGAGGGATAGGGTGGATTAGGGTACTTACCTGCCGCAGTTGGGATCTTGATCCTGTCGGACATTCGCTGTTCGGATTTGAACTGGTTAAATAGCCGCCGACGTTTCAATCCCATTCCCTAACATTCACCAAATATTTAAGCATTCGCTTATGCCTCTACTGCCTAGTGCCCTCTATGGGTCTGCTACAGAATAGATATGAGAAGTAGAGCAAGCATTGTCGGTACACAGCCCTATACTGCTGCCGAGCTGTGGGAGTACACTGTGCTCACTCCAGATCGGCTTCCTCTGTCCATTACAGCTCTACTGCTGTGCTGGCAACGCTGTTTCATGGGTGGGTGAAGGCGCTCTAAAGTAAAGCACAAATAATGCTACAAGACCTGATGAAAGTTGTAAGATGATACTCTAATGTGATCTTATACAAGTGAACATAATGCGTATGCAGTTATTTGAGCTGCTGTGACACCACTAGCTCTGCCTCTACGCCCGACAGTAAACATACAAATCATGTAGATACAAACAAGCAAGTTAATAAGCACAAAGCCCGGCATGGAAGTAAAAATACAAGTAAATATGGTGAAAGTGCAAAGAAACAGGTATTAGTTAAACCGAACAGCATAGCATTGTTAGTACACAACATTTTTGCATATTGTAATGCCAAATACTGGATCCTCCACCCTCCATCATATCCACAGCTTCTCATTGTTGCATTCAAAAGCCCCCCCCCCCCAAAAAAAAAAAACTTGCTTACTGTTTCCTTTGATACATTGGTCGTCACAGCCCTCTTTTAAAATATGGCCACTACCCTGACAAGGGGCCGGATTAAGCCTTGTTGGGGCCCCCTCCGGTAAAATTGACACCCTGCCCCTATGCGGTACATTTCCCCCCCCTGTTTTGTATACACTGTCCCACCCCCAGTGCTCCTGATTACTCATCTGTCTGGCTGTGAGAACACTGTGTTCTGCATGCACAGTGCATACAGCACAGAGTGACTCCCGAGTCCCTCATCAGCATTACAGACCTGATGTGTCATGTTGCCCTGAGGAGGGGATTTGGGAGGCGCTCTGCTCTGTTTGCAGCAGTACTGACTGTGCTGTGCATGCAGAACAGCCGTGGCAACCCACCATTCCAGAGCAGGAGCCGCCGGGCACTTGTTCTCATCACTTGCAGGCTTGCACCGACCCTGTCCTCTGTGTGTTGGGGGCCCTGGGGCAAACGCCCCTGTCGCTCCCCCTCCCCACCTTAATCCAGCCCTAGTGGCAAGTGTTTATAAACTATAGTATATAAGATTATACTCCTTTTTTGGTGAAGTCCACCAGTACTTCTCTAATATAACTATGAAGCACCATTTGCTGAACCTTGACAGCACTGACACTGAGAAACTGTTTACTTCGGGGATAATTTACATCCTGAGGATACATTACGATGCGCCACTTCCATGAAAAGACCGGAGCTGGTGTTCTGTTGTAGAAGGAGTAACTCGCCAGATAACAATCTACGTATGTGTTGTCGTCAGAAATGTATCTAAAGCGCAGAATCGTGTGTTTTGGCACATTCCATGCCACGTCTCTTAGCCAGCACCAACGGTTCCGACTTGGAAGAAAGGTTTAAGATTATAAGAAGTTCTGCATCATGTTGACAACTTGATTTGGGAATGAATTTGTCATGTTTGTGGGAAAGGGCCAAATCCTTATAGTACAGTAGCGAGTAGGACGCTTCAGTGGACTTTCAGTGGAATGTCAGGACAGGGTCATGAGAACTCTTGTGAACATATTGCAAATATCACACTTTTGTCTTCAAAGCTTGTGAAATATTCTGGCTTCGTTCTATCCAGAGTGTTTGGTGCGTCTTCTGCTAAGATGCTGGCAGCACTTCTATTACTGTGCAGTTGCTGCAATATCAAGGTAATGCATAAATCCATCGTACTGTATCGCTTGTTTAAATTAGTCTTTCCTTATGTTTTTGCCATACTATTTTCTTTTCTTTCTTTTTTTCTGTAATACCTACTGTATGTTCCAACACTTAACTCTATGTGTTGGTCCAATACAGTCAGCAACGTTTTCAATAAAAACAAGTATACAGTTTGAATTGCATTTTAGTTTATTTATTTTAGAATATAACCTGAACCTTCCAATTTATTTTTATTTTTTTTAAAATAGAAAATATCATGATTATGGGGCAGCAGGGTGACTTAATGGTTAGCATTGCATCAACACAGCACTGGAGTCATGGGTTTGGTTTCATCCAGTGCCCTATCTGTATGGAGCTTGTCTTTTTCATTAAGTTTAGAATATATTTTTACAAATATATTTAAATATTATCTTACCCAGGGGGTGTCTTGCACCTCCCCATGTCCATAGTCCCCATTGGAAAATATCCTCCCACCCCCAGGGGAAATAGTTCCCTGTGGCAAAAGGGCCCAAACAGTATTGCTCCCCCCCTCCCACCCCCACCCCCACACACACCCCTCTAATTAGTAATAGATCCCAGTGGTAGAGCTCCCTTCCTATGTGTCACTTTATATGCAGGTGTATATTTTTTATATAATATTATACAGTATTCCTGTACCAATGACCCAAACCGTGACCTTATTACTTCTTTCATCCTGCTACTGATTCCGCTGCCTATGCAACCACGCATCGGACTTTCCTTTGTCATTGCTTTGTTACATTGCTTACCTGCCTTTAAGTCACCTGAAGTAGTGACGCCTAGATCCCATTCTTTCTCAGTAGTTTCCATTATAGTGCAGATAATACTATATTTAGCCTTTGGGTTTTTGAGACCCAAGTACATGATTTTGCATTTGTTGGCATTAAACTGTAGTTGCTACACTCTTACCCATTCCTCTAGTCTACCTAGATCATCAATCAGAAATCATTACCCCTCCTGGTGTGACTGCGTACACCTTTTGTGTCCTCTGCAAAAAGGCATACATTCCTTTCAGCACCATTTGCAATGTCACCTATAAAGATATTACAAAGCATTGGTCCCTGGTCTCTTGAGTACTCCACTGGTAACCTTTCCCTTTCGAGACTGCACTCTATTTACTACAACTCTGATTTCTATCTTACATCCAAGATCTTATCCATAGAACTGTCTCAAAATCCAATCCCAACGTTCAAGTTTTTTTTTTTTTTTTTTTAACAGTCTGCGATGTAGAATCCTATCAAAAGCCTCACTAAAGTCTAGATAAGCTACACTATGTAGACAAAAGTGATTGGACACTGACAGCAAATAGATCAACAAGATTTTATTGACGTCAGTACTTTGTAGGTCCACCACGTGCAGTGATTACTGTAGACACCCTTCTTGGCAAACTGTCCACAAGTTCTTGGACAACAGCAGGAGGTATGTTTTGCCATTCCGTCTTAAGTACAGTGACCAACTGGGACACTGAAGAAGGTCGAGTCAGTCTAGAACACACCCGTCGCTCCAATTTATCCCAGAAGTTCTCAATGGGGTTAAGATCTGGCCAGTCCATCCGGGTGTCAAATCACTTATGTCTACATAGTGTACATCTACAGGCACCCCCTTTCCTTGATCTATTACCTTTGTTAACCAGTGAATAAGGTTTGTTTGGCATGATCTCCCCCCCCCCCCCCCACCATTGGTCAGTAGTTGCTTGTTTCTGCCCCGCTTCCACTTTTGTGCAGTGGGACTACATTTGGTCTTTTACAGTCCTCTGGAATTACTACTGTAGTTAGTATTATATTCATGTTTGGAGGGAATCTATGTTCCCTTCCGCACGTTTGATTTTGGTGCATACGCCCCATAGTGCCATTTGCACAGCATTCTGCTGCGTGATTCCGGCTATATCACTGCTGCAGTTGCTGGCACATGTGCAGAACGGTTTTCCTCATTGCTAGCCTTGGGAATACTGCAGATGGCACGCTGATATGGGGTACGATGTTGTCAGGTAAAGCCCTGGCAGTGGTCGGATCCCATATGACCACACCAGAAAAGTTGTTTAACTGCTTTCAAAATTGGACCCTAGTGTTTGTGTAACCATGTGTTAAGCTGCAATGGCGTAGGGACTGATGCGAGCACCTTACATATATTCTGTACAGTGATTGTACAGAAAACATCTTCCACCGTGGAAGAAAGAGAGCCGATTTAAACAGCGATTGAACGATAACGACATCGTAATCGCTCATTAATTGGGCACACATCGGGCATGCAAATGTCGGAAACGACCAGTGAAGCGCGCTCCTGCTGGTAGTTTCTGACATCAATCATCGCCCAAACATGCTGGTCAATCTGCCGATAAAGATTGACCATGTTCGGGGATGATGGAGGGTGCCTACACTGTACGACTGATCTTTCAGTGTAGGCGCTGCAGGGGATGGGGAACGACGGTACGACTATGATGTCGTAATCGTACTGTCTTTCCCGCATCTGCTAGTGGATGTGCTGGTGTAGAGGGAGGAGGCAGATGGGAGAGGAGAGTCCCCTCATCTTGGGTCCAATATTCTAATAAAAATAATCATGTTAGACCTTTTCTGAGGATTAAGGGAATTATGAATGATGTACAGTACATATAGCTATGGAAGTGGATGTTGCGCAATACATAACTTTTTCTTCATTCAAACCATTTAGATTATTCTTGAGCAGTTGTTTCCACTTATAATGAACTTTTGTACATCACAATAAACAGATGTCAGATTAACATGCTTCAAGATTAGGTCTGCTCTTTACATTTTTATTTGATAAATGCTCAGAGCTTTTTTTTTTTTGTAGTAGGAGATACAAGTTTATCATTATTACGAAAGAGGACCATATTCCTGAGCCCATTAAGTCCAGATGTCTGAACAGTCATTACTGGCCCATGGACCAAAGAAGTGCAACTTTTAATAGTGAAAAATAAATGGCCTCCTTCTACCCTCCAGCAGATCATTTGGATAATGTTAATGTTTGTTGCGTTACTTCAAGCCTCTACCAGCTTTCAAAGGCTTCTCTGGTTTTGTAAAATCTTGGACCAATTTTGCTCTGTGTAGCTTTTTTGATGTTGATATCCAAGCATATGTTATAGCAGGTTAACGTGCTGTTCTATATATGGGATACAAAACAAAGTAAAAAAAAAGGCAAATATAAACACAGCCACCCAAAAGGAAGCTAAATTTATATACAGATTTTATTATGACCCACAAATTCAAACTTGCCGCTAGTAAAGTGCACACATTTGGTATCCCCAGTAGTTACAGAATTAAATCTTAACTATCACTAACTATTAAAAGATATTTACTCCTGTGCCAAAATAAAGCCCTGTTTCAAAATATGTAACAATGTCAATTTTTTTTTAAATGACTCAAATTAGTATTAAAATATCTATCTATCTCAGAAAGCACTGACCTCTGGCACCAAACTGTTTAGAAAAATAGTTTTGTTTCATATGACTTTATTGTATTGGCTTGTACATGACCTCTTGCGACAGGATGTAGTCACAATACCGACAGCAGCGACATTCCGACTGTCAGAATACCATCAGATTGCAGAGGTAAGTATTAGGGTTAGGCATTAGGGCAGGCCTGGCCAACCTGTGGCTCTCCAGCTGTTGTGAAACTGCAAATCTCAGCATACCCTCCCACTAATCAGCTGGTACAGCATGCTGGGACTTGTGGTATCACAACAGCTTGAGTGCCACAGGTTGGCCAGGCCTGCACTAGGGGGAGGGCTAGGGTTAGGCTGCTGGATGGGGGAGGGTTATGGTTCGGCTGCGGGATGGGAGGGTTAGGGTTAGGCTGCAGGAGGATGAGGGTAATGCTGGCCATAAACCTGCACGATTTCAAGCCGATTGCCCGATTTTCGATGAGTCATAAGATGGATCTTGTGAAAATCGTGTATTATTTTAGTAAGATAAGATCCGATGTGCGCTCCTGCAGCTCCTATAATCGGATCTTATGATCAGATGTGCAGCCCATATGTTCCATCGTATCGTGTGCAGATCGTGCCGTTTATTTTGTTCATGCGATCCATCGTGCGGCAATTCAAGTCATTTCAATGACTGTTTCCCTTATGAGCCTGTGAGACACAGGATCGATCTTACGACAGATCCTGTGCTAAGAAAAACAACAAACATGCTGCCGGGACTGCCAGGGAGCTCCGGGGAGTCGTAGGGAAATCATATGATGAATCTGATCTTATGCTGCTCGTGTAGGTGTATGGCTGCAATAAGGGTTATAATATTTACAAAAATCTGTTGGGATTCTGACTCTCAGGATGCTGCAGCTTGATTGTCGGGATCCTGTACCCAACTCCTTGCAATTTGTACTTAGATCGCATTTTTTGTTTTCCTAGTTTGCATAGTCCTCTATAAATCTTTGCAGAGTCGTCTATTCCCATTGTCTTGATTTAATAATCGCAAGAATCGCAAACAAGCAAGTTCTCCTGAAGTTTAGGGTACATGTTTAAGAAGTGCTCAGGTACCTCTCAAGCAATGTATTAATGTGTGTGAATTTAAACCAAGTTACAATTTATCTATGTATGTTTTCAAGACAATCCTGATTTTTTTAATTCAAGTAAATATAATTTTATTTTGAGTTGTATTCAAGGGCCACATTGGTGTGTGAAATATATTTAAGGTTTCCCTTCATCTGCACTGCTCACTGATGGAGAACCCGCAGCATAGAGGGCTACAGCTGCGCGTACACACGTAAAGATTTTCTGTCCAACCATCCAACTAGTTGATTGGTTGGAATGAAAATCTGGTAACGTATGAAAGCAAATGACAATCAGCAATTTGCTCCCAAACGCCGGAAAATGGACAAAAACTGTTGTTTGTTAAATGTTTGATCTAAACAATTTGGTCAAACTTGTCTAACGACCATTTTCATCAGTTTTCTGGCATTTAGGAGCAAATTGCTGATCATCAGTTACTCCCATACGTTACCAGGTTTTCATTCCAACCAATCAACTAGTTGGATGGTTGGACAGAAAATCTTTAAGTGTGTATGCACCTTTACAGACATGACTTCATTGCACAGAAAGATAGATGAATGTTTTTGGTAAAGGTTGCCTGAGGAAGGCAGTGAAAAAAATAACATTTTCTATACGTTGCAGTAAAGATTATCTTTTTGATCTGAAATCAAATTAGCGAATTCCGACGCGGCTTTACTGGCCTCTGCTACATCATCACACCTCGAACGCAGCAGCAGTTCACAAAAGCCGAGTGCAGGCATCTTATTCCACAAGTCGCCTCCTGAGGCATTTGCATAACTTCGCACAGCCGCTGTGTACACAGATGCAGCGGCTTTGGGAACAGCATACATCTCTGAATCATGCCTACAATTTGTAAAATAAAAATTTTAGATGTTCATGAGGCAATTGCCTGATTATATTTAATGTTCGTTTTTTACTGTGTGAGCTATATTTTTAAAGATCTATTTAGTCTTGGATATAACAACCATACTCATTTCTCTGTTTTTTTTTATTTATGGGTGGTCGCGCATGACTATGGCAATTGGGTTTGCATGTTTCTCAAGAACCAAGGGGCCAATGTATTAATAATTGTGGCAGCTCCACGATTATTAACAGTCTGTATGGCGACTGACTTTTACATTTTTAACATATTTATTTAAAAAATCTCCCCGCTATGTATTTGATGTAAGTTGCAGGTAAAGCGGTAACAATAACCGCTGTCCCTATAAGTTACATCGGGGCCACAACGGAGGAGTCTCTTATCTTTTCTAAAGACTCTGAATCTTAGTTAACAGATGGAAGCTGCGGGAGAGGGATCTTAAGCTCTCAACTGCGAGAATGCCTCCATAGGCATAAAGCGGTTTACGCCGTGTGAGGATGGCGCAAACAAACAGGACCAAACTCCCGCTGGGGGTCAGACCGTAGTCCCCATTCAAAATAGTAGGGACTGCGGTCTGCAGCACTAATTTGACTTCTGCAGGACAATTCTGTGAAGTCTAATGCAATTGTCTATTTGTACATAGCGGGGAAACACAAAATTATCCAGAAACTGAAGTTTCCACATACTTTTATGGGAAAAGAAAAAACCTTGATAAATAGGCCCCCAAATGTTCAAATGCTGGACATACACTAGTACAACCAGCATAAGATGCGATTCATAATACGTTTTCTCTTGAACTCCCCGGCAGCTCTTTGTCAGTCCCGGCCGCACGATTTGGTGCTTTATTCACACACAATGAACATACGATCTGACGTACGATCGCTCGCCCCTATACGACTGTGATACGATCGATCGTGTGCCTCACCAAAAACATGCCATCATAATAGATTTAAATTACGCCGGTCGGAACCACGATGCATCGCATGCGCAAAAGCACAGCATGATTTTCATACGATCACGACGGATAATGTGGGCTGCACGTCTGATCATAAGATACGATAGAACAGCGGCAGGAGCACGCATCGAATCGTATTCCTACCTAAATACTACACAATTCTCGCACAATTAATCGCACGACGCATCTAAAATCGTGTAATCGGGCCGAAATCGCGCTAGTGTATGGCCAGCATAAGATCTCAGCAATCCTGGAGACTTTTAGTGCATGATTTTTTTTAAATGTCCCTGCATATGCTATAAATACATAATAACCCAAACTTATGATATGTTAAGGACTAAACACCACAAAGCTGTTGTGAAAACACAAATGCTTGCCTTCTAATCTAGGCAATTCATCTATGCTATCCTCGCCTCTGGAGCGTTTAGACATAGTGCTTCTATTGAAGTTACACCCACACAGTCATTGGTCCTTGCTTCTGAAATCCAGACATACAGAGTTCAAAAACGAAATCTGTTTTTGCATACCCACTTGGTAGGCAGCTGCCAACTTTAAATGATGTTGTCTTGTAATCCCTGTCTCGCCTAAGGCTCACCTATTTTACCAAAACCTCACGTTGTGTCTAGATCAGTGATTTTCAACCTTTTTTAACTCGCGGCACACTACACAAGATTTTAAAATTGCCAAGGCACACTATCCGGCGATGCGGTGTGCGCGGACTATGAAAAAACACACTACATTAGTTCCCACAGGAACAAAACACACTACATTAGTTCCCACAGGAACAAAACACTCTACATTGGCCCCCACAAGAATAAAACAATCCCATTGGCTGGCCTAACAGAAAAAAAAACCCACATTGCTCCCCACAAAAAAAACAACCATACCACATTGCGCCCCACAGAATTGCTCCCCACAGAAAAAGAAACCTATGGCTGGCCCCACAGAAACAAAAAAACAAAACACATTGTTCCCCACTAAATAGGCAAATATATGGCTGGATAACATATGGCTGGTTCTCATTAAAAAAAATGACTTGACTGGTTCCCACGAAAAAATAAACTATGGCTGGTACCCACGAAGAAGAAAAAAATGTCTGGTCCCCACAAAACCCACATTTCTTCCCCCCTTGTCACTCACATTGCAGCAGGATCGCGTGCGGGCGGGCTTCCAGGCAGGCTGCAGAGCCTGCCTGGACAGAGCGCGGGCTGGCTGATTGGCGCAGAGCGGGCTGGAGGGCAGTGGACAACGCGGCGGGCGTGACCTGTGATGTCACGCCGCCGCATCTTTGCGGGTCACTACCCGGTCACGCCTGAGTCTCCCAGAGGAGCTCAGCGGCCCGGGATGCTGAAGTACAGTAAAATGTGCCCGGTGGCTCTGACAGCCCCGCTGCACACTTCACAACCGGCCACGGCACACTAGTGTGCCGCGGCACACCGGTTGAAAACCGCTGGTCTAGATGGTTCCTCAGTAGTTGTTTTGTCTTCACATCTAGATGGTTTAATGGTTACGACCGTGTCTCATTATTTTACAGATTTTTTGAAGTTGACATTATTATTATTATTATTGTTATTATGTCCGACTCCCCATCTCTGTGTGTTGCCGATTACTGGAGGCCTTTATTTCAATAAGATAAATGTAATAACTGATATTAGTTTGGGATGATTATTTCTCAACATGGCGCAAAATTTACTGTTCTAAAAAGAGATGAATTTACAGACATAAAGAAAAAGGAGATGGACACGATAATGTAGAATTTAGGAAGCAGTCGGTGTTTGGCTGTTTGCATGTTGACCTGAGGCTTGTGCGTAACTGACATTGCTTCCAGAGCCGGGTTGGAACTCTGCAGCCGGTGTTGCAACCGAGGACAGACACAAGGGTCTATTTACTAAGCAGTGTTAGGAGCTGATTGGCTGGCACCTTATCACTTCTCCTAACTGCCATCTTACAGGCTGTGTTTGAAAAATGACAGTTGGGAGCTGATTGGCTGGCACCTTATCACTTTTCACTCTTCACTTTTCACTTCTCATAACACTGCTTAGTAAATAGACCCCTAAGTGTGTTGCGTGCTTTTCTGTACGAAACACACAAAGTGCCTGTCCGGAAAGGCACATTGCATCCATCCCATCCATTCCCTCATACTTCATTGAGATGTGCAGTAAAACTTAGGGGTCTATGTACTAAGCCTAAAGTGACAGTTGGGAGCTGACAGCTCCCTGGTGACAGCTGTGACATAGGACCCCCTTCACCCTCTGCAGGTCGCTGGTTCGCTCCTCTCTGGTGTTCCGGGGCCAGCTGGAGTTTCCAGTGCTTGGTGATGACATCATCTCCAAGCGCTGACAGTGCACCTGTGCAGTGTGAACGACGCCAACCCGGGAGTATCCCTGGTCGGCGCTGCAGTGGGAGCGGGGTAAGTCCAGTGTCTGATTCGGCTTGGAACAGTCTTCCAAATCCTTGGTCAGACCTGTTATTTTGGTGGAAAAGCGGCATAAGTGGATACACTAGAATTCTATTATAGTTATTAGTCTGTTTCTTTATCTGTAGATTTAGTGATTCTATTTTTTTTTAAGACGTCTGGGAAGATATACATCCCATTTCCTAAGTGTAAATGGCTATAAAACGATAATTCCTATATCCTCCTTGCTTATGCTGAGTACACACTGTGCGACATATTGTTAGTACATCCGACGAACGATATATTAAATGCGTCAACTTTTGTTGTACACAAAATGTATGAAGAGTCGGTAAAGCATGCTGGACTCTTACATTTTCACCTCCTACCTGTCGGGAAGCGGCGGATTTTGCGTCGAAAATAAAGCCCAATATATCTGTGATAGTGTTCACTCTAGGACCGGCGCCGGGCTGGGTGCCACACCTAGAGAAGAGGTACATCTTGCGTGCATCAAAAAGGGGTGTGACCAAGGAAAAGGGGAGTGTCTTAAAGAGGCGTCCCTTTTCGTCACTCTTGGAGGCGTGCCCGGCACTTAGACATGCCGGGCTACCCACAAGCGCTGCTGTGTATGTGAATAGATGCCGGGTGCATACATCCGGCATCCATTCACCAGCAGTGACCGCTACACCGCTGGTTTCCCCACCCGCAGGACACTACGACCCGCAGGTGGGGACGGCACCCGCAGGCTATTTTAGCGAGGCGCCGCACCGGAACTTAGAATACTGGTGCTGGAATCCCAAGACCTGCCAGAATCCCAGCGCTGACATCCTGAAGGTAAGTGGCGGGGTATCGGGAGGGTTGCGTTAGGGTTAGGCACTAAGGGGGAGGGTTAGGGTGCATGGAGGGGGGGGAGTTTAGGTTCAGGCATCGGACAGAGGTGGAGGGTTAGGATACCTACTGACACCTGTCTGTATCCTAACCCTGTCGAGATGCCTGCGTCGGGATTTTGCCCGCCGGCATCCCGTACCCAACCCTCCACAGATATGTCGTGTTTACCTTGCAGTAAGACAGATGGAATATATTTTGGAGATATATTGTGCTCATCTGCTAGAGTGTATGGGCGACCCACGTCCGACCCATTACACTGGGCTCATGAACCACAGACGCTGACATCACAACTGACATGACATCATAAATTTAACATTTACCCATGGTCAAACACTTCCCATATGTATTTAGCTCTGAGAAGAAGCAGACATTTGATCTTGGAGTGTATCATTGAATATTAATGCACAGCTGATATTAATCTGTTTTGCAAATGCGGAATTTTTATGTATTTACTTTAATTATTTAATTTTTAACCACCTGCTTTTCTTCTGTTATTTGTCTGTTGATTGTTTCCTATTGCAATGATAAATAAGAACTCTGTACACTGTATGCATGTTGCTGAGGTAGGCTACTAGTGGCTCTTCAGTTGTGGACGAACTACAAGAACTAGTTTGACCTGCCATACAGGGACTTGTAGTATCACTGCTGGAAAAGTACTGGTTGCCTAAGCCTGCTGTAATTACATTTGAATTTAAAAAAAAAAAAAAATGTTCTGTACAGAAACTTTTTTTATTTTAATTTCTAATTTGGCTAATGCAACTTCTTCATTCGTTTTGGTTTTTAAATACTTATTGTAATCCGGATGTCAGACCTCAGATGACGTCTCTGCATTGAGTTGGAAAGTTTTTCCCGTACACTGAGTTTATTACAAGCCTCGGGAAAACGCGCGGATGCCCAGTGATTCATCCATTTAGTGTTCACTCGAACAGCGTAATAATTTTGTTTCTTATTATAAAAAAAAAGAAAATTAAGAACCACACCTTCCCAAATCCAACTTCAGCTTATTTTCCGATAAAGCAGAGTCCTGTTCTGCAGTGACTGTCTCAAGCCATGCAGTTAATACAATTGAACAAAATACTGTTGTTGCCTTTTTCTTCTTCTTCACCTCTGATGCCATCGATTTCGGGTCCAGAGTTTCAATCTGCTTATTGCAGCTTTGTGTTCCTCTGTCTGTTCGTGACAAACCCTCTACTGTACATTCATATAGAGCAGTTTTTGCCACTGGCGGTCTCTGTGACGGGGAGCCTGTAGCAGACATAAAGTGCAGCCTGTTGTAAGCTAAGTGGGATCCTGCCAAGAGCTCAGCAGACAGAACTACTGTAATCGGGGAGAAAGAGAAAAAAATAAAAAAAAATTGTGCCAGTCTCTCTACCGTTTTTTTTTTCACTAGACAGATATTGTTAAAGTAACTTGTTTACGTAAGATTTGTCTGACTTTTTTTTATTTTCTCATTACATGAATCATTTTTTTTTTTTTAACTTCAAGTCTTGCACTGCAGGTCATTGAACACTTCCACATGGAGGCTGGCACAGGACCAAACCCAAGACATGCAACTCATCACCGTAAATGAAAAATTGGTAAGTTTTTTTTACTTTTTTCCAGCTGCGTACTCTTTGCATGGTTCCTGGAGGGGGGGACTCTTTCTGCGCGATAGGTGACCAATATGCTTCTAGGAAACTGAGGTATGAGGTGCAATGCTGGACAACCAACCAAAAAAAAAAAGTTCAGTGACATTGGGAAAATGCATTAAATAGCTTGCAAAGAGTTAAGTTTAAGAACAGCACAAATAGGCATGCTAATTTTGTTTACTCCGTGGTCATCCAACTGTAGCAGATTTTGAATTGAATTGGACAAAGATGACTTTAATCTTGTTTTTATTTATTTTTCATGATTATGCCATCTTCTATGTCTAAGTCATCTGTTAAGGGTTTCTGTTGCCAAACTGAAAAGGGGACTGTTCTGTTAACCACAGTCCCCGCCAACATTTGAACAGAAAATTAAGCCCTTCCACAAACCACCCAACCACGCACTGATTTCGCAAGCCAGTTTTTTGCGGAAGGTATACCCTGACTCATTAAGGCTGCTCTCCTTTGTAGGGTTTGAACGTAGGGATAGTGCCATTCTAACATGAGGTATTGAGAAGCTTGTCCCAACTCTGACCCAGCTTATACAACCTTCTAGTGCTTCAATTACTACAAGTCTGGTCGTATCTTACCGGCCTGTGTCGTATCTTACCAGTCTCTGGTGGGCAAAACCAACGTGTATAACTCTGTTTGCACCGTCTGATTGTCTCGCTATCAGATGCCTCAAAATACCGGTTTTAGCATAGGGTAAAAATGTATGCTATTCTGTGCAATGGCTTATTGTGATTTAAACATCGTTTTCTAAAAGAGCAAGGGAATGGCGAATAAATAAAAAAGTTTCACCTTGTTGTCACTTAGCACCTATAGGCTTCCTCCTCGTGGATATCGGTTCAGTCCGCAGATTGGCTGCATCCACAGTTTATGACTGGGATCCCTCTAGTTCTCAAATATTGCATGCAACTATGGAAATTACATATGGAATAAGTTTATGATGTAATGAGAGATCCACGAGTTGTCGAACACGCCAGGTGATTTCCGGGGCAGCTGGAGGAGTCCCAATCAGCAAGGCCGGAAAAGGCATCGGCGCATTTTAAAACCGCTTATACCCCTTTCACACTTGCATCTAAATCCCGGGTTTTTGCACATGAACGCGCATCACCTGGGATTTAGGGAAGTGTGAATGTAAACAACCCGGGACTTAGTCCCGGGTCCCCGTCCCCTGCTCTTTACCAGAGTCGGCATTTCCCAGCTCTCATATCTGAAAGGGGTATTAGTGGGAACACTATAAAAGTATTTTTGCAGACCCGTCCTAAATAGCTAATTCCACCGCTTGGATTTTGCTGGGGACAACTTCGTCCGGCAAGCCAATATTTTGTAAGTACATCACAACACACATTTGTTATCTTAGCCTGTAACTATCAAAATCCACATTGATTCTGCTGTGCAAATTCCATATTCTTCCCATAAAAATGAGTTTTTGTACAAAAAAAAAAGATACTTGAAACCGCATTTTTGCCTCGTGCCCACAGACTACGCGTTCTGACCTACAACAATCTGTGTATTGTTCCATTTAGCAAAGTTTTTTTTTTTTTTCATATAGAAGTTGTGTACAATTGTTAGCAATGTCACCCAAAAATGTGCATTTTAGAGGTGAAAACCTCTTCCCCCTGCCTTCCCCTGACTAGAACTGTGGATTCCCATGTGTGTGTGTATCTATACAGTATGTGCATATGTGTGTATATATATATAATATAATGTGTGTGTGTGTGTGTGTGTGTATATATATATATATATATATATATATATATATATATTGCGCCAGTTGTTACTACATGGATGAGTTTATTATTATTACATTTAGACAAGGGTATGATACATGGTTGTGCCACAACCGTCAGCCATTGACATGCTATAGTGAAATACTTATACATATGGTCACAGTCAGCTGACTTCCTACTCCGTGTCCTGAGATTACTGGACCTTGTACTATCAGAGCTTTGCACATCTACACTCTCTTCTACTGGGGAGCCACCAATCTGAAGGAAAAATATAACAAACCATCTAAAGAGGCAGGCAAAGAACTTACCCATAGCAACCAATCAGCTTGTGACTACCATTTTATAGACTGTGCTTGATAAATCGATCACTTGAAGCTCATTGGTTGTTCCTAGTGCCTAACCCTAAAACTCCCCTCCCGCAGCCTAACTCTCCTCCTAGTGCCTAGCCCCAACCCTCCCCTCCCGCAGCCTAACTCTCCTCCTAGTGCCTAACCCTAATATTTAATGTCGGGATAGCAGCAGCCGGGATCCTAACTCCTGTTGGGATTCCGGCATCAGGAATCTGAGTGCCGGCATTGTGTGCGCCGTAATGCCGACTACATTCCTCCCTATATTTCTGTGTGGAATCAGCAAGTTAACATCTCAGCCCACACTCCAGTATGCGCCTCACTGTAATTAGCATATGCTGCAAATAGCAGTTCAACCAGAAAACAATAATTTCCTAATGGGACAGATATGAGATGGATAGATGGAGCAAATATAAATATATTTTCCTTGAGAAGGAAAGCCTGGTGCACACCAATATGCTCTGACCAACTTGCACATACCTTCTTTTCCCAGGTGAGTCAGACCATGCGCTGCCTCAGCAAAGCTTTGGTAGTATGCCCCGGGAGCAACATGCCTACCTTGTCCATCTCTCCAGAGTCCAGAGGACTCCTGACCACATCCCTTCGATCTCCAGCACGCCTTTTCCTGTAGGGAACACAAATCTTGCATTTCAATTAATTTCTGTGTATCTATTGTCTGGAAGACCATCACTTTGTTAGTTGTTATATTTATGTGTAACCCTGCTGCCCATTTGGCAGCTTCATCTGCTCTGTTATTGCCCATTGACACTGGGTCTTCCTCGCATTTGTGGGCTTTGCATTTAATGACAGCTACTACTTTTGGTAACTGAATTGCTGTCAAAAGTCCTTTTATGTGTTGTGAATGTGCTACTGGTGTGCCTGCTGCTGTCATAAAGTTCCTAAGACGTCAAAGAGCCCCAAAATCATGTACTACCCCGAAGGCGTACCTAGAGAGTGTATATGTTAGCTGATTTACCTTCTGCCAACTCACATGCTCTCCTTAATGCCACCAGTTCAGCCACCTGGGCTGAGTGAGGTGGACCAAGTGGTTCAGCTTCTACAACATCCTCGTCATTTACAACAGCATAACCTGTGCATAATTCTCCTGTGTCTGTCTGTCTATGACAACTCCCATCCGTGTAAAACATCAAATCTACATCTTCTAATGGTGTGTCACGTATGTCTGGTCTTGCAGTAAAGGTCTGATTCAAATATTCCATACAATAATGTGTATCAGCATACCTGCAAAACTCACCTTCAACCAGAAACTCACCTCCTTCCACCCTTTGTGCATCTCGAGGCACATATGGTAAGTACGTTGCTGGATTTAACGTATTGCTCCTTTTAATTGTAATATTTGCAGGTGCCATCAGAGCTAGTTCCCATTTTGTGAACCTTGCTGAAGAGACTTGTCTGGTTTGGGCAGAATTTAACAAGCGGATACTGCATGCGGTGTATAGACAGTTGTATCATGCCCTAATACTACGTCCTCGCTCTTATTTACCAGAAGAGCAGTTGCAGCTACACTTCTTCAACACGCCGGGAGTGATCTTTCCACAGTGTCCAATTGTGCACAGTAGTATGCTACAGGTCTGCTAGCATCACCATGTCTGTGTGAGGACACCTGCTGCGCAGCCATCAGCTTCCGTACAATATAACTCAAAGGGTTTTTCATAATCTGGTATACCCAATTCAGGTGCTTTTGTCAGACTATCCTTAAGGTTAAGGAAAGCCTGCTGTGTTTCCTCAGTGTGTGTGACACAGTCGGGTTTTGAGGAAGAAACTAAGTCCTGCAATGGTAATGCCAAAATAGAAAAACCTGGGATCCACGTCCTGCAGTATCCACACATGCCCTAGAAGGTACGGATTTGCTGCTGGTTTTGAGGCAGTGTCATGGTCTGTATGGCCTGAATTCTGTCCGTTGTCAAGTGTCTTAGCCCCTGGGTTAGACCGTGTCCCAAGTATTTGACCTTAGTCTGGCATGGCTGTAATTTGACCTTTGCAACCTTGTGTCCTGTTTGTGAAAGATGAAGCAACAACAGTTTAGTATCATTTAAACATGACATAAACGAATCAGAGCACAACAACAAATCATCTACATATTGAATGAGGACAGACCCATTTTTTTTGGTTGAAAAGATTGCAAACAGACGTGTAAGGCCTGGGAGGAAATACTGGGGCTATCTATGAAGCCCTGGGGCGATCGTGTCCATGTATATTGTACCCCTCTGTAGGAGAATGCAAATGGATATTGACAGTTAGGGAGAAGAGCAGAGACTACAGGTATGACCTGACCCCTAGCACTGACTATCACCCTCCAGCAGAGCGTTTGCTGTCACTGTGTGCGGGTAACTGTTGGAAATTTCCTGCATCTTGCGAGTGCCTTCTCTGAGTGTATCTATGTGTTCCCTTCTTAGGTGGCCCCTAATTTCTCAATTTACAGTCCCTTCTTATGTGTACCTCTTTGTTACAATTAAAACACCTTCGTGGTTTTTATGTATTGTAAGTTTGTGTCCGTGTATTTGGTTTCTGTAGAGCCTGAATGCTCACTGCCATTAACTTCTCACTCTGTACCTCTTTCTTCCTGGAAATGTTCTTATCATGTTCTATGGCAGATTCCCTAAGTGCAGCTACAGTAATTCCTCTCCAGTTAGGTAGAGAGGTTTGCACCCTGGTCTTTAGATTATCTTTGAGAGCATCCATTAGTACCGTAACAGCTACCTCTCTGTGGTGTTCAACATTTTTTATATCTGCTATCCCTGCATACTGGGTTAACGCTAGCAGCGCTCTGTTGAAATAATCTGCTGCAGATTAACTATCTTTATGTTTAATAGTGAAGATTTTACTCCAGTTCACTACCACTGGAAAATATATGGCCAACTGCGTGATTATTTGCTTTATATTTACCTGATAATCTTTATTAGTTGGCTCATGAGCATTACCTAAATCTTTAACGAATTTCTGGCATTTGGGATCTGGGAATCTGACATAATTGAATGCAATTCTGCTCTCGTCCATGGACAATGCATTGCTACATTCTTATGGAAACTACACCATCTTTATCCGGTTTTCCATTGGGAACTGCTATTGTACGGACAGGATGAATACCTACCACATCACTATGTTCAGGATTAATAATTGGACTTATTGTTTCGGAACTATGGATGTTACCTCTACTACCACGGTCTCCACTAGTCTCACCAATTTCAACCGCTGCCCCTGCTGGTTGGATCGCTCCCTTTCCTTGTCTCTGTGGAACATCTAGCATATGAACAGCATGTGCAATGGCTGAAATTACAGTGGGTTCATCATCTTCTACAACAACATTTGCCTTAAGGTGACTTAAAACAGGGTATAAGTAACTTGTTACGATTTTTTTTATTTTTGGTATCTGCTGTACTTCCACCTGCGGCCACATAGGGCGGCGGAGCTTTATGCGCGGTAACGCTACCTTGCAGCGTGGGTACGCTTCCCTGCGACGTGAGTACGTTATTTTGCCATGTGTTCCCCTCGTGCAGCCACAGCTTTAAACAGTCATTGTATTTTACTCTTTTCTTCAATGATTTGACTAAACATATGTTATCTCTAACGGTACTTAACACCTCCAAATCGAAGCTGCCAACCTTGGGAAATGGTCTCCTACATCCTGTGGTCATCTTGACCCGTATGTCGCAGTACACAGTAGCGTCCGCGCCATACTTCATATTCATTATATACCTTGCCGATCCAATCGGCCCATCCATGAGCAGCTCTTCCTCGACCATCCCTAGCGATTGCTTAGCACCCATCTGGGACAGCGCTTTCGCTTCTTTCACTAGGGACTTCGACAGTGGACGAATTCACAAGCTGCGTCCACTCACTTCCTCCCTCTGTGCGAAACCGACCGCTTAGGCATGATTGTCAGCTTACACAATGAGGAGCAGAATATAGCCTATGCAATTATTCTGCCTTCCGGACAAATTACACAAGCTTTGTCTCTCAGCTTCCCACTTTGAGTATTTACTCCCACACAACCCTAAGTCACAATCACAATTTTATACGCAACTATGCAGTGTGTACGCAACCGTGCAGTCCAATCGCATTGCCTATAGATACTAACTACCAATAAGCTTTGCGATTACTATTGGGTGTGTCTGCCGAAAACCCCTAAGTTTTTGCCGAAAACAGAAATCCCTATTTTCGCTGCCAGTATACCTGCTGTGCATACCTACTCGGGTCTCTCCTGTCTCATTCCAACAGTGCCAGAAAAAACTTTTTCTTTTCACATCACGAGCACACGTTCACATATCCCACCTTTGTTTTCTGCGCAGAAAAATTGCTTTCCCAAGTGACAATACCTATTCAGAGGTTTTAACAAGTAATCACGCTATAAATACAACAAGACTATCTATCAAAACGATTGTTTAAAAATATGACAGCAATACAGGGAAGACTCATACAGTATGTGCGAATCGCCTATTGCAGCGCAAAAATTACAATAAAAGAAACTGACTTTTCTCTCTCGTCCCTGGATTCTAATCAGCGCTCCTTAGATTACACAAAAACGGATATTCGGTTTCAAAACAAAGTGCTAAACAGGCTTTGAACAGATTGCGTTCTTACCCATGTATGACACGTCCACCCTTTGTTGAGGAACCAAAATCCGTACGCTTTACGTAATTTAGCGCTGCAAGTCGCTTAAGAAAGAATTGCTTTCCAGTCCAATCGTGTGGTTCCAAAGCACAAAAAGTAATTTATGTAAAAAGGGGTAACATGATGTAAGATTTAACAATTAGAGTAAAAAGCAATTCAAATAGTACAGCCCGATACATACACGTGGTCCCAGTATACAGTCATCAATCCAGACGTCTGCGGTCGCTAGAAGATGTCTGTACACTGAGGTCAGGACACCGCTTATATACCTTACAGGTTTCAGAGTTAACAATGGGACATATTGACAGGTTCTCATTGGTTTTTGCTTCTGGACAATCTGGTCATTGGTCAGTTCATATGGTGTCATCAGGGGTATGGCTCAGTCTTCCAACGGTCACATTGTGTAGCTTCCCGCCGAACAACTTGTTAAAACTGGCTATAACACTGCATACTAGTAATAACATTCTATTCAATTCCCTATCATCTATAACTAGCGGACGCATGGTGCGACTTCTTTACCGATAGAAACGGATGTCTGCAAATAGACAGGAATTTAGTATGATACCAAACATGACATGTCCACTGTATTCTGAACCTTAGATCTCTTTTAAGTACATCTTACACCATAATTATTAGCTAACAAATACCTTTAATAACTCTATTTATTAACTATAATGTGTGGGAACCATTTTATATGTATGCGTTTGCATATGTGCGTCTCTGTATTGAAATAGCAAATATGTGTCTGTATGTATGGGAATACGCATATGAGCGTCTGTGTACGTATGTGAATATACATACGAACGTCTGTGTGTATGTGTATATATATAATATGTGTGTATGTATGTGTGTATATATTTAATATATATATATATGTGTGTGTGTGCGTCAGTGTAGGTGTATTGTGGATTCGCATTTTAACGCATCGGATTGCACCAATGCAAGGTAGCGTCCTAGTAACATGTCAGTAGACTATAGACTACTATATCGTCAGATAATTGTAAAGCGATTATATCCAATTATTTGACTTTGACAGTTTCCTAACCTTCCCTCCCTGCACTCTAATACCTGACCTCCCCCTAGTGCCTAAACCTAACCCTCCCCTTAACCCCAATCCTTACCGCCTTGATTCCGGCACTGGCATTCTAATCGCCGGCTTCCCGACCGTCAGGATTTCAACTACCTGCCCTTATGGGTGACCCTGCTCCTGCTGACTGACATCTAGCATGCCTCTATTCATTTCTTCACATCGTTCCATTTTCCCTGTCACATGCAGCCTCATCCTCAGTAAAGTAATCACACAGGTGGATAGGTTATTGCCTTCCATAAGAGCATGACTTGCCTCCTGTAATACTATGTGCTACTGTTAACATTTTAGTTCTCCCGACTGCAGATTGTTCTAGGCCCATCCACGTCATCCTCTGACTGTCTGCTCGTAACTAATATTTGAGGCATGAAAATAATTAGGTGTCCCTAAGTAAGACGCAGCCAGAAAATGAAAAGAAAAACTGATATTAAACAGGCTTGTTTGGACAATCGTATAACATGTTGTGTCCAGGACCTTCATTTTGCTTACAAGCTTCTTTCCTCAGGAGTTGCTGATTAGAGGACAGATCTCGCTGTTAAGTTGGAGTTGACAATTTGTTAACACATGGTTGGATCAAGGTTTCTGAGGCTTCACGCACCCTTTTCTTTTGAGGTGTGAAGTCTGTGGAAGAAAACAGTATTTCCGCTGCTTTCATTTAGCGCAGCCTTTCTGATTGTGACAGTTGGAATACAATTAGAAAAAAATAGATGGCATTCCTGTTGTAATTAGTAGCAGATTAGAATTTTGGCAAGTCTCTTACAGCGCTCTGCTATGTGTGGTCTGTTATTTCATATGCAACCTGATATTTCTGCTTGTTTTAGTCCAAGCACAAAATGTGGCGCTGCTTCCAGCTTTCCTGCTAATGGCTCATAGAAATGCATGTTTTGTCATTGAGCTTGGAAACCGTAATCCTCGTGCCAATTTATTTGTTGCGATTTAGACAAGCTAAGCTCATCTTAATCGTGTATAGAGAACACAACTTACATTCAGGTACCTCCATAAACTTTTAAGGTACAGTAGGAAAGCCAATGTCTCTTGGAAAGTGAGAATCGGATGCAGTATGCATTGTGGGCCTGATCAGAAATGGCCAGTGTTTTACGCAGTTGAGCAATTATCGGTGGCCTGTGCATGCACCGGAGTCTCACTGTGCATGCGCCACGCTTCATTACCATCGATGGTTGCAGCGAGGATTTAAGCAGTAGTGTGATTGACACGGGTTGTGTTTGAGAAGTAATGGCTGGAGTGACAGGTCAAACGCAAGTGTGTCGTGACCGTTTTGGGGCGGATCTTGGACTGCGATTGCAATCACGTACGCAGATAATATGGCTCCGCCGTGTCTGTTCCGGCCATAGGGTTACTCAGTGTGCAACGCGTTACTCCACTCCGCTGGGCTCTGAGTGTGCACGGTGTCATTGGTCCCAAGTTGTCCAGAATTGGCTCGAGGAGCATTCTGGAGAATAGTGGGGAGGTCCATTCGAACCCAAGATCCTACAACTACAAACATCAGGGAGCTGTTAGAAACTATCCAAATGGCATAGATCAACATCTCTCCAGAGGTCTTCCGTTCACTTGTGGAATCTATGCCACGTCAAATTGCTGCACCTCTCTGGGTTAGAGGGTGTCCTACACGATACTATGACTTTTGGCATTGTATTATTCCTACTGTAGTTTTCCATTGAGTTTTTTACTTTATTATTGTTACAAATTTTTTTTTATATACCTAAGCAATTATGCAAATTAATTCTGCTATTAATAATACCATTTATCTACTACACAATTTTTTTTTTATTTTAGTTGTTTGATTCCTCATAATGCTTTTTTTTTTTTTTTTTACTATTCAATGATGTCCTTTTCCTTTAGTACAGGGTGTGCTTACATAGCCTGAGCCAGATATGTTAGTTGATGTCATGTGTAGTTCCTTGACTGGGCAGGATTTTGGAACACACTTTCTGATAGGTTTTATGAATAAACTCTGCTGGAGGAAGCCTGTATCGATAGGTCTTGCTTATGCAGTTCTTAGCACAGCATCCAGTCCGTCACCTTATTCTATACTTCCTTTTTTATTTCGGCCTTGTAATAGAATTTTTAAATATCAAAGCAACTACTAATGGCAGTAGCACACACATTTATGTCTTGCAGCTGAAATGGAGTTGCAGCTCAAGCCTCAGCAGTGGAGTGTGCAACGCGTTACTCCACTCCGCTGGGCCCTGAGTGTGCAATGCGTTACTCCACTCTGATGGGCCCTGAGTGTGCAATGCGTTACTCCACTCTGATGGGCCCTGAGTGTGCAATGCGTTACTCCACTCCGCTGGGCCTTGAGTGTGCAATGCGTTACTCCACTCCGCTGGGCCCTGAGTGTGCAACGCGTTACTCCACTCCGCTGGGCCCTGAGTGTGCAATGCGTTACTCCACTCTGATGGGCCCTGAGTGTGCAATGCGTTACTCCACTCTGATGGGCCCTGAGTGTGCAATGCGTTACTCCACTCCGCTGGGCCCTGAGTGTGCAATGCGTTACTCCACTCCGCTGGGCCCTGAGTGTGCAATGCGTTACTCCACTCCGCTGGGCCTTGAGTGTGCAATGCGTTACTCCACTCCGCTGGGCCCTGAGTGTGCAATGCGTTACTCCACTCCGCTGGGCCCTGAGTGTGCAATGCGTTACTCCACTCCGCTGGGCCCTGAGTGTGCAATGCGTTACTCCACTCTGATGGGCCCTGAGTGTGCAATGCGTTACTCCACTCCGCTGGGCCCTGAGTGTGCAATGCGTTACTCCACTCCGCTGGGCCCTGCTTATTTATTCACTATTGTAGTGCTGGCCTGGATCCTCCGGGAATGTTCTATCAGGTGCAGGAAGTGGTCTTGAGCGTTGAACGCCCATTCTGTACACTGGTGAGTTTTAAAAGACCTGCCCAAAAGCATCGGCACAACTTACAAATATTTGTTCTGGCAACATGATTAAAGGAAAAACATCTCAACTTTTATTATATTTCTAATGAATACTACACAAAATAATAATAAAAAAATCTTATGATTTGCTTTTTCCTTATTTGATTACTTGGCAGATTCCTTTGCTACTGTCTTACCGTTCTCCGATAGATTGCCCGCAGTTATTATAAGTTTAGTAGAATGAACGATCTGTTGCCTCACTCTTCAGTCAAAGTTGGTTTCCACAGTGATCTTCACTAGTAAACGTGACCTAATGTTCAAATTGGTTTACTCTTCCACTATGCAGCTGCTCGGCAAATGGATTACACCAAATTACAGAAAAGATTGCAAAGCAGCAAAGGAATGTCCAATATTGCTGTCTACATGACATCCTAAGGTATATTGTCGTGTGCGCTGCTAAACAACAACATGTAAACTAAAGCTTATATCATCCCCCTTGTTGAAAGGAAATTAGAAATGAAAATTAGAAATTAGATCTCACATAGTCAACAGATGCCAAAATAAAGAATAACCACTGAAAGGACCTGGTGCAGTTGGATCTAAATTGGGCATACATTGCTCAAAAGGAGTGTGCACGGTGTGTCCTCCCTGCAGAGTTGTACCCATCTCCAGATGTGATTGCGTGTGCAACTGGCGAACTACTCATCCTCATCAGTGAGCACTTGCCTTATACTAGGTGTAAACAAGACTCCACCAGACAGGAATACTTTGCATGAACAGCCTGCTCAGTGAGAGTGTGTGCCATTAAAACTCAGGCCCTGATTCAGAGCCGGACGCTCAGTGAGAGTGTGCCATTAAAATTCAGTTTCACCTTATTGGTTGTAAGTGTAGATGCAAACAAAATGTGTACGACTTGTACTCCCCCCCCCCCCCCCCCCCCATTATAAAAAAAAAAATGTTTAAGTCCTTTTAAAGACCTCTTTGACAGTTAAAGTGATAGGGACAGCATGTATCAATTATGGGGCTCATGCTAATTTGTATTAGATTTGAATTAAAAAAGAAAATAATAATGTTTGAGCTGCTGATGGTTACTGTGCTTGATATGCTGACATATTAGGGCTGATTGAAAAGTAATGAGACTGATTTTTTTTTTTTTTTTCATTCAGTATCAGATGACTCCACAGGATATAAACGTTTTTATTTTTTAAAGTAACGTCCTTCACATTCAATACATTTTTTTGCAGCGTAGTTACTGTTGTGTGATATCCCTTTTTAGTGTTGCAGCTGTGGCATTTTTCACTTATCTCTTGAGAACTTCTTTCCGCGCAGTTGTTTTTTCAGGGTTGGGAATGCCCAGAAGTCACAGGGCGCTAAGTCCGGGCTATATGGAGGGTGTTCCAGTGCTGTCCCATTAATTTCAGTCGGTGCTACCAAAGCAACAGCAGCCACATGTGGTTGGGCATTGACTTAGAGCAAAAACCACTGTTTCTTCAGCAAATGTCTTTTCTTCTCCTGGCTCCACACAAATGGATTTTCAGGACGCTTGCACAGTAGTCACCATTACCTGAATGTACACGGGGAACCCAGTGCTGTAGGATCATACCGTGCGCTTCAAAAAACAGCAAAAGTATGACTTTACACGTTGAAGGAATCACACGGAATTATTTGGGCAGAGGCGAATTTTCATGTTTCCATACACTGAACTGTTTGGATTCCGGATCATAATGACAAATCCGTGATTCGTCACAATCAGTGTCAGGAAATCTGGTATCCTCACCAACATTTGAACTTGTTGTCGCATCTGCTCTTCTGTGAGATTTCTGGGTACCCACCTGGCACACACGCGATGCATTTTCAGTTCCTTTGTCACAATAAGATGAACCCGTTGGAATCAAATGACTCCGAAAGTTTGTGTAAAGTTACCTTCTGTCATTTTGCAACATCTCTGCAGCTTTGGCAATGTTGACATCTGTAACTGCAGCGGATGGTCTCCCAGAACGTGCTTAGTCAGTTACGCGGGTATTACCCTCTCCACCATATGACTGCCGTAACATTTCATGAGTTTCATTTCCGCTTTTTCCAAGTTTAACACAAAATTCAATCTCGCATCTGACGTAATATCACGGACACGTCTTCCACGTCCACCAAAAGGAAACATACGAAGATCTTCCACTCGCTGTGACCAAACAAAGACGACTACGGCAGTCCAAACGCAGGTTCTGAAACATCAATGTCTGAGCTTCAAAATAACCAGCATAGCGCTGCCCTGTCTACCTATGGGACAGAAAAACAGAAGCAGTCTCATTACTTTTCAATCAGCCCTCGTACATAAGGTATTGCTCACAGACCCCAGTAGGACAATGCAACTTGTGAACATGACAATTGTGTATGTATATATACACAATTAGGTCCATATATATTTGGACACTGACACAATGTTCATAATTTTGGCTTAGTATGCCACCACAATGGATTTGAAACTATACAATAGAGATGCAATTAAAATGCAGACTTTCAGCTTTAATTCAAAGGGTTCTATAAAAATATGGAATGGAAAGTTTAGGAATTGCAGCCATTTTCATATGTAATTGGACAAATTAACATAACCGGAAATAAAATGTTAATTTTTACTACTTTGTTGAGAATCCTTTTGCAGACAATGACTGCCTGGAGTAAACAAAAAAAAATAAAATTTATAAAATCATGTTGGATAAGTTTTAAATAGATGTTATTGATCTAATTAAATCATTAAAACATACAGTATATAACAACCCTGAGTGGTTTTTGAAGAAATATTAGCCAGTTAAGGAAAATATCTATATATTCAGATGTATGAAATGTGGGAAAGTCGAAGACCAAGATGATAGGTCTGCAAGGAGGATATAATAAGCATTTTTCAATTTTGGAGAGATAATAGAAAACTAAATTAATGGGGAATACATTTTGACTTGTGAAACCTTCATTTAAGAGCTTTTTTAAATCAAACATTTATCTATGTGGTCTTTATTTAATAGAATATATATTTATGTTTCACTCATACCACTTTCAGACCAAAGCCGGGGCTTCGACCATGCATTTTTCCGGACATGGTTTGGAACCTGGTCACAGCTTCAAAACCCCTTTCACACGGAACCTGTGTCAGCCCTGCCAAATGTGAGTGTCATTAGAAGTGGACGTTTTGTTACAGGCTCACAAACATGAGTCATGGAAAGTGGGTGTCAGCGCTCCTGAACAGCTAATGAGAGACTCTTACTGTAACCCGGATTGAATAACCCAGGTCGCACCCTTTCATACCCCGTTTCCACCAATTTTTTAATCCAGGTTATTGCCTGGGGCAACCTGGATTGAGGTTTGGTGTAAAAGGGTCTGAAAACAAATTCCTGGGTCGAGCTATCCGGGAATCCAACCCTGGTGATCTGACCCGGGTAATGTTAAAAGTTGCTGATTGGAGCTAGAAGGTGCACTCAGACATGTCCTCTCCAAGTGCCCCTCAGAGTTAACAACATGGCTACATGTACGGATACAGAGGTGAAGGAGCTGCTAGAAATAAGGGGAGAGGAGGAGATAAAAAAATCCAAATGACAGAAACTCCGGGCTACATAGTGGTAATGCTTAATCCATGATTGATGCAATTCAGTGAGCAGTCACCACCCACTCTTTATGACCTCATCTTTGTGAGCCTTAAGTCATTCATTTCTAATGACACACAAGTTTTGCAGGGAAGACACGGGTTCAGTGTGGACGGGGCCAAGCCAGGTCCAAGGTGCAGTGTGAAAGATCGTTAAAACTTAGGACCTGATTCAGACCCGCTCGCTAGGATGCGAACGCTCGTAGCTGGCTGATATTTGCAATCTGTGCATGCATCGCAATGCGCGTGCGCAAACCACTCCGAAAGATCGGGAAGCGTTCGCACCACCAGCATAGACATAGACAGCCCAACTGAATGAGTGACAGGAGAAGCCGTTTGTGGGTGCTAACAGGGACAGGCCACTAGAAATGGGGGAGTGGAGGTGCAAACGCAGGCGTGCCTGAGTGTCTCAACGCCGTTTCAATGGCGTGCATAATTAAGAGGCAGTGTCATAGTTATCGATGTACCAATGGTTTCATGCACTTCCAGGAGATGACGTGTGCAAGTGGGCGTCTTATGAATGGTTAGTGGTCATCTGCATACATAAAGTGATCGCATGCCAAGACATAGTGGGTTGTGCTAATGCCTTGCCATTCGATCGCCTGCCTTGCTCGGCGTGCGCTGGATTTGCATATGCAGGGTGCGAGCGAATGCATCTAGCGAGCGGGTCTGAATGAGCTTCTTAGTTCGAAAACCTGGGTTGGACCCAGCATGATGTAAAAGGGGGTATCAGCCTGCAGCAGTTAACCCGGGTAGGACCCGGAAATAACCCTGGAAGCGACCAGGGTCAAGACCCCGGCAATTTGGACCCGGGTAGATCCTTTCACACAGAGAGAGGACCTGAGTTGATCCAACAATATCCATGGTCAGAAGCTTGGTCTGAAAGGGTTATACTCATAAGTAAGTTACAAGTTGAGTCTCCCATATCCAAATATTTTGAAATGTGGAATGTTCTGAAATACGGATTTTTTTGAGTGTGACTGAAAAAGTGACACCTTTTGCTTTCTGATGGTTCAATGTACATAAACTGTTAAATGCACAACAGTAGAAATATTGTATACAATTATATTCAGGCTGTGTGTACATAAATGCATTCTGTGTTTAGACTTTGGTCCCCATCCCTAAAATATCTCATTATGGTATGCAAATATTCCAAAATACAGAAATATCCAATATTCAAAATACCTCTGGTCCCAAGCATTTTGGATATGGGAGACTCAACCTTTTTTGTTTTTTGTTTTTAAGCTTCCTTTTATATTATCTTCTGTTTTCAGGATAAGTATCTCTTTATCTTTTTAGGTACTTTTTTTTTTTTATTTTCCTGATTTTCTATAAAATCCTTAGTGACCTATAAGGATTACACTTTTTTATGAAATTTACCTTTGTTGCATTTATTCCTTTTTTCTAATATTTTTTATTATTTTAAAGAATATGTAAGTGGCTTCTCTCAGATTGCAATAAAGAATTGTATAACGTTATTTTCTTGCTATTTCTAGAATCTAAAATTGTCTTTACCTTTATGGTAGATGATCTTTCTGAAAAAACAGTAAACAGCGGTGTGTACAACCTAGTGTCTACATTAAAAATGAAAAATTGAATGCAATACAAAAATTGTGCAAGAAATAAAAAATGTTAAATAATCATGAAAGATACTTGAATAAAAATACAAGTTTAATAATATGAAACAGACATCATTGGCCAGTGTATATATACATATCAAAAAATGTCTAAAAAGACTAAATATCAAAAAAGAGCCAATAAACACTGTAATAAATGATAACTAGTAACATTTAAATCTGGATCACCATATACACCTAATGTAGCAGCTGTGTGGTTATAGGTGCTAAATGTAAGGCCAGAGATTGTTATGGCTCCATGCATACAAGCCTGAAATCTGTTTAAGTTCCACAATAGAAAGTAAGGTGACTTTCAAAGAAATTGTCTTTTCTGGGTAGATGATATATATTGAAAGCATAATTCTCAGACTGTGTCCTGCTGACCACTGATGACCACTGTCCAGAAATGTGTTTTTAGGAATTTAGAACAATTTTCCACTAGCAATTTCAGTGCAGGTTTTATGGAGTTAATGTCCCACAGTGAGTGTAATGCTGCCCATCCACTAGGCGATTAAACCTAGCGATGGAGCGATAACGACGGTCGTTATCATTCCATCGTTTGGTAATCGCCTGCAAATCGGGCAGTAAAAGGTTAAAATCAACCAGCGATGCACGCGCCAGCTGGTCGTTTTTAACATCAATTATAGCCCAAACATGATCATTTATCGCCCTAACATGCCATGTTCGGGGATGATTGATCTGCATACACTGAACGTTCAGTGTATGCACTTCACCCCGCGGGAGACAACGGCGTCGTAATCGTGCCGTCGTCCCCGCTCGTGTAATGCATGGGCAGCTTTATGTGTGCAATGTGTCCTCACTCACCAACGCACCTCATGCTCCATCTGTCTCATAGTCAGGTCTGCGATTCATACCTAATAATAGAGACAACGTAACAGTCTGCAAACTCCGTCCGTCTCGTAACAAAAGGACGTGCACTTTTCTTGTGCTGATTTGCGGTAGATGACACACTAATCAGTCGCCAGATGACAGTGTGGTGGTCTGTCGGCTCCGTCCATCTCGTAGAAAAGGAACATGCACTTTCTTTGTGCAAGATTGCGGTTGGTGACGCACTAATGCTCTGCTGCAAAATGGCGTCCTCTGTGCTGCCGTCTACGCTATTTTGCAGGGATGGACTAGCAGGTCTGTGTTCCGTGTATCAAGCGATGAGGCAATCTCTGCTGCGGCAAATGACGCAATGGACAAACTTTTGGATGGTGTCTGCTGTGCTGCTGCCTGCGGTGTCTCGCAGCAGCGAGTTGGCAGATAGAGATGTCTCTGTGGGTCAGGCTCTGTCCAGCCCTGCTCCGTGCAGTTAGCCAAACGGCAGACTTTGACTCCTCCGCTGCGTGCGCCCTTGTAGAGGTAAGTGTCGCAAGACCAGGACTTGTGGTGGTGATCCAAAAAAAGGCATTAGAGTCCCAAATGGGATTTCCTCAGTTCATGGGGTGCCCAGCAATTAGGGACAAGGGCTGCAGGGTGACTGTAGGGGGCTAGCATGGCCAGGAGCACTTGCATGGATGAAAAGGCTGGCTGGGACCTGTAATTCCACGGTTGAAAGTAGCGTCAGGAGATGCGCTATTAGCGGCCAGCGTGTAGGATATGTATACCTTTTTGTATTGTCTAAAAGTAAAGTGTCGATCTTTAATCTGGCGATCTATTAACAGTCGACCTTGTTGGCATTGATCTTGAACTAGTCGATCTTTGATATGTCGATCTGTTCACGGGCTACCTATGGCTTCGATCTGTTACTCTGTCTATCTTGTTTGTCGATCTGTATATCGTCAATATGCTTTGTTTCGATCTTATGTTGTGTCAATCTCATGTCCGTGTCGATCTTCTGGTGGTCGATCAAGGGGTCTGGTCGATCTATGGTTTGTCGAGCAAATTGTTCCTGTCGAACTAGTTGGAGTCGATGTACTGTGGTCGATGTATGTATTGTCGATCTCCGGACGATCAATCGGATCCTGCAGTAATACACTTTTTCAGACATAGGTCAGTTCATTTAGAACCTGACACATAAATTGCACATGCTATATAGCCTCAAGGATGCATGCGTTGTTCTGTTTCTATACAAAATGTATTGAGCAAATGAACTTTGGGTCTGATTCAGACTTGAGAATTGGGTAAGATAGAGCAAGTAACTCTGGGCCTGATTCAGACCCGCTTGCAAGCGGGTCGATGGTCCCCCACTGCGCATGCGCCGCCTCCGGTGTGCGCTTGCGCGAGACCCGTTCAGCGACGGCAGCTCCGTCGCTATGGGTCTCTACAAGACGGGGCAGCTGTCGATGGTGAGTGACAGCTCGCCCCGTTTTGTAGGCGGGGAGGGGGGGTGGTTGCACAAACGCAGGCGTTCCCTTAAGAAAACCTGGCGTTTTTGGGCGGCCCTAGTAGTGGACTTCCAGCTCTATTAGAGCAGGAAATCCACTCGGGCTTGCGGGAGTTGAGACTTTACCACAGGGTCTCGTCGCGATTATCGCGACGGACTCCAGGCCACTCGCACAAGCTGTGGGTGGTCACCCACAGCTTTGCGAGCAGGAGAAGGGAAAAAAAAAAAAAAACACGCCCATCAGCCCTCTGTACCTGGACAAACCATGTTGCAATGCAAGGGGTGCAAATACAAGCATTTTTTTGCTGCGGAAGACTTGATTAAAGGATAATAATAATACAATTACTGGCTGCTTTTGAATGTAGCCCACTAATGCTGGATACTGGTAGCTTTATTTTTTCACTGCAACTTAGATTTTCAGTTTGGACACACCCCTCCCAAATCTAAATCTCTTTGAACATTTTAAATCTGCCCACCTGCAGTGCAGCATGGTTTGACCAAGATGCACAGTTAAGGTGCCTATCCATTAGGCGACCTGAAAGTCTGAACATCTAACGATCAGACCTTCAGGTCGCCGAGGTGCGGGCACCGCACTGAACGGCGTTCACTGAAGGAGCCCAACCTCCTATCCCTGAAAATGCCAAACCTGACTAGCATCGTCAGGTTGACGGGCATGTTCAGTAGACAGTCTGGGTCGGCAAGGACCCAGTATGCACGCACATCGCTGTCCTTGCCGGCTATCCATTATCCGACTTCGACCAAAACCACCTGGTTTTGGTCGGATTGTTAACAAAATCGGGTAATGGATAGGCCCCTTTACTTGTTCTATCATACTCTATTCCCAATTCTTGGAACACAGCTTTGCAGCATGTGGGTTTCGTGTATGTTTACTTTTAAATGTCTGATCCAAATTTCTGCATATGGGTCCGGTACTCGCACACAATAATAAGTGTAACTTATGGCAGGGGTAGGCACGGCACTCCATCTGCTGTGGAACTACACATGCCCTGCCATAGATTTACTGTTAGGGCATGCTAAACTGTGACAGGGCATGCTGTGATGTGTTGACATTGCCTACCCCTGGCTTATTGTCAGACATTGTTACATTTTAATTAGAATGTAAACATTTAATAGAGTTCTAATTCCCCTTTTGTCAATGTATACGCTATAATACTCATTAGGTTGCAGCTACAGTACTTTCTGATTTATATAATAACCAGAAGGATTATGTCCATTCTAATTCTGAACATCATTACTGATGATTATCATCTAAATTTTTTTTTGCTTTACTAAATATAAACCTCCTGTTCCTTTTGATCATGTGTATTTTAATTCCAACAGTGATTACATCAAGGACAAACTGTTTTGGGACATAGCTTGTAACTTGATTTACAGAGAAGGAATTTTTTCTCCATTCTTAACGAGTATATAGCAAGTTCACATCATAAGACATAGCTTTGATTGATCTTTTGTTTGTTTTTACTTTTTGTGCTGTCATTTTTGTTTTTGTTTAGTTTTTATTATTGTAAATATTGTTTTGGCATCAATGTTACAAATTACACTGTTAAGCGATTTATTTATTTTTTTTGCATTTTTTTCCTGTAGTTAAGAATTGATTTGTGTTCAGGTCCATTCCTGAGTGCTTCCCCAGACTTATGAATTCTAGACAATTGTTAAGTGTAAAAAAAAACAATTGAGAGAGAATAGCTGTAGATTTACCCTGTACTGAAAACTGTAAAGTCATAGAAATATGTGCAAAAGTGAAATTTATATATTTTTGTTTTCAACACATTATCAACCCCTGTGAGCATCCATGGTTGATAACCTAGAATGATTTCCCACCACCTTTTTCAGGTGGGTGTGGTTTGTCCTTTTGCATTGTGGCCGAATTTAAAAGGCACGTGTCTTGTACTACAGTGTGGATTTAAATGGCTCTGCAACTTGGAGTAAGTCTGGCACTGTCACACATACAGTGGAAGGTTATAGAGTAGGAAATGTGCTTGGTCGCATGCCACCTCCCTGCACAATCACTTGATGCCAGGGCTAGAAGAATGCACTTTAATTCCTGGGAGTTGATGAATTCTCATAGGACCACTTTATCAGTACTTAGGGCCTGATTCAGACCCGCTCGCGAGCGCAGGACGCTCGCAAGCGAGTCGATGGTGCCCTACTGTGCATGCGCACGTCGGAGGGAGCTCCGTCGTGCGCATGCGCGAGACCCGGCTAGCGACGGGGTAGCCATCGCTCCGGGTCTCGCACCAAACGGGTCGTGCTGTCGATGTTGATTGACAGCACGCCCCCTTTGGTGGGCGTGCCGTGGGCGTGGCTGCCAGACGGAGGCGTTCCCATGGGAACGCCTACCGTCTGAAGCCGGCCCCACTGACATCAGTAGTGATGTCAGTGGGAGTGATTTTGGCTCTGATAGAGAGAAAATCACTCCAGGGCTTGCGGCAGCGAGACCCTACCGCAGGGTCTCCGTCGCAAGCCCGATGGTCGCGATGGTCTTGACCATCGCGACCATCATCATGGACGCTCGCTATAACTGTGGGTGGTCACCCACAGCTATGCGAGCGTCCAAGAGGCCGCTCCATTTTCATGTAGGAGGGCCCTGATTCAGAGCGAGCGCTCTGGTCAGAGCGTCTGGCTCTGAATCAGGCCCTTAGTGCCTTATTGAAGATTAAATTAGCTTCAGAAGAATTGATCAATCTGTTTTTTCAAGTAGTAAAGATGATTCACTCTCTGTTAGGTCCTTTGTGGATCCAAAGGACTGTAACTTGCTACTTCATGCTCTGATGGTTGCCCTATTTTGAAACCATACAGGAAGTCTGGATGAAACTGAAGCTAGTTGTTGTGGTTGCAACTACTTCTACCAGTAGGGTCGGAGAATTACAGGCACTATGTTGCAAGGGACCACTTTTAAATATCTTAGATGCAGTGTTTTCCCCAGGGTCAATTTTACATGTGCTCCACCAGGCCACTCGGCACTATGCTGCTCCAGCAGTCTGATGGCCAAAATCAGGTGTCCTTCGCTTATGTTACTGTGACAGGTATGATAACAAATATTCCTCTCCCCTTTATAAGAGTTTGGGCATGGTTTGGACAGCGGGAACATTTCATAAAGGGTAAATGAAGAGAGCAGAAGCGCGCTGTGTCTCAGCGTGCAGCACTGTGTCTCCGTTTGCATTGCTGGACACAATTATATCTGTGTCCAGCCAGTAACTGGGAAATACCTGCCAAAGTCTTTTATTTAAATTATTTAATTTAAAATTGCTTAATCTTTAGTTCAAATCAATATAAGGATCTCAAAATTTTTAATTACTGCAAAGTATCACACTGCCACCACCTGGTTATTTCTTAATGCCACCCGGCTGGCAAAATGTTATTTTCTACATTTCACATCAGCCAAGAAGTTGTGTTCTCAACCTTTCAACTATAACTGGTGAATGAGATGGATAAGAAACTACATTTGATAGCTCTGGTAGGAACGATCTCTGATTTTCCAGGACAAAGTGTCTTAAGAATACAACTATTTGTCATTCCAGCAGGACCGAAGAAAGATCATGGCCCTTCAAAGCACTCAATTTAGTGTAATACTGTAATTTATATAGGCATACTAAGATCCCACTCAACACGATCGTTGGCAATATCATGTGTGAAAAGTTTCAGTGACAAAGCTTTGCAAGGCAGCAGTCTGGACATCTATCAATAACGTATTTAATATATTCATATCATATTGACTAAATACTAGCGACCAACCAGTTTAGGAGACATTATTATTATTATTATTATTATTTGATGTGACAAGGTGTCCACAGCAACTTACAGAGTACATAATCAGAAAAACTATGAACAAAACAAGAAAATAATGACAGTGCAGAATATGGACAAGGTTTATAAACATGGCATGTAGTTTATATGGCGACGAACGGGATGCCAGCAGTCAAAATACTGACGTCTGAATCCTGGCACCCGTCAAAATACAGAAGGCGATATCCCGAAGGGGATCAGGATACCGGCGTCTGCATCTCGACAGCCGGAATCCCGAACAAAGGTTCTGGGTAAGTATCCAGCGCGTTACGAGAGATGGTGGGGTTTGGTGTAGGGACCCCCGGGGGAAATTAGGGTTCGGCACCCCCCCCCAGGGAGAGTTAGGGACAGGCTGTGGGGATGGGGGGTTAGGGTTAGGCACCACTAAGGGAGGGTTAGGGGAGAGGAGAGGGAAGGGATAGGGTACTTACCAGCCTCCGTTGGGATCTACAATAGTTAGGCTACCGGGGTATTTCATACCCAACCCTATAAAAATTGCTGCATCAGCAATCATAATAGCCAAATTAGCAGCAGGATGGCCAAACCCAAAAGTTTGATGCTGTTGACAGTGGGAATGAGATGATGGTATAAGTGAGGGAGGGAAAAGCGCATGAGGGAAGAGAGCCCTGCTCGTGAGAGCTTTCAATCTGAAGGGGAGTGCAAGACAGACTTGGGTGACACAGAGAGAAGAGACCGTAGACTAGGAGCAAAGAATGGTGGGTTAGGATGAGAGCTGGAAAGCTTTGATAAAGAACCCGGTTTTGCAAACCTGTTTTGAAAATTTGTGGAGAGTCTGATAGGGAGATAGTTTCAGTGGTAGACAACAGCATGGGCAAAATCTTGAGATGCGGGAGTAGGAGGAAGTAATCAGTTGAGAAGAGAGGCAGCATTAATTTTGTGGAGCAAAGTGGGGGCGGGAGTGTGAAGCGAGATGAGGTCAGAGACACAAGGAGAGACTTGTGTGCGGGTTTTGTAAATCAGTGTGAAGAGTTTGAATTGGATTCTGAAAGGGTAGAGGAGCCTGTGTAGGGCTTGTACAAGAGGGGAAGTAGATGTAGTGTTCTTGGAGAGGAAGATAATCCAGGCAGCAGCATTGAGGACAGATTGGAGTGGAGAGAGATTGAGACAGGTAGGCCAGATAAGAGGAGGTTACAGTAGTCTATTCTAGAGATGACCAGTGAGTGGATGAGGGTCTTAGTTGCCTTCAGGGGGGGAAACTGTCTGATCCTGGAAACGACACCACTGCGAAGCTACTGAATGTGAGGTTTGAAGGTAGAGGGAGTAGTCAAGGATAACTACAAGAGAACGTACTTGCGGGCTAGAGGAGATGATGGTGCTGTCAATAGATAATGCAATTGAGGGAAGTGAGGTTATTCAGGACAGAGACAGATTGAGAAATGAATGAAGATAAAGGGGGAAAGGTCAAGAGAGGAGAGGTAGATCTGAGTGTTATCAGCATAGAGATATGTATAAACGTAGAATAGAAGATGTACAAGAACAAAACCTTTGGGGAACACCTACTGATAGTGGAAGTGGGGGGGGAGAAATGGAATTGTGAGAGAGGACAGCCAGGAGGGGGCAGTATCACGGAGACCAAGGGGAGTGAAGGATTTGCAAGAGGAGGGGGTAGTTCATCATGTTAAAAGCAGCAGAGAGGTCAAGGAGAATGAGCAGAGTAATGGCCCTTGGATTTGGCAGTAGGAAGGTCATTGCTGACTTTGAGGACAGTTTCTGTGGAGTGGAGAGGATGAAAGCCAGATTGAAATGGGTCAAGCAGGGAGTGGGAAGAAAGAAAGGCAGTGAGGAGTTTAAAGACAATCTGCTCAAATTCAAGGCAAAGGGGAGGAGAGAGATTGGGCGGTGTTAGATGGAGTGTCAGGATCAAGGATGGGTTTATTGAGAATAGTGGAGACAAGGGCATGCTTGAATGCAGACAGGACAGTGCCTGATGAGAGGGAATGAATGAAGAGATAGACAAGATGGGAACAGACAAGTGGAGGATGCGGGAGGGGATAGAGTCAAGGTCCTTTGCGGCCCTTCCTACTATGGTAGAGCTTATTTCCCCTTCGCGCTAGAGACCTGGAAGTGACGTGAGTGAGGGCGGAAGTGCAATTCCATGCCCATTAAGGCCACCTAAAGAAGAAAGTTGTCCCCTCACGGGCTCGCTGCTCTCGCCACTCTTCGGGCTCAGTAAGCTTGCCACAAGATTGTTCCCCCTCTGTGCCCACGTGGATGGTAGGGAATGATTTTGGACAGTAGCTGATGACATCAGGGTCCTCTCCGCGAAGGGAATTTAAACATTACCTTCCTACTATACCTTCCTACTATGCCTGGGGACTTTCCATTGTAATGTCTGCCATAGCTGATTGAAGAGGAGAAATAGGCAATTATATTCACGCATAAATACTCTTCTTTGAAATACTCCATGGCATTTCAGATTTCCCACCCACGTTGTTTGTGATGCATATTTTTCTGAGAGAGCTTGGAAGTTACTCAGGACACGGAAAGAGGAGGAGCTCCATTATATGCTGTTTGGGGATGTTTTAACTATCCTGTCACTACCTAACCTAGAATGGAATACATTGTAATGTCTGCCATTTCATAGTTTGGTTAAAATTATAATATTGTATTATAAAACTCTATGCAGTTATTTTTCCCAATATAATACATCAGTAATTTCATTGCATTAATTAATATTCCCAAAATAGTCATACAGAATTTACTGCTTTATTCCAATCAAAGGGCTTGATTCAATTCAGCGCGATGCTGAATAGCCCTGGGAGGGAGCTTCCGGGGCTATTCAGTTCACCGCGCTGTTTGGTCCAACTAAAGGATTTCTTCTCGCACACCCAACCACCCCCCCTCCCCTCCACCTCAGAGGGTGCGGGGATTAATCCAACAAAAGTGCCGGCCACGTGGCTGTTTTCCGGTTTGGCGCCATCAGCCACGCGGCCGGCACTTTAGTCGAAGAATGCCGGTTCTCATGACTAAACACCCATGTTAAGTCGCGAGAACCGGCATTCTCCGACTTAACTGGCATCTGTCGGACCAAACGGCGCAGTGAATTGAATAGCCCCGGGAGCTCCCTCCAGGGGCTGTTCAGCATTGCGCTGAATTGAATCGAGCCCAATGTGTTGGTCAACTATTCAAATATTATTTTTTTTTTAATTCTGTTTCATTAAACCAAATTAACTCAACATACCTTAAATTAGTCCATTCTGGAATACATAGTCAAAATATAGTTGTTTATAAATAAGTCTTTTAGTGCAGCCACTTCTCCTGTCGCTATGGTGTGTTCCCTTTTGTCTCATTTAGATGGTTCTGCCAGGTTCACCATGGTTGATTTGATAAGAACAATTATGATTGTAGTCCTTGTCTGTAACACTGGTGGATAGACCGCATCCCAAAATGCAATTCTGATTTCTTATGAGGATATTTTTTTACCTTTTATAGAAGTTTTAATACTATATACATTTTCTCTCCCCTAAATTTGCAGACTGTATAACTCTGTTGGACACATGCAGGTTCCGACTAACCATATTGCTCAGTAGATGTCTTTCATTGCCTATACGTGACCTATGAAACTATGCGAGATGCTGAGACTGCAGTCTAAAAACTTCATAGAACTAAAATAATGTTTTTACATGAACATTCACCACTGGCTGAAGGGAGGAATATTTCTCAATTTAGGGAAAGGAAATCTACAAATTAGAAACACGCTGACAGATAAGGAAATAGATTGGAGGAAGTCTGACCTTGATCAAGTTGACACATCTCATGTTTCATGTGAGGCATGTCCTGTATTGCTGTGAGGAAAGAGAATAGGTATTGATGAAGGTATTGCACATATTTTTACATATTTGCTTTGATCAGAAGACTGGGAAATGCCTGACTTTGTCATATAAAACTTATGTCTTACAAGGAATTTGGATACACGTCAATGTGATTTGATGGGTATTTTCACCAGCTTTAAAAGTATGTGTATATATGTATATGTATAGAGCGAGGTTTGTGTATGGCTAAGGATGATCATTGGCAAACAGAATTCTTTCCAGGATACAAGTTAATTTGTCCTCCACATTATAAATAGTATTTCCCGGTGTAAAGTTATGTGCCTTTATACCTTTTCCTGTTACCATCCCCTTGTCCAGCAAGTCGTTGCTAATTATTGAAGGTTAAATATAAACTTTTAATTCTGCCAATTGAAATGGGACACTCTGTTTTGCTGCCAAAAATTTCCAGACGGTGTGAAGACATTACTAAAGGTTGATTTTAATCGACTTAAAATCAATCAACATCGATGTATTTCTGGGGCTAAATCACGCATTTACTACCGTAATACTAAAAAAATTGTCTATTAGTAAATGTGTGGTTTAGTAAATATTCTCCTAAATCGCAAATATTTATTGAAAAAAATGATGACCCAGTTTGGTTTGGACATTTGCAGATGGTTTCATTGCCTTTTTTAGTTTTGTATGGGTGAAAACATCATTTTTATTTGCATCTTTGCCTCAATTTGTAGCCATACGCACTGATTTTGTGATTTTTTTTTTTTTTTTATCAATGATTCTCCTTGGCCCTTTCGTGAATATTTTGTTTATACACCTTTGGGTTCTGCTATCATGCTGCCTATTGGAGTTTTATGACTGCTGGTGCAGCAATGTTTATGAACACTGTCTAGTGTTCGCTCTAGGTCTGGCGCCGGACCTAGAGAAAGGGCACAGCTGCACGCGCCCGAAAAGGGGCATGTCTTTAAGACACGTCCCCTTTTCGTCACTCTTGGGGGCGTGCCCGGCACTTACGGACATGCCGGGCTGCCTCCAAGCGCTGCCATGGTGACCGCTCCACCGCATTTTTCCCCACCTGCAGGACACTGCGATCCGCGGGTGTGGACGCAGGCTGTTTCAGCAGGGCACCGTGCCAGAGAGTAGTGTGCTTTTTAGCACTAGGGCGCGGCGCCCCGCTAAAACAGCCTAGGGGGAATTCTGAATGTCCATGTTCTAAATGTCCAGGGCCATCAAACTTGGATGATCACAGGTTTGGACGATCTCTTGATTATGTTGCGTCTTTGCTGTAGGCACATTGTAACTGCAATATTATTACAGCAAAGAAATATGTTTTAATATCCAATTTGTAATTTAAATTGACTGCAAGGCTAGATTTAGTTATTTGTACTAGCCAATAGGAATGGTAGATGGTCATTGCTACATTTGGCATATATATGTGTAGTGTGCTTACTATAACCTTTTTTCTATAGCTTTATTGTTCATAGACGTCAGAGCTTTCTATTAATGTCTGGGATGTCTGTTCAAGCTATAAAACACCTTTTAATAGCACTTCTTTTTCCAAATGCGAAAATAAAACCAACTCCTTACTAGAAACATGCTCTTTAAATTTGCGTAACTGTCATTAAAACGAACGGATGATATTACCGTGCTAAATGCGACGTATGGAAAAATCAGTTAAAATTTACTATGTCATTTCTTTTCAGCATATACTTCATATTACAGCGAAGATTATCATAACCTGCGACATTCAATGAAGAGTCGATGAATGTCCGCTGTTAGGGAAGTAAAAATAGGGGCTAATTAAATATAGTAGTAGGTTGTTGTAAATAAGGTCTCCCGTATATAGCTCCTCTTCATGGCTGAAGTGTCCTTAAGTATCTATATTGTAAAGTGTTAAGCTGGGTACACACCTAAAGATTTTCTGTCCAACCATCCAACTAGTTGATTGGTTGAAATGAAAATCTGGTAACGTATGGGAGTAAATGATGATCAGCAATTTGCTCCTAAATGCCAGAAAACATGAAAATGGTCGTCAGACAAGTTTGTTAAATGTTTGATCTAAACAATTTGTTCAAACAACAGTTTTTGTCCATTTTCCGGTGTTTGGGAGCAATTTGCTGATTGTCATTTGCTTTCAAACCTTACCAGATTTTCATTCCAACCAATCAACTAGTTGGATGGTTGGACAGAAAATCTTTAGGTGTGTACCCAGCCTTAGTTGTAAAAACAAAAAAAAATGTGCGCACTGCTAGGTTTGAATCAAAGTTCTAAAATTTCACATTAGGTATCTCCACTTACCAGAAACTGTAGTATTTTAGTTGCTGACAATATCTGAATTTGTTAATCAAGACTGCACAAACCGCTGTGATGGCCATTATAGAGCAGACGGGTGACCCTGGGGTGGTTGTGGTCACTCCAGCCATCAGACGGCCCTCCGACAATGAGTGCGCTCATACTGTACTCTAGTTCAGTGAGGCGAGACAGCTGACAGAGCCGAAGTTTGAGGGACAATGGTGAGTTTTGTCAAATAAATAAATGCAAATCAATTTTGCATTGTTTGTTGGGAATTTTTTCGATAATATTCGTATCAATTGCAACTTTTTATATATATATATAACTGCAAGTGGTCTTATTTTAGCTTCCATGTGGTGATGGCAGTGCTGTGTTCAATCACAAATGTGCTAATAGTTGAAACCCTATAGTAAACTAGCCGTCATAAATCAGGAACTTCTCAAGAATATAGACAGTTCTTTTCCTGTTTCTCTATGGGAGAGATGTCCCAAACACACATTCCCAGATCTTCAAATATATAAGTTTTTATGAGAACTCTTAAGTGAAGGTTTCAGGCATTCAAGGTCCAACAGTCTATAAAGGGGAGGTGTATCAAACCTTCTAAAGAGGAGCTTTTACCCATAGCAACCTATCAGCTGTTATTCATATAAACCAATCAGCTTCTAGTTAACATTTTATAGAATGTACTTGAGAAATGAGAGCCAGGAGCTGATTGATCGCTATGGGCTACTTCTCCACTTGTCCTCTTTAGAGGGTTACATGCATCTCCCCCTCAATAGATTGTTGAAACTTGAACGTCCAGATCTTGAGTTCTCCTATAAAAAAAAAAAAAAAAGTATATTTTATGAATAAGTGGGGTATAACTTTATAAATTGTTGCCATGTACTAATGTAGTAGATTTCATAGAAATCTCCTTCAGAAGGCTCATTAGCGCAGCAGATCACAGTGCCCAATGGGGACTATGATCTGACTCCTATGTACCAAACTTTGGCCCAGTTAGTTTACACCATCTTCAGATGGTGAAAACTGCTGTATACCTGTGGAGGTTTTGCTTGCAGGAGAGAGATCTTACAATCCCTGCAGCCTCCAGCCGGTTCCGGTGCCAGATTCCCCTGGAGGAGTCATTAACAAATGTGAATGAAGCCTCCAAAATTCTGGGGAAGTAACGTACAAGGACAGTGGTTATTGCTACCCTGTCCCTGTGGGTTCAGTTTAGTACATAGCAGGGATATTTCATTCAAAATGAAAATATCCACCTTGATAGTTTTTCTTTTTAATCATTGCGGCACTGCCGCCATTATTAATACAATAGCCCCTTGATGTGTGTTTGGGGCACCTTGTGCAACCCATGGACCTGAACAACGTCTCCACTCTTTTTTTGCTGCAGTAAACCTTCCTGTAGTAACGCCACATGCATGAAACTCCTCTGAGTACAAAGCCACACGTGCCGTAGGAGACTTAGTTTTGTCAGGTCCCCGTGCAGGTAATCCTGTAGTCACCGGTCAGCCATTGACAACAAGCAGGAGAAAGGAGCGTGTCATACAGGTGCTGTTTCCATAGGCTACAGCCCATTATTGCTCTCAACAAGTCATAACCCTAGCAATTGTTTTTCAGATGTACAGCCACCAATTCCATAGCCTAAGGTGAAGGCTCATATTGCATTTCATACCTCAAGGGCCTCTGTTGCCGATCAGTAGGTGCACACGCTTCTCCACTTTCTCTACCAGTCCCATCTATTTTGTTGCCACTGAACAACATCTGCCAGAATAATGCCGCAGTAGTAAGTTTGTACTAAATCTGCACAAGTTGTGTGAATGTCACGTGTATAATGAAGTGGAATAGGAGAGGGTGTTTGGCACCTGAAGAACACAGTGATGGAAATTATTCTTACACAGCAGATAATGTACAGAATGTAGTTTCCTTTTCATGTATCCTCTGACTGTGATTAAATTGTTGCTTGTCTGGATCTACTTTTACTTGGTCGTGTTGGGTTTTTCTTTTTTTTTTTTTTTTTTTTTCTGATTTGCATAACAATTTAGTTTTTCCTCATTTTTTTATGTTAGTGCTATTTATTTATTTTTTACATTTTATTTTGGTTGCCTGAGTGCTGAATAGCATTCAAATAATTACATTTTGCAATGGGCGATGCTTAAATAACTGTTACAGCATGTGACTGTATTTAAATTTCCAATATAACAGTGCCTTAGAGCTTATTATTATCTATTTTATAGGGATGGAGTTTTAGGAACTCCCAAGTGTTTTTTTATTTTGTTGTTTTTTGTTTTGCATTCACTGCCCCCCAATAAATCTGTGAGAACAGACACTTTTTTATGTGTTTGAGATCAAATGCATAAATTACATTTATAATAAAATATAAAAAATAAGCAAGTGTGTTTTTTGTGTAAATATTCATGTTTAACTATTTAAATATATAAAATAAATATCATTAGAGGACTCAGTAAATTGAAATAGCAATGTGCACTGTAACAAAACATAACGTTCATTCATCTACGTTGTCATGACTTCCATGTCTGTGTAAAGCATACCACATCTTTGGCAGTCATTCAACACCATCTAGCAATGTAGCTAAGCTGCCACGAGAGGGACATCAAAGTCTGAGGTCCAGACACACTGTATTTATGATATGCTGCTGAATGACATGTCAGCCTTCCGGCCCGCTATACATCATGCCCCATTTGATGTATCCAGTGCATAGAGAGTGACAAATTCATTGCTTGTAAATCGCTGACTGGCACATAATGCTGAGGATTAGAGCGTCATGTCATTTTACTGATGTCAAATATGTCTGGGTCATGCTATGGATCCAGCTCACCCACCTTTTTTTCAGAGCTGTTTTCCTCCTATTAACACTTACCCTTCTGACATGTGCAGAATGGATTATGCGCCGTTACATGACCACACAGATCTTTATTTACATAAATGTGTATTCAGCAGATTTTCAAGTTGGTGTTTGTAACGCAATCCTTATTTTAGTGCCATCCTAGGGCAGTGCGTTGTTCTGCATTTTTCTTTGTGTCATTCTGTTTCCAACATGTTTGTGATTGCAGCATTTTTGGTGTGTGTGTGTGTGTGTGTGTGTGTGTGTGTGTGTGTGTGTGTGTGTGTGTGTGTGTGTGTGTGTGTGTGTGTGTGTGTGTGTGTGGCAAGACTTCATTATGCTGTACTGTACATCCATTTTATGTTTCCTTGAACATACATTTAAACATTAGATCTGGACATTCCTTTGTTCCAGGTTTGCTGATTGTTTATATGCTGACAGTGTCCGATGCATCGTTGAACGCATGCCCGTTTGCAGAGCGTGTTTTGCATCAATTTGCACTGCGCTGGTGGAAACAATAGGCACGCAGAATCCAGCCATACGCAGTTTCCATCACATCTATACTTGTGACAGAAGAGGCAGAACTGGGATGTGATGGATTGTTCTCACACAGGCAGTAAGGGCGTATTTGATGCAAATAGGATCTGTATGAAATACCGGCAGTCGGGATCCTGACTGTCAGAATCCCGATTCCGGGATCCCGACAGGGTTAGCATACTGACATTTGTTGGTTGGTAAGCTAACCCTCCCCCTCTCCCCTACCCTAACCTTCCCTCTTTGGTGCCTAACCCCCCCCCCCCTAGTGCCTGAACCTAACCTCGCCCTCCCCACACCCTAAACCTCCCACCTCAGTGCCTATCCCTCCCCCTAATCCCTAAACCTAATCCTCATCCTCCCCCCAACGCCGTAATTTACCTTCGGCATCCCGGCGGCCGGGAAGCTGGCGCCGGGATTCTGACCGGCTTCGGTATTCCGGTGACGGTAATGTAAGCGCCGGCATCCTGACCGCCAGAATGCCGATCACATCCTGATGTTAGCCACAATACATTTGTTTTGAGTCGTATCTGTTGCACCTACTATACGGCAGGTACCAAGTGCTCACAGATGACAACCACCTAGGCATATGCTGCACAAGCAGAGTTGTACCGGTTCTTTTATGCAGTGTACGCCTCAATTTACTTCCAACTCTGCATCTGGCCTATAATACAAATGGGGCCTGATTTAGAGTTGGGAATAGAGTAAGAGAGAGCGAGTAACCAGGTTGCAATGTATGGGTGCAAGCACATACAACTTTTTTGCATGCATGGTAAAAATGCCAACAGCGGTAGCCCGGTGGGTCGAAATCCCGACAGCTGACGGTAAGTACCCTAACTCTCCCTTAGGGGTGCCTAACCCTAACCTTCCCCCCTAGTGCCTAAACCCAACCCCCCCCCTCCCCACACCCTAAACCTAACCTTCCCGGGGGGGAGCCTCACCCTGTACCCCAACCCCTTCCCTAGTGGTGCCTAAGCCTACCCCCCCCCCCCCTTGCGGCTTGATGCTAAGACACACGGCATACCTAATGATAGGCATCGGGATTTCGACGCCTATATTTAGTCCCATGTCGGGATGTAAGTTTCAGGATATCGGCGGGCGCGTTGGCGCCGCCGATATCCTGACTGCATCCCCTGGGTAAATACTGGCTGCTTTTGCATGTAGCCCACAAATGCTGGACAGCTTTTCAGTGCAATTTAGATTTTAGTTTGGACACGCCCCTCCCAAATGTAAATCTCTCTGCCCCACTTGCAGTGCAGCATGGTTTTACCAAGGTACACAATTACTTGCTCTTTCTTACTCTATTCTCAAATCCGAATCAGGCCCAATGCAGCACTTCATGACCATAATGTTTTATTTGTAACAAACTATTCACAATGTCTAAACTCACAACAGCCCCATTTTCCCATCCTTTCTCACTGCAACAGTGCTTGTCTGAAAAGCATAGACTTTTCCTCCATAGGCAATATTAGGGTGCATAATAGGTTTTTTTTTTTTTTTTGTAATCATTCCTTAACCCCAGAATAAGTTTGAATATAGACGTGCTATGACACAGTCCTCACAGTAAGACAACGGATATAAGGTAATATATGACTTTGTCTGATTTATAATCAGAATTTCATCCAGGTGGCCACTCCACTTGCGATAAATGAATGACCACGGCTCCTTGCTCACATTTACAATGCATGCACAGATCCTGCTTGTTCTGTGCTAAGCAGATATATTGTCCCCTCTGGCTTCATGACATGATCTTGTAGCTCTGGAGGATCAAAGAGACTATGCTGATATTCCTCTAAACACTGACCTACCTCCCAGCAGCTCTGCACCCTGTCCACAATTGCCGACCCCACCCGCCGGAGATGGCGTGTCAGAGCATGAGCCCTGCCCCTGCGTACACCATCCTATTTGCTTATTGTCTAGCCAAAATTAACAGCTTTCCCAGTTGACACCTGAACGTTCCTGTTCAGCTCTTAATCCGGATTGGCACACGGTGCATTTATGGTTCTTTTTTAATGAAACCGACACTGCGCAGTGTTGTACTGATGTGCACTTTGCCTAGATCGCTTAATAATCATTGAAAGAGAATTTTTATTTTTGAAGCAATAATGATTCTAGACTTTGGAAATAATGCTCACAAGAAAATGCAAGAAAAGTCTAGGAAACTTTAAAGGTTTTCCTGCACCAGGGAGTTATCGCAGTCTTGCCTCAATCAGTCAATACTTTTAAAGTCTTAAAAAACTAGAACATATATTGTCCTAAGAGCTTACATGAAGCCTGGCATTCGGCTTTATAAATCACTCAACGTGCCCTGACAATTGCACGCCGTTGCGATGATCTGAAGTCAGCTGGCAGCTGCATACATTTTTACAAGTGCTTTAACCAAAGCAGCCAGTTTTGTACAACCTTTTCGCTTGTACTGTATTGTGAAGGCTCCGTGATACCAACAGTTCCGATGCTAAATTTTGTAGGCACCATCATTTAGATAATATAACTGACGTTTGCACTCTTCTTGCTGCTCTTAGTATGCTTATACTGATCTGCAGGTTTCTCATGGTCTTTGTTTTGTGACCGATCTCTCACTTTTGTGTATTTGGACACTTTTCATCTCCACTTTTTATTTTCTCAGTATTTAACTGTTCCCAAACCACGTACGTTCAAGCAAAATCACTTTGGCCACCCTTAGATTGCAATTGTCCAATTGCCAGCTGCTTTCCAAAGTGAATTGCATAAATAAACACTTATTTGCCCAAAGTGTCAGTGGACTTCATTTTTACTGCTAGTACAATGTATGAAAAGAAGGCTGCAATGGATTTGTTTGCAATGATGCCAGTTCTTGTAACGCAACTGGTATTCGAGATCATTTCAGCAGTGTTGTGGTTTTTTGATCGCTGCCTACTCCACTCAGTAGGGCAGAATCCATTAATTGCAAAGTTCCATCATTCTAATGTCGGGTTGTTACCAGGAAAAAAACCCTTGCTGTCATTGGCTCTCACTTTTATGGGACACGGATAACCAGCATAGTATTAGCATCTGATCAAACCCTTGCAGCTAAATAAATCTGCCCCAATATGTTTATCACAATTCAAATGCACCGAGGTCCTTTGAGTGTCCTCCATTCACCTTTGGAAGTAAGTAAAACAGCACATTAACCGCATGTCATATGTGTTAGCATTTGCCTTACAGTTGCACTGGTTTTTTGAACTTGTGTTATTCAAACACCAGGGGGTACCAGGCCTTTTAATTGAGACTACTCTCCTATAGATTCATGTGTCAAATGTTAGTGGCTTAGCAAGCGGTACCTTCTCTATTAAACTGCTAGACCTTTACACAGGAAGTCACTGACATTACAGAGGGTCTACCAACTCCTACTGAAGGACTTGGTTCATAAGTGCGTTTTTTTGTTGTTTTAAACAAAATTTACTAATGTTTGACTTTGCATGACACTTTACTCAAAAGTTATTGGTAACTTCTTTCGAGTATATTCCTTTTGGGGTGATGTTTAGTTTTCCTGTGTTGTGCCCTTTACGAGTTTGTTCACAAGTGTGTTTGGCATAAATCTATTTTTTTTTATCCCATTTATTTGCATCTCATGGTAGGTATTTAATTTGCTTTGTTGCAGTAATGCATCCCTCTGCCTCCAGTGTTTGCCGCAACTTGCTCTTTGTCAGTGATTACTGTTTGATTAAGCATGCTGTGGGGCGAGCAAGCAGGACCCAGGATACAGAAAAGCGCTGAATGTCTGCAGGCACAGAGGTGGGAGCTCCTTCTAACTATGTTGACAGAACAAGTGTACAAACCACTGGATCTATTATCACTTGTAAACCTTTTTATAGACCTTGTAAAGATTGTGCTTTCTTGCAAGTGGTCATGGCTACCAGCAATATAATTTATAGCAGCACCCTTGCATTAATGACGTCTGCCTCCCGGTTAGCACATTTTAATATTGTTCCATTTCGGTCTCTGTCATTCTATAGGCTTTTTCTTTACTAGGCAGAATAAAAATAAATGTAGAAAAAAAAAAAAAAAAACTCATCGGTGCACCAATTAAAGCTTTTGAAATGGAAAATTAGCTTTCTTCTGTGTGGATAAATTAGATTTTGTGGCTGTATTAACCTCAGTCTGACATCCGTGACATTTGTGTTAGTGGAGATGGCGGTGGTACTATCAGTGTTAAGTTTTTTTTTTTTTGGAAGGAGTGGTGTGAGATTAAGGACGTGCCACTCCCCCCAGCATCTCAAGTGTCTGTTTTGTCTGGGCTCCCCTCTGCAGCATTCTTTTGCAAAAAGGAAAAAAAAAAAAGTTTCAAGGCTGCAGTCTAGAGCACTGGGTCAAAGAAGATCTGTCTTTGAAGCGCAGACAGGAGGTTTTTTTTATGTTTTAGTGACTGAGCAGCATTTTATTTCTTACATCAAAGAATTCGCCATCACCGAGAGCAGGCTGCAGTGCCGTACAGTGTGATAATCAGCCGTGGAAATATGCCGAAAAAGAATTTTTTTACTTGCAAACACTTGTCTGGCTTGAAAGCTGAATATGCTGAATGCAGACAGACAACACCTCTCGCTGAAATTAAAATAAAGAAGGAAATTGTTTAATTTCCATATAATTGAGCAAGTCAGACATTTGGCACTGTAAGAATGCGTTTCTCGCTGAGAAATGTTATGTACAGTATAAGGCAGGAACTGCTTTGTATTTTTTAGCTAAATAGCCTCTAAAAGTAACATTTATTTCATGTACAGAAGCTAAATAAAATGCGCTGAACATTGTTATAACCGTTATAATTCATCTTAATGAATACAGTTACTTTAGAGCCCCAAACCCTTGACATTAAACAGTGTCCCCCTCCCATCCAAAGCAAAGGCTTTTTTATGTATTGGAAAGCAATGTAGGGAAATAAATATGACCGTAGCCAATTAGAGTATACATTTTCTGCTATTTAGATTTTGTTTGTAGTCATCGACCCCAATAAAATAAATTTTATGGTGTACTCCGCCCCACCCCCCACCCCTATTCCCCCCGCCCTAGTATAAGAATGGAAGTACCCCAGGGCTAACACAGTTCAGATATTGCTCTGTCAGTGTCATCTCTCACATGTAATGCTGCGGTCAGCCGAGGATACGGTAATGTGTAAATACAGGGCTTATTACACTAAGGAGCATCTCCTATGGTGAGCGCACATAATTGGTCACCTCTTGTGATGCAGGGAGAGGGAAATCCTGAGCTTGGAGAATCTGAACAACTTAGTTTTAATTCTATACTTTCTGATTAATATGCTGTTTGTACCCATCTTAAATAGTCTTGCTAAATGGATAAGCATAAATATTTTTGATTAGTAAAGGACGTTCCGTGTCACCTGTCTCCCTAAAACCTACACGTAAGAACTGCAAAGTGTGTAACTTTGTCATAATCAGTGTGTTCCACACACACCTTATTCTTCCCTCACTTGTCATGCTACATTACATAATGTCCCTCATACATGTGCCACTTTGCTCTTCTTCCTGATGGCTATTTCTCATCATCACATGTTTTGTTACACCGTGTGGCTTATCCATTGCGCTTTATCTCCTTTTGTTTTACCACTCTGACTATTATTGTTTATTTGTAAGGTGCCGCATAAGTCTGCAGCTCTGTTCATTCATTCCTTGGGAACCACTGAGTAATGGTTAGCATTACTGCCTCACTGCGCTGATGTCAAGGGTTCGTTCCCAACTACAACCCTAACTGTGTGGGGTTTGTATGTTCTGCCCTGGCTTGTGTGGGTGTACTCCGGGTACTCCGATTTCCTCACACACTCCAAATATCGGGTATGCTCCCGAAAAAAAATATTGCGTGTGTGTATGGGATAGGGAATATATATTGTATGCTCTGCTGTGGCAGGGACTGATGTGAATGGCCAGATGTTCTCTGTAAAGTGCTGCAGAATATGTATATGGGTGTGTGTGTATGTATGTATGTATAATAAATATTTTTATATATATATATATATATATATATATATATGATATATCATAAAACCTGTTCGCAAAAGTTGTCTCCCGTGTTGAGCTTTTGCTTTGAATTTGTTAGCACAATATTTTGGGCTGAAAAATAGATTTTCAGGTAACAAATATATATTTTTACAAACATTAAAAGTAGAAACATTGTAAAACATAAAAACATTATGATGGTGAAATAGAAATGTTGAATTTGGTCACTATATACAAAAAAGCATGAAAGATTAATATATATTTACATTTTGACTGGTCTACTCATAAACTGTGACGCGATCATGCACTATGGGCCGAATTAAATTCAGTGCGATGATGAATAGCCGCTGGAGGGAGCTCCCGCAGCTATTCAATACAACGCGCTGTGTGCCTGGTCCGGGATTGGTCAAGTCAGAGAATGCCGGTTCTCGCAACTTAACCTGGGTGTTAAGGCGCGGTAACCGGCGTTCTCTGACTAAAGTGCCGGGCACACGGCTGTTAACGCCGCGCTAAGCCGGCAATTAGCTGCGCGCCCGGCACTTTTGTCTGATTTCTCCTTGCATCCCCTTTACCCGCCCAAACAGCGCAGTGTATTGAATAGCTGCGGGAGCTCCCGCCCGCGGCTATTCATCATCGCACTGAATTGAATTCGGCCCATAGCGCATGATCAAGGCACAGTCTATGAGTAGACCAGTCAAAATGTAAATATATATTAATCTTTCACTTTTTTTTTTATATATATATATATATATAGTGACCAAATTCAACATTTCTATTTCACCATCATAATGTTTTTATGTTTTACAATGTTTCTACTTTAAATGTTTGTAAAAATAAATGTTACCTGAAAATTTGTATCCAGTAAAGTATGACATTTTAATACTTAGTGTTCCCTGCCACTAGAGGGCGTGTAGATGTATCACAAATCCTTGCAACTGGTGCCACTACCAGCATGTCAAGTGGGTTGACTTGTATCAATGCTTAAGGATCCATTTTGTTAGTATAAAATACTGTATCTGCAAATTGTAATTTCAGCTCTTTAAATTGTATCGATTTTGCAGGATATCTGTCTCAATCAAAATTTAAGAATTCGCTTTCAGTTGTATATATTTTATTATTGCAGTGCTACGAGTATTTCCTAAATAAAATTCTATATTTTGCTTTATAAATATATGTAAACTGTGTATTTAGCCATAGTGTTTAAATACTGCGGGGAGATTTCAATTACCAGTGATGTGCCTTTGGTCTTTGAAAGCACTCTGAGGCAATGTAGCTTTGCTGCTAGAGGTGCGTTGTTTGGCGGCACATCACGGAGAATTGAATTTCCCCTCCTATGGGTTTTATATTTGTAATATGCATTTTGCATATGATTACTTGTAGACAAATAACCATCAGGTGGGTTGCGAGTGGGAGACCAGTCTAGTTCCTGAATAGGACTCCAGTTTAGGATGCTGTCTTTTACCATGGACAAAGGAGAGACTGCAGATTTCACACCTAATTGCGACTTAAATTTCATGGTTTGCCAAATCAGTGCCTAGCTCAGTCACTCAATTCACGTATTAACCATTCATGGTTGGTTGTAGAAGAAATGTGATTTTCTGTAAAGATTTCCTTGTTTTTAAAATGTTTTATTTAAAGAGATGCAACAGAAACAACTTGTCACGTTTATCTGCAACAGTAACAGCACAGCAGGGTAATATGCGTGAGACAAGTTACAGTAATTTACAATGTGTGCGTCCCATAGTTTCTTGTATTGCTCCTTTTGTTTTACTGCCTCTGTGTTTGTGAGGGTTAATGTGTTTATTCATCAAGATGTACAGTGAGACTGGTAACAGATCTCTTTTAATTGGATAAACAGAGTGAAAGTTTAAAATGCAAATGGAGTGGTGTCCTTAATGCGTGGAATCCCATTATGCGACCATTATCCAATCTGATGGTTAATTGAGTACCTTTTATTTTATTTTCTTAAACCGGGAAAGTGTCAACACGTTCCTAACACAGCCACCTGCTGTGAGGTGAGGTTTGCTTTCTACACTTTGGCCCTAATTTAAAACACTGATAATCTTTCAGGTCGCAACTAGGTCAAGCCTAGAGAATTGACCACATTAAAAATATATACTGTAAATTTATTTATTTTATTTATCACATTACCAACAAGATTCCTTGGCTACTAAACTAACAAAAAAAGTTAACCCCATTAATGTGTGTTTTTTTATTTTTATTTATTTTTTTAGCTTTGTGACCAGGCAGCAATTCACTGTTTTTAGATTTAGGTTATCCTTGGGGTTGGTTAAGTACAGGATAACAAACATATTCATTTATTTACCCTTGTGAATTTTATGGCTTTTTTTGTTTTGGTGCGTTTTTTTTTTTATTGTGCCGGCATTTTAGGCATTGCTTTAAATTTGTCTTCTATTTTTTTTTCTTTCTTTTTTTTTCTTAAGTACTTGACACAAAGTGCTTGTTTGGATTTAGGATTTATGCTATTACAGGTTGAGTCTCCCATATCCAAAATGCTTGGGACCAGGGGTATTTTGGATAACGGAATATTCCGTATTTTGGAATATTTGCATACCATAATGAAATATCTTGGGAATGGGACCCAAATCTAAACAAGGAATGCATTTATGTTTTATATACACCTTATACACACAGCCTGCAGGTAATTTTGTACAATATTTTCAATAAATTTGTGGCTCAAGCAAAGTTTGTGTACAGAAATGAAATTCATTTATATTTCGTATACACCTTATACACAAAGCCTGGAGGTAATTTTATACAATATTTTTAATAATTTGTGCCTTAGACAAAGTTTGTACATTGAACCATCAAAAATCAATGGTTTCATTATCTCAGTCATGCCAAAATAATTCAATTTTTCGGAATATTTGGATATGGGAGACTCAACCTGTATTATAGCGTTCCCGCTAAGCTGTTTTAGCGGGGCGCAGCGCCCTGCCCTCCAGGAGCAGGGCAAAAAGCACCCTGCCCTCCAGGAGGAGGGCAAAAAGCGCCCTGCCCTCACAGCCTGCGGGAGCCGTTCTCACCCGCGGGACGCAGTGTCCCGCGGGTGGAGAAACATGCGGTGACCCGGTCACCGCCGGAGAATAGACGCCGGGCGCATGCGCCCGGCATCTATTCTCCCTGCCTGCAGGGCTTGGGAGCTGCCCGGCGTGTCCGTAAGTGCCGGGCACGCCCCCAAGAGTGACGAAAAGGGGACGCATCTTATAGACACGCCCCCTTTTCCGATGACCACGCCCCCTTCTCGGTCGCGCACGTGCCTTCGGCGCGCGCACGGGCATGCCCTCTAGCTCTGGCGCCCTGCCTCCCGCTGGAGCTAGAGGGAACACTATATTAATTTATTTAATATTGCAATGCTTTACAGAGAATATATTTAGTCATACACATCAATCCTTGCTCCAGTGGAGGTTACAATATATATTACCTACCAAATGTACACACATATGCACTTGCACTAGGGTTAATTTATTTGTTAGATGCCAATTAATCTACCAGTATGTTTTTGGATTTTGGGAGGAAACACATGCAAACATGGTGAGAACATATAAATAACACGCAGGGCCTTGGTGGGAATCGAACCCAAGACCTTCGTGCTGTGAGGCAGCAAGCTAACCATTGTGCCACTGTGATGCCTAAATGCACCCATCACCTATACACACACTCCCTTCTAGCAGCCATTTTGTTGGCTGAACCAATGTTACTGCCTCCATGACTTGGAGATGGTAGTTCTTAGCGCATTGTCTCATTCCACTATGAGGAAAGAGACAACAAGGATTCGGTGTTCCTTTTAAATATTTGTTATCTCTGGTTAATTTTATGCGATGCCACTGCAGGCTTCTCACACTGTAGTTGTGTTACATTGATATCTCAGCCTTGCAGCTGAATTGAAAGCTTGAACGTTTTATTAAAGATAAAGGCTATTCATCCTTGGATGACCCTGCTTGAGTAGTGACGACGTGATAAAGAAAAAACTGATCCTCTTCATCAGGTGTTTACGAAACCCTTGCCATCTTCCTGCGAATGAGCCCTAAAGGAATTCCTTTTGGCATATGTTGTCCTACGTGGCGGAATACTGTTCCCACTCTCCTTTTGCTGCCAGTGGAGTGGAAAGGGTTGCTGCGTCTCGCCCTTCTCCTGATATGTTATCTGGATCCAGCCAGAGGGCAGTGAGTCACAGATCTGCATACAAGATGGTTTGTGGGAGGTGGTGAAGGGAGAAAGTGGTTGTCTGCTCGGACAGAAGCACAGTGACATATTATTAATGCACCGTGTCCTTCGAGCTGCTCCAAACTTTGTAGACTTTTTGTATAGTGCAAGCACACAGCTTACATAATGACCAGAGAGGAGAGAGGGTGGTCCCCACAGGTCAGGACAGAGGTCGTAGCAAGGGCGGCGGGTAAATCACTCGCTGTACTCCTTTCTCTGCTGAATTTTTGCTTTGTGATGGAGACTTTCATTCTGCAAAATCTATAAACAAATGGGTAACTCAGTGAAGCCTTGAAGACGTGTGTGTCTGTGTTTCTCTCAACATGTTTCAAGTGTAGTCGATTTTATAGCTAGCGATTTGAAATTAGCATGTTCTTTTTTCTTTTTTTTTTTTTTTTTGTGCCACATACATGTAAAGTTGAAAAGAATATTTCAACCAATGATGAAGTTGTTGTTGTTTGCATTTATTTATAGGTATAAGTTCCACGGCGCTATTCAGAGTAGTGATACAAATCTGGGTAAAGAAAAGCAACAAAAGTTTAGCTAACCATTATGATCTCCCTGTAGTTGGAGTACACAAATGAATTCATCTTGATATACCACACGCATAATTATTGTGTAGTTAACACCTGGTTACTTGTATTTGTTTGTGTCTAGAATGTATTTTTTTTTTTTTTTTTCTGGAAGTTTTATGTATCCCATTTGGTTGTAGACATCAAATGAGAGTCACTCTGTAAGGCATGTGCTAGATGTATAAGCAGCAAGTGGATTTTTGACGTTGAAGGGCAAAGGCCAAGTTCATGTAACCTCATAACCCACTTGTACTTGAGAGTCTGTGGTGGGAGGAAGCAGCTGATTTATTGGTTAGCTATATAGTATGTTCCCTGCCCTGCTGTAATGTGTCAGTACAGTACCTGCAGATTGAGTTAGGCATCCAGTGGCCCTTTGTAAATTACACTCCCCACAAAAGACTGCCAGTCCTCTTACCTTGGGTATCGTACATAACATTCCAAATATCTTAAACTCCACCTGTTGCTGTGAATCAAAAATGAAAAACTCTCATTCCAGCCATTTGTTCCACTTCCAGAACCCCATCCCATAGGGATCTAGAGGAGAGGTTCCAACATTTGTTACAATGAAGGGGTCATAATGAAGTAAAAATTGTCTAAAAGTGCACAATTTTGTGTGCTTACATTTTTTTTCACTTTTTTTTTTTACATACATTTTATTATGTAAAGCACCAAAAAGTGTCAACTTACATAATTCAGTATACAAAATAAATGTTACAATTGCATAGCATTGAAAAAACATTCAAATAGTTGATTAGTCTCGCCATCTATCAATGGCCATAATGAATGGAATACCAACAATGTAAATAGAGAATCAACCCGATAAGTTAGCACAGAGAAATATTTGATATGATAGTAACCAAATTGTTACCTATATAAAAAGTGAAAAAAAATCCAATACAAAGAGAAGACATGGGGGATGCTGGCAGCATGGTCATGGTTGTTGGCTCAGAATGATTAGCTTTGATGTATTTAGGCTACAGATACCAAGTGGAGATACCACAGTCCTGGCACCAAAAATAGACAAATTCGCCTCTGAAATGGTATAGTTTTGATTTTTATTAAACACATCTTTAATGAAACTTCTGACACAGGCTTACATTTGAATTGCTGAGCAAATAAAGCTTTGCAAAATAGGATGGGGGGGGGTTAGATCTTAGGGGATGTGGGTTGTATATTTTACTTTTATGTGCATAGCCAAAATCACATTATCTAAGGGCAATTGTAATAGAAAGCTGTCAGTAACTGAATTATGGACAGTGACAATCCGAACTTGAAAATGTCTCTAATCTCAAAGTGAAACACTTGTTGAGTATGTAAGGGTGATGTCAGTTCTTGGAATGTCCATTGTTTTACACAGCACCATCTTTTGCGCACTTTACCCTTGCATACGATATTTCCATATCCAGTCTGCCATCAGTTGTTTTTTGTAAAATACGCTTAGTTTTCTATTTTTTTATTTTTATTACGGTGTGACCACAAGTTAAATCTTTCATGTTTTATAAAATTTATGGTATTTTTAATTTTGGTCAAAATTATATAGTTTCTTGCACAGTAGTTGCAGTTGTTTTTTATTCTATATTGCTGCATATTACTGTATCACTAGTGGATCTTTCAAACAGGTCTTGCGGTAGGTAGTTCTATAAAATACTGTACTGATATTTACTTGTTTAATGCAATTTTTTTATATATATAAATATATAATATATACTGTGTATATACACACACACACATTTGGCTAAATCTTTTTTTAATATTCATTAAGAAAACATTTTTTTTGTTTTTTTCTGTTTACACTGACTGGACAATGAGTTTATTTAGCATTTAAAGGGCTGTGTTGTCATTTACAAGATTAATTGATCAAATACTAATTTATATTGCTGCGTGAGACTTAAGCTTGGTACACACTATTAGAGATATTGTACGATCTATCGTTCCGAGGTGGATCGGAACAACATATCGTGTGGATTGTATAGTGTGTACGCCCAAGTGGGATGATGTATTTAACGACGCCATGCTGCTTTATGCAGCAAGGAACGCTATATTGCGTGGTTGTACACCATATCGCGTAGTGTTTATGGCTGCGCCAGTCCGTCAGCTGGGTATACATCGTATAATGTGTACCCAGCTTAAATAGTTTTTTTTGTTTACATCAAATGTGTAATAAACATTTATTTTTAGGCTACTATATATATATATTTTTCCATTTTGAGCCTCTGTTTTATCAGTTTATTCTTTTTGGAAATATTATATTTTGTTTTCCCCTTTGACACCCCCCACCCCCTCATTAAACATTTTATTATATGACATGGTGGCGTACCTGTGCTAAATTAGATTGTCTTGGGAGTTCTAGATTAAGATATTAACCCCAGAATCTGATATCCCCTTCCATAGAAATGTAAAAACTGTCATCCAAAATCACTGGTACAAATTTAAAGGTGATAGGCAGGCAGAAGGGGTCTTTGTGTCTGCTGATTGACCAGATATATGAACAGCGTAACCCCATGACATGTATTTAGACATTCAGGTCCAACGCTTGGATCTAACTGTAAAGTTGGCACTTTGTACATCCATGTCAGCAGATTGGGCTCATTTACCACCCACTTTTACTCTCTGCATGATCAGTCAAGATTTTCAATGTTCTTTTGGGGGATACACAGGGTCAAGGCAATTAGAGACTACCTTAACAATGTATGAGATACTAAAGTAACAGTGGGAGTTGAAAACTGGAATAAAGGAGATGAGGTCAGGAAGCCGACAGTCGAAATGCCGACCGCCGGCTTCTCGACTGTCTATTCCTGGCAGGAGTCTAATGACAGGCGTCGAAATCCCGACGCCTGTCATTTTACCAACGCCGGGAGTCCGACGCCCGGCATACCGATCGAAGGTAAGGCGGGCACGGACAGCCGCATGGGGGGGTTATGTTAATGGCTTCCGGGGGGGAACAGGGCTAGGCACCCCCCGTGAAGGGTTAGGCTAGGGGAAGGGGGGGTTAGGGTTAGGCACCCCCCGGGAGACTTAGGTTTAGGCTGTGGGGAAGGGGGGGTTAGGCACTTGGGGGGGAGGTTAGGGTTAGGCACCCCTAAGGGAGGGTTAGGGGGGGTTAGGCTAGTGAATACTTAAAATACTTAGCTGTCAGGATCTTCTGTTGCCGGTCTTCCAGCGTCTGGATTTGAACCGCCGGACGCATGTATTTCATACCGATCCCGAATAAAGACCTGAGCTCTGGGGGACATAAACTAGACAGAGGAGAGCAGCCTGTGGCTATGCAGCATCTACTTTTGCCCCTTCCACCAAAATTTCGATATAGAATACTTTATTTCTACTTCATCCACCAGGGAACACTGGAGCCTCAGTACAATGGGGTATAGGAGTGTGTTAACCGGGAGCTGGCACCTTTAAATAAAAAACTACTGGTAGCTAGCTCCTCCCCCTCTATACCCCCCCCCCCCAGGTCAGTCTAAAAAATGTGCCCTGGGAGCTGGACTTAAGCCTCCTTAGGGCTCTGAAAATAAGATCTCTATCAGCAAGAGGACAGACAGGCAGCCTACTGCCCCTGCCTGTCTGTGCCGAGGGAGCTGCCGGGGAGATCCTCACCGCTGCTGCATGCGGTTTGCGCTGAGGTCTCCTGCTATAGAGACCTCAGTCTCTGGGGTACCCAAAGACGCACTGCATGCAGTGCACGTCGCGGGACCCCGTAGCATATGCCCGCCGCCGGCAGCACAGGCAGGACTAAGGTTAGTGTTCCCTGGCTCCCTGGTTAGCAGAGGAGCCAGGACAAGTGTTTAGGCGGGCATTCACAGTGCACTCCGCTAGCGCTGAAAGCGCCGGGGCGGAGTCTAAGTTTTCCTTCTGCTCCTGCCTCCCAGCGGCCTCAATGCTTCCAGAAGGACGCTGATGGCCATTTTACACGCACTACAGGGTGGAGAGAGAGCTGTGTCAGGAGTCAGGCTAGTACTCTGTGTATCAGCACTTGCATTTTTATTCTTATTATCAGCACTATTCTGTTAGCGCTGCAAGCATTATAGTTTATCTCCCTCTGTGCCCCTTTCAGCAGGGTCTCTGTGTAGTGTGATTGTAAAATCTGTTATTGCAGTCTTACTGTTCTCTTTCTCTGTGTGTGTGGGTGTGGTGTCTGTACTATAGACATGTCTAACAAGGGGTCTAAAGCTGCACAAAAGTCTTTTTCATGCAAGACTTGTGGTGAAAAATTCACACAGGGACAGTCTAATATTTCCTTACTGTGTGATAAATGTGTGTCTATACCTCAAGATACTGATCTTGTAGTCCAGCCTGTGGTCTGATCAATTGACTGCAGTTATATCAAATCTGTCATCAGAGCTGGAAGCAGCTCGTAAGGACAGGGAGAGGCTGAGACTAACAGCTGAACCAGATTGGGCTCGCTCTCTGGCCAGATCTGTTGCAATGTCCCAGGCTCCACCTGCTTCTTCTCCTGCTCAGGTCCTTAGTAAGAGATTGATTCATAACCCCTTACACTGGGATGAGTCAGATGAGGAGTTGCAGGACACTGTAGAGGGCGAGGTTCAGGAAGAGGAAACTTACATTCCTGAGGACCCCAAACCTGCATCTCTGGGCGTGGATGCTTTAATTACAGCATTACGCCAGGTGTTACATGTAGAAGATTTAGAGGTTACTGAAAAACCATCTATTTTCGGTAAAAGATTTAAACAGTCTGTTACCTTTCCAGCATCAGAGGAGCTGGATGAGATTCTTTCTTCCGCGTGGAAACACCCAGACAAATTTCAAATACATAAGAAATATCTGTCTTATTACCCCTTTCCACCTGACAGTAGGAGATTATGTGAAACTCCTCCAGCAGTGGACCCATCAGTAGCCCGTCTTCCCAAGAACCCGGTGCTTCCGGTGCCTGGCGCGGTTTCCCTAAAGGAAACCTCGGATAGGAAGATGGAACACACATTAAAATCCTTGTATACAGTTGCAGGGGTTTTGATGCGTCCAGCACTAGTTAGTTGTTGGGTAAATAAAGCCATTGAAGCCTGGGCGCTGCAGCTGGCAGAGGGGATTAAGACAGGTACGCAACCTGACGACTTAATTCAGTTAGCCGAACAGATTGCAGAGTCGGCTGCTTTCCTCGGAGAAGCGTCTAAGGACATTTGTAATCTATCCGCCAGATCTTCAGCATTAGCTATATCTGCTGGAAGGGCTCTGTGGCTGCGTCAATGGCAGGCAGATGCAGAGTCCAAGAGAGCGATCTGAAAAGTACCTCACCAGTAAAAGGGCCTCTACCGGAGTTAGATAAGTGGATCTCACAAGGTACAGGTGGAAAATCCACTTACCTACCATCTGCAGCTCCTCCTCCTACTAGAAGACCTTTAGCAGGTCCCTCCTTTCGATCCTTTCGTGCCTCTGGAAGATTTAGAGGACGTTCCAGAGGAGGCCCGGCCTTCTCCAGAGGCCGAGGTAGAGCTTCAGCATCAGCCGCCTCCAACTCTCAGCAGGACAAGGCAGCTGCCAAGCCTGCCGCATGACGTCCTTCCTTCTCATTTGGGGGATCCCAGGGTTGGGACGCGCCTTTTGCGTTTCAAGGACAATTAGGATCCAGTCTTGCCGGGACGCCTGGGTCAAGGACATCATTATTCACGGCCTGAAATTGGACTTCAGGGTCCAACCTCCCTCTCGTTTTTTCAAAACGGGTTTACCTCTGGTTGCAGAAAAATGAGAAATTCAGGAGGCAATACAAAAGCTGTTACTGTCTCAGGTAATAGTGAATGTTCCGACCCACCAGAGAGGTCAAGGGTTTTATTCCAGCCTGTTTGTGGTGCCCAAACCGGACGGCTCCGTGAGACCCATACTCAATCTCAAGGATTTAAACCCTCATCTTCGAGTTTTCAAATTCAAGATGGAATCTCTCCAATCCGTTATAGCGGGTATCGACAGGAACGAGTTTCTGGCATCCTTAGACATAAAGGACGCTTATCTCCACATCCCCATCTGGCCCCCCCCCATCAGGCCTTCCTTCATTTTGCGGTCCTAGAGTCGCATTTTCAATTCCAGGCCCTACCTTTCGGACTTTTGTCAGCTCCAAGAGTATTCACAAAAGTTATGGCGGCAATGATGGCCCTACTGCATGGTCAGGGGGTCGTCAATGTTCGATACTTAGACGATCTATTGATAAAAGCCTCTTCGGAAGCTCGGCTGTTAAAGGACATTCGCTTAACTCAGAGCATCCTCCTCCAACACGGTTGGATACTACATTTCAAAAATTCCTCCCTGATCCCTACAAAGCGTTTACTATTCCTGGGACTGATACTGGACACAGTGCAGCAAAGAGTTTTCCTGTCTCAAGACAAGGCTGCCTCCATTCAGCATATGGTGCGCCTGGTCTTACAACATCGCCGAGTGTCTGTACATCTCTGTATCCGCCTTCTTGGGAAGATGGTAGCGGCCTTTGAGGCGATTCAGTATGCAAGATTTCATGTCCGTCCTTTTCAACTGGATCTCCTCTCCCAGTGATCGGGATCCCACCTCTTTCTCCATCAGAGAGTTCTCCTGGCCCCTCAGACTCGAACATCTCTCATTTGGTGGCTGAACCCTTCCCACCTGCTGGCGGGGAAAAGGTTTGCGGTGTGGGATTGGACCCTCCTCACCACAGACGCAAGTCTGAGGGGCTGGGGAGCAGTGACTCTGGGAAAGCATTTTCAGGGGCACTGGACGCAGCAGGAAGCCAGATTGCCCATAAATATCCTAGAGTTGAGAGCGGTATTTTATGCTCTCCAGCTGGCGCATCCGCTGCTGGAGGGTCAGGCAATCAGAGTCCAGTCGGACAACGCCACTGCAGTGGCGTATATAAACAGGCAGGGCGACACAAAAAGCAGAGCCGCCATGAGGGACGTATCCAGGATTCTGCTTTGGGCAGAGGAATTCGCAGTAGCGATTTCTGCGATCTTCATCCCAGGAGTAGAAAACTGGGAGGCCGACTACCTCAGTCGGCAGGACGTTCATCCTGGGGAATGGTCACTCAATCCTCAAGTGTTCCAGCAACTAACTCTGAGGTGGGGCTGTCCTCAAGCCGACCTTATGGTGTCAAGGTTAAATCACCAACTACCAGTTTACTACTCCAGAATGAGGGACCCACGGGCAGCTGCAGTGGATGCACTTCACGGCTCCGTGGAAGTTTCATTACATCTACCTATTCCCTCCGTTTCCGCTCATTCCGCGCCTGCTTCAAAGAATTAAGCGAGAAGGGATCAAGGTGCTCTTGATAGCACCAGATTGGCCCAGACGAGCGTGATACTCCAAGATACAGAATCTGTTAATAGACGAGCCGTGGCCACTGCCTCTTCAGGACGACCTCCTTCTTCAGGGCCCGTTTGTTTATCGCGACTTAAGGCGGCTTCGTTTGACGGCCTGGCTACTGAAAGGGCCGTCCTCAGGAAAAAGGGTATTCCGTCTAGTGTGATTCCCACAATGATTCGGGCTAGGAAAGAAGTCACTTCTCAACATTACTACCGGATATGGAAGACATGTTGCTTGGTGTGAGAGATGTAATTCTCCTCCGCCAGTCTTTAAGGTATCACGTCCCCTTCTTTTTCTTCAGGCTGGTCTCACTGCAGGTCTTCGTCTTGGTTCATTAAAGGTACAGGTATCCGCGTTGTCCATTTTCTTTCAGAGAAAATTGGCTTTTGCTTCCTGATATACTGACTTTTCTCCAAGGAGTTGTGAGGATTCCAAAACCCTTTTGTGCCTCCCACGGCACCATGGGATTTAGATTTGGTGTTGGCCTTCCTCCAGTCTGATACTTTTGAACCTTTACAGAGAGTGGAGATAAAGTACTTAACGTGGAAGGTGGTTCTGCTGTTGGCACTCGCTGTCAGAACAGTGCTTTATCCTGCCGCCATCCTTACCTTATTTTCAATGAAGATAGGGCGGAGCTGCGTACTCAGAGGGCTTTTCTCCCCAAAGTGGTGACAGCTTTTCATATAAACTAGCCTATAGTGGTTCCGGTGTTTAAGGATGACTCTTCCAATTCAAAATCCTTGGATGTAGTCAGAGCACTCCGGATTTACGTTGACAGGACTGCCTCCCTCCGTAAATCCGATGCCTTGTTTATTCGGTTTGATGTGACCCGTCCAGGTTGGCCGGCCTCCAAACAGACCATTTCTAGATGGATTCACTTCACTATCAGGCAAGCATACGTGGCGGCTTCCAAACAACCACCGGGTCCTATTACGGCGCATTCTACACGCTCAGTAGGTCTTTCATGGGCGGCTGCTCGCGGGGTTTCCTTTAAACCAGCTTTGTAGAGCAGCCACTTGGTCAGGCACGCATACCTTTCTGCGAATCTATCGTTTTGATACTTTTGCGGCCTCCGTTTCGGAGTTTGGCCGTGCGGTGTTGCAGGGCTCTCAGCGCTCTCCCACTCGGGATGTAAGCTCAGGGACGTCCCCATTGTACTGAGGCTCCAGTGTCCCCTGGTGGATGAAGGAGAAAATAGGATTTTGGTACTTACCGATAAATCCCTTTCTCCGATTCCACAGGGGACACTTGACACCCACCCTACGCTGTTCTACCTGCATTGTTACTGTTTTACAGGTTCAGACACTGGTTTGTGTTTAATGTTGCCTGACTGAACTGTTCTTGTTTTCATGTACCGTATATGTTGTTTTCTTATGTATATGTGATTAATGTAGCTTTTCTGTCTCCTTCTCCTTACTTTCCAGCTCCCCTCGGGCACAGTTGTTTTTAGACTGACCTGGGGGGGGGTATAGAGGGGGAGGAGCTAGCTACCAGTAGTTTTTTATTTAAAGGTGCCAGCTCCCGGTTAACACACTCCTTTACCCCATTGTACTGAGGCTCCAGTGTCCCCTGTGGAATCGGAGAAAGGGATTTATCGGTAAGTACCAAAATCCTATTATCAGGAATTTGCGGGGAAGGTCATGTATGCCCCAATTAACCAATCAACCCCTCCCTAACACCACTTCCACTATGAGGGGCATATGTTGAAGAATGTTTTTGCTTGTAAATGACAATCTTGAAATCTACAATTTCAATGATAGTGGCCACTAGAGGGCCCCTGCCTTCTATTCCATTTTGTGACTTCATGCTCTCATGACACCTGGAGAGTCACCTAGATCCTGACCCAAAAACATCATAGTACTCCATATTAAAGCTGTTTTTTTACATAAAGTTATATTTCCAGATTTTATTTTTGTAGCGAACGGACAAATTGCAAATCTTGTTTGTTTAGGTAGATGAACTTTATCAATCTCAAAAATATTTGCCATTGTGATATTCCAGTGAAACAACTGATAATTAGACCGTGAGTTACTGGTTGGTGACCCATCTGTTCAAGGAACAGCAATCGCTTTTTAATGACAGAATGGGAAATATCCCGCTCATGGAAGTTCTCTATGATCACTGATGGTCAGCGCCTAGGATCTGGTAGTGGTAATCCCCAATACATAAGAAGTGTAGTGTTCATCTAGCAGTGGTTGTAATAGTGCACAATTATTTTTATAAAATTATTAGCACTCTTCTATATGTGCATATATACTTACATTGGTGCAAAACTGGCCCTGATATTGGCCAAGTGGCCTTGAAAAGAGCTGCCTGGAAGTGACTTGGTGACATTCTGCATGGGAAAATTGGAAAGTCATCAGCCAAGGACATGGTTTATTAACATTGATGCGTTAGCGTTCATAACACTTATCAAGCAGCAGGGGTAAGCAGCCAACTGCTAAATGTAATAGATTCCGAGCTGGTGCCACTGCGCTATGTACTCTCGCAGCAGCACCGGCTCACAATCTATTGCATTTAGCTGTAAGTGTTAGGTTCCCTTGTAAGGAGTTAGGAGTAGATGATAGTATGAGTAAGAGAAGGAGAAGCACATGAAGGACGAGGGCCCTGCTCGTGAGAGCTTATATTTAAAAGGGGAGGGGCAGACACACAGGGGTGACACAGATTGGGGTAGACAGGGAGGAAGGGGCATGGAGCAGTGGGTTAGGAAGGCTGGAAGGCTCACTTGTTCATGTACTTTGTAGAGCGCTGTGGAACCATATAAATAAAGGATGATGATAATACTTAGCCCTTTGTGTGACCATTTATGAGAGCAGTTATTGTAATGTAATTACCATTGTGAAATCGGATGATTTTGCGTCCGATTTCGCTAAAACGACAGCGGAAAAATCGCCGTATTTCACCTAAAAACTGGAGAAAACTTTTTGGGTAAAAATGTGGGGATTTCTTTCAGAACCCTTTGACCAACCCCTCTAATGATACTTTAGTGAACACATTTTTCGTAAGTTGCGTACTTTGGCGAAAAATTACCACTGAAATTTCGGTCAAAATTTATTTTTTTTCCCCGTGAAAAATACGTTTAACGTATTGGTTCTGGTATTTCAGAGGACCGTAAGGATGCACCAAGTGTTTTAAACATCGCACGTGGCTGTTGCAGACGTTTTTTTAAAACTGCTAAAAAAAACGCCTTCTCCAGCCACGTGCGTGCGATGTTTAAAACACGACGCATCCTTACGGCTCTCCAAAATCCCAGACCCAATACGTTAAAAACTTAAAACGCATTTTTCACTGAAAGAACAAAAAAAGGCTTAAAATTTCAGCAGTCGTTTTTCGCCAAAGTATGCAACTTACGGGAAAAAAAATTGAGAAGTATCATTAGGGGGGCTGTCGAAAGGGTTCTAAAAGAAATCCCCACATTTTTGCCCAAAAATAGGGATTTTGCACATTTTACCCCATTTTCTTAAAATGGAGAAAAGTTTTCTCCATTTCTACATGAAAAATCCGATAATATCGCCGGTAATTGAATCCGGCCCTAAATTTAAGCCCAGAAATGGAATCCAAGGTTTTTTCATTTTCCTTATTTTGTTCCTATAAGCTAATCCTAAGAACTGGCGTTCGTTTCCTTGTAGCATGTTATGTGCACATAGGACCTGCACAATATACTAATATTCTAACTGTAGGATTCCATTATTACACTACTTGATGAAGTAGGTTCTATTTTTAATGATATCCTGATCACCATACTGTAGTTCAGTGGTTCCCAAACTGTGCACCTTGGGGTGCCTCGGGACACTTGCAGGGGTGCCTCAGGTTAGAGGTCCAGCACCAAATCAAGTTATTTATGGTCAATGTAATGTATATACAGGTTGAGTCTCCCATATCCGAAAATCCAAAAACCAGAATATTTCAGGGCATCTGTGACGTCACGACGTGACCTGACGTCACTAGTATAGTGGCCAATGTATAACGGCGTGGCCGTGGTCCACATGACAGGCCACCCCCCCGCAGCACCTGCCGGACCCCCAGTCGCAGCCGCCGGACCCTTCTGCATCACCCGCCGGTCCCCTCGTGACACCCGCCGCACCCTTTCACCTTACCCGCCGGACCCTTCCGCCTCACTTGCCGGACCCCTCACGACACCTGCTCCACCCGCCGGACCACCGCAACATCCACAGCACCCGCGCGACACCTTCCGGACCCACCCGCAGCACACACCAGGCCTCCCGCTGTGCTCCCCCTCAGGTATTCCGAAAACCGTAATAATCCGAAATGCTAACTGCTCCTGGTCCCGAGCATTTCGGATATGGGAGACTCAACCTGTATGTGGAAAACAGAAGCATAAACCTTTTCACCACCACATGACTGAACCTAAGGATGACCGGTAAGCTCAATTTACTTCACTTTTCTACTTTACAAACTTTTGGTTTAGGGGTGCTGAGAAAACAATGCTGATACTCTAGGGCGCAGTGATTCAAAAAAGTTTGGGAACCACTGCTGTAGTTTATAATTTGCTTTTCTGTAATGATAGCATGCACATAGTAATAATAATAATAATTATTATTATTAATGCTACTATAATTCAGTAGCACCATGCAAGGGTATAGCTAATGAACTTTCACAGGTTAACTGTTTTAACTCTAACACTTGAATCTCCCTCTGTCTTGATCACTTGATATTTACGTCCCATTATCCTGTGCTAGACATTTAAAAGCATTACATTGTATGTGCTACCACAGCATAATACATAATATTAAGCTATAGTTGTCATGAAAGCCCGGGGAAGCCGCATCTCGGATAGCTCGTTTAATGCTGTCACAGGGAATGCAGACCCTTTCCTAGAGTCAATCTATTATTATTATTATTATTATCCTTTATTTATATGGCGCCACAAGTGTTCCGCAGCGCCTTACATAGTACATAGAACTAATAAGTGAACAAGAAACAAGTAACTTACAGTACATTACAGTGCAGGACAAGGACACAACTTATATACATTGTTGAAATAGTGATTAAAGCACTCACAATAAGCTGCCGGGAGTTGGCGGTCCCGTGTTAGGTGCCCTAATGGGGAGTAGAGAGTAGAAGAAAATGTAAAGAGAAGCACATGAGGGAAGAGGTCCCTGCTCATGAGAGCTTACATAGATATCCCTGAAGATGGCTGTTGGATATTTTTTGTTTTTAGCTAGTAGAAAACCGCTTTGAATAGTTTTTGTATATAGTGGTACAGTTGTGTTCAGTGCTTGCCATTTAACATACTATGCAGTGCCATGTCTTTATTGCGTGCATGTATGTTTTTATGGTATTCTGTTCTGTGCTGTGCATAACCTAATCCAGATGTTAACACTGTTGTTCTTCTTTTAAGCAAAACCTGGATGTGCGCAAACAAAGTAAAATCTGTACCTTAAATACACTGTAGTGACCCAGTCAGCGTCTGGAATTAATCTGCAGCAGTCAGATGAGGACTATCAGTTCTGCAGAACATCAGCAGAACAGGCCAGAGGCATTGACCCAATTGCTCAGTGGATAGAGCAGCTTGTGTCATAAAGAAGCCATTTATCTGGGAACATCTTTTGGACTGCCACAGGTTCAGACCATACCTTATAAATTGCAAGCTGATATTAACCCCTTATTAAATGCTGCCTAAATCGACTTTCATCTTTGTATTTAGAAATGGTGTGTGTCCAAAAACAAAAAGTAATCTGAGTTTTGTCTCCAGTATTTACAGACTGAAAATCAGAACTAAACTGCTGCTGCTAAAAAAACGTTTTGTCCCCCTCCCCAGACATTTTAGAATGTACAGCAGAGGACTGGTTAAAAATTTGTTTGCGGAGTAACTATTTAAATCTATGGATCGTTTTCTAATTTACTACATATATTTTAAAGTGTTTACTTCTTGAGATTTGTGATATATTGCTGCTACTAAGTGTGACTTGCTAAATGTTATCTATGTGTGATATGTGCTATGTTTTTTGCTGTTTTTTTTTCTGTTGTCATAATGTGGTCTATGGTTCCTCTCAGCAAACTTATTGTGATGCCCCCTTGTGGCAGGCCACAGCAAAATATACTGATCAGTCATAACATTAAAACCACCTGCCTAATATTGTGTGGGTCCGATCGTGCCACACAACAGCTCCGACCAATCGATGCATGGGCACCACATGACCTCTGAAGGTGTCCTGTGGTATCTGTCACTAAGACGTTGGCAGCAGACCCTTTTAAGTCCTGTAAGTTGTGAGATGGGGCCTCCATGGCTTGGACTTGTATTTCCAGCACATCCCACAGCTGCTCCATCGGATTGAGATCTGGGGAATTTGGAGGCCAAGTCAACACCTTGAATTCTTTGTTATGTTCCTCAAACCATTCCTGCACAATATTTGTAATGTGGCAACCGGGCGCATTATCCTGCTGAAAGAGGCCACTGCCATCAGCGAATACAGTTTGCCTCAAAAGGGTGTACTTGGTCTGCAACAATGTTTAGGTAGGTGGTATGTGTCAAAGTAACATCCACATGAATGCCAGGGGTTAATGTTTCTCAGCAGAACATTGCCCAGAGTATCACAATGGCTACACCGGCTTGCCTTCTCCCCATAGTGCATCTTTGTGCCATCTCTTTGCCGGGTAAATGAAGCACATGCACCCGACCAGCCACACGATAAAAGAAAGCGTGATTCATCAGACCAGGCTACCTTCTTCTATTGCTCCCTGGTCCAGTTAGGACGTTCACATGCCCGTTGTAGGAGAGTTTGGCGGTGTGAACAGGGGTCCGCTATGCAGCCCCATACGCAGAGTGTGTTCTGACATGCTAGCTGTTGCTCCCCATGCGCACCAATAAGCCTTGGGCGCCCATGACCCTGTCACCATTTAACCAGTTGTCCTTTACTTGGACCACTTTTGGTAGGAACTAACCACTGGAGAGTGGGAACACCCCATATGTCCTGCCATTTTGGAGATCCTCTGTACCAGTTGTCTAGCCATCACAATTTGGCCCTTGTCAAAGTTGCTCAGATCCTTAAACTTGCCCATTTTCCAGCTTCCAACCAATCAACTTCAATAACTGATTGTTCACTTGCTGCCCAATATATCCCATCCTTGGGCAGGTGCCGTTATAGCAAGATAATTAATGTTCTTCATGTCACCTGTCAGTGGTTTTATTGTTATAGCTGATCGGTGTATCTGCTTCCCCAAGTCTAAGCGCTGTATAAACAGTAGGTGCTTCTTTTGCCTTCACTGTTCTCATTAAATTGACACACTATTACCACCGGCTTGCTGCTTGTTTGACTATTAGTTTTATGTTTAATCGATAGGGCATGTTTGTGGGTCTTACATTGTTGTCATGTATTTTGTTAAGTTTCTTTAAATTGCTTTTCAGTTTTTGTGCATTTCATTCATAGTGATGACAACAAACACAAAATCTTGCTCGTTATCCTTTATCCTCATATTATTCCCTGACGATGGCATAATGTTACTGCAGCCTCTTTCCTAATAACGAGGTTGTGAGGCCACTACAAAGCCACACTGATTGGTAATACATGTGTGTATAGTATACTGTCCGTTTTGTATCGGATGCTTCTTCTTCTTCTTAAGGATTCTTCTTCTCAAGGATTATACACATTGAATGTTAAAATACCGGGAGCGCAAACTGAACGTGATTTGAGGAGCTGTGATTGGTAGACACTGCCCTCAGAGACACGGACACATTTGATGAAAAACTCTGCATTCTGTGTTCATGCTCCACTGTGACCTGGTGTGTACAAATGACCTGTTAACCATAAAAATAATAATCCGTAGTTCAGATTGAGGTAGCACTGAAGTCACATTTTTGGTGAGTGAAAAAATGCATCAACAAGTGACTCGGACAACATCACTTACACTCAGTGGCCGTGATTCAAGTCAATGCGATGCTGAATACCCCTGGAAGGGAGCTTCTGGGGCTATTCAATTCAGCGCCATGTTTGGTCCGACTAAAGGATTTCTTCTCACACCCTCCTCAGGGTGTGAGGAGAAATCTGACAAAAGAGCCGGCTGTGCGGCTGCTTTCCTGCTTAGCGCGGCTCTAACAGCCTCGCGCCCGGCACTTTAGTCTGAGAACGTGGGTTGTCGCGACTAAAGCCTAGGTTCAGTCGCGAGAACCGGCATTCTCCGACTTAACAGCACGCTGAATTGAATAGATCTGGGAGCGCCCTCCCCGGGGCTATTCAGCAATCGTGTTGAATTGAATCGCGGTCATCGTTGGCAGTTGTCCTGTGTGCAGCCTATGCATTAGTAGCTGAGTGATGTCACCATTTCCTAGTACATTTATAGTAGGCTTCATTCACCATTTCCTAGTACATTGATAGGCTGCATTCTCAGTGATGTCACCTTTTCCTAGTACATTGATAGGCTGCATTCTCACTGATGTCACCATTTCCTAGTACATTGATAGGCTGCATTCTTAGTGATGTCACCATTTCGTAGTACATTGATAGGCTGCATTCTTACTGATGTCACCATTTCCTAGTACATTGATAGGCTGCATTCTCACTGATGTCACCTTTTCCTAGTACATTGATAGGCTGCATTCTCACTGATGTCACCATTTCGTAGTACATTGATAGACTGCATTCTTACTGATGTCACCATTTCCTAGTACATTGATAGGCTGCATTCTTAGTGATGTCACCATTTCCTAGAAGTACATTGCCTGCATACAGTATAAACTGTTACTTTGAGGATAGGCTGCATTACCCTCAAAATTACCGTTTATACTGTATGGAGGGTGTGTTTAACCCCTATGGTGTGTATTGCTTAAGAAGCATGAACCAATTTTTTGTTCTCGCCCTATCCACCCAACTGCCATGTAAACTTAATAAATAGGCCACACCTACTTGTTTCATGGCAGAACCTGAAGTAGCGGGTGGAAGGTTTGGTGTTTATTTTGCACTTTCTTTTTTTTCCTTTTTGAAGGTATGTTGCAGATACGCGAGTAAGAAAACACACGCACGCGCAGTTTGTAATTGTTTCTTCATAGGATAATGATTTACACTGATTGGTGATGTGTAATCATGTGATCTTTGCATTTTATTTTGATCAATGTATCACACAAAAACCTCTTAGTCAAGGTCTTAAGAAGAAAATTATTTTATTCCGCGCATGTTGCCTCATTTATACATTTTATCCTGATAAATTACATTCTTCTGAGCAAATAAACTCTCACAATCGTTAGTCTGCCATACAGATGTGTCCTTACACTCTTTGCTGCAGTCACGCTAAAAAGCCCCCCTCGGCGTGCCAGGTCCCGTGAGACTCTGCTAGCGCCGAGCGTATTTTTTGGCAAAAAATGTGTCTACAGGTGCCTACACACTACACGATGTGCTCACAATGCGATATCAGGAACTCTCCAGCACTCCAGGCCACGATATGGTGCTAAAAAGTGTCCAATCTGACCAACGATCTATCGTGAGTCCATAGCAATTTCCAGTGCGCCGTGTACGAGATTGGCAGGTCTGGCCTGCTGTAGGCAAGATCTGAAGATACCGAGAGCTACCTGGTTGATCCTGCCAGTAGCATGTGCTTGTCTCAAAGATTAAGCCATGCACGTGTAAGTACACACGGCCGGTACAGTGAAACTGCGAATGGCTCATTAAATCAGTTATGGTTCCAACGCGCATCATTATCATGAGTGGACCCTCACGATTTGCACATTTTTCACAATTTGTCTTTCCGATTCGACAAATTCTGACGAATCGTGCAAAATATCGTCTAGCGTGTACTGAATCTGTATACAGAGTGCTACAATATAGCGTCCATAGCCATTTTCATTCCAAGTTCTGTTGTGCTTCATATACACAGATTCAGGTGCACACAGATATACAAGTGGCGAATATCAAATTAATCAGCACAGTCTCCTGGTGCGTCCTAGTCGTATCGCATTGCGACTTAGACGCCATTTTCTGCCAGAAAAAGATGCCTGACACTAGCAGAGTGGCACGGGACCTGACGGCTCACTCACGCCAGGAAAGTAGCGCTGCGTGGCATATTCACCCTCACCCAATCTTCTTCCATTTACATCTCTGACCTCATCTCCCTTCACTTTCCTGTCCCCCCTCTTCGTTCAACAAATACATGCCACCTCATGCCAATTGATTACTTCCTCCCACTCCCGCCTCCCAAAATTTTGCCCGCGCTGCTCCCCACCTTTGGAACTCTCTCCCTCTTCCCATCAGACTCTCCACCTTTCTACAATCCTTCAAACTGGCTCTCAAGACCAAAGCTTTCCGGCTCTCATCCTAACTTGCTGCTACATGCTCCTTCCTCCCTGTCTACCCCATCTGTGTCTAACCTGTTTGTCTGCCCCTCCCCTTTAGAATGTAAGCTCTTACGAGCAGGGCCCTCTACCCTCTTGTGATTCTCCCTACTTTATTTTCATCTACTTCTTACTCCCCACTAGGGCACCTAACACTTGGTTGCTTTGCTCTATTGCTTACCTGGGTGTTATGGTCGCTAATGTAGCAATGTATATTATCCATGTCCTCATCCTGTATTGTGTTGTGCTGTAAGTCACTGGTCAACCTATTTGCTTATGTACTTTGTAAGGTGCTGCGGAACACTTGAGGCGCCATATAAATAAATGATAATAATAATTGAGGATAGACCTATCTGTACTTTGATCTGTGAAGTGAAAGAGTATTGGATACCACATGTGCAATATTTATTAACCACAAGTGTAAATTTAAAGTTAAGTAGATGGGGCAAATAAATTTTGCATCATTTTGGGAGGAGTGGGGGGGGGGGGCTCTCTTGGGCATTACGTTCATTTGCTCAGAGAATTGTTGCTAGGAGGAAGATCCCTGAGAGCAGCTGTTGTGCTTCAGTCTAATAGTGCTTTACCAGAAGTCTGACCCTCACTGATCCCCACTGATAATATAGCCAGGAGAATGTAATCTCTTCTCAGGTGCAGCTGAACCCCAACACGCACTTTGCCCGGCAGACTGCAGACAAGGCTAAAAATTAGACTCTTTGAAGTCCTTATGGTCAATTAAATTTTGAAGAAGTCTGCAAAAAGGACGGAGTCCAGGTCCCTGGGTGGCTCTTGGGAGCTGTCTGGGAGGTTGTTTTACACCTACAATCCCATTTGCTTCCTCTTGTTTTCCTTCTTTCATTGCAGATATGAAGCTTGTTTTTCTCACATTGCCCTTAGGTCTAATCTATGTATTTAAAATACTTTCGCAACTTCAAAGACGTTATGCTCGTGTGATATCACATGGCCACCCAGCGCTGAACAGCTTATTCCGGTTGCTAAAATGTCTTACTTATGTACAGTATTTAGGTGTTGTGTGCTTGTAATAAATATATGTAAATACACACGGTATATTATTATCGACATCCAATATCCACCTATTTCATTTGTATGTCCCATCTGCCTGTAAGAGAATTGTGAACGACAAAACGAAGATATATTGAGTAACGCACACATACCTGATCTGTTTATAGCGCTGAATGCTCAGAAGTCGGGATCTATTTTTGTACAGAGCTAATCAGTGCTCAAAACAAAGCTCTCGATGGAATATAGGGGCCCCTATATTGCATCGAGAGCTTTGTTTTGTGCACTGATTAGCTCTGTACTATGACAAAAATAGATCCTGGGGCATGTTCATGTGTAATTTGCTTCTTCTTTTTTTTTTTAAGTGTTGCCTAAAATATTTTGCTCTTATAGCTGATTTCATTGACTGGACTTGTACAGGGGGGGCAGAATTAGGCTTTGACAAGCAGGGATGAATAGGGAGAGGCTTGTGGTTGAATTACAGAAGAGATAGTGGGTGGGCTACATGGAGACAGCCAGGAACCTTCTGAAAGTGATTGATGGTAAGATTGTTAATACAACTACAAAGTACTGCCCTTCTGACCCTGTGATGTATGGGGCCCCAGGTAGTTGTTTGGAGCCCAGCTTTGAATAATGTGTCCTGGCTGTGTCTATTGATACAGGTACTGTACTGTACAGGGATGCTAATTCCAACACTGCTTGTGGCTAAGCCTTTCCACATTGCATATTGGTCTCTTTGGTGTGGGCTGTGTGGGGCATACTGCAGAGTAGAACATTCACTTCTTTACACTCTGTAGTACCCTGTACTTGTTGTTTAGAAGAACACAAGATTGGTGAACTAAAGCTTTGCAAGGCTCATTCTCTAAATTAGAGCCCTAATGTGTGTGTGGAAGGCATGTAACTAGCATGGGGGAGTGGTATCAGCTGCCATTTTACAGGCTGTGTTTGAAGACAGAAGTTTATTGGTTGGTACTTTTATATCTCTCCAAGGTTTGTTACATCTCCCCCATGGAACCTGAGTGAATTGCTGCAGCTCCTCTCCAATCAGGCAGCGCTGTAGTTATGTCCTGCGCACAGCGGCCTGACCAGACGTGACTGTACTACAAAATGACGCTTTTGCCCTCTAGCAGTAGAAAGAGATTAACTAAATAAAAAAGGAAGTGCTGTAGCCCATCACCTTTCCTATGTTGGTAAGATGATGTTGTATGTGGTAAACATTACTTCTCAATAGGTTGACGTTATCTACTAGAAACCAAGTATGAGCGATATCTGGAGTCGTCTTGGCCTTTGTTTATCAGGAACAGGGTGGGAAATTGTTCTGTTAGATGTGAGAATTGTTTTTCCAAATTTCACCCAAAAGAAAATAAAAAAAAATTGCCAACCTTTGAAAACCGATACATATTTGTGAATGCTAACGTCTAATTTTTAGGTAGGTACACTGCTTTTATTAGGATCAATGTGTCTGTCGTTGCCAGCTATTGCTTTTCTTGTGTACGTAAAAAGCAGTATATTGTCTTAGCCATCTTCAAGCATTGGATGCATTTCGCGACATAGGGGTCTATTTACTAAGCTGTGTTATAAGATAAGGTGGTGATAAGGTACCAGCCAATCTGCTCCTAACTGCCATGTCACATGCTGTGTTTAAAAAATGGCAGTTAGGAGCCGATTGGTTGGTACCTTTTCACCGTTCACTTTATCTCCTAACACAGCTTAGTAAATAGACCCCAGAGACGCAGGTTGATTGTCTGCTGCCAGCGTGTCCCTTCCCATGTAGAAGTCTACCTATTTCATGACTTGTATATATACCTCCATTTTCTAAACAATTTTTCATTGTTTACTCTGTCGAGCTGTGATGCTCTAATGTTGCTCATGCATTGGTTTCATGCAGTGTGGCAGGCCCAAAGACTTCCTTCAGTAGAGATAGGTCTTACCCATGATTATATGTCCTATCTGGTGAACAGATTGATGACTCTGCAGATATCTATGTGCTTTTGTATAGGCAATAGTCTTCAAGGTCATTTTTTTTAAAACTTTTTTTTTATTAATCCCACATCAAAATGCAAAGGGTTGCATGCCCAGATGTGATGTATGTTACTTGAATTTATTGGCTTGCACACCTAGCATATGCCCCAGCTGCAGTCTTCATTACATTCTTGGTTCTGTGCATTCAAGTCATGTATTTTTATCATCAGGCTGGATTTGATTCCCTGGGATATATTATACAGTTCAGTGTTCACTATATTGGATATAGTTCTACCCTGATACACTTTCACATAAAAAAGAATGCCCTCTACCTCAGCAGTAGTTATGGCTGAAAGACATAGAAGGAATCCAAAAATATAAAGTTGTGTATTGATTAAAAAAATAAATACTCTAGTCGTGTAGAAGACCCATAAATCCATCTCCGTACGGAGAACCCCTTTTTAAAAAAAATATCAGATTTTCATTGAGAAGTATTAATTTGTGACAGTGATTGACATAACTTTTGAAAATATATAATGCCGCTATAGCAGTAGGAGAAGTGTGAGGCTCTGTTGGATCTGAGAGCCAGTCAGACAAATGGACAGACCGGCAATCAGCATTTGATGACTTCAAAAGCAGTTACTCCAGTTGGACATAGAACCTTGACTACTACTTAAAGTCTATATAAATCCCTTATTTTAGCTTCCGGCAGCTATATATAGCAGCGAGACTGCGCAGTGATCATTTATATGACCTCCACATGGAAGAGTTCAGGCTGGTGCCGTATAGTTCTTTTCAAGCGTTCATATTGTTTTCGTGGAATTGTAGAGCCCAGGCTTTCACCTATTGAAATGTCACTTAAAGGATAGGTTTCCTTGTCACTAGCAAAAAGCCATGTGGATGGAACAATCACAAAAGGGTGTTGTAAGGCATTTCAAAAGTGTGAGAAATCAGTGTGTCTAGACTCAGAGAGCATCGGCAAGACTCTCAGAGCTGCTGTGCCCTTTACGTGTCAGGCGTGTGATAGATGCCAAGCTTTTTATCCCATATCTTTGGCAACAAGTCAGCTATGCTATGGTACCTCACATGTCTGCTGGGCAAAGACACTGCTGCTCTGTGTCAAAATGGGTAGAGCTGTGAAACACACAAACATTGTGCCCCTAAGTCCTCTTCATTTATTTCACATGTGTTAAGGCTTTGATCATGTCAATTTTATTACAACCAAGGGTTTTATTAAATAAAACATATTTGTTTTATATTAGAGTTGTTCTGGTCGTCTTGTTGTACCAGGTAGTCATCAGACAGGCTTCTTACTGCTGAGTTTCATAGGTAGATTGAGTATGAAAAGTAAGTGAGACTTTTTAAAAAAATTTTAGAAGTACACCAAAACTTACCAGGCTACGTCGGTGATGGGCAACAGACGGTCAAATGGCCATGTGTGCCCTTCTAGGCTTTCTCCCGTTTCACCCTGCACCTTTCAGTTTTATTGTCAGATTTGTTTGCGACAGCGCGCCACACTTCAAAATGCCCACTGACACGGTGGACATATGTATTTTATTTATTTTTTTATATTGTACTGGTTTCTTACTGATATTAAGGGTAATGTGTGGCCCTTTTGAAGGTTAGAGGGCCCCCCAATTGGCCACTGAAGTGTATTAGGTTGGCACTGCCATCACCATATTCTAGGAACTAGAGCAGGGTGGGCAATTAGCTGGCTGGGCCCTCCAGGTGCTGTGGGACTACACATCCCAGCAAGCCCTGCCACAGTTTTGCTGTGAAGGCATGCTGGGATGTGTAGTTCAACAGCAGTTGAAGGACCGCTTATTGCCCACTCTTGGGCTAGAGGGTTGTTGCAGACTGGAAAGTGTTGATTGAGCTTAGCTGCTGCTTAAGTGCCCTCTGATACCATTATATAGGTTCCAGCCCGAGCCCTACGAACAATGGTTTTATTTAGTAAAACCCAGTCGAGAACATTAAGAGGGCATCTATTTAATGAAGTCTATATTTTCCGCACAGTGACTGGCATAACACATTTTACAAAGCTTAGACATTACCTTTCATAGGCAAACGCAGGGGGGTTTCCGGTTGCCTGGAAACCCCGATCCCCAGCCCACACCATGACCACAATAGAAATAGTAATATAGAATTTTACTAGTGCTGCATGTCCTTCTCAGTATCACAAATTAAATAATTAGCACCGGCCTGTGGATCTTTTAACATACACCTGTGCACCTACTAGGAGATCTGGAAAACATGCACTGTTAGGGGTGCACTGCTATAGACCATCAATATGGTTAATTATTAATACCATATAATAATACACTATCCAGTGCATGATGATATCAATATGTACATATATGCCCAGGGTAGTGCTGGGTTCTTCTGTTGCTCCCCCAGTCTCCCGGACTTGCTCCAATGCTCTGGAATGGAGCCCACATCTGAAATAAAAACATTCAGCTCAGGCAGGTTGGCCCTACTGCCGCATAATGTTTTTCTGTGATCGCTGGTCCTGTATATGCTGGAATTATCATGACACACTATACACTATGTATGACACATATTAAAGCTGGTTAAGTGCAAACTATGCCCTCTTCATGGACTGGGCACACTCGCTCTAAAGTCAAGCATTTGGAAACCCCCCTCTAGAAATCCTGCGTTTGCCACTGCCTTTTCCAGAAGTGTAATGCAAAGCGCTGAAATACTTTGTGTCGCGCAAGAACAAAATATACCTAGTAAAACTTCGAGCTTTCGCCTTCTCTCATTTTGCAACATTCTTTATTAACACTTGTGACATGTTTTATCTAGATTTGACATGTACACAGCCCAGCTAGCAAGCCGGAAACCACATTTTGCATTAAGAATGTTTAGCTGTGTTTGCACAGTCATAATGTAACAGCGATGCAGACATAACATGTAGTTTTAATGTTGGCTTATAGAGCTCCACACGTTCAGGAAATGGGTACATCATCGCCAACATGAAGTGTCTTGCTCAGTATTGAGTCAATCCTATTTTGTTTGGCCGGTATTCTGGTTATTCAAAGTTCAACAGGTGACACTCAGCATTTTCTGTACACTGCACTAAGTATTTAAAGTATGTATTATTGGCACAGCCATGTTCCCTGGTGACTTACATATTTCAGGTTAAGCCCCTAACCACTGCTTGTATGTGGAATCGCATCCAGATCACTAACGGTTTTTGAAAAATGACTCTGTACCAAAAAAAGCATCTAAATTGCTTCAGCTCCAAGGATAACCAAACACAAACGTTAACCTTTTCCTAAGTGAAGCATCATGGTGAAGTCATACTGTTCTCTCTTCACTATAAGTTAAATTAGCAACCGATTTTTATGTGGTTTAAAAATACTGTGAATGCTCCAACTTGGATGTCAAGCCTAGTCTGCTCACATGATATAGCAAAATGTTTCTTTTTCTTTTTACAATTTTTTTTTTTGTTTATTGCAATTGTTGCCAAAACAAGCTGCAATCATTTTATTGTTTAGATTGTTTTTTAGAAATATTGATTGCTGTCTGTTGCATCTATTCTTACACCAAATCTTGATGCGCCTGCTGTGTACATTATTCATTAATGTTGACCTGTAGCCTGCATACAACAGCGAGACCACTCTTTTGTGGGCTGAAGTGATGTTCTGGCTATCCATTCTGGTCAGTCCATGTCAAGTGGACCAATTAAGATCGTCCCCACCTGCTGATTGTGCACTGCTGAGTCGGCCACTGTTGCGTGGCCCCACTTTGCGGGCTATAGTTTTACTACTATTGCATATTGTGAACTAAACTTTTCCCAAAATCAAGCTGGGTAGACACAATATACGACGTATGGAACAGTATATTGTTCATATACATCGTATAGTGTGTAGGTCTGATCTGTCATTCCCATCCATCGTTCATCGCATCTTCCCATCTCCTGTCCTGCACGTCAGATGGGACGATGCAATGGACGACACAGTATAGTGACATGCAGCCTGTAACCATGCATTCCGCCGTCGTATACTGGATTGTGCTATGTGTACGGCGCTCGCTATGTATCATTACATGGCTCCCGCATTGCTGGGGAGCACCATCGTATGCTGTGTACCCAGATTTAGTCTGACATTTATGCCAACCTTCATGTAGAATGTTATCAAAATTCCAAATGGTCAAGTAGGGAGACCCCATGTCTATTTGACATGAATGACCAATTCATAAATGTGGTGGCACACAGGTGGTTTTACACATCAACAGCAGCTAAAGGGAATACAAATGTACAACTCCAAATTAACTGCATATTCTTTATATGCGACTGCGGCTGCTCTTAGCTATTTCCTTTACACTTCACTTTTCCTTTTATAGCGGTGCCTTGGGGTGGCTTAGCTGGGCCAGTTTGGGGGTGTCCTGCGCTCTAGATTTGAACCCTAGTATGTTAGGGACCTACACTACAGAGGTCACCTGGATGTGGTGGGTAGGCCCATAACCTTGGCCAAGATTATGCCAAAAACCTCTATTTATTGCAAAAATTTATTTATATGTAATCAGTTAATTTGGAGTTGTGCACTTGTATTCCCGTTTGCGTATATCCATTTTCTCCACAGGTAGCGCCTCCAAATAATAAAAAAAAAAATATATATATATATATATATATATATATATATTTATTCAGGGTGTGCAGTCTGAGGCCCATTTTCTATATACATCTACAGCAGCACCTACATGCAGATCACTGGTGCGACATCCTGCAGTAACATTTGATGTCTGAGAGTAGTTTCCTCTGTGATTTTTATTATGCTGTATTCTCGGGAGTTTTGGTTAGCCCTCCACAACATGGCTGTCTTCAGTCTGTCATTTATAGATCTATTTTACACCTAACCCACTGGTCCCAAGCTGTTGAAACTGCCTGCCAGGAAGGCTTAATACCTAGAATGCCTCTCTAGCAAACTGGTAGCTTGGCCAAACTACCAGATCTTTGTAAGCATCACCTGGCTGTTGAAGAGTAACCTAAGCTATCATATTTACTGATTATAATGGACAGTATACAGGACATAACAACATTTTAGGGTTCTACAACAAATGATTGTCTCGTTCTCTCCCACTTGGATAGATCATACTAGCTGGTCATTTTCCTCATAGTGCACTCATGATCGATTTGACATTTCCCAGCCTGGTTTATGAGGTGAAAAGGAAAACAGGACGAGACATGGCTCACTTCTGTTGATGATGATCTAGTGACAACAAGATCTTTTTGTTTTGCAGTTAAAAAAAAAACATTTAGGTTTGAAACTGGAGACTTGTAAAACCAAAAACATTTGATTAAATTGTCTGTTTTCCAATGCGGTTCCTGTCACCACTGGTAGGATTATAAACGGCATGCTTGATGTGCAGACACGAGTTTATTGCGCTTGACTCCGCTGGTATTTGCTGTTGGAAGGAAGGCAGGAAAGAGGGTCTGCAAAATTAGTTAGATCTGATAAAATATGACAAGTATTAGCTGCCCAATGACCTTGCCAGGGTAAAACATATATTTTAAATGTCTATTTTGCCAATTTAAAATGTTGCTAAGTATTCTGTTACAGTTTTTATAGATTATTTAGCAATTTACTTTTCGTTATGTCTGTTTATCTGGCCATCTGCTTGTGTGATTTTGCTTTTTTTTTTTTCCCCCGAAGTAATAATACATAATTTGCCAGTGACTAAAAGTGTAGAATTTTCTTTTTTCATAGGGACAGTGATTCGTGATTTATACGCCATGTTGATTGTTGCTGAGAAATGTATCGCTCCTTCGTAAAGATAAATGTATTTACATTTCAAGACCCGCAGGACAGTTCTTGAACCGTATTAAAGCCTATACTTAACGTAATACCTAGTAATAAGGCAACTGCAAAAGCTGATTCTAGGACCCATCTTTGGTGTTCTGACCCACACCCTACTCCAGTGTTATCTTGCGTTACCTGATTATTTAGGATCAAGGAATGAGGAAAAGGAATACAGTATGCCCACCTGCAGCAATGTTTGTCGTTAAAAGGCAATACAGAGATGAGAGTATCTTGTCTGTAACTAGTATTCTGGATCAGCTTAATGTGGATATAGGCCCTGATTCAGACCCACTCGCAAGCGGCTGTCCGCTCGCAAGTGGGTCGATGGTGTGTACTGCGCATGCACACGACGGCGGGAGCTCCGTCGTGCGCATGCGCCAGACGCGACGAGCGAAGGACTTTCCTTCGCTCGTTGTGTCTGATCAAAGTGGGCGTGCTGTCGATGTTGATTGACAGCATGCCCCCTTTGGTGGGCGTGCCGGGGGCGTGCCTCCCAGACGGTGGCGTCCCCAAGGGAACGCCTACCGTCAGAAGCCGGCCCACTGACATCACTAGTGATGTCAGTGGGAGTGATTTTGGCTCTGATAGAGCCAAAACCACTCCGGGCCTTGCGGTTGAGAAACTCAACCGCAGGCTCCGGCTTGCAGTGGCGATGGTCGCGATGGTCAAGACCATCTCGGCCATCAACCTGCACGCTCGTGTAGGCTGTGGGTGGTGACCCACAGCTATACGAGCGTCCAGGAGGACGCTCCATAATTATGGAGGACGGCCCTCATTCAGAGCGTGCGCTCTGCTCAGAGCGTCCGTCTCTGAATGAGGGCCATAGTGCCCACTGTAATGAGATAATGCCCGCTGTAATGAGATAATGCCCGCTGTAATGAGATAATGGGTTACCATTGCTGGTGCGCTCTGCAGGTCATTCCACTTGAAAAAATAAACGATAGTTTTTTTTTACCAATTTACAATCACCAATCCCCACCCCAAAAGGTTAGATGTTACCCTGCTTTGGTTGCTTACTGTACATACAGCAAGGTGCCTTTGAATAAACCCTGGTACCTGGGGATGCAGCAGTGGCTCTTGTTCTTGGGAGTGCGGTGCATTATACTTACAACCTATATGCATGAAAGTAATGCAGAAAAGAAGAAAAAAAATATTATATAATATATATTTCTGTGTGTATATGTATATATACATATGTGTGTGTGTGTCTATGTATATATATATATATATATATATATATATATATAATATATATATTTTAATATTTTTTTTTATATATATATATATTTATTCCACACCTGAAAATTAGATGCACAAACTTCTGTCATTATAAGAAGTAACAGGCGTTTAGGATTTTACCAGGAATAATGTTATTTTTACAGTGACTTTATGAGCGCATTTAATTGTTTTTTCTTTAAGTCGCTCTAATTTATGGGTGTCCAATGTTGCAATTGAATTTCTTTTGGGTGCCCATTAATTATTGCGCTTGTTGCACCTAATTGAACCTGGTTTAGCCGTGTAACATGGCTAAACCAATCTAAAGTCCTGGTTAGGGCGCCCAAGCCACTGAGCAGGACTTATCGCCGAACGGAGCAACAATTGAATTGCTCAGTCCGGCACCGACAGCCGCCGGCGCCTACATTTGAATCTCCCCCAATGAATCTTTTCTCATTGCACGTTTTCCCCAGGATCGGAAGACTTACTTTTAGTAATGGTCCTATTAAACAGGTGGAAACGGGCGACAGTAGATACAAATCGGTGTCTCACAAGATTGTGTCGATGTGTATTGACACTAGTGCAGGCATATTCATTTATCCTACAATATCAAGTCTAGTTTTTCAATGTTTCCAGGTTATAGAGAAAAATAAATGTGTATCTGTGTTTATATCTGGGTTTTGCTTACGTGGATCTGTTAGTGATACCTGGAGGAAGAGAAATATGAAGGGGTGTGTGTGTATATATATATATATATATATATATATATATATCCTAATATATATATATATATATATATATATCCTAATATATGCGTATCACGGTATCAAGTCAGAATGTGTTTTCACTGAAATAAGTGGTGCAAACGAACGGCTCACACTCTTCTATATTGAGAAATGAGAACGTTCTGATTATTACATTAAGCGGTTTAGCTTATGTTGCATCATAGGTCTAGGTCAAATGTCTGCAAACACAAATCTTCTTGTATTTGTTTTGGCATTTACTTTTGTCTCCGCTTATGTATTACAGAACAGATCCACCTGGATTATGGATTTTCACATTCTCTCGACATTTTACTTTATTGTCCTTACACTCCCAGAATGTACAAAACATAAAATACACAGACTTCAAACGTATTCTGGTAAAGTGGACCTAAAGCTGGGAAATGTAGTAGGATATCGCACCACCTTATGGTTGGATTGTGGAATCCGTTTTTAATAGGTTTTTGGTCATCTGCCGGAAAATGTCTTCCGCGCCAACGGCGTAATTATAAAACAAACGCCCTGTTGGCAATGTAACCCAGCACCGGCCAGCTGGTGGCATGCTGCGTAATTCTCATGGCAATCCGTTGTTTCGGCATGACTTTTTTTCTACAGGCTCTTAGTAGGTCCCCATAATGCCCCAGATTTACGAGTTACTGTGGAAAGACTGCAGTGCACCAATGACTGGGTAGAAGATAGATGCAGGATAAAGAGGATAGAAGCAAGCATTTATATATTTATAAGTATATTAAGTGTCAAATTGGGCTGTATCTACGGTATTCAATTGGGAAACCGGCTGACGTAAGCCCGACAGCCGGCTTCCCGATTGCTTTAATCCGGCGAGGGTTAAATGACAGGCGCCTAAATCTAGACGCCTGTCATTTTTCTGACGCCGGGAGACCGGCGCAGTGGGGGAGGGTTAGGTTTAGGGCACCCGGGGGGGACTTAGGGTTAGGTATCCCCCCAGGAGGGTTAGGGTTAGGCTAGGGGAAGGGGGGGGTTAGGCACCACCTGGGGGAGGTTAGGGTTAGCACCACCCCCTGGGGGACTTAGGTTTAGGCAGTGGGGGGGGGAAGTTTAGGGCTAGGCACCCTAAAGGAGGGTTAGGGGGTTAGAAATAGGTTAGCTAATACTTACCTTCGACGATCGGGATTTCCCCCTCTGCTGGCCTCCTGGTGTTGGGATTACAACCGCCGGGCAGGGGTCCGGCGGTAAATCATACCGATTCCGTTTTCACTGCGCATGCACAATAACAGCAGATTGGCGAGTGAGAGAATCCTAGTATTGTGTTTTACCCAGAGTGCATTGTAATTGTCCACAGATGTATGACCTGCTCTGTTGCTTTATTGCAAGCCTTCTGCTTGATTTGCATGTTTTCTGCAATTTGTCCCAAAGAAAAACTGTAGTGTTCCGTAAAGAGGACTATTTTGTCTGAACAGAGTGAGGATGGCCATTGTCTGGACTGACCCAATGTTCTCAATGATGCCCCCAGTGACGTCAGCAGGGTATGATGTGATATCCACTTTATATCCTATACTCTAGAGAGGAGCGCTTCGGTTTTGCCTCGTTGAGAGATTCGAACCTGGTGGAATGATCCAAGACCAAACTGCTCATCCCCAAAAATATCTAGGACTCAATTGGTGCTGTTCTATGTTAAGTTAATTTTTAAAAGTTGCTAAAATAGTTTTCTAAAGAGTCGAAAGAAATGAATGAAAAAGCACCACATGGGGCCATATTCAATTAGGTGAGAAAAGCCGTTTTCGGCGATAAAGTATCGTGAGTGACGTCATTTTGCTATGCGAAGAGTTTCCTCTCTATTCAATTCCGGAGACTTTTCGCCGGTGCGGAAACTCAATGCAATGGAACCTGCAAAAAACTTTTGCCTATGAATAGGTGTTGAAAAAAAGTGCAGAAGTGGGGTTTTGGGGTGCAAACCTCGTATAACACCCCTGCACCCTTGGAACAGTCCTGCAAAGATAAACTGCATCAAATGAAGTTTAAAAAATCCTTTAGATCACCCAAAAAAAGTACTTTAATTTTGGGGGCGAAAAAGCCCAAAGTTGGGGGACAAATGTAAAAAATTAGCAAAATAGACTCCAGAGGGGTCGCCAAGTATGCCCCAGGTGTTTTTAAGTTTGAGGGTGGTTGCGGCAGGTGGATTTTTTACGCTTTTTAAAACTTCACTATAGCAACTTTAAAATATGCTAGCCCCCATTTTCATGTACCCCAAATTTGCTGGGACTACTTATTTTCTGCAAAAAAAATCCTGCTAAATGCTGTTCTTCACCACTTGTGCAAAGACGCTAATTAGCAGCTTTTGAAATCATTTAAGTACCCCGGATACCTTCAGTATGGCTATTCGGGGGTATCTATAGTGATCCCCAATGTCAGTGCATCTTTTGGGGGGTGTAATGCTGATTTCCCCAAATCTGACAGCACTTTTCGCATGTTACAGTTTCGCCGGGTCCCCTTATCGCAGATTTCTAATTGAATACGGGGATAAGCTGAGACGCGCGCGATACTTTTTTTTCACATGGAAAACCGGCGATGACTGTGAAAAGTACGGGACTTTTCGCACCTAGTTGAATATGCCCCTTAATATTAAAGTCTGTGGGGGTGCTTCAGTTGTTGGCAATGAGGCGCAGAGTGCCTCCAATCCTGTTAAGTCACCACGTAGATGTATCTTTTATTCATATTTGCTCACTCCCTATAGTGATTGAGCAAAGATTCCTTACCGTAAGAAGTACTAATATGCGCAGCCAGACGTCGTGGTGGTGATCAGGGACACCGATCACCCCCTCTGAGTATTTTATTATATATTTTTATTGCATATCAGTTTTGCAGTTTGCATTTTTTTCCCATACAGTAGTTCTGTAATTATGCTTACCCTAAGTAATGTCAGAAAGTTACCAAAGTAGATAAAAACAAGTTCAATTGCACTGTATAATCTGTCTTTTTATAGAAGCTTGTTGGAAGCACATGGTTTTCTCGTGCTGTTCCTGGTGTTGTAGTTTGTGGTGTGTTTATTAAGCTCAATCATATTATATGCTGAATTGTACAGTTAGAAATGTGTTCAGTCACACTTGTTGCTGCTCCACTGAAACTCCCACAGCCAATTCCAGACAGTCCATTAACATATATCACCATGTCTTTGGACTGTGGCAGGAAACCCAAACGAACGGGCAGTTTCCCACCTTTGGTTTGTATTTGGCACTTGAGCCCTTGATTCCAACCAATGTGCCACTTAATGATCAGTTAGTCTTAGGGTGGCTTACCTCAAGATTTAAAAAAAGATTTTATACCTCGGTCCACATCCAAAGTGCTTGAGCTCACCACTATTGCTAGAGATAAGTTTCCAAATATTCCCTTAATTTCAAATTTCACTTGTGTTGCTGACAGTATATGACCTTAAGTGTTCCCAGTCCTCCTCCTCCCCCAACCACAGCAGAATGAATGGACTGTCCTTGTCCCAGCTCTATTCATAGACTATAAATTCTACAAAAAGTGAATTTACAGAAAGTAGATCGCATCTCAGGGATTGCATTTCTGGTACCTCTCACCTCACAATTTCTCCACAGTTTCCCTCACTTCTAGCTAACACCTTAAGACATGCACCTTGTTAAACTAGAGCTGACCCACGTGCATGACTTTCAGGGGTTCCTCCTTGGAGTGCTCAGATGAGAATTTGAATAAATGCTGAAGGCTGATCTGGAGCAAAGAAGCCAGCTCTGGGTACTTGTGGTCCACCACTAACCCTCTATGCATGGCATTTTACTGTCATTTGGGGTGGAGTGGCTAAAGAGAGCAACAGGAAACCACCTATACCATATGTTTTGTACCTGACATTCATTACTTTCTAGTCCCATTGATTAGTCCTGGCCTTTCCTGTGCTAATTGGGAGTTTTCTGTTTGTTTTTGTTTTCTTTAAGTGTGGGTGGGGTGGGGAATGTGATTTTTAGTATAACCTCTTTTTTTCCCTTTAAAGCTCTTTTAGGTGACAAACTGACCTCAAGGCTAGAGATAACTCTGCTCCTGTCTAATCATTCTGATGTCAAACTGCATGTCACCCGTGATTCCATGATGAGGTCTCAGTTATGGATTAACCTGCTGCTTTCTGTTAATATGTCATAGAACTGCAGGTTAAACAGAGACTCTGATCCAAAAATGTTTGTTTAGCTGTACTGGGGGCACAAACCAGTATGCAATTTGAAATCTGTCAGTTTGACGATCATTCAGTAAAAAATGGCTTCATTCAATTGAAAATGACCGTAACAGGCAGATGTATTTCCAGTTCAAATTTTAGTCCAAATGAAACAGAACATTTCAGTCTTATTCTCGTTGCTGACATTTGCTGTCTGTGTTGCATGGGTCATTATTTGATATTTAGGTATGCTTGCATAATAAGGGTAATTCAATTCAACATGATGCGTCATGTAGCTAATTTTCCTGTGGATCTCAGTGCTTTTGCCCGACCGTACCGAAGCTACTTTGCAGCCTTTACTTTGAATTGAATAGCCCTCAATGACTGTGGGGCATATGTATCAAAGCTTGATGTGAGATAAAATTGTGAAATATATATCACCAACCAATCAGCTCCAAACTATCATTAAACACAACCTGCAAAATGTAAGTTAGAAGCTGATTGGTTGGTGATATATAGCTCACATCAAGCTTTGATACTTATGCCCCTAAATATGAACCAGAGCAACTGAAAATAAGTTTGGTTTTTGTGTGCGTTCTACTCAATGAATATTTAAAACAAAATAATGCAAAACGTTAACGTTGGAAATATTACATATTTAATTTGTTGTGTATAAAAAAAAACTTTGCCATAGTGTATGATCATTGTATCACACTTCCCCCAACTTCACAGAATTCTACAAGCACAGACTTTATTTTTTTTTTAAATAAATTAGAGGAAAAACGGTATAATTTTAAAACGGTCCCCTAATGTGCCAATAAAAGAGAGAGGGGTTTGCAGACTATCCATGTTACATTTCCCACCCCCCTGTTTAATGCTACCACTGTACACCTCCACACCTGTGTTTTGTTGGCAATAATGTGGCTACATTTCTGCTCCCAGATTGGATTTGTGCAGTCAGACTCCACAGTGTGATACATTTCTTGGGGATATATGGACTATAAACTTTTTTTTGTTTTGTTTTGGGTGGTGGTTGGGGGGGGTGGTTTTGTTCAAGTGGTAAATTTTCTTGTATCCGACTTTAATTATGTAGTTTAATGTATACAGACACACAGTAGACAGCCATAAACACTGCTGGATTTAGAACCATTGCAGCATTCATTCTAGCAGGCCCTGGGTGCACCTGTTCTTAAAAAATCGTGCTTATTTATTGCTATCCACTTTAGCCAACAAGCTGTTCTTAGTTAACAAGCGTCTTTGCTTTGTCAGCCCGCAGGGTGTTTTGTAGACATTTTTTTTTTTTTTCCATACAAAAGCACGAATGTCATCTGAATACGCCAGTCTAGACGTTATTGCAGGGGACTTTGGCAGAATGTGGGTCATAGCAGGCCGTGGAATCCCTCTCTGCATTATACACACTACACTAGATTTGCTTCCACTTATGCGCTAATATTGAGTTACCTCAATAGACTGCACTTATATTCATTGGCATGATGGAAGGTAGGAATTGTGTCGTATTTAGAAATGTTTACACTTTAATTTAAAGTAATAGATTTCTTGTGCAACGCAAGATTGATTCACCTGCTAAAGGATTATTTAAATCCTTAAACTATTACATGAAACAGAACATACTGCATTACTCCTTAATCTGAACTAGTGAGTGAAAGAAAAGTGGCACCTTAAGCTGCGTTTTCTTTCCTTATTCATCCCAAAGAGCGTAATTGGTTCTAATTATTATTATTTTTTTTAAATTGTATTGCTATTTGAACCTAGCCTTAATTCTCAGACTGTTTGTCCCATATGTCAAATCACTGACTCCTTTAACATCTAGGCTGTCTTTTTTTGAGACCATTAAATACTGTGGTACATAATGGATTCCAGAATTACATTGGCCCAGAATAGTAAATGACAATTCCTCACCTTTAGAAGAGCCGCCCCCGTTTTATTTAGCAAAAACTCTATGCTTTCAATAGCGTCCGTATTAGCCACCTCACATACGGTTTACGGTTTATACTCTCCCTTTCGCGATTTAGCCCATGGAGCTGCTGCATACCTATGGCAGCTCCTAATTGAAAGTCAATTAATTAGAAATACAAGGAAAAAAATAATGAATCTCGGAAATTGGCTGATGTGCAGTAGCAGGATCTGATTGATCTTGCTTTTTAGCTATGGCATTTTACATTACTTTATTATTGGAAATGTGGAAGCTTAATTGTGCGTTTTTTTAAACATGCCTTCTCATAGGTTTATAAATAATACATTTTTTATCAGCGCAATATCAGATTATCTTTAATTGCGTCTAGCATCCAAAAAAACCTTTAGCTTGAGCCCAATTTTAAAGTAAAAACAAAAAAATAGATAAACATTAGAAATAAGTCACATCTTCACTTGTATGGAGTGGCTCTACTAGCTTCATATTGTTTTAAGAATTTTGTACAGTGGTTCCCAAACTTTCTTGAGTCACAATACCCCAGAGTATCAGCATTTTTTTTCATGGCACCCCCAGGCCAAAAGTTTATTAAAAAAATTCTGAAAAAAAATTAAGTTAAGTAAACTGTGCTTGCCTGTCATCCAAAGTTCATTTATGTGGCGGTGGACAGGACTGGCTAAGACGCCGTAATTCAAAAAAGTTTGGGAACCTCTGACATGGGACCATAAAAAGTTATATTTGGTCCTGGACCAACAACCCATGGCACCCAGTTTGGGAACCACTGCTTTTATATATAGCTAAAGTTTAGCTATTTGTTCTACATATTTAATGCATGCATCAAATTCTTAAGTAGATAAGTTTGGTAGAAAACTGTTAAAAAAAAAAAAAGGTAATGTTTTACCATGTACCAAAATAAATCCACACATGCATAATTGATTTACTTTCTTTTTATATAAATTTAAATGTTGTCCTGTCACATGGATAATTAAGCACTGTTTCTGTATATTATTGCTGCCACTGTCAAAATTCGAATACTCATCTAATGGTGTAAACTTTTATTTTATGTTTTGGTTATTTTTTTTTTTTTCCTCATTTGAATCCATTGCTCGGCTCTGCTTGTCCAAGTTCCTGAACAAATTCATATATTTGGTTGAGGGTAAAACAAAAAAAAAAAAGTGGAGTGCACCTGGAGCAGATGTCTTTATTTTCTAACATACCAACTCGATCAACTGGTGCTATTGTAAAAAATGTTACAATGATTACAGTAATGGCTAGATGGAAGGAATGATTTCATACCTATTAAAATACCTTATAATGCCCTGCTGAGCCCTTAATTAACAACGTATTGCCTATATATTTACGTGTGAATATTTAATGAAAATGGGAAATATCATTAAAGAAGGAAACTGATTTGAACAAATTGCTCGTGTAACTTTAAAGACCAAAAAAAAAAAAAAAAAAAATGTCTGTGGGCTCTGTGAAATTACAATATTAAAGTATTTGCAATATTCCGACCCTGCCGAGCACAAACCTGTTGCAGAGCAAATTGACTTGCTTGACGCAGCGTTCTCACAGCATCAGTAATAAAATGTGTTTTAAGAGGCAGAGAAGGCCTGGCATTTTTTTTTTTTTTATGACTCTCACTAATAAAAATATTTGTCCATAAAAGTTCAATATGTCTAAAATAAAAGCGTAAAACGAGAAATTGTTAGCTTATGCCCGGGTTAGGATATTTGGTCTGAAACCACAGGAAAATGGTGTTAGCAATGCTTTAGAGAGCGATGAATACGCTGACCTCTATTACTTCAAGAGAATAAAGAAGGGTTATAAAAATCTAGAGACCAGATTTTTATAAAACAAGGTATGCAATAAGTGCATAAAAACTGTATTGTGGTTTCTTAGGGTTACATAAGGTTTCTTCAGGCAAGCTGCTCTGTACCTCATATCGTACATGACATTACATTTATTTTCTGTGAGCGCTTACCACAAGACTAGCAGCCTTACAGCCTGGAGGTTTGTGGCAAGATTTTGTCAGCAGACCTTTTAATCGATTTGAATTATGCAAAGTTATGCGTTAACAATCACACACATTGGGCTAATGCAATTGAAAGGTGAAGCATTTATACCGAGGAACATTGGTTTGCATTAATTAAAGTTCTTCCATACATATTATATTTTAGTGGTACTACGATTCTTATGTTATAGCTGTTACAGTTGTGATAATGGTGTGTGCGTTATGGGCGAGTAAGTACAATATGACTACAGTAAATAAATGTATAGGGTTTATCAGGAGATATATTGTTTCAGACCGCTTAACGAACAGACTTTATAATTTTCCAAAGCTGCCTGCATAAGTTGCAATGCTTCTTTTTAGCGTGACGGACAGGAGAATAGTATTGCTCTGATTATGATGGTTGTAGCTTTCCGATCTGTATTTGTATCCCCTATAGAAAGGTTTTTCCCTTAGGAAAAAAAATCTGTAGACGCTGGGTGTGGTGCTGGCAGATTTTAGTTAATTAAAGCACAACCCAGACAAAAGTGTTTAGTGATGTTAATTACTTTCACTTTTTTGTTGAATAATCAGCTTGCTTCTGAAGTTAGCCATTGGAGTGGGAACATGTCAACTTCTAAATTGGTATTTTGGGATACAAGAGTTAAACATTAACTCCTGAGTGTTTTCTCTCCTGAAGCAAAATAATGTACGATTTTGTATTGGTGTTCGTGTAGTGAATCCATTTAAAGAGACTTTTATGTTTACACCTTACACACGAGTCTTCAGATGACCTATGAGAAGAGTCCAAGCTTTATTCTGTAGGGATAGATATTCTGCAGCGAACGCAAACCATGTGCTAAATGTGTCCTTTTATGTTTTGTTAGGATATTAGCACAATAACTGGCCTCCCAGAGGAGCAGCTCAAAATCAGAAAAGTCCGCATTTACGTTCCCGCTAGGAATTCCATGCAGTCTGGAGTCCAGAACACGAAGAAATGGAGACTGGATTTTGATACTCGGGAGCGCTGGGAAAATCCTTTAATGGGCTGGGCATCAACGTAAGTCTCTTAGCAAAAGCGTCTAAGATTTGTATGAGGATATAGCCAATTTACATTTTATTTTAAATGCTCCTCAAGGCAAAGACAAGTGAAGTCTAACAAGTTCCTTAGGAAACGTTTGAGTTGATCCACCGTTTAATTATGCTACATCCCCTCACATGTGATCCATCTATATGTTAAAATTAAACTTTATAAACAAACTATGATGATGAACCAAAATGTCCTAAAGTTCACCGAGCGATAAAGGATCAAATAAATAAAACATAAGATCTATTAACGTGCAAGTCATGTGCCAACATCGTCAAAACCGAATGTGGGAATGAGAAACGTTACAAACATAAGACATTAAATTCTCTCCAATCCTGTCCCACCGCTAGCCCTGCACCCCCACAGATGAGCCCCTTCTGAGACACATCATGCAGTGTCACATAGCTTAGGCAATGCAACTGCATATATTGGCCGGGCAGAAGAGTTTCAGTGAAGGGAGTCATATTCACCCACACTGGATGTCACCCGTGGATTTTCAATAAATAGATGGTTTTCAGTGATGGTCAGGTGTGGGGAGACGTTCCCCTGGAGAGGGAAGACGGCATCCGGATGCTTGGCAGGCATGGCAGTGGCACCACGGGACGCAGGCAACTTTTTCCCGTTTCTTGGAACAAAAATTGGAACTCATGGTCCAAAAGAATTAATATTTGCCATGTGTCAAATACAGATGTGTCCTCATACATCTAGCCTCCTTGCGCTCTAAATAGCCCTTCTAGTCACGCCATGCAATGGCGTGTCTCGGTATCGCCAAGAATACTACCGAGTCACATGTAGCTTATGTGAAGCGCGACTTGTAGCGCACAGAGGATAGATGTATGTGAACACGTGTATCAGGATTACACCTCATCAGCGTCACAAATGTATTTAATGTTAGAAAGGGAACACACTTGTAATTTATATTTCCCACTCTCTAGAATCATTTTAACTTGACAACATTCCTTAATGATGATTGTTATTGACTTAATGATCAGAAAGGAATGAGTCCTGCCCTAGCTCCAAAACACAGCGACAGAGCTGTCCTACTTTTTACTATACAGTATGCGGTACATGGGCAGATCCTCCCACTCACCCTTATAACTGAAAACGGATGGTTTGGCTTTGATCGGTACTTAACATATTAATAATAGGAACATCATCATAACAACAACATAATTGCAGAGCTAAAGTTCTGCAACAAACTTCTTTCACCAACAACATTTCCATATGTCCCACATTTTATTCTAATATACCCAAAAGAAGCATATGCTTAACAGAAGGGACTTCTACGTCAGGTTTATATTTTCTCTGCAAAGTAATATATTGTTTTAACACAACACAAATTCAACCAAATTGAGTACAGATTAGCCGCATAGGATGTGGTACGGATTAGGGAAATAATATGTAAGACTTATTGCACTGTATATAATACCATATAGAAAAGAGAAAGCAAGTCTTTATTTTTCACTTAAAAAAAAACGATATCTCCTGTTTAAACTCACACTAGACAGACTATGAAAGATTTTAGTTCTGGGATTTACTTGTCTTTTTAATGTGAACCACTGGTTGTAAACTACACCAGACATTCGCTGTATATCTTGTGCATCACGCTAACCATTTGCTCCAGCTGCTAATGAGAAGGTGGAGACCTGTTTAGCAGCATAATAATAATGTAAAAATGGGTTTCTTAAAAACTTTTTTTTCCTAATTGATTTCTTTTTTTCTCTAGTGCTGATCCTTTATCTAATATGGTTCTGACCTTCACTTCTAAAGAGGATGCCGTTGCCTTTGCTGATAAAAATGGTAAGTAACCTCAGTGAAGTATAGTTTCTTGTAGCGTGAATTCATTATTTCCATGCTCAGAATTTCCTGCCTACATTGCATCGGATAGGGTGAGGTTCGATGGAAGAGGAGCACAGGCCATAGGATTTAAATTACATGTCACAAATTTTACTTATTTAGCATTAGTTACCATTATTACATTATTAGGGGATCAGTATGATATACCACCGGCCGCATTCAAATCCCGACAGCGGGAACCCAGCAGGGGGTAAAGTCCTGAAGCTAAAAAAGTTAAGTACTACTAAGCCTATTCTACCCCTTAACTAAGCCTATTCTACCCTCTAACCCTAACCAGTGTTAGGCGGTAGGGGGTTAGTGTTAGGCACACCTTCAGGGGTGCCTAACACTAACCTCCCCCCACAGTGGCTAAACCTAACCCCCCACTTCCCCTAGTCTAACCCTCCCGGGGTCTGCCTAACCCTGTCCTCCCCGGGAGCCCTAACCTAACCCTTCCCCCCTAAGCGTCTGTCCGCGCCCAGCTTGCCTTCGATCGGTTTGCCTGATGTCTGGCTCCCGGCGTAGGTCTAATGACTGACAGTCGGGAAGCCGGCAGTCGCCATTGCGACCATCGACTTCCTGACTGCATCCCCATTATTAGGGATACATGGTTTGCCCTCTAGGAAGCAATGTATTCTAAAGCATTAGTGTTATGTCTTTCCCCAAGCCTGACTAGCCATGTGGGATGGTCTTTTGAAGGAGATATGACAGTGTTAATAAATAACTTCTAAGCAATTGACAGACTACAGTGGCCCTACTCTTATGCTGGGTGATATATATCGCCCGTATCAACGATTGATCTATTTATTAGGTCGGCCCTGCAGCATAGCCAAAGCCGAAATATCTCAAAAATATGTCTGTGCACCTGGCTGTGTGTATGGGTTACCTGCCCGAGCACCCGTACATGGAAACATAGAATTTGACGGCAGATAAGAACCACTTGGCCCATCTAGTCTGCCCCATTTTTAAACATATTGGCCCTGATTCAGACCCACTTGCGAGCGGCTGTCCGCTCGCAAGTGGGTCGATGTTCTGCACTGAGCATGCACACGACGGAGGGAGCTCCGTCGTGCGCATGCGCCAGACGCGACGAGCGAAGGAAAGTCCTTCGCTCGTTGTGTCTGATCAAAGGGGGCGTGCTGTCGATGTTGATTGACAGCACGCCCCCTTTGGTAGGCGTGCCGGGGGCGTGCCTCCCTGACGGGGGCGTTCCCACGGGAACGCCTCCCGTCAGAAGCCGGCCCACTGACATCACTAGTGATGTCAGTGGGAGTGATTTTGGCTCTGATAGAGCCAAAATCACTCCGGAGCTTGCGGTTGAAAACCTCAACCGCAGGCTCCGGCTCGCAGTTTCGATGGTCGCGATGGTCACGACCATCGCGGCCATCAAACTGCACGCTCGTATAGCCTGTGGGTGGTGACCCACAGCTATACGAGCGTCCAGGAGGACGCTCCATTTTCATGGAGGGCGGCCCTCATTCAGAGCGTGCGCTCTGCTCAGAGCGTACGGCTCTGAATGAGGGCCTTAGTCTTTCCTGGTGTGTTTTGTGGTGTAGACCTTGCTCCATTTTAGTTGCCCTTCTTTGTACAGTCTCTAATGTATTAATATCCTTCTGGAGATGTGGCCTCCAGAACTGAACACAGTATTCGAGATGAGAACGTACCAATGACCTATACAGTGGTATTATCACTTCTTTCTTTCTGCTACTGATTCCTCTCCCTATGTAACCAAGCATCTGACTTGCCTTCCTCATTGCTTTGTTACAATGTTTGCTTGACTTTAAGTCACATGAAATTGTGACTCCTAGATCCCTTTCCTCTTCAGTAGTTTCCAGTATAGTGCCATTAATACTATATTTAGCCTTTGGATTTTTGAGACCCAAGTGCATGATCTTGCATTTTTTGCCATTAAACTGTAGTTGCCACGTTCTTGACCATTCCTCTAGTCTATCTAGATCATCAATCATTTGTTTTACCCCACCTGGTGTGTCTATCCTGTTGCATACTTTTGTGTCACCTGCAAAAAGGCATAGTTTCCCTTCAATACCATTTGCAATATCACAAATAAAGATATTAAAAAGCGATGGTCCAAGGGCAGATCCCTGAGGTACTCCACTGGTAACAATTCCCTCCTGAGACTGCACTCCGTTTACTACAACTCTGTTTCCTATCCTGCAGCTATGATCTTATCCATTCAACTATCTTTGTATCCAAATTTAAATGCCCACCCATTTGTGATGTCAGTCCAGACACATCGAGGTGCCGATTAGTAAGTATATGTATAGCTTGGGCGTGGTACAAAAGGTCGACACCAAATGGTTGGCATCCAATGGGTCGACATGGACAAAAGGTAGACATGCAATAGGTCGACATGGACAAAAGATCGACAAGTGCAAAAGGTTGACACATGGTTGTTTTCTTGTTTTTTTTGTAACTTAACCCTAACCCTCCCCCAAGTGCCTAAACCTAGCCCTAGCTGGGTAAACACTGACTGATATATTGGCCGATCAATTGATCAGCCAATGTTTCTGCTGCCCGTCGCCCAGTGTGTACCTGCGATATGTCGGTGAACGTCGGCGTTCACCGACATATCGCATTGGCTGTGCTGCACAGCCGAAGGACAGATATGTCTGTAGACATATCTGTCCATCGGCAGGTGTGTACGGGCAGTCGGCAGACCGTACACACACAGCGGCAGCTGCGAGGAGGGGAGCGGGACACGCCCCCTGGTCGCCAGGACCTGCGGGCTGGCACAAATGTTGGTTGTTCAGTGTGTACGAACAACCATCATCTGCAGATATATCTGCAGATCACTCGATCTGCAGATATATTTGTATAGTGTGTACCCACCTTAACCCTAACTCATTGCCGATCTTCTATCCGGATACCATATAACTAGAACGGTGGTTCTGTTTGCTGAACAGTCTGTCAGCCTAGTGTGTACCCAGCATAATAGTAAAGAAAAGACCAGACACTACACGTAATCCTCATCTAGCATACACAAATGGAAATGGTTCTGCATTAAATAAGCCATTTCGCTAAACATGGGAGTGGTATTTTTTTTTATTTATATTTTGTTTAAAAGTTATCAAATAGTTTTTGTGTTGTTAATGGGGGCAAGATTTGTCTTTAGCGAATTACCTGTTTGCCCGGCTTTTCTTTATAAAAAGAATATGTCTCAGACCAATGATCCACTTATGTTTTGTACAGAATAAGCCTGCAAATCTGTTTCTCCAGTAGTCTCGCACTACAACTTTGCAAATCGAGGATTATATGATTATTTTCACGTTTCTGCACCTGACAATCCTACTAAGGCTTGCAAATTATTTGTGATATTTGCATTAGCATAAAACCTTTCTCATGTTTTTATCTATGGGCCCTTGAAAATTCGTCTTGTCCAGCTTGCTGTTGCTGTTTCTCTGTGACAGTGACCCTTACCTTATTAACATCATCATAAAACTATTTTGTGCTACATTTCTATTCAGTCTCTCCATGCAGCGTGAATGTTTACAAATTCATTATATAAATTGTTCATTTGAGCAGCATTGTCCATGTGAGCTAACGTAACTAGAAGCTACTTTTCAAAAATATAACATACTGGACGTTTTCTGTGTTTGAGTTTATGTAAACAGAGAGACAGAATAAACTAAACTATAGTATATATAATTTTTATAGGATGGAGTTATGAGCTTGACGAGAAGAGGATTCCAAAACCAAAATCCAAGTCTTATGGAGCAAACTTTTCTTGGAACAAGCGGACGAGGGTATCCACAAAATGAATTGTTATTGGCCATCCGTAAGTCTGACTATGAGCTAAGTCAGCTGTCCTGTATTTATAGAACAAGTATAATACAACTCTTAATCTCCTAATAAATATGACCTTTAAACTACAAACACATTTTGTGGTGTCTATTTAAAATGTTTTTGATGTTTCAAATTGAGCCTTTGATAAATTTATCTATATATAGAGGCGATTTAGGGAGTTCATAGCTCTAGGAAACTGCTCAACGCCAAGTCCGGTAATAGATAGAGTCCAAATAAGCTGCAGCATTCAGTAATGTGACAGTATTTTCATAGACATCCAGTAATCCATCAAGAGACATTCTTGCTTTGTTCTAGCTCCTGGACTCAGCAGTGGGTCCTCTTATGTTTCCTTCCTCGCTCTTTACAGTCAATATCAATATGCTTTTATTGTTTTCATTGACACCCTGGTCCAGGGTCGTTTTTAAGTGGTGATATACTCCAAAATCAATTAAAGAAATGAGTCTATAAATCTGATTTTAATCTACTCAATTAGGCAATATGTGAGACAATGGGGCAGCATGGATGGTGTAATGGTCAGTATTACTGCCTCACAGCGCTGAGATCCTGGGTTCATTTCCCACCATGTGTAGAGTTTGTACACTCTGTCCATGCTTGCATGGGTTTCTTTCCACACTCCAAAAATTACTGGTAAGTTAATTGACTACTGACAAAAATAAACCCTAGTAGGTATGTGTGTACACATGTGGTGTGTGTGTGTGTGTGTGTGTGTGTGTGTGTGGGGGGGGGGGGGGGTTAGGTTTACGTAGCATAGCGGGGTTAGGTTTGGGGGGGGGTTAGGGTCAGACACTAAGGGGGGGGAGGGTTAGGTTTAGGCATGAAGGGGGAGGGTTAGGGGTTTGGGATTGTTAGGGTAAAGCTACAAAAAAGGAGGGTTAGAGGGAGAAGGAAGGAGGGTAAGGATACCAACCATCGTGATGTCGATATTTTGACAGGAGGAATCCCGGCAGCTGCCATTATATACCGATTCCATATGAACTAGTGCAAGAAGTTTGTCACTCTTCGCATAAATAAGAAAGTCTTAAAATGGACCAGTAAAAGATATTGTTGTCTTTTCCAATCTGACATTGCTAGTTAACAATAATGAGGATATTTTTCACAGTTTATACAAGTATTAACACAGGTCATGGACTAAAAGCAATGGAAGCCGCCTCTCCTATTCAGGGGAATCAACTTCTGTGCTTGTGCTGAGTATTTCCTCCTACAGGCGAGACACTTTTACCCTTGGTGCAGGATAGATATTCAGCTCAGCATCTGAAGTGCTATAGAGCGAGACCCAGGAAAAAATGGAGAGCGGTTATTACGCCACTGCTTTGCTCCAATAAGCAAATAAGACACTCGGGACAACTGACTTCTGGGAAATGGTAATTATAAATCCAAGACTGCAATGATCTGCTTTGCCAAGTTCTTCATGAGATGTGCAACGTAGCTTCACATTCATGTTACAAAAGTTACAAATACAATAAAATGTGAGGATAAGTCATTTTCTATAGATAGAACCTACAGTTGGTGGACACCCAAAACATTGGGGTAAATGAAGGACATATTGATAGCAAGGACTTCGACGTAGATGTCTCTTAAGCATTAAGTAAGAAAATAACATCCCAGCATGGTCAGGGTTATGTCTAAATATGCTGGGCATCACTGGTTACCTATAATTATGGATGCCATACCTACAAGAGGAAGACCTCAGTGCCCAGAAGGAGCTACAGTGACCCAAAACAGCTAGAAAAAAAACACATAATCTACAAAAGGCAAAAGGAAAACTTACACTCTAGTGTTATGATATCTGCTAATTAATTTAAATTATGAGAAGTACAGGCAATGGAATACTGAGCAGTGGAGGAAGGTAATCTGGTCAGACAAACTCAACATGTTCTCAACACAAAGATGGGCTCTACAGTCCTGAGTGCTTCTTTACAACAGCAGAGTGTTCTGGTAGGTCTGAAATATTATGGGAAACGTTTTCCTGGCAAATCATGATTTAATTTAATTTTAGCCATTTCTCATGCCTGGTTGCAGCATCTCTTTCCCGAGAGAAATAGTCGTCTTCCTGGAGAACCGTCCACCCATCCACAGAGCATGTTTGGTCGTCAAGTTGTTTGAGCATGACACAGAAGTTATCTGCCTTTCATACTCCTCATATATGAACACAGTTCAGCATTTACAGGCTATTCTGAATAAAGGTGCAGACAGCGTTTTCTACTATAGTCAACTGGAGCAGAATGACTACCTTGTGGAAAAATAATGCTGCTCCCCTCATGCACAGTTCCAAACATTGGTAGACTTTATGCCACGCTGCATGCAGGCCATATTGCCCACACGTGATGGTCCAACACGTTTCCTTTTTTTTGTTTTTTTTGTATGCTACATGGAGTACAGAAGGGGTTGTCCATCGTAGGGGTCACCGTTGACGGCAGGTAACCATTGTTGGAAAACAGTCAATGGTTTAACCATTGATGGTAAATCTATCAGCTTTGAACGATCTACGGTTGCCAAACAATGACCATGGATGGACAACCCTAGATTAGAGAAAAGCTGCAAGGTAACTAGAAGACTTAAAAGTACAATTTATTTTTGTTTGTTTTCCAGTTTTCTTTTTGGATCCTGTCACTTTTCACTATTCTTACAATAATCTTTATATGGCTTTTTCCATTATTTCTATTGTAGATCTATCCATGCTTATTGTGTTAAAGATACACCCATGTATTAAAATAATGTGTTATGTTTGTATGTACTCCCCCATGTTGGTGTTTGTTTTTCTGGTTTCCTGCCACACTCCAAATACATACTGGTTGGTTAGGTCATTTCTGACAAAATTAACACCCATGTATGCATTTGCGTTTTAAGGAATTGATACTGTGCGCTTCAGTGGAAATGGAATGATGTGAATAATAAATAATCTCTGTACAGCACTGTGTAAACTATGGCACTAATCACTGTTATTATCCCTAATAAGACACTACCGCTATGTCTGTATGTAAATGTTCAGTCTTGTTTTATTACCATTTGCCCTCATAACAGTCCTTTTTCTATTTTCATCCTTCTCGACTTCTCTGCTGTCTTTGACACTGTTGATCACGTGCTTCTCCTTCAAGCGCTACATTTCATTGGTCTCTGTGAATCAGTCGCCTCTTGGTTCACCTCCTACCTCATTAACTGTTCTTTTTCTTTCGCTACCTCTAACACTACCTCTTCCTCTACCTTGATATGGTCCCTATTTGAATAATTAAAAAAAAAAAAAGTTGTCAATGTCCAGTCAGAAGCTAATGAATATTTGCTTATAAAAGTAAAAAGATATTATTTAACAGAAAACAATTAGAATGCAGATAGAGGAATACAATGTATTACAGATAAATGCAATTCAGACAATAAATTACATCATAGTACCATGTTGCAGCACGGCATGCCATGTACTTCAGTCAAAAAGTCCCTCTACTCCCCACTTTTGCAGGACTATTTATCCTTAGCTGTCAGATGATGTCATCAAATGTTATCCAGATGGTCATTCTTATCAACATCTGTGGATCCATCTTTGAGTCATATGGACATGTGCAGGTCTCTGTCACCCTACATGGCCTCAACCTATGTCCCACTTGGCTTTCGATCCCACTTGACTTATGTTCCTTCATAAGGGATGTAGTTGACATCCCAGCAGCCAGAATCCCGGTTCTGGAAACTTGACAGCAGTCTGAATTCCAGCTCCAAAATCCCGACCGCTGACATCCTGACGGTGAGTATTAGAGTTAGGCTGCGAGAAGGGAGTGTTTGGGTTAGACTGCGAGAAGGGAGTGTTTGGGTTAGACTGCGAGAAGGGAGTGTTTGGGTTAGACTGCGAGAAGGGAGTGTTTGGGTTAGACTGCGAGAAGGGAGTGTTTGGGTTAGACTGCGAGAAGGGAGTGTTTGGGTTAGACTGCAGGAAAGGTGGGCGTGGGGAGGGTTAGGGTTACCTCATTTTGTCGGGATTCTGACTGTCGGGGTGCCGCTGTCCGGTATTCTGACAGTCTGCATCCTGACCGCCGGGATACCATACCCAACCCCTTCATAAATGTCCAGGGACCATTTTGATAAACAGGCTTAATCCACGGCACTCAACCATCTGGGGTGCCCTTGGTATGTGACCACACAATTTACATTTAAAACAAAAATCATACAAACTCTACACTCACTTTTCAAACTAAATACAGGGAATGTTGGTTCCAAAATATTGCAATAATTTGTCCAGCTGGCCAACCACATCAAAGTCTTCCCATCTGGCCAGTCCCTATACTGACTCTCAAAAATATGAGCTTAGCTCTGCCACATTTGGGTCCAGCTAACGCACAGATCTTAAATGCAAATTATGCTTCTCTCATAAGTATGGGTCCTGGCTTAAAGAGACCACACCGAGGCATATCAATTAATTAGCACCTGGGAATAAACTGACAAAGTTTGTTTTACATTTGAAAAGCAGGGTGCCTAGCAAGTCTGACCACAAAACAATTTATATAAATAACAGGCTTAATCCACGGCACTCAACTATCTGGGGTGGCCTGGGTATGTGGGAAGACCTTCACGTAGTTGGCCAGCTGGACAAATTATTGCAATATTTTGGAACCAACATTCCCTGTATTTACAGTTTGAAAAGTGAGTGCTGAGTTTGTATGATTTGTTATATATATATATATATATATATATATATCATACAAACTCGGCACTCACATGCTTTTCAAACTGCAACTCCTTTGAACATAGGGAATGTTGGTTCCAAAATATTGCAATAATTTGTTAAGCTGGCCACCGCTTCACGGTCATTCCCATCTAGCCAGTCCCTACACTGATTCTCAGATAAATGAACTTGATCTGCCATCTTGGCCTCAAGCTTGCATACATTTTAAACAGAAAACTGGGTCCTGCCTTAAAGAGACAGGACCACACCCAGGGCTATCAGTTAATAAGCACCTGGAAAAAGAAAAAAGTTTGTCTTACATTTGAAAAACAGGGTGCCCTAGCAAGTGTGACCACAAAATTTAAATAAACGATGGTCGAGTGCCGTGGATTGAGCCTGTCGTTTATTGAGAATCAGTGTAGGGACTGGCTAGATGGGAATGACCGTGAAGCGGTGGCCAGCTTAACAAATTATTGCAATATTTTGGAACCAACATTCCCTATGTTCAAAGGAGTTGCAGTTTGAAAAGCATATGAGTGCCGAGTTTGTATGAGATTTTTTATGTAGATGGTGTGGTCACATACCAAGGGCACCCCAGATGGTCGAGTGCCGTGGATTGAGCCTGTCGTGTATATATATATATATATATATATATATACACACACACACAATGTGTCACATTCGTAATCCTAAATACATTGTGCTGAGTTTGTATGATTTCCTTTATATATGTATTATTTTTTATGTATGTGTGTATATATATATATATATATATATATACTGTGTGTGTGTGTGTATATATATATATATGTATATATATATATACACACACACAGTTACATTCGTAATCATAAATACCTTACTGTTAACAAGTAGTTCATATCCTTATACATAATCACATAAAAAGTAGCTTAGAATATCTTTAGTTTGTCTTTTGTGAATTGTTCCTAAGCTTGATACACAGACCCTTTAGCACGACAAACCCTAAAAACAATGTTTGGCAAGCTCTAAAAACAGAATTAGTAACCACTTTTGTAGGAGCTAGGTGATACCCTGAACCGGAATGTTATGTCTATTCAAATATTTTTACATTTAAAAGGAGTGAATTGAATACTTGGTAAAGCACTCCGTTATTGTTACTAGCCATTTTTTTATGCAAACTATTATATGCAAAATCTAATGCAAACTTTTGTGAATGCTGATAGAAAAAGTTTGAAATTGCACAATTATATAAAAAATATAAATTATATATATATATATATATATAACACATTACATTCCTGTTCACAATAGTGACTATTAAGCAGCAAACTTGATTAGTTGACATTTTATCAAGGTGCACATCATTTTCCCTACAGAAAGTAACAGGTGCATACATTTTTTGTGGATATAGTATATGGTTAAGGTTATTGTTTAAGCAAAAACCGGGCTTGAACAGGTGTTTTCCAGCACTAATGTGAGTTCTAACAGAATAAAAAGCTTTATGCTCCCAGTGAAAAATGTGCTGTATTGTATCATTACTCATTGCTAAAATGGAGGTAAAAATATCACAAATTGCTGTGCAAGTTATTTACAAGATTTGGACATATTCTAACAATTATATGAAATATTTAGATGGTAACCGTATTAGACCCGAGGGGAAAAAGTTGTAAGAGTAAAATTTACTGTTTATTTATAAAACAGAGAGAAGCTCTAATCATGAAAATTGTACATATAAGATGGTTAATTGCTAAAATGATAGATAACATAATAAAATTCAGGTCGTTTAGATCTTAAGCTGGCATAGATTTTATATAAACAAATAAGAGCACTGCCTGCTACAATTTGAATTAAGTGTCATTCAGGCAAGATTTCTAGCTTGTTTCTAAAGAAAATAAATGATAGTAATTAATGTAGACTGTTGTACATATTGAAGGGGAAGTTCATTCCTCCCCTCCCTGATATTGTTGAACTGCTGTCTGCAAGTTGAAAGCAAAAAGAAAAAATTGTTCAGTGTTTAAAAATTGTATTTTTGTCCCTCCCTGGGTAAAACTAACTTGTGGGCATCAATCCCTTCACTGCTGAGCCTATTTTGACATTCCAAAATCAACATCTGTAGTTATTATGCAGTACCCTCACAAATTATACATATTTTTTTTGTTTTCAGAAGACTTTTTGAGTTTTTTTTCAGAAAGTAGCATTATTTCTCCTCACACGGCAGCCTATCCGAAGTTAGCAAAAATAATATTTATTTTTTTTAATTTGTCGTTGAAATTGCAATAAAGTAAACTTGAATCTCTTGGGTTGTTTGTTTTTGTTTTGTTTTTTTGTTAACCGCCACCAGGATATACTGTGGTTCTTGCTTTAGTATTAATCCACTTTATAAACTGCAAAAAGCTGGGTTATATACACAGGTTTTCATAATATCATCTGCACTTGAAAATAATGATCTTTTTTATTTATTTTTTGTATTTGAAAGAAGTATATAAAATGTGTAGGAATGATATGTTAGCTTAACAAGGCTTACCATTTAAAAAAAAAAATAGACAACCTCCTGCATCAATTGAGAGGACCTTGTTGTTTGCTGATGCCAGCGTGATGGAGATCTGTACATTATAACCCCTCAAATCTCTACTACTTAATGCGTGCTGTGTGTTCTATTCTGGTGATCCACCTCTTTCAAATAAGTGTGCCCCTGAGCGTGTAGGTGCCAGGATGAGGCATGTTAAGTGTCCTCCTCATCCCTTTTAAATAAGTTCACCTACTGTGAACGAAACGCGTTAGTGGCTCATTTACCAAGATTATCAGGGACTTCTGACCCTACTGATGTGCATAAACTCTAACTGCCTGCTGCCTCTGTTGTCCGTCTATGAGACGTTGTTGTACACTGCTCCTGGCCGGGAACTTCTCCCAGTTTACAGCAGCTGATACAACTTCAACTGTCATCTGAGAGCGCCGAATTGTCTTACTGCACATGGATCCACCATCTTCTATCCCCTCCTTGAACATAACTAAATGCAATACAATTACTAATTACTGCTATTCAACTACTTGTTCTTTGCACTTATGAACTGTATCCTACATTTGCTGTCATATTGATACTAATTTGTCATCATTGCTGGCTTATGGACACAATAGATCATGAAGCAGGCTGGAAAGTCTAGTGGAAAATGACCTTGCTGAGATCAGTGCTATTAACTCCAATATCTTGCGGCTATTGATAGTATAACGATTACTGCATTCTAATTTTGTTTACTGTTTTCAAGTATATAGTTTATTTTTGATAAATGTTTAAACTGAACTAATTTAAACCGTTTTCTTTCTCCGTGGCTGAATAGTTTAACATACACACATTATATCCAAATTAAGGGATCTGAACAGTATAGTCTATTTGAAGCCCTGTTGCATAGCTTCACTAACCGCATCAATCTAATCCCTAGTATAGTACCAGCGCCAGATTTTTTACTTTTCTGACTACTACAACTTCTTCAGTATAGATTGATAATTGTCTAGTAATCACAGGTGAACACCAGAGGTTATATTTACTAAACTGCGGGTTTTTTGTAAGAGGAGATGTTGCCCATAGCAAAAAATCAGATTCAAGCAATTATCTTCTAGAACAGTGATTCCCAACCACGGTCATCAAGGCATACTCAGTTCTGGTTTCAGTGATATCCATGCTTGAGCAAAGGTGGTTAAATCAAAATAACTGAGGTGCACAACTATGACAATCCTTAAAACCTGGACTGTTAGTGTACCTTGAGGACCGTGTTGGGGAACCCCTGTTCTAGAAGGTGCTGAATAAGTAAGAAGAATCTGATTGGTTGCTATGGGCAACATCTCCACTTCTAAAACCTGCATTTTAGTAAATATAGACATCCTTTGAAAGAGCAGATGCTCCTTTTTCCAGTAAGGGAGACCCTTTAGTTATTGCCGTCGGGCTGGAAGAGAGTTCATCCTTAAAGAAGCAGTGTTTGGCCAAGTACAAAGCAGTTGATCGGGAGTGTTATGGGGTGTGATACAGGGGAGATTGTAAAAATTTATTTTTATTTAACATGTAGAACGTCTATTCTTTGCATAGACATATTGTTTTACTTTGTGTTCGACTTAATATCCCTTACAGGTTTCATAGAGCTTGTATGTACAGTAGTTTGTAAAAAACAGTCTGAACGAGTCTCTATTGTGCACGATAAAAACCCAGATTTTCCATGTATATAATTCTTATGAAGATGAATAACATTTGGTAAGCTTTTAAAACATAAAGGACTGATAATGATATACCTTTACTGAATAACTGAATAGGAGAGCTTTGCTAGTGTCAGGACCTGAGGATTTTTCTGTAACCGGACTGGAGTTTTCAGTGGGAGCCGGTTTGGCGGCTATGTGAATAAAACTAGGTGGTTTGATTTAAGTTCCTTTGCATGGAGTAAGGACTGAGTAGAAGAGCAGGCAAATAGGAAATTGTGAGGTGTGAGTCCTAGTAGATAACTAATATAAGGTAACCGGGCTGAGACCGGTATAGCAATATATAACCGTACTGGACCTGCAGTGCAACTGGTAACCAGGCTGGGACCAGCAATGCAACGGGTAACCGGGCTGGGACTGGCAATGCAACTGGTGGCAGATGAGTTGTGGCTGAGAAGATAAAGTTGTATTTTGGATTTGAGCCGAGAGAACTGCACAGTGTGCTACTGAGCACTTACTGGAAAGAGCAGTTAGTATTTGGTAGTTGAGCAGTGTAAACTGCAGGTGGTGATAGGGAGCACTTGATAGACTATAGCTGAGGAGCACTAATTAAAGTTTTTAATAGATAACTGGTTGCAGGCTGAAAGTAGCAATGCGACAATTGCTCTGGTATGCAGGTCGGAACTGCAGTGCTTTTGCATAGTGGAGCTGTGGATGCTTGTAGTCTGGAAACTACAAGTGACTGCACAGCTTTGCAGATACATGAGCCAGGAGTAGCTAGAAAACAAGCTTTCCAAGAAGACTAGTTGAACTGGCCAAGCACAGGTGCCTGGGAATGGTTTATATAGGGCACTCTGCATCAGGATTGGACACTGGAGTCATGTGAGAAGAAAGTCTCTATGAATAACTGCAAAGGTGTAAAGCTGGCCATACACCAGACCAACTTTCCTCCAACCATCCAACTAGTTGGTTGGAATGAAAATTCGGTAATGTATGGAAACAAATAACAATCATCCATTTGCTCCCACACACCAGAAAACACAAAAAAGGTCGTTCAGGCAAGTTGGTTAAGTCTGTTTGATTTAAATAACTTGTCTGAACAACAGCGTTTGTCAGTTTTCTGGTGTTTGGGAGCAAATGGCTGATTGTCATTTGCTCCCAGACATTACTGGATTTTCATTCCAACCAACCAACTAGTTGGATGGTTGGAGGAAAGTTGGTCTGGTGTATGGCCAGCTTAAGCTGACCTCAGGCAAGATGGTGGCACCCATACAGCCCTGGACTGCAATGACTGGCCAGCTGAGATATGCCAGCCAGTGAATCGGCAACACCAGGTGAGGAAAGTTTCTTTCTAGGTTAGTTTCTAGGAGGCTAAACTCCTTTCAGGTTGAAAAGTTAATTTTATAGAATTGTTAATGCGCGCAATAGACCAAATATTTTACAGATCATGTTTTTAGGGGGGGAGGGGGAGTTTTAACAACTATATTTATGATGAGCTGTCAAAGTGCTGCCGTAGGCTAATTAGTCTGTTTGTATTACGTGCAGGTGTAAGCATTACAAAGGCTGTAAAATACACACAAAAGCATACAACACATTTAACCATTTGCATTTTCATTTGACCGTGTTCAGTACATAGGGCTCATGCAGAGCGAGTTCTACGTCTGTTGGTGGAGAGCAAATTGCATGAAACCACCCTGCGCATGCCAAGGTCTGTGGGGCTCACAGTTGGGAGCAAACTCGATTTAAAAAAAAAAAAAGGAATAACTGCACCTTGGTAAAACCAGGAAACTTGTCAGGCCTGCAGTACAACATGAAGTGCTTAGCAAAATATATCTATAATGCATCTATCAGTAGACACAGACACTGGCCTCTGCATTTCCAGAAAACGGGAGGAGACGCCACAGTTATTGGGAGCACTGTCCAGGGCCGCCCATAAAAAACTGCTATAGCCTGTGGCTTAGGGTGGCACTGGGGGCGATGACGCTGGACCCGTTCTGCACGTGTTCATCGGAATTCTAAGCAAACAATCAGGTTTGCGTACACTAATCATTTAGTGTGTTTTTATTATTCAGCACAAATTCAATATTGTGATCACAGCATAAATCTGTTTAATTTTTAAAATGTAATTTGCTCCTAAGACAAATCAATAAGACTATTTTATAACAGAATACTTTTTTTCATAATAGTTATGTTTTTCACATAACTGCAGGCTTGGGAATAAGGACGTAGGTACAGTAGGTGCGGCTGATATGGGACCCGGGCCAACTGTGAAATAATTTGCATATATGCAAATTATACTGCCACTTATCCATTATGATTGTAAATTATCTAATGTTTGCCCTATCTGCCTGCTTAGTTTACATACACTATTGAATGAATGCTGATTAGCATATATTAAGTATTATATATATATTTTATTTTTATTTTTTTATATAACAAAAAGCATATAGTCTCCTTAATACTAATGGCTATGATATAATGTGGCCAAAATACAATACTGCCCCTAATTTTTAAATGGTGCCATGGCTACTTCTCTGGCCATTCTTCCATCAGGGAGGACAGAGAGAGCCAGCAAGGCTGCCCTGCTCTGCTCTGAGCAGTGGACAGGCCTGTGGAAGGTTTGGGCCCCCATAGGTCTTGCGCGGGAAGCTGTAGTTTACCTACAGATAGTATGAACTGTTAAAAGCATCATGGCCCATAGACTCAATAAATTGGAAATTTGCAGGTTCATTCTGAACTTTTTAACGATAATAGCCTCATGCCATGCTGGTCTGATCATGGGTATAATGTACCCACATGCACAAATCCTTAGGATGGAAGTAAGTGTCTAATAGGGTCTTGGACTAGTAGCATATGTATTAATGAGTTATCCAGTGCCAACCATCGTTACCCTGTATGACGTCCTTAAAGTATAACTGACGCACATGTTCCAGTTAGACTTTTGGGCAAAGTATGGTAGTCATTTCTGCTTGAGGAACCTCTACATGTATGGAATATTCTTTTTTGGCAAAACCACCAGACTTTAAAATCAAGCTGAATGTACCTAATGCAGTATTCTCGACTTCAGCCCTCATGCTGTTATGAGATGGCAGATAAAGCTCTTCTGAACAAAAGTTGTTTCCAGGTTCAGGTTTGTACCACATGTAATATTTTACACTTAATCAGTCCCTTCAATACACTTCTGCTCCAGAGAGATGTGGAAAGCCGTTAACTTTTTACAGCCTATGAGCACCAGAGCATAAATACTTTCCTAATGCTAGATACATTGTTTAGTTCTCTTGAATGGAACACGTACATATAAATTCCATGTTATGTCAGAAAGTACTATTCTAGTGCTGTGAAAAGACACTTTGGAGGAAAATTATTACACATGTTAAACATTCCAATTTAGGCATAATTAAATTAATTAAAATTATAAGCTGCACTTTTGGCATCTCCAAACTTACAGATTTTTTTCAATGCCCCATAGGGCTGCAAACTAAAATCGACAAGTCCGGGGTGACCCCTTAGATTTCGTTCTTTGAAGCGGCACAATTGGGGGAGGGGGATTGTTACTGTGTTTTTGAAAATAGGATAGTGAAATGTTCATTTAAATGTGAGGTGTTGATTTGGATTCATCTTTGCACACTGATTTAGTTTCTTGCCACTCTCATCAGTGTTAAAAAAAAAAAAAATTTTTTTTAAATTTTTAGATATTCCTCGACTTCTTCCGGTAGCTAGTAAAAAGTCAGCCAAAGCCTTTGCCAGCTACTACTATATGTCTAGAAAAGTCATTATTGTACATGTCAGTGAAAGGAATGTGAGAAGTCTGAAGGGAGCGCAGCTTATCTGGGTGTGTCTGCCCTCCACATCTGAAAGATGTCACACCTGTATCCAGGTGAGAGTGGCCCTTTGACAAGAGATGGGAATGACAGTGTTTTCCTGCACAGCAGCAGCTACTGGTTCTGAACACATTCCATCTAACTACAAGGTGGCTTGATGATATCCAAACAAACATTTCAACTGGCATAAACATTAATAGTCGTACTAGAGTAACCTGCAGTTAATGAAATAGACTATAATTGCCACTGAAGATAAATATACACCCAAAAGAATGGGGTGTGTTTGGATTGAGGGCCAAGAATGTGAAAATAACTAACTTACGCAATTCCTAACTTTCTTTAGAAAAGCAATCCTTACCAGCATTAACACAATGAGCCTGACAAATGATTTGTATTTTCCCAGTGACTTTATATATGGTTCTAAATTTATCGTTTGACATGAGGGAGGATGACGGTTACACTAAACGATGGATTTAGTTATATAGGTAATTTAGCTGACTTGTTCCAGACTCCAAAGTGATAGACTGTTACTGCAAGTTTATTTACAGGCAGCTCAATGGATTATGCTGTATAAAAAAGGAAACTTAATGATAGTGTTGATAATCTGAAGTCTAATGAACTGATTTCACATGGTGAAATGATTCGGGAAAACTACCGCTGACGACTTTTCGGACCGTAAACAATCTATACACCTTGCAAGGTGATCCTCAAAGGACGTTATCAGGATTGTGCAATGTAATGTGTGCAGACAGTTCACGGCACTTCCTAAGATAACAAATCATTAGGCTGTGTCTGGCATACCCAAAACAAATATTGATTCATGTCACTACAAATTTTTGCCAAAACACATGTCTGAAGGAAACTGCTTCCCTTCACATAATGTTTTACAAAGGCTGTACATGTCCCAGCTAATGCAGGCACATGGACTGATGGAAAGGCAAACAATTATTTATTTTGTTGTTGAAAACTTTTTAAGGACACGGACAGAAAAATCACCTGGAGAAATGAAAGGTAGCCACTTGTATCTATCATTTATTTTGAAATCATTTTTTTAAGTCTTTAGAAATGAATTAACTGCATAGTACAGAATGTACCGTTCCATATAAATACAATTGGCACAGATGCTTTAAGTTCCATAAACAATGCAGAGGATTCATGACGAAGCAGAATAATGAACCCTTGAATGAATTACTGCACTCAGGATGTTTGTTGTAATTAATGTTTTTTTTTTTAATCCAGATTATGATGGAACGTGAAGGCTGGTATACAACCATCTATATTGTATAAATGCGGTGACTACTCTGATTAGTTACCGTATATGTTGTCTGAAAGGGTGTGGGCATGTGTGCCAACTTCCTATTTTCATGTTCAGCTACAGTGGAAATGAAGTATTAGGCAAACCAGCAGAGGGTGCTGGTTCTGAGATTGGTCAGGAAAAGTTACGCATCTTGTCAAGTGCATGTATTTAAAGGTCTGTTTGTTTTTTCCCTTCCTTGTAGTGTGGATGCATGTAACTTTCTCCCACTCTGCTTGTTATTCCCTGTCGGCTTGCTATTAGCTTCTGTAATGTGTGTGTATATAATAATCTGACAAGTCTAGGTAAGGAAAGCCATCTCCTAGGGCAGACAGTGACACAGTCCAACTGTATGGGCAGTAATCGCAGGACAGGCCTACTAACAAATCCTTGGCCTGTGAGGCTTCTAACTTCGCATTTTTGTGTGCTTTCCTCTAGGGATGGACATCAGAAACTCGGCATCTAATAATTCCTGGGTTTCTGACATCAAATCCAGTGATGCAATGGATACTAGCTATTGCATCACAACCATTCTGTGGTATAGCCAGCAATGGTTTTACTATGTGCAGAAGCTCAGAGCTTCGCATATGCGCACATTAGCTGAGCTGCGGATACCACTTCCTGGTGTCCGCAGCTGCACAGAAGCAGCTAGCCATTGGACGGACAACAGAAAGCTGCCTCCGATGGCTGGCAATCATGGAAAAAGTATTTCAAACTAATCGGGGACATCAATGGTTGCTAGCCAATGGCTTCTGATGTCCATCCCTCCTTCTTTTCTCGGAAATGGCCAAGATCACACACAGTAAAGCTAGCTACACACTAAGAAACTTGACGGTTTTTTGGAAAATTGAAAGCCCCAATATCTGTGCAACACATTATGCAGTTTTTCCATAGAAGCTACCGATTTTTCACCACACCACACTGATTTTGGATATGCCCACCCACAACGATGATAACAATGGGCAGGATGCATGACACACCGCACTCTGGATGTGGTGCATCCCGTCGGTCTTCGCATGCATGCCGGCGTTGGTAACGCCGGTATACATGGCGATAACCCCAAAGGACCGCTCTCTCGTTATCGTTCAATTGTTGCGATGGATGGACTTCTAAGTCTAAGACCCAGAAGCCTGTCCAGCGTCCTTCTGCGCATGGAGGTGGTGGGAGGGATCCAATTGGATTCCTCTCACAGCACTCTGCGGAAAGAAGCCCAGAGGCTCCTATAGAGTGAGGCCATCATGAAGATGGCGTTAGCCACCGCAACCAAGCCCCAGAGTGCATCGCATTCTGGTGCTTGGTGCATATGAGAAAAGCTGTCAATTTCAAATTTTCGGGGTTTGACCGCATTTCTCACCTTGCTGAATCCTGCCCATCGACAGGAGGACATAGGGAATATGGGCAGATTATGGAGAATGCACACACACTGCTCGATATCGGGAATTTGAGGCTGCGATTTTCGTTCTTGACCGACAGATCAGATAATGGAAGGAATGCGTCTGTGGATGTTTTCTAACCGTTTTATCGGTGAAATGGGGAAACGATCGTTCATTCACACTATACAATAAATCAGGCCGATATAAAGATTATTTGCAATCGGCCCAATAACTATAGTGTGTAGGTAGCTTAACAGTCATGGTAAGCAAGTTCTAGAGCTGCATAACAATATGCACAGGGGAAGACACTAGCCAGTCAACTAAAACCAGTCTAACAGAATAGAGCCTATCCACTCTCCTTCATTTTCTCCAGGAACCCTGTAAACCAGCTCTTATTTGAGATGAATATGGGGGGAAGACCACATTCAAATTTCCAAATTGGAATACCGTGGAGTTTTAAAAGACACAATGCAAATTTAGGATGAATATACTATTATTCAGTTTCCCAGTCAGTGCTTCTCTCAAAATTGCAAAAACTAGGAAGTGAGTAATCAAAGGTCCACCTTATGACGACTATCAGTAGAGGTTTAATATTTAAACCCAAATGTGGTGACTCAAAATCCCAGCAACAATGCCAGAAACACAGTGGGTAGGAGAGTGTGTGAGTTCAAATTCCATTAAATGAAAATAACCTGATCAGTGGATCATACAAAATATTTAGCATGGTTGTAGGTAAATACTTACTGCATCCAGTGTATTGATTGGTGGCAGACTACTCTCTAGCAAGCTGTAACACAACTCATAAAGAAAATGGTCCCGTTTCAGGTGTGTGGAGAAGGGGATTCTACTGTCTTCCTAAAAAAAAAAAAATAAACCGAAGCGGAGACCTAATATTTCTGGAAACCATTTATTGGAACATAATCTCCTTCTTAACAGAACTAGGAAAATCAGTTACATCTTCCATGAAAAAAAAACTACTACTTTAGGGATTCTAGACTCGTCTAAAGACTTTGGCCCTTATTCAGAGGCGGTCGCAAGAAGCGACCGCTTGCTCTGAATTAGGGCGGCTGCTTGAATTTTCTAGTGTGGCCCCCTGGTCGCTAGCTAAGATGTGGGTTACCACCCACAGCTTTAGCAACCGACCAGGTTGATGGTCGCGATGGTCAAGACATCGGGGCTTGCGACGAGACCCTACGGTTGGGTCTCGGCAACCGCAAGCCTCAGGGAGCTTCCTGCTCTGATCGAGCAGGAAGCTCCCCACTGACATCACTGCTGATGTCAGTGCGGCCGCCCACAAAACGGCAGGCGTTCCTAAAGGAACGCCTCCATTTGTGAAGCCACTCCCCTGCCACGTCTACAAAAGGGGGCGAGCTGTCACTCAACATCGACAGCCGCCCCTTTTGTAGAGAGCTCCGGAGCAAGAGAATTTCTCTCTCGCTCCAGGGCTTGCACACGCGCAGTGCGGCCGCTGCGTGTGCGCAGGGCCTAAACATCAACCAGGTTGCGAGCGCTCTGCGCTTGCGACCGGGTCTGAATGAGGGCCTTTGTTTCTTCTTTTTTTTTTTTTTTTAATCAGGGCAAAAATACTTTAGGAGTCATTTGCAGATTTGAATATTCCACACAATCCTCTAGGAAAATAAAGTCAATATTAAGCAGTCTGTATTTATCACCATAATTCCAAACCACCAGGAAAATTGGAAAGGGGAATAGTACCCCAGGGAAATAACAGAGAGATCACTCCAGTAGTAAAATAGTTTAATGGAGTGATGGAAAACAATTTAAAATCAAAATACCTAATTTCCCTGTGTAGTGACGGCCATGATAGATCTTACAAAGGATGTAAAGACCAACAACATGGTTGCATATCTAAGGAATATGTATTGAGTGGAGAACGAATTTATAAACGATCATCAAATTCTAGGCTTTCAAATAACTGATCCTTGCATCCTTCCAGCTGGACTAGGCTTGATCTCTATGGAGCTCAAAACATTACCAAAAAATTTTTGAATAGAAGGCAATAGAAATCCTTTTGACTCAATTCCTCAGATTCCTCACTTTAAGATTGGCCTTACATTTGTATCTAGCGGAACTTCAGGCCTTCTAAACATGATGTTTTGATTCTAGGAAACCAAAAAACATTTTTGTACTATATTCTTAAAAGATTTTTCTTTTTTTCAGTTTTATGGAGCACAAAAAATAGTATCACCATCTATTTTTTACTAACACCAAAACAGGAGATATCTGGCCCCATTACTCAGCAGTATCAAATAATTGCAAGGTACCATGTTGTGCACTGTGATCTCCATAAATAATTTAGAAGAAACATAAATGCTTTGAATTTGAATAGGAAGTTCCCCATCCTGACTTTATACTCATGGACACCCTCATTTGAAAGAGGGGACTCTGTTCATTTAAATGATGTGGACTCTTAAGGTGCATACACACGTAACGATTTTTTGAACGACTTAACTATAACGACATCGTTATCGTTCAATTGTTGAAAAAATCGTTCAGTTTCTGAGTTATAACGAACAATTATCGTTCATGCACGTTCCTGTTTGTAGTTCATTCTGACTGACCAACTGAACGATTTTCATTAAGGGAAGTTACAAAAATCGTTTGTAGTTCAAAAAATCTGACAGATGATCTGACAGAAAATCGTTCATAAAATTGTTGGTAACAAAATTGTTGTGTGAGTGTGTGTACACATCTTAAGTAGTACTTGTTTGTTGATCATTTGCTCATCAGATCATAACAACTAAAATTACTAAAACAGTAGAAGAGCTAGGAGATGACACAACACTAAAAGTGCCCCCTCCCCCCCAAAGATTACCAGACAAAAACAGAGTCCAAGCATTTAAGAAGTCCGGAGAAGGGGGGATTACAATGGACAGATCTACCTAAATTTGCTTTAATAAACTCAGAGGTCCCCTCATTTAATGGTTGTATAGTTTGCAAAATTTCTTGTTATTCTTAAGCATTTTATTTGAGATTGTGCAAACTAACAAAACATATAATGCATACTTGAGAGCATATTTTATTATGAAAATATAAGAAAAAATCCTACTTTTGAACTTTTTTGGAAAGGTCGGTGGTGTTTACAGAAAAATAAAATACTCACCTTTGCTTTTAGTTTTCTGTTTTTCAGCTTTGGAAAAGAAAATCCACTTTTTTGAGGCACATATAAGTAGATTTTCTTTGCCATTGCAGGAGATATAAGCAAACAAGTAAGTATTTTTTTCGGAAAATTCAAGGTCTTCTGAAAGAAGATTAAAAAAAAACTCAAATGAGGTATAATTTGTTTGGGTTCTGCATTAACTAATCCAAGATATTGATGTTGGAATATGACCAGACTAAAATGTGTCAAAATAGGCTTTTGGCTGTGAGCACTCCCAAGTTCATTTAGCAAAATTTCAATGTGGGTGCCAGCATAGACATAGGTAGTTTATGCAAAAAAAAAAAAGGTACCGTAACTATTAAACTCAAGTGCAACAAATCAGATCTCTGTAATGCTTGATTAAGCTCTGTGCGACCCAAAAAGTTGTATTATGTAAATAAACTTAAGTTTTTGCAGTTGCCTCTTTTAGAATGCCGTTCTTTTTACATTAAATATATATACAGTATATACAATAAATGTGTGTGTGTGTATGTATGCATATATATATATTGTGACACAGTTAGGTTAGGGGGTCCCTCTCCTGGGTAGAGGACTCCTTCCTTACACACACACACACAGCAGCAGGGAAGCAGCACACCAGTCTGGATGCAAGTACAAGCTGGTCGGCGCCAGTCTTTATTGTGCAATGTCAGAAATAACACAAAGAAAACATAAACGTAAATCCTAGCCCTGTCGGGGCACTAACTTCACAGGTAGTTCCCTCACTACCAGAACCTGGCAGGGCCTAATGCCCTCACCAGCAACAAAAGCACAGCACAACACTTAGTTAGGTTTTCAAGTGTCTCTGAGCAAACTCCCTGTCTGCTCTCCCAGGTGAGACAATCAGCCCTCAACACACTAGGCTTATATTGGCCACCCTCAGGTGGGAACCCAATCAAGCCTGTTACCAGGCTCCGAGAACCAAAACCTGGAGTGGCCGTGGGTGGAGCCCTCCCTCTCCTCTCACCCACAACCCCCAGGTCCCAAACCGGCTTTTCAAAAAGCCGAAACTCAAGCCTGCTACACTGCAGACTTTCTCCTGGGGATTTTAAACACATAGGACAGGAATCTGGGATAAATGTCCCTGCCACAGACCACTTTACCAGTGATCCTATCACAATATATATATATATATATATATATATATATATATATAGCAGGGGAGAAGGTTGAAGTATACAATGCATTTTTGCCACACTGCGCGTGCGCAAGCCCCGGAGCGAGAGAGAAATTCTCTCGATCCGGAGCTCTCTACAAAAGGGGCGGCTGTCGATGTTGATTGACAGCTTGCCCCGTTTTGTGGGCGGGGCGGGGTGGCTACACAAACGGAGGCGTTCCTGATGGAAGCTTCCTGCTCGATCAGAGCAGGAAGCTCCCTGGGGCTTGTGGATGCCGAGACTCAACCTTAGGGTCTCGTCGCAAGCTCCGATAGTCGCGATGGTCTTGACCATCAACCTGGTCGGTCGCTAAAGCTGTGGGTGGTAACGCTTAGCTAGCGACCAGGAGGCCGCACTAAAAAATACTAGTGGCTGCCCTCATTCAGGGCGAGCGGTCGCGTTTTGCGACCGCCTCTGAATGAGGGCCGTTGTGTGTGCTATATAAATCACTAGTGATACCTAAATAAAAGCATATGCACAGACACTTCCTATAATATATTGCTCCATTTTGGATCTAAAGTGTTAAAGTGATTCAGGTCTGTGTTGTGGACAACTGCATCAGAAAATACAACAGCCGTGATTTGCACCACCTCCCTTCTAGTATTTTTCTTCTCAGATTACTTTAAAAATTATTTGGAGCACGGCATGATGCTTGCTATGTCTATAGGGGTGAGGGGTTTGCATTGAAAATGTCAACTCTTAGGTGGTCCTGAGTGTGTTTCATATTTTGACTTTCAGCACATGCTCAAACTTGGAGAGTTCATGGCTTGACTTTGTCCATGGCTGTTGAGAGTTTAGGCACTAAGTATTACATATTGGAAGCAAACTGTATTGCTAGGTGGACATTCATAGGATACTAATGCATTGAAATTAAAGATGGCATTTCATCATTTTCCCCTTCCTGAGAGGCAAGAAATATATCTCCTTAAGAGATGTTACGTCTGCTCAGTGTTGCTACAGGTTGCAGACTTTGGCATTCATTCCATCTGTGTGGTTCAGGTTCAGACTTTAATTAAATGTACACCCTGAACCAGAATAAATCTGATTTTTTTTTGGCACTGAAAGACAACTTGCTTTTCTCAACACATCTTTGGCACCTGAAATATCCTTTCTCCTCTCACCTCTGCTTTTCCGGACTACTTTAGCTAAAGCCTCACAACTATACAAGGAGGCATTAACATCTCCACATCACCTTTCTGTAATAAGCCTCTATGTTCCCTATCCAATTTTTTTTTTTTCATGGATCATATGTATTTTTAATGATCGCTTTACAACTTTCTCAAATATTCACATAATAGTTCTTACACCTTGACCTAATTTCAAATTCTGACTATTTGATGAAAGCAAATTCCATTTGGACACCACAAAAAAAATAAAAGAAAAACAAGATCTCCGTGGTAATGGTTGTGCTCGTTCGTGGAGGTAAATGGTGGAAGTTCATAGTTTTGGTGTGATATCGCACGACAGCAATGCTGGATTGCCATTCAGTAATAGCAGAAAATTATCTCAATAATTCCCTTCGTGGCACCCTAAATTATTTATGATGTATGCAAATGAGCTGATCAAAAACAACGATCATTTTTGGACATGCTTCAAGATCTAGATGGCAGATTGTAGATTGATGCTAATGAAGTCTGGAAGCAATTGTGAAGTAGTACAGGTAATACAAAACAAGTTTAATTAGTATCAGGTACATTACGGTTATTATAGTTGACATGAATCCTGACCCCTCCCACCAATGTCTGAAATCCGTTCCTGTGATCTCATGGAAGACATTTGCAACTTTCAAAAACATGAGAAATGGATAACGACTAGTAAATATAGCAGTAACTGGGAAGTATATGAAAAAGGAGGATAATGGACAGTCCTAGGTGTGGCTCAAGTTAGAGTACTGTGTTTGGTTTTGATACACTGCCAGATCTTGCTGTTGGTATTTTACTGATGGAATATACTCTGATGCGTGATCTACAGTAAGATTCTATTAAAGTCGGAGAACACTCCTGAATCTGGAGGTATAGCTTTCAGTTCCTGATTGTAGATTTATACAGAGTAGGGTTAGTAGAAGAGCAGAGTATAGTGGGATTACATGGGGAATAGCAGGGTGTGCATTCTCCTTTTGTATGGGGTGCCATAGGCTAGGACCATCTCATTGTTGGGTCTAGAGGACTTCTTTGTACTGTAGCTGTCTTGTCATACCCACATGGGGTTTGCATGTGGACTCTCTGACCAGGGCAAGGTTGAGGTGTGCTGTTTTGTTTGTACATAGTATGTGTTAGTGCATCTTGTACCTAGGTTTCAGCTTTCTGCTGTCACTGGTGCTTTGTTGTAGGGATCATGATCCTGATACACCTAGATAAGAGCCGCTGAGGGCAGACCATCTCATGATGTGCTGTATTTCTTACGTTAAGTAGTGCTGCACATATATATCAATGCCATCATGCAAACATTTTTTGGTACTTTGCTGTTAAAGGGACTATCTATTAATGCAAAGTGTTTGTATGATTTTTATTTTTTCATCACGCTATTAATTATGTTTGCGGAAGTACCCTGCCTGTGTTGTTCTTCCGCTTGGTAAAGAGGCTTCCGTTGATCTCCACGATTAGTCCTGGGGGACCCGATTTTTGGCTGGAGGACCCTCAGGTAGTTGTTCCAGTCCCACACCGTCTGTGTCAATTCATGGATGTCAGTTGTTCTGACAAGCAATAGGTGAAGCGGAGAGCACTGACCAGGGGGATGCAGACCAGTTCCCCACTCACAGGTTGACTGCAGTGTGACATTTTTTAAGGTTGCACTTCCAGAAAATGTTTGTCCCAAAGTATAACTCAGCCGCATGTAGGTTTGGGCACATCTTGACGCTGCTCAAAATACCCTCCTTCTGGAGAAAAGCCACAGCTTCCCACTCCATCTGGGACAAATCCCACATTTTGATCATCCTTTCCTTCTAGTAACAACCACAGCTCAAAAAAGAACTACAGTACAAGAGAGCAATCATTACCAGCAAAACTACCGCAATAATTGATCTCAAAGTTCCAATTTTCAGTTAAAAAAGCTAAGGGGGCTGAGCTAGGTAACACAACGGATTGTCATTTTCCTGTCCCAGGAAAAAGAACAGGGGAGATTTACGAAGCAGCTGGCAACGGGCATTGTCAGGACCTGCTTCGCCCATTTAGCGCAGCGAAGCGGGTCCCTTCATCGGCGGCATGTATTATTAACTTAGTTGGCAAAAAAGAAGAGTGTTAACTCACCACTCTGGCGAATGGCACTCTCCCTCTTTCGGCTTCTGACTGGCGCTGTGTTTCTTGAGTCTAAATGACATGTAATGGTGACGTTATGTAACCGACCAGAAAGTGGCATATCTATAATGGGTACAGGGTGCACACGGGATCCTGGGTCAAAGGGGGCCCATACTGCACCCGTTTAGAATACTTACCTTTCCAGAGTTCCGCAAGTCTTGCTTAGCGTTCTCTAGAAGATGGCAGCAGTTCATGTAATATAATCGTTGGCAGAAGTCATCAGCCAGCCAGAGTTTACGTTCTGAGCTCTGCCATGCTGTTGGATAAATTTCCCTGAACCGACGTTACATTCATTTTGTCTTCTTGAATTGTGTTGTCAACCAGAGTTGAGTGGGCACAGGACAGGCTTTAGCCACACATAGTAATCACAAAAGTAACCCTGGCGTCTAGTGAAAACCTTTGTTGGGTTTACAATTTGATGCTCCAGCTGCCACCTTCAAAAATGGTGGCACCTTCTTGAATTGTGTTGTCAACCAGAGTTGAGTGGGCACAGGACAGGCTTTAGCCACACATAGTAATCACAAAAGTAACCCTGACGTCTAGTGAAAACCTTTGTTGGGTTTACAATTTGATTCTCCAGCTGCCACCTTCAAAAATGAAGATTGCCGGTCTCCAATACAAGAAATAGCTAAACCAAAAAAGTATTTGCAGTGGCGCTTACAGTGTCATAAATTGCACATAAACAACACATAAATTCTAAATACATTTATTAAAATACCAAACAAATAAGCTCCCGGAGGTATAAATCATATATAATTCACATATTAATCAATTAAATTCCAGAGCATATAGACTATATTCTTATTAGTTATAAAGCAATACACTCTAAATACTAGACACAATGTTACTGTACTTAAATAAAAAGGAAACAATATAAAATTGCAATATCAGATGGTAACTTAGTATTCAGTCCTCCTTATATATCACAGAAAATTAGTTGTAGTAAGTCATCAACATTTGTGAGGTAGGGAGAGTCACAGTTCAGCTGGAATATTTATCCTTATGTTGATTAGATGTATATAGCTGGATAAATTTGTAGGAGAAAATCCTTTACTACTCCACAGGCAGGATCTCCATTCAGCTGTACTGGTAACGTTCCAGCAAAGTTAAGTTGCCAATCGCTCTTAGCATGGACCGGCTTTTAGGAGACCCACAGCTTAGCGAGCGGCCAGGAGGCCGTTGTTTTTAAAAAAAAAAGTGGCCGCCCTGATTCAGAGTGAGTGCTCGCTTTTTGCGAGCGGCTCTGAACAAGGGCCTTGGGGCCTGATCCAGAGCCGGACGCTCTGAATTAGTGCCCTCCTCTTTTTTAGAGCGGCCTCCTGGCCGCTCGCATAGTTGTGGGTGACCACCCACAGCTATAGCGAGCGGCCAAAAAGATGGTCGTGATGGTCAAGACCATCGCGACCATCGGGTTTGCGACGAGACCCTTGTGGTAGGGTCTCATCTGCCGCAAGCCCTGGAGTGCTTTTGGCTCTATCAGAGCCGAGAGCACTCCCACTGACATCACTTGTGATGTCAGTGGGGCCGGCCCCAGACGGTAGGCGTTCCCATGGGAACGCCTCCGTCTGGCCAGCCATGCCCCTGACCAAAGGGGGCGTGCTGTCACTCACCATCGACAGCACGCCCCCTTAGTAGTGAGACCCGGAGCGACGGCTTGGCCATCGCTATCCGAGTCTCGCGCATGCGCACGATGGAGCCGGCTCCCTCGTGCGCATGCGCCCTGGGCCAACATCGACCCACTTGCGAGCGCTCAGCGCTCTCGAGCGGGTCTGAATCAGGCCCTTAGTCTCTTATAAAGGAGTTTGCTTTATTAGATCTGGTGTCTATAATTATACTTAATTAGTGTCTCACACTTTTGGTTACTAGAATTAGAGGAACAAAATGCAAATACTTAAGACTCTTAACATTTCTTCAGAAAGAAATAAACAAATATACAAATACTACAGATATATAATTATTTAAATGTATATGTTATTTATGATACTCTAAGCGCCACTGCAAATACTTTTTTGGGTTAGCCACACAGTTCTCTGCCATGCTTTTAAGTCACAGCTAAAGTGTATTAACATCATCCTCTGTATCAAGAAGCAGCATCATATAGAGGCTTCTGCAGGATGGGAATGATTGGTTTCAACTGTAACCGAATGACCATAAATCAAATGTGAATTGCAGCAAACATCCAGTTTAACAAAGCATGCCTGGATTTGGTGTCAGAGACCTGGAGGCAGGGGCGTGTTCAGAGAGGAGGGGGCGCGCGTTCAGACTCAGTGCGGGGCCCCCTTACCTGCGGCGGTCCCTCAGTGCACTGTAGATTCTGGCTTAGTGTCAGAATCTACTGTGCATGAGCGGGTCTCCGGGAAAATCGCCCCCGCGCCGCTTTCTCGGGGACACTAGTATTGCGCTTGCACAGGTCACTGGGAAAATGGGCGCCGCTATTTTCCAAGTGATTTTGCTGTTCTGCATCGGCTCAGCACTGCAAAGCAGCATTACAATGAGGTAAGTATAAAACTATGGGTGCAGGGTTGTGCGGTGTGGGCCCCCCTTGACCCAGGGGCCCATGTGCCCCACACACTCTACACCTATTATAGATATGCCCCTGCCTGGAGGGAAAAGCATGTGGCTGGCCTTGTTGAAGAGACACTGGACCTCATTCAGAGCCGGTCGCACAGAGCGTGCGGCCGGTCTGAATGAGGGGAGGACGTCTTGAATTTTCAAGACGTCCTCCTTTGCGGTGGTAAGGCTGTGGGTTAACACCCACAGCCTTACGACCGCCTAAGGTGATGGTCGCGATGGTCAAGACCATCGCGACCATCGGGGCTTACGACGAGACCCTAGGGTAGCCCCTAGTGATGTCAGTGGGGCCGCCCCCAAACGGTAGGCGTTCCCATTTGGGCTGCCACCCCTCGGCCCGCCTTCCAAACGGGGCGAGCTGTCAATCAACATCGACAGCTCGCCCCCTTTGGATCGAGACCCGCTACGACCCGCGCTGTCGGTCATAGCGGGTCTCACGCATGTGCACGACGGCACCGGCGCCGTCGTGCGCATGCTCTGTGGGGGGCCATCGACCCGGTCTGATCGCATCAGCGCTAATGACCGGGTCTGAATGACCCCCACAGTACCTAGCTTGTGTAATGATGCATCTGCAGAAAACATAACCGGTTGTCGGGCATTGACGTATCTAGAGCAGGGAGGTTTCTTTAACATGTTTTGAGTGTTACGATCATTGCACCGTAATGATCCCGCCAATACCATAGGGTTACTCAGAAGATAGATTATCAAAGGATCTGCTGCCCATGCTGCATCTTTGTACGCAGCCACTTGGATTTATGATGCCACCTGTGGGCATCTCCATACAAATACCAGTTGCTGCAACAATTACTTATTTTCTCACAGCCGCTGCATGCAGAGACACAGCAGCTGTGGCATATGCGCTCATCCTTGAATCGGGCCCTTTGTTAGGTTCTTGTTTTGAATCTCCACCTGATTTGACTTTTTATGGCTGTTTCCCCATGGGTCATGTGCTAGTCTAGCTACTTGCTTGCGCTTAGACCTGCAGCATTTGGCATAGTGGTTCCATTGGTTGCATGCATTGTATCGCTTGTTAAGGGTTCCACTTTTCTGCACTTCAGGCTGGTGGTGTTCTGTACCGTTCTAACTTTGTATCTACGAGGGTGGTGTCTACTGGATATCTGTATACTTTTGCTTCTTTAACTCTTGCATTTCTTTCTGACTGCTGTTACATGTGTGAATTGCAGTCTCAAAGGCTAACACCTTTTCCTGCAGTAACTGTGTGTGGACAGTATCATTATGTACACTGTTTTGCTATAAACTTGAATGTGAATGCATAAGTGGTTAGGGTGTTAGAAGTATGCCTGTCCATTATGACATTTTTAACTGGTAAATATATTTTCTCAAACTTATGAGAGAATCCCGGAGTCTTCCCAATCTTCCTGGTTCTTTTAAACAAACATCAGAACTGTCAGCTGCCTCCACGTTTGCTATTCTCTTGAATTTCCACCAACTGTTGGCAATATTTTCATCAATAACCAGTGGATTTATGTGGTGTAGAACTTAAGTTGCATTTTCCCACTGATGGTAAATATGTTTAATTAGTAGCAGGTACATCACAGTTATGTGCAAAGAAGGAGTTAGGTGCATGTCAAGGAAATGTGATTTGCTCAGGTGTGGAGTATGGAGCCAGCACCTGAAATCATGGAATCCTTCAACTGAATTCCTAGTCTAATGGTGCGTACACACTGGGCGATTAAAGTGGACGACTGAACGATAACGATATCGTTATCGTTCAGTCGTCCACTTTATCGTCCATTTTTAACACAAAAATGATGAACGATGACGACGACGCGCGTTCCCGCGGGTCGTTCATCATCCTCGTTCATCGGGCTGACATGCAGGCCAACCTGACGACCTCGTCAGGTTGCTGCATGTCAGGGAATGGGTGAGAGAGCCCGGCGCTGAACGATATCGCTAATGATATCGTTCAGCGGCTGTGCTCAATGTCATGAACGACATTGAGCACAGCCTGCCGGGGACACACTAGACGATATCGCTCAGGGAGCATATCCTCTAGTGTGTATGCACTATAAGTCATGTAGTGTAAAGCGGGGTGGTCTCTGCACTTCTCCAACCATGATAGATTACAATTTAAGGCTCATCCACACTAGACGATGAGCTGTATGACCGATATTGGAGAAACATTTCCCTTGAACTTTCTGTAGTGCAGGACAAACAATATTGGGTGTATACACTGACAGATATCTTTAAAGATATCTTTCAGTGAAGTCACTCATTCTACCACATCTCTGAACAGGCAATTCTTGAGAATATCGTCAGATTGGCCTGCATGTATGGACGACAAAAGACATTGTTAACCCGCGGGAGCACCCATCATTGGTCGTTCACTGCATACACACTGAACGATATGAACGATATATCGTAAAAAAAAAAAATATATATATATATATATATATATATATATAGCACACTGTAAGTGATGAAGAAATAGTTGCACTCACTATTCCATGGAGTAAATAATGATTTGGGTAATCTTATACTATTACCTGAATGATTAAGTAACTCTGATTTGGAGTCCTCCTAATTCTTGATCCTTGAGGTAGCTCAGGAGCTTGGAGGGGGTTACACATTGCAGAATGGATCAGAGGGCCTGATTCAGAGATGGATGGTATTGCACACAAGCAGCTGTGCAATCCTGTCCACCTAAAATGCTAATTCCGGATGAAGCGTCTGAAGAGAAGAAGCGCCTCCTGTCAGCATCTGCGATTCTAACTCTGCGGCCACCATTGCGATGGATCCCCGGCATTGACCACCGGAATAAGCCTCAGAGTACACATGCTGGCCAGCTTCTGGCTGCTTGTAAGGCCTGGAAGTCTTTGTCCATGGACCCTTGCCACAGCACTCCAAGAAAGCTGTGCGAGGTCATGTGCAGAACAGGTCCTGTGCAAGCGCAGACTCCCAAACAATGAAGATGTGCGCTAACCATTGGGTGCATCTCTGTAGCAGGCAGAGCTGAAAATGTTCAATGCATGTTCAGGGATGATACTTTCAAAGTCTTTAAAACATGTTGGACATTTATTTATAGTCCCAATGTTCATCGGTTTACTTTAGTAAGAAAGATTAAGATGTCCATTTGCTATGGTAAACCATATATACAATCCTTGAAAGTATGGAGATTATATAGTGTTTTTAGGAGACATACTCCAATAAATATGCAATTTGGATTCTAAAAACTGAAATGTTATTGATTAAAGAAGGTTTAAGAAATAATTTGGGGGAGGTAGAAAAATATTATTCCCCCCCATACATATAATACAGGTGTAAGGGTGAAATCATATAACTATTTTCTGATGAATCGGACGGAGGCCTGTGATACGCGTAGTACTTTATAAGAGGGCTTAACTTTTTTTCCCCGAATCCTCCTCTTATAGTATTTTCCTTAGGCCTGACCTGCTGATTAGAGCACACTCCAACTCTAATCTGACATCACTGTCCAAATATAAATATTTGAATTTGCAGCTTGATCCTAGTCTTTTCTTCGGTTTGCATATAGACACCCTGCCATCCAAACTGGGCTTGTTCTATAGAAACAAATCCTTTCTAATTCCCAGAAAGCGCATAGCACAGCTGACTCTAATGCCTTTTATAAACTATGGAGATGTTGTTTGTGGTATAGCCTAACAATTTCAACTTGGCAAGCTTGATACACTTTACAAGTCCATCTGCTGCTATGTCATTTGATGAAGAAATATTGTCATTGGCTGTGTAAGTACAAAACCCACCTTTGTGAAGCGTCATCAGATTTAGGCTGGTTGCTCTTAGAATGCAAGTGTAGTACTAGTTATAATTTGCTGTTTACTCTTCCAAAGGTTTTTGGACTATCTACCCCAAGGAACTCAACGGTTCTTAAATTCCTCAATAGTTCATAAATGACAGATTTAATATATTCATCCTGCTTTCTCTTACCAAGCTCAGTTTCTTTACACCTTACCTGAGTCACTTAATATTGCCACCTGTCTGTGCTCTCTCAAAACTTCTGTCACTCTGTTATATGAGCATGTTTGTGATTGTAATGCTCCACTCCGTCACTCTGTAACCAGGTCATAACTGTTTTTGATGATTCCAGGACTAGAGATGGACATCGATGATTGATGTTTACACATCTTTTGATAGTAGTGTTTTGGGGGGTTTTACCATTTGATGGTGGCATTACGATGTTTGCCCACATCGAATGGTAATGATTCAATGGTGTTCCGATGGTTAGCTTTATTTTGTATTTTTGTAATGTGACAAATTAAGTTTATCATGGCACACTGGCTGTTGTGCAGTCACAGTGAGGTGCTGTACGTGTGGCTTGCACAACTAGGCTGCTTCCTACTCAATGTGTGCTGCAGCTGGGAGGGCCAGGAAGCAGGACACAGACCCAGACTGCCCCTGTCCTCTTCTGCCCAGACTCCAGGAGACACGTTGCCCTCTAATCTAAGAGGCCAGGGGAGGGGCCGCAGGACTTATATCCACCTCCTTCCTGCACTGAGGACTGCTATGTTATGCAGCTGTCAGTCATTGGTGGGGGCGGTGTTTTCCTGTCCTGCTCAACCTCCACCAGTGACAGTCCAACTCCACCCACACTGGTGGGCCACGCTACGGAAGTATTGGGCGCATGCGCAAATTCGGCTAGGTGCGCAAACCATCGCAGTAGATTTATTTATTAACAGTTACTTATATAGCGCAACATATTTAATTGTGCTTCACAATTGGAAACATTAAAAGAACAAAACTGGGTAATAAAAGACAGACATAGATGTAGGAAGACCCTGCTCGCAAGCTTACAGCCTATAGAGAAATAAGCATTGATACACAAGAATAGGTGCTATATATTGCATTGTGGTCCAGCCAGATTGCAGAGTTTCTTAGTGGGCTGTATGATCCATTCACACAGGAATTTTGGCCAAAAGGTCAGGAGGATGTGAAAGAAAGACAATGTGTGAGGTTATGTGTGGACTGTGAGAGGGGATGTAATATATATGGAATCTATGAAGGTTATGTAAGTGGTTCTGGAATCTGATAAGCTTGTCTGAAGAGGTGAGGTTTCAGGTGAGCTTGAAGGTTTGGAGACTAAAGGAAAGTCTCTTCTGGAAGAGTATGCAGGATGGCATTCCACAGAGTGGGTGCAGCCCGAAAAAAGTCCTGTAACCGTGAATGGGAGCAAGTAATGCATTTGGATGAAAGACGCAGATCTTGTGCTGAGCGGAGAGGTCGGGTTGGGAGATCTTTTTAGATAAGTGAAGAGATGTATGTTGATATGGTTTGGTTAATAGCCTTATGTGTAAGTAAAAGTATTTTGTATTGAATATGGTAGAAAACCAGTTACCAATGGAGGGACTTACCATGTAGGATTTAGTTTAACCATTGTATTGCAACAATCGATGGCGGAAGGCCGTTCTACCATTCAATGACGGGCTTCCAATATCCATCCCTATCCAGGACATTCTTGAAATGAGGGCTGATTCTTATGGCCTTATTTTGAGTTGGGAGTAAAGCAAAAAAAAAAGAGCAAGTACAGTAACTTTATGCCTTGGTAAAATCATGTTGCAATACAAGAGGTGCAAATACATTTCTTTACTTTCTGCATACAGGGTAAATACTGGCTGCTTTTGCATGTGGTCCAAATATCCTGGACACCTTTATTTTTTCCACAGCAATGTAAATTTGAGTTTGGACACGCCTCTCTGCAATCTAAATTTCCTGGGTGAGCAGTCATCTTGGTGTGTGTTGTGATGCACAAGACTGAAGGCTGAGTCTAATCAACCATCTAAGGCATACTATATCAAAGTGCGACTGCACACACAAAAGACTCCGAAAACGTAATTAATTTTGAGGAAAAATTAGCATCCCTGTTTTGTTATAGGTTTTGCTGGATCCTGTTAGTTAGGGGGTTAAGGATTTAGAGGGAGTAGCTAAGGTCTGTCAGTCAAGAATAAACCAATGATAGCACAGCAAGGGGCAAGGCATCTCCCAATTCATATAAAAGGCCAAGCTGGAGCAGCCATCTTCCTCTTGGCAGTTTTGATTTCAAGCCTGACTAAGTACCACACCAATCTAAATACACTACTTTCTTTAACTTTCTATTTTCTTCTTTCAATTTTCTTTCTCTAATTCTCCCATCTATCCCTTTTACCAGCAGCTCTCCTATCCCTCATTATCCCCTCCTAGCAGTTTTCCTTGCTATCTTTACTTTATCCTAATTGTATCCAACCCCCCTCCTCCCTTCCCAATTCCACCTCTATTCATTGGCGCTTTTTCACTGCCCCATAATGTCCCGTCCCCGCAGAGCTGCACATCCCCCTGCCGCTTGATTGAGACATCTAGGCCTCTCTCAGCTGCCGCATCAGCGCAATCCAGGCGCAGCTCGCAGCAGCGCGATGCCGCACCCGGGACATCAGGTGCGCACGCTGGAGTTCCCAGCACTAGTGCTCGGTCGCCCATGCCCTCAGCACTAACAGCGTGGTTGGCTGGGGGCGCCACCGGCCGACAAGCATCCTCCCGCTCAGCCGCTACAACGGCATTAGCGGCAGCGCTGCTGCACGCTGGTCCCTCCCACCAGGCCCCGGCAGCCATTTCACAGACCGGGCAGCGCGCCAGGGTTGCTGGCACAAGGTGCAGCAGCCCATCCCCAGCACTTCAGGTCTCAGGAGCAGGGGGAATCAGTTCCCCCCCTGCTTTTTAGCAACAGGGGGTCACCTTCCCCAGTACATTCTAGGGCACCCAGTACCCCCATAGCAGTATATGCTGCCCCTTCCTCTCCAGCCAATTCACAGGTGGGCTCTTTTTACCCACACAGCGCAATTGCCCAGCGGCTCCAGAACCCACCCCCTTTACTACAGACAGGATGGTCCCCTTATTTTGCCAGCGCAGGGCAACACTACAATTTCCCCGTAATGGCCCCTCCTTACACCCCCACTCCATTGATGTTCTAGCAAGCCCCCCTGCAGTATGTTTTAAATGCCAGTTTGCCAGCACACGACCCCAGGGTGCAGGGGGCTGTGGGAATTTTGCAGCCCTATCAACAATTCCCCCACACCCCTGTGGTTTTACCCACTGTGGTCCCACCTATGCCAGCGGGCCCAGCACCAACACCACCCCCTCCGCCCAGCGGACAGTTGTCCCAACCCCCACCCATTACTTCTGGCCCACACCCGGTGGTCGACGCACCTCCACCTCCTTCTCACACTGCTGTTTTGAGCCCTCAGATTCCGGTTCCAGTGATTTCCGTGTCTCAGCAAGTCGAGGCGGTACGGAAGCAACGTTGCGTAAAGACGTGGTGTGCGCACCGTGCAACGAGGGACAGGTCTTATCCGGGCAATCGGCAGTGGCGGGACCGTCTTCTGCTGGAACTGGTGAGCATGCTGTGCGCAGCGCCCCCTCCACATCTTCTGATTCTTCCAATAGTTCTTCTAGTTCAGCGGGCAGGCCATGTAAATTTATGAAATACTTAGTGCAGAAGTTTAAAGGGAAAAAGGGTAGCCCAAAGAGAGCTAAGGTAGTGTCCGCCTCTAAAGTGCCAGACGCAGCTGGGGACATGTTCCATTGCGCAAATACGGCTATTCTTAGAGGCCTGCGGTCAAAGGTATGGGAAAGAATTAAAAGAGGCAAGTTTGTGGACATGTTTGCCATTACGGCAGACGATAAAACGGCATTGGATCAGATGAAGTCAGCAGGGGCAGGGCCCGAAGATCTTATACGAACTAGTTAACTGGCATGTATGTTTTTGCGGCATGTTATTTGGAAACCAGGCCAGGCGAGTACATGAACGTATTAAAGTACATGCAGTTAATACATGCAATGAATAACTCAGCTAAAGGAAACGCATGGCGTCACTACGACGAGAGCTTTAGGAAAAAGCAGGAAGGTCAGGATGTATTTCAATTCGGCTTCAAAGATGTTGAAGTCTGGCTGGAAGTTGCACAGCAAAATAAAGCGCCCACGAATACATACACGGCCAGGAAGCATCCTTTTCCACGGCGTTCTGACTCAGCAGGGGTCGGTCGCGGAAAATGCTATGCGTTCAATAATGCGCAATGCAGCAGAGGCGCAGGGTGTAAATATAGGCACATCTGCATGTTGTGCGGTAGTGGTCACCCGGCCAAGGATTGTCACCGCATTGGAAGTACCGGGGCAGGTCGGCGCAAAGAGCGGGAGAAACCACGCGGGTGTCCTAAGTAAGGCGTTATCACCTGTCAATTTAGTTGAGTTGGAGCAGTGGTTAGGCCGCTATCCTCTCAGGGTACAGGCGGCTTTCTTGAGCGATGGGTTTAGGAGCGGTTTTCGCCTGCCGTTAACTCGCAATCTGTGTGGTTTCCAAGAGAAACTTGCGGTCCGTACGGGAGCACACGTACGTAGCCTTGAGTAAAGTGACTGCTGAGGTACAGTTTGGCCGTATGTGTGGGCCCTTTCCCTCTCCGCCTATGAAGGAGCTATGCATCTCACCATTAGGGGTGGTTCCAAAGAAAGAGCAAAGCAAATTTCGTTTAATCCAGCATCTTTCTTAACCGGAAGGTGGGTCGGTTAACAATGCTTTAGATGCGGAAGATTGCAGCGTGAGGTATCAGTCATTCGAACAAGCCCTCAAGATAGTGCAAGGTTTCGGCAGGCGGGCACTTCCGGCAAAGGTAGATATTGAATCTGCCTTCAGACTGCTGCCCCTTCACCCCGATTCCTTTCAATATATGGGTTTTAAACTGGACAAGACAGTATTACATCGACAAATGTCTCCCAATGGGCTGTTCTATCACGTGCTTTTTTCGAGCGTTTTAGTTCCTTTTTGCAATGGTGCGTTCAGGCGGGTACGGGTCAAGGAGGTGTCACCCATTACCTGGGCGATTTTTTGTTAGTAGGCCCGGAACGTAGTTCGGTTTGCGGGGAATTACTATTTTCAGTGCAGGCATTGTTTACTGTACTAGGGGTTCCTATAGCTAAGGATATAAGAGAGGGCCCGACCACTCGTTTATCTTACCTCGGGATTGAGATCAATACAGTACGGGGTCTCTGCAGGTTGCCATTAGAGAAGGTTAGGAAGTTAGGAGGGCTTTTAGAGGTTTTTGTGCTGGCGAAAAAGATTTCGCTCAAGCAGATGCAATCTCTACTGGGCCTTTTGAATTTCACTTGCAGGGTAATACCTACGGGCAGGGTTTTTGTCGTCGTTTGGAGCGTTCCATAGCGGGGGTAACAAAATCTCACCACTTGGTGCGCATTTCACAAGACATGCGAGAGGACCTTCAAGTATGGCTTATTTTCCTGCAGGAATTTAATGGGGTGAGAATATGGCTTCCAGCGACGGTTGTATAATTACGATCTACAGTTATTTACTGATGCGTCGGGTTCGTTAGGATTTGGTGCATTCTTAGAGGGGGAATGGTGCGCAGAGCCTTGGCCAGAATCGTGGCTAAGACACTGTTTAACCGCGAACATGCTGCTATTGGAAATTTTTCCAATCGTGGTCTCTGTCGAGCTATGGTGCAGGAACAGTGGCAGAACTCCCGGAGACAATGGAGTCATTTGCCGCCGGGCGTCAGCCCTGAAGGGGGCACCTGGCTCCATTGTCCCCGGGAGCTGCATGGAGAAGGAGCGCCGCTGATCGGCGCTCCACCTCCATTGGTGTAACTACGGAGGGTGCAAAGGGTGCGGTCGCACCCCTGCACCCTCCATTTGCCGGGCGCCCGCTGAGTGTGTTACCAGCGGGCGCCCGGCTCCTATCCTCCTGCCTGTAGCCGGCGGATGGAGCTCCCTCCATCTTCCGGGTCCCGCACTGTACTATGGGAGTGACGTCATAACGTCACTCCCATAGTGCCGAGGAGCGGACACCGGGGACGGAGCTCAGGAGTGAGCTCCGTCTTCCGGGTCCCGCAGTGCACTATGGGAGTGACGTAATGACGTCACTCCCATAGTGCTGAGGAGCAGACACCAGGGATGGACGGCAGCAGCACTGGAGCGGGGATAAAGGTAAGTGTTTGTTTGTTTTTTTTTGTGTGTGTGTGCGCGCGGTGGGCGCCATCACTACTGGGGGCAACTACAGGGGCCTACTACTGGGGGCAACTACAGGGGCTCACTACTGGGGGCAACTACAGGGGCCTGCTACTGGGGACAACTACAGGGGCCTGCTACTGGGAGCAACTACTGGGGCCTGCTACTGGGGACAACTACAGGGGCCTGCTACTGGGGGCAACTACAGGGGCCTGCTACTGGGGGCAACTACAGGGGCCTACTACTGGGGGCAACTACAGGGGCCTAATACTTGGGGCAACTACAGGGGTTCACTACTGGGGGCAACTACAGGTGCCTACTACTGGGGGCAACACCAGGGACTCACTACTGGGGGCAACACCAGGGGCTCACTACTGGGGGCAACTACAGGGGCTCACTACTGGGGGTAACTACAGGGGACTCACTACTGGGTGCTCACTACTGGGGGCAACTACAGGAGCCTCACTACTGGGGGTAACTACAGGGGCCTCACTACTGGGGGTAACTACAGGGGCCTCACTACTGGGGGTAACTACAGGGGCCTCACTACTGGGGGTAACTACAGGGGCCTCACTACTGGGGGTAACTACAGGGGCCTCACTACTGGGGGCAACTACAGAGGCCTCACTACTGGGGGCAACTACAGGGGGCTCACTACTGGGGGCAACTACCGGGGGCTCACTACTGGATGTACTGCATAGGGGGACCATTACTGGGGAGCACTACATAGGCGGACCACTACTGGGGGCATTATATAAAAGGAACTGCTTAAGGGGGGCGGCGGCAGCTGGGGCTGGCATAGGTGCTGGGGGGTGGTACATTTTAGTTTGGGGGGGGGGGCACCAACATTTATCTTGCCTCCGGGCACCTGGGATGAAGTTACGCCACTGTGCAGGAAACTTGCGAATAGAAGTATTGTTTTCTGGTGTTGCGTTTGTTGAGACATTTGACCCTCTTGTGTTTGTGCAAGAATATCGAATTCCGAGCTCGCCATGTACCAGGCGTGGAAAACAACATTGCAGACGCTTTGTCTCGCTTTCAGTGAGATAGGTTTAAGTCTCTTGCTCCAGGTGCTAGTGAGTTTGGACTAACGTGTCCTTTGCATGTCTGGCAGATTGTCGAGCCGGCATCGAAGGCCTTGCATTGATGTCGCTGGCTCCAAGCACGCTGAGGACTTATTCAGCAGCTTGGAAAGATTGGCAGGGTATTCTGGCATCCGAGGGACAGGGAGGTAAGCAGATTCATGATTATATCTTGCAATTCGTATGGAATTGGCATGAGCAGGGTCGTTCCATGTCGGCTGCTCTGTCAAGCATCGCATATTTCTCTAAATTACACGGTGAAGCAGATCCCACAGAGTCATTTTTGCTAGTAAAAGTGATGAGGGGTTGGGCAAAGGAACAATTGGTGCCAGACGACGTGAGAAGACCTATCGATCCCTCCCTTTTGCGGGAGCTCATAATAGCGGTTTCAGGGGTAGCGTCAAACCAATACGAGACCATTCTTTTTAGTTTAGCTTTTTCGTTAGCTTATTTTGGCGCTTTTAGAATTGGGGAATTAGTGGCGACGAATGAGACATTTATATCATCAGGGCTGCTTTTTAGCAACATTGTGGTTAAAAAGGACCGTATTTTATGCCGCATCCACAAGTCTAAGACCGATCAATTAGCTAAAGGGAAATGGGTTTCTATCCCAGCGCACGTAGATCCCACCCTGAATCCAGTTAATTGGGCTGAGCGCTTTGGCAGCATGCGCCCCTCCGGTGGAGTCCAATGGCTAGTCCACGTGGATTGGACCCTGCTTTCCAAGTTTCAGTTTACAAAAGTTTTTCAGAATTGTTTGATTGCTGTAGACTTGCCTTTATATCAGTTTGGAACGCACTCGTTTAGGCTTGGGGCAGCGACTTGTGCAGCAGCGGCGGGTGCTTCCGTCGACTTGTTAAAGCAATTGGGTCGATGGAAATCCGCCGCGTACAAGACTTATTTGCGGGGGGATCAGCTGCATGCCTAACCGCGCTTCCAGCGAGTTTGTTGGGGAACCCAGAGGCCTTATGCCTACTACCGCTAGGGAGCTTGAGGGGGTTGTCAGATTTACCCTCACAGAGGTTTGCTGTTTTTCCCCCTCAAGATGGGTCACCCAGCTATTTGTTTCCTTCCTTGGTTAGGTTGTTCATAATGCTTACTGACTCTGACAGAATTAACCCTTCTTGCAGGTACATCTGGGATGGCTGAATGTCGGGTGTGGTTTATAGGCCATTCACACATTCACTCGGCCAGCAAGCACCCTTTAGCAATTCTGGCCCAAAAAACATTAGGTGTAGGCAAGGTGCAGTGGTTAGCAGTTAGGGGTATGCGATGGTCCGGCCTGTTAAGTGAGCTATGGTCAGCGGAAGCTAGGTTTGAAACCCCGGATTGGGTGGTAGTTCATTTAGGAGGTAACGATCTGGGTAATTGTAAGGGCATTGAGCTCATTCATACATTAAGGAACCATTGGCAGACAATAATGGAGAGATGGCCAAAGATGGTTCTGGTGTGGTCAGAAATGGTGCCAAGAAGGTTTTAGAGAGGGCCTCATGCAGGCGTGATTTTAAACAGGGTGAGAAGGAGGTCAACTCAGATATATCCAAGTTTGTCAATAAGAATGGGGGACGTGTGATTAAACATCCAAGTTTGCGTTTTGAAGAGGAGAGTTTTTACAGGTCAGATGGAGTGCACCTCACAGGTTTGGGCATGGAATGGTTACTTAAGGACCTTTTCGGTTTCCTGGAAACTTGAGCACAATTTTATAGTTGGGTGGCGGGGCTCGGCCGAGTTTGACCGAGCTTTGGCGGAAAGCGGTGCTCCTGGGCAGCCTATTTTAGCGTTAAGAGTGCCTGAATGGCATTTTCCGCTTGATAGCGGCAAGTTAGTCATTCCCCTAAAGGGGGGGCTAGGCCATCATCATAAGGTGGGGTCAAGGCTGAGCCAATTAGAAGGGAGTGGTACCATTTCAGGCCAGTTTACGCAGGGGCTGGGATCCGCCCACATTAATTAATTTAGTCAGACTTTTAATGGGCTGTGGCAGGAGCAGGGCTTTTGCTGCCACCGAGCTTTCAATTTACAATTCCAATCCGATTTAATACATTTTTGGCTGTGACCTCTTTAAATCCATATATGCCTCCGAGTGTTTATTTCTAGTTATTGGTTAAATGTAGAGCAAAACGTATGGCTAAAATAATGGGTGACATATAGTGATACATCTATCTTATAAATTAGTCACTGTTGTGACAAAATAGTTCTATGTGGAGATGATGTAGGGTGCAACAGGTTCAGATCAGGAGATAAAAATAGTTCAGAATAGGCTGTTTCATTTGAACAATTTTTAATGAAAAAACATTTCACTGGATAACTAAGTAAATAAAACATTTGAGCATTCAGAATAGGCTATTTAAACAGTTGAACATTAATGACTAATTCAGGGTGAAGGCTGGCATGTCTCCTCACTGTTTGCTTTGCTGGATATTGAAGTTACTGCTCAGGTAAGTCCTGCTCAAGTTCTTTGGTGAGGACTAATATCAGGTCTTTTGAGTTATAAAGTAATTTGAACATTTCTTGGATTTTTTTCTGTCAGAAATGTTTATTTGTCAGTGAGGCAGTGAGGTGCTGTTTTTTTGTGAGCAGTGGGGGTCATTCAGACCTGCTCGCGAGTGGCAAGACGATCGCAAGCGGGTCGATGTTCCCCACTGCGCATGATGGAGGGAGCTCCGTCGTGCGCATGCGCGAGACCCGGCGAGCGACGGGCTCACCATCGCTCCGGGTCTCGCACCAAAGGGGGCGTGCTGTCGATGTTGATTGACAGCACGCCCCCTTTGGTGGGCGTGCCGGGGGCGTGCCTGCCAGACGGAGGCGTTCCCATGGGAACGCCTACCATCTCAAGCCGGCCCCACTGACATCACTAGTGATGTCAGTGGTAGTGATTTTGGCTCTGATAGAGCCAAAATCACTCCAGGGCTGGCGGCAGCGAGACCCTACCGCAGGGTCTCGTCGCAGCTATGCGAGCGTCCATGAGAAAGCTCCAAAAAAAGGTAGGAGGGCCCCTGATTCAGAGCAAGCGCTCTGGTCAGAGCGTTCAGCTCTGAATCAGGCCCAGTGTCTCTGAGAGATGTTATTATTTACACTTGTGGAGTGATACAGCTGTGGCTTTGTGATCAGGTTCAAATAGCAGTGGCAAATTGGTCAGGCGTAAGGTGTGCGGTCGTTGGGAAATAATGGACGGTCATGTGATCTATAGTTCCAATTATGTTGGTTTTACCTCTCTCAATATACCTCACCATTTTAACAATGTGTATGTGTGTGTATATATATATAATATAATTTATTTTTATTTTTTTTTGTTCAGTCTAATAAAAAAAAACGTACAACTGCCTCTAAAATTGTTTTAATCAGTACCTTGGATAGGGGTTAAAGGACAGCACCATTCACTTTAGGGACCTCTAAAGTTGCTTTCTATAATTGCTCACCTTCACAAAATTGCCTGCACCATTTGTGCATCTTATTACATATTTTTATTAAATTATGATTTTGTGATTATAGTGGATGGCTATTGGCACTTTCACTAAGACAGACCGTACAGTGGTCCACACATTTTTAAAGAAGATGGGGCCAGCTCAGAATTGCATATAAGTCTGCCTCAATTACACTAGCAATGTGTGCACTGAGTTAAATGTGGATGTTCGCTTGTTTGTAGAGATGTTACCCCCCCCTCCCCCATCCACACCTTGGTTTCAAAGCCATCATCATTATCAGCAGCGCACTTGCACCAGCCCTGTTCTTGGTGCAAAAGTTCAGTCTGAAAACAGATCTCGTACTCAACTATAGATAACACGCTATTCAGTCTACACTACCTCAATAAACTCAGTGTCACAGACAAAGAGATTTGGGGCTGTGTTCCTGTACTGGGTCTTCGGTCTGTTTTGTTTGGATCAGGTACACACTGGAAAGAACTGGGTTTGATGAAGGTCCTGCGCATGAAGTAGAATATCGGTAGAATTGGCCTTTGAGTGGATACTGAAGGACGACTGAATTCTGGTTAGGACCAGAGGGTAACTGGACTCCAGGTGTGATGGAGGAGGGCTGTAACTTTGGGCAGGACCGGAGACTAACTGGACTCCAAGTATAATGGAGGGCGGCTTGAACTCCGGGCAGGACCGGAGGGTAACTGGACTACAGGTATAATGGAGGATGGCTGGATACACACAGAAGTATAACTCTGAAGAAACAGAAGATACGCTTGGTGGAGCACAGTAAGGAAGCTCACAAGACAAGGCTAAGAGTCCTGTTGCACTGGCAACTTGTTAGTGCAGCAGGTATTCCTTTATAGAGGCTGCAGGAAGCTGATTGGTTGAGGACTGTGATCAGAGTCACATGGGCAAGTCCAATATGGCTGCACCTATGAACCAGAGAGCGGCAGTCTAACCATGCGAATTCCGGAGCACGGAAAGGACTGCGGGTGCCTGTGTCCAGGAGGGAGGACGCTGAAAGAGCCAGCCGGAGAGGATGGAGCCGCCTCAGCACCATGTGAGTTCCAGAAGATGCCGCGGGGGAGCGCCCGCAATGGTAAGTAGCGGGGTCTGGTTCTGGGGTCTCTGTGGGAAATTGTGACACTAAGCCTATGTGCAAACGCTCTCATTACTACCCAGTTACACCCATTCAGTTGCAAACAGAGATGCGACTGAGATGCGCTCAACTTGGAATAGATGCTTAGTGGTTTGGCCGAGATTGCATTCTCGTGCGAGTTTCCCCAGACTTTCAAGCATGGAGATTTTCTAAAGGCAAACACGGGTGTAAAATCATGATTTGATCTGCAAAATATCGGACAGACACACAAATAGAAGTCAATACACCATCGAACCAAGTACTTTCCTTAGACAGGAATACAACACAAGGATTTACTAACAATCATATTTTCAAAAACAATCAAACATAGAGCAAACTCAGGCCAAAATAAAAGTTTCAAATAGACGACCTCCTCAGCATCGTGTTCTGAAGAAGCACTGTACAGATTGCTGTGATCTCTGCAGTGCCTCTGTTCTGTTGGTTGAACAAAGTTTTAAAAATTAAAAAAAGAAATGGCGTGAAGTCCCCCCCCCCCACACACACAAAAGAAATCTAACTAACCCTGGAACTCTGAGCATGTTCTGGTACAGGAAAATAATGGTGAAAATCAGCATGGGGTTCCCCCTATTTTTTATAACTAGCACTGGGCTCAACCAGCTGGGGTGGTAATGCCGTAGCAAGGAGATACACAGCATGGGGCTCCACTGCCAAAGCATTAACCAGCCCAAAACTGGTCAGCCCATGGCTGTCAATCCTCAGTCCTTGGAAAGTGGGGTCCCAGATCCCGACGAAAGCCCAGGGCTCTTCCCTGCACCCCTGAAGGTGGTGGGTTGCAGGGGTAATGTGTTATAATCACAGTCAGGTCTATTCATGTCAGCCTAGTATGACTGAACTTGCACACGATAAAACACAGGGCCTGATTCAGACCCGCTCGCGAGCGGGTCGATGGTGTGCTCTGCGCTCGCGCAGCGGCCGCACTGCGTGTGCGCAAGCCCCGGAGCGAGAGAGAAATTCTCTCGCTCCGTGGCTTACTACAAAATGGGTGGCTGTCGATGTTGATCGACAGTTTGCCACATTTTGTAGGCGTGGCGGGGGTGGCTTCACAAACTGAGGCGTTCCCAATCGAACGCCTGCCGTTTGTGGGTGGCCCCACTAACATCACCAGTGATGTCAGTGGGAGAGCTTCCAGCTCTATTAGAGCCAGAAGCTCTCTGGGGCTTGCAGCCACGAGACCCAACCACAAGGGTCTCGTCGCAAGCCCCGATGGTCTTGACCATCGCAACCATCATCCTGGCCGCTCGCAATAGCTGTGGGTGGTCACCCACAGGTATGCAAGCAGCCAGGTGTCTGCTCAAAAAAAAAAAAAAACGCCTTGATTCAGAGCGAGCGCTCTTTCAGAGCGTCCGTCTCTGAATCAGGTCCACAATTCCATAGACCATCAAAAAACACGATTCTGCAAAACACGATTCTTAGTAAATTCAGAGTTTGATTGGGAAAAACTCTCACATATCCTAGCAATGCCCCAGTGTGCTTAATCTCGGCCTAACGTGATACTTAGTAACTTTACCCCTAACGCTCCTCTGTGGTACATGCATGTACTAAAGACTGTGAGACTCATCCGCAAATTAGACTCTGCCCCACGTGTCTTATTTTGTAACACCTATTCTGTTATTTTTTTCTTCCCCTAAAGTGACACTTTTAATATAAATGAAGATGTCTTATTAGAATTTACATACCATTTACTAAAGTAGAATTATGGAGTTGAATTATATGCCCGACATACTGAAGTAGCATCCTGACTACAGACACCCCTTCAACACTGCATAAACTTTGTGGCACCTTAAAAAAAATAAATATAAATAATGCTTTCTATGACACTATTTCAGAAGATGAAGTGGTTGGTGCTTCTTTATCTTGCATTGATCATAAATAATCAGGTGAGGAAGAGAACTTTATAGAGTAGAGCCTCCAATATAGTTAAAGTTCTATCCACATGTTGCTGGATTCAAATGTATTAATATGCTTACCTTATACAGTACGTGTGTCCTTATGTTCTGTATAGGGCATTTCCTCTTTAGAAAACTCTGAAAGAATCGTACCTCCGTAAAGGAGGACTATCTGTTATGGGGAGTCTATGCCAGTTGATCAGTTCATTTCCATAAGGACAGGCTATGAAGCCGCACATCCGTTTAGTGTCACCCCATATTGCATAAGTTGTATGTGGTCCCATCCCACCAATCTACGTATCTGTGGTGGGACTCCTGCAATAATAAATGACACTGAAACTAATTCTGTATGGGTTTACTGACTAATTAAAGAATGTCTAATAATAAACCAAACGATTTGCCAACCTTTATAACTAACATTATTTTGTGGGTCATTTGTACAATTAAAATACAATATGTTTACACATACAATGAGCTCTTAGGGGTAGATATTTTTTAGGCACGGAAGCCACTAGAATGGCTTCTGGTCTCTTCGCGCATTTTGTCACAGAAGGCTGATTCTGCTTGTAACCTATGGAGGTGTGCGCTGAATCAGCGTACCGTAACTGACCGATTTTAGCTTACATGTAATTGCATCTGTAATAGGGTGATATCACACAAAAGGAGGGCTTTGTTTAAAAGAGCAACGTAAGAAAAGTGGGCATGCCCATACAGCCGATGCCATTAAAGAGAGTGGAGGTGGGGGGTGGTTCTGCCATTTTGTATTTTCAATGGCAAGCAGAATTAGTGGGAAGTTCCATGCCTAAATCAGAGAATGACGCAATGCGGATGTTCTCTCCAATGGGCAATGTTTTTTCTTTCAGCTGCGCATGCATCGGCGTTGCACTGTGCATGTACCGTGGTGGTCTTGAGACGGCGGTCGCACAGTGGATTTATGTGAGAAATCATTGACAGTCAGGGACCGTTTGTGGGTGGTAACGGGGGTGTCGACTCAAATGTAGGTGTGTACTGACTGTGACGGGGGGGTGTCACAGCCTGCATCTGCGGTCACTTTCCAAAGGTGTTAAGTCTCAGGCATCTTTGTTCCGTCGCCAAGTCTGCATGGCCATAGGGTCATTCAGAAATCCACTGATCGACCAATCTGCGTCCGATGGTTGTGCCCTTGTAAACAAGTGACAGATTTGCAAATATGCCCGTGGGCAACTCAATACAAATCCTGGCAGCTGCGACAGTTGCATATTTTCCCACCACTGCTGCATACAAAGACAGCAAAGGCATTTGCTTCCATCTCTGAATCTGGCCCTCAGTTTTATGGATCAAACTCAAATCTCCAGTATCTTGCCAGTATTACTGTATATATTGATACATTTTATAAAATACTACCAGTCATTGCTTCTAATGTTGGAAAAATCGATTGCATAGATTGTTTTTCTGGAATGGGATTGAAATACCAGCGGCTGTTTAGCTGCTGATTCAAATCCCGACTGCACAAGCCCGACAGGAGGATATCCTGACTAGGGCTGGTAAGTATTCTAGCCCTCCCCTCTCCGCCCCACCCTTACACTAACCCTCCCTTGGTGGTGCTTAACCCTAAATCCCCCCTGGGATGCCTAATACTGACCCCCCTTTCCCACACCCTAAACCTAACTCTCCCGGGGGGGTTGACAAACCCTAACCTTTCCCCCAGTGGCACCGAACCTCCCCTTCCCCTAGCCTAACCCTAAGTCCCCCCAGGGGTGCCTAAACACAACCCTCCCGCAGCTAACGGTTAAGACGCGCCTGACTTACCTCGATCAGTCTGGCGTCTGTCTGTCTTCCATCGTCGGGATTAAGATAGGCGTGGGTATTTCGACGCCAATCTTAAATCCTGTGTCAGGGCTTAAGGCATCGGTATTTAGGAGCTCATTCAGACCCGGACGCTAAGCTGCGCTTTCTCGCTGCTGTCGGGCCGGGTATGCAAATTCCGCGATCGCACTGTCTGGTGTAAGGCCGCCCTCTATGCCTTAGAAAGCGACGGCAGTGAACGCACACCGGAGTATAAAGCCGCCCACCTTTCTTTTATAGCACACGTCATCTCCAGGAAGTGTGTGATTAATCGGTGACATCGAGAGCCATCGGAGCTGCACGCATTGCTTGAGATAGACCCTAACCCACCGCAAGCACGGCGATCACTGCAGATTGAAATCCATCCAAGTGACGTTTACAATGATGCTTCTTTGCTAATTATGCACACCCATAAAAATCCGTTTTGACGCCCAAACACGCCTGCATTCGCAGCGCCTCTCCCCTGTTCACAAGCACCTTCCCCTTTAGACCGGTGGCATTCAGTCTGCCGGTCTATTAACTGCCTCCCGTTTTTCTTCTGTTTTCAAAATAGAACTGAGACAGAACTTTGACTTGTTGGATTCCATTTATTTTCCCTGCAGCATTAAAGCAAACCCCTCTCTCATCTCCGTGTTGATGTTAATTTGTAAATAAAGTATTTGGGGAGTAATTCCCCTCTTTGCCAATTGTCATCTTCAGTATTGTACAACATTCTAATATGACTTAAATAGTACATAATCTAAAATATAAGAATGGTATTCATAAAAGTTGAATTGTAGTGGTTTAAAAGGACGTATGATTAATTGTATGATAAATTGTTAGGCAATTGCAGCAACACTTTCATTGACATTCTACATTCCTTTGCATGTTACTATGTGGCTGACTAACTGCTGAAAACACGCACATCTTGTTTCCGATTAGATTGTAACCACTTGCAAAACCGTTTCACCCTGTGTTAGTAGTAATCAGTGTTTGTTTAATCTCCCTGCTGAACAATGATCACACGGACTATGTGGGTGTAGCAGAAGATGAACAATATTTAAGTGCTAAAGTCTTTCATCTTGCAAGAATTAAGGAGTGCGTATGTGGAGTGTCTGTGTGTTTTTTAACAAAATTTAATGAAGTTTATTCTCCAGTATAAAATTCTACACTTAAAACCGTAAAAACAAAAACACCACACAAAAAAGACACACATTCCTAGACCGGATTTGGAGAACAGATGCATGGACGAGCATGTCTACTTTCACGAAAACACTGACAAACCAAAAGCGTTTACTTGTCTGTCTGAGCAGCATTTGGGGAAAAGCACTTGAAGCTGTCATTTAAACTCTCACATGTAAATTCCTGTGGAAAATATCCGGTGTGCTGACATGGGGCTGCAGAGGTGTAACAATGAAACGATATCTTACCTGCAAATTCCTTTTCACTTACTCAACCGTGTTAGAACATGGATTTAAAAAAATATATATATATTTTGTTTTAAATGGTGTTGAAGTGCAAATGCTAAAAATACTCAGAGGCCAAAGGGAAAACATATTCTAGAAAGCATAACAAAATACTTCTTGTTTGGTTAAAAGAAAACCCAACAACCCACAACAGATATACAGCTGAAGGAGAATATACCTAAACTTAACGTACATGTGTCACCTGAGCGGTCGGCCATTTTAAACTGAACTTGTATACCTGTGGTTCCAGTATCTGTTCCCCAAGATCTCACATGTTCAATGGATTACCAAGGTGACACATTACCTCTAGTCTATGGGCTAATTGTCAAAAAAATGCAATGCTTGTCATTACCAAGTAAGTTTTGAAGAAATATCTTAGAGTGAGGTTTCACACATAGGGGCATATTGATTAATATGCTCCCTAAGACGCCCCGTGATTTTGGTATCTGATTCACAGTGAATTGCAGCATCTGATATTATATTACTGGAGCAATTCTATATTGTTCCAGTGTGGGGACAAGTGCTCCAAAAAGCAGCTGTCCCCGCGGTCCCTACCACTGATGATTCTGCCAATAATGCTAGCAGCGGAACTTTACACTACGGTGGCAGTGCCCATGCCGTGAGTTCAAGCATGGACATGCAGTGCGGAGAGGGTGGAGGAATCTAAACAGATCCCTCCTCCTATAGGAAGGAGTGGGGCTATGGGAACCAACACCATTTGAAGAAGCTATAGTATGTCGCAGTTTGCTGACTACTAGGAGGCCAGATCGGGCCCCAAATAATGAATGTGTGTAACAGGCCCATTAGTGATGATGATCAGGCCCCATAATATCATCAATTGTGAGACAGGAGCATACCTCAGGGAGTCTACATAAGTACATTACTACTGGGCTTCACAAGTGAAAAAAGCAGCTTTTGTGCAGCTACTGTACAAAGGGTTGGTGTAGAATCTGTGCATAGTCATCCATGAACCAAAAATGTAACCCTGCACAGCAGTATATAATGCAACTAATGGAGAATGGTCAATGACAAAAAATTGTTTTGCAGTAACCCAGTGGTTTCTTAATATTCTTGAATCACGGTACTCTAGAGGGGATGCAGTCAGGAATCCGACAGTCGAAATGTCGACCGCCGGCTTCCCGACTGTGCAATCCTGACAGGGGACTAATGATAGGCATCGAAATCCCGACGCCTGTCATTATCCCTACGCCGGGAGCCCGACACCCGGCATACCAAACGAAGGTAAGCTGGGCAGTGGGCGCGGACAGCTGCGATGGGGAGGGGGGGCAGGGCCGGACTGGGACTAAAAATAGGCCCTGGCATTTAAAGCACACAGGCCCACCTCAGCGTCAGCATCTGGCCCCAAGCGTAGACTCCTCCCCTTACTATTCCAGACTCCTCCTACTTCTTAGTCTATGCTCTTACAAATATAATTAATAACACCATTAACAATTAACAAAATACAAGTGTACATTATTCTCCGTTAAAATACACACAACAGAGCTCATCATGCAGGGGATTCAAACGTGCCACAGTCAGACATTTGGTATTTGGTTGGTTCTGTTAGGTAAAGAAGGCACTTCATTGGTGTACAGTAAGTCACACACAAAGAAAAGGGAAGGCATTTTCCCTCTTGACCAAGCCCTAGCTTAGCAGTTGTAGAGCATTAGATAGAATTCACTGGAGGAATTTTTAAGGACAGGGGCACTGAACACAGAGGAGGACACATCTGTGCCACCAAAGCAGAGCCTTATCAAACATTTTGGTCCTTTGTGTTCCTCTACACATTGTAAAGTAGAGACAGCACGTGCCAAAGACACGTGGTCTTACTAGGAAGGGGCATGACCACACAATAGTACCGCCAATTCAACCTTAGTCACATTTTACACCTCAAAGTAGTGCCCCTTGTTCATGTTACACCACGTACTAGTGACCTATAACACATTATGCTATACAGTACTAATAACCTATAACACATTATACCATACAGAAGTACCTATAACACACTATGCCACGTTGTAGTAGTGCCCTTTATAACACATTATGACAAACACAGTAATGTTCCTTACACATTATGCCACACACAGTAGTAATGCCTCTTACACATTATGCCACACACAGTAGTAATGCCCCATACACATTATGCCACACACAGTAGTAATGCCCCATACACATTATGCCACACACAGTAGTAATGCCCCATACACATTATGCCACACACAGTAGTAATGCCTCTTACACATTATGCCACACACAGTAGTAATGCCTCTTACACATTATGCCACACACAGTAGTAATGCCCCATACACATCATGCCACACACAGTAGTAACGCCCCTTACACATTATGCCACACACAGTAGTAACGCCCCTTACACATTATGCCACACACAGTAGTAATGCCCCATACACATTATGCCACACACAGTAGTAATGCCCCATACACATTATGCCACACACAGTAGTAATGCCCCATACACATTATGCCACACACAGTAGTAATGCCTCTTACACATTATGCCACACACAGTAGTAATGCCTCTTACACATTATGCCACACACAGTAGTAATGCCCCTTACACATCATGCCACACACAGTAGTAACGCCCCTTACACATTATGCCACACACAGTAGTAATGCCCCATACACATTATGCCACACACAGTAGTAATGCCCCATACACATTATGCCACACACAGTAGTAATGCCTCTTACACATTATGCCACACACAGTAGTAATGCCCCTTACACATTATACCACACACAGTAGTAACGCCCCATACACATCATGCTACACACTGTAGTAACACCCCTTACACATCATGCCACACACAGTAGTAATGCCTCTTACACATTATGCCACACACAGTAGTAACGCCCCTTACACATTATGCCACACACAGTAGTAATGCCCCATACACATTATGCCACACACAGTAGTAATGCCTTATACACATTATGCCACACAGTAGTAATGCCCCATACACATTATGCCACACACAGTAGTAATGCCTTATACACATTATGCCACACACAGTAGTAATGCCCCATACACATTATGCCACACACAGTAGTAATGCCCGTTACACATTATACCACACACAGTAGTAATGCCCCTTACACATTATGCCACACACAGTAGTAATGCCCCTTACACATTATGCCACACACAGTAGTAATGCCCCATACACATTATGCCACACAGTAGTAATGCCCCATACACATTATGCCACACACAGTAGTAATGCCCCTTACACATTATGCCACACACAGTAGTAACGCCCCTTACACATTATGCCACACACAGTAGTAATGCCCCTTACACATTATGCCACACAGTGTATAATCTCTGTTCAACTACAGCAACACCAACCTTTAATCTAGATAGATCTAATGGCTGTCCTGACCCAGAAATTATGTATCGCCTACCTGCCAGAGAGTCAGCAAGTATGCTCTTCTATTACCTGAACCAAAAGAAAGACCTTTATGTTGAAGCACCACTATGCTCTTTGTTGACTCAGGATTAGTGCTGTCAATAAGAAAAAAATGTTTTAAAAATAGGTAGCAGAACCCCCTTACAAATCACATTACCCACTGTAGAGTTAGCTGGCTTTGACTGATTATCAATTTATCTATTGGGGAGAGGAGCGTTAAAAAATTAGCATAGTACATCTGCATAGAGCTGCTCGTATCTGCCTGGTGAATTAATGTTTCCATACTTGTATCTAGATAAGTAGTGCACTGCTGAATGCAGATTCCCAATGTTCGGGAATCTGCTTGGGCGCAGGACTTATTCTATGCATGTGCAGAATGGGTCCTGCTAACACACTCGCAAACTGGCAGCAGACTGGCAGTTATTGACAGTCTGCTGCCATTGGGGGCGGGGAGGGGGCGCCGATGCGGGGGGAGTGAAGAAGCCAGGATCTCCGTCGGCTGTCGGAGATTTTCTGGCTTCTTCCTTTAAACTGTGGCGGCCGGCTGCATGACCCCATGGGTACAAAAACAGACAAATCTTTCCCATATGACCCCATGGGTAACTGCAGAAAGCCGATATTACGTAGATTATCTGATGCTGCATTGGACAATGCAGCTCGGATAAGTAATGCCCGAAGGCGTGATGCCTGCTGAATTACCATATCTGCAAGGATCTCAATTGCAAAGCTGCCTGCATGCATACATATCTATAGCCTGCGTGTATACATCATATACCTATAGTCTGCATGCAGCTTTGTAATTGTGATCCTTACAGAATCAGTCCCATAGTCAGATAAGTGTGTTCTGTGGAATTACTGTAGTCACAGTAATTTACATGATTGTGTGCACAATGCAAAGAAAATAAAGATTTCAGAATGCTCATGTATCATATACAGCAGTGGTTCTCAAACTCGGTCCTCAGGACCCCACACAGGTCACGTTTTCCAGGTCACCCTGCAGGTGCACAGGTGTATTCCCTACTCCCTGACACATTTTAAAAGATCCGCAGGTGAAGTTAATTATTTCACTTGTGATTCTGTGAGGAGACCTGGAAAACATGTACTGTTTGGGGTCCTGAAACCTTGTTTGAGAACCTGTGATATACAGTATATGCATTCCATCCAGGTATGGCTTTGTCAGGTGGAGGGAGCAATTGACTGGTAGAGAAACTATATGTGTTTGGTTTGATCTGGTGTCTGAGGAATGAGGATGGTGTCCATGCTGCATCCTCATCAGCACACAGCTGCCTCAGCGTCCTCCTCTCCACACATGCACACAGTGTCAGCAGGGAGGTGGAGCCGAGGACAGCGTCTGGAAGAAGGAAGAGTTGAGGAAAGTATCTGCCAGAAGGGAGGCGGTGCTGCTCAGCATTCTCCTCCCTGCGCGTGCACATAGTGTTAGCAGGGAGGCAGAGTCAGAAGCGTATTTAGATCTCATGGGGCCCCCCTCCCTCAACATGCCCCTTATGCTGGGTATATACTGGCCGACATATTGGCCATTCAGTTGTATGTCTGATATATATAGTGTGCTTGTTGGCCAGTGTGTACAGACGATATGTCTGTGAATGGCGTTGGTCACAAACATATTGCGGCAGCTGTGCAGAATAGCCAATGGCAGATATATCTGCTCATCATGCTGTGTGTATGGGCGGTCAGCTGACTGTATAGTTATGGGTAGAGGGGAGTAAGCGCAGGCAGTGCCACGGATAGGGAGAGGTAAATGAAGACAGCAGTTGTGACAGTATTGGGGGGCAAGGAAGGAGCTAGGGGCAGGCAGTGTAGGGAGTAGGAGTGGCAAAGGTAGATAGCAGGTGGTGCAGTACTGGGGAGCAAAGATGGGGTTAGGGGCATGCAGTACTGGGGGTTGGGAGGGGGCAAAGTTAGATAGCTGCAGCAGTACTGGTGGCAAGGAAGAGGTTAGGGACAGGCAATGCTGGGGTTAGGAAGGGGGGAAGGGTAGATAGTAGCAGGGGCATTATCTGTTGCTTTGGTTGGCGCTTCCTAGACACAATTGTGATGCTTTTTGAATCTGTACCCTATGAGCACATGCTATTCAAGGGGTAATAGCATTAATCAGGTTTGTCCTTGAGCAATTTTCTCTATCTTTAAAGGACACTTGTCATTTTATGTTTACTACCTGATTTGTATTAGAATTTTAGCAAATGTTATCAAATAAATTATAAGTTGGGATAGGAGAGCTTGGATGGAGTGCAGGCAGCGCTGCTGCAGCCAAGGAGGATTCGCTGGCCATGAAGTACGAGGACAGAGAAGGAAGGAGATGCTCCGAGGTGACGGTGATGGATGAGATGCTGCCAACAGCGATCGGTTAAGAGATGCTGCCGGCAGCGATTGGCTGAAATAGCGGGTCTGCAGGACGTGCTGTGTGTGTTTGTGCGCTATGTCCGCAGCAACCAATCACTGCCGGCAGTGTCTCCCAAACCAATCGCTGCCGGCAGTGATTGGTTGGGGAGACGCTATTGGCCGTGATTGCAGGACCCGCTCTGTTTTAAAACTGGGTCCTCAACTGGAATCCCGCTGGACCTAAGCCCGATGGATGCAATACCGACGCCGGAAGACAGAAGAGTGAAGATCCCGACAGGGTGAGTATTTTAACTATCCCTAACCCTCCTTTAGAGGTGCCCAACCCTAACCTCCCCCCAGAGGTGCCTAAACTTAACCCCCCCTCCCCGCACCCTAAACCTAACTCTCCCAGGGGACGCCTAACCCCCCCTTCCCCTAGCCTAACTCTAACCTTCCCCAGGGGGATGACTATCGATGTCCCCCTGGGGGTTCCTAAACCTAACCACCCCATCCCTGGTCTAAGTGTTCTACTTACCCATCGCAGACAATCGGGATGGGGGGGGTCGGTGTTCCGGCGTCGGGATTAACATAGGCGTCGGTATTTCAACGCCTATGTTAAATCCCTTTGCCGGCGCTGTCGGGAAGCCAGCGGTGGCATTTCGACCGCCGGCATCCTGACCGCATACCCCTCAACTGCCTGTATCGTGTAAATACAAACTGTAGCACGTATTTTGCGGTCATTGCATTAAAAACAATAAAAATGAATATAGTCACTGTCTGAGGGGTGTAATAAGAGGTATTAGAAGGGATGGAGGACCTGCTAGGCTGCTACAATCAGTGAGGGGGAAAGGGGAAGGCACTTTTATAATACTTATTATTACAACCATTAGTGTGTCTGCATTATATAGCAATGCCTCCCTCATTGATTTTAGCAGCCTAGCAGGTCCCCTATCCCTAATAATAAAGATTATTACATCCTTCAGTCAGTGTGGCTGCATTATACAGTATATAAGTCGTCCCCCCTCCAAATAAATGATGGAAATTACTGACACTATTTTATATAACACTGTTCCCATCCCCTCCCCCATCCCCACCCTCGCCCAGCATGAGAGCAGGCTTATCGTGTGTCACAAAATGTAAAGAACAATAAAGGCACCGGCAGGAGCAGGCAGCTGCTGGGTCCACAGCAAGCACTCACCTCACCTCCTACTTAAACTTCTCTGTGTGCTTCCCGGCTCCTCTCTCTGTGTGCGTGACGTCATACGCGCGTGCGTCATGATGTCACACGCACGTCAGCCTAAGGACAGCATCGGGAGAGAGGCGGAGCTGAGAACAGCGTCAGGAAGGAGGCGGGAGAGAGGACAGTATGTATCTGCTGGGAGGGAGGCGGTGCTGCTCTGACGGTCCCGCGGACAGCGACAACCAGACCGGCCCATCTGATCATCGGCCCTTCTGGCATTTACCAGAATTGCCCGATGGCCAGTCCAGCCCTGAGGGGGGGTGTTAGGTTTCAGGGCTCCCGAGAGGACTTAGGAAAAGGCACCCCCCGGGAGGGTTAGGGTTAGGCTAGGGGAAGGGGGGGGTTAAGGTTAGGCACTTGGGAGGGAGGTTAGGGTTAGGCACCCCTAAGAGAGGGTTAGGGGGCGGAGAGGGTTAGTAATAGTGAAAAAACGTACCTGTCGGGATCTTCTGTTTGCCGGTCTTCCGACGTTGGGATTTGAACCGTCCGGCAGTCTTTCATACCGATCCCCTCTAGAGTATCCGCTTTTGTTCACTGCACCTCTAGACCAAAAACATCTTATTGAGAAATTCAGCAAAAGTGATTAAACTAAGTAAACTGTGCTTATAAATGTGGTGGTGGATAGGGTTATGCTTCTGTTTGTCCAATCATTTTCTAATTGGCATCCACCAGCACTGGTTTCGCCTACCACACTGACCGTAAATAACTAAATATATAGACTTGGTACTGGACCACCAACCCATGGCACTCCTGCAAGTGCTCTAATATCCACATACTCACTTGCAGTTTCATTTGTGTTATGTTCACGTGTTCCAAATGCTTCTTACTCCTCCAAATACATTTCATTCAAGATAGTGAACAAACGCATCAAAACACATTTCACATGTGAGTGAATGACTCACCATAGCCAACCACAAAACCATGGAAAATGTAATAATAATGTTAATTAATAAATATAATTTAGAATATTAATGTGCTTAGGGCCTATATATACCGGCATTAAAAAAAATGATCAACAAAATCATATACTTTTAATTTGTTCTTAGTCTAATAAAGCATTTGTTAACAAGACTCCCTACAGCACAATTTACAGCATCCCCAAACAACTTCATTGTATGTAAGTGTTAACATATCTGAACACCGCCTAATGCCAAATTTGGGCATTCACTTAAATTCTTTTTTGGATTATCAGCATCAAAGTGCAATTCATAGGATTTAAAATCCTGCATTAAACCCTGAAAATTTATTTTCATTTGTACATGGCCTTCATGAGACTCAGTTGAATATTTAAATATTAGAAATCCAGAGAAGATTAAATTAATGAAGGGTAACTTAGGTAACCTGGCTTTGCTCACTTGTTCTCCATTCTGGGAAATCACGGCATTCAGCATTTAAACTTATCTGGGCAAATGGGCATGTTTATGTGCGTTGGGGCAAGAATAGGTACAACACCGCAAGAGTGATGTGAGACTTTGCACAGTTAAACAAATAATCCCAATGTTTCTTTAAAATTATTTAAGGTGTAGTTTGCATTTAATTGATCGTGTTAATTGTTTTGCGCAAAAGCTATTAAAGGGAATATGTTTGAATCCAGTTTCTGGTTTCCCCTTTACCATTGCTGAAACAAAGCTTAAGAGGTGTCTCCGTATTTACTGGCCAGGTGCAGGACTGAACAGGATGTCCTTGTGCCTGTATCGTGCCACCTGCTTTACCATTCACTTGGCATGAACGTTCATTTTTATTTAAACGGAACACAATTTTAATTTTTATCTGTGCCTTTCTTTTATTAGATTGCTTTACAGGCAATGCAAAATATAATACAAATATGTGATGGATTGTGGCAGTTTGCTAGCTATTAGTCATGTAATATACTTATACTATATGCGGGATTAAAAAATAATTACATCAGGGGATCTGTGTGCTTTGGAGATGTTTTGTAATTTCCAACGTTGCCCTGTTTTTTTGTCATGATCCCTCTAAATCTTGTTATTGTAATTAGCTTCACCTGTGGATCTTTTAAAATGTGTCAGAGAGTAATGTAAACACCTGTGTACCTGCTGGGTGACCTGGAAAACGTGACCTGTGTGGGGTCCTGAGGACGGAGTTTGAGAACCACTGTCTTAGATCATGAATAGCGGTATCCACTGTATGCTGTAACTGTTGACTCTGGATTCCACTAGGCAACACAGGTCAGCCGATCCAAGTATCACTGTTTCTATTCCATTCACTTTTCTAAATCAATATAACTGCTTCTCATTCTTTGTGATGAGCTAATTATTTCAATAAGTGGAACTGATTATTTGTTCGTTACCCATTAGATTTTGAGCATTAGGCTTGGACCAATTCATGGTGTTGTGCAACGGTCTTCCTGCTTATTCTTGGATGGACTTGAACCAATATAAATGTGATGTAATGTAGTGTACAACCAATAAGCTCTTAACTGTCATTTTCATTAAAGTGACAGGAGCTGATTGGTTGGTACTTTATCTCTTTCCACTTTAACTCTCTCCAAGGCTACTGCCGGGTACACACTAGACGATATGCCATCCGATCCGGCTGGTTCGGACAACATCTGGCACATCGTCTAGTGTGTACCCGCTATGTCGCTGACTATGCACACTCCCGTGCATGCAGGTCCGACCGGTGGCATCATTAGCAAGGGTCACACTGCCGCTCTCGCGCCTTCGCTCCCAGCATTAGCAAGTGTGTGTGCACTTGCCGATGGCAGCACCCCACCGGGTCCCTTTGCTAACGAGGTCGGTACACACCAGACATTGTCGCCCTTTAGTACATCTCCCACAGGGGGAGATGGATCAAACCTTCTAAAGACGACAATTGGAGAAGTTTCCTAAAGCAACCAATCTACTTCGAGCTATCATTTTTCATGGAATTGGTATTTAATGCTGGCGGCTGAATAGCTGCGGGATCAAATACTGACAGCGGAACACCGACGGACCTAATTCTTGACTGGGGCTGGTAAGTATCCTAACCCTCCCCTCTCCCCCCCCCCCCCAACCATCCCTTAGTGGTGCCTAACCCTAACCTCCCCACCTAGTGCCTAACCCTAACCTCCCCCCCTAGTGCCGAACCCTAACCTCCCCCCTAGTGCCTAACCCTAACACCCCCCCCCTCATTGGTGCCTAAACCTAACCCCCCCTCACCGCACCCTAAACCTAACCCTACTGGGGGCGTGCCTAACTCTAAACCTCCCCCCCTAGTGGTGCCTAACCCCCCCCTTTACCTACCCTAACCCTCCTGGGAGTGTGCCTAACCCTAAGTCCCTCCAGGGGTCCCTAAACTTATACCTGCCCCCCCATGGCTAGACGCTAAAACACCCGACTTACCTTCGTTCGGTATGCCAGGATTTTGTAGTGGGGCTAATGATAGGTGTCGGGATTTTGTAGTGTGGCTAATGATAGGTGTCAGGATTTTGTAGTGGAGTTAATGATAGGTGTCGGAATTTCGACGCCTATCTTTAGTTCCATGTCGGGATGTCAGTGTCGGGATATCCCGCCTGCCAGTATTCTGACTGCATCTCATTTTTGATGTGTAACTTCTTCACTTGTCCTCTTTAGAATGTCACTTACAATGTCTGTGTGAAGGTCTCAAACTGGGTACACACTTTTTTGATATATCATTCATTCGATCAGTGAGTGATATATCGCGAGTGCATTGGCGCTCGTGTACACCCAATATGTCTGTGAACAAGGTCTTGTACAGACATATCAGGATGGACCTGCAGCACAGCTGTTGCCGATATATATCTGATGGATATATCAGTGCATCTGCATGTGTGTATGGGCAACCTGCCGACCACCTGTACACAGGCCGCAGGGACCACCGACACTGACATCACAAGTGGACTGGCAAATTTAAATGCCCACCCAGTTGTGATGTCAGGCCAGACATATCGAGCGTCTGATTAAGTGTGTATGTCTTACAAGTCGGATGGTTGACCGGTCTGGTGACCAATCAGTCGTTAAAGTGTGTACCCAGCATTATGGAAAAGCATTGTCCAACAGCAAAGTAATCAGCTGACAAAGGCAAGTAGCCAGAATTTGTAATAATGATTTTGAGCCTGCTTTCAATATATCCGCTTTACTGTACTTATTTTGTCAAAAAGAAAGGTTGTTATGTTTTCTGCGGGACGTAATCACCATCCCGACAGTCAGGATGCAGATGGTCACAATACCGACAGCGGCATCCCGACTGTCAGAATACTATCAGATTGCAGAGGCAAATATAAGGGTTGGAGGGGGGGGGGTTAGGCACTAGGGGGAGGGTTAGGCTGCGTGAGAGGAAAGTTAGAGTTAGGCTGCAGGAGAGGAGAGTTAGGGTTAGGCTGCAGGAGGGGAGGGTTAGGGTTAGGCTGCAGGAGGGGAGGGTTAGGGTTAGGCTGCAGGAGAGGAGAGTTAGGGTTAGGCTGCAGGAGGGGAGGGTTAGGGTTAGGCTGCAGGAGGGGAGGGTTAGGGTTAGGCTGCAGGAGAGGAGAGTTAGGGTTAGGCTGCAGGAGAGGAAAGTTAAGGTTAGGCTGCAGGAGGGGAGGGTTGGGGTTAGGCTGCAGGAGGGGAGGGTTAGGGTTAGGCTGCAGGAGGGGAGGGTTAGGCTGCAGGAGAGGAGAGTTAGGGTTAGGCTGCAGGAGGGGAGGGTTAGGCTGCAGGAGGGGAGAGTTAGGGTTAGGCTGCAGGAGGGGAGGGTTAGGCTGCAGGAGAGGAGAGTTAGGGTTAGGCTGCAGGAGGGGAGGGTTAGGCTGCAGGAGAGGAGAGTTAGGGTTAGGCTGCAGGAGGGGAGGGTTGGGGTTAAGCTGTGGAACAGGAGGGTTAGCATTAGGTTAAGGGAGTGTAACCTCTGCTACTTCACTACTATATAGTACAGCTTGTCATGCAATAGTCAGGTTACTACTATCTCACCTTGGTGTGCCTCCACCCGAGTCGATAAACTTCACTATGCCAGTGAGTAGAGGGGTTGACCCAGGAAACCCCTTCTTAGTATAAATGATATGATGGGTCCAATTTAAACTCAAAATACACACAATACATAAAATAAGATATACAATAGATTTCAATTTTATTGATCCGGAACAATTCAGATTCCAAGAAATTCATTACTATGTGAAGGCTACAATATACGGTATATCAGGTGTAACATTCACATAAGCATATATTCCAATTAATTACCAGTACAAACTCTATATAATAAACAACTTACAGTCAGGTTAATAAATATTGGGACATTGACAGAATTTTCATATTTTGGCCTCTATTCACCACCACAATGGCTTTGAAATGAAACAAACAAGATGTGCTTTAACTGCAGACTTCCAGATTTAATTTGAGGGTAATTACATCCAAATCAGGTGAACGGTGTAGGAATTACAATGGTTTCTATATTGTGCCTCCCACTTTTTAAGGGGCCAAAAGTAATGGGACAAACTAAACAATCCTTTCACTTTTTAATACTTTGTTGCAAATCCTTTGCAGGCAATTACAGCCTGAAGTCTGGAACGCATAGACATCACCAGACGCTGGGTTTCATCCCTGGTGATGCTCTGCCAGGCCTCTACTGCAAATGTCTTCAGTTCCTGCTTGTTCTTGGGGCATTTTCCCTTCAGTTTTGTCTTCATCAAGTGAAATGCATGCTCAATCGGATTCAGGTCAGGGGATTGACTTGGCCATTGCATAACATTCCACTTTTTAGCCTTAAAAAAACTCTTTGGTTGCTTTTGCAGTATGCTTCGGGTCATTGTCCAACTGCACTGTGAAGCGCCGTCCAATGAGTTCTGAAGCATTTGGCTGAATATGAGCATATAATATTGCCGAAACACTTCAGAATTCATTCTGCTGCTTTTGTCAGCAGTCACATCATCAATAAATACAAGGGAACCAGTTCCATTGGCAGCCATACATGCGCACGCCATGACACTAACACCACCATGCTTCACTGATTAGGTGGTATGTTTTGGATCATGAGCAGTTCTTTTCCTTCTCCATACTCTTCTCTTCCCATCACTCTGGTACTAATTAATCTGTCTCATCTGTCCATAGGTTGTTGTTCCAGAACTGTAATGGCTTTTTTAGATGTTTGGCAAACTCTAATCTGGTCTTCCTGTTTTTGTGGCTCACCAATGGTTTACATCTTGTGGTGAACCCGCTCTATTCACTCTTGTGAAGTCTTCACTTGATTGTTGACATTGACACATATACACCTACCTCCTGGAGAGTGTTCTTGATTTGGCCAACTGTTGTGAAGAGGTTTTTCTTCACCAGGGAAATAATTCTTCTGTCATCCACCACAGTTGTTTTCCATGGTCTTCCGGGTCTTTTGGTGTTGCTGAGCTCTCCGGTGCGTTCTTTCTTTTTAAGAATGTTCCAAACAGTTGATTTGGCCACACCTAATGTTTTTGCTCTCTCTGATGGGTTTGTTTTGATTTTTCAGCCTAATGATGGCTTGCTTCACTGATAGTAACAGCTCTTTGTATCTCATATTGAGAGTCGACAGCAACTGATTCCAAATGCAAATGTCACACCTAGAATCAACTCCAGACCTTTTACCTGCTTAATTGATAATGAAATAACGAGGGAATAGCCCATACCTGTCCATGAAATAGCTTTTGAGTTGATAGTTCCATTACTTTTTGGCCCCTTAAAAAGTGGGAGGCACATATAGAAACCGTTGTAATTCCTACACCGTTCACCTGATTTGGATGGAATTACCCTCAAATTAAATCTGAAAGTCTGCAGTTAAAGCACATCTTGTTAGTTTCATTTCAAAGCCATTGTGGTGGTGAATAGAGGCCAAAATATGAAAATTCTGTCAATGTCCCAATATTTATGCACCTGACTGTATATAGTTTAAAATAATATATATATGAATACTCCCCCACCTATACTTAACACTACAACATACACTATACCATAAATAAGAATATACATTTAAGTCCTTCACTGCTTGACAGAAATGCTACTGCTTAAAACATTAACTTTGGTATAAGAGTGCACTCTAGTTATAAGCTTTGCCATAGTCTTAGAGTATAGAACAGGTGACAGTGTGGAGGAGAGCGGCTCTGTATATTATTACATTTCTCAAAGTTTATACTCCACAATATTTAATAGGGTTCTGATTGCCAAAGAGCTCAGTACTAAGGGCCTGATTCAGAGCTGTTCGCTAGATGCGATAGCTCGCTCCCAGCGTATGCAAATCCAGCACACACCCAGCAAGGCAGGCGATCGCTCGGCAAGGCATTAGCACGCCCACTATGTCTTGGCGAGAGATCACTTTGTGTAAGCAGACGTCCACCAGCCATTCATAAGACGCCCACTTGTGCACGTCATTCCCTGGAAGTGTATGCAACCATCGGGTCATCGGGGTCCATCAGAAATGACCGCAGCGCTTGCGGTTGACTGTACCCTATCGCCAGCACTGCGAGCACTTCAGTGTATAATTCAACGAGGTGATGTATACTATGACGCTGCCTGTTAATTATGCACGCCTATGAAACACACAGGCACGCCTGCGTTTGCACCTCCACTCCCCCGTTTCTAGTGGTTTGCTACTGTTATCACCCACAAAAGGCCTCTCCTGTCACTCATTCAACTGGGCTGTCTATGCTGAGCGAGCGAGTGCTTCCTGATCTGTCACAGTGGTTTGTGCATGCGAAATGTGATGCATGCCCAGAACGCAAAAATCGGCCAGCAACGAGCGATCGCATCCTAGCGAGCAGGTCTGAATCAGGTCCTAAGTTTGAAGCAGAGTTCAATAAAATTTTGACAGCTGGCTAAATAGATAGCTTTAAACAGCAACAGTGACTTTCTGTCTCCCCAGCCTTTATTCACTTTAATGGTCTTTCAGCCAAAAATTGGAAAAAAGAAGTTTAATTAGCCCAACTGTTTCCTATAGAAAGTCAATGCTCATTTGGTCTCTGATGCTTACAGCACTGGCGTCACTAAGGGGGGGGTGCGGGCCGCACTGGGTGAAACCATCTGAGGGGGTGACACCAAAATAGCAGAGCTGCTCTGCTATTTTGGTGTCGCCAAGAAGCCAGACCATGGAGAGAGGCAGGGAAGAGATTGTGGGCTGCCCCAGCAGCTGCTGGAGCGCTGGGTAAGCCCATTGTGTGCCGAGAACAGGGTGCGGTAATGCCTCCAAGATTGGCACACATAAGGGGCATGACTTAGCGGAGCAATGCCATGCCCCTTCCGCCAAGCCACGCCCCCTCTGGCTTACAGGCATTTATTACTGTGAGGATGACTGGACCACTTTCTATGGGATGCAATCAGGAAGCCGGCTGACATTATACCGACAGCCAGCTTCCCGACTATCATATCCCGGCGAAGGTGAAATGCCCGGCGTCTAGATGTAGACGCCGCTCATTTCACCGACGCCGGGAGACCGGCGCCCGGCATCCTTTGATCGGGATGCCGGGCGCCGTAAGCGGACAGCCGCAGGGGGGAGGGTTAGGTTTAGCGCTCCCGGGGGGCAATTAGGGTTAGGCTAGGGGGAGGGTTAGGCACCCCCCGGGGGGAGTTAGGATTAGGCACCCCCCCGGGGGACTTAGGTTTAGGCAGCGGGGAAGGGGGGCTTAGGGTTAGGCACTTGGGGGGGAGGATAGTGTTAGCCACCCCTAAGGAGGGTTAGGGGGGTTAGGTTAGTCATTACCTTACAACGATCGGGATTTCCAGCGCTGTCGGGCTGCCGCTGCCGGGATCTGCTGGAAACTGTAGCTTGGCCTCACTCTCTTATTTTAAAGACTTTAATACTGGCTGCTGTGCAAGAACATGTAGTGATTGTCAATTACATTTGTCATATGAAGAGACCCTGGCTGCCTGTACTTTAGTACCTGGGCAGAGGGTCTATCTGTCTTACTGTCTTTCCTTCTCCTTTCAGCTGTAATGGGATTAGAGCCCTGTCAGACGCCTGTCAGGGCTGGCTTACCCTGATGCTCCGCCTGGAGCATCCCAACTCCTGGGGAAAGGCTTGGCAAAGGACTTACACCCCTGACAGCTGGTCCTCTCTCTCTGCTCCACGTCACCTCAGCCACCATGCACTGACAGCTGCCAATCCCATTTCTAATGCCGCATACACACTAGATGAGAAGATGGACGATATGAATGATAAAGATATCGTTATAGTTCATCACATTCAATATCATCCAGTGTGTATGCAAGACATCGTTAACGATGCAATGGACCGTTAATGATGTTTTTCATCGCCCGTACTTGCAGGGCAATCTGACGATATCTTCAGGTTCTGCAAGTATGGGAATGAGGGAGGGTGCTGTCACTGAACAATATCATCAACGATATCGCTCAGTGTGTATGATCAATGTCGCTAACGACATTGAGCCCGGAGGTGCAGGGGAAACACGTAACGATATCGCTCATGGAGCATATCATTAAGTGTGTACGCGGCTTAAGGCTGCTGTCCGGCGAACCGTCACCTCCCGCTGTCCCTCCTTCCAGAGCCGGTCACAATTGCGCTATTACAGCCGCCAATCCCCAGCACTCCTCAGCCCCACGGCTCAGCTCTCCCCCCTACAACTGTCACCTCACTCTCCCCTTTTATCACCTCTCCCCCAACAATGACCATGCAGATCACCATTACTGGCTGGGCTGACATCCACACAGGGAACCTGATTCAGACCTGCTCGCTAAGGCGCGATCGTTCGCTGCGAGCTATTTTCGCCCATCTGTGCATGCATATAATTCGCAGTGCGTCTGTGCAAGCCATTCATTGCGATCTGACTTTGGTAGCTCATAAGCCACTATCAGGTCGCTGCTTTGAGTGACAGATGGTGCAGTTTGTGGGAGGTAACAGGGGAAGGTCCTTGTGAATGGGGGAGTGGATGTGCGAACGCAGGACGTCAAAACGCTGTTTAAACGGCGTGCATAATTAGCAAAGTAGCGTCATTGTACACGTCACCTGCATGTATTTCATCCAGCACTGATCGCTGTGCTTGCGGCAGGTTAAGTCAACCCCATGGGCTGCGAGCAGTTCCAATGGCTCACGATGGTCCCGATTAATCCTTAATTTCCCGGAGATGACGTGTGTTACGAGTGGCAAGGGGGCGTCTTTAGACAGTTGCGAGCGCACTTTGCCGTAACTCGCTAAAACATAGTGGGCGTCCTTACGCGACGCAGTGCGAGCACTTCATTTAAAAATCTGGCCCCTTTTTGCAAGCTTGCGACCGCGTCTGAATGAGCTCCAGAGTCTAGTTATAAAGTGTACACAGAAATACATTTACATATTTGCAAACACACAACAATGTCCTCTATATCTGAATTAAACTAATACCTATCCCTATACAAGCAATATTAAACATTATATATATATATATATATATATATATATATATATAATCTATTCAAAATATATGTTACGGGGAGGGTTAGTAAGTAAGGCTGCAAAATGGGAGGGTTAGGGATGGGTAAGAGTTGAGGGGGAGGGTTAGGGTAAAGGTTATAATAGTTATAAAAATCTGTCGGGATTCCGTACCCAAACCGTTTTTTGCATATTGCAAAAGACGATAATCCACATGCACTACCCAATACACCTCTCCAATCACATACAGTAATTAGCAGCCTTATCTACAAGATGTACACTGCTGCCACTGTCTGGCTAGACAGTAGCAGGGCACACACCTGTCATGGCTGAGCTGGATCTAGTTGGTGCCACTGATTGTGATGGTGAATGGTAGCCTGCTTCACAACTCTTAAGGCCGGTACACACTAGATGCATGCTCAGAAAGGTCAGTACACACTAGCCGATGTCTCATAGCTAAATTTCAGTAGTTGCCATTTTCACTTTCCAGACCCCCTCCTATCTGTTCTGAACATAGGGCTGGTCTGTCACATGCTCAGAAAGGGCCTCTGTGGTGGTTTATGAGGCTGCAGTAATAGGGCTTTTTAAAACACTCCTCCATTTATACAGCAACAACAGTAGAGCGCAAATATGTACCCATGCTGCAACCACTAGTGACCAACAGAGGGCGGTATAGAGCCAATTCATTATTTCAGTGCTTTGCAGAAACGTTAAGTGAGGGGTAAACTATTGCATACCTCCCAACCGTCCCCACTGGCCACAGGTTGGGAGACCCCCTCTCACACGCTGCTCTACTTAGCTGAACAATGGGGAATAGATGCCATGCGCATGTGCGCAGCGTTTATTCCATAGAGCAAGGGACTGGGACCCGGAGCACTGAACATGCCCACAGTATGATGAATATGCGGGCAGTACTCGCGGGCAAGCTAGAATCACAAAACCTATTTCAAAGAATTTGGGAGATATGCTATTGTAGGAAGAGTGTTTTTCCTGGTACTGAAGTACACAGTGCCACCACTGCTTTTTTTATTTTTAGTATAATTGGTAACTATGACAGCTAGTTGCAGACAGGGGCACAGAGGAGGAGAGTGTGGGTAACTAATTGCCTGGTCTTGTTTGAGGGGCCTGGGTCTGATGGCACTCCCCCTCCCTCCCTCTTACCTGTCAGCAACCCAGCACACGCTGCTGCATGCTGGGCTGCAGTGGGAGACCAGGGAGACTGCTGCTGCTGAGCAGAAGTAGCAGTCTCCTCTGTCTGTGGGGAATGGCAATCACACTGATCACCCCCCCCCCCCTTCCATGAATTTGAGCCAGACAGAGGGTGCCACAGCGCCCCCTTCCTCAGACGGAATTTTTTTTTCTCGTAGAGGGGGCATGACCACGCTTTCTGCGATTAGGCCACACACCCCTATAGTAATGGGGCAGAAAGAAATCAGTAAAATCATTTCAGAAGTGAATTAAATAAGAGTCTGAAAATACTGTAAATCTTGTATCAACTTGTGTAGGCAAAATGAATATAGACTACAAACTTACCATGTGCTTTGTGTAATCCTTTATTTTGGCTTTTGCTAATCAGTGAACACAGTTATGTATACAGTATATATGAAGTGTGTAAAGCGGCAGTTTGAAACACTGGGCCTGATTCAGAGCCTCTCATAAGCGGCCACTCGTTCGCTCTGAGCGATGTTCGCACAACTGCGCATGTGTATGGGTCATAATGCGCATGCGCAAACCAGTCATTGCGGTCAGAAATCATGCGCTCGCAAAACAGCGAGGGGCTGCTAATTTGATTGACAGTATGTACCGTTTGTGGGTGGTCACAGGGTAAGGTGCTTGAAAACGGGGGAGTGGAGATCTGAACGCAGGCGTGCCTAATGGTCAAAAGGGCATTTAATGGGAGTGCATAATTAGTAAAGGAGCGTCATCGACCACGTCACTTGGTTGTCTTTTAGCCTGAACTGATTGCAGTGATTGCGGTAGGAAAATCCTACCACAACAACTGCGATCAGTTCTGATGCCTTTCAATGTTCCCGATTAATCGAATAAATACCGGAGATGACGTGTGATGTGAATGGCAAAGGGTCGTCTTTACAAAGTAGCGAGCACATTTTTCGTTCGCTCGCTCGCTCAGACATAGAGGCGTCAACAAACCGCAAAGAGCGATAATAGCCAGCCCCTTTTTTGGAACGACCGTCCGCAAATAGCGTCCGGCTCTGAATCAGGACCACTGTTCAGTGGATTCTTGTTGGAGGCAGCCATTTTGTGAGCCAAAATAATTTTTGGAAGAATGTACTCTTTCAATTCAGGAGGAGCTGATGATGTCACTAGCTCCTACTGAAGAGAAGGGCTGAATAGGTGATGGGTCAATGTAAGTAAAATTCCCCAGTATCTATTTAGGTAACTCCGTGTGTATCTACACTATGTAGACAAAAGTGATTGGACACTGACAGAAAATAGATCAATAAGCTTTTAATGACGTCAGTACTTTGTAGGACCACCACGTGCAGTGATTACTGCAGACACCATTCTTGGCAAACTGTCCACAAGTTCCTGGACAACAGCAGGTGGTAAAATTTTGCCATTTCGCCCTAAGTACAGTGACCAACTGTGACACTGAAGAGGATCAAGTCAACATAGAATGCACCGGTTTCTCCAAATCGTCCCAGAGGTTCTCAACGGTTTAAGATCTGGACTCTGATCTGGCCAGTCCATCTGGGTTATGAAATTTTCTGTATACCAGTCCAGCGTCGCCCTGGAAACATGACAGGTGGCATTGTCGTCCTGATGAAAAAAACATTTGTTGTTTCCTTAGAACTGCAAGTGCATGGGCCTCTCTACATAGTGTTCTTGTTGAAACCATATTTTACCTTTTTCTTTCTACTTTGATTCATTATCACTGTGAGGTGAGATACTTTGTTCCTAAAACTGTGTTCTGGAGATAAAATACACACTGTGTCCAATTTATAGATATCTTGTTTCCATATTGTATCAGAGTTTAAACAGACTGTCTATTATGTCTCAGTACATATCTCCTCCTAATTGACCACAGTCATATACCCAGTCCTCCTCTCAAGACTGTATTTTCCAGCAAATGTGATTGTTAATATAATACACATAAGGTAATCATCCGATAGCCAATATATTAAATGTTGGAAGTCCCCAATCGTTTATCCCACACTTCTGTGGTTTTATATGCAATACCTAAATATGGGGCTTTATAGTGTCCTTTTTATACACCAAAAACTCAACTATATAAGTATGAGGCCTGTTGGATCAAATCAAATGGTAAAATACTGGTGCAGGATTGTTTTTTGTATATGAAAGTCTAACAGCTGCCTGCAACTCAGTCTATTACTAAGGGGTCTATTTACTAAGCAGTGTTAGGAGACGGAGTGAAAAGTGATAAGGTACCAGCCAATCAGCTCCCAACTGTTATCTCACAGGCTGTGTTTGAAAAATGACAGTTGGGAGCTGATTGTCTGGTACCTTATCACTTTTCACTGTCTCCTAACACTGCTTAGTAACTAGACCCTTAGATCTTTACTGCACTTACATTTCCTTAGGTGATGGTGGAACCTACTAAATTTCAATTAAAGTGGACAAGTCCTTTTACAATATCACCCTCTCCCTGTATTTGATAATGCAGTCCCTCTCCTGGTACGCACTTCCTCTGCATCAGGGTACAGTGGGAAAAAAAGGAGAATCCTGTGTACTGGGCAGCTCCACACTACTTGCTGCTGCTTTGTGATTCTGAGCTACAGTAAAGAGATTTACTGGAGCTTTCACAATTATTCACTTAGGGGCCTATTTATAATCATTGGTGTATCTATAATGGGTGGAGGGTGTGCAGTGCACACGGGCCACTGGATGCAGGAGGTCCACACCACACACCCTGCACCCATATGATTATTATACTTACCTCTCTGGAGTCCCGCATTGGTCAGGGCTGCAGTCTGATTTGTGCATGCACAGTAGAGATGTCTCCAGGAACACAGAGCAGGTGCCATATTCCCGGAGACCTGCACATGTGCAGTAGACTGGCACTCAGCCAGGGTCTACTTAGCTGCCGGAGAGGGGGGATCCTTTACAGAAGCTGCACAATGGGAAGCTGCACATCCTCTCCTAACCCACCCCTGTTTATCATTCAATATTTGTGGGTGTTTTTGGGGATACCCTCAAATATGTAATATCTCACGAATGTATGAAGAGATATCTGCCGCTCTCCCTCCATATCCGACATCAGCTGTGGACCCCATAGGTTTCCATGGGGACTGCAAAGCGGTCAGATTTACTTGCCTATTGTCGTGGGAGGCTCCCAATTTTTCGGGTAACCCCTTGCACTCCCGAAAGAGTAGGCAAATCTCCCGCATCCCGTCCACTTCCTATTGAAGTGGGCAGTATGGGGGGACTTTCCGAGAAATTTGCGAGTCCGTAGGGAGGGGGCAGAGCTAAATGATGTAAATTTGCATTATTTAGGCCCGCCCCTCCTCATGGACCCACGAATTGTGGCTAATGACGGCTATAGTCTGGCCCCACCCCCTGAAGATGAGAGCAGCAGGTCCTCTCCGGGGGCTCCCGGAAAGGTGCTCTGCAAAGTAGGTAAGTATGACATATAATCACTCTGTAAATGCAACAGTAAATGTCATTGGTATTTGATTATATATTATAAACCTAGGAGCCTGTTATTTAAAATGATTAGAGGTAGTCAAATTACCACCACCTTTCCCCAATATGATTAAAAAATGCCATACATAGACGTGTTTATTGGCTGCTGTAGCAAGAATATTAGGTGTGCGCTCCCACAGTGATGACTCCTGGGGTATATTTACTATAGAGAGAGTTTTTAGAAGGGGAGATGTTGCCCATAGCAGCCAATTAGATTCTAGCTATTATCGTCTAGAAGGTGCTAGTTAAATGTTATTGTAGAATCTGAATGGTTGCTATGGGCAACCTCTCCACTTCTAAAAACTCTCACTTTAGTAAATACACCCCTTATGATTTTTAAATATTCTTTGTTTTTACCTTTCTGAAGCAAAGACTGAAGTGAGACACAAAGAACAGTAAAAGAGAATTCTGATGTATCTGTTGCTTTACTGCTGCATCAAATTTCTTTTCTAACATGGCAATCAGTGTTTCTAGCTAAATCCTATATTTATCATACCCAATCAAAGAGCCACTAGCTTGTTTCAGCTGTCTTAGACCACCAGGAATGTTGTTCTAGCTAACCTTTTTTATGATTTATTATAAAGTATTGCGCCTTAGCACCATACGCTAGGGCAACAGTATCCACATCACGTACTGGAGCAGGAACAGACCAAACATGCCCATGTCAGCTCTAATCAAGTGCACATTTGGCATGTGTAAATTCCACACCTGTTGTCTGGACAAATCTAGAGACATTTTATTATACAGCCAATAAAAGAGCCGTAGCCTGATGCATTTAGCAGTGTATGAAACATAAAAAAAACAACCTATAGACTCAGCTCTGACAATTGGTTTTAAATAAAAATGTACCAAGTTGGTTACTGAGGGAAAGGAACTAGAAGTGCAGTCACTGTGGAAATGTATTAGTTACTGTATGGAACATAACAAAAATTGAAAATTCATTATTTGCATTGGGGTCCGGTTATTTTGTAAATTGAACCAATATTCATGAGAATTTGGCTTAAGCGTCCTGTGACATCTTGAGGCATGAGGTAACATCATGCTTCAGTTAGTGTTCACGCCAGGGTTGGAGAGCAGCAGTGCGCAGGGGTGTTTCTAGAGAGGAGGCGGCCCGTGTGCAGTCTCCGACACGGGCCCCCTCCTCTCCGCCTGGCAGCCGGCAGCGAACTGAGCTGTGCACGGCCAGCGCCGGAGTTATAGACTCTGGGCACTAGAGTGTGCCCAGAGTCTATAGTGTATGCACAGGTAGCCGGGAAAATGGCCGCGGAGGCCATTTTCCCTGTACTGCACATGTGCAAACGATGGGAATATGGCCGCCGCAGCCATTTTCCAGTCATTTTACAGCGCCGGATGCCCATGCCAACGTGGAACTCCGGAGAGGTAAGTATTATTATGGGTGCAGGGTGTGCGGTGTGGGGCCCCCTTGGACCTAGGGGCCCGTGTTCCCCGAACACCCTGCACCTATTATAGATACGCCCCTGGCAGTGCGCCTGGCGTGAAAACAAGCACCCGAAAAGAGTGTGTGCCCTTAAGACGCACCCCCTTTTCGTCACAACATGGCGCATGGCCAGCGCTCACAGAGATGCTGGGCAGCCCCAAAGCTCTCCCTGCAGGGTGAGAAGAAGCCATGCATATGCGTACAGCATCTATTCACCCGACAGTGACTGTTTCACCGTAACTTTTCCAGCTCTTGGGACACTGCGGCCCGTGGGTGTGGACAGCAGACGTCCAGCTGTTTCAGCAGGGCGTCGCCATAAGGGCAATGCGCGGTGCGGTGCTCCACTAAACAGCCTAGCATCCACTGTATGTATGTGATGAGCCCACAGTAAACTCCATATCTTGGAATGAATTCTGAAACATGTTTTTTTCATTTGTAACCTACTTTTTTTGGTTTTATTGGCATGCTGAGATATGGATAGGTTTTTACATTTCTTGAAGTTTTTACTTCCCAAGAGCTCTCGGTTGTTCTTTTACAAAAATCCTTTTTAATTTCTGTGCTAATATTTCATACCTGCTGAACTGGACTCCTTTTCCCAGCGTGGTAGCAGTCTGCCTGTACTCTTCCCACTTACTCTGCAGCTGCAGAAATGAGCTGAATTAGGCATCTGAAGTAAAAGTATTTTTATTGGACTCAAATGACTAATTCAAGTCGAGTTATTGCCATTTGAAAATAAGTTGGAAAAGCAGTATTACTATAGGCTATTATTCTAAGCCAGTGGTTCCCAAGCTCGGTCCTCAAGGCACCCTGACAGTCCATGTTTTCAGGATATCCATACTTAAGCACAGGTGATTTAATAAGTACCTCATCTATGCACAAGCATGGAAATTCTTAAAACCTGGACTGTTAGGAAGCATGAAGGACCCAGTTTGGTAACCCCTGTTATAAGCTATTATCACACCTCTGTTAGTATTACATTTATATTATTTTACCTCTAGGGCTATGCAGAATATTGATTCTTCCAGCAGCTGCCTGATATGAATTGCCATTATATTTTGCAGTGTATTAGATCCTTGCAGTGTATAAACATTTTATTTTGAGCTGTTAGGGGTAAATTAGTTCTCAAGGATGTCCAGCTTCACACCTTACCATTTATTATGGTAGGAAGAGGAGCCAGGGTGCTGGGCTGCAGCATAGGGCAGGTTCAATATTAGCTGCATCGGACGGTGATCTGTGTGCAGTCAGCTGAGATGCAGTGAATGTGCCGGTCAGCACTTTACTGCATCTCAGCTGACTGCACATATCAGCTGATCGGGTCACAGAGAGGAGATCACCGATCAGCTGTCCAGTGCAGGTAAGTTTTATTTTATTTATTTTCTATTCCTACACCTCTGTGATCAGCCTGTGGTCTATTTAGACACACAGGCTGATGACAGGCACCGACTCTGCTCTGCCTGTCAGATGTCAGACAGAGAAGAGAAGGAGCTGGGGAACCGGAGGGAACCCTACATAATGCAGACTGAAGATAGCGTTATTATCACAGGCTTCCTCCGGTATTTTTTTTTTTTTACAATTAATCATTAGTAAATTTGAAGCAGATCTCATTTACCATTACATGTATGGGAAATGCGATCTGCTTACTAAAAATATGCGAATTTAAGTGCTTGGAGTAGTTTTTTTTTTTTACGAAAACTTCTCCAAAATCCATGTAATACATTTAGGTGATACTAAAATAATGTGCAAAGAGTGTGAAAACTTTATTTAGGTAACAATGTTAGTAAATATGCCTGTCAATTATGAACAGCGATAGACAACCTCCCCAGTTCCTTAAAAAAACACCTGGGTAACTAGGAACCGTAAATATTAAAAAACTCAATATTTATTATTTAAATACAAGTAATGAAAAGCCAGTAAATATATGGATATATTGGGCCATTAGAGAAGAGCGGTTTGGATTTGACTCTGTTTGTTCGGATCTGATAACGAGGCAAAACGTCATTATTCCACCATGGGAGATCCAGAACGTCTGAAAGATTACATATTGCCTCGGTTTCAGATCTGAACTTCCAGTAAAGGCCCCCATACATCAGAGATCGATTGCAGCAATCATGCAATTTGCAATCGATTGGGTATAAAAATCTTTACCTTTTTCAATCGATTGTGGCATCTCTGCAATCAGCAATCGATTGAAAAAGGGAAAGACTTTTATACACAATCGATTGCAAATTGCACGATTGCTGCAATCAATCTCTGATGTATGGGGGCCTTTAGTTGGTGGAAAGAGCCGAATGAAATCCAAACCGCTCATCTTTACTTTATATTGCACAATTATACTCACATCATTTAATACATTCTCGAAGGGTCTATTATTTAATTTGTGTATTTCATGTATTGAGATATTTGTTACACTTTCTTCATTTATATTACAGAGGAAATGTAATACATAATCTAATTCCACATTAGTTAATGTGAGCTGCTGCTTGTTAATTGATTTGTTTATTTACCCCCTTCAAATGTATACATAAAAAGAAACATTTCAGCCTCAATGGTTTCTCCAAGGAGTCTGATCTTGTGCAACTTAAAGGAGCAGAGATGGGGACATCCTTACCACCTGACAGGTGGCATAAACCTCAAGTGCTTTCAATATCAGTGGGCAGATGCTTTTTATACATCTTGTGATGACTGTGCATTAAATCTCTACCAGGTGTACCCGTATTGTGGAACCATTCTTCATTGAGGAAACATTAATAGCAGCACGTTACAAGAGGTAGTTAGATGAAGGGATTTTTCCCTCATTGTTATTAGAGGATGGGTCATATCCTAATTTCTTCCAGCAGGATGGTGCCCCAACTCATTATGGACTCATTATCATGGAATATTTTTATGTGCAGTTTCCCCAAAGGTGGATTGGCCGTAGAGGTCCAGTCCAGTGGCCACCAATATCCCCAGAACTAACTCTGTTGGATTTCTTTCTGTGGGGTTACCTGAAGGAACGTGTTTATGCTGTGAAGATACAAGATCGTTATTATCTGCGACAACGAATTGGTGATGTTTGTGCTCAGAATCAGTCAGACATATTGGTCAAGGTTCATCACTAATGGGAAAAGAGAATAGTCTTAGCACTGCAACATGGTGGACAGCATTTTTGAACTTCCTATAAACCTTATGTCAAAACTCACCATTGCTTTTCCTATGAATTTCTGCAACTGCTTGATATGTCACATGACTACCTTCCCAATTAAAAAATTAGAGTTGAATCCAAGATGGCTGACTTCAAGATGGCCACCATACTGGTGACATACTCATTTCTTTTTTTTATAAAGTAGCAGAAGAAATTAGCCACGTAGGGTAGCTACTAAGTGGCTGGAGTAGTCAGCTCCAGTAAATATCAAAAAACCATGCAGAATAAGATAGCAGCACTATATATAGTACTTAATTCCTTATAACGAGTAATCATAATACATATTTCACAATAATTCACAATGTTTAATATTGATAAGAATAAGTAAAACCAACATTCATATAAAATCATACAAAACATTTCATCTTATCAGCTGCAAAGTGCAAGAATCAAAGAAAGGAAAATATATATAAAGGCAGTATTGCTTGTTCCTATTTAAATCACTGGACCAAATTAAAGTTAAGCAACTTGATATTAAGGACTCCACTTTCGTGGGGGCATATTCCACATATTTGGTAATTTTCACAGATACACTTCTGGAGGATAGTGTCCCATAAGTACTGGTATTAATAATATTAATCCAATGTAAGTCCTCACCAGTATTGCAATGTCTCTTTAGTGGAGCCTCATCCACCGGCATGTAAGAAGTTTCCAATATGTATTAGGAGGTCCCAATTAAAATGATGCAAAGGCCCAGTGCTGGTTCAAGCAGATGCACAATAAATAGGTTCTTGAGGTAGATAAGGGTGTTTCCTTATGGACCACGCTGTGTGTATGTATATATATATATGTAGAAATCAATCCTGGCACTGGATGTCAACCCATCCAAATGCATAGAAGTAATGGAAGGTGGCACTCAGCAGACTTGTTGATAAGTTTTAAAACTCCTTTATTCTGACGTTTTGGGGTTAGCCCCCATCCTCAGGGATACATATATGGCCATATATGTATCCCTGAAGACGGGAGCTAACCCCAAAATGTCGGACTAAAGGTGGACATCCAGTGCCAAGATTGATTTCTACTAGGGGTGAGCTGGTTCGGATTTCTGAAATCCGAACCCCCCCGATCCGAGGCCGATCCGAGTCGGGCTCGACTTCTCCCGCCTGACTCGGATCTGAAATCGAGGCAAAACGTCATCATCCCGCCTTCCGGGTCTCTCGGGTTTTGGATCCTGTATAAGGTACCCGCGTCGGCGCCATTTTCTCACTCGGCTGTGGACAGTGAAGAGGGAGGGTGGGAGTTAGGGCTGGCTGGGCTGTGTAGTGTAGTGTAGTGTAGTGTAGTGCTGTGCTGCGCTGTGCTGCTGTTGTCCATAGGGGCTGTGTCCACTACTTCAAAGTCCATAGGGGCTGGCTGGACTGTGTTGTGCAGTCAGTTGTCCATAAGGGCTGAGTCCACTCCAAAGTCCTGTGCAGTGTCCCAGCCCTAAAGGGGTGCTGTAGTGTTGTCCAGGGGGTGCTCTGTCCGTCAGGGGTGCTCCCCCCAAGTGCTAAAAAAAATATATTTTTTTTTCTGTGTTTGTGAATTGTGTGCACTGTGTCCCATAAGTAAAAGGCTGGCTGGCTTGTCTGTTAAAGGGTGCTGTAACCCCCAAAGGGCACTCCAAACAAAATAAAAAAATATATTTTTTGTGTTTGTGAATTGTGTGCGCAGTAGCCGCACGTGCATCAACAAAGTAGTGCCAAGCGTGCACCTGTGTCCCATAAATAAAGGGCCAGCTGGATTGACCGCTAAAGGGTGCTGTAACCCCCAAAGGTCACTCCAAACAAAATAAAAAAAAATATTTTTTTGTGTTTGTCAATTGTGTGCGCAGTAGCCGCACATGCATCAACAAAGTAGTGCCAAGTGTGCGCCTGTGTCCCATAAGTAAAAGGCCGGCTGGCTAGTCCATTAAAGGGTGCTGTAACCCCCAAAGGGCACTCCAAACAAAATAAAAAAAAAAATTTTTTTGTGTTTGTGAATTGTGTGCGCAGTAGCCACACGTGCATCAACAAAGTAGTGCCAAGCGTGCGCCTGTGTCCCATAAATAAAGGGCCGGCTGGATTGACCGCTAAAGGGTGCTGTAACCCCCAAAGTACACTCCAAACAAAATAAAAAAATATTTTCTGTGTTTGTGAATTGTGTGCGCAGTAGCCGCACGTGCATCAACAAAGTAGTGCCAAGCGTGCACCTGTGTGCCATAAATAAAGGGCCGGCTGGCTTGTCCTTTAAAGGGTGCTGTAACCCCCAAAGTACACTCCAAACAAAATAAAAAAATATTTTCTGTGTTTGTGAATTGTGTGCGCAGTAGCCACACGTGCATCAACAAAGTAGTGCCAAGCTTGCGCCTGTGTCCCATAAATAAAGGGCCGGCTGGATTGACCGGTAAAGGGTGCTGTAACCCCCAAAGGGCACTCCAAACAAAATAAAAAAATATTTTCTGTGTTTGTGAATTGTGTGCACTGTAGCCGCATGTGCATCAACAAAGGAGCAGCGCCAAGCATGCGCCTGTGTACCATAAGTAAAGAGCTGGCTGGCTCATTTCCTAAAGGGTGGTGTAACCCACAAAGTGCACTACTCTCCAGCAAAAATAAAAAAATATTTTCTGTGTTTGTGTGCGCCTTAGCCGCACGTATATATCAATATAAGATAAATGGAGGACCAAACTTTCTCCGATAAAAATAAAATAGGGAAAAATCAAGAACCACTTCCTCCTAGTGCTGTTGCTGCTGCTGGGAGTTGTTCATCATCCCAGAGAGGAAGTAGGAACACCACTACTTTTACTAAACAATTGACCCTCCAACAGTCCTTAGCGAGGAGGATGAAGTACGACAGCAGTCATCCTGAAGCAAAACGTATAACTGAGGCCTTGACTGCTATGTTGGTGTTAGACGTGCGTCCGGTATCCGCCATTAGTGCAGTGGGATTTAGACAATTGATGGAGGTAGTGTGTCCCCGGTTCCAAATCCTGTCTAGATTCCACCTGCATCCTCAAAGCAGCAGCAACAAGCGTGCATCTGTCTGTTAAAGGGTGATGTAACCCTCAAAGTGCGCTCCACAAACAATAAAAACATTCTTCTTTTTTTCCTGTCTTTGTGAATTGTGTGGGCTGTAGCCGCACCTGCATCCTCAAAGCAGCAGCGACAAGCGTGTGTCTGTCTGTTAAAGGATTACATCGGTTACAGCATCCAAGTAGGCATGTCAGACAGTCCGTACATGTACTGGCAGAAAAAAGAGGCAATTTGGAGGCCCCTGTACAAACTGTCTCTATTTTACCTGAGTTGCCCCCCCTCCAGTGTGCACTCCGAAAGAGTGTTTAGTGCAGCCGGGAACCTTGTCAGCAAAAGGCGTAGGAGGTTGCTTCCACAAAATGTGGAGATGATGTTCATAATAATGAATTATCAACTTTTCCAGGGAGACCAGCCTCCAGAACGTACAGAGGGACCTGTGGTGGTGGATTCCAGCGGGGACAAATTAATACTCTGTGAGGATGAGGATGTACACAACACTGAAGAGGGTGAGGAATCGGTGAATGAGGAGGATGAGGATGACATCTTGCCTCCGTAGAGCCAGTTTGTGCAGGGCCAGATTAATTGCCAGCTTGTTTTGTGGGGGCCCAAACGGACCAATCATTTCAGCCACAGTCGTGTGGCAGACCCTGGCGCTGAAATGATTGGTTTGTTAAAGTGTGCATGTCCTGTTTATACAATATAAGGGTGGGTGGGAGGGCCCAAGGACAATTCCAACATGCACCTCTTTTTTTTCTTTGCATTATGTACTGTTTGGGGCCTAGTTTTTCAAACTGCCATCCTGTCTGCCACTGCAGTGTCACTCCTAGAAGGGCCACGTGTTTGTGCCGCCACTCGTGTCGCTTAGCATAGTCATCCATCTACCTCGGTGCAACCTTTTGGACATAAAAACACTATTGTGAGGTGTTCAGAATAAACTGGAAATGAGTGGAAATTAAGGATTTTGAGGTTAATAATAGCATAGGAGCAGAAAAATCAACACATTCTGTGATTTTAGCTGTTTTTATGCTTTTTAAAAAAAAAAAATACAGATCCAAAACACAAAACCCAGAACCCAAAACACCGAAGGGTGGTTTTGGCAAAACCAATCCAGATCCAAAACCAAAACACAAAACACGAAAAGTGGCCGGTGCACACCCCTAATTTCTACATATATATATATAAATATATAAATATATATATATATATATATATATATACATACACTGTATATATATATATATATATATATATATACCATAGGCAAACGCAGGGGGGGTTTCCGGTTGCCTGGAAACCCCCCTACCTAGCCCACAGCATGGGGACCACAATATAAATACCATATAATAGTAAAGTTGCATATTTTTAAAATCCCCTCAGTGTCACAAATTAAATAATTAGCGCCACCTGTTGATCTTTTCAAATGTGCCAGCCAGTAATGAATATGCTTGTGCACCAACTAGGAGATGTGGAAAAGGGTCATTTATTAATACTGTATAATAATACACTATCCAGTACATAAAGAGATCAATCTGTACATCTATGTACAGGGCAGTGCACGGTTCTTTTTCTGCCCCCTCCCCATTTGGAATCAAGTAATTGGAAACCCCTCTCTAGAAATCCTGCGATTGCCACTCTATACATATACACACACACACACATATATATATATACTGTGTGTGTATATGTATGTATATATATATATATATATATATATATATTATATACACATAGAGCAGGCAGAGGTGGTGACAGATATTACATATACTGGCAGAAGTGATGTTGGGACCCGGAGGACAAGACCCTGGGGTTTTAACATTTATTAATTGTTTCCATCATGAATTATACCATCCTTGTCATAGCGGCCATTTGTATTTTTGTTCCCATATCAACTATATTATGCTGACACTTGTTTTAGAATGAGGAGATAATGGGAACGAGGCGGGCACTGGAAATGATGCCCAAATTGAATCTAATTAGTCCTTATCAATGGGGTATAAATATTGAGACACCCCAATGGAGCAACATCCCCACTGATGAAGTCTGTTTGAGACTAAATGCATTTGAGACTCTATAATTTGCTACATGAACTTTTCTTGTCTCTTGAACTCAGATAAGCATACAAACCTTTTTTAAAGATATTTATCTCCATTGTTTACAAATAGTATTTATTCCTGCCTTGCTGCTATGTTGTATTTGTGATCCAACAGTCAATGAATTGTTTTTAATTGCTTTTATTTTTCTCTAATTTTACTATTGTTTCTTACCTGTAATAAATTGGTACATTTTATTCATAATATATTTTTTTTTGTTATTTACACTTTGCACTTTATCTACTCTTGATTATCACATAGTTGTGTGTGTATTTATATATATATATGTATATATATATATATATATATATATATATATAATGGTCACTTTTTATCAATTTCACTATCTGCACTTTACTTTTGGCATACCACCAATACTATATCCCTTTTGAAGTGAGCTTGACGACCTAATATGGGGGCATTGTGGTTTATTTACACTGGTGTATTTTTTTTAGGCTAACCTGAGCATTTTGAGCTTTTATGGTCAGGAGTTATTTTATTATTTGGTGCTGTGTCTTTAATTTTCTCTACATATATACACACACACAGTACTAGCTGAAGTACTCGGCTTTGCCCAGGTTTAAATCTTCAAGTTATTAAGTCTTATTATGTGGTGCAGTCCAAATCCATCCAGTGGAAGGCCCAGAAAAGTCTTCCTGGGTCAAAGATCTTACCAGCGCATTCCGCCATGAGGTTCCACTGGGACCCCAACCACTCCATTAGGCATCCCAGACCAATTGCCACCCTCTGTGAAGTTTTCATCCAGGTCTATCCAGTGGAAGGCCCAGAACAGGCTCCCCGGGTCAAAGTTCTGCCCAGCGTTCACCAATGGGAGGTCCGACCAGGACCCATACCCCCTAAAACCTGTCGAGGATCCAACTGGACCACCTCACATTGGTTTCATCCCAATCGGTGTAGGAGTGTCCGAATGCATAACCGGAAAGACAAACAGACCAATGAATTTTATAATATATATATATATTGCATGTGTGTGGTAATATATATATATGTATGTGTGTGTGTGTATATATATATATACAGTCAGGTCCATAAATATTGGGACATTGACAGAATTTTCATATTTTGTCCTCTATTCACCACCACAATGGCTTTGAAATGAAACAAGATGTGATTTAACTGCAGACTTTCAGATTTAATTTGAGGGTAATTACATCCAAATCAGGTGAACGGTGTAGAAATTACAACGGTTTCTATATGTGCCTCCCACTTTTTAAGGGGCCAAAAGTAATGGGACAAACTAAACAATCCTAAATCTAACTTTCACTTTTTAATACTTTGTTGCAAATCCTTTGCAGGCAATTACAGCCTGAAGTCTGGAATGCATAGACATCATCAGACGCTGGGTTTCATCCCTGGTGATGCTCTGCCAGGCCTCTACTGCAAATGTCTTCAGATCCTGCTTGTTCTTGGGGCATTTTCCCTTCAGTTTTGTCTTCATCAAGTGAAATGCATGCTCAATCGGATTCAGGTCAGGGGATTGACTTGGCCATTGCATAACATTCCACTTTTTAGCCTTAAAAAACTCTTTGGTTGCTTTTGCAGTATGCTCCGGTCATTGTCCATCTGCACTGTGAAGCGCTGTCCAATGAGTTCTGAAGCATTTGAATGAATATGAGCATATAATATTGCCCGAAACACTTCAGAATTAATTCTGCTGCTTTTGTCAGCAGTCACATCATCAATAAATACAAGGGAACCAGTTCCATTGGCAGCCATACATGCCCACGCCATGACACTACCACAACCATGCTTCACTTATGAGGTGGTATGTTTTGGATCATGAGCAGTTCCTTTCCTTCTCTTCTCTTCCCATCACTCTGGTACAAGTTGATCTTTGTCTCATCTGTCAATAGGATGTTGTTCCAGAACTGTAATGGCTTTTTTACATGTTGTTTGGCAAACTCTAATCTGGTCTTCCTGTTTTTGTGGCTCACCAATGGTTTGCATCTTGTGGTGAACCCTCTATATTCACTCTTGTGAAGTCTTCTCTTGATTGTTGACTTTGACACATATACATCTACCTCCTGGAGAGTGTTCTTGATTTGGCCAACTGTTGTGAAGTGGTTTTTCTTCACCAGGGAAATAATTCTTTTGTCATCCACCACAGTAGTTTTCCGTGGTCTTCCGGGTCTTTTGGTGTTGCTGAGCTCTCCGGTGCGTTCTTTCTTTTTAAGAATGTTCCAAACAGTTGATTTGGCCACACCTAATGTTTTTGCAATCTCTCTGATGGGTTTGTTTTCATTTTTCAGTCTAATGATGGCTTGCTTCACTGATAGTGACAGTTCTTTGGATCTCATATTGAGAGTTGACAGCATCTGATTCCAAATGCAAATGTCACACCTAGAATCAACTCCAGACCTTTTACCTGCTTAATTGATAATGAAATAATGAGGGAATAGCCCACACTTGTCCATGAAATAGTTTTTGAGTTGATAGTCCCATTACTTTTGGCCCCTTAAAAAGTGGGAGGCACATATTGAAACTGTTCTAATTCCTACACCGTTCACCCGATTTGGATGTAATTAAACTCAAATTAAATCTGAAAGTCTGCAGTTAAATCACATCTTGTTTGTTTCATTTCAAAACCATTGTGGTGGTAAATAGAGGTCAAAATCTGAAAATCCTGTCAATGTCCCAATATTTATGGACCTGACTGTATATATATATACATATATATATATATATATATATATATATATATATATATATATATATATTGTGATAGGATCACTGGTAAAGTGGTCTGTGGCAGGGACATTTATCCCAGATTCCTGTCCTATGTGTATAAAATCCCCAGGAGAAAGTCTGCAGTGTAGCAGGCTTGAGTTTCGGCTTTTTGAAAAGCCGGTTTGGGACCTGGGGGTTGTGGGTGAGAGGAGAGGGAGGGCTCCACCCACGGCCACTCCAGGTTTTGGTTCTCACAGCCTGGTAACAGGCTTGTTAGTTTTTCAACTGAGAGTGGCCATTATAAGCCTAGTGTGTTTAGGGCTGATTGTCTCACCTGGGAGAGCAGACAGGGAGTTTGCTCAGAGACACTTGAAAACCTAAACTGTAAGTGTTGTGCTGTGCTTTTGTTGCTGGTGAGGGCACTAGGCCCTGCCAGGTTCTGGTAGTGAGGGAACTACCTGTGAAGTTAGTGCCCCGACAGGGCTAGGATTTTTGTTTGTTTTCTTTATGTTATTTCTGACATTGTACAATAAAGACTGGTGCCGACCAGCTTGTACTTGTATCCAGACTGGTGTGCTGCTATGTGTGTGTGTCCTCTACCCAGGAGAGGGACCCCCTAACCTAACTGTGTCACAATATGGCGGAGAATGCGGGCAACCACACACACTGAAGTTGCAGCGAGAGGAAAACTTTCCGTTTAAATATTAAAGGGACAGACACCCAATTGGTGAGTGTGGAAATAACACTGTGTCCTTGGAGTCCCATAGAGGAGGCGTCAGCCAATGCTCAGAGAGGCAAGGTTCAGCTTCCAACCTACACCCTAGGACAAAATGGAGGACATTATTAAGGACTTGCTCCAAGCTACAGCAGCTCAGCAGGAGACAAACAAACTTCAGCTGGAATCTACCAGAGCTCAGCAGGAGACGAACAAACTTCAGCAGGAATCTACCTGGGCACAGCAGGAATCCACCAGGGTGCAACTCTTGGCCTTGGAGACAGCCCAGAGGCAACAACAGGTCGCCATCGAGGAAACCTGCCAGGCCATAAAAGAGGTGCTACAGCACCTGGTCGCCCGGCCCAGAGATGTTGCTACTGGTCCTCCCACCCCCACTCACTCCGTACGAGCCAGTCACTTCTTTCAAAAGATGACTTCGGGCGATGATGTGGAGGCCTATCTCGCCGCATTTGAAAGAACGGCTGAAAGGGAGAGTTGGCCCCAGGAGCAGTGGGCAAGTCTGGTGGCACGTTTTTTGTCTGGGGAGCCACAAAAAGCATATTTTGACTTATGCCTGGCTGATGCCAAGGACTATAAAAAACTAAACAGGAGATCCTAACTCGCTTGGGAGTCACCACCTTTGTTCGTGCCCAACGGGTCCACCGCTGGGAGTTCCATATGGACAAGCCTCCACATTCACAGATGCATGACCTCGTCCATCTGTCCTCAAAATGGCTACAGCCCGAGATGCTGATGGGACCACAGATCGTGGAAAGGGTCGTGATGGACCGGTACCTGCGATCATTACCTGTGACTCTGCGCAAGTGGGTGAACCATGCAGACCCTAAGACCGCGGACCAGTTGGTCGAGCTAGTGGAGAGGTACGTGGCGGCTGAGGAGCTGAGGAGTATGCCCCACCAAGTCCCGATGGCGCACCGGCGAACTCCCACAGACACTGGTAAGACTGTGCCAGGGGAGAAGGGTGCTGGGCGGTGGGATGTACCTAAGACTGAGGTTGTAGAACCTGGAGACAGGCCTGCCAGGCCAGGAAGGTTCTTGCCCCGTAAACGACTAGACATTACTATGATTCAGTGTTTCTGGTGTGGTGACTTCGGCCATATTTCTGCTAATTGTTCACTTACAACTGAACCTATGCAATGTGATACTGCTCATGTCTACCGCAGGGGGTCTTTCTTTGCAGGCTGAGTCTGATAAGCACATGTGTGTACTCACTGTAGATGGCAACCGAGTAGAGGCACTGTTAGACTCTGGTAGCTTGGTGACACTTATAAAAGCTGAGCTGGTGAACCCCTTGAGGCATAAGGGGAAAACTGTTGGTGTGACCTGCATACATGGGGAAAATTGATATTATGTTACTGCCGAGGTGAACATCGAGACACCATGTGGCTCTGCTATAGTTTCTGTGGGTTTGTTGCCTGGTCTGATGTACGATGCAATATTGGGGAGAGACTTTGCTCACTTCTGGAAATTGTGGGAAAGCCGTTTTGTTCCAGAAGTGAACAACCCCGGTCCACTTGAGAAGGTTGTCGATATAGTGGAGGAGGGAGTTTCTTCTGAGTCAGAGTTATTCCCTTTTTCTACTATGATTGGCGAACTAGAGAATGCGGAGCGTGACGGTGGCCCGCCAACTGATGTGCCTCCCATTGAGGTGGGAAGTGTTGTTGGGCCAGTTGATCGTCTGCCTGATTTAGAGGTCAGAAGAGAGGTCTTTACCGTGGAGCAGTTGAAAGACCCTACTTTGGTAAAAGCCAGGAAGAATGTAAAGGTAGTTGATGGTAAACCCGTAGACCCTGATAGTTCTTTGTCCTATCCCCACATGGCCATGTGTCAGGATTTATCCTGCCCTGAGTGTCAGTATCATGCTCCCAGACCATGTTTTAAGGGTCCACTAGTTCCATTGCCTATTGTAGAGGTGCCAATAGTGAGAGAGCACCTGAAACAGGCTCAACAGGCACAGCAGAGGGTATACAACCGCAATGCTCGGTTACGCAGCTTTGCTCCTGGGGACAGAGTGTTAGTGTTGGTTCCCACTGTGGAAAATAAACTTTTGGCTAAATGGCAAGGGCCCTTTGAAATCTTAGAAAGAGTGGGACAGGTCAATTACAAAGTTTACCAGCCGGGGAAAAGAAAGCCGGAACAGATATACCATATAAATCTGTTTAAGCCCTGGAAAGATAGAACGTTACTGTCGGCCGTCCGAGCCCCTCCAGTAAGTCCAGGGCCCTTAGTTCCCAAAGTGACAGTGGCAAAAACCCTGTTGGCAATTCAACAACGAGAGGTCAAGGAGTTTCTGGTTAGAAATAGGGTGCTGTTCTCTGACGTACCTGGGAAAACCTCGGTCGTTAAACAGGACATCATCACTGACCCAGGGGTTAAAGTTAATCTAAAGCCCTATAGGTTACCAGAAGCACCAAGAGCATCGGTGTCGAAAGAAATTAAAAATATGCTAGAGTTAGGGGTTATTGAAGTATCACATAGTGAATGGTCAAGTCCCATTGTGTTGATTCCAAAGCCCGACGGGAGTGTGCGTTTCAGCAATGACTTCCGAAAGTTGAACAGTGTTTCAAAATTCGATGCCTACCCGGTGCCACAGTGGAGAAGGAGGCATTGCCCATAAAGTGAGCGTTACAAACTTTGAAATTTTCAGTGGAACACAGGCCAGGGGGCCTGTTGTTTAAAGCAGACGCGTTGTCACGCGTTCATTGTTTGGGGGCTTCAGTTGTTCCGCCCCATAGGTCGAAACAAAGGGGGGGGATATGTGATAGGATCACTGGTAAAGTGGTCTGTGGCAGGGACATTTATCCCAGATTCCTGTCCTATGTGTTTAAAATCCCCAGGAGAAAGTCTGCAGTGTAGCAGGCTTGAGTTTCGGCTTTTTGAAAAGCCGGTTTGGGACCTGGGGGTTGTGGGTGAGAGGAGAGGGAGGGCTCCACCCACGGCCACTCCAGGTTTTGGTTCTCGCAGCCTGGTAACAGGCTTGTTAGTTTTTCACCTGAGAGTGGCCAATATAAGCCTAGTGTGTTTAGGGCTGATTGTCTCACCTGGGACAGCAGACAGGGAGTTTGCTCAGAGACACTTGAAAACCTAAACTGTAAGTGTTGTGCTGTGCTTTTGTTGCTGGTGAGGGCACTAGGCTCTGCCAGGTTCTGGTAGTGAGGGAACTACCTGTTAAGTTAGTGCCCCGACAGGGCTAGGATTTTTGTTTGTTTTCTTTATGTTATTTCTGACATTGTACAATAAAGACTGGTGCCGACCAGCTTGTACTTGCATCCAGACTGGTGTGCTGCTATGTGTGTGTGTAAGGAAGGAGTCCTCTACCCAGGAGAGGGACCCCCTAACCTAACTGTGTCACAATATGGCGGAGAATGCGGGCAACCACACACACTGAAGTTGCAGCGAGAGGAAAACTTTCCGTTTAAAAATTAAAGGGACAGACACCCAATTGGTGAGTGTGGAAATAACACTGTGTCCTTGGAGTCCCATAGAGGAGGCGTCAGCCAATGCTCAGAGAGGCAAGGTTCAGCTTCCAACCTACACCCTAGGACAAAATGGAGGACATTATTAAGGACTTGCTCCAAGCTACAGCAGCTCAGCAGGAGACAAACAAATTTCAGCTGGAATCTACCAGAGCTCAGCAGGAGACGAACAAACTTCAGCAGGAATCTACCTGGGCACAGCAGGAATCCACCAGGGTGCAACTCTTGGCCTTGGAGACAGCCCAGAGGCAACAACAGGTCGCCATCGAGGAAACCTGCCAGGCCATAAAAGAGGTGCTACAGCACCTGGTCGCCCGGCCCAGAGATGTTGCTACTGGTCCTCCCACCCCCACTCACTCCATACGAGCCAGTCACTTCCTTCAAAAGATGACTTCGGGTGATGATGTGGAGGCCTATCTCGCCGCATTTGAAAGAACGGCTGAAAGGGAGAGTTGGCCCCAGGAGCAGTGGGCAAGTCTGGTGGCACGTTTTTTGTCTGGGGAGCCACAAAAAGCATATTTTGACTTATGCCTGGCTGATGCCAAGGACTATAAAAAACTAAAACAGGAGATCCTAACTCGCTTGGGAGTCACCACCTTAGTTCGTGCCCAACGGGTCCACCACTGGGAGTTCCATATGGACAAGCCTCCACATTCACAGATGCATGACCTCGTCCATCTGTCCTCAAAATGGCTACAGCCCGAGATGCTGACGGGACCACAGATCGTGGAAAGGGTCATGATGGACCGGTACCTGCGATCATTATCCGCGACTCTGCGCAAGTGGGTGAGCCATGCAGACCCTAAGACCGTGGACCAGTTGGTCGAGCTAGTGGAGAGGTACGTGGCGGCTGAGGAGCTGAGGAGTATGCCCCACCAAGTCCCGATGGCGCACCGGCGAACTCCCACAGACACTGGTAAGACTGTGCCAGGGGAGAAGGGTGCTGGGCGGTGGGATGTACCTAAGACTGAGGTTGTAGAACCTGGAGACAGGCCTGCCAGGCCAGGAAGGTTCTTGCCCCGTAAACGACTAGACATTAATATGATTCAGTGTTTACGGTGTGGTGACTTCGGCCATATTTCCGCTAATTGTTCACTTACAACTGAACCTATGCAATGGGATACTGCTCATGTCTACCGCAGGGGGTCTTTCTTTGCAGGCTGAGTCTGATAAGCACTCACTGTAGATGGCAACCGAGTAGAGGCACTGTTAGACTCTGGTAGCTTGGTGACACTTATAAAAGCTGAGCTGGTGAACCCCTTGAGGCATAAGGGGAAAACTGTTGGTGTGACCTGCATACATGGGGAAAATCGATATTATGTTACTGCCAAGGTGAACATCGAGACACCATGTGGCTCCGCTATAGTTTCTGTGGGTTTGTTGCCTGGTCTGATGTACGATGCAATATTGGGGAGAGACTTTGCTCACTTCTGGAAATTGTGGGAAAGCCGTTTTGTTCCAGAAGTGAACAACCCCGGTCCACTTGAGAAGGTTGTCGATATAGTGGAGGAGGGAGTTTCTTCTGAGTCAGAGTTATTCCCTTTTACTACTATGATTGGCGAACTAGAGAATGCGGAGCGTGACGGTGGCCCGCCAACTGATGTGCCTCCCATTGAGGTGGGAAGTGTTGTTGGGCCAGTTGATCGTCTGCCTGATTTAGAGGTCAGAAGAGAGGTCTTTACCGTGGAGCAGTTGAAAGACCCTACTTTGGTAAAAGCCAGGAAGAATGTAAAGGTAGTTGATGGTAAACCCGTAGACCCTGATAGTCCTTTGTCCTATCCCCCCACCTGTGAAGTTAGTGCCCCGACAGGGCTAGGATTTTTGTTTGTTTTCTTTATGTTATTTCTGACATTGTACAATAAAGACTGGCGCCGACCAGCTTGTACTTGCATCCAGACTGGTGTGCTGCTATGTGTGTGTGTAAGGAAGGAGTCCTCTACCCAGGAGAGGGACCCCCTAACCTAACTGTGTCACAATATATATATATATATATATATATATATATATATATATATTTTATAATTCCCAAAAGCATACATGTAAATTGGTATACCAGGCATGAGGGCATGATAAAGACTTATAAGATTCCAATGCCACGGTAGTCAAACAGGACACGTCATTCTGAAAAGATCCCAGAGCCAGACAGTAATTTCAGTGTACAGTATACACCTTTCTCATCAAAAATATTTCTTGATATACACATACAGTGTAATGTAGTTTATAGACCAAATTATGCAGGGATTAATTTACTGTATATTTAAGTTTATAATAATTATTGTATGTTCTATCTAAAGAAAATGTATATATGGCATTTATCAAAAAGTACATTTGGAATGAGCCCAGAAGTTTTCGTTTGTCCCTGTAAAGTACGTCTTTAACATAGAAGCATAGAAGTTAACGGCAGATTAGAATCACTTGGCCCATCTATTCTGCCCCTCTTTTGACCTTATGGTAACCACAAACCCTATTATATCCATAGTTCTTTGGAAGGGTATCCTTATGTCTATCCTAAGCATGTTTAAATTACTCTACTGTATTAGCCTCTACCGCCTCTGACGGGAGGCTATTCCATTTATCCAATTCCCTTTCTGTGAAGTAATGTTTTCTCAAATTTCCCCTGAACCTACTTCCCTCCCATCTCAGCGGATATCCTCGTGTTCTAGTACTTCTCTTCCTTTGAAGAATATTTCCCTCCTGCACCTTGTTAAAACCCTTGATATATTTGAAAGTTTCTATCATGTCCCCCCTTTCCATTCTCTGCTATACATATTAAGATCTTTTAGTCTTATCTGGTACATTTTGTGATGTAGGCCATGCACCATTTTAGTTACCCTTCTTTGTACAGTCTCTAATGTATTTATATCCTTCTGGAGATGTGGCCTCCAGAACTGAACACAGCATTCTAGATGAGGACGTACCAATGGGGATCGGTATGTAATGTCAGCGGATCAAATACCGACAGTGGCAGCCCGACGTTCGGAATCCCGACAGCTGAAGGTAAGTACTCTAACCTCCCCTAACCTTAACCCTCCCTTAGGGGTGCCTAACCCTAACCTCCCCCTCCTGATGGCTAACCCTAAGCAGTAAGTGTATTACAACATGAAGTGTAATTTATGTAACAGTTAAAAAACAGTTAAACGTTGAACAACGTTAAACCTACCCCCCCCTCCATGCACCCTAAACCTAACCCTCCCGGGGGGGTGCCTAACCCTATCCCCCCCTAGTGGTGCCTAAGCCTAACCCTCCCGGGGGTGCTTAACCCTAAGTCCCCCCGGGGTCCCTAAACCTAACCCTTCTCCCCCCACGCGGCTAGACGATAAGACACCCAGCATACATTTGTTCGGTATGCCGGGTGTCAGGATTCCATACATAGGCATCTGGATTTCGACACCTATCTTGTCTTAATGTAAGTGTTGGGATATAGACGGGCAGGATATCGCTCGTCGGTATCCTGACTGCATCCCGTACCAATGACCTATACAGAGGCATTATTACTTCTTTCTTCCTGCTACTGATTCCTCTCCCTATGCTTCCAAGCATCTGACTTGCCTTTCTCATTGCTTTGTTTCATTGCTTACCTGTCTTTAAATCACCTGAAATAGTGACTCCTAGATCCCTTTCCTCCTCAGTAGTTTCCATTATGGTGCCGTTGATACTATATTTAGCCTTCTTGTTTCGGAGACCCAAGTACATGATCCTGCATTTGTTTGGCATTAAACTGTAGTTGCCACATTCTTGACCATTCCTTTAGTCTACCTAGGTCCTCAGGCCCTGATTCAGACAGAGCGCTCTCTCTGAATCAGGGCCATGCTTTTTTTTAAATTAGAACTGCCCCCTGGCCGCTCGCATAGCTGAGGGTCACACCCCACAGCTACAGCAAGCGGCCATGATGATGGTCAAGACTATCGCGACCATCAGGCTTGCGACGAGACCCTTGTGGTAGGGTCTTGTGGCCGCAAGCCCCAGAGAGCTTTCAGCTCTAACAGAGCCAGAAGCTCTCCACTGACATCACTTGTGATGTCAGTGGGGCCGCCCCCAAACGGCAGGCGTTCTCATGGGAACGCCTCAGTTTGGGCAGCCACACCCCCGGCCCGACCACCGAAGGGGGCAAGCTGTCACTCAACATCGACAGCTCGCCCCCTTTTTTGCGAGACCCGGAGCGACGGAGTGCCCGTCGCTAGCCGGGTCTCGCACATGCGCACCTAGGAGCCAGCTCCATCGTGCACATGCTCTCTGGGCCACCATCGACCCGGTTGCGAGCGCTCAGCGCTTGTGACCGGGTCTGAATCAGGCCCTCAATCATATATTTTTTTTAACACCCCTGGTGTCTGCTGTTGAATACCTTTGTGTCATCTGCAAAAAGGCATACAGTACTTTCCCTTCAATATAATTTGTAATGTCACCAATAAAGATACTTGGGGTATTCCAATGGAAACCTTTCCCTCCTGTGAATGTTGTCCATTTATTACAACTCTGTTTTCTATCCTACAGGCAAGATCTTATCCATTCAACCATCTTAGAATATAGGGCCTGATTCAGACCCGGACGCTATTTGCGTCCGCTCACTCTCAAAAAGGGGCAGGATATTTAAATTGACTGCTCGCTCTTTGTGGTGTGAGGACGCCTCTGTCTGTGCGAGCAGACATCGAACGGCATCTGAACTGCTCGCAGCGCTTGAGGTAGGAATTACTTCCCGTAATCACTTCGAGCAGTTCAGGCTAAAAGACAGCCAAGTGACGTGATCGATGATGCTCATTTGCTAATTATGCACTCCCATTAAACGCCTTTTTCACCGTTGGGCACGCCTGTGTTCGCACAACCACTCCCCCGTTTTCAAGCACCTTCCCTTGTTACCACCCACAAACGGCACATTCTGTCACTCAAAATAGCAGCCCCTCTGTGTTTTATGGGCGCACGATTTCCGACCACAATGACTGATTTGCGCTCGCGCATTGCGAACTATGCGCAGTTGTGCAACCATCGCTCAGAGTGAGCGTGCGGACGCTTACGAGCGGGTCTGAATCACGCCCATAATCCCAAACTTTTGAGTTTATTTAACAGATTGCTATATGGGATAGCATCAAAAGCGTTTCTAAAGTCTAGATACAGTAAGTTGCATTTACAGCCCCTCCCCCTGATCTATTTCTTTAGTCACCCAGTTAAAAAGTCAATAAAATTTGTTTGACATTATCTCCCCCAGTAAATCCATGGTGTTTGGGATCCTGTAAATCGCTGGATTTGAGATATTCTACAACTCTTTTCTTTTAAGAGTGTTTCAATCAATTTCCCTAGTACTGATGTAAGGCTCACTGGTCAGTAGTTGCTTGCCTCTTCCTTGCTTCCACTTTTGTGCAGTGGGACGTTTGCTTTTTTCCAGTCCTCTGGAAGTACTCCAATAGCTAGTGACTGGTTGAATAATTCTATTAATGATGTTACCAGCACCCATTTAAGCTTTTTTAGTTTTCTTGGATGTATCCCATCTGGTCCCATTGATTTATCCACTTTCAGTTTTGAGAGTTCTGTTAGAACCTTTTCCTCTGTAAATGTGCTTGTATCTTCCTCATTATTATGAATAGACTTGCAACTTAACTGTGGCCCCTTCCCCTCTCCTCCTGTAGTGAATAATTAAGTTGATCTGCTGTGGCCTTTTCTCACTCAACAAGAATCTTACTCGAGGGGCAGAAAGTGGAGAGAGAGAAACTACCAACCAATCAGCTCCACTCATTTCTTAAAACAGCCTGTAACATGGCTGTTAGGAGGTACTTTATCTCTCTCCACTTTCTCTCTCTCCAAGGCTTAGTACAGTACGTCTCTCCCTTTAGTCTTATTATTCCTCCTCATTCCGGATCATTAGTCATATCCACAGGGTTAGGGTACTTACAGCCAGACTAACCCGGAACATTAGCTGTAGCCACAGGGTTAGGGTACTTACAGCCGGACCAATCTGGAACATTAGCCGTAGCCACAGGGTTACTGAACTTACAGCCGGACCAATCCGGAACATTAGCCGTAGCCACAGGGTTACTGAACTTACAGCCGGACCAATCCGGAACATTAGCCGTAGCCGCAGGGTTAGAGTACTTACATCCGGACCAATCCGGAACATTAGCCGTAGCCGCAGGGTTAGGGTACTTACTGCCGGACCAATCCGGAACATTAGCCATAGCCGCAGGGTTAGAGTACTAATAGCCGGACCAATCCGGAACATTAACCGTAGCCGCAGGGTTAGGGTACTTACAGCCGGACCAATCCAGAACATTAGCCATAACTGCAGGGTTAGGATACTTACAGCTGGACCAATCCAGAACATTAGCCATAGCCGCATAGTTAGGGTGCTTACATCCGGACCAATCCGGAACATTAGCCATAGCCACAGGGTTAGGGTACTTACATCCGGACCATTCCGGAACATTAGCCGTAGCTGCAGGGCTAGGGTACTTACTGCCAGACCAGCCACATCACTGCACCACTGACTGAAGATAATATTAGCATGCTGACTTTTCACCGGTGTCGACACAACAAATGTCGACATGCATGTTGACATGACCGTGTCGACATTCTAACCATCAAGAAAATATACCATACCCATGTATGGTAAATGTTGAACCTTTATTTTGTTCCACACATTACTATTTAAAAATGTTATTAATATTGATTGTGTGGCATAGGCTCCATTGGGGCATTCAAGTAATTAATATGTAAATCATCTGACCTTCAAAATATGGTAAAACTGATAATGATGTCCGTTTTGATACTTGGGATATATATGGAGTATGTTACAGATTGATAATCGCTAAAATCTTTTAGTCAACTTTTCTCAGTCTTGTGTTTTCCTCCAGACAGAGCCTCCGGGTTTGGCTAGAATCTCCATGCATTATATCAGTACAAGTGGAAGGAATGCAAAGACTGCTTCTGATTGATGGCTGATCAGACATTACAAAACTGTACATTTCTTCTTAAGATAATGTCTTAAGCTACATCCTTCAGTCGTCTTTTGAATACTCTCCAAACTGACTTGTAGTGTAATTACTCAGGAGGCCGGTGCTTGTCATCCCAGCTGGGATTTTACGTCACAGACATAGAATAATGTTGTTTAGGTTACAATTGTAAATGGTAATACATTGAGGTCATTGGATGTAACATCAGTAAAGTTTAATCAGTTGAATAACAACAAGGTGGCAATTGTCAAATATTAGAAGCTCAGGAGAGATTTGTTTCTAAGGAGCATATTTATTAATTATGGGGTTTGAAATTTGATAAAAAAAAAAAATTTCGCCGTTTTTCACAGCAATAAGAAATTACTAGGGAATCCCAGCATAGTATTGTTGTGAATGTCATATCCAATGCAAGCGGCATATCAGTTGAACTTGTTATACTTTGTTTAAGATCTTTGAACTGTGTGCTCCGGGCGACCTGTAAGCGTTTTACCATGTTGATGTCCTCGAGGCCGGCCTCTAGGCATGTTTGTTGTAAACAAAGCAAGGTGAAGTGAATAATGAAATAACACAGCAGTCAGTGATTGAGGTCCCTGCAAGATGCGCTGATATATGTGGCTGCAAATAACTCTCACAATTTCCAGACTTCCCAGCAGGTCACATGTTGCATGTCAATCAGCAGGTGCACAGGGAGAGTTCACCAACTGTCACATTTTTCAGAGCACAATGGTGATGCATTGTAAATGGCGGGCAGACATTTTGACACATAACTCCGAAACAAAGCAACCAATTACAATGCCAATATTTTTCTACGGACCAACACCTTTAATTTGATATATGATGTGCCCTGCTCAGACAACGCCATCATATCATAGAAATATGTCACTCATTCCCCAAGCCTGGCAAAGATCCTACTCTTGTCAGAAGTCTAGACCTATTGCTCTTCTAAATTCTGAATTTAAGATATCTATGAAAATGATAGTGAATAAATTGAATCCCATTCTCCCTTGTTTGAGCTCCTTTGATCATATTGGTTTTGTTTTGGGCAGACAAGCCCCAGATAACACCAGCCGTATATTCAATCTTTTAGAAGCCCATATCAATCACCCTGTTTTACACTCTTTTGACAGGCTCCATTGGCTATACATGTCTAGGGTCCCTGCTAGGTTTGGCTTCACTGGCCGTTTCTTCAATTTAATTCTCTCTCTGTAGTCCCACCCTTCTGCCCATATCTTTTGTAACGAGTTTCTATCCAGAAGTTTTGACATATCTAATGGCACTTGTCAGGGATGCCCCATTTTCCCATTAATCTTTGCCCTGCCGATAGAACCCATGGCGGAAAAGATTAGAGCCTCCGCTTCACTTACTGGTGTATGTATTGGCTCTTTACATCATAAGACAATGTACTTTTATTCGTCACAAATCCTGAGTCTTCCCTTCCGGTACTTCACAATATTTTGCAAGAGTATTCGGTGGTCTGATAATACAAACCAAACACAACTAAAACTGAGGCTTTGGCTTACGGTATTGCGCAGCCTTCTTTACTCTCTTTGCAATTCCAGTATCCTTACTCTTGGCAGTCTACTAGCCTTAAATATCTGGGCATACACATCCCTGCAACCCTACAAGCCACAATAGATAGTAACTACCGTCATCTTCTTCACCAATAATCTAATCTTACTAAATTATGCATAAATTATGAGTAGCTAGGCCGCAATTTCATCTGTTAAAATGATGTTGCTCCCTAAAATTTTTTATCTTTTTCGAACTATCCCCTCTCTACTGTAATTCCCATTTCCCTTTTATCCAAATTTTATGCTATTATTTTAAAGTTTGTTTGGAGTGAAAAAACTCCTAGATTATCCAGAATTAAACTTTTTTGTTTTAAATCTAAAGGTGGCCTAGCACTCTCTGATTTAGAAATGTTTCAACAGGCGTGTCTTTTGTCTCAAATATGGGACTGGCTCCTCCCCTCCTCCCCTAAACCTTGGGTGAATATTGAGAGCTCCATCTGTCAGCTCTTCTCCTTGCAAGACCTGATGTGGACATCTCCAGCCTTCAGGCCCTCCTCATCCTGGAGGTCACATGTTGCAGGTCACCCAACAGGTGCACAGGGAGAGTTCACCAACTGTCACATTTTTCAGAGCACAATGGTGATGCATTGTAAATGGCTGGCGGATGTTTTGCCACATAACTCCAAAACAAATCAACCAATTACAATGCCAATAATTTTCTACAACCAATTCAATTTGGTATAGGATGTGCCCTGCTCAGACAACGGCATCATAGAAATAAGTCACTCATTCCCCAAGCCTGGCAAAGATCCTACTCTTGTCAGAATTATAGGCCTGTTGGTCTTCTGAATTTAAGATATCTACGAAACTGATAGTGAATAAATTGTATCCCATTGAATCCCATTGGTGTAGCACTTTTGTCTTCCATAGAGAAGCAAAAATTAGCCATCCAAACTAAATTGGAGGAGGACCCAAATATATCACTGTCTAGCGAAGATTGGGAGGTGTTGTTCAGAAATGTTTTCAAAATGTCTAAGTGCTTTAATCACTCTGATATGTTATTTAAGGTTATCCATATAACATATCTTACTCCTGAAGGACATCACATCTGGCCCACCTCCTCTAAGTACTGCTGGAGGAATTGCAGAATGATAGGCTCTCTGCTACATATTTTTTGGTCCTGCCCAATAATCCAATCACTGTAGCTAGAAGTTTTTCATTTAATTACTCGGGTTACTGCAGTAACTCTGTCCCACCTTCCCAATATAGCCCTTTTACACCATTCCCCCCTCTGTCCCATCTCATACCAAATATGTTATTGGTCACACATTCTTATAGCTACAAAGGCAGCAATTGCCCAATACTGGAAGGGATCAGATCCTCCTTCCCGTCTAAAAATTGTCTTCTCCATTCAACATAGATACAACATCCTTTTGTAAAATTGAGTTTTTGGTTTGATTATTATTCTTCCCTACATGCCCCATCTACTGGTTATTTGCCCCCTCAGTCCAGTTCATTTCCCTCATCTTTGTTATAGAAACAGGTCCCCCTATTTGGTAATCTATACTGCAATGTACCTGTAATACTGTTGTCCCTTACTGTTCCCTCCTCTTTTATATTCTTCTTGTCTGTGTATTACTGTTTTATGTTTCCATTTATTATGAAAACTTTTGTTCACGCGTTTTGTATGGTCTGTAATATTTTATATTCAATAAAATCTATTGAGTTAAAAAAAAATGTTACTGATTAAAAGTCATCCTTCTGCTATTAATATATAGATGTATCGCAAGAATGTATTAATCCATGGACAGGGGATCTGATAGGAGCCTGTCCTTGCGATGTGTAAAAGTAAGGTGATCACTAATGCCATGAATTTACCTGCTGTTTTGAGAGCTGGGCGCTACTCGTTCCGGAACTTGGTAAATCTCCAAAATAGCAGCCCCAATAGATATATCAGCCGCAGTCTCCACTAGATACATCCATGGAGACACTAGTGTTTTTCGGGGGATATTCCACAAATTTCTTTTGATAAATAGGCCCCTAAACATCTAGTGATATACTGGGACTTTTCTCTACAACAAGAAGTTAGATGAACCAAATCAACTCAGTCTATATTAAGCGCCAGTCCACACCCAAGCAGATATGGTCAGCAGCGGCTCCTGGCCGCTTACCTGAGGGGGGCTGCCTCTGCTTCTAGGTGCCTGACATTCAATGAATGTCAGGCACCGGGACTTGCGCATGAGCGGCGGTAGCGCCGTGCATGCGCATAACACTAGACCAGCTTCTCTAGCCAGCATTGGTAGCAGCCCCCAGAAGCCTGGCAGAAAGGCAGCTATCGCTAATGGCAGCCCGGACTGGCAGTCTTAGGGAGAGGACACACCTCCCCATGAGGCTGGCTGTCCTGTGCGTGACTGGCAGGTGGTTCTTCCAATAGGAAGTCACCTCCAGTCACAGTGTAGACAGTACATTTGCGGACTGCACTGGAGGATTTTACTGGGGGGAGCTGCAGCCCCGCATCCCCTAGGTAAAATCTGCCACTGACTATAATCACAATTATGGTTATGATGTAATATCATACCTACGTGAGCACTAACTCCTAACCCTGCTGTGAGGTGGATATCAACAGCCAAACAACAACATAGGTCACACTGCCTACATGTACATTAACGTGCCATTCTACATTGCTGCTTTACCATACTAATACTGATTGCGGGCAGACCCGCAGAAGGAAATCCTGCAATATGACAACTCCAGTCGCAGGAAATGCCCTTGCTTCACAGACACTGCAGACATTGAAGTCCGTGTCACAGTTACATCTAGCGGCTGTGAATTAAATCAGGACCGCAGTGTCTTAAGCCGTCACCTAGATTCCATATACATTGCAGGTGAGCAGCTAATTATTATTACACAATTGTCCGTTCGTGTCCCAGTTACATCCCGTGGCTGTGAATGGAAGCAGGACCCGCAGTGTTTCACGCCGACACCTGGATTCAGTATACATTGTGGACAAGCAGCTAATTAATGTTACAAAGGCTCAGTTGGAATTACTGAACTCTGTGGCCAGTGAGTGACTGGAGGGTTGGTCGGCAGGTTTATAACCCATGCATACAGGGTAAATGATATCCAGATTTTGAGAAAAAGCTCACTTATTTTTATATTAACGGGCATTGATTATCCACACGGGATCGGTATGAATGATCGCCGGACGAGAGCTGTCGAAATCCCAATGCCGGCAGACCCGAACAGCGGATATCCTGACGGAGGTAAGTTAACTACCTAACCCTCCCCCCCCAACCCTAACTCTCCTTTAGGTGTGCCTAAGCCTATCTTCCCCCCTGGGGTGCCTAAACCTAACCCCCCCTCCCCGCACCCTAAACCTAACCCTCCCAGAGGGGGGTGCCTAACCCTAACCTTCCCCCTGGGGTGCCTAAACCTAACCCCCCCTCCCCAAACCCTAAACCTAACCCTCCAGGGGGGTGCCTAACCCTAACCTTCCCCCGGGGTGCCCTAAACCTAACCCTTCTCCCCCCATGGCTATGAGGATGCATGGACTGTACTTACCTCATTCGTTCCCGCGTCATTCTAGATTCCGGCGGCGGGATTACGATAGGTGTAGGTATTTCGATGCCTATCAATAATCCCTAGCCGGCATTCTGCCGTCGGGGTTGTGAGGCCGCCGGTCACATGACTGCATCCCATCCACACCATGGTTAGTCTGTTGATCGATTGACTGTTATATCAGACCTTGTGCAATTAACAGGATAATTCCTAATATTGGATTTATTACACATCAACAATCTGTCTGGTCAACAAATTAATTTACAAAGACTCTTTATCCTCATCTCAAAGAAATTATTTAACTCAGAGGATTCTAATAACATAATGTGTGTGATGTGTTACATTTTACCTGAAATATTACAGTTGATTTGTGCATAGAAATTTTGTGTCGAATCTATAGGCTAAGAACGTTACATTCTAGAAGTCTTACCTTTTTATGTCTTACTTAGTGGAACATATGCTATAGGTGTTTTGTTATTTTAATAAATTAATTTTAATTGAACACTCATGGCTCACTCTGTTTACATTAAAGACAGGACAGCGCAACTTTATTTTTTCTTTCTTTTATAAGAAGTTAGATAAATTGTATATTCTCAGATGGACCTCATTATATATCTGTATTTAGCCTCAAATTATTTTTGTATGTCATTGCAGCACTCATAAATAGAAGATGTCTGGATGAGCGGACAGACTAAGGACCCAATGATGTAACTCGGTGCAAATTAGCAAAAGTGCAGATTCCTAGCGATTTTGATGCAGGATGTAAAGCGGTATAAGTTGTAGTGGTAAAACCAGGTTGGTTTTCCCTTTAAAAATCCTGCTGCTTCCTGGTGAGGAGGCCTTGAGTGAGGCCGCCAGAGCGGAGATAATGAAAAGGTCTATCTCTACTAGAGTCAAGGAAGCCCCCCTATAAAATATACTATCGTTGGTATTGCATCCCTGACAGGTTGAGGAGGAGGTTCCCTGGTGCCTTCCACTGTTTCTGGAGAAATTATGTCCACAGTTGCAGGGGTGGATTTAGAGGTTAGTTAACCCCCTAGGCACAACAGTAGGCGACAGCCCCGCTGTACAATTTTATAATCTTTATTGTTTGATTATTAGCCCTCATTTTGGTAATTGGTAGTTTAGTATAATATGACCTAATAATAAAACAAGCTATGAGATTAGATTTTTAATGATGTATGCCTACAGTATTTACTAAGTTGGACATCTTATGGAGCAGTCTGCCCATGTCCTACCCATTCGCACTCCACTAAAGATGGTGTACTGTAAAAAATATTTTGTAATTAGTGGAAATTTCATGCTGAGAGTACTGAAAAATTAAATATTTTGTAATTCGTGGTCGTTTCGGACTGAAGGCCTGATTCAGAAAGCAATGCAAAGGAGAGAACGCACGCACTTGACCGATGTTTTTGTACTGTGCATGCGTATGCATCACACTGCTCATGCGCGAACTAGCCAGTGCGTTCGGGTAAGTGTACACAGACTACAAGCAGCGTGCATGCAGACCCCTTCCGATATTGACTGAAAGTAAGTGCCGTTTGTGGGTGGTGACGGGGGGATGGTCCGGCGAATGCAGGTGTGCCTGTGCATTGGGACGCCGTTTTAGGGGCATCCATAATGAAGCCAATCCAGCAACGGACGCAATGATGAGACTTCGTGCACACAGGAAGTTGCCAAGATCCTGCGCGAGGTCTGGTCATCCACTATTATGCAAATGTGGTCGATGGTATTTGTTGTTACCGATGTTTACGCTATCTTGCATACTGATCAGGCTTTGAGTAAAGGGAGATGGGCGGCTTAATATAGGGCTGGGCGTCTGCATCGTGTGCTGCTGTCTCTGTGCGTATGCATTGATTAGCATATTCTCGCAGTAGATGGGTGCGTGCGTTCTCTCCTGTGCGTTGCTTGCTGAATCAGGCCCTGAGAGTAATGAAACAAGCACCAAGTTCTGTCCCCAAAACAAGTGCTGCCCCCAATTTCTAGAGATCCCTCAACCTTACTATGTTACCCTCCTCAAGACTTAAGTAAATCGTTTCCAAAATTGGTGTCTCTTATATTGGCTGCAGCTAAAAGTGTTCTGGACAGGAATTTGGAAAAACTAGCTCCCGTCCTCTCTCTTACGGCTCCTGCTATCTTCGTGACACGAGCCACCTCTTTAGTCAATTTTGGGCCCCCTGGTTTCTTAGACCACGCTCGGCTCCTTCCTTGATATCCCCCTCCCTTTCTGGAGACTGTGCAATATTACCCAACTAGTATCTTTACCAGAATATAACCCTACACAAACTACACTTGTTTCTTCTCTGTTACTCTTTTTAGTTACTACTAGGGGTGTGCATCGGCCACTTTTCGTGTTTTGTGTTTTGGTTTTGGATCTGGATCTTTCTTCGTGTTTTGGATCTGGATTGGTTTTGCCAAAACCACCCTTCCGTGTTTTGGGTTCTGGGTTTTGTGTTTTGGATCTGTATTTTTTTGAAAAAAAGCATAAAAACAGCTAAAATCACAGAATTTGTGGGTTTTTCTGCTCCTATGCTATTATTAACCTCAATAACCTTCATTTCCACTCATTTCCAGTCTATTCTGAACACCTCACACCTCACAATAGTGTTTTTATGTCCAAAAGGTTGCACCGAGGTAGCTGGATGACTATGCTAAGAGATACGAGTGGGCGGCACAAACACGTGGTCCATCTAGGAGTGACACTGCAGTGGCAGACAGGATGGCAGTTTGAAAAACTAGGCCCCAAACTATACATAATGCAAAGAAAAAAAAGAGGTGCAAGATGGAATTGTCCTTGGGCCCTCCCACCCACCCTTATGTTGTATAAACAGGACATGCACACTTTAACAAACCAAACATTTCAGCGCCAGGGTCTGCCACACGACTGTGGCTGAAATGATTGGTACGTTTGGGCCCCCACAAAACAAGCTGGCAATTAATCTGTCCCTGCACAAACTGGCTCTACGGAGGCAAGATGTCGTCCTCATCCTCCTCATCCACTGATTCCTCACCCTCTTCAGTGTTGTGTACATCCTCATCCTCACAGAGTATTAATTCGTCCCCGCTGGAATCCACAACCACAGGTCCCTCTGTACGTTCTGGAGGCTGGTCTCCCTGGAAGAGTTGATAATTCATTTTATGAACATCATCTTCTCCACATTTTGTGGAAGCAACCTCCTACGCCTTTCGCTGACAAGGTTCCCGGCTGCACTAAACACTCTTTCGGAGTACACACTGGAGGACGGGCAACTCAGGTAAAATAGAGCCAGTTTGTACAGGGACCTCCAAATTGCTTCTTTTTCCTGCCAGTACAGGTACGGACTGTCTGACATGCCTACTTGGATGCTGTCAACGATGTAATCCTTTAACAGACAGACGCACGCTTGCCGCTGCTGCTTTGAGGATGCAAGTGCGGCTACAGCCCACACAATTCACAAAGACAGAAAAAAAAAGAAGAATATTTTTATTGTTTGTGGAGCGCACTTTGAGGGTTACACCACCCTTTAACAGACAGACGCACGCTTGTCGCTGCTGATTTGAGGATGCAAGTGCAGCTACAGCCCACACATTTCACAAAGACAGAAAAAAAAGAACAATATTTTTATTGTTTGTGTAGCACACTTTGAGGGTGTCACCACCCTTTAACAGACAGACGCACGCTTGTTGCTGCTGATTTGAGGATGCAAGTGCAGCTACAGCCCACACATTTCACAAAGACAGAAAAAAAAGAACAATATTTTTATTGTTTGTGTAGCACACTTTGAGGGTGTCACCACCCTTTAACAGACAGACGCACGCTTGTCGCTGCTGCTTTGAGGACAGTATCATATGCAGTGACAGTAGACTTGTCAGAAATTGTTGGCACGTCATTCAGTCCGGACCAGATGTCCAAACCAGCCCTTGACTTATGACACAGGCGCACGCTTGGCGCTGCTACTATGTTGATGCACGTGCGACTACATCGCACACAAGTCACAAACACATTGAAAAAATATTTTTTATTGTTTGTGTAGCGCACTTTGAGGGTTACACCACCCTTTAACAGACAGACGCACGCTTGTCGCTGCTGCTTTGAGGATGCAAGTGCGGCTACAGCCCACACAATTCACAAAGACAGAAAAAAGAAGAATATTTTTATTGTTTGTGTAGCACACTTTGAGGGTGTCACCACCCTTTAACAGACAGACGCACGCTTGTCGCTGCTGCTTTGAGGATGCAGGTGGAATCTAGACGGGATTTGGAACCGGGGACACACTACCTCCATCAATTATCTAAATCCCACTGCACTAATGGCGGATACCGGATGCACGTCTAACACCAACATAGCAGTCAAGGTCTCAGTTATACGTTTTGCTTCAGGATGACTGCTGTCGTACTTCATCCTCATCGCTAGGGACTGTTGGAGGGTCAATTGTTTAGTAAAAGTAGTGATGTTCCTACTTCCTCTCTGGGATGATGAACAACTCCCAGCAGCAGCAACAGCACTAGGAGGAAGTGGTTCTTGATCTTTCCCTATTTTATTTTTATCGGAGAAAGTTTGGTCCTACATTTATTTTATATTTATATATATACGTGCAGCTAAAGCGCACACAAACACAGAAAATATTTGTTTATTTTTGCTGGAGAGTAGTGCACTTTGTGGGTTACACCACCCTTTAAGAAATGAGCCAGCCAGCTCTTTACTTATGGGACACAGGCGCACGCTTGGCGCTGCTCCTTTGTTGATGCACGTGCAGCCACAGTGCACACAAGTAACAAACACAGAAAATAATTTTTTTTTTGGTTTGGACTGGAGTGTACTTTGGGGGTTACAGCACCCTTTAACGGTCAAGCCAGCCGGCCCTTTACTTATGACACAGGCGCACGCTTGGCACTACTTTGTTGATGCACGTGCGGCTACTGCGCACACAATTCACAAACACAGAAAATAATTTTTTTTTTGGTTTGGACTGGAGTGTACTTTGGGGGTTACAGCACCCTTTAACGGTCAAGCCAGCCGGCCCTTTACTTATGACACAGGCGCACGCTTGGCACTACTTTGTTGATGCACGTGCCGCTACTGCGCACACAATTCACAAACACAGAAAATAATATTTTTTTTGGTTTGGACTGGAGTGTACTTTGGGGGTTACAGCACCCTTTAATGGTCAAGCCAGCCGGCCCTTTACTTATGACACAGGTGCACGCTTGGCACTACTTTGTTGATGCACGTGCGGCTACTGCGCACACAATTCACAAACACAGAAAATAATTTTTTTTTTGGTTTGGACTGGAGTGTACTTTGGGGGTTACAGCACCCTTTAACAGACAGACACACGCTTGTCGCTGCTGCTTTGAGGATGCAAGTGCGGCTACAGCCCACACAATTCACAAAGACAGAAAAAAGAAGAAGAATATTTTTATTGTTTGTGTAGCTCACTTTGAGGGTGTCACCACCCTTTAACAGACAGACGCATGCTTGTCGCTGCTGCTTTGAGGATGCAGGTGGAATCTAGACGGGATTTGGAACCCGGGACACACTACCTCCATCAATTGTCTAAATCCCACTGCACTAATGGCGGATACCGGACGCACGTCTAACACCAACATAGCAGTCAAGGCCTCAGTTATACGTTTTGCTTCAGGATGACTGCTGTCGTACTTCATCCTCATCGCTAGGGACTGTTGGAGGGTCAATTGTTTAGTAAAAGTAGTGATGTTCCTACTTCCTCTCTGGGATGATGAACAACTCCCAGCAGCAGCAACAGCACTAGGAGGAAGTGGTTCCCTATTTTATTTTTATCTGAGAAAGTTTGGTCCTCCATTTATGTTATATTGATATATACGTGCGGCTAAAGCGCACACAAACACAGAAAATATTTGTTTATTTTTGCTGGAGAGTAGTGCACTTTGTGGGTTACACCACCCTTTAAGAAATGAGCCAGCCGGCTCTTTACTTATGGGACACAGGCGCACGCTTGGCACTGCTCCTTTGTTGATGCACGTGCAGCCACAGTGCACACAAGTCACAAACACAGAAAATATATTTTTTTTTGGTTTGGACTGGAGTGTACTTTGGGGGTTACAGCACCCTTTAACGGTCAAGCCAGCCGGCCCTTTACTTATGACACAGGTGCACGCTTGGCACTACTTTGTTGATGCACGTGCGGCTACTGCGCACACAATTCACAAACACAGAAAATAATTTTTTTTTTGGTTTGGACTGGAGTGTACTTTGGGGGTTACAGCACCCTTTAACGGTCAAGCAAGCCGGCCCTTTACTTATGACACAGGCGCACGCTTGGCACTACTTTGTTGATGCACGTGCGACTACTGCGCACACAATTCACAAACACAGAAAATATATTTTTTTTTGGTTTGGACTGGAGTGTACTTTGGGGGTTACAGCACCCTTTAACGGTCAAGCCAGCCGGCCCTTTACTTATGACACAGGCGCACGCTTGGCACTACTTTGTTGATGCACGTGCGACTACTGCGCACACAATTCACAAACACAGAAAATATATATTTTTTTGGTTTGGACTGGAGTGTACTTTGGGGTTACAGCACCCTTTAACGGTCAAGCAAGCCGGCCCTTTACTTATGACACAGGCGCACGCTTGGCACTGCTTTGTTGATGCACATGCGGCTACTGCGCACACAATTCACAAACACAGAAAATATATTTTTTTTTGGTTTGGACTGGAGTGTACTTTGGGGGTTACAGCACCCTTTAACGGTCAAGCAAGCCGGCCCTTTACTTATGACACAGGCGCACGCTTGGCACTGCTTTGTTGATGCACATGCGGCTACTGCGCACACAATTCACAAACACAGAAAATAATTTTTTTTTTGGTTTGGACTGGAGTGTACTTTGGGGGTTACAGCACCCTTTAATGGTCAAGCCAGCTGGCCTTTTACTTATGACACAGGCGCACGCTTGGCACTACTTTGTTGATGCACGTGCGGCTACTGCGCACACAATTCACAAACACAGAAAATATTATTTTTTTTTAGCACTTGGGGGGAGCACCCCTGATGGATAGAGCACCCCCTGGACAACACTACAGCACCCTTTTAGGACTGGGACACTGCACAGGACTTTGGAGTGGACACAGCCCCTGTGGAGAACTGACTGCACAACACAGTCCAGCCAGCCCCTATGGACATTGAAGTAGTGGACACAGCCCCTATTAACAACAGCAGCACAGCACAACACAGCCAGCCCCTATGGACTTTGAAGTAGTGGACAACAGCAGCACAGCGCAGCACAGCACAGCACAACACTGCTCTGCACTACACTACACTACACTACACAGCCCAACCAGCCCTAACTCCCACCCTCCCTCTTCACTGTCCACAGCCGAGTGAGAAAATGGCGCCGACGCGGGTACCTTATATAGGATCCAAAACCCGCGAGACTCGGAAGGCGGGAAGATGACGTTTTGCCTTGATTTCAGAATCTGAGTCAGGCGGGAAAAGTTGAGCCTGACTCGGATCGGACTCGGATCGGGGGGGCTCGGGGGGGTTCGGATTTCAGAAATCCGAACCCGCTCACCCCTAATTACTACTGTATGTGGCATTATATATTAAAGCCACTGAAGAAACCACTTAAGTGTGAAGAAACACATCAGGCAGATATTGCCTTGCTGGCTATTATCATCATCATCACTTGTACACCAGAGCTTTCATTTATATTGTCGAAGCTGAGTAATTGGCTGAGACAAGTTCAGTTTAAAATTGAATCGCAGCGACGCCATCTTGTGACTGGCCGCAAGACGCCATCTTGGAAATGAGATCGCAAGACGCCATTTTGCGAATGGCCGCCTAAGCTCCATTTTGGATAAACTCACACTTTAGTACATGTGGCGATAATACTATTAGCACCATGCGATTGCATCTTCCATCATTTCTCATATACACAATAATACGCATAGTAGCGCTGTTAACTAGTCGCATATTAGCGAATGCATAAGAAAAACACTGTTTAGTAGCTAAATGCGCACGCATCTGTCCCCAGTTAACTAGCATCTTCATATCAAACCCCGTACACGCACACATTACATATTCACTTACAAGGTTCCATTAGCTTTAAGGTATAAGATTTAAGTTGGTTCAGATAGTATAAATGCTGTGAAATAAGGATATTTGATAACTAAGGTTTAATACATGCTAAGAAAGCCGTGTTTGGTTTTGTACTGATGCGTACTCTTTCCACAGTATTCCGGTGATATCGGTGGGGATATCGCATCATGCATTCTCGAGTTATGGACCGCAGAGACTTCAAGCAACAAAATTTATTAACTGTTATGATGTTGCAGGGGGCGGGAGGGCAGAGACCCCCAGTTGTTAGAGGCTGGGAGAGTCTATTTGAATCAGCCTGTTAAATGCTCCGTAACAGATGGATCCCCTTTGGGAGCCAATAGCATCAGCAACAAACTTCTCTATTGTTTTGTCTATCCCTGGGGGGTATAAATATGTGTGCTCCAACACTGGGTTTTTAGTCTTCGTGCTGAATGCTGATAGACGAGGAGTTTCTTGCTGATGCCTAACACCTGGTACTGGAAGCGCTGTGTATGTATACTGTACTTGGGTCTGTATAATTCCTTTGCGCCTAAATTGTGTCTGGATCAATTCCGTGTAACTGACTGTACTTTTACTTGAATAATACTTGTGCTTTGGAACCACAGATTCCAGGTCTAAGTCTTTATTTACTGTATGACTGCGTACGCAAATTAGCATCATCCTTAGAAGGTATAGGCAGGATATTAGAAGGTACAGGCAGGATATTAGAAGGTATAGGAAGGTGTGTATAGAGGTTCTGATCCAGTATCGTTAGTTGGGGGCTCGTAGTGAAGTCACTTACCTGCTCACACGGTACATACGGCTATCGATATTTCAGCAAAGGGTGGAGTGGCCACATGCAGGGTTTGCCTGCAACCGCTTTGTGCTGAAAGATCACTATCCATCTCCATGTGAATCAAGGAAGCTGACTAGAATCCAGGTACAAGAGAGGAAAAAGTTTGTTTTCCTCTGTTGATAGAACCTTACGTTTAAAGGGGTGCCACAGTACTGAGTACTAAGTCGTTGAATTTGCGCACAACAAAGACGCACTTTTGTGTACACAGCTAAAGGTGGTCATATGGTTGTGCGGTAGTCGCATTATTGTGTATGCGACTGGTCGCACAATAGCGTATACGTACTTCCGGTTGTGCTGCCACGTGTTTGAACAAAGCCGTTGAGGTTTACATTTTTCAATTATTACCAATATCTGGGTTAACGTGTATTTTTCTGCGCAGGAAAAAGTGTGTAACAGTGAGTGTTTTGTTGGTAGGGGTAACTTGTTCCCTACAGTTAAAGGTACCGTATGACCTTTAAGGGCTAAGTGCTAGTCGCTCGGTAAGCAGCTTTACCGTTCTATACACAGTAGCAGGTGTACATGTTGTCTTTGTTGTAGAGAGGTGCATGGAAGTGGCCGACATATAAACTTCCATAGGTGTGGAAGTTGCCTTACTAAATCTTATCCGGGTGTGGAAGTTGCCTTTTTCAAATCTTATCCAGTTGTGTGGGCACCGCCGACTTAAATCGTCCACAGGTAAGTGAAAGTATCTTGATTGTCTTTCACCAGTTTAAATCTTTATTGAAAAGCGTAGGAGTTGTCTCATAATGGGAGCCGCGCAAACAGTAGATATGTTAGACAATGATGTGCTGCTAATGGAGGTGCCAATCGGGTCAGCTCGTCGTATTATGCATACTAAGTACGGTACTTATGCAATAAGGTATTGTGATGTATGGTTTAAAATGATGATGAAGAGTGTTAGACTGTTTCCCAGATTTGGTAGTTTTGATAAAAATGTGTTAGATAATGTCCGGGACCACATCAGTCTGATGCGCTCCCGAGAGAAAAAGGTTAAATATTTTGAATGTTTAAAACTGTGGCAGCATGAATGGGATGTGTGGCTTAAAAATGTGCTAACGGCGCAAACTAGCGTCGCGAGCACTTTGCCACAAAATACATCCACGATGCTAAATTGCAATACGGGCGAGCTGAAAAATGGCGTGCCCGTGCAGCAAGGTAGCATCGTGGAGATTATTGCCAGCAGTTCACGCTCACCTCCCCCACCTTATGTGGATGGAGGTGCAAGTACAGTTACCAAAAATACCCATAAAAATATAACAAGCAACTTGTACCCTCTCTTAAGCAACTATAAAGAAAATGTTCATGATGCGGATGATGAGCCTATTGTAATTTCTGCCATTTCCCATGCTGTGCAGATGATAGATGCTACATCACCACAATCACGAGTGGTGCCGCCATCTGCATCAGTAACAGCAAGGGAAGTGTTAATGCCCTCTGCACCCGTAGAGGAAGTTGTTCATACCATACGTAGCGGCAGCAGACTAAACCCCCAGCCAGGTAACCAGGTCAAAGGTAGCAGCTCTACCGGTCTGCATCCCTTTCGGACAATAACCGTTCCAAATGGAAATGCAGATGCGAACGGTATAGTGCCCACGAGGGAAGTAGTAATGCATTGTCCTTGGACAAGAGCGGAACTAAATTCCATCATAAATGATTTCCCCGATCCCAAAAAGGAACTAGCCAAATGTCAAAGATTTTTGAGAAATTTGGGTAGTTCACATGAGCCCACTAATAAAGATTGGCAAGTGGTGTTAAGGGCCTGTCTACCACACAATACCGACTTGACAAAATTTATCACTGATTGTGTATTGGATGGTGACGTTCCCTTAACAGACCAAGTAAACCAAGGTAACATCCCCGCATTGTAACTCAATTGGGTATATATTTTCCAGTAATAGTTAACTGGAACAAAATTTTCACCCTTAAGCAAAAGGAGAGTGAAACTGCAGAAGATTATTGCGATCGGGCTCTGCAGGCTATCACCCAGTACACTGGGATAGAGGATATTAAAGATAGCACTCACCACAGGGGAATGAGAGTCACGGTACTCGTGGATGGTCTGAAAGAGAGTTTAAAAACTCGGGTTCAGACCTCACAGCCTGGCTGGCGGGGACTCACAATAGATGCCCTCATAGAAACCGCCATCGAACATGATAAAAACATCTCAAAGAAGAGAGAAGCCCAGAGCGAAAAACTTATGGCTGTCAGTATCCAAGCTCTGGAGGGAATGACGGTAACATCACAGCCAACAGACACACGCACACACACTCACACCTGAACAAGTATGTGCCCTCACTAACCCCACACATCAACAAACACAACTCTATCCTACTAACCCGACACAACCACAGGTCCCATACTACTCACAAACTTCTTATCCATGACAATACCCTTACCCTCCCTATCCTTACCCATATCCACCACCTTTACCCTCTGCTCAAACTTCACAACAACACATGTCTTCACCCGATTCACAAACATGTTTTAACTGTAAATAACCAGGACACTTAAGTAGAAACTGTACATTAAAAAGAGTAGGAACCCCAAATCAGGGAAGACCTGGATATCCCCATAAGGGATATGCACAGAGGCCAGCAATTGTCCAGCAGGCACCAGCTCCAATTGTGGCCGTAAATGCTTTATTGGAGAATGGTAGCCAACGCTAGGGGTCAGGTCATACCTGTAGTCTACAGATAGTCAGGTTAACGGGAAGTACTATGGAAGAACCGGTCATGATGGTTGATGTAGCTGGTACTGAATATCCTTTTCTTGTAGACACAGGGGCGACCAGGTCAGTGATAAAATCTCCCATTAATTTACAGGTGACCAACGAGACAGTACCAACAATGGGTGTAATAGGTAAAGTGGAACATTATCCTTTAACAAAGTCCACAGAGATTACTATAGGGCCATTGCATACCAGACATTCTTTTCTTCCGGCTGCTGGGCAGAGACTTGTTATGTAAGATGGGATGTGTTATATATTGCACCCCTGATGGTGTATTTTTAGATATCCCAGAGAGAGTTGCACACGAGGTGCGAGATATATTGAACACTCCCCAAAGGATAATGTATCACTCTACAAGTTTAAATGAAAATCCATCTCAGATAAATGAAATGTTGTCCCTAATTCCAGATTCCCTTTGGACTAAAGATGGAGAGGACACTGGATTAATGGCAAACGTAAGCCCCGTAATGGTAAATTTAAAAAGCGGTACACAAGCTCCAAAAATTCCCCAGTACCCACTAAAACAGGAGGTAGAATTAGGGGTTTTCCCAATAATTGAGCGATTATTGCAACAGGGAATTTTAGTTCGTACAGCTAGTGTAGCCAACAGTCCCATCTTTCCAGTGAAGAAGAGTGGTGGGAGGGGTTATAGGCTGGTACAAGACCTTAGATGTGTTAATAAGGTAGTAGAGAGCCAATTCCCTGTAGTGCCAAATCCAGCTGTCATTCTGATGCAGATCCCACCAAATGCAACCCATTTCACTGTCATTGACCTCTGTTCTGCTTTCTTCTCTGTGCCTCTCCATCCTCACTGTCAGCATCTATTCGCATTTACATACAGAGGTTTACAATACACATGGACACGGTTATGTCATGTTTGAATGATACTAAACTTTTGTTACTTCATCTCTCGCAAACGGGACACAAGGTGGCTAAGGACAAACTACAGCCGTGCCAATCCAGAGTAAAATATTTGGGACACTGCCTAACCCAGGGGTTACGACATCTTACATCAGATAGAATCCAGGCCATACAAAGCATGACACTGCCGCAGAATCAACAGCAAATTCGTACCTTCTTGGGAATGTGTGGATATTGTAGAATGTGGATCCCAGGATTTTCTATTTTGGCCTTACCTTTACAGGAATTAGTCTCTACCTCAAAGCCTGATCGTGTCATACACACAGAGGAATCAGAGCAGGCTTTCCTTAATCTTAAGGATTGTCTGACAAAAGCTCCTGCATTGGGAATACCTGATTATGAAAAACCTTTTGATTTGTATTGTACGGAAGCCGATGGTTGTGCTGCAGGTGTCCTTACACAAAAACATGGTGATGCCAGTAGGCCCATAGCATACTACAGTGCCCAATTGGACACTGTGGCAAGATCACTCCCCACCTGTTTGAGAAGTGTAGCAGCTACCGCTCTATTGGTAAGTAAAAATGAGGACGTAGTATTGGGTCATGATATGATTGTCTACACTCCCCATGCTGTATCTGCTCTGTTGAACTCAGCTCAAACCAGACACATCTCCTCGGCTAGGTTCACCAAATGGGAACTAGCACTAATCACTCCTGCAAATATTACTGTCAAACGTTGCAGTATGCTGAATCCAGCAACATACCTACCATATGTACAGCATGATGTACAAAGGGTGGAAGGAGAGAGGTTGCTGGTGGGAGGTGAGTTCAGCAGACATAATGATACGCACGATTGTATGACATATCTGAACCAGACCTTTACTGCTAGACCGGACATACATGACACACCTTTAGAGAATGTGGATGTGACTTTTTATACGGATGGGAGTTGTCATAGACAAACAGACACAGGTGAATTATGTACAGGTTATGCTGTTGTAAATGACACAGACATCATAGAAGCTAAACCTCTTGGTCCTCCTCACTCAGCCCAGGTGGCAGAGTTAGTAGCACTAACTAGAGCGTGTGAACTGGCAGCAGGCAAATCTGCTAACATTTACACTGACTCGAGGTACGTGTTCAGGGTGGTGCACAATTTTGGGGCTCTATGGTGTCTGAGAAATTTTATGACAGCAGCAGGCACACCAGTTGCACATTCCCGACACATGAAAAATCTTTTAGAAGCAATCCAACTGCTCAAAGTGGTGGCAGTACTTAAATACAAAGCCCATACATGTGAGGATGACCCGGTGTCACTGGGCAACAACAGAGCTGATGAAGCTGCAAAATGGGCAGCAGGGTTAAAAAAAATTTCTCCAACTGAAACAATTATGTCATTTCAAACTATTGATATGCTGAAATTAATTGAGATGCAAAATTTGTGTTCAACTCAGGAAAAATCCATCTGGAAGTCCAAGGGATGTGGGCAAGAGTCCTCTGGGCTCTGGAGGGACGGACAAGGTAAGCCAGTAGCCCCCAAGCATATTACCCCAGCCTGGCTGAGGCAGCACACGGTCTGACTCATCTGGGCAAACAAGGTATGTGCAAGTTGGTGAGGGCATACTGGTGTGCACCAGGTTTTTTTTCACAAGCAGAAAAGATAGCAATGTCCTGTCTGACCTGCTTCAGAAAGAACATAGGGAAAGCGATCCCTACCGAACCATCCCACATTCCACCGACCTTTGGTCCTTTCCAGGTGATACAAATTGATTTCATCCATTTACCACCCTGCAGGAACCTTAAGTATGTATTAGTGTGCACAGATGTATTTTCTGACTGGGTTGAGGCCTACCCAGCGGCCACTAATACTGCTGCGTTTACTGCCAAGAAAATAGTTCAGGAATTTGTATGCAGGTACGGTATCCCTAGAATCATTGAAAGTGACAGGGGTACTCATTTCACAGGTGATGTTTTTCAAAATATGTGTAAGCTGATGGGTATTAATAGCCGACTTCATACCCCCTACTGACCGCAAGCCAGTGCCAAGGTAGAGAGGATCAACGGGACTGTTAAAAATAAGCTAAGTAAAATCATGGCAGAGACTGGACTAGGATGGCCAGAAGCGTTACCTTTGGTTCTACATAGCATAAGGACCACTCCTAGACCTCCTCTGAATCTGTCCCCATTTGAAATATTGTTCGGTAGACAACTTCATTTGATTATAAGTCCGCAGGAAGACCTGAAGAGTAACAACGAGGTAACTGTAAAGTATCTTATATCAATGAGTAAGCAGCTAAAGCAACAGCAGCAGAAACTGAAATTGTTGTCCCATGATAAGCCTGAAACTAACTGTCATGATGTTGAACCAGGAGAATATGTTATGATCAGAAATTTCTTGCGTTCAGGTTGTTTGACTGATCGGTGGGAAGGTCCGTACCAGGTGCTGCTGACGAGTACTACATCTTTGAAGGTGGCCGAGAGAGATACCTGGGTCCATTCCACTCACTGCAAAAAGGTCAATCAACCGGTGGAGGAACAAGTTGGAGACAAAGCTGATAGTGTGGACCTGTCGCTCGCGAGCTTGTTCCGGGAGGATTGAACAGGTTGTAGTGAGATACCTGAACTAAAAGAAATCTGCAGGTCTTGTTGTGACAATGGACGGGTCTGCTGTTTTCACTTTCATATTCTCTTTTAGAGTGTTCACCATCTTGGTCGGTTCAGGAATATCCAGTTTCTGTGATGGGAGACCGATAGAGGAAATGGGAGCTGATGGCAGTGCCAATGGAGTGGAGTCAGGAGAAGTGCAATGCCAATCAGGGGAGTGTCTGACCAATCCTAGTACTGTTATTGTTAAGAGAGCTATCATTCCAGATACTCGGGGAAAGTGTGGAGGTTTATCGTCTGAAGATTCCTGTATTTGTGAGCTTTGTGGGTCCCTAGTTGATGAGAACTGTATCCAACGGTGCCAACCTAAATATAGCTCGTACTGGGGTGGGTATCCTTTAGAGGATTATCATAGTATGGTAGGCAAACTGTTAAATCAAACTGATTGATGGGTGTGTTCACATGTGCCACAGAGACAGCATAATGTAGGGTTGGTGCCATTCCCGCTGAATATCACGGAAATTCTAGAATTACAGAAAGGCAAAACATTGGATGGAAAATTCCTATCATCCAAACCACCTCATTTTAAACTCTCTCAATTCCAAGTAGATAGATCACTTTTGTGTTTAAACATAACCAACCCCAATAAACCTGGGAGTTGGGAAGTGACGGGGAATAATCAGACGATGACCTTCTCACAAAGAGCTGATAATGAGTCCATAAACCATGATCTGTTACGCTCCATTAAGTCTGGTGGGAAACATTTTAGGTATCGGTATACATTGAGTTCCACCAAAGAAATTATTGGTAAGGTGCCAAATGGTTATTGTGCTAAACTAATACAGCCAGAAACTTGCATGTACCAGATAGAAGACCCAGAAATAGGATTGTTTGCAAGGGAAATGTGCTTAATGATAATGATGCATACCATTCCTTATGTTCTCCTTGATAATGTATATTTCATATGTGGAAGAAAAGCGTATAAATGGCTCTCCCCGAGTTCCGAAGGTTTGTGTTACCTGGGAAGAGTAGTCCCAGAAGTTATGACCCTTACACATGTTGAAATGCTGGGTATACATAAGAACACACCGTCACCATATCTTCACACACAATATGAACATAGAGGCAAAAGAAATATGATACCTGGTGACATACATAAAGCCACTCAGTTGGGGGTGTGGCCTAGCAAGCACTGAGGAGAGACGCATTTTGGGAGAGCTCCCTCCTGGCCCCCTTTAAAAGTCCCTTTTCTGTTATTTCTAACATCCCTGCTTGACCCCACTTCGGCCCTCTACCTGCCCAGCTCGAGGAGGAAGGTCCGCGGAATCGGAAGGCGCTTTAAAATGCCTTTGCGGCTTGCGGCCTTCCCGACCTCCTGAAGCCGGGGGCCAGAATTTCGGACCTGTAGCGGAGGTGCCGTGGCGCCTGGTCCCATCACTGCATTTGAGGACGGCTGACCCCCCTCCGCATAGGTGACATTAAGTGGCCTACTCCTTCCTTACCTTCGACGGCTGGAGCTGCTGACGACGCCCGCCGGGTGGCCCGTGCTGAGTTCCCGCTCTGACGCACCTGGCGCGACCTCTCTGAAGCCTGGTGTGGACTGTGGCCTTATCAACCTCCTGAAGCCGGGGGCTATGTTTCCTGGCCTGTGGCGGTGGTGTCTCTGGATCCGCGGCGTTTGAGGCTCCCATTACTCCAGTGACTGGCTGCCACTGCCCCGCATAGGGGTCATCGGATGGCTACATTATTCCTGCCTTAAAAGGCCTGGAGACCCCGCGCTACGCTACCACCCTGCTGTGCCTGATGCGGCCTTCCTGTGTGAGGGGACCTTGGCTAATATAAGCTCCTGATCCTGGTGCCGAGGCTGTGGCCCTGCAGAGCCCTGCTGGTGCCCCCAGTAGTGCCGAGGTGTTTGCCCTGGAGTTGATATCCTGGAAAGGGGTGAGCCCATACCTTTCTTTCACTAGCTTAATCCCCTATATATAGCCCTTATCCTACATGCCTTGGGGGCTGTCATATAATCCTCTCCCCCACTCTGCTTAAAGGCTGATATATTACCATATCTGCTTGTCTTCACCTGCTCACCAAAAAAGCTTTCTAGTTATTTTATTCCCCTCTTCAGTGGAGCTATAATGTGAGCCTGGAGGCTCTATGTGACCGTTTCCTGCTTGCTATGTGGTCCTACTAACAGGGGAATGTGCTACCCGCCATCCATCTATCTAACACACTACATGACCTTATGATTCCTCCTCAAGCCTTTTCCTGATGGGAAGGACCAAGAGAGTTTCGCAGAAAAAAGACCCTCGGACACTAAAGGCCGATTCTTCTCAACCTAACCTTCGCTCATATTTGTCCATTTCACATATTGCGGATTCGCCTGTTGCTGACTCCACACCTGAGCAGATTTCATCTCCCATCATGGCTCGCTCTCCCGCACCCGGTGACCTTCATGCTCAGTTGTCCCAGCTGCGAGGGGAAATCACAGAAGTATTAACCCACGTCCGATCTTTACCCTCTAAACAAGAGATGCAGGCGCTGGAGTCTCGAATCCAGGACTCAATGTAGACTCAGATCTCGTTAGTACAAGCTGATGTTAAACATCTGGGATCCCGCATGGTTACTCTTGAAGAGGAAAAAGAATCAGTTGACAACCAGTTATCTCATCTTCATGAATTGGTCTCACAAAAAGCGTCTGACATGAGGTTAATGCAAAACAGACTGGATGATCTGGACAATAGAGGTCGCAGAAACAATATTCGAGTCCAGGGGCTTCCTGAAGATGTCCCTCAAGCTGGTTTGATTGACGCCCTAAATAAAATTTTTGGAGAAATACTGGAACTTGACCCCAGCGATCCCGTGGAATTTGATCATGCTCATAGAGCTCTGCGTCCGAAGGGGCTTGCAACTGATCGTCCAAGAGACGTTATTTGCCGGGTCCATTACTTTTCACAAAAAGAGGAGATTCTCCGTAAAGTGCGTAATCTGGAAGGAGTGGAGTTCAATGGTACCCGCCTACAAATTTTTCAGGATCTATCTTGGCGGACTCTCCAACAAAGGCGGTTATTGAAACCTCTTACAGACTCTCTGCGTAAACAAGACATCAAATATAGATGGGGATTCCCGTTCTCTCTACAGGTTACTCATGCCGGTAAACATCTAGTTCTTCAGTCTCCTGAGGACTTACCTGATTTCTGTCCTGCCTTGGGCGTGGAGCTTATTACTCTTCCTGATTGGCAGGTCTTTTCACTCCCTCTGTCTGCTCCCCCTGGCCGTCCGAGAAGAGATCGGTGGCAACAAGTACAGCATCATAAAAAGAAACCTAAAGGTCCTGACTCCTCTCCAGCACCGAACCCTACTTGAAATTTGTTCAGATTATTAGAGGGTTCCCCTTCATTGAGGCGATATTCATTACTGGCTCTTTCTAATTATTTTTTGCAGAATTGTTATTACAGAAATGTTTAGAATTGGGCCGCTCGGGCCTCTTTTGTTATTGGAGGCTTATTAGACCTCTCTCATTTATCTAATTCTTTCTTTCTTGTCCCTAGGGTCCATTTATTGTCAGATATATTAGATTAATTGAGTTACATATTTTGTTTTCCTTTTTTTTTTTTTTTTTTTTAAGTTAAATTGCTCCTATATGTCTTCTCTTTATTTACCTATTTCCGAAGATATTCTGACTATGTTTACTTCTTTTATGAGGGGTTATGTGATTATGTTTATTCAATTTCTATTAATAATATTGTGTGTTTCTATTAGATTGTGATTTATTCCTTGTTATTGGATGGCGTGGACACTCCACCCCTGTGTGCCCCCTACCGCTAATTTTTCCCGTGACAAGGGTTCCCTGGTGGTCCCCTTATTGTCCGGCAGCGTTTTTTTTTTTTTTTCTTTCATAAATGTTTTGCTATACTATTGCAATTTCTGTTTTTTATGTCTCCCCTTCACTCCTTCATGTTTTTTCCCTTTTTCCCTTTCCTTCTACTCTCTCTGATGTAGTCCCTCTATTAATTTTTTTGTTTTATCAGGTATATTCTTCTCTGTCATGGAGTCTTAGCCCTACTCTCCACATATGGCTGCTTCACTTCGTATAGTCTCTATTAATGCCAGGGGACTGAATATCCCAGAAAAGAGAACCCAAGCCCTTCATTCCTTTCATGCGGATAAAGCAGATATAGTTTTTGTACAGGAAACCCACTTCCGTCAATCCCCCTCTGCTCCCCGACTTAGTAATAATTTTTACCCCATAACATATTATAGTAATTATTCCCAATCGAAATCTAAGGGTGTTGCTATTCTTTTCGCTAAACATTTGCCTGTCACTAATGCTGAGGTGCATGACTTGGTGGAGGGGAGATGCCTACTGGTTAAGTGCTTTTACGTTTGTTAATATTTATGCACCAAACCAGGGCCAGCCAACCTTTCTCGAGAGGGTTCTGGATGGAGTTGATACACTCCAACAGGAGATCTTGATGGTGGGTGGAGACTTTAACTGGGTTCTGGATCATCTCCTGGACACCTCATCAGGCTCCTCCTCAGTCCCTTGCCGAACATTGAGGAAGGTAAGACGGTTGCTTTACAGACATCAGCTGTCCGACGTCTGGCGTATTTCCCATCCATCAGATAGGGACTACTCATATTATTCTAGCTCCCATCAGTCCTACTCCAGGATTGATTACATATTAGTTAGCCATAGATTTCTTCATTTGATACAAGACACTTTTATAGGAGTGACGACCTGGTCTGATCATGCTCCAGTAGGGGTGGAAATCTCTCTTGGATTTTCTGATCCAGTCTCTAGATCTTGGCGGTTTAAGGAGTCCCTTCTGTCTGATCCTTACTGCAGATCTCAGCTAGAGGAGGCCATTGATACTTATCTAGAATGTAATACCACCCCGGATGTATCTAGCCTCACTATATGGGCAGCCCATAAATGTGTCCTCAGAGGAAAATGCATCCAACTTGGTTCTTATTTAAAGAAACAATGGTTGGGACAGATAGACCACTAATTGCAGAGAATACAGGTTTTGGAATCTACTCACAAAACCTCCCTTTCCTCTGATGTTTATGTGGACTTAGTCCAAGCTCGTTCAGCTTTAAATAAACTTCTACTAGACAAGGTCAAACATTCTTTCCAAAAATGTCATAACTGATATTATCGTTGGGGCAATAAGCCCGGAAAGATGTTAGCAAGAGCTTTGCGGAATCAAAGAGCCCATTCCTTTATCCCTTCTATTAAAGATGGGAGGGGTTTAGTTTGCCATGATACCCATAAGATTGCAGAAGCTTTCTGCTCATATTACTCTGTGTTGTATAATCTACCTGCCCCTTCTGCCTTTTCTGATGTTCCTGGGAAACAGCAGGCTATAGAGGCCTACCTCACTAGAATTGGATTTCCTAAGCTGGACGACCTTGCCAGTGGGGACTTAGAGAGACCTTTCACTCTAAATGAGTTATTAGAAGCTATTAAATCTACCCCTTCCGGGAAAAGTCCTGGCCCTGACGGTTTCTCTATAAATTACTATAAAGCTTTTAAGGACAAACTAGCTCCCCCATTGTTGGAGGCTTTCAACTCGGTTTCTGATGAGATCCCCTTTTCAGGTCAATCCCTAGAATCCCACATTACAGTCATCCCTAAGGAAGGCAAGGACCCCTCCCTCTGTCCCAGTTATCGTCCAATCTCCCTCCTAAACATAGATATTAAACTGTATGCGAAACTTCTCTCAAATAGATTAAAGCACTTCCTCCCTTCTTTGATTCATAATGACCAGGTGGGGTTTGTACCGGGTCGGGAAGCTAGGGACAATACATCCAAAATTATAGCCCTTATTCACTATATTTCGTCCACTGACACTCCAGCCATCCTATTGTCTACAGACGCCGAGAAGGCATTTGATAGGATAGACTGGAGTTTTATGTCTGGAATATTGAGACACCTGGGCCTAGGTCCTATTTGCCTTCAACGCGTTCTTGCTCTTTATCGCTCTCCCTCTGCCCGCATTAGGGTTAATGGTTCCCTTTCTGACTCCTTCTTCATTAATAATGGAACTAGACAGGGTTGTCCCTTGTCCCCCCTGATATTTGTTGTTTGTATGGAGGCTCTGGCTAGGTCGATCAGACTGAATCCGAACGTATCTGGCTTTAGGTTGCATAACGATGAATATAAATTAGCTTTATTTGCAGACGATCTATTGGCCACAATTACAAATCCTGTTGTTTCTCTGCCAAATTTGGTAGAGGAATTTAGGATATTTGGAGATCTCTCCAATTTTAAAGTCAACTATTCAAAATTGGTGGCCTTAAATATTACGGCCCCCCCACAGATGGTTTCGGGCCTTAAATCAGCGTTTCCTTTCACCTAGCACTCTTCCCAAATTACATATCTAGGAGTTAATCTCACTAGAGATCTCTCTCGCCTGTTTGAGGCCAATTTTACTCCCCTCCTGCACAGGATACGCTTGGATTTGAGACTGTGGAAATCAGGACCCTTCTCATGGTTTGGGAGGCTGGGCATTCTCAAAATGAATTCTCTCCCCAAGATCCTTTACTTGTTGCAAGCCCTCCCAATTCAACTACCCCCGCGTTGGTTTATGGAAGTTCAGGCCCTTATTAGAGAATTTGTCTGGGGCGGCGGTAGGCCACGTTTGAAATTGGATGTTATGTTCCGCTACAAAGAACGTGGAGGTCTACGCCTCCCAAATATTAAAGGTTATTACCAGGCCTGCATTCTACACAGAATCTTGTCCTGGTCCAGACCAGACACCTCTAAACAATGGGTGTGCATTGAGAATCAGATGCTAAAGATCCCTTTATCAATAGCCCCTTGGCTCCCTGTCCTTCCCAAAATTTCTCATCCTACCATTGGCCCTACTTTAAGCTCTTGGAAAACACTATGTAAATCCCCCTTGATATCTTCGTATCACTCCCCCCTCACCTCATTCCTGTTTAATGAACAATTCCTCCCAGGTATGGACATTAAGATTTTTTATCCTTGGTTGGAGGCGGGAATGTTTAGGTTCGGACAGCTGGTGAGTGGTGGTAGCTTTGTGCCATTTGACGAGGTCTGTGGCAAGTGGAATCTACCCTCTCGGGAATACTGGCGCAATCTTCAGGTTCGGCATTTTTTGCAATCTCTTGGTCCCCCCAAAACTCTATGTTTGCCCTGTACGCCATTCGAGCAATTATGTATTAGCCCTGTCCCCCCAATTCACACTATTTCGCTGATTTATAATTTTCTTTTAGCAGACGCTAGCCTTTCTCTTCCCAATTTCACCAAAGTATGGGAACGGGAGATTGGGGCCGATCTGACTGATGATGAGTGGGAGAAAATATTTAAGTTGGCTCACGCGTGCTCTCCTAGTGTCGGGGTTCGGGAAACTCAATATAAACTGTTATCACGTTGGTATAGATGCCCAGATACTCTCTCTAAGATGGGGATTGGGGTCCCGAATATATGCTGGCGTTGCTCTGGGGCCCCAGGTAATCCATCATATCTGGTGGCAGTGTCCTATCCTACAGCCTTTTTGGACCGAAGTCCTTAACCTTTCTGCAAAAATTTTAGGCGAACAGGTCCCTACAGAGCCGGTATTTTGGTTGTTTCACCTATCATCAAGGCCCCTCTCACAGTACAAGAAAACTTTATTATGTCACTTGAATAATGCTGCTAAAGCGGTTATTCCGGTGAAATGGCGCTCCTCCTCTCCTCCAACAGTTATGGATTGGTTCACTAGGTTGGATTTATATATGGATATGGACGATATAATGTCCTCTGCTGATGGTGATTATGAGTCCTTTAGATATACTTGGTGTCGCTGGTTGGATTTCAAGGACTCAGTGTTATTTAAAAGTATCCTTTCTGCTTTTCGCCCTCCAATTTCCCAGATTAGTATCAATCAATAATTAATAACATATAAAGATAATTCTTGTGCACTTGTACTGGGTTCAGACATTCATCAACAGCTATACTTTTCATTACATTTCTTTTAATTTCTTCCCATTAAGTACTGATAAATCTGTGACTATATTATGTAACTTGAGGTGACTGCTTTTTTTCATCCTGATTTATTATACCTATTCCCTTCCATTCCTCCCTCCTCTTACCTTGTTGTCTAGTTATGTCCTTGTCTGCCTGTGTTTTGTCTTTTTTGTGTGTTTTCTTTCTTTTCTTTTTTTTTCTTTTCTTTATATATAATTGGGTCTTATGTTGTGATATTGTATGATACTACTGGCATTTTTTTTTTTATGATTGAGTTCTGACATTTTCCAGTGTTGTATTTCTGCTATATTGTCTTTACCGGCAATGACCCGGATACTGTTTGTATGTAATTGTATTGTTATTCTATTGATTTTTCTATAATAATAAATACAATTTGCACTAAAGCCACTCAGTTAATCAAGTTTTAGTCACATTGGATCCCACCAGGATTGCTCGGGGTACATTAAATTTTAGATATATCCAGGAACTTGCCAAATTGATAGATAATATCACCGAGATGTACGATGACACATTCAGGTATACAGGGAAAGAATTGCAAGCGTACAAGAAAGAACTGGTGCAACACAGGCTAGTGTTGAATTATTTAACTGCTGTTACTGGAGGGTATTGCGTAACATTGGCCACCCAATTTGGAGTAAAATGTTGCACCTATGTCACCAATGATACTAGCGACCCCAAGGAGGTGATAGACCAAAAGATGGATGAAATTCTACAGCTAAAATGGGAGTTTCGTAAGAACCATAACGCTTCAGTGGCTGAAGTAGGGGAAAAGATAGAAGGATGGGTTTCATGGCTGAACCCAGTAAAATGGTTCTCAGGTCTAGGGGAATGGGTCCAGGAAGTGATCGCCAGCATAGGCAAATTCTTGATCCTTATACTAATTGTCATCATAATAATTGGTATATGCGTCCGGTGTGTTCCTATTGTGTTGAAGTTTGGAAAATGTAAAAATAGAGTAAAACGTAAGAACGAAACTATGATGGTGGCCAGTAATGACAATATGAATACCGAGGTAAATATAGAACTGCATTACAACCCTGAACTAGGAAATACCATCATTTGATGCACTATATTTAGACATGCATAGAATGTATTATTAAAATGTTAATTTTAAAAAACCTTAGATAATGTAAAGTCTCAATTCCCCTTCAAGACTGCTTTTATAAGACTGGTGCATTCCCACACCTTTCACATGATCTTCCAATATCCGCAGTGTGTGTATAATAGTAGTTTTATGTCCCCACCCAGAGACACATTATTGATGGATTAAGAATCACCTTGTGCCATCCCACAATAACACTAAATAATATGTAAATGTAAGCCTAAATTAAATTCTAATAGCAGATTGTGATAGCATGTTGTTTGCTATCAAAGGGTGGACTGTCGAAGCTGAGTAATTGGCTGAGACAAGTTCAGTTTAAAATTGAATCACAGCGATGCCATCTTTCGACTGGCCGCAAGATGCCATCTTGGAAATGAGATTGCAAGACGCCATTTTGCGAATGGCCGCCTAAGCGCCATTTTGGATAAACTCACACTTTAGTACATTTGGCGATAATACTATTAGCACCATGCGATTGCATCTTCCATCATTTCTCATATACACAATAATACGCATAGTAGCGCTGTTAATTAGTCGTATATTAGCGAATGCATAAGAAAAACACTGTTTAGTAGCTAAATGCGCACGCATCTGTCCCCAGTTAACTAGCGTCTTCATATCAAACTCCGTACACTCACACATTACATATTCACTTACAAGGTTCCATTAGCTTTAAGGTATAAGATTTAAGTTGGTTCAGATAGTATAAATGCTGTGAAATAAGGATATTTGATAACTAAGGTTTAATACATGCTAAGAAAGCCGTGTTTGGTTTTGTACTGATGCGTACTCTTTCCACAGTAGTTCGGTGATATCGGTGGGGAGATCGCATCATGCATTCTCGAGTTATGGACCGCAGAGACTTCAAGCAACAAAATTTATTAACTGTTATGATGTTGCAGGGGGCGGGAGGGCGGGCGGGAGGGCAGAGACCCCCCAGTTGTTAGAGGCTGGGAGAGTCTATTTGAATCAGCCTATTAAATGCTCCGTAACAGATGGATCCCCTTTGGGAGCTAATAGCATCAGCAACAAACTTCTCTATTGTTTTGTCTATCCCTGGGGGGTATAAATATGTGTGCTCCAACACTGGGTTTTTAGTCTTCGTGCTGAATGCTGATAGACGAGGGCTTTCTTGCTGATGCCTAACACCTGGTACCGGAAGCGCTGCATATGTATACTGTACTTGGGTCTGTATAATTCCTTTGTGCCTAAATTGAGTCTGGATCAATTGCGTGTAACTGACTGTATTTTTACTTGAATAATACTTGTGCTTTGGAACCACAGATTCCAGGTCTAAGTCTTTATTTACTGTATGACTGCGCATGCAAATTAGCATCATCCTTAGAAGGTATAGGCAGGATATTAGAAGGAACGGGCAGGATATTAGAAGGTATAGGAAGGTGTGTATAGAGGTTCTGATCCAGTATCGTTAATATGCTATGGAGCTTTTAGTGACTGCACAGTGAAGGACTGCTGGTTTGTCATAACACATGCTACAATGGCATCACCGCCATACAGTCTGTACCACTGACTTCATTTGTTTAATTAGACTCCATTGTAGTTGTGACTGTTTGTGATTCTCCTACTATGGTCATTGATTTGATGTATTTTATCCATTCTCCCTGCTATCTGTTTATCAGACACTACATCTATTTATTGCAAAATAGCAGCAGATTAAAGACAGCTGACATTTAGAGGTATATTTACTAAAGTGCGGGTTTTTGGAAGTGGAGATGTTGCCCACAGCAACTAATCAGATCTAGCACCTTCTAGAAGATAATAGCTAGAATGTGATCGGTTGCTATGATTGCATCTTCTAAAAACTCACCTTTTAGAAAATATACCCCTTAGTATGAGACCGTGGATACCATTTAAAGATACGGTCTTTGTTGTACATTTCCCCTATGTTCATAACTTCTACTGAAGTGATTTTAAAGTGCCGATACTGTAGCCATCATAGTTTGGAGATTAGCCAGAACATAGAGTTTCTGGATTTCATCAAGCAACAAATATTTGTTAATATATGTGGTTCCATTCAAGCTGATTTTCTTTTCATATAAATGCGTAACTTCTCCCAGACTTAATGTTCCATATATAAGGTATAGGAAGATATGTCGCTATACCCTCACTCTTATAAGCAACGACCTTAAAACCAAGTACAAGATCAAGAAAAAAAAAACGTAGATAATGGCATTTTTTACTATACAGTACATACACCGAACATTCCTGTTAAGTTGCAAAATCCACTCTGCAGATGTATTTCGTACAGGTGATTTTCTTTCCTCAAAGAAATGAATAAAATAAAAATACATAGTGCAATATGTCAATATAATCATAAAACAACCCCCACACCTGTAAATTCTAAAAACTTTGGACATTTCAAGCTTGAAGATCTGTGTAGATAACTCTCCACCTTTATCCAAGATTAGTAACGGGGGAGTCCCTTTATACAGCAAAAGCACAACAGCACATAGAATATATCATTTGCTCAGGAAACATGAATAGGAGATCATCTTGTATCACTCGAGACAAATGGTATAATTACCAAAAATAAGAGAGCGCTCACAGTGAAAATTTTTCTTAAATGTATTCATACCTGGTATTCTACAATGCAAACTTACTAGCAATATCTAAACAAAACATGTATCAATAATAAAAGCAAGTTGGACTCCAAGGCCCTCATTCAGAGCCGTACGCTCTGAGCAGAGCACATGCTCTGAATGAGGGCCGGGCTCCATTTTCATGGAGCGTCCTCCTGGACGCTCATATAGCTGTGGGTCACCACCCACAGGCTATACGAGCGTGCATTGTGATGGCCGCGATGGTCGAGACCATCGCGACCATCGAAATTGCGAGTCGGAGCCTGCGGTTGAGGTTTTCAACCGCAAGCTCCGGAGTGATTTTGGCTCTATCACGGAGGCACGCCCCCGGCACGCCCACCAAAGGGGGCGTGCTGTCAATCAACATTGACAGCACGCCCCCTTTGATCGGACACAACGAGCGAAGGACTTTTCTTCGCTCGTCGCGTCTGGCGCATGCGCACGACGGAGCTCCCTCCGTCGTGCGCATGCTCAGTCCATAACATCGACCCACTTGCGAGCGGACAGCCGCTCGCGAGTGGGTCTGAATCAGGCCCCAAGTCTCTGCATCCACACACCACGGCCAGGGGTCCTCAGTGCTGCAGACCTTCCCCATCAACGCATTTCAATCTGATAAAAATCCTTTTCAAAGTGAGGGCAGTATATATCCTAATTAGTAGTAGCCAATCACAGACAAGTCCATAGGTATATGTAATTAACATAAAAAAGTAACACATTGCATATCTGTCCTGAATTTACATGTAAAATCCATTATTGTCAGTCCATTTACAAGGGTTAGAATTTGATGATAAAAGTACATAATTGTATTGCTCCGTTTCCAGCCAAGGAGGTGTATCCGCGTTCCCACAGGTGTGTGACGTAACTGTGGGGTCTATGTACTAAGCCTTGGATGGAGAGAAAGTACCAACCAATCAGCTCCCAGCTGTCATTTTACAGGCTGTGTTTGAAAAGTGACAGCTTGATTGGTACTTTATCTCTCTCCAAAGCTTAGTACATAGACCCCTGAGTTATATAACGATACACTGTCCCATGTGATAGGGTTGCTTAGCTCCGGGGATCTATAGCCGGCCTCTTCTGGACTCCTCTGAATTCCCTCTGTATATTCCCAGTAATCATGGGAATTTGTCCGGACTTCATATTTAAAAGTGCATACATCTAAAATTGACAATAAATATAGTCCCTTATAGAGTATGGCACTTAATATTACATTACGTAAAATCAAAAATGTATTTACAGGCATGGTGTAGTAAAACCTAGCACCACACTTTGTACATAACTCAAGCACATATTTGAAGCCGCAATTTCGGAACTTCATATTAAAAATGTATCCATCTAAAAAGTAATAATACCTTAAATGCTATATTATGCAAGACACTAGGGGGTAAATTTACTAAAGTGAGAGTTTTTGGAAGTGAGTTTTAGAAGAGATGTTGCCCATAGCAACTAAACAGATTCTAGCTATTATCTTCTAAAATGTGCTAATTAAATGTTAAGTAGAATCTGATTGGTTGCTAATGGCAACATCTCTTCTAAAACTCACTACTAAAAACTCTCACTTTAGTAAATTTACCCCTTGGTGTTATTTTACATAAAAATGAAAATGTGCTTGCAAGGATGATATGATGAAACATAATACTACCACACTTTATACATAACTCAGAAACATATATGCAAATGATAACTAGCAATTCAAACTGCATCAAAGAATTATATATAAAAAAACAAACAAAAAAAAACAAAATTTGAATTCAAAATTGCTGTATAACCCTTTAGGTAAAAGGGATTTAAATGAATAGAAATACTGCATTTCATTTTTTGCCAGCCTATTAGCAATATCTTTTTGTCTCATATAACTTTTAAATTGTTTTAATACAAAAAACAACACCTGAATTGGAACATTCATGATTTTTTTTTAAAGTGCAGAGAAAGTGCATGTATGTTCAGTCCCTTCTTTATATTTAGTAGATGTCCTGAGATACAGGATTTTAGCAACCTGGATGTCCGGCCAATATAAAACTTGTTACAGGTGCACAGTATAGCTTATATAATGTTTTTAGAATTGCATGTCAAAAAATCTTTAATAATGTGTTTCTTATCATTGATGGTAATTTCAGTAATGTAACAATTTTTAAATTCTTTCCTTTAATCCACTTGCACCCTAAACACATGCCACATCTAAAAAAAAAGTGTTGATGAGATACTGCTTAATATCTTTGGTGACTATATATGCACTCTTTACTAAATGCTTTTTAGGGTCGGTTGTTTCCTAAAGATATTAATAAAATTATCCGGTATAACTGTACCAATCACTAGATCCTATTTTAAAATGGACCAATGCTTATTTAAAATTACTTCAATATTTTTATACCGCTGATTGAAATCTGTAATGATTGCCAATTGATACTAAATATTTTTCTCCTTGGGTATAATTTTATTCTCTAACAGTTCATTGCATTTACAAGCAAGGGCGTCGTCATATTCCTTTTGAATTTTATTTTCCCAATATCCACAATATTTCAATCTATTTTTCATTTGTAGTACTTGTTCTGTAAAAACCTCCACATCAGAACAATTTCTTGTTAATCTTTTGAACTCGCCACTAGGACACTAGGAATAGAATTGAGCCAGTTCATATGATGGCAACTAGTTGCACTGATGTACATCAAAGAGTCCATAGGTTTAGTAAAGTTCCTAGTGCATAATTTATTTTCTTTAACATAAATGGTAATAACCCCAAAATGTATTTTGGTATCTTTATGTTAAAAGTCAAATTAATATTTTTATTATTATTATTATTATTATTATTATTAAAAAATGTACAGAACTCATCTAAATTGCCACGGCTTCCTTTCCAGATAAAAAATGTCATCTATGTATCTAGTCCAGGTTAACAAGTACACCCTGAGTGGGTTATTATGCCCATTTACCCATAAGGATGTTAGCATAACTCAGGACAAACCTGATACCCATTGTCGTGCAGACTTTTTGTAGATAAAAAAATCTTTAAAAATAAAATATTTTGAAGAATAAAAGTAATTTTTTTATTAACATTTTTTGTAATCTCTTGTTTAGACTGGACTTTTTAAAATATTCAGTTATTGCACTAATCCCCTGGTTATGCTCTATGATAATGTAATATAAGTTAACATCTGCGCTTACTAGAAAAAAAATGGTTTTCAAATTTATATTCTCAAGATGTTTTATAATATGTGTCTTTTACATGGGATTTGTTACATACCACAAAGGGCTGAAGATAGAAGTCAAAGAAGGCTGAGAGGTTAGCCTTCACTAAATCTACCCCAGACACTATGGGGTATATTACTAAGTATCATGTTTGGATGAGATTATACACGCTGGGCATCACTGGGACACATGTTAGCTTTCACCAAATAAACACTCATATTTACTAAGAATCGTGTTTTGCAGTATTATGTTTTTCGGTGGTCTATGGAGTCATATTTGATCATGTGCAAGTTCAGTTGTGTTTGGACTAAAATGAATAGAAGTGCCTGGTAGCTGCATGTTATGCAGAAGCACTGCACAGATCAGTGTGATCTGTGCAGTGCTTCTGTGTGTATTGTGTAAAGAAAGTGTCAAATTACAGTAAAAACAAAAACTGTGTGGGATCAATCCCACAACCGACAATGGACTTTTTGGCCTTTTTCTTTGGTTCTGGAAAGACGGGAGAAGTATGGCATGGGCTTCCCTTGTATTTTCAGTAACCGACACTGGGCTCAAACAGCTGGGGATAATGCCACAGCAGGGGGGACACACAGCATGGGGTCCCCCTTGCCAAAGCATTAACCAGCCCCAAACTGTTTGCCCCAGCCCAGCCCTGGGATTCCTTGGAAAGTGGGACCCCCCTAATAAAGGGTACCCCAGGGCTAGGATAAATCCCAGGGCTCTTCCCTGCACGCTTGGAGGCTGTGGGTGCAGGGGTAATAAGTTAAATATAAAAATAATATTGTTCTTAAACTTAATTGTGGAGCTACAGGTCCCAGTAAGCCTGCTCTGCGGCACTTGGAGAACCACAAGTGCCAGCAGGCCATTGGCACCTGTACCTCCACCGTGAATAAAATATAAAAAAAGACATGCTACACACACCACATGTTTTAACCCTTTATTACACAGTCATTCACTCATCCACATTCTCACTGCATATTTACCTACTCCATGGTGCTGGTCGTTCCTCTTGTCCATGTAGAGTCTGATCATCTTTAAAAAAAAAGATTGGCCAAAGCCCAAGGACAACTATACTGCCTGCACAGTGTAGCGCTACCTGACTGTCAGGTCCCCCTCAAGGGTTCCTGCAGAATAGCCATGATTGGCTAAGAGTCCGGCTGCCCTTAGCCAATCAGCGGCCTTTCTCATAGAAACTGGCCGCTGATTGGCTTAGAGAAGCTGGACTCTGAAACAGGCATCCCATCTTCATCCACACAGTCCAAACAAGCCCCAGAGTTGGGCTACATGCCCACGACACTCCCACAAGATGGATCAGTTCCGTGTGTTCGATTGGTAAGCACCCAGTTACAGTTACTACCCAGAAATGTACAGAAAGCGTGGTCGGTCAACAGACAGATCAATCCACCTACGCTTGCAATCTCTGTCTCTGTGTAAATGCATGCAGTGGCGTCCCTCCCTGCGGTGTCACCTGGTGCGGGTAGGTATGCTATGCGCTTTTCGGAGCTGTGCGTTGACTAAAAGGGGGCGTGACCTCGCGGGTAGTGCGGAGCCACACTGGAAGGGGCGGGGACTTGCGTCCCGAACCCCCGTAGTTACAGTATAATTAAGTGCAGACAGTGGGGAATGGGGGGTGCTGGAGGTGCGGAGTGACTGCCCTGTTCACAGTGCCGGCTCCCTCAGTGTCATGAGCTGGGTGCTGCACTTAATTATGGAGTGCAGCATCCAGCTCCTGTCACTGATGAGAAGTCTGCACCTTGGTGTCACCCCTCGGCGGGTAACACCCGGGTGCGGCCCACACTCCCTTGTGATGCCAGTGAATGCATGGTCTGATGCATGCGCAGTTGGCTAATGCTTTCTACGACGTATGCGCAGTTTGCCCTTTTAACCTTTCCAGAAAAACCGTGGTCACTGTCCTCATTTTTTTAATGTCGATTGCAGCATGGGGTTTATATTGGGATGCTCATGATATTTATTTAATCTTATTCTTTGGTTTTAGTCGTTGACAATCTACGAGATGCAGAAGCAGGCAGAAATAACTTCAAAGGAATTAACATGTTTTTATAACCAATGCCAGCTAGCGTTTGCTTTATTCCCGCCATCGTTCCCATTTTATGGACTAACTAAAAATTATTTATGAATTACATGCCACATCTATAGACTAAAATAATATATATGGTTCTGTGCATTTTATTAATGTCATCTGTATAACTAAGACAGCCCTATCTGCCATGATGTAAATCGTTCATGTAAATATTTTTGCCACTTAAAAGTCTAGGGAGGTCATGTGTGGACGTAAGCTTGACGTACATCTGATGAGTTTTGTAAGTACCAAAAGGGCACCATATGTACAGAAAAAAATGCTGTCAAAGAAATGCTGCAATGACATGTAATAAATGTAAAGGATGAGTTGAAATCAAATTTTTTTTTTCCCAGTATCTAAACTGACGTAAGTTAGCATACAAAAGTAATAGCTAAATTTGAAACTTCAGCATAAAAGCCAATAATGTTGTTATTGTATGTGCAATTTACTGTAGACAATGGCGTAACTACTGCCCCCGCGGTGGCTTGGAGGCGCTGGGTAGCTTGGGGGCGATGGGGGCAGTAGTAATAACTACGGAGGGTGCAGGGGGTGCGGTCGCACCCCCTGCACCCTCCATCTGCCGGGCACCCGCTGAGTGTGTTACCAGCGGGCGCCTGGCTCCTATTCAAACCCCCGGCGGCAGCCGGAGGACGGAGCTCCCTCCGTCTTCCGGGTCCCGCAGAGCACTATGGGAGTGACGTAATGATGTCACTCCCATAGTGCCGAGGAGCGGATGCCGGGGAATGGACGGCAGCAGCACTGGAGCGGGGATAAAGGTAAGTGTTTGTGTTTTTTTCTTTTGTGTGTGTGTTTGTTTGTGTGCGCGCGGAGGGGGGGAGCAACTACAGGGGGCTAACTACAAGCGGCTAACTACTAGAAGGGGCACTACAGGGGGCTAACTACTAGAAGGGGCACTACAGGGGGCCCTGCATAATGGGCACTACTACAGGGGGCACTACTTTAATGGGCACTACTACAAGGGGCATTGCATAAGGGGCACTACTACAGGGGGCATTGCATAATGGGCACTACTACAGGGGACATTGCATAAGGGGCACTACTACAGGGGGCATTGCATAATGGGCACTACTACAGGGGACATTGCAAAAGGGGCACTACTACAGGGGACATTGCGAAAGGGGCACTACTACAGTGGCCATTGCATAAGGGGCACTACTACAGGGGGCATTGCATAAGGGGCACTAGTATAGGGGCATTGCATTTTGGGGCACAACTACAGGGGGCACTCTATAAGGGGCACTAATTTGATACACAGTTTACAGGTTATAAACTATGTTCCCAATAATCTGGTTGTACACGGACATAAAAACTGTGCAACCTGTCTTGAGCTCAGGTGATGGACTGGCAGGAGCAGAAAGGAGGGTTGGTGAAGTAGATCTGTCAGGTAATGTGTATTTGGCATTACTGTGTGCACAATGTGCTATTAGGGGCATTACTGTGTGGCATAATGTGTAAGGAGCATTACAGTGTGGCATAATGTGAAATAGGGGCATTGCAGCATGGCATAAATTTGTTATAAGCGCTTTACTGTATGTCATTATGTGTTATATGTGGCATTATTGTGTGGGACGTGTAAGGGGCATTGCTGTGTGGCATAATGTGTTGTAAGAGGCACTCCGGTGTGGCATAATGTGTTGTAAGGGGCATTCCGGTGTGGCACACTGTGTTATAAGTGGCAGTACTTAGTGTGTCATAATGTGTAAGGCACGTTGCTGTATCATGTAACCACACACCTTAAACCACACACCTTTGGGTGTGTTTGATCTTTGGGTGGGGGGGGGGCGCCTGAAACTTTTTTGGCATGGGGGAGCAAAATTTATAGTTACGCCACTGACTGTAGCTCAGAACTTTGTTGCTCATAAGAATCTAGAACAGAAGTAGACAACATGTGTACTACACTGTTATAAAAGAGGTTGCCTAATGCTGGGTACACACTGGGCAGATCACCCTGCAGATCAGATAAACACTCTCCGATCCCCTGAGTCATTATCTACATAGCGTGCACCCCATACACAGAGCTACTTTTTGCTCAGTGTGTACTTTCTTCAATGGGATTGGGAGCGTGTCCATCTCAATTTTAAAGCAGGTCATAAGATAGGACTTCCCAATCTGACCGTTTATCAGGTAACGCTCCTGCATACACACCTATGCAATTATCATTTTGATCAGCCGATATTGGGTAATGGGTCAACAGTGACATCACTTGTGTGGTGTGACCCGGTGTGGTATGTTGAAGGGGGAGTGGCCTCATGTTAGCAAAGCCACTCCCCCTGTGCATTCCATTTGGGGGCATGGCCGCAAGTCCCCAGGTTCTCCCAACGTATTCAATTAGCAGCGAAAACTGTTTTTCTTTAGCCATTGGTGAAAATGGCCATTTCCGCCAAAAAGCAGGCAAAAAAGGCAGCAGGCGAAAGAATACTGGAGAAAGGTTTTCTCCATCCCAGACCAGGAGAAAAAAACTGCAAAATTCCTATTTTTGGACATCCCACCCCCTAATGATAAATTACTGGAAAAAAAATTGTAAGTTGCGTACCTTGGGGAAAAACTACTGCACAAATTTTGGGTGAAAAAAAAATAATAATTGAAAAAAGTTAGACAGCAATTTTTTTTCCAGAAAGTTACTGTTCCACGTAAATTGGGGGTACGTTAAAGTGGGTGCAAGTATATTTTCGTGTCGTAAACACCCAATTTTAAAAACCATTAAAAAATGCCTGCTGCGACCACGTGCGATGTTTAAAACACTTGATGCATCCATACCGCCCCCTGAAAAATCAGTCCCAATACGTTAAAATCATTTTCAACGATTTTTTCTTTTTCCGCCCAAAATTTGTGCTGTCGCTTTTTTGCCAAAGTACACGACTTATTAATTTTTTTTCCCCGGTAATTTATCATTATGGGATGGGTGTCCAAAGGGTTCTGAAAGAAATCCCCACATTTTTAGCCAAATATAGGGATTTTGCATTTTTTTCACCTGGTCTGGGACAGAGAAAAGTTTTTGTTTTGGGTGAAAAATTTCAGTTTTCGCCAATGGCGGAAAAACTTCTGTTTTCACCGCAAATTGAATACGGTAAGTGTGCGAAATGAGCATGCCATCAACACTCCATCTGTTACTGCTGCTCGGTGACACCAAAATAGCAGAGCAGCTCTGCTATTTTGGTGTCACCTTCTGGGATGGTGTCACTTGGTGTGGCCCACACTCCCCTAGTGATGCCTCTGTGTCCCAATAATTGCATAGGTGTGTCCCCATCTTAAGTCTGATCTAGACTAAACAAATATTTGCCTTTATTCCTGAATATGTATATTTTGTACTCAGACATACACAGGATTTCCATCGTAATCAGATGCCATTTATTCTTAGTTGTCTTCATTTCTGAAAGATAGAAAGCTACAGTAGAAAAGAGTGTAAGGGGTGCCTCAGACTTCTATACAAAACACTTTACCACAATTTTCCTTAGTCAATATTTTTACTGAATTTAAATAACCTAAGGGTATATAGGCAGAAACGGCGTCGAAACAACATAAGACAATTAATAAAAAAAAATAGAGGTATGAATTAATTTTATTACTATTGCGTAATATCAGTAATCATCTGTTATTAAAGAGCAAGACAGGTATCTTGTCAAGCATAATTAAACCCCTAGGTAAGGGGCATAGCAAGACCTATAGGGCCTCCATAACAAAATTTATACGGAATCCCCCCCTCCCGCCATGCGCCATCCCTTTCCCTGGGGGGCGGAGGAATTTAACAGTGCTTTGTTCATAGCACTTTCTGCCGATATCCTCAGATTGGTCTGCATGTTTGCACAACAGCAAACATCGTTAACGACCCGCGGGAGCGCGCATTGTTGGTCGTTTGGTGCATACACACTGGACGATATGAACGATATATCGATTATCGTATAGTGTGTATGCCCCATAAGAAGCAGTTAGCAGGAGAAATCAGTGGCTTCTGTGGTCAGGCATCGGGACTCCTGGAGTGAGTACTGAGGGCCTGATTCAGACCCGAGCGCTCACAACCGGGTCGATGGTGGCTCCATCGCCGGGCCCCTCAGGAAGCCCGGGCCCCGGTAATCTGTACCCGCTCCCCCCCCTCTCGGCGCCCATGGCTGTGCTGTGCTGCGCTGTGCTGCTGTTTTCCATAGGGGCTGTGGGGGTTATTCAGACCCGCTCGCGAGCGCAGGACGCTCGCAAGCGGGTCGATGTTGCCCCACTGCACATGCGCACGACGAAGGGAGCTCTGTCGTGCGCATGCACGAGACCCGGATAGCGACGGGCTCTCCGTCGCTCCGGGTCTCGCACCAAAGGGGGCGTGCTGTCGATGTTGATTGACAGCACGCCCCCTTTGGTGGGCGTGCCAGGGGCGTGGCTGCCAGACGAACGCCTACCGTCTGAAGCCGGCCCCACTGACATCACTAGTGATGTCAGTGGGAGTGATTTTGGGCTAGCACTCTTCCTGCCTGCCCCAGGTGATTTTAACTGGTATGGGTCCTTGCATTGCAGTACACACATCTAATGGGCTCTATGATAGGTAAGTCCTTGATAAATTAATTAGTATGTCAGTATTAGAGATGTTAGGGACCCACCCGTATAAGGTTCACCGTGACGTGGTAGGTGGGCAAACATCTTTGGCCAAACATGTACTAAGAAACCTTACATTTAAAACCATGTTAATTATTGCAGTCTATTATAGATATTTTGATCATTTGTATTCTTAGTGCTTATAGTGTGCACCTGCTCCTTCCCCCCCCTCTCCTTTTTGCTGTAGAACTACTGGTCTCAGCATGGTAGCACCTATTATCATGTTTAATATTAGGATGTGCAGCCCAGCCCCTCCCGTTCTAAGAAGATATCACAAATCCCCAAGGAGAGTCCAAGTGTGGTGGCGGTTGCGATGCCTGACCTTCCCAGCACTGGATGGGAAGAGGTGGCTCTGTCCACCATTTGCACGCCCCCTACAAGTGCTGAAAGGACCACCCACAGTCCATTTGCTGATATGCAAATTGAAGATGTCACTGTTGAAGTACAACAGGATGAGGATACTGGTGTAACTGGTGCTGAGGAGGAAGTTGGCGAGGAGGATTCTGATGGTGATGTGGTTTGTTTAAATCAGGCTCCGGGGAAGATAGTTGTTGTCCGTGGGATGAAAAAGCCCAGCACGGTCATGCCTGGGCAGAAGACCAAACATTCCACCTCTTTGGTCTGGCAATATTACTATCCAAATCCAGACAACAACTGTCTTGCCATATGTACCATATGTAAAGGTGAAATAAGGAGGGGTAGGGACGTTAAGCACCTAGGAACATCCTTCCTTATACGGCACCTGCAGCACGTTCATAAAAAGTTACTGTCAAGTTCAGAAACTTTGGCTAAGACTGTAAGCAGTCCAGGGACACCTAAATCCCGTTGTCCTGTTGTATCCAAGCGCCTGCAAACCACACCCTCAACTCCTTCCTCGTCAATTTCCTCCTTAGTCAGGATCGGAAGTAGTCCTGCAGGCCATGTCACTGGCATGACTGACTCTCCTATCCAGGATGCCTCCGGAGGATCCTGCATTGCTACGCCTACTGCTGCCGCTGCTGGGAGTCGTTCATCATCCCAGAGAGGAAGTAGGAACACCACTACTTTTACTAAAAATTGACCCTCCAACAGTTCTTAGCGAGGAAGATGAAGTACGACAGCAGTTATCCTGAAGCAAAACGTATAACTGAGGCCTTGACTGCTATGTTGGTTGTTGATGTTAGACGTGCGTCCGGTATCTGCCATTAGTGCAGTGGGATTTAGACAATTGATGGAGGTAGTTTGTCCCTGGTTCTAAATCCCGTCTAGATTCCACTTCACTAGGCAGGCGATACCGAGTCTGTACAGAAACGTCAGAAAAAGTGTCCTCAGTGTCCTGAAAAATACGGTTGTACCCAATGTCCACTTAACCACGGACATGTGGACAAGTGGAACAGGGCAGACTAAGGACTATATGACTGTGACAGACCACTGGGTAGATGTATCACCTTATGCAGCAACAACAGCAGCGTCACCAGTAGCAGCATCTCAGAAACACCAGCTCGTTCCAAGGCAGGCTACGCTGTGTATCACCGGTTTCAGTAAGAGGCACACCGCCGACAACCTCTTAGAGAAACTGAGGGAAATCATCGCCCAGTGGCTTACCCCACTTAGACTCTCCTGGGGATTTGTGATATCTGACACCGCCACCAATATTGTGCAGGCATTACATCTGGGCAAATTCCAGCACGTCCCATGTTTTGCTCACACAATAAACTTGGTGGTGCAGAATTTTCTGAAAAGTGGCAGGGGCGTGCAGGAGACGCTTTGGGTGGCTCGAAAAATTTCTGCCCACTTTCGCCATTCAGCGACTGCGTGCCGAAGACTGGAGGGCCAGCAAACACTCTTGAACCTGCCCCGCCATCACCTGAAGCAAGAGGTTGTGACGCGGTGGAACTCAGCCCTCTATATGCTTTAGAGGATGGAGGAGCAGCAAAAGGCCATTCAAGCCTATACATCCACCTATGACATAGGCAAAGGAGGGGGTATGCACCTGACTCAAGCGCAGTGGAGAATGATTTCCGTGTTGTGCAAGGTTCTCCAGCCCTTCGAACTTGCCACACGTGAAGTCAGTTCAGACACTGCCAGCTTGAGTCAGGTCAGTCCCCTCATCAGGCTTTTGCAAAAGCAGCTGGAGAAAGTGAAGGAGGAGCTAAGACGGAGCGATTCCGCTCGGCATGTGGGACTTGTGGATGAAGCCCTTCATTCGCTTTGCCAGGATTCCAGGGTGGTCAATCTGTTGAAATCAGACCACTACATTTTGGCCACTGTGCTCGATCCTAGGTTTAAAGCCTATGTGGTGTCTCTCTTGCTGGCCGACACAAGACTGCAGAGGTGCAAAGACCTGCTGGTGAAAACACTGACAGCTGAAGCAGAACGTGACACGTCAACAGCTCCTTCTTCATTTTCTCCCACAACTGGGGCTGCCAGGAAAAAACTAAGCAACCAGCTGGCAGTGATGCAGGGCAGGCAGGACCAAGTTTGGACATCTGGTCTGGACTGAAGGACCTGGCAACAATTTCTACTGTCACTGCATATGATACTGTCCCCATTGACAGAATGGTGGAGGATTACAACAGTGACAGCATCCAAGTAGGCATGTCAGACAGTCCGTACATGTACCGGCAGGAAAAAGAGGCAATTTGGAGGCCCCTGTACAAACTGGCTCTATTTTACCTGAGTTGCCCCCCCTCCAGTGTGTACTCTGAAAGAGTGTTTAGTGCAGCCGGGAACCTTGTCAGCGAAAGGCGTAGGAGGTTGCCTCCACAAAATGTGGAGAAGATGATGTTCATAAAAATGAATTATCAACTCTTCCAGGGAGACCAGCCTCCAGAATGTACAGAGGGACCTGTGGTGGTGGATTCCAGCGGGGGCGAATAAATACTCTGTGAGGATGAGGATGTACACAACACTGAAGAGGGTGAGGAATCGGTGGATGAGGAGGATGAGGACGACATCTTGCCTCCGTAAAGCCAGTTTGTGCAGGGACAGATTAATTGGCAGCTTGTTTTGTGGGGGCCCAAACGAACCAATCATTTCAGCCACAGTCGTGTGGCAGACCCTGGCGCTGAAATGATTGGTTTGTTAAAGTGTGCATGTCCTGTTTATACAATATAAGGGTGGGTGGAAGGGCCCAAGGACAATTCCATCTTGCACCTATTTTTTTTCTTTGCATTATGTACTGTTTGGGGCCTAGTTTGTCAAACTGCCATCCTGTCTGCCACTGCAGTGTCACTCCTTGATGGGCCACGTGTTTGTGCCGCCCACTCGTATCTCTTAGCATAGTCATCCAGCTACCTCGGTGCAACCTTTTGGCCATAAAAACACTATTGTGAGGTGTGAGGTGTTCAGAATAGACTGGAAATGAGTGGAAATTAAGGTTATTGAGGGTAATAATAGCATAGGAGCAGAAAAACCCACAAATTATGTGATTTTAGCTGTTTTTATGCTTTTTAAAAAAAAATAAAAAATACAGATCCAAAACACAAAACCCAGAACCCAAAACACGGAAGGGTGGTTTTGGCAAAACCAATCCAGATCCAAAACACGAAGAAAGATCCAGATCCAAAACCAAAACACGAAAAGTGGCCGGTGCACACCCCTAGTTTGAACGTGTTACGTCAGTTCATTTGTGACTGCAGTGCAAGAAAAAATGGCTGCCCCACTTGTGATTTGCATGAAAGAAGAGCAGCGTGTAGTGATTCGTTTTTTGTGGTATGAGGGTGTCTGGTGCCGATATTTTTCAAAGACTTTGTGCACAGTATGGAGAAAGTGTTTTGTCGTGAAGAAGTGTTTATGAATGGATAAAGAAGTTCAAAAAAGGCCTCACAATTGTCAGCCACGAAGAAGGAGCCGGACGCCTGTCCACGACCACGACTGATGAGAACATTAAGCGTGAACATGAACTGATTCTGTTGGATAGATGAGTGAAAGTGGATTATGTCACAAATCAGCCATGATGCACATCTGATGAAGAAGTGAATACAGTGGTGCATTTGTGGCTCGCAGCTCAGCCTAAAACAGAGGGAATACGAAAGCTTTTTGACTGATAGACAAAGTATATTGAAAAGCAGGGAGATTATTTTGAAAAATATTGTATTTGTCTTTTCTGAAAGATGATTCAAATAAATTCTATAGCCAGAGTGCGGCTAATTTTTTACTCACCCTCGTATATGGTTTCAAAAAGTTCATACTTGCCATTACAGAATAAAGATTAACCACAGTGGAAATAGGGTATCTTTAAGCCAATATGGTTATTTAAACATCAATACTGCAGCATGGCTTTGTTAATATATGCAAATAATATAGAGGTACTAATGGGACAAACACTTCTCATGATAGACTTCTATTCCTTGGTGCCTGTCAGTAGGCTGCAGTGGAATATAGCTGGTACCAGTCTATGTCTCTAAGGACTGTATTTAATTAGCCGCGATAAGCCGTTTTCGGCGAAAAGTTTCCGCCGATGACGTCATTTCGCTAGGCGGGAACTTATCCCCATATTCAATTATAAAGACTTTTCGCCTGTGCGAAAAAGTCTGCGCCTTGTAACCAGCGGAAAAGATTCGTCACTGTATGCAGGCGGAAACAAGTGCAGATTTGGGGGTTTGGGGTGCAAAGTTGCGGGAACATTCCTGCAGCCTTGGGACAGTCCCCCAAAGGTAAACTGCGTCAAAAAAAGTTTAAAAAAAAACTTTAGATCACCCCAAAAAAGTATTTTCGTTTTGGGGGCGAAAAAGTTCAAAGTCAGGGGACAAACTTAAAAACTAGCAAAACAGACTCCAGGGGGTCCCCCAAGTATGCGCCAGGTGTTTTTTTCATTGCAGGCGTTTGCTGAAGGTGCGTTTTTTAAAACATCACTTTAGCAATTTTTAACCATGCTTGCACCCATTTTTATGTACCCCAAATTTGCTGGGACTACTTATTTTTGCAAAAAAACCTGCTAAATGCTATTCTTCACCACTTGACGCTAAATAGCAGCTATTGAGAGCATTTAAGCACAACAAATACCTTCAGAAGGGCTATTCGGGGGTATCCATAGTGATCCCCAATGTCAGTGCATCTTTTGGGGGGTCTCAGGCTGATTTCCCCAAATCTGACAGCACTTTGCGCCTGTTTGAGTTTCGCCGGGACGCGTTTTCGCATCCTTTGGAATTGATTAGGGTGAAAAGCGGCTGCGTGCACGAAAAGCGTTTTCTCCAAAAACACGTGATGTCGGCGAAAAGTCTGGCATGTGAAACTTAGCAGACTTTTCGCCGGCAATTGAATACGGGCCCTAGGAGCAGATTCAGATGTCACGCCTCTTAGTGCCATACCTGGAGGGTCGGTGCCAGAGCAGTGTAATAAAGTTATTATCTTTGCCAGTTGTCCGATTTCACAAAAATGGATGTGTGGCTGTTCAGTCGAATCCACTTTGTACATTTTTGTACTGTTAAAATAATAAAGTTGTCAATCTACAATTATTGTTCCTCTTTCCACAGTAAATGTGTCACTATTATGTGCAGAGAAATTGTGACAGCAATGCAATGCAATACATAGGGTTCTGCTTGAAATGGTTAATTATTACATACGTTTAAAATAAAAATCCATTATTATTTGATCCTGGTCTTTATTTTGTGATTAGAGAATTGCATGGCTTAAATATCATTTTGTCATCTGTAACCATGCCTGAGTATGTGAAAACAATATGCTAGATCCTCATTATCAATGGTTTTGCAGTTTTAATTTTTTGAAATCTAAATTTACAGCCATTCTTCACCTTCATTACTTATTGAAAGCTACAGAAGAACAAGGAAACTGGAGATAGTCAAACCTTACTAGGGCTGAAATCATTATCATTCTTTATTGTAGGGAATACCTTCTTTTTATCCTTTAAATTGTATCTGTTCTCGTAGTTGAGCTCTATGTGTGGAGGGCAGGCTGCATTCTCTTTACCCAGGACTTCCGGCTATTGGTTGTACTTGCCCATCAAGCTTTGCTGCTCGGCAGAGACAGGCATATGTAGATTTAGGAAGTGAGTTGCATATGGGTGCTAGGTTCCAACGCATTGTGTCCCATGAAGGGACAGATCTTGCTATTTTTAGCAATGCCATTGATCCGGGGCTCAGCATATGCAGCTATGAGCAGCTACGGTCGTGCACCTCTCCATCGCATCTCCACTTGCAGATGAATAGATGTAGTAACTAGGTGGCAACAGGATACAAAATAAATGTCAACTGTGTTGCGTTAAACAATATACAACATTTCACATTTAGGGGCTCTATGTTGGCGTTAACCCCTTAAGGGGGTCTATATACTAAGCCTTGGAGAGAGATAAAGTGGATGGAGATACAGTACCAACCAGTGAGCTCCTGTTATTTTCCAAACACACCCTGTAAAGTGACAGCTAGGAGCTGATTGGTTGGTACTCTACCTCCATCCACTTTACCTACCTCCAAGGCTTAGTACATAGATCCCTTAAGGGGTTAACGCCAACAGAGAGACGAATGTAAGCCAAACAGAAATGTCACAATGACAATAATGCTTTTAAGTTATAATTTCTTATAAAGTAATGTTGTGCAGTTCACAAAAAGTACTTAACCGAGGTGGTAGACTGGGAGGCCAGCTAGGAGAAGGTTACAGTAGTCCAATCTGGAGATGACCAGTGAGTGGATGAGGGTTTTAGTGGCATCCTGAGTGAGGAAGGGTCTAATCCTGGAAAAAAAATTTAGGTGGAAGCGGCAGGACTGCGAGAGCTGCTGAATGTGTGGTTTAAATGAGAGGGAGGAGTCTAGGATAACTCCAAGACAGCGCACTTTGGTGATAGAGGAGATAGTTGTACCATCAATAGATAATGAAATTGTGGGAATGAGGTAATGAGGGTGGGAAGATGATCAGCTCAGTCTTAGACATGTTAAGTTTAAGAAAGCGCTGGGACATCCATGAAGAGACAGCAGAGAGACAGTTGGAGATACGGGTAAGAAGCAAGGGGGAGAGGTCAGGGGTGGAAAGGTAAATTTGAGTATCAGCATAGAGATGATATTGGAGTTCAAAAGAATTAATGAGTTCACCTAAAGAGGATGTATATAGGGAGAATAGGAGAGGTCCAAGTACAGAACCTTGGGGAACTCCTACTGTTAGTGGAAGTGGAGGGGGAAGAGGAGACAGAGAAGGAACGATCAGAGGTAGAAGGACAGCCAGCGGAACACTTGTGGCGCCATATAAATAAAGGATAATAATAATAATAATAATAATAATAATAGTACTAACTCATTCCCTGCTGGGCTATACATCCCATTATAGTTTTCATAATTGTGTATTACTGTCAAACACATAATATTAGCTTGGTTGAAGTTCAGATCCGGCAGTTAAGTGAACTGGTGATGCATGGGTGTCAGGTTATTGAGAAATTCAAGCCCCAAAGTGGAATGAGTGTGTCTTACTTAGGTTACATATAATGTTTATTCTCTGTGTGTCTGACTTCCATCAAGGCAACAACTGTATGGTATTTATTGCTTAAAACCAGGTACATATAAGCATGGGATGAAGTGGCCTAGATCAGAACATCTTGTAGCCAATCAGAACCTTATAAAACTGACAGCAGAAGAGTATTATCGCCATGCTTACAAATGTGTGTCTTTGGTAAGCAGGTTTAAAGTGGACCGGATGTAGTGGTGCCACCAGCTGTCTGGGTCTGCACCTCAGTGGCTTTTTCTCCCTTGCACACTGGAGTAGAGTAGCCAGGAGGGGTGGGGGGGGGTCGGGAGCAAATGCTCTCCCTATAACATAGTTCCTAGTGTGCACGGCGGTGCCCTGGGAGCCACGAGTGGTCCTGTCCCAAATTAAATGAAGGCAAGTGTGCAGACTCACAGGTGTTATGACAAATAATATTGTTACTACCAACTATTAAAACAAGGGGTGAACACATGATTTAATTATTTTCTGTTTTTAATTTGTTAGGAAAAAGATTTACACCTGATTTAAAGGAATTAAAATGGGAAACATGCCAAAGGGTTGAATGCATTTTATAGATGCTATTAAAACAAACTACAAATGCATGCATATACCTACATGCATATCTACTTACCTATATATGTACATAATTATTATATCCAAACAAACCTACATGCCTACATGCAAATATACCTGCCTTTATACATACATACTATGGATGAGCGGGTTCGGTTCTCAGAGAACTGAACCCACCGTATTTTGCAGATCCGAGTCGGATCCAAGCAGGCTCAAAGTTTCCCACCTGATTCGGATCTCAAAACTGAGGCAAAACCATAGTCGGAAATCTCGCGGTTTGCAAGCTTACGTCTCTATGATTAATGTAGTATATAGGGACCACGCAGCGGACGCCAGTTCACTCCGGCTGTGGAGACTGAACAGGGAAGGTGGGTTGTGTAGGGCTGGGAGAGTGGTGCTGTGTGCTGTGCTGTCTGCTGTGTCCTGGGCTGGTGCTGCTGAGTGCTGATCCATTCTGGGCTGGTGCTCTGCTGTCTGCTGTGTTCTGGGCTGGTGCTGCAGTGCTGATCCATTCTGGGCTGGTGCTCTGCTGTCTGCTGTGTCCATCTGGACTGGTGCTGCGTCCATCTGGGCCCAAGTTCTGGACTCCCCAAACATAAAATATATAGTAAAAAAAATAAAAATGTCTTTTAGTGTAATATTTTTCTATGTGTGTGCATGCGTGTTAGGTTTAACCGCACAAGATCCAGCCAGCAATGCAAGTTGCAACCTAGTGCTGCCTGACTCCAGTCGTCATCAATCTGTGCTCTGAGCCCAAGTTCTGGACCCGAAAAAAAACACAAAAAAAATAGTGTCTTTTGTCTATTTATTTTCTGTGCATGCATGTTATGCTTAGCCACACAAGATACAGCAACGCAACCTAGTGCTGCCCGACTCCAATCATCACCAATCTGTGCTCTGGGCCCAAGTTCTGGACCCGGAAAAAACAATTGTGTCTTTTGTATAGATTTTTTCTGTGTGCGCATGACTGCACGTGTGTGAATTTTGTAACCGCACCTTGGCTACACTATTGGTGCTTGTGACACTGCTTCAAGACCACAGAAAATATGGAGGGCTGTCACATGACAGGAGAGCAAGGCCAAGAACCACATGTTGTAGCTGCCGCCAGCAGTCATCATGATAATGCAAGCCTGTCAACTTCCTTGTCCTCTATGAAGGCCCATGCCTTCAATCCTCAAGGGTATCCCAACCATCATCTTTGCACAGTCCTCAACTCTATTAATAATTATATCAATCACTTTTGAGCCAGTAAGCTGGATGCAACCTTTTGGCCCTTTAACTAGATGAAAAAAATCAATATTGTGAGATTTGAGGTAACCAAAATTGACTGGAAACGAATGGAAATAAATGTTATTGAGGTTATTAATACTGTAGGAACAAAAAAATGCACATTTTCTGAAAAAGAAAAAATCCAGATCCAAAACCAAAACACGAAAACAAAACATGGAGGTGAGGTTTTGGAAAAACCAATCCAGATCCGAAACCAGGGGCAGATCCAAAACCAAAACCAAACCACGGGGGTCGGCGCACATCTCTAATACATACATATATGCATGGTCAAATCTATAATGGGTGCAGGACGCACACCCTGCCCCCATAGATGAAATTTAGCTGTCATTGGCACTGCAGATATCACTAGGAAAATGGTACGGGTGCAGTGGCAAAGTGCCAGAGTCTACTCAGCACATGCACCTTCAGGAGCCAGTGGGCCCACATGGAGGCTGCATACAGGCCCTTTCCTCTCTTAATCCACCCCTGCCTACATTCATATATACCTACCTATGAATATGTACATCTATTTATATAAAATAAAATGTCCTGACTTAGTGATTGACTCATCAACGCCCAGCCCAAACCCCTGGACCTAGAAACATGGGGGTGAAAATGGCTTAAATGTTTCTGCCCCCTGTGCAATGTCCTGAGTCTGACCTATTGTCTCATCATGAAAGCAGCACAGTTCAATATTCAAAAACCAACTGTCACCAAAGTGCTTCCAAGCAGAACATCACTGGCAGTTGCTGTGGCTCTCCTATTTGAATAGTCAATGAAGAGAATGTGTTACTACACAGGTGAGGGAGGGGAATGTCAAATGTGTAACTACGGGATGAGGGAGAGGAATGTGTTACAACATGGGCGAGGGAGGGGAATGTGTTACTACAGGGGTGAGTGGGGGGAATGTCAAATGTGTTACTATGGGATGAGGGAGGGTTATGTGTTACAACACAGGTGAGGGAGGGGAATGTGTTACAGAGGTGAGGGAGGGGGATGTCTTGCTACATGGGTGAGCAGGGGTAATGTGTTACTACAGAGGTATGTGAGGAAAATGTGTTACTCCAGAGCTGAGGGAGGGGAATAAACTTAATACAGGTGTGAGTGAGGGATTGTATTTCTACACAGGTGAGGGAGGGGAATGTCGAATGTGTTACAACATGGGAGAGCAAGAGAAATGTGTTACTACAAAGGTGAGGTAGTGGAATGTGTTAGTACACAAGTGAGGGAGGGGATGCGTTACTATAGAGGTGTAGGATTAATGTGTTATTGGAGTGGTAAGATGGAAATGGAAACAGTAAAGGTCTACCCGGGTGAAACCGGATTCATCAGCTACTACATACATACATATATACCAACCTATAGACATACTGTATATACACTTTTTTTTCTACATTATGTTTCAGTTGGAACTATTTGCTAACATGACTTTAATATGCAAACCTGATTTATTATTCTCAGTACTAGGTCTTGTAGGCTCTGCACATTGCCTAACTTCACCCTTTCTTCTAGATATAATCATCGTCATTATCTCCTAGTGCAATTTTTCATTTAGAGAGACACGGAAATGCTGTTTCTCATCAATTTATCTTCCTATTATTTCAAATAATTTCCTGATTACACATAATTGCTACGATATTAAAAATGATGTTATCCCTTAATAAATACAGTTTTTTCCATCCACAATTTTAAAATCCCAGTCCAGATTGCATAAGGAATTTTTTCCTTTGGAATTTATAAAACTTTATCCTATATATTTTTGCCAGGGTATAGAATTGCATTATTTCTAAAGTAAGAAATTGATTATTTTTACATACATCTTGATTGACTATATAATGTTTGCCAACTGTTCCTGATTGGATTCAATATGATTCTTATCATATGCATAAATCTGTGGTTATTTAAAGTATACATCTGATGAGTGTGAACCGTATATGTATTATTTCAACAATTATGGGGCCAAAAAATTCTTTGCAACGATATACCACTGATTTGCGCCATTATTTGTTTGTGTGTCGTTGTTCTATTGTAATATATTTTAGCTCTTTCGTTTAATCTTTGATATATTTCATTAAAAGATAAGTTTTAGCAAGTATCAAAATTTACTGATTTCATGAGTTGGATAGGTGCCCCACAAAGGGGAGTACTGTCAATTTCTCCTTACTCTGTACTCTATTGTACTCTCATGGGAGCACCTCTGTATACTAATTTTGAACTAATCTTGGGTTAATTTTTTATCACGGTAGTATATCCACCACTACTATCTCTGCACAGGAATTAGTATGTAATGGGCCGATTCAAAGCCCGACAGCAGGAGATCATGATGGTGGCTGGTAAGTACCCTAACCCTTCCCTCTCCCCCCCCTAACCCTCCCTTAGAGGTGCCTAACCCTAAAACTCCCAGGGTGGTGCCTAAACCGCACCCCCCATTCCCGCACCCTAAACCTAACCCTCCCGATGGGGGGTGCCTAACCCTAACCTACCACCATATATTCTTTTTAAAATATAATAACAAAATAAGTGCCTGTGATCGCAGTGCAGATGCCAATATATATATATATATTTATTTGTGTATCAAATATCTGAAGCATATGAGCAATTGCTCATGACAATACGTGACTTTTCCTTAAACACACAGAGGATCAGTGTCATTCTTCCTTTTCATCTGTTTAATTAATCACCTGCAACAATGTATATGATTATGGAAGTGTGAACAGCCTCGCTTTTTAAGACAGCTCTTCAGATTTTTGAAACAATTACTGTTTACTATATGTATCTATTTTTGATGGATTATATTGTATTATCTAACTACTTTGTAACAGTTTGACTCAGCTTTTTTTTATATTTCTTTAGTGTTATATTGTCTTTTTATTTATGTCATAGTCTGTACTTTCTTATGTGTTACTTTTAGTTTAATATTAAACTTATTTACTGTGAATTTGTATGAATTCCATCCGGTTACATATTCATCCAAATGGTTCTTATGATATCATTTAGAGACAGCGCGGATAACGTTTTCTTCTTTTCTTTTGTATTACAAACACACACAGAGTTTGTTTATCTGCTGCAGCTCTATACTTTATTGTATTTTAATGTGAAAATTATTTAATGGATAGAAACGCCAGAATTGTGTTTTTTTTCTACTACTTTGCTCTGCCTAACTAACTATCTCCAAAGATACATTCCTCCATTTCTTCCTCCGCTAAACATGCCTAAGGGTGTCCAGAAACATGGAGGGTCTGACCATCTCCTACTGGACAGAGCACATAAGCCCTCTGCCCTCAGTCACAGGACACTTCTAAACCTAGGGATGTCATTCTCCGGTGCAACTACTACAGAGCTAAGGAGGACATCTTGCCGGAGGCTAGAAAACACCCCTCAGTGTTGTATGGCGGAGCTTCTCTACAAATTTATCAAGATATTGCTCCAGTTACACTTCTTAAGAAAAAGGACTTTGAACATATCACGTCCATACTTTGAGACAATAACATTCGTTATCATTGGGGTTTTCCTTTCCGCATTCTGATATGGCACCAAAACAGATTTCACCATGCCAATACCTTGGAGGAGACTCATCACTTACTTGATACAACCTCGAGCCAAGAAGTCCGTCCTCCAGACCCCCCTCCACACCTCAACAAGCCATGATTGGGCGAGGGTTTTGTCTGTGAAGAAAGCTGTCGCTCCTGGCCCTGCAACTTGAGCCCAGCAGCCGTTGCTTATAATCTGCTTTACATTTGGACTTATTCCACTGGACTACGGTGACTGTATCTTTGTTCGTTAATTGGTATCTCTGTCTTAGATGGTGTTGTACCATATTATATGTTTTATATGTTTATATTAGTTAGGTATTTGACTTACTGCATAGGTCTATTATTTCCTTGTTCCTTACGAGCATTACAAATTGGTAGGAAGTAGTTCCTTTCCATTCATCTCCCCTCCTGTATTATATTTCTATCTTTCATTTATTGACTTGGGCACTAGTTGGGGGAAATGTATCTTTTCCCAAATACCTAGCTCATGTTCTTAAGTTCTGTTGGCCATGTCCCCATTATGGGGTGTAACACCCCGGTTCAGCCTTTGCCACTACCTGGTATCCCTTTTTTTTTCCTATGGCCGGCACCTTAGGGCCTGATTCAGACCCACTCGCAAGCGGCTGTCCGCTCGCAAGTGGGTCGATGTTGTGCACTGCGCATGCGCACGACGGCGGGAGCTCCGTCGTGCGCATGCGCCAGACGCGACGAGCGAAGGACTTTCCTTCGCTCGTTGTGTCTGATCAAAGGGGGCGTGCTGTCGATGTTGATTGACAGCTCGCCCCCTTTGGTGGGCGTGCCGGGGGCGTGCCTCCCTGACGGGGGCGTTCCCAAGGGAACGCCTACCGTCAGAAGCCGGCCCACTGACATCACTAGTGATGTCAGTGGAAGTGATTTTGGCTCTGATAGAGCCAAAATCACTCCGGGCCTTGCGGTTGAAAAACTCAACCGCAGGCTCCGGCTCGCAGTGGCGATGGTCGCGATGGTCAAGACCATCGCGACCATCATCCTGCACGCTCGTATAGGCTGTGGGTGGTGACCCACAGCTATATGAGCGTCCAGGAGGACGCTCCGTAATTATGGAGGGCGGCCCTCATTCAGAGCGTGCGCTCTGCTCAGAGCGTACGGCTCTGAATGAGGGCCTTAGTCTGGTCCTTACCCTGCACCCACCCCCCCTCTTTCCATTTTTTATTTTTGTTCTTATCTCAGGTACCTAGTGTTGGATGGTGCATTTATTGTATTAAATGTAATGTTTTGTTTCTTTTTCAGTTTCTACAGCCCTTGTAGGGGGACCCGGGACGGCTTCTGTGGATGTTTTCTATGGCTCATAGGATTTTTTTGCAGAATGTCAAAGGTTTGAACACCCCCTAAAAATGCACTAAACTATTTATTTCACTTAAACAACATAGGGGTGACTGTGTTCCTCCAGGAATCCCACTTTAACCACTTAACTGGCGATTTTTTTTTCTTAAAACGGTTCAAAAATTATCATTTTTTTTAATGAGTTTATTAGGTGAGGAACATCTATTTTAACTTATCCAAAATGGTTTCATAAACAAAAAAGGATTTTTTTTTTAAGATTTATTTTAAAAAAAATAGTTTTTTCAAACATCGGAAAATCGGAACCACTATCAGAACATCAGAAACATTGGAAACATTGCGACCATCACGACGTTCAATTTGAGACCAGATATAGGCACCAGATATGTGAGGGGGTGGTTAATTTACTTTTTACCAGTGGCTGCTAATCTTTGCAGCTGCTGGGTGGGGGGTCCTGCTTTGCTGACCGAGCACAACAGAAGCAGGGTGAGAGGGTGCTTGCAAGCAGAGGGACTGGAAGGTCCCTCTGAGAGCAGCAGCTGCGGGAAGATTCTCTTTCTGCAGTCACCCTCATGTTTATCTGACTGGTTGGAAGTTTACGTCCAGAGCAGATAAAGAACTGCCTGGTGTGATCAGAAAATGATGACCATGCCAGGCAAGTGGTTAAAAAGCGGCTGCATCCAGAACATAAATCTAGGTTCTATCCCTTAACTTTCCATGCTTGGTGAATGTTTATGCCCCTAATCAAAATCAACAGTATTTTTTTTCTAAGCTGGACTTTCCCAAATTAGTAAAGGAGAGGTAATTATGGCAGGCAATGAGGTAGTTAACAGTTCTTTAGATAGGTCTTCCCCCGAAGCACCATCTCTGCCCCGCTCAGTGTGTCACATATCTATAGCCTTATTGACTCTTTTTAAACAAGATCTTCTTTTTGACTCCTTTAGGATCATTGACCCTACCGCAAGGGACTACACATTTTATTGCACTGTCCATAGGACTTATTGTAGAATTGATATGATCTTCCTCAGTCGTAATCTGACTCTCAGGGGTAAATTTACTAAAGTGAGAGTTTTTAGAAGTGAGTTTTAGAAGAGATGTTGCCCATAGCAACCAATCAGATTCTAGCTATTATCTTCTAGAAGGTGCTAGTTAAATGTTAAGTAGAATCAGATTGGTTGCTATGGGCAACATCTCTTCTAAAACTCAGTTCTAAAAACTCTCACTTTAGTAAATTTACCCATCAAACTTCAAAAGGCCTGTATACACCCGATGATCTGGTTGGATCATTGTCCGATCACTGCTGACCTTTTGAGTTTCACTTCTCGCCCGCCCCCTTCTAGTTGGAGGATTAATTATTAACTTTTGTATAAACCAGAATATCTCCAGCAAATTAGGACCCTCTTAACTGAATATTTTCAACTAAGGAGTCACCCTGACATTTCTCCCATGACCATGTGGGAAGCCCATAAGGCCGTTATACGGTGTCACCTTATCAATATGGCCTCCCGACATGAAAAGATTAGCGAATCACAATATTTCTCCTTAAATATTGAACTCCAGGACCTTGAATAGTAACATAAATTTACACCTAACCAGGCGACTTTAAATCAACTTAACAAGGTCAAATCTGACTTGTTTCTACTCGTTTCTGAACGTATGGCTAGGGCTCTGAAACGTTTGAAGCAGACGTTCTATGAGAAGGGCGACAAGGCCGATAGCTTCTCTCTTAGCCTAGAAGACAGAAGTCTGTCTCAGAATAATATATTAGCAATTAAAACTCTCTCTGGCACCCTTACCTATACCCCTGAGACTATTAGCAAGGAATGCCACTCTTTCTACGCTAAGCTATACAATTTACATAGCTTCGAAACCGGTCCTAACCTCTGTATATGCAATTACTGAGTTTCTCCATTGAGCCCAGCTTCCTAAGCTTTCTCCACAGATGGTTACTTGACTAAATTTAGATATAGCAGATGAGGAGATAGTTGAGATCCTTAAGACCCAGAAATCCTCTAAGGCTCCAGGTCCTGATGGATTCTCTGCAGCCTATTCTAAGAAATGTTCTGCTGTCTTGGTCCCCAATCTGTGTTCCCTGTTTAATGCTATTCTACATGGGGCTTCATTCCCTAAAACAATGTTGGAAGCAAGAATTGTGGTGATACATAAAGAGGGGAAAGGTCCTCATGACTGTGCCAATTAGAGACCAATCTCACTGCTCAATTCCGATATTAAACTTTATGGTAAGATTTTGGCCACACGTCTGAATGGTGTCCTCCCTGACTTGATACATTATGACCAGGTGGGCTTCATTCCAGGCCATCAGGCTAATACCAGAAGAGTGATTGACCTCATTCAAATTATTAATCATCGGCAGGCTCCCTCGATTATGTTGTCTCTAGACGCCAAAAGGGCGTTTGACCGCATTTTGTGGCCTTTCTTTTTTAACGCTTTGAACGCCTATGGCTTCTCAGCAGAATTCCTCATGGGCATCTCTGCTTTGTATTGTTCTCCTACGGCTAGAGTCATTACAAAAGGGTCCCTCTCAGAACTTATACCGTTATCTAATGGTACTAGACAGGGATGCTCACTGTCGCCCCTGGTCTTCGCCATGGTAATTGAACCCCTAGCCACTATGATTCTGCAATCTGACACAGTGAGAGGAGTGGAGGTGGGATCTCGGGAATTTAAGATCTCCTTATTTGCAGATGATGTTCTACTATTCTCACACATCCCCAACCCTCTCTTCATGCCCTCTTTCATTTCATGGGGGAATATTGTGACCTCTCAGGTTATAGAATTAACTTCTCTAAGAAAGAGACTATGTTGCTCCATGTCCCTTCCCTGGTGAAGACTCTTCTCCTTTCAACCTTTACCTTTAAATGGCAGGATCGTAGAACTAAGTATCCCAGAGTATATAACACTTCTCATTATGACTACTTATATCTTAAAATTAAAAATTAAAATTCCCATGGCTTCTGGCCAAGTTTAATCAAGACCTTGCAGTTTGGAGAGGACTCATAATATCCTGGCTGGGAGGATCATTGCTATTAAGATGAATCTGGTCCCTAAACTCGTCTATCTACAGTATTCCAAAGACTTCCAGTCAGAGTCCCCAGTAAGATTTTTAAAGACATTCAATCTTCTTTTATACGGTTTGTTTGGAATGATAAGCCTTCTCAGGTAGCTATAGGTTTTCTTGAGAAACCTAGGTCTGGGGGAGGTAGGGGGTTTCCAGATATAAATTTTTATTATTTAGCTAGCCATTTAAGTCAAGTAGCAGCTACCTTTGCCCCACCCAATTCTATTTCTTGGGTAGACCTGATAGCCGGTTACCTGGGAGTATGATTTTTGGCTTCTATCTGTGGTTTATCTCATAATTATAGACCTACCTCTCTAACCTTTTTTCCCTCCCTTAAATTCTGTATCTCTTTGTTGGATTTTTGTTGCTCCCAGTACCAGCTATCCACTTCCTCCTTTCCTCTTGTCCCACTATGGAACAATCCTGATTTTCCACCTGGGGTCTCTTCTCCCCACTTTAAGCTCTGGCAGAAGGAAGGGATTCGAATAGTCTATGACCTCACCGCCTATAATTGCTGATTTTCTATGGACGATATTAAGCAACAATTCCCCTCCTTTTGTCCTCCCTTTTTAAATTTTTCCAGGTACGTCATTTTCTTATGTCCCTTCCCCAGTCAGATGTCCTACTTGCCCCCTCTCCTTTTGAAATGCTCTGCCTTAATTGCCCACTTCAAAGAGGAATGATCTCTTCTATTTATATTTTGTTGATTGATATCGTCTCTGTTCCCCAGGGTTGCCATGAGCTGGAGTTGGAAAGGGATCTGGGACCACCACCAGATGATTGTTGCTGGGAGGAGGTGAGGGAAGGGTTAGCCATGAGTTCTATCTCCACACAAATGAAGGAAACTGCATATATAAACCTTACTATTGATAGTATTAAACATCGGATAAGCTATCCAAAATGTTCCCTACTAGCACTCCAAGCTGCTGGCGGAACTGTGACCACAGAGGTACACTCCTCCACATTTGGTGGACATGCCCTTGTATTGTCCAATTTTGGAAGGAGGTTCTCCCACTTGTCAAGTCAATCTCTGGCCTCTCACTCTACTTGGATCCATAGGTGTTCCTGCTCTCGCAGCCATTTTCAGATATAGATTTTTCACTCAACAAATTATTCTCTCACATTTTGGCTGCAGATAAATCTATAATAGCCAGAAATTGGAAGTCTCCTGACCCACCTGCAACTACTGCTCTTAGGAATTACATTTGGTATATCGCTAGCATGGAAAAGATTACCTACTACATATGATTGCCCTCACAAATGTTAACTTGTTAGGGGACCCTGGCTCTTGAGAGAGGGTCATGGCTTACCTCCCTCCTTTGGTTTGGTGCCTTCTTTGGGTGTGCAGAGTTTTTTTTGTCTGTATTGCTGTCCTTGGGTCCTCCTCATTGGTCTAAGTGCCCTATGGCCTAGTAAGATTTACTTAATCATTTATTAACTTACTTTTTGTGATGTGTATTGTTTGATATGTACCTTTTTTTCTATTTTCAATTTTCCCTTTCCTCCTCTTCCCCCACCCTATGTTTTCGGTTTACCTTGTTTCTCAAAAGTGAAGAAAAACTGGGGAAACATTTGTGATATGTAATTTGTATATTTTTATGTAGATTTCTATTGTTTTCCTTTGACAAATAAAGATACAAAAATAAATAAATAAATAAACACAAGAAAAATTAATGTTTTAATAAAACTTTATTATACAGCATTTTCATCCGGGTGCGGCGGACTTTCAGTTCTTTTGCATAGCCGCCACCTGTTTTGAAATTGGCACCACCGCTGAACTCTGCAGAATGGCTGGCAGGGACTGAATCTTCTCAGATTGAGGCCTGCCGCCATGCCAACTATCTCCGCCAGGTCCTGTCGCCGCCAAAATCTGCACCTTTGCCAGTTCCCGCTGCCGCTAACGCCTGCTCCTCCGCCGTGTCCCCGCCACATACCCACCCATCACTGGATCAGCTGTCTAATCACATCTGCCTGACTGACAGGGGCGTGCTTTCATGTGGGCTGAAAGCACGTCCCTCTCAATGATGCATTTCTATAGGTGCTTTCCCCTATATTTTCAATGGGCTTTCACAGCCCGTGCTTTGTTTAACAGCTAGGATATCTTCCACAATCACATGTTATGGTCCATGTTGACACTTTTTTTTAAGGACAATATCCTGGAACAATATGTGAAGTATCTTAAAACTATCCCAAAGTCAGAGAAAACAGTTTATAGAGGTTACTGATAATCATAAATTATGTATAACTAATTAAACTTTAGATCTGGACCATATCATGCCCGACAAAAAAGGGGGGGATGACTGAACGCAGCCTAACATGTAACGCACTATGGAATCGGCAGGGCTGGCTCCAGGGGTAGCCGCGCCCTATGCCATGCTGGGTATACTGCACCTTCTAGAAAATTATGGTGTGGCCTAATTACCATAGACCATGCCCCCTAAGTGACATTATTGGGGACGTGCCCGCATGGCACATCTCCTGTGTAACCTTAGGCTGGGGGCAAGCACAGCACTCCATCACTAGCTGGGCTACCCCCAGCCCTCTCCCGGCACTGAATGGATGCCGCAGACATTCAGCTACTCCGGGGGTCCGGCACCGAAGCAGAGTTGCGGCGGTGGGGGTGCCCAACCTCCCGACCAGACCACCCGTGGGACACTTTGGCCCACAGGTAGAACAGTGGGACAGTGCTGAAATCGGGATGTTGGAAGGAGTGCGCACTCTATGGGCTGGTGCCTCCCTGTTCAACCGCACTGGTCGAACACTCCAAGAGCCGTCCATGGGAATCTGTATGTAATGCCGGCTATCAGGATGCTTCCTGTCACAATACCGACAGTGACATCACAATGGTTGGTATCTGGACAGGGGTCGGGTAAGTACACTTACACCCCCTAACCCTCCCTTCTTGTAGCCTAACCCTAACCCTCCCCGTTAGTTCCTGAACCTAAGTCCCCCTCCTTCGTGCCTAAACCTAACCCTCCTCCCTTAGTACCTAAACCTAACCCCCACCAGTGTTGCCTGACCCTAACCCTCCCCCCTAGGGGTGCCTAACCCTACCCTCCCATCCCCAAAACCAAACGCTAACCCCGCTAACTGCCTGTGAAAGGGATGAGCGCCTCAGACCTACCTCGTTTGAGTACGCCAGGGCCGGCTCTTGGGGTGTTCGACCACATAGAGGGCATACCACTCCCCAACCTACCGATTTCAGCGGGACAATACTGCCGAAGTGGCCCGCGGGTGGTCAAATCAGGAGGTTGGGGACCCCCAACGCCGCAGCCGGTGACGGACCCTGGAGTAGCTGAATGGATGCTGCGCACATTTGTGCGGCATCCATTCAGTACCGTGAGAGGGCTGGGGGAAGCCCAGCTAGTGACCACTCTGCTGGGCTTACCCCCAGCCATGCGGGCACGCCTTCCAATAACATCATGTAGGGGGCATGACCTATAGTAATTAGGCCACACCCCCATTTGTGGTCACGCGACTATAGGGTGCTATTAACAGAGCCAGCATAGGGTGCCCCGACCCCTGGTGCCGGCCCTGGGGCACACGTCCTCCTGGATTCCGGCATCGGGATTAAGATAGGTGTTGATATTTGCACATCACATAAAGTAGACAGAGAAATTTTTTCAAATATAACAATTAGCATCTCTAAAATGAATAAATCATCGTCTCCAACATTTACTCAGCATAGGCATGAAAATTGTGTATCCATCTCCAAAAAGTAAATGTAAACTCCACAGTCATGTTAACAGGTGTATATATTCTTAGTTCTCTCCTCAGCAGATTTAAGTGATAACAGGGTATGTCCTAATTAGTCAGGACGTTCCAAGTAGTAGCATGTCAATTTGTACACAATGCAGTAAAAAGTTATTAATAAAGAACAGTTAATCCTGCACCTATATCATGTAAGTTGTGAAATTGCAGAGTGCAAGGTCACATAATGCACCAACATATAAATATAAGAATAAACCAGTGGGTAAAAGGCAGATTATCTATCAATGATGACAGGATATGACCCATCTATTCACCAGTGAGTCAATATGCAATCAAACAGTAATGTATCAAACTTTGGCCCATATTCAATTAGCCGCGAAAAGCCGAGCCGCGATGTTTTCGCCGCCTTCCCGTGTTTTTAGACGATACTTTTTCCATACGCGCTCCCGCTTATCTCCGTATTCAATTCCAAAAGAAGCAAACAGGCAAAATTGGAGGAAAGCGAAACTGGCGAAAAGTCCCCAATATAGAAGTGTTCTAATAGCCCTAATAAAAGTGCTTTGTGTTCTTAAAGAGTCAGAATTGGCTGTTATATGCTTATATGCATAAGTGCTAAAAAATGATAGAAAGCTATTTCTTTTGGGAAAAATAAGTACCGAGGTCAAATTTGGGGTACGTAAAAATGGGTACTAGCATATCTTGATGTCTTTAAAGTGAAGATTTAAAAAATCTTAAAAATACACCTGCTGCAGACTTGTGCAATCCCAAGAACACCTGTCTCATACATATAGCCCCCCAAAGTACCAGGCCCCCCACTTTTTACCCATTTTCCAACACATTTAATGTTTCTCAAAAATGTTTAAACGTTTTTTGCACTGATTAGTCATTAGGGCGGGGTGTCCAAAGGGTTCTGGACCAAATCCCAACATTTGCACCCCAAAATACAGATTTTGCACTACAATATGCCTGCCTATACAAATCTTTTTGCCTGTTTTTTTTCCTCTTAGGCAAAAACTCCTGGAATTGAATACGGAGGTACTTTGAAAGCAGGCGAAAAGTTGTAATCGGCAAAAAAACTTTTCTGCAAGTGGCACTTTTCACGGCTAATTGAATACGGCCCTTTACCGGTTGCAGTGAGAAAATATTCATGATAAGGACTCTCTTCTCCTGCACCTGTGTAATTGTTAATTGCAAACAACAAGATACGAGGTCACATGATATTATTATTATTATTATTATCCTTTATTTATATGGCGCCACAAGGGTTCCGCAGCGCCTTACAAAGTACATAAACAAATGCGCACACAAAAGACAAGTACATAGACAAATTAGCACACAAGAAAAAACATTATTAACAGTACAACCAACATAGGACAAATACATGATTTATACATTGATGCATAACACTTAAATAAGCAGCATTGTGTCAGCAACCAAGGGTTAGGTGCTGTTGTAAATTAAAGTAGGAGTAAGTGAGGAAGAAGCACATGAGGGAAGAGGGCCCTGCTCTTGAGAGCTTACATTCTAAAGGGGAGGGGGCAGACAAACAGGGTTGACACAGATGGGCTGGATTGTGAGGAAGGAACATGGAGTAGTGGGTTAGCTGGAAAGCTTTTAGGAAGAAAGGAGTCTTGAGAGCCCATTTCAAGGTTAGAAGCCCAGAAGCAAAGTTAACATGGAATTTTGAGTTAAGGCCAGGGGGACGAGGAAAGGCAGCTACTCGAAGTTGGAAAAGGCAACTGATATGAGCATTGAATGCAAATAATGAAGTGGCCTACATTGGAAAAGTTTTTCATTTATACATGTTTCCAATCACTTTAAAGTAAGTTGCAATAAAGTTTGTAAAAAATGCAAAATAGAAGAGGAAAGTGAAAAGTGAAAGTAAATCCTGCACACAAGGGGAAGAATCACCTCTGCTTTGCTCCTGGGTAGTGGACATGACAATGAGAGAGTGAGAGCCCCTAGTGCAGGAAAGAAGCAAGGAGCAGTGAGTCAGCTTCTGATGTCCCTGCGGTCTCCAGTTCTCTCCTTGGTAGGAAGTCACATTGCAGGTAGGAGGCACCGGTGGCCACTGGATGAGACTGAGGGTACCTAGAATTGGTAAGGAGAGTGACAGAGGTGTGGAGATGTGTGATGTATCTGCAAGGTGTTGCAGTTCACCGGGTGCCGGGTCACGTGGGTGCCAAATGAGACCTGGAAGTCACAACAGTAGCTTTTTCACAAAAAGGGAACTTTCTTGATATTGAATCATCTCTTTTGGTCAATAACCTGTTTTCTAGTTAAACTTTTCAAAGTACCTGGAACTCAAGTGATATTATAGTAGAGTTATAATGCAGTCAAGAGGTACACGAATAACCAGTGTAGCATGAATTAATCTGAGAAGTGCTGGGCAAAAAAGGTTATAGTTTAACAACTATGCCCATAAACTTAATCTTAATTGTGCGCATAATCTATGGCAGAATCTATAACATTGTGTCTGTGCATTGATATGACCGCAAAAGGGATGGTCAGAGGCACTGAGGTTTTGTGTTAAAACTATATGAGCTGTGAAAAATATAGAGACTGAGATACCATTGGGTTGGTTTATCTGCTAAAATAGATCAGTCCATGGCGCGTCATGAGGAGTACACTAAAGTCAACAGATTTATAAATATAAAAGGAATAAAATAAGAGAAGCCCACTAAAATATGTGCCCGTCTATGCCTCTCTTTCCGTTTTCATTATACGTTTAGTTTATTCTTTAAAGGCAGATCCAATATCTTTGGCTCCATTTATGGAAGAGGGTTCTTGATATCTGACACAATTCTCTGTACTGAAAATATTTGTGACTTTGGGCAAATTGCATAGCGCTGGGAAGGAGCTATTCAATTCAGCGCGCTGTTAAGCCCGATTGAAGGGTTTCTTCTTGCATCCCTCCTGGGGTGTGAGCAGAAAGCCAACAAAACTGCTGGGGCCATATTGTTTTCTACCCTACGCACAGTGGAAACAGCCTCGTGCCAGGCACTTAAGTTGAAGAATGCCGGTTCTCGCGATTAAACACCATGTTAAAGATATGAGAACGAGCATTCTCAGACATAACAGTGCGCTGAATTGAATAGCTCCAGGAGCTCTTCCTGAATTGAGCCTTTTATTTGAAGTATAAAAAAATGAACATTTTGCCAAATGAAGTTGAAGTAATGCTTTGCATAATCTTATATATAAAATTAATTGGTCTGTTTCTTTGTTTATTTGTCTGATTGTCAGGTTTTAGGGGGTTAGGGTCCATTTGTGTTTACGCTGGGCAGAACTTTGCCCCAGGGAGCCTACCCTGGGCTTTCCACTGGATGGATTTGGATGAAAACTTCACAGAGTGGTAACATTGGATCCCAGAAGACATACTAAGGGGTTGAGGTCCTGGTCCGTTGGTGTACACTGGGCAGAACTTTAACCCGGAGAGCCTGTTCTGGGCCTTCCACTGGATGGATTTGGATGAAAACTTCACAGAGGTGTGGCAATTGCCTAATGGAGTGGTTGGGATCCCAGTCGGACCTCAAGGCGAGGTGCGCCAGCAGGAACTTTGACCCAGGTAGCCTGTTCTGAGCCTTCCACTGGATGGATTTGGACGACATCACATAATTTGGACAAAGACTTCACTAAGTGATAACACTGGATCCCAGAAGACATACTAGGGGGGTTAGGGTCCCAGTCGGACCTCTCATTAGTGTACGCTGAGCAGAACATTGACCCGGGAAGCTTGTTCTGGGACTTCCACTGGATGGATTTGGACAAAAACGTCAGAGTGGTAACATTGGATCCCAGAAGACATACTAGGGGGTTGAGGTCCTGGTTGGACCTCCCATAGGAGTGCACTGGGCAGAACTTTGACACAAGTATTGTGGGCAGAATTTTGACCCAGGGAGCCTGTTCTGGGCATTCTACTGGATGGATTTGGATGAAAACTTTACAGAGGGGTGGCAATTGGTCTGGGATGCCTAATGGAGTGGTTGGGGTCCCGGTTGGGCCTCACGGCGGAGTTCTCCGGGCAGAAGTTTGACCCAGGCAGCCTGTTCTGAGCCTTCCACTGGATGGATTTGGACGACATCACATAATTTAGACAAAAACTTCACAAAGTGAAGTATTTGTACATGTGTTGGTGAATATACTGTAGATTGTAAGCTCCACTGGACCAGGGACTGAAGTGACTGTCTAAATATTCTCTGTAAAGTGCTGCAGAATATGTGTGCGCTATATAAATTACTAGCATCCCTCATTGTACATCTGCACACATTTCTGCCTACAGTATTACGGTAGACTTTAACATTTAATCTCCCCCAATTGTAAAATGATTGAATATACAAATTCACTCCTCCTTATCACGGACAAGTTTGTTTACTAGATTGCTAACAATGTTGAAATTCATGTTGCAATATAAAACATGACAATTGTGCTTTTAGACATTAATACCAGTGCTTTTCTTAAGGTAATGCTCAGTGGTAACAGTACTTTTTTTGGGTCGGGTACGGGATGCTGGCACTCGTGATCCTGGCGGTCAGAATTCTGATGCCAGCATCCCAACAGGATTAGGATCCCAACACATGTCGGCCAGTATCCTAACCCTCTCCCTACTCCTAAACCTCCCTCCTTGCTGCCTAAACCTAACCTCCTCCCTGAACTGTAAACCTAACCCCTCCCCCCCTTAGTTCCTAGGCCCAGTACTTACCGTCAGCATGCCAACAACAGGATTCTGACAGGTGTCATGATTCTGGCACCGGCATTCTAAGCGCCGGCATCCCGACTGTCGGTATTATGACCGCATCCCCTGTTTTTTTCTTTGAACTAGTTTTGGAAACATGAAAAAAATCAGTGAAATCCTTTAAAAATTAATCTGAACACTTCTCTAGTGTATGACAGCTACTGTACTATAAATATTGTATCAACCTAAAATCTTAAATGTAGATAGTTTAAATTATCAGTTACCCCCTGACATACAATGCCATGCGCAGGATCATAATTAGAGATGAGTGAACCCAGGTTTCAGTTACTGAAATTATTCACTATATTGGACCAGTAGCATTATTATACCAAATTGGTGCACAAATCTTATATTCATATTTTCTTTTTATGCTGTTTAAAAATACTTATTTAGGGGTATACAATTAGGTAAGTGACCAATTAGTTCAGCTTCTCGTTTCTTTTAGTTTAGTTTTTTCTTTAATTGACATTTGAAAGCCGATTTCCTGCAAAAAATTACATGTTAAAAGATGGCTCTACTTTGGATTCCAAAAACAAAATATTTTTTTTTCAGTCTGCTCTTTTCAAGCCGATTGTCAGTCATGAAAGAATGAATTTCAGGAAAAATAAATACATTTTACGAAGTAGTTTACGCACGTCTAATAAAATGGTGTTCTCAAATAATAAAAAAAGTATATTTAGAAAATACATTTTTTTTTTTATACAACAATAAAAGCAGATTGAATTACAACAAAATAAAATTGTTATATCATAGTAAAAATATATAATATGATAAACAGACCTGTGTCTGAGATTGTGATTTTTGTAGGAATATTTCCAGGAAAAAAAAACATGAATAAATATATTTTTTTTCATATTGTAATATTTATGGACAAAGTTTCTATGGCTTAAACACACTTTTATTATAAGGCAGTCTAAAGAAAATGGTCACATTTTAAAATCTAAACATAAAAGAAATAGTAAACAAAACCAGCATAGAAGGGGTTAACGAACAGGTTTGAGCCGAAAAGGGAAATAGTGTCCCTACACTCTATACAAGACGTTTGAAGGAGATGCAGACTATCAGCAGTGAAATGCTTGCAGATTAATGGTGAAAGGGTAGTAAGTGACTGCTTCTCCCCTGATTCAAGAACTCCTGGGTGGGCCCAGTGGTCTTGAATGTCACTTGCTACAAAATCTTGTGTATCTGAAACAGACTGATGTGTTGGGGGGTGCCCCGCATTCTCTGCATAGACATCAAATGAAAGGACAGATAAAAGGGAACTGTACTGAATTACCTCTTTACGCCTTTTACAGAGCACTTTCAAACTACAAAATAATTATTGGCCCCATCGCACAGGGGCATCACCATACTTATGGTTTTGAAGAGGCAGCGATGATGAGTGTTGCAGGCATGCAGCTCTGAGTCTCTCTTTCTCAGCTCAAGTAGAGGCACTTCTAGGGCACACAAGTCCGGCCATTGTTAAAAAACTTCTCTCCATATTTCTGCATCCTTTAGAACTTGGGATAATTGTCCTCTCCTCCATTGTGTTTTAAAAGAACAAACTGGTGGGACAACAACAAAAACTTTATCGTTCCTAAACCTGCTGACGTTCTGCTTCCGATCAAATAAATATTGCTTTAGCCTTTAACCAACATTATAAATATCATCGTAAAAAAAAAATTATGTATCAACCATGTTACTCTCCTTTCTTCCCGGGCTCTAAGCCCCAACAAGCATTACATCTTAATCCAATTATATAGTATTTTCCCATGATCTATGACAGACTGATAGACACTTTCAAGCAGGAAATGCCTTTATGTGAAATAGTAATAGCCCATAGTATGTCACAAAGACACCTGCCACTTACATCAGTGTTCAAACTTCAAAAGTTTAATGCTTGTGTCACTCTGCACTGCACAGAAGATAGGACATGAATGATAAATCACTGTGGGGTGTTGTGTCACACAGTCCGACTTTTGCATTACTGTTTTTTTTTTTTTCCTTCAAATAGAGGGATTCCCAGACATATTACTTTTTTCAAAAGAACAGCTGCTCCGATCTGGCTGACTATGTCTGTTTTCAAAGCTAACGTCAAGCCTTCACATTATCATACAATAAATACATGCACCTTATGCTGCTTCATAATAAAGCCGGCAGGGATAGGAGATAATACAATAGGTGGTTATTATCCACTAGTATAACTCCAAATGTTTTCTTAACTTGCCAAAAAAACCAACAAATAATTACGCACTGATAGCTTTAATACCTTCATTTAAATTTAGATACAGCTGAAAACCTGCCGCGAATCATCACCTGCTACAGTTATTTTAAAACTGATTGCATTTATTTATATGCAGTTTATTGTGGATGTTTTCAAATCATAAGGTAGCATTGTGGCACGGCTGTTATCATGTCTCACACATTTCTTAGGGCCAAGGGTTCAATTTCAAACAGGGCATCATCAGTGTGAGGTGTGTATGTTCTCACTATGCTTGGTAGGAGGTTAATTGACTTTTGATATAATTGAGCCTAGTCTGTGTTTTTGAGATGGAGCTGTAAGCCCAGGGTTTTGAAGGCTCGGGATGCAAAGCCCCCTAACAGTCCAGGTTTTAAGGATATGCTTGAGCACAGGTGACTTAATTAGTACCTCATTGTTCTAATTTAACCATTATGACTTAAGCATGGATCGTTAGGGGGCTTTGATAACTGAGCTTGAAAAACACTGAAAACTGTAAGCTTAGCTGGGGCAGGGACTTAAGTGAATGATTAAACATTCTCAACATTCTCTGTAAAGAATATGGTGTTGTATAATAAGTGGATTAAGTGTTATTGTTCAGCTAATCATTTGCCTTAGAGCGTCCTGTGTAAGCGGGCTACCTAAACTAAATTTTGCTATTGTCTAAATTAAAGCTGTGCAGTTCCGTTCTCCAGAAATCCGAATTCACCTGAATATTGTGAATCCGGACAGATCCGACTCACTGTTCTGATCTTTTCGCGATTCAGAATTTGAATTCTAAATCCGAATTTTGGGTTCTGTATTGCAAAAATTACATGATTTTAGCTGTTTTTTAAAACTTTTTATCATTTATTTTATTTTTAAAAACCCAGGTCCAAAACCAAAACACTTGAGGATAGTTTTGCAAAACCAAAACACAAAGGCGAATCCAAATCCAAAACCAAAACACGGAGGTCAGCACACATCTCTAGTCTTAATGTAAATAATATTTGTCAGATGACGAAAGAATATTAGGCCATGAAAAGTAAAATCAATCTGTGTTTTTTTGGGGGGGCCACATTTGTCTAGCACCCTTTTCCACCTCTTCCATTTAGATTGACTAAATCCTTGTTGTTCATTCGAATGGATCTCTGTTAACTGAGCCCTAAAGAAAGGTTGGAGGGGGTCTGATAAGGATGAAATAAAAGTAGAATACTAAAACTGGTGCGAAAAATTTTACTAAAAGGAAAAATGGACAACGGTTACAAAATATTTTGCAGGTTATTGATATAACAAACGCCTGGAAACCAGCTACAAGGTTAAACATAAATGCAAAACAAGAGTTAACATTGAGATGATATAATTTTTTGTATTAAGTGACTGGTTATATTATATTGTCTCAACTTTAATTTGGCATGCTTGTTTTATTCATCATTATGATAGTGCCTTATACATAAGATGGTGATGATGGCCGTAATAAAAACAGGAATAATAATTTATTAAATAAACCCTAACCCTCTCAGCAGCAGGGCTCTGCATGTCAATAGTTCAAGGTGGCTTCTTTCCATTGTCCATGCCATATTTAAACATTTCCCATTAGACAAGAAGGAGCTGCCTCATTAAGTTCTCGCAGTGGCCACCAAAGATGAAGAGAAGGTAACTTAGCCCTCTCCTGCCACAGACAAACATACTCACTCCTTACTTCTGTGTTTTCTTCTCTTGCTGTATGACCCGACCCCTGACCTTCCTTCCGTTTGTTCTTAATTCCCGCTCCCTTGATACCACAAGATATTCTTTCAAATTTTGACCAGATCTCGAATCGGTGCGATGTTTTGGTTTCTCTTTGAAAACAAAGACGGCAAACAAGTCATTGTCACCCTGCACCAGACTGGAAAAACAAAACTCCTGTTGAAGGAAATGTCTACTCAAACATTTATTTGTCTCTTACGTAAGACTGCAGCAGGCAGTTCGTACAGTAACATTTTATATTCGCAGCATCCTTCTGTCCGAGATGCAGATCTACTAACTGATCGCTCGAACTTCTGCACAGAAAGACTGTGGTGCTCTGCCCAAATGGACGTAATCTGCGGCTGTATCGCAAGCACAAGGTGCAACACAAAAAAAGGCAGAGCATTCTTAGCTTGCAGAGCTGGCCATATAAGCAAGTTCTATCCAGCTCAGCAAGAGCAGCCAGAGAGGTGCAATATTTTGCCATGAGTCACCCCCCTGTCCGAACATGTGACATGACATCACCACCAAGAGGGGGTCAGGTCCAAAAAACTGAGACCCAATGGATGTAAGTAAGATCTCCAGGCTGCAGGGTGCCTTTCCAGGCAAAATGCAGGTGCCAACTGGGCAGTGACAGTGCCAACCCCTCCAGGGCCGTCGACAGCTGTTACGGGCCAGTGTACTGGGGAGAGGCATGGCCATACCGCCTCTCCAAAAAAACTTTATAAACAACTGTATGCTGCGCGATCAGCACAGGGAGAGGGCAGCACCAGGAAAGGGGTGTGTTCAGTGTGATTGCCCCCGCCCCAACAGCTTCTCTCTGCCCACTACTGCTGGCCACACCTATATAGCAGCACAACCACAGGGGCACATCGGGCAGTGAGAAGAAACTGCTGCAGCGGCAATCTCCTCTCTCATTGCTCAGTCTGTGTCTGTGTTGCTATACAGGTGCGGACCGGGGGCAGAGCAGTGGGGGCGGTCACTGACCTGGGATCCCCAGTCAGTGCCCCTGACCCCCTCAGCCTTGTGCCCCAGACAGTGGCACCTCTCGCATCCCTCTAGTTACGGCCCTGAGGGTAACATATGCTCCTCCTTTATTCCTGCACGGAGATGATTATATCCTCCTACATAGACATTTCACCAATGTGGCTTATCACTGATAGTATCATTGCTGAACTTCCAATCAATACACATATCTGTCACCTGTACTTTGGCACTGATTTTTCAGAGTTATAAAGTTGCTTATAACCCATAATTTTCAGCTGTATCACAGATAAAATCCAGGAATCATTACATCCTTGGTTAGCCTATGTACACATAATAATATTACCTAAACACTGCTTAAGTGAAGTATTTGGGTAATGAATTACACATGCTGTTCCATACATTGTACTTTTATGAATAGATGTGATTTTATGTATTAAGAAACCCATTGTTTTTAAAAAATGTATTTGTTGTGTTCATTATTTTATTATGTGCTATCATTCATAAAATAACCATTGGATTTTTTATTCTGCTTCGCTATGTTATGTTATGAGATACTGGTAGAAGTAAAAATTTACATTGGGTTAGGAAAATGTAGAAAGGAAAATAATCCAATTCGGACATGGTAAATAACAGTAAAAGACAGAACGGCCAATAAAATTAGAGCTTTGGTGATGCTAATAGGTATAAAAGGTCTAATTCAGAATTATATGCTTTAGCATCTTTTCTGCATCTTGTGTAGATAGGTGTCTCCCGTCGGCCTCAGTGATCCACCGCTGCGCCTGAAGACGTAGAATCGGATCACTGTGCGTGATTATCTGTCATCTGTGTAACATTCAGGTTACTCAGGATGGTGGGTGTTTTCACGCAGCTGAACTTGGATTTCCATTGCCATTATTAAGGCACGCTGGGGAATATATTTACTAAAGTGAGAGTTTATAGAACTGGAGGTGATAACCACAGCAGCCAATCAGATTCTAGCTATTATATAAAGTGCTAGATAAATGTTAAGTAGAATCTGATTGGTTGCTATGGGCAACATCTCCACTTCTAAAAACCCGCACCTTAGTAAATATACACCCCAGGTGCGGCCTCCAGAACCTTTATACAGCGGCGGGACCTCTCTGAAACTACCAATATCTTTATCATTTATCGGTGGTTTGCAATATACCATATATATCTAATAATAAACTTTTCTAGATACAAGCATACCGTCTTCTGCTATACAAATGATGTGAAATACAATTGCTAGAGCAACACACTTTTCCAGTTTCCAGTTTTCCACATTTTTGGTCATGCTGATATGATTGTTAAACAAAAATAAAAATCATATTAAATCTAAATTAAAAGCACATTACTAGTCTTTCAAATAAAACATTGTTGTTTCTTTGGAAGAGCCTGAATGTACAAAGTAAACATTCAAAGTATTTATTTCCTTTTATCTTTTTATTCTTTGCCCTCTGCTCCAAGCTGTTAATTACTGAAATCTCATCCCCTTGATTTGCACCTTTAATCCCGGCCAGGGCACAAAATAGGGAGATGTTATGGATGAACTTCGGTGTTCAGTTCTCCTGAGCTGACTTGATGCTGGGAGGGAAAAGTCCAAAAGGCTGAAATAACAGACCAAACAGGCTGATTGTTTTGCCCAAGCTTATTAATAGTCAGCACATCAGTGCTGACAAGTTATGGCTGGCAGGGTTGGCAAAAGTCAAATTACTCTTGGCTGAAAGTTTGTCACAGTTTTAAAGCTAACCAGATGTAAAGCACTGAAAGGGAAGGCTGTTTTTCATTTAACGCAAAAACGCACGACCTTGTAAAGGAAGTTTTCTTTCTTCTTATGTTTTGTCATTTCCAAATTCCTCAGATCAAAAAAAAAAAATCATTATTACTTTTTACCAAATGTTGTTATTTAAAGAAGTTTTCTGCCGTAAGAAATATGCGTAAAGCCATTATTTTTCTTTAGTTGTACTTCAATGCTTTACATTTTAACCACTCCCTGTTCTACTTCATTTTCTTTAATCAACGGTGATTCCATCATTATGTTAATCTGTTTCACACCGTCTAAATTCCTTCCTCGTCTTGCCCTCCACTGCAATGCTACATCACGCGATCCCTTGCTCTTTTTCTATCTTCTGCCGGTTCTACTTTACCAGTGTCGTCATTATCTTTTTCCACATTTGTATTGTTGCTTTGTTTCTTGTACCTCTTCTGTTTGATGGTGTCTGTTTTTTATGCTGCCTTAGTTGGTCTGTCTACCTGCCCCCATTATTTGTACAGGGACTTTGCTAGGGTCCAGGCTCACATATTCAAATGATGGTCCTTGGGTTATTTTTAAAGCTGCCCTATTGCCTAGGAGGTAACACATTTTATTAAGATGCCCCTCCCCAAAGCTTAAGCATTGGGAATTACTGTGCCATATTTTCGTCAGCCTCCCACTCACGACTATCCTCACTGTTCAGACGGGACAGTAAAGCTGATTTTTAGCAGTTTACTGTACTTAAACTCTGCACGCGATGGCAATCCTAGCACTAATTTATCTATACTAATATAATAAGTACATTGTGTATGTCTGTTTGTTCACACTGAATGCACTTGACAACCAATGATTACATTTGTCTAAGGTCAATTTTGGGTTTTTAGTCATTTTTCAATCAGTTTTGCAAATTAACAATTTACTAAAGTCAAAACAGACAACAAAATAACCAAAAACCCAACTTTAAAACATCAGACCAATTATCGATATTTTTACACATACAAGGATTGGAGGCAAAGATTTACTAATGGTTGGTTTGCAAACCGACCCAAAAAATGTTACTCTTTAATTACAATTACCTCAACACTCACCATGGAGGAGACCCTTGGGCTTTCAGCTGAGGGTTGGTTGTCCTTGGGAGGGGAGACTCCATTTTTTGGGGGGTGTTCCCACTCACCTAGGGCTTTCAGACCTGGGCTGACCAGTTTGGGGCTGGTTTTGATTATGACAGGAGGACCCCACGCTGTTTGTCCCCCTACTAAAGTGTCAGCCATTTGGCTAGTTCAGCATGGTGCTGGTTATTGGAAAATAAGGGGAACCCCATGTCGATTTTTCAGGCTCAGAGGCCCAGGGCTGATTATGGATTTAGGTGGCATGTTTTTTTTTTACCTTTTATTTACTTTTTACACTAACGAAGCCTGCAAAGATCATAGTGATCTGCAGGGCTTCAACTCTGCAGCAGTTGAAGGTAGATTTACCCTTGTTTTACTGCTGTATAGGGGTATGAAAGCCAACATGTACCAATGTCGGCTTTAAATTGACAATTAAAAGCAATGCATAGTAAATGCTGATTTTTTAGACTGCAAACTGATGTTGATAATCGTCGATACCCGTCGGTTTTCAAAGAGATCAAAAACCTACCTTTAATAAATTTACCCCCAGATGTGTTGCAAAAGTTCTATGGCAAGAGCGAACTTTTATTACATTTATTGTAGAAGAATCCGTGATCGGCCCACTACAACCCCCATCCTGTTACTTCCATTCTATTTTTCAGTGTTTTATGGTGTTTTGTTCTATCTCATGTCTGAATAAGATTATAAAGCGCCAACATATTACCAGCGCTATACATTGGAGCAGACTTTGATACAGATAAATGACATACAGTTATGAGCAAAATGTAGAGATGGCCCTGCCCAAATTAGCAAGAAGGTAACACAGCTTATAGGTTGAAATTGCTGGACTAGATCAGACAGTTTTGAGATTCATAGTAGGTTCTGTAATCCACGTCAAGGTAACTAAACAGGATTACTCCACAAGAGGCCTGATAGAGCCGGTATCTTGTCAGCCAAAGCTCACATATACTGCAATATGCCGTATCGGGAAACAGGAATGATTGGACCTGATATACTTAATGGAAGCCACATGTGCAATTATACCTAGCTACACCATTGTGTCTTCCCTCTTAAACTTTCTTAAACCTCTTATTGCTCCTTTGCCTGTTTCCCTTAAGTCTTTCTGTTTATCTCTGTCCTACATTTTTTATACCATAAATTCTTGCAATTTGTCCTTAAGGCGCTGACTAGACCCACCCTCCCCCTTTTATATACCGTATAGTCTGCACAGTAACATTCTTCTTGCATCCACAAGAGGGCGCAATCCCGTTCTTTCCTCTTCTCTCTCTCTATTCTGATCCTCTGTCTACTTCTCCTAACCAACATACCACCCTGTACTCCTTACATTCTTTTCTCCTGTGTCTCGCTGCTGCCATTCAGCACATGGTGAACATAAATGACCATTTCACGCAGAATAACATCAAAGTAGGAAGGCTAGACCAGGAAGAATGAATTAATATTGATAGGTTGTTTGGGGGGATAGAAAAAATATATTGTTACCAACTGCTTTTCCCCTACAAATCCTCAGCTTCTGGTTTTTAATAAAACTAGGAAGCTACGTGCATTTTTTTTTTAAGCATATGATACTGTTGAGATTCCTTGCTTGCGAAGTAAGACAAATGGATAACTTACTCAATATGTGCTGTGATGTACTTGCCTCCCTTGGAGACTCAGAGCTGGAATCTATCAATGAACATGTACACATGATATAGAATAAGGACTATTGCAATTCTATCAAAACAGAAAGATTTTTCTTTGCTGAATATCCTCACAGGGTAGTTTCTGTCATAGCTCTAACTCATCTTACAAAGAGTAATAAAAATCTTTACAACCTCTGAAGGGATGTGGTATATTTTGGAGACATTTCACATGTCGACATAAGCCTTTTGACATGGTCGTAATGTTACTCATGTCCACACTGATGAAATGTCGACATGTTTATAATGACAACAAAATGTTCCCGGTGGTCTATTGGTGACTTACATGGAACGGCGACTCCAGCGGTGTCTTCCAAGTCTTCTGCTGTAGCCTAGCCCTAACCCTCCGCCTAGTACCTAAACAAAAATCTTTGCTGTTCGCTGCCGGTTCATGCAGAATGTCAGCATTTCACATGCTGACATTGTGAGCAAGTCAACATTCTGCACATGCCGACAAGTTCGATGTCAACATTTCAACAAGGGTGACATTGTAATTGACAACATTATGGCTCCATCCCCTCTGAAGTAGTTGTAGCCAACACTTGTATAAAACTTACGGATAATCCACTCAAAATACCATGGTTTAATTATAAATTGTGGGTTTGATATAATTGATGGTGATGTGTGATGTATGTGGGGATCAGCTAAGATCTACAATTCCAAAAATAAACTAAGCTTCTTTACAGTGGCATAGGCAAATGCCCGGGGAGGTGTGTGTGTGGGGGTTTTCCTAGAACCCCCCTCCCCAGACCACACCATGACCACAATAGAAAATGTTATATAATAGATATTACTAGTGCTGCATGTTTATTATTTATTTATTATTACCAGTTATTTATATAGGGCACACATATTCCGCAGCGCTTTACAGAGAATATTTGGCCATTCACATCAGTCCCTGCCCCAGTGGAGCTTACAATTTATATTCCCTACCACATGTACAAGCACACACATACACACTAGGGTTAATATTTGTTGGGTGTCAATTAACCTACCAGTATATTTTTGGAGTGTGGGAGGAAACCAGAGTACCCGGAGGAAACCCACGCAAGCACAGGGAGAATATACAAACTCCACACAGTTAGGACCGTGGTGGGAATCGAACCCACAACCTCAGTGCTGTGAGGCAGAAAATGCTAACCATTACACCGTCTGTGCTGCCCATGTTCTGCTCAGTGTCACAAATGAAGTAATCAGAACCACCTGTGGATCATTTAACATGTGTCAGCCAGTAATAAACACACCTGTGCACCAACTAGGAGATCTGGAAAACATGCACTGTTAGGGGAGCACGGCTATAGACAATCAATAAGGTTAATTATTAATACTAAATAGTAATACACTAACCAGTGCATAAGGAGACCAATATGTATATATATATGGCCAGGGCAGTGCTAGGTTATTCTGCTGCTCCACCAGACTCCCTGACTTACTCCAGTGCTGTGGAATGGAGCCCACATCTGAAATAAAAACATTCAGCTCAGACAGGAGGCTCTAATGGCTTACTGTGATCGCTTGTCCTGTATATGCTGGAATTATGACATGCAAAATACGTTGTATGATGTATATTAAAGCTGGATAAGTGCTAATTATGCCCTCTTCATGGACTGGCCGCACTCACTCTAAATTCAAACAGTTGGAAACTCTCCTCTAGAATTCTTGCATTTGCCACTAAGTGGAGACATCTTCATGCAGTACATAAATGCAGCTATTTTATTTTATTGGCTAATATACATGGGACTGCAAGATAGGGCTTATAGTGCTTCAAGGGCCACTGAGGCAGTATAAAGCGCAACCTACACTGATGTTAGCAACTATGAATCAATATTGTCTCATGCCTCAGTGATGTCAGTAATTTCTACTACCCACAAAATGGCCGCCTCCACTGTGCGTAGACGAGAGTCCACTAAAATACTCGAGGGAGAAACAAACATAAATGTTATTTGTAGACTATGTTCATTTTTTTTCTGTCCCCATCAGAGCTCCTCAAGATGCTGTAAGAAGCCTGTAAAACATGTGTGAAGTGACAGATCACTTCCTTTCAAGAGCTCATCTCTTCGTGGACTCAATTTCGACCACCGGAGGCCCTAATTTTTACTTCTTGGAACTCCCCAGACAGATGGTAGCAGATACATTTTATTATGAATACTTTGTTATACATTGTTATAAAGCAGAACATATGAAGTGAGAGACTGTAACAAGTGACAAGAAACTGACTGGATATTATCCAACAAAAGAAACAAATTATAACTTAATTTTTGGTTTCTGCATTTAATGACCGAATACTTTGTTTTTCTTTTTAATTTTGAACAGGTTCTTATGGCGGCCCCAGCTAATTCATATAATAGTTACAAGTGCTGGAAAAAGCAAACTCTATTACAACACACAGTGCCCAATCCAATTAACATCTTATAAACACGCACTGTGTGGGGTTGTGTGTTTTCCTCCTTTATCCACGGGGGGAAAAAAAAAACGTTGAAACTTAATGAGAAATTTTATTGGAGAAAACTTGCGTCATATGTTTAAAATTTAAAGCAAAGACATTTCTCACTGCCAGAGATATTTAGACAAGCTCTCTTGGTTTATGTCCTCAGTAAGACAGATTGCTGGTAGAGTATTTACAATGTGTTGCATTTAAACATTTAATCAAGGGCCATTATATTTTGGATTTGAAACCTGTGAAAAACAGCAAGAGTTTACGGAAACTGGCTCTACAATAGACAGCGTTAGTGGGAAGAAAGCCTTACGTCCAGACATATTTAGCTGCTGTCCAACTTCACACACTAGAATTACATGCTGAGACTGGGAGAGTGTGCATATCTCCTGATCAGGATGACAAAGTGCTCATGCATTCAGAGCTGCCATTTGGGCCCTTGTGCTAGGGGGCGTGGCCAGGCACCATAGTGATTGCCGGGCCCTCTGTACATGCTGAGCTTTCACTAAACATGTCATCTTGGAGGTGTGGCTGTACCTCCCTGTCAAGTCTGGGTGTCCAGACAAGGACCGTCTGACCACTGGTTATTGGTGCTATATTACCATACCTCCCAACATGACCCTCTCCAGGAGGCACACAATGCTCTGGTCCTGGACTTCCCTGGTAATTTATGATTGGTGGCGGCTCCAGAGGCGGGGCTGCAGAACAGTACAAAATTCAAATAAGGGAGTTACACCAACTGCCAGTGAGTCCCAGCCAGTGATGTTTGGCAGTGCGTGACAGTTGGTGTGGCTCCTCTATTTGAATTTTGAACTGCGCTGCTGCTCAACCTCTTACCAGGGAAGTCCAGGACCAGAGCATTGTGTCCCTCCTGGAGAGGGTCATGTTGGGAGGTATGTATTACGGGCTTGCTCAAACGTACTCAGAAGGGCTAAATGCAAAGTACATTCCATGCAAATACTCTAATGAATTGAAGCAAGTAGAAATTTAGAGATGAACGGTACGATTTTGGTTCCCGCCAAGTTCGGATCTCTGAATGAGGCAAAATGTCATCTTCAACGAATATTTCGGCACAAGAAAGATGACGTTTTGTCTATATAAGATGATGTTTTGCCTCATTCTGGCTCATTCTGCCTCATTCTGAAATCCAAATTTGGCAGGAAGATCTGAACCAAAACTGACCCGCTCATCTCTAATATGTTTATGTTTGTTCATGGATGGCACAGTGGAGGATAGTTAGCTGCACCCTCTGCAAACTTCTCACCTGTGGCAGTTGATTGAGTTCTCCACACTATGGGTTCTTTACTGTAAGGGTAGTTAAGCTATAGAATTTCTCAGCACATGAGTTTGTGTTGACAACTTCTCCAGTCGAAAAACATTTTCCCCAATGTGTCCCCTTATCTATCCTGACCCTGGCTTAGCCTTGTGTCCTGCTTGGCCCAGTTCGATGTAGTTCCAACCTTTGAGTCAGATCATGCGCGCTTAAGTTTGTAACATTACCATTTAACTTTGTTACCTTACTATGATATAAGGTTTAATTTTAGCAATTGTCATTTTTCTATGTGACTTCCCTTTTCCCCATTCACTTCCCTTCCCTTCAGTGTCATACCCTCTTCGTGTTACCTTACTTTTGCTCCCTCAGATCCAGGCAGACTAGCTGCATCTCTCCCTCTCTCTCACCACCTAACAGATAAACACTCCCTCCCACCTCCAAGGTACACAACACACCCAGACATTTTGCTTAGGCCAATTGTAAAAGTGAAGTGGCAATTTTCATAAGTAACAAGTGACTATACGTCCTGCAAATCTTTATGGTCCCTTCTTAGATGTAATTTGCACTCTTCACTCTCCAATCATGTTGGTTTCATTATATGCTCCAGATCAGACATATGGCTCTTTCTTTAAGACGCTTAGGGCACGTTTAGTAAAAAATATCATATGGGCAGAAATCACCCGAGAGTATCCGATGAGCAGCATGTATTTTTAAAGATTGATAGTACCATTGAAGAAACCCTGGAAGCTATAAAAATGCTGAACGTGAAGAGACCTTGGCCCTCATTCAGAGCCGTTCGCTATTTGCGTTCGTTCGTTCAAAAACAAGGGGCGGCTATGCAAATGATCCGTTCGCACATTGCAGTCTGTTCACACCTCTAAGTCTGAACGAGCGAGCAAAACATACGCTCGTTTATTTGATAAAAACGCCCCCTGGCCGCTCGCACCATACGTCATGTCCGCTATTTATTAGATTAATCGAGTACATCGAACAGGATGTGAACTGCTCGCTATTCTTGTGGTTGGTTTTTTCAACCGCTATTTTGCGAGCAGTTCTGAGTTTAAAATAACCCAGTGACGTGGTCAATGACGCTGCTGTATGAATTATGCACACCCATAAAACGCCCGTTTTGACCTTTAAGGACGCCTGCGATCGGATCTCCACTCCCCGTTTTCAAGCACCTTCCCCTGTTACCACCCACATACGCCTCATTCTGTCACTCAAAATAGCAGGCACTCGCTATATTGCGTACAAATGATTTTCGGCCGCACTGACTGGTTCGCGCATGCCTACTAAAAACCGTACGCATGCGCAGATGTGCGAACATCGCTCGGAACGAGCATACTGCCGCTAGCGAGTGGCTCTGAATGAGGGCCCTTGTCAGCCTTTATTGTGATACATCTGCAAAATGCCCATGGAGGTCTGCGGGTGGTCTGGGACTTACCTGTCCGGGCGCTCGGACAGGGTCCGTCTGGCGGGGGGTGCAGGTTGCTGGCGTTTAGCGTGATGTGTAGTCAGGTCCCTGTTAGGCAGTACTGGGTCTTTGGCATCTTGGAGCTGCTGTGGATGGAAGTCTGTACTAGTGCTACTGGGTGTTGGGCAATGCCTTCTTGGATTTTGTCACATGTCAGACAAGAGCCAATCCAGTGTGAGTGATTCACGTGGGCTCTGATAGCCAATCCAGCTCCAGCCTTGGGTACTTCAGGGCTTCCTGGGAGTTCTCAGGTTGCCACTGCAACGTCTACCACAACTAGTCTGTGTGCTATGTGCTAGTTCTCTGTGCTCCTTGCCTCGTTTTCCTCCAGTGTCCCAGTTGCAGTGCTCAGTTGTTGAATTTGTTTGCTGCCAGCTTCAGTTCATAGTGCCACTGCCAGTTCTCTGCTCTTCTCAGTTCCGGTAATCTGCTGCTACCTGTGCTACGTTACAGAGCCTCCTCCACCGACGTTTCCATAGCTCAGAATCTCTGGAGCCACATTCTGCGCCCAACCTCATTCTAATATCAGGAAACTGCTCACAGGGACTTACCTGCACCCAGTCCGGGTCCACTTCCCACTTTGGATTTGACATTTGGTACTAGATACTGAGAAAGGATTTGGCTGGATCTCAAGGCGTGTAGTGTTTAGAGTGATTGGGTTGATGTGCTTCAATGAAAAGGTCCTAAACAGATTTTCAGACTTATATTGTTCCCCCAAAGCAGCAGTTCTGGCCAACAGTCTCTATAGACTGCATGCTTTTAATGCTCGCCAAGAATCCAAACTGAAAAAGAAGCAGTACTTACTGCCTGAGCCCCATCAGAGCACCCACATGCCCCACCCCTGCTCTACTAATTGACCAGATCTAACTCACACCACCAGTCAATCATTATCTACAACCTAATCCCACCTATCCCCAAAACAAGGAGTTTATAGGCACTGGGAGGGGCTGTACCATTATATTAACATAATTTTAACATCAACTTCTGTCATATAATTTTTTTTTTAAATCAGCAAACATAAGACAAATACCCCTTATACCGTGATCCTGAGTAAAGGGATAATTTTATCCCTCTTCCCCCAAAGTGTGAATTTCCTTCAATCCAGCAAAGTATTGCATCCTACAGTATATTATGGCATATATAGTTATTTCACTTGGAAATTAAGGATGAAGAAATGAGAGAGGAGAGACCCATCAAGGAAACTGATTTATCACCAGCCTTGAATATTAAGTTTCTACAAAGTTTAATCTTCAGTGACACACAGAATAATTTATCATTACTCTCTTGTCCAAGTTAAAATTGTTTATTGGCCAGTGCACCTGCTTGTGTTACTTATGTCTACCTATTAGGGAAACATACTGTAGCTTTGAAGGTTGGTGCTCATTGTATATCTTGTACAGTACATTGGCCAGTATTTCACCTTCAAAGCCAGGCGTTTGAACCTAAATTTTCCCACAAGCCCAGTTGAGAGTTTCTATCCTGTGCTTGGCGTACAGTATGTTGCAATTCACATTGGAATCATTAGGTTTGTTTGTTTTTTAAACAATATATTTTATACTGTTGTTGCTAACTTTGAATATAACAGGTTTAAACACATTATCACAATTAATTATGCTTCAAATATAAGGATATGTATTAAATATAAAACTATCTTACATACAATTAACTTGTATGTAAGATAGTATTTGTAATTACAAATTATTTGGTGGTGCTATCTATGCAAGCCCTGAGGGTGTTTTTCACCAAAATAACAGTCATCTCAAAGTACTTCCTAATATTAATCACTGTCTTGTTCTCCTAAATATTGCTAATTTAACCCTAATGTATGTCTCCAATAAGTGAAGACTGTAAGGGACTAGTGTTTTACAGTTACATTTGCATCTTTTTTTTTTTTTTACTTAATTTGTTTTTTCAGGTGGCAGAATGAAGGGAGTCGACTGATGCAGAGCTGACAACATGGCCCATTTCGAGAGCATTGCGTGAATAGGCTGTGCGCATGCTCTGAAAGTAGGTGCAAGCATTCCAATCGTATCTATAGGTGCATGTCCAATGATGATGATAGTAGTCATTCAGGTACAACGCTATATATTGGCGAATATACAGGTTTTTCCATGCAGACTTCTTACGAGAAAAGCACCTGCCCAAATATATTTTACGTTCTCACTTCCATCCATTGGCCTCCTCCACGCGCTGACTGCAGGAGGAAGCACATGGCAATGGATCAGTATCTGACACAATCACCTTGTACCTCCTCCTGTATTAGTGTCTTGAAGAGTATGGCAGCTGCAGCCAAAGGCACCAGTATGTTCCTTACTTACAGGCAGTACCAACCAAAGGGTGACTCATTAAAAGTATTGGTTGAGCTTCAATTGCCTCCCCATCTAAGGTGTTGTCAAATTCTGCACATTTTCTGGAGCTTAACAACTATGCAAGCTTGGATTTATTATTGGGGATATCCGGCATATTTTATGGACCGCCTATGTCTACACATGTCCGGCCACTTCCTTTTCTCCCTGTCTATGCCATACTTCCATATTAATCCATGCAGAGGTCTTTAAATACAGGTACGACAGGGGAGAAATAGGTGCATGAAGTCACAAAGCAGGAGGCAAAAGCCTTCTCTGTGAGTTGTATTTTTCCATGTTTAGAAATTACCTCCTTATTTATACCTAGTATTCTGCACCTGTCATTCGGCAAATCGCTGGCTATTGTGCCTGGCATTTCAGTTTTTTTCAATCAGTCTGCTCCCAACTTCCAATCTCTGTCCACTCTTCCCTCTGTCTGTCTGTCTGTCTGTCTCATCTCTGTCCCTCCTGACAAGTCTGTCTCTCTCATCTCTGCCACCACTCTACTGTCTGTCTCTCTCATCTGTCTTCCCTCAGTCCCTCTCTTCCATTTCTGTTCTTCTTCCATGTCTTTCTCTCATCTCTGTTCTCCTACCATGTCTCTCTACATCACTGCACTACATTCCACCAATATGCTTTACTACATTACTGCACTACATTACTGCACTACAGGATGTAGTTATGTTACTGGCATCTGGAATGCCAGCTCCTAGAATCCCGATGGGGACAGGTTAGCGTTAGCCGCGGGGGTTGGGAGGGTTAGGTTTAGGGATCCCTGGGGGATATTAGGGTTAGGCTCCCCCCGAGCTGGGTTAGGCTAGGGGAAGGGGGGTATAGGGCTAGGCACCCCTCTGGGAGGGTTAGGTTTAGGGTGCAGGAAGGGAGGGTTAGGGTTAGGTACCCCTGGGAAGAGGTTAGGCACCACTGGGGGGAGGTTAGGGTTAGGCACCACTAAGGGAGGGTTATGGTTAGGGGGGGACAGGGGAGGGTTAGGGTACTTACCAGCCTCAGTCGGGATGTAGAGCCTTCGGTCTTCATGCGATGGTATTTCATCCGCCGGCTAATCAGCCACCAGCATTACATTTGTTAGTAAGAAATATTTGAAATTTTTTTTTTATATTTTGTATCTTTCACCTACAAAAATGTGTGTATTTGTGAGTTAAAATAAATGTTATCCACAGTTCTTGTTTATTTATTCTTCAATCATGAATATATATATATATATATATATCGCTTTAATTTAAATAAAGTTGGGCGATCAAAGTGTGATCTATTTATTTTATGCTCTCTAAATCCCACTGTTCCTATTCCCCACCTCTCATCAGGCTCATTGCCTCTTATTGGATGGTGATAATTCTTTCTAAATATATACAGTATGAGTTTCTGAGTTCCTCACTGGGTTCCAGTTCCAGATCTTGCGTCCGAGCAGTACCAGAGTTGCAGCTTCCTCAAGCTGTACTCTGACTACTGTACATTAGAATCGGATTCCTGGCCTGAGTTTTGAATTCCAGACTACTTGTACTATATTGTTCTGAGCTCCCTAGGTCACCTTTGTCCTTGGAGTGTATTCCTGGTCTTGCTGGCCTTCACAGGTCACTAGTTGAGGGGTCGCCCAGTGGATCTGGTCTGTTCACTCCGGTTTCAGTTCAGTATCCATGCATAATACAAGTCTGTGGTTCCTGTACCATCACTAGTGTGCCTACACTCCCGTTTCTACCCATGAGCCAAAGTATTATTAAGGCTCCAAGTTTTCTAAGCACATCCGACATATCTAAGGGTCCCGAGCCGGATCTACAGAATACCAAAACCGTGACAGGGACCATAACCACAGCGGCCATTTCAGGGGAGTGGCACAGCCAGCTATTGTGTAGACATTCTGAGCAACCATGTTTGCATTGTATCCTTGTCTTTATACTGTTTTTATACATGATTTGTTCTGCTGTTTATCTGGCATTGCAGAGTTTTGTGGCGTCTTAAAAAGAAACAATTATGATACAGTCTGGCCAAGACTAGTGTTTTTTTCTATTTTTTTCTTTTAACTGTTCTTTTTAAAGGAAATATTTCTTGGTCAGGAGCAATTCCAGGTCCCTGTATTCTCTTCTTAAGCTTGCCAGAATAAGGCTCAGAGGAGCAATGTGTACAGAACTCCCAATTTATGTTGATAAATCCAAATTTTCCGGATATAAGTTCCCCATACAGAATTAATTATATCCATATTTTTCCAGAATATTTATAGAACAAAATGTTTGAAAATGAACCAATTTCATAAAAATAGATTTATTATATATTTTTTAAAATTATAAAAATCTTTTAAAAAACCTAACACACGAACAAGTAATGATTTTATTAAAATATAATATATTTATTATTTGAAGTTTTATTTAGAGTTTTTAAATAATTGTATATGACTAATAGTGTTGTATATTAGTGTTGCTGATGAGAACTGCTAATAAAACCCAACCTTATAGTGTGTATTTATTTTGAAAAATGTTTGATATTTCTGAATGTATTTTTCAAGTTATTTAATAAGGGTTTTAAATGGGCAACATGACAACAGAGGTACATTTACTGAAGTTATAATTTTTAGAAGTGAAGATGTTTCCAATAGCAACCAATCAGATTCTAGCTATTATTTTCTAGAAGGTGCTAGTTAAATGTTAAGTAGAATCTGATTGATTGCTATGAGCAACATCTACATTTTTAAAACCTCTCACTTTAGTAAATATACCCCCTGGTCTGCAAAATGGCTAAATCTGAGGTTAATTTTCACTAGATAGGGCCACAAACTATTTTCAATACTAGAGCACTGTGATATGGGCATACCAGTATATCATTAGCTAAGTAATTTGAGAGGAATAAATATATAAAGAACTAAAGAAAAATGTATTTTGGTCTGACATTTTATGAGCAACTTGATGATACCCCAGTTCAGTTGGGTTTCCAAGGAAAATCATACAATTCATAGGTTAGATGGACCAATCTTCACTTTTCTGGTGTCTCAAATATTATTGGCATTTGACAGAAAGACCCTTGTTAGCCGCCTAACACAAAGACTTTATGTTGAGGGTCAGTCAAACAGCTGGGAACAGCAAGGTGACAGAGCAATGAAGTTTTGGGGGAACCAAACAGCATGTAAGTGCTATTACTATGTATAAGCCCACCACACACATTACAAATGTATTTAGTTTTATTAGGAAAGGCCTTAAATTAACATTTTTTAAGTGCAGAATCATATGAATGGAAGATAGTGCCGTTTGAGAGACAGAAATTTGGTTCAATCAGGATCAGAATCAAAGGATACATCAACCTTTACTGCTCAGTGAGGAATATTAACTTAATTTCATTGGGTAAACCATTTCATGGATATTTTGTTCTCCACTATGATTTAGTGTGTATTCATTGATGTCCTGAATAACTTGGTGTTAATACTCACATACATACCTGATTTTATGAATGTAATGAATAAAACATCTTGGAGTATGGAGAAAACTGAGTCAACATTTGCAACCTCTAATACACATGACCCCAGGGTTACCTCAGACAGGTTTAAGAAAAACTTTTGTCTGTTAAATAAAACTCAAAATAACATTACATTTATTAGTAAAGCATAAAGAATAACAAAAGATTAAAGCATGGTTTGCTGTGAATGTAATCACATGAGTGAGGTGTTTGGGGCTAATATACACACAAACAGGATATTTAGGAAGGGTCCTTGGTCAATGTTTACCATCACTTTGGGTACAAGAAAAACAGTTGCCAGTCGTTGGGTCAGAAGGACCATTTGGTTCTTTATATACTTTTATTCTATGTGGTGCCTCAAACATCCTCCGCAATATCAATATATTATATATTTAATAACCATTATTGTTTTTTTACATGATTCTTAACAAGCAACTAAATTGATCAAAATTGGCAGATGTCTGGAATTAACTTTATAACCAGTCAAACAGGGATTGTTGCGCAAAATCAAAGAAAATTGTGGTGATTGTGTTTGAATTTGATCCATTTAAGTGTAAAGTTGATTTATTCTTTAAACATCAGAGCTTTTACCATGTTTTTTCCGCATTCGGTATGATTTAAATCCCAGCAGCAGCAGCCCGACAGAGGAGGAAATCCCGATCATCCTAAAGGTAAGTATAAAGTAACCTAATTCTACCCCCTAACCCTAATCCTCCTTTAGGTTGCCTAACCCTAACCTCCCCCCTTGTACCCCGGCATCAGTAAAATGACAGGCATCTAGCTTTCGACACCTGTCATTTAACCCTCGCCAGGATTAAGCATTTGGGAAGCCGGCAGTCGGCATTGCATCCGCCAGCTTCCCGAACGTATATAATTTTTTCCATATGATATTCATTTCAGTGGGGGTTTGAGTGACATTTACAAACCTTAGTAATGTAAATGGGCTTGGTGAAATGAATGGAACTCCACAGCACTGTTAATTGTTTTTTATTTTTCTAAAACACTGACGGAGGTAATAAGGATGTTAATAAATATTTCTGGAATTTATTCCTGATGCAGGGATTAATTAATGATAAGAATGATAAAGTTAATGAATATAAAGGGGGTAATTATGTGGAATGGGATTTTTACAATGAAGCAAAAGGAGTTAATGATTTCTGAGGAGGGGTTAATTAGTACTGAGGGGATGATATTGTATAGCATTCAGAAAAATGTTCTCTGTAATAGATGGCAGACACACAAACAACTGCTTTCTCTGTTGTATGGCAGTCTCAAAAATGCTCTTTGCATTCTATGGTGGCATCAAAAATGCTTTCTATTGTATGGCAGTTTCAAAAATGCTCACTGTATTGTATAACTGTCACTATGATACAGTATGTATTCTAGGTGATAACTAGGATGTTCTCTGCATTGTATAGTGGTAACTAGAGTGCCCTTCAGTATCTCTCTATATTAAATGTTGATTACTATTAAGATTTCTGCATTGTATGTCAGTCCTCAGGAGACACTCTGCATTTTGTGGAGGTCACTAGGATTCTTTCTATATATTTGTATATTGTCCCATTTCAGTACATGATGTTCATAAGGACATCAACTGTGCATATTTTAACCTGCTCAATGTATTGTACTTTACCTGCAATTGTTTGATTGAAGACAACCATCTCAAGCTTGTGCATGAGAAATGAAGGATTAAAAAAAATGTCTTGTTTTTAACAGAACGATGCAGTGGCCCAGTGATAAGGATGCATTTCATTAACTTTGATGCACATAAAAGGAGGGGGGGGGATTCAGCGATTTGGGGGTACCTAAAACAAATTTATATGTTGCCCCACCCCCCAACAAAAAATGGCTCTGATGCTCCTGGTGAGGGCGGGGGGAGAATGGTGCTTTTCAATGCAGAGCTGTTTGTCTCTGGTAGACGGGCTCCTCCCATGTAAAACACAATATAGTCACCAGAGCGCACAGGATTATAGGACATAAAGTGGAAATCCAATCTGGTAAGTGGTACCCCTATGGTAATAGTGTACACCGTGGCAAAATAATCAATAATAAAGTTCTTGCAGTCTGTCGCCGTAGTCACAATTAGAGGGTTGGTTTCTATATATATCCAAGATGCATTTTTCATAAAGATCTTCTCACTCCCATATCACACTTATGCATATGAAAAAGAGGGAGAAAAGACCATCGTAGTGTATTACCATTTATTAAGATAAAACATACAACTTCAGGATAATAACATATCCACCAGAATGTAATAAAAGTCAAGGCGTACCGGAAAAGGGGGGTGTAGACAGAATACACCAAAATCGCTATAGGAGTCCTTTTTGGGAGCAGGAATACAGGGAATCCAAATGACCTGCAATGTCTCTGAAGAAACTCCACTTCCTGGATCAAGCCTTGGACTGGAACACTAACGCGTTTCAACTATTGATTTAGTCTTTTCAAGGTGTAAAGGTGGTGGAGTTAAGTCCATATATATACCCTCCCTAGGTATCTCATTGGCTAGTCCCACATAGGTTAAAACATAAACAAATATACACTAAAGAATGGTGAAATCCACATGGTTAGTGCTGTTACATAAATAGCTTGATCGTATGTGCATAGAGAACATAAAAAAATATAGAGAACCATTAAAGACAATAAATAACGCTGAATTGGTAAGCGGAAGTGTCTTTCTTCCGGTTGGTGGTGACATGCAAGCGTCACTTCCTGTCTGCGTCAAAGCGAGTAACATCCAGTAATGGTGACACGCAAAAAACTCCATCACATCCGGTCCGGAGTGGCACATAAATGTCACTTCTGGCACCGGATGGACGGAGCCCATATGTCGTCAAAGATTTCTACATTCGGAAGGCATTATCCCCGCTGTCACCCACACAGTGGGCGGTTCTTGCCTAATTACACTGTCGCATTACTGGACACTCATATAAAACAAAACGGAAGCCTCTCACGCCATCTTGAACCAGGGAACCTGGATTAGTCTAGGATATAAAATACCAGTGGGCTGAACTATATTATCTGCTAAATAAATAATTAAAATAAGAATAAAAACAAGAAGATATCATAAATAAATAAAAAAATGTGGACAAGTCATAAAAACCATTTTAACTCGAAATCAGTGTTTAAACCATTAGGTTTAAGAGTATTGAGATCAAATATATATTTAATTTCTGTCTGGCCAGGTGGGCTTCCTGATCTTTCTTTCTCCAATGGCTCCACACCTGTTTGATTCCAATCATTTGTTTAATACTACCGATTGAGTTATTGTGTACTTCTTTAAAATGAGCAGATAGGGAATGATTTTCAAAGCCCTTTTTAATATTTCTGAGATGTTCTGACCATCTGTCTTTAAGACAGCAGCCTGTACGTCCAATGTACCACAAACCACATGTGCATTCTATTAAATAGATACAAATTCTGGTTGTGCAGGTTCTAAAATCTGGTATAAGATATGACTCCCCAGTTTTTGCATAAAAATTTTCATTTTTTGTGGGTTGTTTCTTAAAAGACCTACATACTAGACAGGTTCCACAACGATGGAACCCTTTAGTCTTTATTCTCCCAGTTCTTTTGGGTGGAATGGCACTTTTAACAATTTTATTTTTAATATTTGGTGCCTTCCTTGAAACGAACTTCGGTCTGGAAGGGGTCACTGATTTTAAAACCGGATCACGAGTGTGTAGATTCCAATGTCTACGGATTAGCTTTTCAAATTCCTTATGTTGTACATTAAAAGATTAAAAGCAGTAATGAAAGGTAAATTTAAAAAATCTGAGGTATTTTCCTGGGGGCAGATAGGTTTAAGTAAAGTTTCTCTATCTGCAATAATCATATTTTCTATGTGTTCATCAATTTCCTTGTCTGTGTATCCTTTGGAGACGAATCTGTTTTTATAAGTATTAATTTGATCTTGGAAAACTTTCACATCCGAACAGTTTCTTCTTATCCTTCTAACCTGACCTTTTGGGATGTTTTTTAACCAAGTAGTGTGGTGATTACTGTTCCGGTCTATGTAAGCATTACAGTCCGTAGGTTTACAGTAGTTCCGAGTTTTGAGTGTATTATCTTCCACATAAAAGGTAAGATCCAGAAAATTTACTTCCACTTTGCTGGAATTGTAGGTTAGTTCGATGTTAAAGGTATTGTTCTCCAAAGTTTTTTTTTAAATCTTCTAATGTGATTTCATCTCCCTTTCATATGAACCAGATGTCATCTATATATCTGTACCAATAGGCTATATTTTCCAAATAAGGATTATTATTCCAGATGAACATCATTTCCCAGAAACCCATAAAGAGGTTGGCATACGAGGGCGCAAAGCGGGTACCCATAGCAGTTCCTCTCGTTTGCATGTAGTATACCAAAAGAAATTGTTCTTCAGAATGAAATCGATACCATCCTCAAGGAAGTGAATTTTATCTGCTTTCATCTCTCCTCTTTTCAAAAAATAATCAACAGCCTCTAGGCCCTTGTTGTGTTCAATGATAGTATAAAGACTTTTTACGTCAGCAGTCACCAGCATATAATCTTCTTCCCATACAAGGCCATTGGTTTAATTAAGTATATCGGAAGTATCTTTAATATACGATTTAAGTTTAAGTACTTCTGGTTGTAGATAGTAATCTACAAAGTGAGAGTGGTTAGACGTAACTGAATTCGTTCCGGCTACAATGGGTCGTCCCAGCGGATTACAAAGGTCCTTGTGTACCTTAGGGAGAATATAAAAGACTGGAATTGTGGGTGACGAAATGATCATATACTTCATTTCATTGTCTGTAATAGTACCTAAGTCTTTATATCTTAGTAATAAGTTTGTCAATAGTTTCTCAATTTTCTCACTCGGATTGTTTTTAAGTATCTTATATGTATCTGTGTCATTTAGCTGTCTCATCACCTCTGTATTATAATTACTGGTGTTCATGATCACTATACTACCACCTTTGTCGGCTGGTTTTATAATTATCTCTGGATTGTTTCCTAGATCCTTGAGGGCCTTTCTCTCCTTATACGTGAGGTTATCCCTTTTGTATGCCTTCGTTTTCGTTACAATACCCTCCAGATCCATACTAACTGCTTTGGTAAAGCTGTCAATAAAACACCCACGATTGAAAATGGGGTTGAAAGTCGATCTCGGTTGAAATAGCTCTCTTTCACTCCTCCCATGTGCTGGTAAGTTTGGGGTTGGTTTTCAATATAGCAGGGAAACCCACCCAGAGCCGTAACTAGACTTTTTGGTGCCCTGTGCCAGAGAGAGCATTTGTGCCCCCCCCCCCACAATTTTTAAAAAGTGACATAATATAGTGCACCTGAAAAAGGGCCATGGCTTCAGAGGAAGCTACAAGTGAGAATGATAATAAACTGGAAAATTGGTAGGCCCAAACAGCACGCCCTGCCCTGCAGTGCTCTGTGCCATGGCACTGGTCGCACTACCCTAGTTACGGCCCTGAACCCACCTAGCACTAGTCTCACACTTTCAGTCTTAGGGATTTGGGACCACACTTCCCCTATTGTATGTTTGTTTATTTATGTATTAGCTGCAATTTCTCATTTCCTACTAAGAGGTTTCATGGATGTGTCTGATGGTTTTGTTTTGTTTTCAGCATTACTTTCATCTCACTGGCATTACAGCAAAACAGAGGGCGGGATACAGTAAGCAGCACACTGCTGTCGGCAAATCGCAATGTGCATTTTCCAGACAGTAACGGTAGGCAGATTCTGCTCGGACTTCCATAGGCAGCGAGCAGAATAAGCCTTCTGAGACTTAACGCGCCCCTGTATTCTCCCTGTACTTAACACTTCTGTAATCATTCATTTTTTATTTCATTTTTTTGGGAGGTTTAAAAGGATTAATTTCAAGGGTAGTTTTCCCTGTGTGAGATTTGGCGATTTGAAAATTGACATGTAAGTAAAGCATTAGAAAAAAAGACAAAATAAAAAAGAAGATTAAGATCGCTATTTGTAAAATTCATGTTTAGTAGATTTTCTCCCTGTAAGTTTAATTACATAATTGCAGATAGTTTTACATAACCATCAGCCCACACAAATGAAACCAGAAGTTGCTTAACCCACTTGTCTTTGCTATATTAGTGCCCCCTCCTGCAGAGTAGAGATTACGTACATGGCAGCAATGCAGAGGAGACCACAACTTGAAAGTAGAAGATATAAATCAGGCTGATGGGGCATGTACAAGTGATAGTGTTCTTTGTTCTCAATTGCAAACAGATACCATGTTCCATGTTCCAGTTGGGATTAATTTTACTGTGCTCATAAACATCTTCTAACTATGTTTCACAGCAATGTTCAGATGTTCTGGGCACAACATGCACTTAACTCCTAAACCGAATGGGATGTTTGTGAGCAGTTATGGAATGGAGCTGTATATTAAGGATATTTTCCAAGACTTCAGGCTGTGGGTAAAGGAATTTCTATAGTATAATATAGTACAATAAGCAGGTGTACTAAGAAAAGTAATGATAGACAAATAGCTCCATAGTTTCCCCTGGCTTATAACTATGGATTTAACAAATGATAAAGAGCCATAAATGAATTGGGAAACAGCCTGTTTGGATATTGTTAGAGCTCATCAGTGCAAGATATGTTGTGTACCCAAAGAATAGTCTTTTCTTTGTTAAATGCCATAGCTGAAAGCTTTGGAGCAGTTGACAAAATTGGGGATAATTTCACATCCATGTGCAATCTACACTCCTAGATACAGATGGTTTTCATTCATGAATACATCCATAGGGGTAGGCATAAACCAGTGACATCATGACAGCACTTAATGTAGATAATGGAGTGCTCTACTGCACAGACTTCATTCCTCCAGAGAGGCTTTATTCTCTATTCCGAGATGGTCACTGAGGTTAGTACTGTGTATTACGGTGCACCATCTTGACACTGTGTGAGAGTGACACTGTGGATGGATGTCTCCAACTTAGCTCCAATAGAGACCTGCAATATCCATGATATTACCGCTGTTCCAGGATTCTGCACCTCTACCCGCAAAAGCTATACACTCATCGGCTGGTTAGCTGTATTACACCCCACTCCACTCCATGTCAACCAGTGTGTTACAGTGTGTACGGCTGAGGCATCACCTATCTCCAATTAAACCTTCCACAACTGGGCTGTCTGTAGCATTAAGGCATTCCACTGGCGTGTATATAACTCTGCCATACCATGCACCTGTACACACATATTTCCAACATGTTATGGACCCAGTCTCACAAATTTAAAGTACACAGGCCCCAAGATTCTAGGATGCCCACCTCAGCACACTGGCATGATCTTAGGCACATGTAAGACACAAGATGAAGACAGCACAGAGTGTTTCCAGCGCAGTGAGTCAGTGTAGAGAAGCTGCATAGATATGGCAGCAAATAACATACACAGAGGAGCTACACCCATGATGGGGTTTATAAAAATAAAAGGTGCAAAAATTATACAACCTGGAAGTTTGCTATGGAAATGGAATTAAAGTGTTAAAGGTTGTGGAAGGTCACAGAAGACCCAGGTGCAGATCCAAGTCCAGATGATATAGAGAAAGCCATGGGATCCATAAGCTTAAGTGTAGAGCAACACGTATACTCTATTATATATGAGAAGACATCAGCAAATTACACTACAGCACTGCAAACAGCATACCAAGATGGATGACTCCTGAGAAGTATTCATTAAACAGTGTATTATACAATACCAAGTTATGTGAATGCAGCATTATGAGTGATTGCACTAACAGAATGATGCTTGTATCTCTGAAACTATCGTCTGTTGGAGTGAAAGTAGATGATGAAGAGATCACTACAGCAATGCTACAGAACTTAACTCCTAAATTTAAAGATTTGTAGAAAAGATTGCTGGTATATTGATTCCGGTGCAAAAAAGGCATTTCAGTGCTAAGAGGAATGGTTCACCAAGTGAGTCACATGTGACCCTATCACAAACAACGGGATTGGCAATCAGGTGCTTACAAAAATTGGAACAATTAAAGCCTGCCTGAAAGTTGGAACTAAAGCAAAAGTCACAGACATGCTTTATGTACCATCAGTGTCCAAGAAAACAGAACGGTTACAGAGTTCAGTTACTGTAGCTAAAGGAAAGTGCATTGTGCGAAACAGAAAAGAGACAGTAATATCTACAGACACAAAGTGTCAGCAATTGTACATTCTGGATACACAACTCTATTATGCAATGATGACAACAAAGTCTCAGGGCAAGCGAGTCGATGGTGGCCCAGTGCGCACACACTGTGTGCGCAATGCACACGCACACTAGCCCTGTAGCGAGTGAGAACTCACTCGCTCTGGGGCTCACAACAAGACAGGGCAGCCATTGATGTTGATCGACAGCTGCCCATTTTGTAGGTGGAGAGGGGCGGTGAATGAACAAACGGAGGCATTCCCGAAGGAACACCTGCCGTTTGTGGGCGGCCCTACTGACATCACTCGTGATGTCAGTAGTGAACGTCCTGCTCTATTAGAGCAGGAAGTCCACTCGGGCTTGCGAGACCTGAGACCCTACCACAGGGACTCCTCGCAAGCCCGATGGTCGCGATAATCTCAACCATCTCCTGCCCGCTCGCACTAGCTGTGGGTGGGCATCCACAGCTTTGCAAGCGGACAGGAAAAAAAAATTCCTCCCTGCCCACATTCAGAGCGTGAGCTCGCAAATAGCGAGCGCCTCTAAATCAGTCCCTCAGTCACTGGATCTCTGGTATGGAAGAGTTGATCACTCATTCGGTGCAGGCTCATCACAGACTGACAAACGGCTGCACGACTACAATGTCATAATCGTGCAGTCGTTTTCATGTCTGCTAGTGGATGGGCACCTTAAGATACCTAAAGGGAACACCTTATTTGAAATTGGAATTAAACAGATCTGGCAATTCCATGTTAGAGTTATTCTGCAATGCTGACTGGAGGGGGCGGATGAAGATGACTGCTATTCCTATAGAGGATACCTGTTCCTATTGCCAGATGCAACAATAAGTTGGGCAAGTACTGTAGTAAGCAGCCCACAGCAGCATTATCTACCACTGAGGCAGAGTACATGGCCTCGACTGAATCTGTAATGGAGGCCTTACATTTAAAAGAGACTTTGCTCAAACTGAGTATTGCAAGTGTAGAAGATACAATCAACATAGTATGTGATAACAGGGGTGATATATCGACTTGTCTCTCATAGCATCAAGCATAGGTCTAAACACACTGAAATTAGACACTACCTTATTAATAACGTTGTATTGAGAGGGTCTGTTGATATGATTCATATTGACACTGATTGACACCCTACAGATATGCTTACGAAGGGTGTTACCTCACATTCACTTAGTACATACCTAAAGAAATGTGGACTTGAAGTCACATAATATGTTGATGCCTTTTTATGTGTATAACCCTGTTTCCCTTTTAGGTTGCTATAGAGGATAAATGTTTGTGTAACAGCGAAGCTTGTAGTGAGGAGGGAGGAGTGTTGATAAGGGAGTACTAAGATGGCCACCGAGGTTAGTACTGTGCATGAGCAGCACTATCTTTCTGTGTGAGAGCTCCAAAAGAGACCTGGAATATCCATGGTATTACCACTGTTTCGGCATCCTGCACCACTACCCACTAGAGCAGGCATGCCAAACTCGCGGCCCAAAGAAACATTTTATGTGGCTCAACCGTGTGGGCCCAAATACATATATTATGTGGCCCAGTCACACCTGCCGCGATCGAAGCAGAGCTCCGATCGCAGCAGGTGTGACTGGGCCACATAATATTTGTGTTTAAACTTGGAATGCTGGTCTCTGAAGCGATTAGAGAAGCCTCTGATTGCTTCAGAGGCCAGTGTTCCCAGTGATGCAGTTCGCAGGTGACGTCACCCGCGATGTGAGCGGCCTGCCATGCTGGATCTAGTTAGATCCAGTCAGCGGCAGGCATCTATGCGGGAGCAGTGCCCAGCGGCCAGCATGAAGAGAGGTGAGTAAGAGAGAGGTAAGTATTGCACAGGGGAGTGGGACCTGTTCTATACTGGGAGAGGGCACAGCATAAGGGGCATTACTGGGGGTACTACTAGGGACATTACTGGGTGCACAACAAAAGGGGCACTACCAGGGGCATTAATGGGGGCACTGAATAAGGGGCATTACTGGGGGCACTGCATAATGTACACTACTGGGGGCACTGCGTAAGGGGCTCTAACACAGGGGGCATTGCATAAGGAGCTCTTATAAAGGGGGCATTGCATAAGGGTATCTTATACAGGGGGCACTGCATAATGGGCACAACTACACTGGCATTGCATAAGGGGATCTAATACAGGGGGCATTGCATTGGCTTTTATTAATAATAACCCTTTCAAAATAGCATATACGACTTTTTTATTCTTGCGGCCCACACACTCTTAGACCTTGAATATTCGGGCCGGTTGGTATTTTGAGTTTGACATGCCTCCACTAGAGCTATACACTCACCGGCTGGTGAGCTCTATCATACCCTGCTCCGCTCCATATCAACCAGTGTATCACAGTGAGAATGGCTGTACATAACCTATCTCCAAATAAACCATTCCACTGGTTAAGCAACTGGGCTGTCTGTAGTATTAAGGCATTCTGCTTTTTTTTTGTGTACATAGCTCTGTCATACCCCCGCACCTGTACACACACATTTCCAACACTTAAGTGGTATTTACACTGTATTTTCAGTTTATACCCTTAATTCACACTAATTTAGGATGTCAGTGATTAGCAATAATAGACAGTGTGCCTGATTCACTACGGATCGCAAATAGCGATTACGCACGCAGTTCAAGTGTGATAGTATGCTAATTCATTGCTATGGCTATGCCACCGCAGCACTACACAAGGACGCCCACTTTACCTTACACACATCTGTACTGTTTAGCAAGACTGCAAAACTATCGGTACAATCGAGTACCATCGCAGCCTCACGCACATTTGCACAAGCTCTGACCTTACTCAGAAATTGCTAACTTCAGCGCACGCTATGTGTCCTCAAGCTGCGTATGCCGTCGCAGTGGCTAATTTATGCACGCCCCTATAATGGCGTTCAAACGCACTAGAACGCCTATGTTTCTCTGACCACCGTCCCTGTCACCTCCCCCAAACGGCACTTCCTGTCAATCACTCTGTGATGGGTCTGCATAGTCACTGTTCACTCACGCACACTGCAACGCATACATAACAATCGGCCGATTGCATGCGTATTCGCAGTTGCGATCCTTCCTGAATCAGGCTCAATGACTTTTAATCCAGTAGAGTTCCATTATGAATAGGAAAAATTGATGGTTCCTACTGTATAGATAAACCCTGCAACAGAGAGACTAACTATTCTGACATATTTACATGCTGATTAAAAAACAGATGTAAAAGATTATTAAATATGAATATTTGTTCCACCCACTTCCCCTATCTGCATTGTATGCAGATCCTCTGGGGATTGAGAGCACACCTCCACTGAAGCAACTCCTCGAGTAACTCTTGGGCTGCGCATATTCATGGTCTCTGAGACTGTGGTTCTGAGATAGGGAACACAGTCCCGATCGCAGGCAAACCCTTGGCACTCCCATAACATGCCCACGGTCCAGCCAATTTTTGCAAACACCTACGGGCACCTCCCAGAAATCTATGCAGGATTGCCCATGGATCTCAGCGGTCTACCAACGACATTGCGATCACAGAGACAATGCGCAGCTCGCGCGTGCGCAGGGAGACTTTCCTGGGCGTTTTATACATGCGCAGTAGCCAAATATCGCTCAACTGCGTGAACATTGGCGTAGCACACGACTGTAAATCAGGTCCTATGTGTTTGAGAACATTTAGTTATTCCTAAATGTAGGTTCATTTTACCGCAATCAGTAAATCACATTGAACTACATTTAAATGCAGTTTACTAGGTTACAGTTTGGCTGCATGGTTTTAATATATTTTTATGTATGTGCGATTTCAATTTCCTCATCTGTAAAAAGACAAAAGTATGGGAAAGAATCTATTAGTGATTTATGACCCATGATAAATAAACGAGTAATTTTGAATGACTGTAAAGCATTTAAAAACAAACACAGTGGGGCTTATTTGTAAAAACTGTTCCCGGGCAAAATGGAGCTGGTGCCCAGGCCCCATAGCAACCAGTTTCCACAATGTGCCTACTTTGTAGTACAGTTTAGAACATTAAAGCAAATATCTGTTTTTTTGGGAACATCAACTCTTCTTCTTCAAACTAAGGGCCTGATTCAGACCCGCTCGCAAGCGGGTCAATGGTGGCCCAGTGCGCACGCGCACGAGCCCCGGAGCGAGTGAGACCTTCACTCGCTCCAGAGCTCACAGCAAAACGGGGCGGCTGTCAATGTTGATCGACAGCTCGCCCCGTTTTGTAGAGGCGTTCCCGAAGGAACGCCTGCTGTTTGTGGGCGGCCCTACTACCATCCTTCGTGATGTCAGTAGTGGACTTCCGGCTCTATTAGAGCTGGTAGTTCACTTGGCATTGCGATTGCTGAGACCCTACCACAAGGGTCTCCTCGCAATGCCGATGGTCGCGATAATCGCGACCATCGCCAGGCCGCTCGCGCAAGCTGTGGGTGGTCACCCACAGCTGTGTGAGTGGCCTGGAGGCCGGAATTTAAAAAAATAGGGATGCCTTGATCCAGAGCGAGCGCACGCAAATAGCGCGCGCCTCTGAATCAGGCCCTAAGTTGTAGTCTTTATAAATGTGCCCCACTATGTTTTGTCATTGCTGCAAATTATTCTATTTCCAAGGAGTTTACGGCTTAATTTAACACTCTGCAATTAAGTGCAACTCAACAACGGCTTCTCGCAGCGTCATTTCTGTGGCCATAAACATAAAATATCAAAGCTGCACATACAATAAATGGGAGTAGGGGAAACTATACGTAAAAAGTAAATAAAGGCCTAAGTTAGGTTTATAGGTTTTATTTTCTCAGAATGGCCGCTTTCCAGTAGACCACCAGGCAAGAAAGCGTATGTAGACTGTGAGACCTTAACGCTCCTATCAGCATTCTCATAGAACTCATCAGAGAAGAATCAAACGCTTCACATTTTCTGCCAAAAAAATATATTATGACTGCGCTGTGGTAAATATTACAAAGTTTAAGCCTTATGTGATTTAAAAAAAAAAAAAAAAAATCTGGAATGATAAGTGCCCAAATCCTACTTTTACAATGAGCCACCTTAAAACATTTTTTGGCACATGAGACTGCTGTTTAAATTTGTACTTTATTTTAAAGCACTTTTTATTTGCAAGGGTGAACTAATACAAAGGTTGTACATACGTACTATGGTAGGAAAGCCTTATGAAGTACGGACACTGATTCTGGGCTTGTGGACCACAGTTCATTTTGTCAGGATGACCGTAGACCAGTCAGCATTACATAGTTCATACACGAGCCATTGACAAAGGTCCTCAGGTTCACACAGTGACTTGTCAAATGGTCCCATCACTAACTGAGAACTTCTCTCTAGCCACAAGCCAGCTTGTCCAGCACCGCCGGGTCCCGTTTTCGCCGGATCCTATTTGAATACGGGGATAAACGGGCACACGCCCGATACTTTATCCCTTCCTAAAACGGCGATGATGGTGAAAAGTCCGACCTCTGACTTTTCGCCTCAAACTGAACATGGCCCTGTGGGTTGGACTTTTCGCCATCATCGCCATTTTTACCTGGGATATAGTATCGGGCGTGTGCCCGCTTATCCCTGTATTCAATTAGGATCCGGCGAAAACAGGACCCGGCAGAAAGGTAAGTATCGTAAAGTCCTGTCACTTTAGGGGAAATCAGCCTGTCAAACCCCAAAAGATGGTCTGACATGGGGGATCACTATGGGTACCCCTGATGTGGGCTGCTGAAGGTAGTCAGAGTTTTTAAATAGCCGCTGCAGGTGCATAAATGCGGCTTTTGAAGAAATAGTGAAGAATAGCGCTTAGGTTTTTTTTGGGGGGGAGAATAAATAGTCCCATCAAATTTGGGGTACATGAAAATGGGTGCAAGCATATTTCTAAGTCCCTAAAGTCCTTTATAAAAATTCTTCAAAAATCCACCTGCCGCTACCACCCGCATTCTAGAAAACACCTGCCACATACTTGGGGACCCCCCCCTGAATCAATTTTGCTAGTTTTAAAGTTTGTCCCCCAACATTTTTTTTTCACCCCCAAAAGTCTTTTTTAGGGTGTCCTAAGGATTTTTTTTTTTTTTTGACACAGATTACACTAAGGGGATATTCCAAAGGCTGCAGACTATTTTGTTTTATTCTGCACCCTAAAACCCAAATTCTGCACTTTTTTTCGCCACCTAAACAGTGGTGAAAACTTATCCCCATTTTTTAACAAAGACTTTTTGCACCTGCGAAATGTTTGTCAAATTGAATATGGAGATAAGTGAAACTTGCGAAAATGACGTCATTGGCGATAAATTATTGCCGATAATGGACTTTTCACACCATATTGAACTCCCGGCCATGCGGCAGCCGGGATATCATACCGATTCCTGGCCAGGTGACCCCCTACCAGATGGGAACATAGTATCAGAGTGTTTTCATCACCAAGTAGATCTTAGTAACTGCTTTGGGGCCCATTTACATGTGGATGTAAGTGAATGTTATGACACGCCTCCCAGATGTAGCAGTATACGCCCCTCAGATGTAGCAGTACACGCCCCTCAGATGTAGCAGTACACGCCCCTCAGATGTAGCAGTACACGCCTCCCAGATGTAGCAGTACACGCCCCTCAGATGTAGCAGTACACGCCTCCCAGATGTAGCAGTACACGCCCCTCAGATGTAGCAGTACATGCCCACTATATCACATAGGTGCTGCTTTCACAATCTCCCTGAAATGCTTTTTCAAAATTAGGCAAGTCTGAAATAAATTATATATATATACATATATATATACACTGCAGTGTAGAGATATAAGAGATACTGATATAGCCTTGTGAAAAACATGTGCAAGCCCATTTTAATAAACACACACTCACACAAACGCAACAGCCTGTTTGCTATGCAGCACTAGATTGCAGATGCTACAATGTCTGACATACACACAGTAGCCTGCTTGCACTGCAGTACTCTGGATTACAGTTGTTGCTAGCTAGTGTATCTGACAAACACACGTACACACTGACAGTAAGAAAGATAACTGCAGGCAGTCACCCTTCCCATCTAGTCCCCATCTACCTACTTCTAACTCTCTCTGTCCTCCTCATGGTCTTCTAATGGCATTTTTTTGTTTAAGAACAAGAAGCCCACACCCTCTCCCTACACTCTCCTCCTGTGTGAAATGGTGCCTGATCACGAGGAAGGGAGGGACTGCTATATATGATCCAAAACTCGCAAGAGCTGACATTTCTGGGAAAATGACATTTTGCTTTGTTCTGAGATCCAGGCTTGGCGGGAAAACCCAACCCAGAACTCGTTTCCACTCTGAACCGCCAACTTCGGGCATGTTCGTATTTCCGAAAACCGAACACTCAATCTCTACTGTTAATCCAATGTGTTCCTGGGGCTGTACCTGTTGTATCTATATTTCTGCATTGTATACCTGCTGCATTAACCCTGTGTTGACTAGCATCCCGTGTTCTACCTGCTTAATAAACCAATTCCTGGTTAGGATATTCATAATGTGGACGGAACTCCATCGCACACCACTGACACCTGTCAACACCAGAGGTTTTGTCAATATATAAAACTTGCAATAGGTATATGTAGAACATGAATGACACCATCCTGCAGACATTTGAGTCTAAGGGCCTGATTCAGACCCACTCGCGAGCGGCTGTCCACTCGCAAGTGGGTCGATGGTCTGCACTGAGCATGCGCACGACGGAGGGAGCTCCGTCGTGCGCATGCGCCAGACACGACGAGCGAAGGACTTTCCTTCGCTCGTTGTGTCCGATCAAAGGGGGCGTGCTGTCAATGTTGATTGACAGCACGCCCCCTTTGGTGGGCGTGCCGGGGGCGTGCCTCCCTGACGGGGGCGTTCCCATGGGAACGCCTCCCGTCAGAAGCCGGCCCACTGACATCACTAGTGATGTCAGTGGGAGTGATTTTGGCTCTGATAGAGCCAAAATCACTCCGGAGCTTGCGGTTGAAAACCTCAACCGCAGGCTCCGGCTCGCAATTTCGATGGTCGCGATGGTCACGACCATCGCGGCCATCAAAATGCACGCTCGTATAGCCTGTGGGTGGTGACCCACAGCTATACGAGCGTCCAGGAGGACGCTCCATGAAAATGGAGCCCGGCTCTCATGCAGAGCGTGCGCTCTGCTCAGAGCGTACGGCTCTGAATGAGGGCCTAAATCCACTGTCTCCATTTTCTTAGGGGCAGGTGTACTATACTCTGGAAAGTGATAAATTGGAGAGTGATAAACTACCAACCAATCAGCTCTTAACTGTCATTTTTCAAACACAGGGGTCTATTTAGTATGCCTTGGAGAGACAAAGTGGACAGAGATAGTCCCAACCAATCAGCTCCGAACTGTTACTTTATAGGCTGTGTTTGCAAAATAACATTTAGGAGCTGAGTGGTTGGAACTTTATCTCCGACCAAAGCTTAGTATAGTTTATCATTCTCCAATTTAGCACTTTCCAGACATTAGTACATATCCCCCATATCTGCTAAATCAGTGTAACAAACTGTAACAGGGTCCAAACTTTAAAAGAAAACAGAAAAAAGAGGTGGAGAAAGTAGGTTCTATGACAGACAATCAGAAACAAGGACAACAAGAATAAAGTGAGCTGTAGCCATTGTGTTCAGGCTTGAGAGATAAAGCAACACAATATATTTTAAATGTAATATATACTTTCCCACCCATTGCCAATCTCAAATCAAGCAAATCTAGAGCTCAGTAAGTTTGTGTCCAAGTAGACCCTTGGCAGAAAGGAAGCAGTTTCTACTCTCCTAGTATTCCTAATAGAAAAGAAACGACTGTGAAGCTTAGAACCATCCTGTGGTATAAGAGATGGACAGTAATTACTGTAGATAGACAATGTCTAGATAGACACCAGATGTTAGACAGTCAATAGTTATACAGGGACAAAAGGTCAACAGGTGCAAAAGTCAGACACACTAAAGTTAGACATGTAAAAAGGTTGACAGGTACAAAAGGTCGACAGGGTCAAAAGTTAGACATGAAAATGCTCGACAATTTTGTTTTATAATTTTTTTAGCCCTAATCTTTACCCTAACCCTAACCCTCCCCTTGGTGTCTAACCCTAATCATCTGGGTAAGTGCCTAAAGGTGGGTACACACCTGACAGATATATCTGCAGATGATGGTCGTTCATACACACTGAACGACCATCATCTGCTGCTGCAGCAGGTTTAGCCGGACTGGGGGTGGTTAGGGGGCATGGCCTAATCGCGGGAGGTGTGGCCATGCCCCCTTGGGGAAAAAATTGTTTCTGTGTCGGCACTGCGTGCTGGGGAGGGGGGCGCTGTGTGCCCTTCAGCCTGGTGCACAGCCAAAGGGGGGCACGATCAGCATGATCACTCCCCCGCTTTGGCATAGGAAACTGCTCGGGCTGCTGCTTTAGCAGCCTTGGACAGTCTACCAGTGCAGCCCATCACACAGCAGCGTGTGCTGGGCTGCTGTGGGTGGGGAGCTGTGCCGGACCCGGGTAAGTAATACCGTCTCGCGGCTCCCCCCCCTCTGCACCCCTGTGTACGGGCGATGGGCTGATCACCCGTAAACACTTGCCAATGGACAGATTTGTCTGCAGACATATTTCTTCATTGGCTGTGCAGCACAGCCAATTCAATATGTCTGTGAACAATGTAGTTCACAGACATAACGTCTGTACACACTGGCCGACGGGGGCACGATATATTGGCCGATCAATTGATTGGCCAATATATATCGGCCAGTGTGTACCCAGCATTACCCTCCAGTAAGTGCCTAATCCTAAACCCAGCCCTAAAAAACAAGTGTCGACCATTTTTATGTTGAACTTTTGACCCTGTCGACCTTTTGTACCTGTCAATCTTTAGTGTGTCTGACTTTTGACCCTGTTGACCTTTTGTCCCTGTCTAACTATTGACTGTCTAACATCTGGTGTCTATCTAGACATTGTCTATCTAATTACTGTCTATCTATAGTGCGGAACCCTCCTGAAATAAGTACAGTATGGTTGAGCAAATCCATGTAAATGTAAAAGATGGAAAGTGTAAAGTCTACAACAAACTTATCTATATAATAAGCGAGAAAGCGTGTCTGTCTGTTTGTCCTTTATGCACAGCCAGAGTTTTGGACCTAGATCCACCAAATTTGGCATGTTGGTGTAGTTTGACCAGGATTATGTTTCTACCTTGGTTTGAACTTTGTCAGGGCCACACACTGTCATACAATCCCTAACAATGGGTACACTCTAAAATTACACAGTTCTGGGGCTGGTTTAAGTGGAAAATGGCAGTCTGCCAAACACCTGTGTGAAAGGTACAAAAGTATCCTTTTAACCTCTGAGCAAGTGTCAAACTTTATGACTCATGCAAGTTCATATAAAATCCAGAGTTAGTCCTTTTTAAAGTGACAATATATATTAGTCAGCACTCTGTGTTTGCATGCAGTAACAGTGCCCCTTATACATTATGTCACCGAGTAATGCCCCTTACACTACACAGTAATGCCCCTTACACATTATACCACACAGTAATGTCCTTTACAGATTATGCCACATTTTACTAGTGCCCCATATAACACATCATTCAACACAATAGAAGTGCCCCTTATACATTATGCCACACAGCAATGCCCCTTGCACATTATACCCCCCCACCCAGCAACTCGCCTCCCCTTGTCTCTCCAGCAGCCTCTCGCCTCTCCATGTGTGCCATCAGTAGCCAGCAGGTGTGGATTTGGTGCTGGGCCGCCAGTTAATTACAGCTGGCACACCGGCAGGCAGTGGCAGACATGGACAGACAGCTCTGGTACAATTTAAATCTGGCACCTGTCACGAGCAAGTTGGAGCTTGCATACAGGCAGCCAATAAGGAGCCACCTCTGATGATTGGCTGCTGGTCTGCAAGCTCTGATTGCCTCGTGACCGGTGGTGCTGTCTCTCCATGTCTGCCTGCCAGTGCGTCAGCTGTAATCAGCTGGCAGGCCGGCACCAAATCACCACTGCTGCCACCCGGCTCCCCTCGGCGACCCTGACTGGACCACCCTGCCTTGTGTGCGTGACTGGGTGCAGGGGGAGCAGCGGGCCACAGAGGCAGCTCGTGCACCATAGCAGCCACATCCCATGCACCCACAGTTACGCCACTGTTTCCATGCATGTTAGCAAAGAGTGGGGTCCTTTTCAGGATCAATGGAATAGGGTTACAGGCGAGGACAATGTAAGCAAATAAAAGCTGCAGGTGTACTTCAGGATCCAGTTTTCAACCCGGGCAGCGCCGGGTATCCCAGTTAGTAAACAATAATCTATGTTCAATGGAAGTACAGTAATTGTATGCTTGATGCACAAAGTTTAATTAATAATTATGTGGACAATATTGGGTGTTACTACTTGGAAATAATTATATTTTTCTAATGAATAAACATTTTGGGATTTGTAGCCTTTCAAACTGGGGTTGTGAAAATATTGGGAGAACAGATTCAAAGTGATATATGCTTAGGGCATGAGGATAAATCATTTTTTCAGTAGACATTTTGGACAGAGACTAACTGGCTAATATCAGGGTTTGATGTTAGCATGGTTCAATGGGTTAATCACCTTTTGTGACATTTTCAGTCAGCAAAAGAGACGTCTTGAGGATGTGCTTTCCAGAACGGAAATAATCGGATTCTTCAAACTTTGGAGATACAAAGACTTTTGGTTGAGATATCCATCTGGGAAATGAATACTGCCAAGGCTGGTGTAAAAATTACATTGAGAAATTACTACAAAAATATTCAAAGAACCTGACATACAGTACATTATCACCATCATATATCTGGGAGTTCTAATCTACTGTTTAGTTTCTACTTATAATTTATATTCACCTTCTAGAAGATAACTAGCTGAAGTACCCGGCATTGCCCGGGTTAAATTTTTAAGTTATTAAGTTTTATTATGTGATGTCATCCAAATCCATCCAGTGGAAGGCCCAGAATAGGCTCTCTGGGTCAAAGTTCTGCCTGTTGCATTCCGTTGTGAGGTGCGACCAAGACCCAAACCACTTTATTAGGCATCTCAGACCAGTTGCCACCCCTCTGTAAAATTTTCATCCAAATCCATCCAGTGGAAGGCTCAGAAAAGGCTCCCCTGTTCTGCCCAGCGTACACCAATGGGAGGGTCGACCATGACCCTAACCACCCTACAACCAGGCCAGGATCCAACTGGACCACCTCACGTTGGTTTCATTTCAATCAGTGCAGGGGTGTCCGAATGCATAACCAGACAGACAAACAGACCAATACATTTTATTTCTAAGATTTTTTGCGTTGTCGCTATGTGGTCTGATAGCTTACTTTTTTTATACTAAATAATACCTATGTAAGATTTGGCAGCTTTACCTTGGGCGCTGTGGAAGATATTCATGAACAAACAAGCAAACTTATTTTATATATAGAGATAGATAGATAGTTTGCTATAGGCAACACCTTCACTTCTATAAACCCGCACTTTAGTAAATATACCCCTAAGAAACAATCTAAGGGGAACCTTGGCAAGACCAGGTCGTAGTTGAATACAATTTATTTTTATGATAGAGCAAAAAATATATACAAAAATATATACAATTCCCTTGTGGAGTAAATTATAGTTGCTAGTGCTAGTTGCATCTTTTTTCTTGTAGCCTGCATTATCATAAATATTGGTTCAGCTCACAAAATGGCTGACTCCACTAGGTACTGGCTAATGGTGTAGTAGTTTAATGTTATATGGGGGACATGCAGCAAAGATGATAAACTACAAATAGAAAAAATTAAATGAAATTCAGATGAATAAACGTTTTCTAATTCTAAAGATTCACAATATTTGTACTTACTAGACCTGCTGTTTCTTAATGGAGCGTACACACGGTCAGATTTGTCAGACTTGTCAGATTTGTCAGATGAACGATTGAACGATTAAACGATCTGAACGATTTGACCAAAGTTTTGAACGATTTGAACGATTTGAACGATTTTTGACTGCATTAAAATGAATGGAATCGTCCAAGTCTGACTGCAAACCCATCAGATGTCAGATATCATTATCTGACAAACGGGAACGCGCATCGTTGATCGTCCATCGTTCAGGCATGTCAGATATGAACGATTTTCCTTCAGATATGAACGACTGAACGATTTTTAAATCGTTATCGTCCATATCTGAAGAAAAAATCTGATCGTGTGTATGCACCATTATGGTGCATACACACGATCAGATTTTTCCTTCAGATATGAACGATAACGATTTAAAAATCGTTCAGTCGTTCATATCTGAAGGAAAATCGTTCATATCTGACATGCCTGAACGATGGACGATCAACGATGCGCGTTCCCGATGGTCAGATAACGATTTCTGACATCTGATGGGTTTGCAGTCAGACTTGGACGATTCCATTCATTTTAATGCAGTCAAAAATCGTTCAATCGTTCAAATCGTTCAAAACTTTGTTAAAATCGTTAAAATCGTTCAGATCGTTTAATCGTTCAATCGTTCATCTGACAAATCTGACAAGTCTGACAAATCTGACCGTGTGTACGCTCCATTACCTAGGAAATACAAATTTAAGTGGCAGTTGGTATGTGTGTTTAGTTCAGCAGGCTCTCTTTATTAGGTCATCGCATTTTGTGCAAAACACATGGGCACAGTCATAACATTTAAAAATGTAGCATCTGATTTCCAAGTTAGTGACCTCCACACTGCTACACACTTTCATAGGGGAAAAGTTTTCCTGGAAAGAAAAAAAACAACATTCATGTAATTTTCATGGAAATAGTAGGAAGGGCTGTTTGGAATATCTTGGAGTAACAGTCTCTTGAGTAAAAAAAAATAAAAAATAAATAGATGAGCACAGTCGAAGATGATATTGTAAAAGGGTATATTTACTAAAGTACAGGTTTTTAGAAGTGGAGATGTTGCCCATAGCAACCAATCAGATTCTAGCTATTATAGTCCAGAAGGTGCTAGATAAATGTTAAGAAGATTCTGTTTGGTTGCTATTGTAAATATACTCCTAAGTGTGTTAAGATTTAATAAAGTTTCTCTGGGTAGCAAAATCAATTTAAACATGAATTCCCTTTCGGCAGTTTTTAAAAAAAAACAAAAAACAATCATTGAATCGCTGTGTACGCATGAATATACACACATTGTAAGATACCAATACCCAGCACAGAACAGAAGACTCAAAAATGTATCAAAACAATCAGGGCTGATGTTTAGCTGTACAGCTGCTTAGTCATGAGTAGCACAAAAAACTTCAATATTAAGAATTTGCAATATTTCAAATGACATGTTCTGTTTTCATTATGTGTCGTTGTTTCAGCCATCCATTATCAAGTTTCAGCAATCAGTGAGTTCTGTGTCTCTCCCTACTTGCAGCCTCATTACAGGCTCGTGTCAGGTGTATTCCTGGTTCTGTTATCACAGACTCATTTGTGTCTACAATTGCTACAGTCTCTATACATCCAGTGCCAGTACTGTCAGGGCCATAACGAGGGGTGTGCACCTGGTGCCACTGTCCGGGGAGCTAGTTTGAGTGTTGGCATGGTCGCTGCCCACACTGCACCCTTTCCAGCTTGTGTATTTAGGAGAAAGTCTTCCCCCATAGTTAGTGGATCCCAAAGTTAGGCTGTGGAGCTGTCAGAGAGCCGGCTATTGTTGCAGAGGGACACAGTGAGTAACCATTGCCAGAACTGACACAAAGTTACAGCTCAGGAGTGAGCTCCACCCTCTGGTTGCCGCTGGCACCGGGGGGAAGTCAGAAGGTGCCGGGCGCCCGCTGGTAACACACTCAGCGGGCGCCCGGCAAATTGATGGTTGAAGGGGTGCGACCGCACCCCCTGCACCCTCCGTAGTTACGCCACTGGAGGTGGAGCACCGATCAGCGGCGCACCTTCTCCATGCAGCTGCTCCTCAGCAGTGCCCGCAACTGCTGGGTGACAATGGAGCCAGGTGCCCCCTTCAGGGCTGGCGCCCAGCGGCAAATGACTCCATTGTCTCCGGGAGTTCCGCCGCTGACTCATAGCGTGCGATGAGGTTAGCAATTTCTGAGTAAGGTCAGAGCATGTACAAGTGTACGTGAGCCTGCAATGGTACTCAATTGTACCGATGGTTTTGCAGTCATGCTAACATTACGGATATGTGTAAGGTGAGGTGGGCGTCCTTGTGCTGTGACGGCATAGCGATCACAATGGGTTAGCATACTATCGCAGTTGAACTGTGTGCTAATCGCTATTGCAATCACAGTTGCGATCCTTAGTGAATCAGGCCCTTTGCCTGTACAGGCTTGTCTCATATGGCACAGGGTATGCTGGCTATGAATGATGTAACTTTGTGTCAGTTCTGGCAGTGGTTACTCACTGTGGCCCTCATTCAGAGGCGGTCGCAACAAGCGATCGCTCTCTCTGAATGAGGGCGGCCGCTTCGTTTTTTTAGTGCGGCATCCTGGTCACTAGCTAAGCTGTGGGTTCTTATTGGTTCTTGCTTCTGGTCAATCTGGTCATTGGTCAGTTCATACGGTGTCATCAGGGGTATGGCTCAATCTTCCAACAGTCACATTGTGTAGCTTCCCGCCAAAGAACTGGTTAATACTGGCTACAACACTGAATACAAGTAAAAACATTCTATTCAATAACTCCTTATCATCCATTACTAGCGGACGCATGATGCGATTTCTTTACCGATAGAAACGGAAGTCTGCAAATAAACAGGGATTTAGTATGATACCAAACATGACATGTCCACTATATTCTGAACCTTAGATCTCATTTAAGTACATCTTACACCATAATTATTAGCTAACAAATACCTTTTTATAACTCTGATTATTAACTATGTGTGGGAACCACTTTCTATATATGCGTTCGCATATGTGCATCTGTGTATTGAAATAGCAAATGTGTGTCTATGTGTATGTACGTGTATATATACAGATGAGCATCCATGTATAAGTATGTGAATACACATATGAGCATCTGTGTATTTATATATATATATACATGTGTGCATTATGTGCATCAGAGGATGTGTGCTGTGAATACGCATTTTAGCGCATCAGATTGCACCGACGCAAAGTAGCATCCTGGTTACACATCATCAGGCTATAGACGACTATATAGACAGATAATAATTGTAGAGTGATCGTATCCAATTATTTGACTTTGACAGTCCACCCTTTGATAGCAAACATAAAACTATCACATTCTATTATTAACCTACTTAGTCATGCATAATAAATTATTATTCAATGTTCTAAATGGTATGACACAATTCGGTCATTGAGCCGTCAATAATGCCCTTCAAGAAAGGGTAAAACAACCCTTATATGCACTCAGCGGATCTATAGGGGACCATTGGTAGGATGTGGGACCTCATCGAATCTATAAAGGAAGTTTGGGGGAATTGAGACTACATTATCTATGATGTTTAACAGAACATTTACAATGTATTTTTATTATACATGACCAAGCCTATTCACATGTTATTATCTGATGGTACATTCAATTTCATGATTGTAATGCAGTTCTTCATCAACCTATCAAATATCTACCACCACCACTTACCACCATTAGGATTTAATTTTCATGGTTTACCTTGGTGGTACATTTTCCACACTTCAATACAGTAGGAACACATTTGACACATAAACCAATTACTAAAATGACAACAAGTATAAGAATAAGGCACTTACCTATACTAGCAATAATTTCCTGGGCCCACTGCCCTAGACCGGAGAACCATTTTACAGAGTTTAACCATAAGAACCATTTCTCTACCTTTACCTCAGTCTCATACAAGGAAGTATTATGGTCCTTCTGAAATTCCCACTTCAGTTGTAGGATTTCATCCATTTTCCAGTCAATCACCTCTTTGGGGTTATTAGTATTATTGGTGATGTACCTGCAACACTTGACACTAAATTGGGTAGCCAAAGTCACACAATATCCACCAATAATAGCTGTCAGGTAGTTTAACACTAGCCTATGTTGTACCAATTCCTTTTCATAAGCCTAAAGCTCCTTACCTGTATACCTGAAAGTGTCATCATACATCTCGGTGATGTTGTCTATTAATTTAGCCAGGTCTTGGATGTATCTAAAATTTTAAGTTTCCCGAGTGATCCTGGTGGGATGTAATGCTACCAAAATTTGGAAGACAGTTGTTTCACTAATCAACTGCGTGGCTATATGTTCTTCACCAGGGATCATATTTCTTTAGTCACAATGTTCATACTGCATGTGTATGTATGGGGGTGGTGCGGTTTTATGGATACCAATCATTTCATCACCTCTGGGACCAATTTACCTATAAAACATAAACCCTTGGAACTCGGAGATAACCAAGAATAAGCCCTTCTTCCACAAACATAGTATACATTATCTGGAAGGACATATGGTACATTACGATCTTGCACAATATCACATAAAGTTTTAACAAAACTACCTATGCATCATCTGCTCAAGACACATTTCAGCCTGAATAACATTTTTACAATAACCCATAGGAACTTTTCCAGTAGATACCACATTCGGGGCCTGATTCAGAGACGGACGCTCTGAAAGAGCGCTCGCTCTGAATCAGGGCATTTTTTTTTCTGTAGCGGCCTCCTGGCTGCTCACATATCTGTGGGACCACCCACAGCTATAGCGAGTGGCCAGGTTGATAGTCACGATGGTCAAGACCATCACGACCATCAGGCTTGCGACGAGACCCTTGTGGTAGGGTCTCATTGCCGCAAGCCCCAGAGAGCTTCTGGCTCTAATAGAGCCGGAAGCTCTCCAACTGACATCACTGGTGATGTCAGTGGGGCTGCCCACAAACGGCAGGCGTTCGCTTGGGAACACCTCTATTTGTGAAGCCACCCCCCGGCCATGCCTACCAAATGGGGTGAGCTGTCAATCACCATCGACAGCTTGCCCCCTTTGGTGCGAGACCCGGAGCAATGGAGCACCCATTGCTAGCCGGCTCCATCGTGCACATGCCCAGTGGGCAAATATCGACCCAGTTGTGAATGCTCAGCGCTTGCGACCAGGCCTGAATCAGGCCCTCGATTTGTTCCTATGACCTCGTCTCTGGTGTTCTTCACTACTGGTGTGGCGAGCCATTGTCTGATCCAATAAGTTTGCTTCCCAATTCTCCAGTCTCTCTATGTATGAAATGTTCAGACACAGCAAAGACCGATCTATTGAGTATTGGCGCAGCTTTAAACAAGGGGGCCTCGTGAGGTTATACTTCCCATTTATGGACCTCCCTCCCCGTAGTTCAAGGACCTCAGAGAAATTTAATGGGAATGGTACTAATCCTACATTATGTTGTCCCTGAGGCACGTGAGTGCACACTCAACATTCAGTCTGGTTTAAGACCTTACCCACTAAGGAATGGTAATCCTCTAAAGGATGCTCACTCAAATAAAGATTACTCTTGGACTGGCATCGTTGGATGCATTTCTCATCAACTAGGGATCCACAGTACTCACAGATACAATATTCCCCAGACAATAACCCCTCACACTTTCTCTGAGTTCCATGGCTAACAGATCTCTTAACAATCCCTGAACTGAATTTGACCATAGGTTTCCCTGATCGTTCCATTGCTCTCTCCTCTGACTCCACTCTATCGACATCACTATCGACCTCCCTCTCCGTCATCTGTCCTCCGTCACAGAAATAGGAAAACCTGAAACAAATGAGAATGAAAAGAACCCTGGAACAGGAAAAAGAATCAGAAACAGATCGCCACTCCATTGCTGTTTTCACTGCAGTCTCTAGTTCTCCTGGAACAGGCTCGCAATCGACAGGTCCACGTTGTCTGTCTCGACTTCGCCTTGTACCTCCTTCGGGTGGTTGACCTTTCTGCAGTGAGTGGAATGGACCCAGGTATCCCTTTCTGCTACCTTCAACGATGTGGTACTTGTCATTAACACCTGGTAAGGACCTTCCCACCGGTCTGTCAAACAACCTGTGTGTAAGAAATTTTGGATCACAACATATTCTCTAGGTTCAACATCATAACAGTTTGTTTCTGGCATATCAGTTAACAACATTTTCAGTTTCTGTTGCTGTTGTCTCAGCTGTCTACTAATTTTTATAAGATATTGCACATTATTACTCTTCAAATCATTATTACTCTTCATTATTACTCTTCAAATCATCCTGTGGACTTATAATCAAATGAGGTTGCCTCCCAAACAGTATCTCAAAGGGGGACAGATTAGGAGGAGGTCTGGGAATGGTTCTGATGCTATGGAGGACTAGTGGTAAGACTTCTGGCCATCCTAATCCAGTTCCAGCCATGATGTTACTCAGTTTATTCTTAATAGTACCTTTCACTTTCCCCACCTTCACACTGGTTTGCGGTCGGTAGGTGGTGTGAAATCTACTATTGATTCCCATAAGCTAACACATGTTCTGGAAAACATCACCAGTGAAATGAGTACCCCTATCACTTCTATGATTCTAGGGATACTGTATCTGCTTACAAACTCCTGAACAATCTTCTTAGCAGTAAAAACAGCAGTATCCAGTGGCAGCTGGATATGCCTCTACCCAATTAGAAAATACATAAGTACAAACTAATAAATACTTGAGATTCCTGCAAGGTGGTAATTGAATGAAGTCAATTTGTATTACCTGAAAAGGACCATCTGTTGGAGGAATATGGGATGGCTCGGTTGGTATTGTCTTCCCGACATTTTTCCTCAAACAAGTCAGACAGGACATTGCTCTCTTTCCAGCTTGAGAAGGAAAGCCTGGTGCACACCAATATGCTCTGACCAACTTGCACATACCTTCTTTTCCCAGATGAGTCAGACCGTGTGCTGCCTCAGCCAAGCTTGGGTAGTATTCCTTGGGAGCAACAGGCCTACTTTGTCCATCTCTCCAGAGTCCAGAGGACTCCTGACCACATCCCTTCGATCTCCAGACCGCCAATTCCTGTAGGGAACACAAATCTTGCATTTCAATTAATTTCTGTGTGTCTATTGTCTGGAAGACCATCACTTTGTTAGTTGGTATATTTATGTGCAACCCTGCTGCCCATTTGGCAGCTTCATCTGCTCTGTTATTGCCCATCGACTCTGGGTCTTCTTCGAATGTGTGGGCTTTGCATTTGATGACAGCTACAGCTTTTGGTAACTGAATTGCTGTCAGAAATCCTTTTATGTGTTGTGAATGTGCTACTGGTGTGCCTGCTGCTGTCATAAAGTTCCTAAGTTGCCAAAGAGCCCTAAAATCATGTACTACCCTGAAGGCGTGCCTAGAGTCAGTGTATATGTTAGCTGAGTTACCTTCTGCCAACTCATACTGCCAACGCTCTCCTTAATGCCACCAGTTTAGCCACCTGAGCTGAGTGAGGTGGACCAAGTGGTTCAGTTCGACAACATCCTCGTCATTTACAACAGCATAACCTGTGCATAATTCTCCTGTGTCTGTCAGTCTATGACAACTCCCATCCGTGTAAAACATCAAATCTACATCTTCTAATGGTGTGTCACGTATGTCTGGTCTTGCAGTAAAGGTCTGATTCAAATATTCCATACAATGATGTGTATCAGCATACCTGCAAAACTCACCTCCAACCAGAAACTCACCTTCCTCCACCCTTTGTGCATCTTGAAGCACATATGGTAAGTACGTTGCTGGATTTAACGTATTGCACCGTTTAATGGTAATATTTGCAGGTGCCATCAGAGCTAGTTCCCATTTTATGAACCTTGCTGAAGAGACATGCCTGGTTTGGGCAGAATTTAACAAAGCAGATACTGCATGCGGTGTATAGACAGTTGTATCATGCCCTGCTTAGCAATACATCACTTGATTCTAAGCTTCACAGCGGTGTTACCTATATAACTCCATTATGTTACTGTTCTTGAATAACCAGGAGCCACAATTTCTTTAATAATAGAGCCTGCTGTTCAGTGTGACTTCAGACCTGTAAAAATACTCTTTTTGGAAAGAAAACTATTACATATCTTGTGCAAATATAAAAAAAAATGAACACAAGCAAGTTTTTTGTCAGTACTACTGGGAGAATACATTGTTGGATTGCCTCTCTATTGAGACATCACCTTATACCCAAGTTAACATTCAATCTATTGTAACCTAGAATCCTGATTCTGATCAATACTTGATTATAGTGAACCTCTTGTAAACAACAAAATGGATCTATTGTCTAAACTTCTAAGTAGATCAAAGAATAACCTGTTCTTATTAACATAGCCTAATCTCAATATTTACTATAAACAAGGACACCTGATCTTCCCAGAATGCACAATGATGGAAGCTGCATACACTTTAACACATACATAGTGGTGTGTTCATCGTCTTCTACAAAAAAAAAAAAAAAATTTTCTTAAACACTATAAGTTACTTGTTACAAATTTTTTTTTTTTTAATTTTTTGGTATCGGCTGTACTTCCACCTGTGGCCGCATATGGCGGCCGAGGTGAGCATGCGCTATCTTCTTTATGCGCGGTAACGCTACCTTGCAGCATGGGTATGCTACCTGGTGGCATGTTGCTTTGCGGCATGAGTATGCTGCTTTGTGGCATGCTACTTTGCCACGTGTGTATGCCATTTTGCGGTACGTTCCCCTCGTGCAGCCACAACTTTAAACAATTATTATATTTTACTCTTTTCTTCAAAGATTTGACTAAACATATGTTGTCTCTAACATTACTTAGTACCTCTGAATTGAAACTGCCAACTTTGGGAAAGGGTTTCATACATCCTTTGGTCATCTTGACCCATATATCGCAGTACGATGTTGCGTATTCACCATATTTCACATTCATTATATACCTTGCCGACCCAGCCGGCCCATTCATAAGCAGCACCTCATCGACCATCCCTAGCGAATGCTTAGCACCCATCTGGGACAACACTTTGGCTTCTTTCAATAGAGATTTCGACCGGTGGACGAATTAAACAAGCTGCGTCCACTCACTTCCACCCATTGTGCACAGCCGACCGCTAAGTGTTTTTTTGTTAGCTTACACAACGAGGAAACAGAAAATAGCCTATGCAATTATTCTACTTTCTGGACAAATTATACCAAGCTTTGTCCGACCGCTTCCTACTTTGAGTTACTCTCCACTGGCAGAATACTTACCAGTGATTTCCTCCACCACAACCAATTCACAATCACGGTTCACACAACCATGCGGTTCGATCGCATTGCCCAGAGACACTAACCTATCAATGGACTTTGTGATTACAATTGGAAGTCGACTGAGAAACAACCTCCAGTTTCTCGCCCAGTTCTACCTGCTATGTATACTGGTATGGCTGTCCTAATCCACCTCTTGGACGCCTTGCCAGCCCTGTCTATTTCAACAGTTCAAAAACCTTCTCCATTTTTCTTTTTCCTTTTCACATTGCAAGCATACGTTCACATTCATATACCTTTGTTTTCTGGCCAGAAAAATGCTTTACCTCGTGACAATACCTATTCAGAGGTTTTAACAAGTGATACAAGACTATCTATCTAAACGATTGTTTAAACATGTGGCAGCAATACAGGAAAGACGCATACGCTATTTGCGAATCACCTATTGCAGCACAAAAGTGGCAATAAAAGAAACAGACTTTTCTCTCTTCTCCCTGGATTCTAATCAGCGCTCCTTAGATCACACAAAAACGGATACTCGGTTTCACAACATAAAGTGCTACAGAGGCTTTAAACAGATTATGTTCTTACCCGTTACGATATGCATGATCTCTGGTAACGTGATATCAGTCACGAGCCCCCATCATTTAATTGATTCCTATCAGTCACTATTTAGCGCTGCAAGTCGCTTAAGATAGAATTGCTTTCCAGTCCAATCGTGTGGTTCCAAAGCACAAACAGTTATTTATGTAAAAGGGATAACACGATGTAAGATTTAACAATTAGAGTGAAAAGCAATGAAAATAGTACAGCCTGATACATCCGCGTGCACACTGGTCCCAGTATACAGTCACCAATCCAGACGTCTGCAGTCGCAAGAAGATGTGTGTACACTGAGCTCAGGACACAGCCTATATACCTTACAGTTTTCTGAGTTAACAAAGGGACAAATTGACAGGTTCTCATTGGTTCTTGCTTCTGGTCAATCTGGTTATTGGTCAGTTCATACGGTGTCATCAGGGGCATGGCTCAATCTTCCAACAGTCACATTGTGTAGCTTCCCGCCGAAGAACTGGTTAATACTGGCTACAACACTCAATACAAGTTATAACATTCTATTCAATAACTCCCTATCATCCATAACTAGCGGACGCATGATGCGATTTATTTGCCGATAGAAACGGATCTCTGCAAATAAACAGGGATTTAGTATGATACCAAACATGACATGTCCACTATATTCTGAACCTTAGATCTCATTTAAGTACATCTTACACCATAATTATTAGCTAACAAATACCTTTAACAACTCTGATTATTAACTATGTGTAGGAACCATTTTATATGTATGCGTTCGCATATGTGCGTCTGTGTAGTGAAATAGCAAATGTGTGTCTATGTGTATGTACGTGTATATATACAGATGAGCGTCCACGTGTAAGTATGTGAACACGCATATGAGCGTCTGTGTATATATATATATATATATATATATATATACACATGTGTGCATTTTTTTTTTTATTATTATTTATTTATTATTTATATAGCGCACACATATTCCGCTGTGCTTAACAGAGAAAATTTGTCCATTTCATCAGTCCCTGCCCCAGTGGAGCTTACACTTTATATTCCCTATCACATGCTCACAAACACATACATACTAGGGTTAATTTGTGTAAGGAGCCACTTAGCCTACCAGTATATTTTTGGAGTGTGGGAGGAAACCGGAGTACCCGGAGGAAACCCACACAAGCACAGGAAGAATATACAAACTCCACACAGTTAGGGCTGTGGTGGGGGGGATGAGAGGTGCATCAGAGTATGTGTGTTGTGAATACGCATTTTAGCGCATCGGATTGCACCGTCGCAAAGTAGCGTCCTGGTTACACGTCATCAGGCTATAGACGAATATATCGTCAGATAATAATTGTAGAGCGATCATATCTAATTATTTGACTTTGACACTTTTAACCTCATTCCCCATGTTTCTCTGCATCATCTCCCCCATGTTATAAGTGGAAGACACCAAAATCAATGCAACTCACAAAGCAGCCTAGAGTAGGGTATCCAGGGTGTTCACCAGGTCACCCCCCTAGATAAATGCATATTTGATTTAGAATGGACTTCTATGGGTCTTACATTGTCTGACTCACAGGGTAAAGTGTCAGGAAAAGGATATCATCTCGCCTACGTCTCACAGCCCAGTACCTCAATGTCTCTTTCACATATCCCCCCATGTCTCTCAGACCCATTTCCCCTCCAACACATCCCTTCAGTCTCACCAGCAATACCCACCCTGTCTCTACAGCCTAATGTCTGCAGCACTATCTCCCCCTGGGTCTCTGCATCTCCAGCCTCTTCCGTCCACATGTCTCTGCATCTCCAGCCTCTTCCGTCCACGTGTCTCTGCATCTCCAGCCTCTTTCGCTCACGTGTCCTTGCATCTCCAGCCTCTTTTGCCCACATTTCTGCATCTCCAGCCTCTTCTGCCCACGTTTCTTGACATCTCCAGCCTCTTCCGCCCACATGTCTATGCATCTCCAGCCTCATCCGCTCACATGTCCCTGCATTGCCAGCCTCTTCCGCCCACATGTCTGTGCATCTCCAGCCTCTTCAGCCCATGACCCCTGCATCTCCAGCCTCTTACGCCCACGTGTCTCTGCATCTCCAGCCTCTTCCGTCCACATGTCTGTGCATCTCCAGCCTCTTCAGCCCACGTTTCTCTGCATCTCCACCTTCTTCTGCCCACGTGTCTCTGCATCTCCAGCCTTTTCTGCCCACATGTCTGTGCATCTCCAGCCTCTTCCGCCCATGTGTCTCTGCATCCCCAGCCTCTTCTGCCCACATGTCTGTGCATCTCCAGCCTCTTCCACCCACGTGTCTCTGCCTCTCCAGCCTCTTCCGCCAATGTTTTTCTGCATCTCCAGCCTCTTCCGCCCATGTTTTTCTGCATCTCCAGCCTCTTCTGCCCACATGTCTGTGCATCTCCAGCCTCTTCAGCCCACATGTCCCTGCATCTCCAGCCTCTTGCGCTCACGTTTCTCTGACTCTTCAGCCTCTTCTGCCCACATTTCTTTGCATCTCCAGCCTCTTCTGCCCACGTTTCTCTGCATCTCCAGCCTCTTCCACCCACGTGTCCCTGCATCTCCAGCCTCTTCCGCCCACGTCTGTGCATCTCCCATCTCTTCAGCCCACGTGTCCCTGCATCTCCAGTACCCCCCAAAGTCTCTCCAGACCCACTTCCTGTGACTCTCCAGCCCACACTTACCTTCTGCTGTCTGCTCCTTTTCATGACTCCTCTGACATCCAGAGCACGACTTCATGACATCATGCACACTATGCTGGCAAGAAGAAATAAATCTCGGGGCTTGGTAGAAGAGTTCCCCTTTTACCCGCCTGTCACCGGGTTGAAGAGATTCTTCGGTATTATGAACCATGCCCCTGTGCTACCCCTGCTGATTATGGCTAAGCACACTGAGGAATGTGTGCTCTGAATCAAGAACTTGTCATCATTCAGCAAGAAATGCAAACATTGTATAAATGAATAACTGGATAGCTGAACATAACAGTGCGCACAGATGAAAGGGGCCCATCACACTCTAATGATGAAAAAAGACTCTAACTGAATCCTAACAAGTGAGAGTTGTGGAGTGTAAATTAGAGAAATATTATCTGTCCATAAAACATAAGGAATGTGAACAATGTGTTACAAAATAGTTATAACTGAGACGCTTTCAGGGAAAAATAAAACACTTTTGCTTGTTGCAGACTCACGCTGAGCGAGTTAAAAACACGAGATGCTGAAATGAAACTGCGGAAGGAGAATTAGTAAATTTTGCCAACTCACTGGGTAATGAAATGGATACTTTGAAAAGCACTAGACAGTGCAAATATGTATAAGTAGAATAGTCTCAAATTGTTAATCATAGTAATAACAACATTGTATTATTTATTAATCTTCAGAAAATATATTAGAAACAAATGTTTAGAGAGTGTATTAAAACAGCATCAGAGTAGAACAAAGATACTTCCAGTAGAAAAGTAATATAGTAGGTAGAAAGGGAGGGGGACAATATGTATTATATTATATCCTTTAGAATGTAAGCTCTCATGAGCAGGGACCTCTTCCCTCATGTGCTTCTCTTTACATTTTCTTCGACTCTTTACTCCCAATTAGGACACCTAACATGTGACTGACAACTCCCGGCAGCTTATTGTGAGTGTTTAATCGCTATTGCAGCAATGTATATAAATCATGTCCTTGTCCTGCACTGTAATGTACTGTAAGTTACTTGTTTCTTGTTCACTTATTAGTTCTATGTACTGTATGCGGAACACTTGTGGCGCCATATAAATAAATAATAATAATAATAATAATATTGCCCTTAGTTGATTTCACTGCTGTGAGGAACAGCTGCAATGTCCATATATGTTGCTTTGCTGCAGGTGCTCCATATTATTATTATTATTACCAGTTATTTATATAGTGCACACATATTCCGCAGAGCTTTACAGAGAATATTTGGCCATTCAAATCAGTCCCTGCCCCAGTGGAGCTTACACTCTGTATTCCCTATCACATGCGCACACACATACACACTAGGGTTAATTTTTTGTTGGGAGCCAATTAACCTACCAGTATATTTTTGGAGTGTGGGAGGAAACCGGAGCACCCGGAGGAAACCCACGCAAGCACAGGGAGGATATACAAACTCCGCACAGGTAGGGCCATGGTGGAATCGAACCCATGACCTCAGTGCTGTGAGGCAGTAATGCTAACCATTACACCGTCTGTGCTGCTATAATTATTATTATTATTCAAATAATAATTTATTTATATGGCACCACAAGTGTTCCGCAGCGCCTTACATAGTACATAAATAAATAGGTCACCTGTAACTTACAGTACAATACAATACAATACAATGCAGGACAGGACATGAATAATATACATTGCTACATTAGCAACCATAACACCTACATAAGCAGCAGAGCATAAGCAACCAAGTGTTAGGTGCCCTAGTGGGGAGTAAGAATTAGATGAAAGTACAGTAGGGAGAATCACAAGAGGGTAGAGGGCCCTGCTCGTAAGAGCTTACATTCTAAAGGGGAGGGGCAGACAAACAGGTGTGATACAGATGGGGTAGACGGGGAGGAAGGAAAATGTAGCAATAAGATAGGATGAGAGCGGGAAGGCTTTAATGAAGTATTGGGTCTTGAGGACCCTTTGAATGATTGCGGGGCTTGTAGGAGAGGGGAAGCAGATGTAGAGCGTTTGGAGAGGAAGATGAGCCGAGCAGCAGCATTGAGACTGGATGGATAGAAATTGAATACCACCTGCGCTTACTTTTGAAGTAGTAGTATGAGCAGCGGGCACTAGGAGTAATCCCCACACCTCAATTGAGCATAATTAAAAACAATAGTTGTGTCTGCACTTGAAAGATGATTAGGCGGTTGTGAGATAAATGAGTAGAGATAACTAGGTGTAAATGGTAAGTATTTTATTTATTTATAAGTTTCAGAGTTACAGTGCTCCTTGGAGCTCATTCAGAGCCGCTCGCAAGTGCTGTGCGCTCACAAGCGGCTTGATGTTTGCGCACTGCGCATGCGCCACGTCCGGCGTGCGTGAGCCCTTCTGAGCGACTGAAGTTCAGTTGCTACGGGGCTCGCAACAAGACAGGGCGGCTGTCAATGGTGATTGACAGCTCGCCCCATTTTGTGGGCGGGTAGGGGGGTTGGCTGGACAAATGCAGGCATTCCCTTAGGAAGGCCTGGCATTTGTTGGGGGGGCAAACTGACATCACTACACCAGGGTCTTGTTGCAAGGCCGATGGTCGCAATTATCGCAATGGTCTCCTGGCCACTCGCTCAAGCTTGTGAGAGGCCGGAAAAGAAAAAAAAAACACCCACAGACCCAGCTAGCGGTCAACGGCTGCGAGCGGGTCTGAATCAGGGCCCTTGTCTGCTAAACACTTATTATGCAGAGTGGGTATGGGAGAAAGGTATGGGGAAAGGGGATAGTGATGGATACCGGAATGAATCCGGAGGTCTCTAGTGCCAAAATGGTTGGGACTATAACTTGTTGTTAGAGGGGGTTGTGTGCGTATAGCACAATGGATATGATCATAGAGGGTGGTGATTGTCACATGGAGCATCCAAATAGATGGTGAAAAGAATAAATGCAAACTCAATTTAAAAGAAAAAATGGTAGAAAAAAATCTAGGTAATGGCGCTCTGGAGGGGTGGCGTCCCGTGCCCACTGGTCCATCAGCTTACCCTATGTCCTGTGAAACACCACAATCCTCCACTGTCCTTGATTGTAATCGACCCGCTGCCTGCTGCTTGAGTGTGTGCTGAGTTACACACTTGCTGTGGTTCCTTCCTGCTCACCGGCCACGGGGACGTCTGACGGAGCCCACACTTCCTTGCGTTCACGTGGTCCCGGCTGACTGATGACGCAGCCGGCCTCTCGACGCACCAGCCGGTGGGGAGACTTGGGAAATGTAGTTCTATTATGCAGCTCCGGGTGTGCACATATGCAATGTGCCGGATGGAGTCAGTGGGTTAATTGGTAGATTCACTGGCAGTAAATCAATAAAGATGATGGTGTGTGTAAGACTGTCTCTGTCCAATGCGTAGCGGCTGGTTAGCCTTCTTCAGGGACTTGATGTAAGTGAGTTGGTAGTTCCTTTATAAGGGGAGTGCTCATGACGTGAGACATGATGATTGACAGTTGTCATGGCTACAAATCATGGTAAAGTGAACAAAGGTGGGTAATTGGTTGCTCTGCATCACATGGGCATTGCATGTGATTCTTTATGTATATGTCTAATTACTCTACAGTTGGAAACTTGCAGTAAATTCTGTGGATAGCGGAATGTTGCACATAAAGGAATTATGAACTCATTCATGCTTGAGCTTATTTATGCCTTGTCACTTGCATGAATACTAATGCAGTGAATTAGAGTAAATAAAGTTACCTGACCAAAGGGTGCATACAGAAGTCCTAATGTATAGCCTAGTCTGTTGCACAAATAATTTCCTTATACTGATAAGTCTGTAGCGATTATTGATATAGACTGCATATGATGTGTGGTGGTGAATCAGGCCTTTCTCATCAATATTGCATTGTTCAGTGATGTGACTTACTAATTCATCTGGATCGCCTGACTAAAATCAATGTGGTGAACATACTTAGATAGAATGCTTGCATGAACCTGTAGTTTGTTAAGACTGCGTATTGCATGTTAATATTTGTAAAGGGGACACATTAGATAAATTGTGGATAATGATCAACATTGAGGACAGACTGGAGAGGAGAGAGATGGGAGTTGGGGAGGCCAGATATGAGGAGGTTACAGTAGTCCAATCTGGAGATGACCAGTGAGTGTATGAGGGTTTTAGTAGCATCTTGGGTGAGATAGGGTTTGATCTTAGAAATATTTTTGAGATGGAAACTACAGGACTGCGAGAAGTTCTTGATATGTAGTTTGAAGAAGAGGGATGAGTCCAGGATAACTCCAAGACAGCGCACTTTGGGGCTAGATGAGATAGTTGTGCCATCAATTGATAAAGAAATAGTAGGAAGTGAAGTTATGTGGGAGGGAGGGAAGATGACCAGCTCAGCCTTAGATATATTAAGTTTAAGAAATTGCTGAGACATCCAGAGTTATCAGAGAGACAGTTGGATATACGAGACAGTAGAGAGGGGGGGAGATCAGGGGAGGAAAGGTAGATAGGAGTTTCATCAGCATAGAGATGATAATGGAGGTCAAAAGAGCTATAGAAGGATAATAGGACAGGTGCAAGAACAGAACCTTGGGGAACACCAACTGTAAGAGGCTGAGGGGGGAAGAGGAGTCATGAGTGGAAACAGAGAAGGATCAGTCAGAGAGGTAGGAAGACAGCCAGGAGAGGGCAGTGTCATGTAAAACAAGGGAGTGAAGGATTTGCAGGGGGTGGTCCACAGTGTCAAATGAGGGCAGTTTCAGTGCCCTTTCATGAGGGCAGTTTCAGTGGAGTGGAGAGAATGGAAGCCAGACTGAAAAGAGTCAAGGAGGGGGTGGGAGGAAAAAGCAGTTGTAAACAATATGCTCAACGAGTTTGGAGGCAAAAGAGAGGAGAGAGATGGGTCAGTAGTTAGAGAGAATGTTAGGATCAAGGGTATGTTTTTTATGAATGGTGGAGACAAGGACATGCTTGAATGCAGAAGGGACAGTGCCTCATAAGAGAGAGATTAAGGAGGTGGGCAAGATGGGAGCAGACAGAAGGAGAGAGGTAGCGAAGGAGGTGGGAGGGGATAGGGTCAAGAGTAGGTAAAATGGATGGTAAGGGGTGATCCGGGAAAGGAGGAGGTGGAGAGCTGGGGGACTGGTTGGATATGATGTCCTGATGTATGGAATCAATTTAAGATGTAAAGTAGGTAGCAAAGTCAAGGGCAGAGAGCAAGGAGGGGAGACAAGGAGGGAGTTGAAGGTGGTGAAGAGATGCTGGGGATTTGAGGACTTGGAGGAGGTGAGGTTCTTGAAATATGATTGTTGAGAGGGAAAGACCAGCACTGTAGGATGAGAGCATACATTTGAAATGAAAAAAAAATTTGCCTTAGAGCTTGATCTTCTCCACTGTCATTCGGTGATTCATGAACAATTTTGCAGGTATCTGGTGCATTTGGAATGCCAGGGTTGAGGTGTAGATCTGTGAGGGTGAGTAGTGATCGCCGGAGCAACAGAGAGCCTGATTCAGACCTGATCATATGCAGTCTGTCGATGTTTGCAGTCTGCACATGTTTATGCATCACAGGGCATGTGCGCGAACAGGCCTCTGCGATCGGGAATCGACCACAGCGAGCACACAGAGCCTCCATACGGTGATTGACAGGACCTGGTGATGACAGGGAGGTGGTCAGAGAAACGCAGAAGTGCCTGGGCGTTTAAATGCCATTTCAGGGACATGCATAACTACGCACCAGCGACGGCATATGCATCCTAACGTCTAGTTACACACACACAAACATTAGCAATATCTGCGGTAGGGTCAGGTCAACGACAACTTGTGCATGTGGGTCCGATGGTTCTCGATGTTACGGATGTCCTCGCTGTCTTGCAAGAATGTAAGTGAAGGGTAGTAGGTGGCATTATGTAGTGTTGGGTGCCTACTTATTGTGCTGCAGTTACAATGCGTATGTGGTCATTAGCATATTTTCGCATCGACAGGCTGCATGTGAACGCAGCCTTGCAATCAGGTCTGAATCAGCCCAGAGTCAAGAGCAGAAGTAAGGGAGGCATTGTATAGGGAAGCAGCTTGTTCAGGGCAGGAGAGAGAGATAGGATAGAGGAGAGTGAAGACAAGATCAAGCGAATGCCCACTCACGTGGGAGGGTGAGGAGGTCCTTTGGAAGAGGCAAAATGAAAATGTGAGGGTGAGTAGTTTGGTGGCAGAGGATTCTGTGGGGATATCAATTGGAATATTGAAGTCCCCTAGGATAATAGAGGGAATGTCTGAGGAGAGAAAGTGAGGGAGCCAGGAAGCAAAGTTGTCAAGGAACTTGGAGGGAGGATGGTAAATGACAGCAACTCGGTCTACTGGTTGCAAGAGGCATATAGCATGAACTTCAAATGTAGAGATTGTACGGGATGGTTCTGAGGGCATGAATTGGTATTAGTAACCAGGGAATAGAAGGACCCCAACACCACCACCATGGTGAACCACAGGTTGGAGGGTGTGGGAGAAGGTAAAGCCCCCAGAAGAGAGAGCTGCAGGAGAAGTGGTGTCAGAGGGTGAAATCCAGGTTTTAGTAATGGCTAGGAGATTCAGGGAGTTGGAGATGAAAAGGTCATGTGTGGGGACCTGTATATTACAGACTGATCTGGCATTCCAGAGGGCACAGGATATTGGGACAGAGTTTGTGGGACAGATGTGAATGAGATTATCAGGTTGCTGTAGTGTGGAGGTGAGATTAATTTGGGGAACTGAGTGTCACGACCAGGGTTTCTCGGCATGGTGGTCGACGGGTATGAGGTCACTGTGGCGGAGGGCACCTGGCGGTGGTGCTGGTGTGTGGCAAGGGGCATTGGCTGTGCGTAGGCTCTGCGCGGGCATGCTGTCACATTGGGCTGGTGAGGCCTGGCGGTGCTTCTGTTCTGTTTGGCATGCGCGCCGCCATCTTGCCTCCGGCCATGAGATTTGCTCGCCCAATCCTGGTTTGTCACATGCTCTCTCTGGCCAGTCCCGGCACAGCACTTGGTATTTAGGGAGGTTCAGAGCCTCACTTCATTGCCAGTGCAACGTGTTTCTCAGCATTGCGGAGAGAGAGTTCCCTGTGCTCACCACCTGTTACCTGTGAAATGCTACCTGCCTGCCTGCTTCTCTGCTCCAACCCCGCTGGACTACCCTGCATCCTCCATTACCTTCCCCTTGCCTGAGTACCTGAGTCCTGCTGTTCACCCTGCACCTTGCCTCCACTGACACTCTGCTGGCTCAGTCTGCATTCTTCATTAATCAGTCACCACCTGGACAGTTCCCCTTGTCTGCCACTACCTGGACATTTTCTATTAACCAGTCACTACCTGGAAATTTTCCATCGCCTGTCACTAACTGGACTTTTTCCTATTTGCCTCACTACAGCTCCCAAGTGCACTTTAGTGCTATACCCGGACTTTCTGTTTTACCACAATCATGTCTATTAAGCCACTCATTAAAAACTCCACATTTACTTTTAAACCTGCTTCAGTGTCTGCTCCTATTACCACCCCGGGTCCACAACAAAACCAGAACCTCACACTGAGATGAATAGTGTAGTGATCATGAGGGCTCCAGTACTAGGAGGGGAACCTGTAGGAGGTGGGCAGGAAGGAAGATTAATGAGCTGTGGATGGAGGTGGGGTGAAGTGACAGGGAGAGATCTTGTAGTAAGGAGATTGTGAACTCACATTTGTTGATCCATTTTGGTCCAAATATAGTTTAGGTTGTTGAAAGAGTGTAGATAGGTTGTTTCCCTTCTGGCTTACCGTAGTTTAATGCCAGTATAACACCAAAATTAGATTTAAAATGTAAAGTGCATTTTTTAATCTGGCACTTATGATATTCATCACTCCAGCCTAATAATGACCCTTCACAGAAGACCAGCCATGTAAATCCACTGTTAGCTAACAACACCCAAAACACTCCCACTAATATGGCTAGCAATAAATTAAATTAAACAAACAAACAGGCCATACCACTAAGCTAACATCTGGGTCTATACATCTATAAGCTGACTAAAATAAATGTAAAAAAAACATCAGATAGAGATACTATACAGTGATATGCTATTTACCATTAATTATAAGTTAGATGCTGAGAGGGCTGAGCAATAGAAATGCAATGCAGTAAGATGCTGAGTGGTGTAGTCAATTACCTGCAGGTGACAGAAGAGAAAAGGATGCATCAATTCACAAGCAATAGCAGCTGTAGATATAATTAATAATGCCGGTATAATGCCAAAATTAGATTTAAAATGTAAAATGCACTTTTAAATTTGGCACTTCTGATATTCGGCACTCCAGCCAAAAGTCTCCAGCCTAATAAAGCCTTGGTTATGTCCTGGTGTGATTGAAAGGTGATTTCCTTTACTGACGTATAGAGGTAACGTAACAGCTGACGGGGAGTTGGTGCCATAACAAACGGTAGGCTGCTTGCTCTAAACTACATTTAAAGGTACAACCACAAGCTTAACTAGTTTCTGGGTCTAGTTGACACTTTGAAGCATATTGGAATCTTTCTGTGGGCTGCGTTACAGGGAGAGGCTGACTAGTAATTAATTTAATAATTAGCAGCTACTGTAGGTCACTTAGTTATGTACAGCTAAGAGACATGCATTCTAAATGTGTTAATAATACAAACCACCAATTGGGACTTATCTTTAAACATTTTATTATTCATTGGAATGTAGGATGGCTTGCTCCAAGAGCTTCTCGAAAAAAATGGAGTAAGACGAGTAGCCACGGACAGCACGAGTCTTCAATTGAACTCCTCAGATAGAAGCATTAAAAAAGGAGGTTGGTTCCGGCACTGTCTTAAATTGTAAAGTGATGATTGCTTTGGAGGGTCTTCCACTGGGTATCCCAAAAGTTTATATAAGAAAAGAAGATGGTAAAATATAGTGTACACTGTTTAAAAACAGTTGTTGAAGATAATTTGGAGGACACTGGGTCTCATTCAGACCCAGTCGCAAGCGCCGATGCACTCGCAACCGGGTCGATGGTCCCCATAGAGCATGCGCACGACGAAGCCGGCTCCGTCGTGCGCATGCGCGAGACCCGGCTAGCGATGGGCACTCTGTCACTAGGAGTCTCGTAGCAGACGGGGCGAGCTGTCGATGTTGAGTGACAGCTCGCCCCGTTTGCTGGGTGGGCCAGGGCCCTGCCTGGCCAAACGGAGACGGTCCAGATGGAACGCTTGTCGTTTGGGGGCGGCCCCACTGACATCATTGAAGTTCCCTGGGGCTTACGAGAGCCCAGACCCAACCTTAGGGTCTGGTCGTAAGCCCCAATGGTCGCGATGGTGATGACCATTGCGACCATCACCCTGGTCGGTCGCTAGAGCTGTGGGTGGTAACCCACAGCCAAGCGATTGACCAGAAGGCGGCACTTAAAAAATTAAGTGGTCGCCCTCATTCAGAGTGATCGCTTGCAGCAAGCGATCGACTCTGAATGAGGTCCACTGACTCTTTAGAGGTTTGAGTATGGCATTGGACAATCTTGTATCATTGTCCTGTAGTGGTTGCTTGAGCAACATACTGTAGATAGCTGAGCGGAGCTTGGATCTTTGATGTAAGTTCAAGGCTTAAGTGAATTTATTTTCTTAGTTTGAAATGTTGCATGAGTCTGCTAATAGAGATTCTGGGTCTTTGTCTCTAAGTCATCCATAAGTGTATTTACTTGTTTTTCATATTGGGCCCTGTTTAAATAATTTCTATACAGTACGGGAAATTTGGCCTGACTGAATGTCCTATAACCAACTTCTATGGTGATTACTTTTAAATTGAAAAAGTTTATTAGAATTCACTTCTTTCTGATATGTAGTGGTTTCTATTCTATTATTGTTCACTGAACGAGTGATAACCATAAAATTGATAGGTTTTTAAAAAAAAAAAACAACACTTTTTATTAGAGCATCACACCAAATCACAAACATCAAGCATAATGTGTCAAGTATACAGAAGAAAAATATATTACAGCCGACAGCTATTAGTATGGACCATTAAATTACAGCTATTCCAACAGTGGTGATATCAAATAAGGACAATTTATTACATACTGCCCCTAATTATTCTATATTATTTTTCCGCTGAGAGTGTCTTTCTTTTATATCATGGATTCCATTAATTAAACAGGGTTATTAGCATATGGGTAGATATATATAGGTGCTACTATTATTGAAACATTCTATTAATGAAGACAATTGTTATGATGACTTGGGGAAAGTCTCGATAAGAATGTGCTGTAGAAATGGACCCCGCTGCAAAGCACTGGAGGAGGACACCTCTGGGCTGACTTTGAGTGAGAACATGCAGAAGAAGATCATCAATAAGAAGTCTGACCATTGTTGCAATTCTATGACATAGTATCTAACTTGTCTGTAGAACAGTTGATAATCATGTTGCCTCTTGTCATGGAGGTGTTATAGAGATAGAATTATCCCAAAGAAAGAAATTATGAGGCAGCAAGCCAAACCAGAGAGAATCTGTACAACTGAGCAAAACAAAATAGCATGTCAAAAGATTCCGAAAGTATTTGCACTCTCCAAAGAGTCGGCACCACTTGACTTGGTAGCAATATGGGGAGATATATGTGGCAAAGTGACTTTCTTAACAAGTTTATTTAGCAGATCACATCTAGCAAGTCCCAAGGTGGGGTTCTAATGAGACATTGCAAACAGGACAAACAGAACGGGATGCAGTCACATTACTGGCGGCCAAGATGCCGGCTGTCGGAATCCTAACACGGGACTAAAGAAAGGAGTCAAAATCCCGACACCTATCTTTATCCAGGCGCTGAAATCCCGACATCTGCCATCCCAAATGAAGGAAATCGGGCGTTGTTAGGTGTTAGCTTCTAGGTTTAGGCACCCCTGGGGGGTGAGATTAGGGTTAGGCACCCCCCTGGGCACGGTTAGACTACAGGGAGTGGAGGTTAGGGTTAGGCACCCCCGGGGAGGGTTAGGTTTAGGGTGCAGGAAGGGCGGTTAGGGTTAGGCACCACCGGGGGCAGGTTAGGGTTAGGCACCACTGGGCGAAGGTTAGAGTTAGGCACCACTAAGGGAGAGTTAGGGGGGACAGGGGAGGGTTACACTACTCACCGCCCCCTGTTGGGATTCTTCAAGATCGGGATGCCAGCATCATACCGTTCCAAACAGAACACTTGCTCTAATTACCATCATTTAGGGGAGATGGATGGTGTCAGACTCTGGGAAGAAGTCATGGTTTTGCTACAGAGTGTGGTGAGAAGATTGAGGGTGATCAGTGCCAGAGAAGTTTGTTAATCTGATAGGTAGGTGGTCTAAATTAGGCTCATGCTGGTGTTGCCAAGAAAAATTGTTGTTACTTATGTACAAGTTGTCTGCCAGCCTAACAAAAAAAAATAGTTATTATGTCAGAATTATATTGTGGACATCATCTTGAAGTTGTCAGTGTCACAACATACACACGCAAATATACAGTATATGTATACAATACTTAATTTCAAAATCACTTTATCAAAAAAATATACCACTGGATTATTACTAATTTAAATGCTCTCCTACAACCCACAATACCTTCCTCACTACCGGCATTTTCTTATACCCTTTGCCGCAAAACTTTCCAGGAAAACCCACAACACCCCTCAACCAAACTCTGTATTCTATTACCCTAAACAACACAACAATACCCTCTTTTAACTCTTAAACTAAACCTACACACTCATGGTCTAAACAATAACACTAACCTTATACTTAACATAGCATCAAGTTTTCAGTAGACTCAACTATATGTCTAATCTTTTTTTGGTGCACTTTCAGTAACATGTTGGACCTGGATCTTACTATATGAAGTGATGAGTGAGCTGTTCTTTTTTAGTAATGTTTCTCTATTTTTTTTAGTGATTGGTAATAATACACTTTGGCTGCTGTTATAAATTAAGCTTGTGGAATGGATAGTATTATACCGAGTGCTTTTTTTCTATGGAGAAAGATACTGCTTCTCAGAAAAATGGTACTGTCATTCACCTAAAGTTATAGGTTGATACACGATTTATAACAACTTCCACAGTCTGAACAAGAGTTCAGATGTTTATTTTATACATTTTCTAAATTATTTCACTAATTTCTTCCTGTCTATGAAACTAGTCATAAAAATTAAATATTCCACAACAAAAGGTGCATACAACTGAGTACCTTCACAAAAAAACACTGATTTTACCTCTCCGTTTTATAATCTATGCACAGCACTTTAGCGCTGACTGAATGGGATAGGCTGTTCCTCATTAAATGTTTTTTTTAGCTCTCTGGTACAGGAAGCACTTCAAAGTGATCACTACAGTAATTGCACATTAGCTTTTGCGGAGCTGACTAGTTTGTGACACAGTGTTCCTTGTATCTCTTTTGTGCTGAAAGTATCTCTGCCCTTACAGTAGGTAATGACTGCAGGGGAGAGCTTGGATTGCTCAAATACCTCAATCTTGATGAATCCTGGTTAGAATAGGTCAGGCCCACTACAATTTATGACTGCAGCAAACATACCTCCAGATTCCCCCTCCTGGCCCTGTCCTAGGATAATATGCTGGTTCTTCATTAACTTGGTATCACTAAAGGTCTCCCTAGCTGACTAAACTGTTTTCTCACCAGTCCAAGGTTACTGTCACACTGCCAACAATTACTCACCTGTTGCAAGTCTTTAGGCATCTTTTGTCGCAAGCCTTCCATTCTAACCCTTTATCCCCACATGCTAGTTCCAGATACTTCAAGGCTCTTGCTGCCACAAGATTCACTATAGCCTAAAAGCATGTGCCACTCAACACGGTGGAAAATCCCACCACAACTTGTCTTAGAGTTATCCCCATCACTGCTAGTGATAACTCACAACAAGCTGTGAGGGTGACATACACACCTATATCCCCTGTGCAATGTCCTGACTCATCAACGCTCATCGTAAACCCAAGAACCTAGAAACATGAATTTTGGGGAGTCTATTCCTTCCATGACGTAAGCACTCACTAAGCAGGATTTTTTTTACTTACTTATCTGGGGGTGTCGGCATTCTACCCTGGTCGGGATGCCGGTGGCGGGATTCTGAATGCCGGGATCCTGAGTGCCAGCATTCCTTACCCATCCCCTGTGACAAGGGGGTTATGATATATTCAATTTTTTTTTTATAATTCTATTGTATATGTACACAGCACCATAACAGGGCTTCTCTGCGCCCCATGTCAGCCATGCCCACTGGGCAAATTATGTAATGTGGAGGGTGCGTGGCTAGCAACACTTGGAATTACACCATTGCCCAGGGCATCCTCAGGATTCTCCGGGGGAGTGGGGGGGGGGGGGGGGGTTGGCGCTAAGAGTTGCAGTGTGCACGTGTGAAGCATCCAAAGAACTCTCCGGACGGCACTGTAGCAGTGAAAAATCAACAGATAGGACAAGCACTCCTATAAACAAGGACACAGGACTGAATGTACATGTATTGTTATGTCTCTGTAAGAAAAGTCTCATTGTGGGTATAGTTTTTCTTTCCAAAGGGGTGAGCAGTGCTGAGAAGGGAATGTGCTCCTCTTCTGATGTTGGTTCCCCAATGGTAGACTTCCTCTTTTTATATAACCTCGGAAACAAACAGAGAAAACACTTCTCATAGTGCAAATTACTTATTTACAATTAATTATGGGAAAGGGGGATGTATGCTGCGTACCCTTTTCAGGCCCCAATTAGGCCAATGTATGAATGGAATTGGATTCGCGATCCTCACTCCTTCGTTTATGTAATAGACAGGAATCTCCTTATTGTCTTCTTCCTCAAAAATACAATATTTTTTCTCTCATGTTGTAAAAACAGTTTTATTTAAGCAATCAATATATAAAAACCATCAAATAAGGGGATTTGCTTAGTACTGTATTTGGCCTTTGTCAAAGACACAATGATCAGCAGAATCATAAGATGTTATTCCCGGGTATCTTTCTCCTGGATTACACGTGCCCTTGTAGTCAACCAAACACATAGGCAAACGCAGGGGGGGTTTCCGTCTGCCTGGAAACCCCCCTCCCCAGCCCACAACATGACCACAATAGAAATAGTAATATAATAGATTGTTACTAGTGCTGCATGTTCTTCTCAGTATCACAAATGAAATAATTAGCACCACCTGTGGATCTTTTAACATGTATCAGCCAGTAATCAATAACCTGTGCACCAACTAGAAGATCTGGAAAACATGCACTGTTAGAGATGCACTGCTATAGAGCCCAATATGTACATATATGTCCAGGGCAGTGCTAGGTTCTTCTGCTGCTCCTCCAGGCTCCCGGACTTGCTCCAATAATCTGGAATGGTGCTCACATCTAAAATAAATACGTTCAGCTCAGGCAGGATGGCCTACTGCCGCATATAATGGCTTACTGTGATCACTGGTCCTGTGTATGGTGGAATTAATACACACAATACACTGTGTATGACACTTATTAAAGCTGGTTAAATACTAATTCTGCCCTCTTCGTTGACAGGCCACACTTTCTCTAAAATTAAGCATTTGGAAACCCCCTCTGAAAATCCTACGTTTGCCACTGAAACACAGTCCCCTTCCTCATCAATGCATTTCAGCTATGTAAAACCCTTCCTCAGGATATATTTTGATGGTATCTCTTCCACATATTTATAGCACTAGCTCATGTCTCCTCCCCTTCTTGTTTAAGGGGCGGGTGGGTTTGACCTTCAATTCATTACATGAATCATAGTTCTCTCTATAACTATTATATATAAAAATCCATAGAATTTTATGTGTAACAACTTAAAAACGTTTTCGTGCTGATATCTTATTCTAGTAAATTTCATGGTTATATTCGTTAAAAACCATAATATGTGGCCCGATGGGAAGTGAATCATCGTTCTCCGCCATGATCGCTTCCGAGCTATGCGTTCCACCCCCTCTGAATTCCCCGGAACTGAGGGCCTGATTCAGAGCCGGATGCTATTTGCGCTCGCTCGTTCAGAAAAAGGGGCCGGATATTTAAATAGAGCGCTCGCTCTTTGCGGTTTGTTGACGCCTCTATGTCTGAACGAGCGAACGAAACATGCGCTCGCTATTTTTTATAAAACGCCCCCTGGCCGCTCGCATCCTACGTCATCTCCGCTATTTATTAGATTAATCGAGTACATCGAAAGGCGTATGAACTGCTCGCAGTGCTTGTGGTTGGATTTTCCTACCGCAATCATGCGAACAGTTCAGGCTAGAAACAACCAAGTGACGTGGCCGATGACGCTGCTTTGTTAATTATGCACACCCTTAAAACACCCGTTTTGACCGTTTGGCATGCCTGCGTTCGGATCTCCACTCCCCGTTTTCAAGCACCTTCCCCTATTACCACCCACAAACGCCTCATCCTGTCACTCAAATTAGCAGGCACTCGCTATTTTGCGAACACACAATTTCCAACCGCAATGAATGGTTCGCGCATGCCTATTACAAACCATACGCATGCGCAGTTGTGCGAACATCGCTCGGAGCGAACGAGCGGCTGCTTACGAGCGGCTCTGAATCAGGGCCTGACATCACTTCCGCCTTCTCTGGACTAAAGTGGTGGTTGTCTAGAAGAACTCAAGCGCCGCTATCTCTATCGAGGTTACTTCTTCCTATCACCATGTCATGCATTCCACCTACTGGAGCGCATGTCGGGGCCAGATGTTTACGGGTTTCCATGGAAACATTTAGCTGTTAATTGTAGCCTAACATTCCCTAAGCAATAGATGGCCTGGATAATACATCCAACTGTTTAATATAACTTGCTTTCACCCCGTTCCAGGGATCTGAATCCCCTAAAATATTCACATTATTTCACAGTTAAAAATAGAGCAGTTTTAAATAAATTATATAAAACATCTATAAAGCGAACCTGAATGAAATTATTATCTATTAGGTGAGTATTGTGTATTCCTAAATACTCTCATTATGAACATCCATATATCTAACATAGCCCACCCCAAAAACACTCAATGGTACCATTGATCTGAAATTGAATGGGGAATTATAGAACATGTGTATGACTTTAGATGTGACAACTCATGGCTCACAGATACCATTTGATTTCAAAGTCACTGTTTAAACCTTCCGGTTCTAGGGTCCCTGCCTCAAAGATGCACTTAATTTCTATCCTGGCTAACTGATCCTCGACCCCTTTTATTCTCCAGTTTCCTTCTACTTTTTTAATTCCTATTATATTTTTTATCCCAGAAATTGAACAGTTGTGTTTGTTCTTAAAGTGCTTTGAAAGTGAATGATTTTCGAACCCCTTTTTTATATTCCTTAGATGCTCGCTCCATCTATCCTTCAATTTCCTTGTGGTCCTCCCTATATATTGAAGACCACAGTTACATTCAATAGCATATATACAATTATAGCTATTGCATGTTATGAAGTCTGAAATGATGAACTCTTTCTTATTTGATTTTGATATAAATTTCTAAATTTTAGCGGTCTGTTTGCAATGAGATCTGCATACCTAAACGAATAACAGAATGGACCCTGAGTAATAGAGGTCGCAACCTGCAGAACAGTGCTGGTCCTAGGGGTGGGCACGCAGGGATATTGCCCGGGCAGCTGAGGCCTGAGCGCACGGCCACAGTGTCCCTGTCGGCGCCGTCTAATTAGACGGTTCTTGCCCACCACAGAGCCACCATAAGAGATGACCGCAGCACCATCTTTATGGCCACTCGTTCTCTCCCATTGCCTTCCAGAATGCCGGTGCGGCACACCCCATGAAGTCGTCACAGCTGCGCCTGGCAATCTGGAAGTCCAGCGTGGCCGCCGGCTGCGAGCCGATGATGTCACTGGGACTGTGAGCACCGGAGAGAGGAGACCCAGCATTGTCCAGCGCTTCCTGTCCCTGCATGCTTCTACTCTGCGGGACTCAGCCGCACTTCCTGACCCTGCCTCTACACGGCGGTCCTCAGCCGCGCATCCTGTCCCTAACCTGCCTCTACCTGTGAAGGCCCCCATACATCAGAGATTGATTGCAACAATCCTGCAATTTGCAATCGATTGAAAAAAGGAAAGATTTTTTTACACAATCGATTGCAAATTGCACGATTGCTGCAATCAATCTCTAATGTATGGGGGCCTTTATACAGTTTGACAAATCCTTGGAGGGTGGCCGACCCAAGGCAATCAAAAGGGGTCCGACCCAGAGAACACATGATCCCCTGTCTGTCCTGCACTGGGTAAGTCCCAGTATTCTGCACTTCTGCTGGTGAGCTGTGTGTAAAAAACAGTAATGTATGCAGCATAGCATGTGAATTTGAAAAGGGTTGAAGGAGCATTATGTGTAAGAGGGGCACAACTACAGAAGACGTTATGTGTAAAGAGCACTACTACTTTGGGCATTATGTGTTTAAGGGGCAGTACTGTTGGCATTGTGTATAAGGGGCACTATTTGGCATTATGTGTATAAGGGATACCACTGTGAGCATTTTGTGTATTAAGGGCACTACCACTGTGGCATTATGTGTATTAGGGGTACTAATACTGTGTGGCATAACGAGAATAATGGGCACTACTGTGTGATGTAATGGGAATAAGGGGAATTACTGAGTGTCGTAAAGTGAATAAGGGACACTACTGTGTGGCGTAATGTGAATCGGGGGCACTATGGCCCTCATTCAGAGCCGTACGCTCTGAGCAGAGCGCACGCTCTGAATGAGGGCCGGGCTCCATTTTCATGGAGCGTCCTCCTGGACGCTCGTATAGCTGTGGGTCACCACCCACAGGCTATACGAGCGTGCATTGTGATGGTCGCGATGGTCGAGACCATCGCGACCATCGAATTTGCGAGCCGGAGCCTGCGGTTGAGGTTTTCAACCACAAGCTCCGGAGTGATTTTGGCTCTATCAGAGCCAAAATCACTCCCACTGACATCACTAGTGATGTCAGTGGGCTGGCTTCTGACGGGAGGCGTTCCCGTGGGAACGCCCCCGTCAGGGAGGCACGCCCCCGGCACGCCCACCAAAGGGGGCGTGCTGTCAATCAACATTGACAGCACGCCCCCTTTGATCGGACACAACGAGCGAAGGACTTTCCTTCGCTCGTCGCGTCTGGCGCATGCGCACGACGGAGCTCCCTCCGTCGTGCGCATGCTCAGCCCATAACATCGACCCACTTGCGAGCGGACAGCCGCTCGCGAGTGGGTCTGAATCAGGCCCTATGTGTGGTGTAATGTGAATAACATTGTGCTACTGGATGGTGTAATTTGAACTGGGGGACTATTGTGTGGCCATGCCCCTTTCTTGTGAAACAATGTCCCTTTTTGGCACGCACTGTCCCTTTATAAAAAATGTGAGTGAGGCCACAAATTTATAGTTTGTAGCGGGCGCCAAACACCCTAGCACCGGCCCTGCCGGGACACGGAGCCTGGGAGCAGTGCAGCCGCTCGTGCGACAGCTGATTTTCGGATCTGAATTGCTTCGGATTCCACAGCGAATTAGAATGTTAATTAGCGGGGTGCGATATTTAACATCATGAATAGAACACCTTAGTAACAGAGATGCTATGTATACAATTGCTCAGCACTGTGTAGCAGTGGCACTCTGCAGTATGGTATCATGTACATGGATCTGTAGAATGCAGGAAATGCACAATGATTTTCTAAATGACCTATCAATGTACAGTTGCTAGGTTTACTATATTGTAAAAATAAGTCATGGATATCCGTTTAGAAGCCTTTCATGAATGTTTAGTGTTGAACAAAGCATATTGTAGAACACTATTTCTAATCTGTATACAGAACACAGGTCTCTACATCTAGGTACAGTGATACACAAGGTCTTACAATTACAGCCTGGTATGCAGCAATGCATGGGACAGCATGCTTTACTATATGTTGTAGTCGGACCGAGTTTCTTCTAAATAATACCTCTTTTCCACCAAAAACCCAGGTCCGACCTGGGTTTTTGGACATGGTTCCAACCTTGTCAGACCCAGGTCAGACCCATTTACACTGCACCTTTGATCTGGGTTACTCCCAGGTCAGCCCTGTTCACACTGAACTCAGGTCTGCCCTACTAAACCTGTGAGGTCATAAAAAGTGGGAGGTGAATGCTCCACAACCACCAATCTGCTCATTTTAGGCATAATCCAGGTCAGATAACCCGGGTTGCACCGTTTACACTGCACCATTACCTGGGTCCAACCCTGGTAGCTACCTGGGTTGGATTGCAGGGTCACTTGACCCAGGTTATTTTTCAGGGACCCTTTTACACTGAGCTGCGACCCGGGTAGACCCAGCAAAAACCCAGGTTTTTGCTCTGATGTAAAAGGGGTATAAGAGGAACTTGGTGTCAATGTGTGTATAGGGCAAAGGGCCCCACAATTAGTATTTTATTTTGTTTGCATCTTTTTTTTTATTGTACCCATGGTCACGCCCCCTATCAAGCCACGCCCCCTAGCTCTGGGCACCAAAGGAAACTTTCTCCCTGAGCTCCAGAATGTCTAGAACCGGCCCTGCTGCAGAAGTTGAAACAATGGAACAGGTAAGCTGGGTAGGTGCGGTAAATGTATGAAATGCAAAAGATTGAGACTGTGGTAAAATGCAGGTGAGCAGAATAGTCTGTAAACACAAAGGCGACTGGAACTTGGAGGAAGCAGCTTCGTAGGGTAATACCCCTTTTCCACCTAAATTCAGGGTCTGACCCGGAGTTGGAACAAAGTTCCTATCCGGATCAGACCCGGAATTTTGCCGGCGCTGACTCGGGATATTCCCGAGTCAGCGCCGCTCACACCGCCGTCGGGTCTGCATAGACCCGGCTTTTGCGGAGTGAAAGTGGATGCTTGGAGATGACGTCATCTCCAAGCGCCACTGAAGCCGGACCAATCGGCCGGCTAGCAGCGCACTCCAGGTCTTCCTGACCCGGAGTGCGCTGTTCCCATAGCAGGGATTCACGGGCTACGCCCGTGTTAAACCCTGCTAGTTACCTGGGTTGGATTGCCGGGTCACTCGACCCGGCGATCCAACCCTCTGCCCTTTTACACCAGGGAGCTGCCCGGGTTAACCCTTCAAAAACCCGGGTTTTAGCTCCGGTGTAAAAGGGGTATAAGTGACAGAAACCTAGACAGAAGAAATCTAGATAATAGGTGATCATTTTGCATGTACTTAGGTTAGAATTACATTATTTTATTCAAGTGTGACCCAAAAAACTATTTTTCTTTGTTTCTTAGCCTAAACCATTTTAGAATAAGTGACAGAAACCCCAGACTGTAGTATTGCAGATCCAACTGAATAAGAATAATTATAGCAGAAGAACAGGAACAGGCTGATGGAAAGGTAGACCTGATTATCTGGGCACAGGCTGTAATCTGAAGCAGTTATTTAGCAAGCATAATCAGTTGTAGCATATTAGCTCAAGTGCACTGTTGTAAAGTTCTGATGTAGAATAGAGCAGCACCTCTGGTGGAAAGCGGTACTGCAACAAGATTCCATATTGGGATATATTACCTAGTGTGCCATGGTTCAGATGCCACCAAAAACAGAACTGCACCCTCACAGTGAATGCTGACATGGAGGGGCAGTAGCTGCACCATGTTAGTGATGGATGGGTAGCAGGATGCTGGGCTATGATGTCACAGCCAAGCACCACATTCCCAGTGTCACAAGAGCAGAGAATGCAGCCTTCTCCTGCTTCAGCCTGCCTTCTAATGTAAAAAGCATCAGGTAGTAATAATCACCCATGGATGGCGGGGCACTTACATGGAGGCTTAGGGCACGTATGCACCCTCCACTGGCCCTGGCCCTCATTACCATTTGCAGAAAGTGGTGCATTTTTAGTTTGTATATTTGCCTCCAAAGACAGGAAAGTAGGTGCACCTGGCTTGTGTAAAGCCAAAGGGATGTGTCTGTAGTTAAAAAGTATTGGTCAATTTACAGACAATTACAAAACTTTAAATCACAATATGCAGGCGAACCAGTAATGGATAGGAACTCTGGGCCTGATTCAGAGGCGCTCGCAAAAAGCGAACGCTCGTTCTGAAACAGGGCGGGCTCTGTTATTTTTAGTTGCGTCCTCCTGGCCGCTCGCATAGCTGTGGGTGACCACCCACAGCTATTGCGAGTGGCCAGGATGATGGTCGCAATGGTCAAGACCATCGCGACCATCGGGCTTGCGACGAGACCCTTGTGGTAGGGTCTCATGGCCGCAAGCCCCAGAGAGCTTCTGGCTCTAATAGAGCCGGAAGCTCTCTCACTGACATCACTGGTGATGTCAGTGGGGCCGCCCACAAACGGCAGGCATTCGCTTGGGAACGCCTCTATTTGTGAATTCACCCCCCCCGGCCACGCCTACAAAACGGGGCGAGCTGTCGATCAACATCGACAGCCGCCCCTTTTGTAGTGAGCCAAGAAGCGAGTGCTTTTTGCGCTCGCTCCGGGGCTCACGCATGCGCACAGGGCCACCATCGACCCGCTTGCGAGCGGGTCTGAATCAGGCCCTCTAGTGCATGATCATTACATTGAAATCAATACATTGCACTAGTAATTTTACTAATGATTACAACTAATTCTTCATGTATATTGGCTTGTAACCCAAAAATGGTACACTGCAAATTATAGATATATGATAACTCCCACCACATCCCATCCCATCTTTTTAGAAGATACAGTATATATATTGCACCAAAAATACATTAAAAAAAAAAAGGTTTTGAACTATAAATAATGGACAGTGAAGAAGACAAACCAGTCCGGGTAAATAAACAACCAACAGTGTCAAGGTGCCAAGTTTTTTTTATTCAAGTGGCATGGGCTATAGCACATTGCAGAAACATAGCATGATGATAGGTTGGGTTTGTTTTGCCGACAATCATTATGTCGACAGTTATAATGTCGACATAAGAATGTCAACATGCCAACATGGTTGCCGTGTCAACATGCTTAGAAAGCCTTCATTGACCATTCTGACCGTCATCATGTACTTTCATTAACCCTAACCCTCCCCTCCTGCAGCCTAACCCAAATGTCGGCAGTGTGCAGAATGTTAACATTTCACATTGTGAACATGTCGACATTCTGCAGATCTTGACATGATCTATGTTGACTTTTCAACAATGTTGACAGCATAACTGTTGAAAGGGATGCAGTTGGCATCCCGTCGCACACACTGTAGGCGCTCGGAATCTCAGAAGACAGAATCCCCGGCTCCAGAATCCTTGCGGCTGTGACCCCGATGGGGAGTATTAGGTTTAGGGGTAGGGTTAGGGTTAGGCTTCGGGATGGGAGGGTTAGGGTTGGCTACGGGGAAGGTTAGGGTGAGGCTGTGGGAAACTTGGGTTAGGGTTAGGTGTAGGGTTAGGGGAATGGTTAGATTACTTACCTCCATGAGTCGGAATTCCACTGTCTGGATTCCAGCAACAGTATTCTGGCCACCAGCATTGTGTGCACTGGGATAGCATGCCCAACCCCTGTCGACATTGTGGTGTCGACATGTTGACCGCATCCCATGATGATTAACAGTTTAGATATTCAGAGATAATTAGGAAATTACAGTTTATATTTTACTATTATTAGACAATGCTCCCCTCTTCCTAGATCAGCTATTATTGCTACACGAATTGTCCAGCCATAGTAACTATGAAACAGGATTACATTATGTACAGCAGGCAGATATGATGATCTCTCTGGATTCAGAAAGGTCAGTTTACTTACAGGTAAATCAAGTCTACTCCATCTGTAAGTGTGTTTTAGATAAAAAGAAGTCTGTTCTTTATCCCATTATTCAATGCTTTAACACACAGTAACCTAATTCGGCAAGCACAGTTGCATGTATGAAGTCGGCTCTGGAAATGAACAGGAATTTGGAAATGTTTTTCCTTAGAAAACTGAGAGCTTGGTTGTGTATATTAAATTGATTATTTAAAACATATGGATAGATGGGTCAGGGAAAAGTAATAGGTGGTTTTCTCATGGCGAAACATACTAGCAAAAAGGGGAAAAAAAAGCTTCCCCTAGCTCATTGCTGAAGGAGAGGTTTCTGTCAGTATAAGTTATTACTTGTCTGCCCTCCAGTCAGTCCCCGGTGAGTTCAACTTCTAATTTCAAGTCTACACCCTGGGGAGTTCCATGGTGTAAGTGTAACTATGACATTAGGAAATCAGTGATATTAAGAACATGGGAGAAGTAAAAAAAAATACAAAGAAAACCAGTCATTTGTATTCACGCTGTAGAAGAATATGTGAGCCTCCAGACATAGTGAAGGATAGCTACTGCCTGGGCCGGCTTGAGGCATGGGCACCACCCCATAGTGGGCGCACCCCTCCCAGCCATTCCCAATTTCAGCGGGACAGTCGCATTTTTCGGGCACTACATGCGCGCTGCATCCATTCAGAGCAGGGAGAGAGGTGGGGGCAGCCGAGCTACTGACGTAGTGCTGGGCTCACCCCCAGCCTGACGTTAAATGGGAGGTGTGGCCTATGGTAGCGTATTTTAGGGGGCATGGCCTATGGTAATTAGGTGATGCCCCCTTTCAGTTGAGATTTGAGGCGTCTGGATACCTCACCGCACAGGGCGAGGATCAAGCTGGAGCCGGCCCTGGCTACTGCCTCACTTGACCTGTTCCAGAGGATTGTTACCAAAGAATTATGTGGGGTTCATATCTGGGCATCTTGCTTGTAAAAAGGATAGTCATATGAGGGAAGTCAAGGCCACTTGCCACATCAAAGGGTATCCAGGACTAAAGGGTGAAATCTACTAATCCTTCTACAGAGTGGAGAAGTGGACAAGTTGAGAAATTGCAAATACAACCAATCAGCTTCTAGCTAGGATTTATCAAGTACATTCTATAATAAGATCGGTAGAAGCTGATTGGTTGCTACTAGCAATTTCTACATTCTTTGGGATGTTTGATTCATCTCCTCATGAGGAAGATAAAAAATTTGCGATAACTTAGCGCCTTACCACCAAAAGATTTAACATCTACATTCAAGAAACTTCAGAACCCATTATGGTCTACCAGCGACAGAAATGTAGCCCAACATGGTGGCTGGAAAGTACCACGTGACGTGAATCGTGGGGGAGAGGTTTACTCCTCTGTACAAGCTGTCTTGTCACCATTTCCTGTGTCTCATTAGGAAGAGAAGCATTGTAGAAGGTCTCAACACTTGAATAAAAGATGTGTAACATATTAAATAAAGCAGTAGTGTATTTTTACTATGTTGAGGGTCTATTTACTATTAGATGAAGAGTTTTTCTATTGCATACCGCAGCGATAGAAAACTTCCTATCGCCGTGATTTACGAGAAACTATCACCGGTGCAGTTGAATAATACTCGGCTGTCCGTGATACTCTTACTGCTTTGCAAGTTCATGCATGCACAGTGGGACTTCTGGTTTCACTTGCAAAAATAAATATCAAAAAAATAAAATTAAATAAAAAATTTTTTTCTCTTAATGCAATTTTAGAAAAAAAAGTTTATTAAAATAAATGAAGCATATTTTTCTGACAATATCTCCTGCTATGGTGATAAAAATCCATGTTAACTATGCAGCTTTCACCGAAAGAAGAAAGGTGGATCTATTCAACGGCCGGGGACTAGCAAGAGCTAGCCAGTGACTCTTGATTGACAGGGAGGAACCTTATCACGGTGAAGCAACTGTTTACGCAATAGACAAAGCCTATTCCCTCTTAATAAATAGACCCATGTTGCTGAGGTGTGCATCCGCCCAACTCTAGCGATGCCTATGACCCTCTAAAGCAGGGGTTCCCAACCACGGTCCTCAAGGCACACTAACAGTCCAGGTTTTAGGGATAACCATACTTGAGCACAGGTGACTTAATTAGTGCCTCAGTTATTTTGATTAAACCATCTGTGCACAACCATGGATATCACTAAAACCAGGACTGTTAGTGTGCCTTGAGGACCGAGGTTGGGAATCACTGCTCTAAAGCCTCTCAGTACAGCTGCTGGTGATTGTGGCTGGTTGGCGAGGTCTGCAGGTCCTCTTTGCTGCAAATTAATAGGACAATGCATGCACTTAATCCAAGTGACTTGGGATGTGCAACAGCCTTTTTAGTGGCATGGCAGCATCCAGAACTGTGACAGTAATCCAGCATGTTCTGCATAAATAGACCTGTTCCAACACTCAATAAAAGGGGAAGAAATAGATGAAATTCCTGTAAATGTGAAAGAGGATGATTAAGCGCTTACCACTCCAAGCTCCTCCATAACACAAAGCAGTGTCTCTGTGCAATGTGCAGTGATGTCATCTTCTAGAAATGATGCATAATTATACAGGCATAGCAATGGCCTAGTACATAGGGACAAAGGCAGCCTTATTATTTACTGCAGGACCCCCTGACAGGAAAGGGCATGCTCATTTATCCCCACTATACTGTAATGTCAACACACTTGCAGTCAATGAATTCCTTACTTTGCAGCTATAAAAACACGAACTTTGCTCAGTGCACCAAGATGAGTTGGCAGTGACTTCTTCCCAGCTGTTGTACTTCAGGGGGAACAAAATATGCTGGATAACCTAGTGGACTTGGGCATTTTACATTAAGTGGCACTGGCAATAGGAGAACAGATGTGTTACTGGAAGAACCCCTGGAAATCGTCTTACAACACTTCTTTGACAGTTCAATTAAATATCTCATAAAAGCGTATTCTCAGATTTTCTTTCCCCTGTCTCCTGGTAATGTTTAGCCCGAGATAGAGCATTTGTCATCTTTTGCAATGGTTAGAAATAACTCTGGCACCAATCACTGAAGATCTTTTACTGGCTATATAAGGTCAGCACACCTGTGCCTTAGAGCACCTGAACTTCCTGTATGTTCCAGGAGGAAAAAAGGTGATCTCTGAAGGAGTCCGCTGACAAAGGGACCTTTAATTGGCAACACTTATTATTACAGATAAGGGAAATATTTACTAAAGTGAGAGTTTTTAGAAGTTGAGATGTTGCCCATAGCAACCAATCAGATTCTACTTAACATTTAACTAGCACTTTCCAGAAGATAATAGCTAGGATCTCATTGGTTGCTATGGGCAACATCTTCACTTCTAAAAACTGTCACCTTAGTATATATACCCCTAAGGCTCCACAGAGTGAAGGACATTTTTCCTTTGACCTTACAGCCCATCATACCCATACACATTTCTGTCACTATGCATTGCAGAAGTTTCTGGTCTCTCCCATGGTTCTCTCTGTTCTATATCTTGCCTAGTCTTCTCAGATTCTCTATGCTCATTCCTGGCTTCTCCTTCTCCTATACTGTTGCAGGTGTTTGGAGAGCTACTTACTAAAGTCACCCCAAGTTTTGTACATCAGCTTGATGCCTAGTAATAGGAGTTTTGTTTTGGAAATATAAAGGATTCCATGTACTGTAAACCTACAATCAGGCATCTATTGTATGCAATGTATCTTCTATTAATGCATTCTTTTTAGGTGCCACAGACACAGGGCTAGACTGGCCATCTGGCACTACTGACAAAAGGGCCGATGACCTGATGTGCTAGTCCAGACTGATACCCTGGCCGAGCAGCTCCACCTCCTGGCACACTGCTCGGCCGGAATACTGAGAAATGGGGGCATATGGCAGAGCCGAAACCAGACTTTTGGTGCCCTGTGCCAAAAAGAGCATTGGCGCCCCCCTCATTTTTCAAAGGGACATAATGCACCCAGAAAAAGGGCAATGGCTTCATGGGGAAGGGCCAGGGAAGAGATAGAAGAGACCAGGATATGCTGGGGTTGAAATAAGAGGAAGCTACAAACAAGAATGATAATAAACAGAAATTTGATAGGCCCAAACAGTGCCCCCTGACCTGTGGTGTCCTGTGCGATGGCACCGGCCGCACTACCCTAGCTATGGCCCTGGCGGGTGGTGAGGCCACAACCCGGGCGACAAAAGCACACCCCCATCCGGTGATGACACTCCCCGTATGGCAAGGCCACACCCCCTTTTTGCGAGCGCGTGCACTTGGCTGGTCTGGAGCCTCAGTCTGTCCCTGCACAGACAACATATTTTTAAATCTATTGCTCCATAAATTTCTAGAAATAAACCTCAAGGAACAGAACAGTACATGGTGTCCTAATACTTTGTAGGAATAACAGAGGTGAATTCCATCCAAAATATGATTGTGGGCCTGATAAGAGATGAACACGAGATGGACACGAATGCCGACGCTTATGCAACTGTTTACGGGATTGCAGACACGCCCCATTGCAGAAGCAACGCCATTGCGTTAGTCTGAATCAGATCAGGTCTTATGTTATAACTGCCTGGCCTGAAGTCACCCTTTTACCAACAAAATAAGTCTATAGGCACTCTGCAGTGACCAGGGTGTACCTGCACAACCAGATAAAGCTCTTACAATGGTAATTACTGGATAGGTCCATCATCGGGAGAAGCTATGGGGCATCAAGAGCAGCAGTTGACAGAGTGACTGAGGCTAAAACAAAGAGGTCAAAAAGAGCAAACGATCTAGGTAGAAGTAGGTTCAGTTGCCAGGAACAGTATATGATGAGACACCAGGAACAAGTAATTCATAAGTAAACAGAGTTTTGAGCCCAGAGGCACTGCGGGACATGCCAGATGAATTTTTGTTTGTTTGTCTGTTTGTTTATCTGTTTGTTTTGCTTTTGCCATTTTTCTTTATTAAGAAAATACAACAGCTGAGCGCTCGCAAGCGGGTCGATGTTGGGCCAGTGCACATGCGCACGACGGACCCGGCTCCGTCGTGCGCATACACGAGACCCGGATAGCGACGGGCAAGCTGTCGCTATAGGTCTCGGTACCAAGGGGACGTGCTGTCGATGGTGAATCCCATTGATCCTTTCTATAGAATAGAACTTCTCTTTATCCTGCTGTTATTTACACTTATGATTGTCTTGATTTTATGTTTAAGCGGCATGAATGGTGCCTTCTGGTACCCGTTTCATAGCTATCATGCTGTACTGTATGGTGTTTATGTACGTCAGCTTTTTATATAGTGGACGTACTTATCTGCTCATGATTCAAATCTCAATAAATATACACAATTTTAAAAAAAGAAGTTTAAACGCCCAGCTTCCTGCCTGCCAAAATGTTTCTTATAAAGTGCCGCAAATCTATAAACCACTGACGGGGTGTCTATGGGTAGGGTTCCTAAAAAATATAGGATTCTCGAGAGGCTACTCTTTTTAATAATACTAAATCTCCCTGGCCAGGAAAGAAATGTATTTGTCCAATTCATTGCTTATTTTGCTTACACTAGGGTAGATGTTGGTGTTAAACGTCTAGGTTGCTTTTCTCTTGATTATTACTTAGAAATGCCAAGAGATGACAAATGAGTGTGTGAGGCCCTGAATGACAGCTGGAGGGGTGGGGGTAAGAATAAGTACTGTACAACCAATTTGCAGTAATTAATCTTAAAACTGGAAAAAGTTCCATAAATTCTGGAGCTCAGAGACAAGATTAGATATCGAAATGTCTGTGCTAAGAGGTCACCTGCAAATATTAAATAGAGCTAAGTTATATTCTATGTTAACCACCCCATATTCCTGAGATTTTGGTGTTAGCCATTATGGCCCAAGAAAGCAGTCTTGTCAAGTGCCATTGGTAATTTCAACTGGGACCAAAGGGTTACTGTCAATTTTAACAATTGCTGAGGGATTTCTGTACAGTGCCATAGATGCGGGGAATACTAGTCGTGCCATCCATGCCGCCATGCGCTTGCATCGCGGGATAGATGTGCGTTGCTACATCTGTATGTCCTATAAAATCCAGTGTGACCCAGACCAATATATCCCAGCAGGCCTAACATGAAGCCCCAGTAAATTCTGTCAAATAACCTTTTCCCAGTAACTTTGAGGTCTGAATTTAAAAGGGCAATGGTAATTCACATAAAATCAGACCTGTTCTGCATGCATCATTCTTGCCCTTTTCAATCCACCCTACAAAGCTGCCCAGAATCTAATCTTTAGCAAATCAACCACCATGTCTCTTGGTCTGTCTAGCGAGGAGTCACTTGGCCAGAGAGCTCTATGGGCTCTGACAATTGATTTAAAATTTAATTGAAAAGTTTGGTCCTATCATCTCTCAGACCCTGTCTTCTGAGATGCATCTTACATGCAAATTATATCTAAATCCTTTCTTCTCGAGATCGTCAGTTCTGTCTTTTAACAGTTTTGGCTCAATAGCCTCATGTGCCACTGTCCCCCGTATAAATTTTCGGTGCTTCTCTTCAACTTGCTTGTGTTCCTCCAAAACTGAATAGCATAGCTGCAAGATCCTACATGTCTGCTTGGAGAGTGGCAGATCCTGGTTCACCCTCAGTCAGTTTCAGCCTAGTAGGGTGAATTTTGGGCAGAGATCTGAGGGTGCCTTGCCGTGAGTCCACACCTCATTGTGCATGTCCCTGTTGAAAACCTGTTACTATGCATTGGGGATCAGGCTAATGAGGAAGTTGTGGGTCATTCCATGATGAAGCGCCCTAATGGCATCAACTACTACAGCATTGGAAACCTCACTTGGGGCTCTATTTACTACAATCCGCATATTGAATGCAGATTGTAGTGTGATATTACCAAGTGAATTCGCATATCACAGGGATTTACTACAAATCCCTTACAGGGCCAGAGCTTGCGATAAAGCTCTGTCCCTGCAAATCCCCTTCGGAGCCTTATCACGGTATTTTCGCAAAAAATACCGTGATTAAGTGCCCGCGCATGCGCCGACCGGTCGCCGCTGCTACCCCCCCAGCACTAAGCCCCACCCCCATGATCACGGATCCCCCCACGACCCCCCTTCCCCCCCCTGCGACCCCCCTCTCCCTTAATTACACTTACCTGCATGCTCCGGGCCTCCAGGGATGTTCTCCATTCCTCCGGTCAGGTGATCTCCCATACTGCACTGGGGCCCGATCACCTGATGACCGGGCAGCAGTGCACTATTGGAGACCAGTTGACCAGAGGGAAGTCATCACCGGAGGCCCGATCACCGGTCCCTGGAGTCAGGTAAGTAAATTTTTTTTTTTACTATTTTTTTTTTCTTTTTTTTACAGTAATCAGCTTGCGGTCTGTTTAGACCACACATCTGATTACTGGGACCGACTCCCGGCTCTGATCTCCCTGTTAGAGCAGGGAAGGAGGCCGGTAACCAGGGGAGACCCTGGATAACGCCACCTCCAAATGGCGTTATTATCACAGGGCTTTCCCCGGTATTTTTTCACATTTTATTTTTAGTAACTCTGGTCGGATCACATTTCCCATTACAATTATGGGAAATGCTATCTGCTTTACTAAAAATAAGTGATACTTAGGGGTTGGAGTAGAATTTTATGAATTTTACTCCAATTGCCCTATAGTAACTAGGTGATACTAAAATAATGTGAAAAGGGTGTGAAAACACCCTTTTTCACTTTATTTTAGTCAAAATAATGTTAATAAATAGAGCGTGTTGGACTTTTTCGGACCGGCACCTTCTACTCAATACCAGACGCATTTTCCATCCAAATCACGACATTTGCAGCACGTTCTGCACAAACATCAGGACGTGACCATCTAAGCCAAGGCTGGTAAATACTTATAAGCTGGATACTATCCCGGATTGCTTTACTGAGGCCAGTGACTGTTATTATGCAACGTCCATTGCCGTTTAAATTGAGACTTTTTAACAGACATTCATTTCATCAATTCACTATTCATTTACTTTTTTATTATTGTCTATATTTTACCCTTGATTGACCATCCAGTTGATCTTGTTTTATATTTTTTTTTTATAAATTCAAGCAAAATAATTACTGTTTATTCAGCCAAGCCATATAGTCATATATTACATGTATATGTTGATTATTTAATTCTACTCTCTCATCTGCCATATAATGGTTTAATTAGAATACTAACTGGGATTTTATGGTTTGAAGTCAGCAGGTTCATTAGCACTGTTCATTCTTTGTATATGGTTTTTGCTTTGTTTGGTGGAATTTTAGGAAATTCCAATACTGTGCTCTTATTTCTCTGGAATAACAGAGCCAATGGTCTGTTCTTTTCCTGTGGATGGACCTTCATGAGTAGTTGATTGAGCAGGGCGAAGGAGGATAGGTGACGTCACTCGTCACTTGTTTTCAGAAATTGTCTCAAGTCAAAATTTACGGTCATGTCTACTAATTTTTCCGGCACCCTTTTTAGATTATCCTTTCTTACTTTTACCCATTTATATTAATATTAAAGAGGCAACAAACTTCAGGCGATGCTCAGGAGATCATGTTGATATGGTAAAGTGTACCTCTTAGATGATCCGGTTTTTACTGGCTACAACGACACGTGTAGAGTTTAGGGAACTATACTTGTTGCCCAGTGTTCAGAGCTTTGTGGTTTTTATCAGCTCTACCCTTGATCTAAAACCTCCCAATCAAACCACCTGAGGCATATTTAATAAAATATCTAAGAGCCAATTGCAAGTAAACCTATTTAACCCAAATAAAACAATTTAGATATTAAGGAAATTGAGCAGATACACTGTACTTTGGTGGAGAAAATAAAAAGCAAAGGGTCCAAGCAGATACTGTATGAGGTGAGACAGTCAAATAAAGAACCAAAATTAAGAATTTGTACTGTGGTGCTGTGAAATGATATGTAGTAACTGCAACTTTGTGTGCCGCATAGCAACATTTTGAAGGGGACCTCAGTGCTTTTAGAGAGTTACCTCTCTATACAGCAGTTGTTCATTTTTTGCTCCATAGTAGTGCCCTTGTTAATTTTATGCTCAATAGTAGTGTCCTAGTTCATTTTATGGTCCATAGTAGTGTCCTAGTTCATTTTATGGTCCATAGTAGTGTCCTAGTTCATTTTATGGTCCATAGTAGTGTCCTAGTTCATTTTATACTCCATAGTAATGTCCTAGTTCATTTTATGCTCCATAATAGTGTCCTATGTCATTTTATGCTCCATAGTAGTATCCTAGTTCATTTTATGCTCCATAGTAGTGTCCTAGTTCATTTTATACTCCATAGTAGTGTCCTAATTCATTTTATGCTCCATAGTAGTGTCCTAGGTCATTTTAGACTCCATAGTAGTGTCCTAGGTCATTTTATACTCCATAGTAGTGTCCTAATTCATTTTATGCTCCATAGTAGTGTCATAGGTCATTTTAGACTCCATAGTAGTGTCCTAGGTCATTTTATGCTCCATAGTAGTGTACTAGTTCATTTTATGCTCCATAGTAGTGTCCTAGTTTACATTATGCCGCACAGTGACCCAATTTCGCATTATGTCACAGAGTGCTCCCACTTTACTTTATTTCACAGTGCCCAGGTTGATATTATGCCACATAGTAGTGCCCCCACTTCACATTAAACGACAATGTACAGTAGTGTCCCAAGTTCACATTGTCACATATGTCCCTAGATCACAGTATGCCACATAGTAATGCACCCTGTTCACATTACATCATATTGTAGTGCCCCATTTCACTTTATGTAAAAATGAATGGGGCAGCACCAATGGGTGCCCAAACTCTGCAACCTAAGGAGAACTGGTGGGTTTCCCAACTTAGCCTAAAGGGAATAGAACTGAAAACAGAAGAGTGTCTCTGGCGCTAAGAAGAGTACTTTATAGATCAAAACTTTAAGTGACACTTCTGCTATGCAAAACTAGTCCCCTACTCTTCATAGATGGGAGCTGAGCAATATAGGACTTTTAAAGGTAGTGTCAGTGTTAAGATATAGGTGGTCAAGCACTCTCTTGCCCAAACATGAAATATGGGCTGCACTTGGCAAATAAGGGATGACCCAGCAAAAAAAAGATAAACAATAATTAAATGATTTCTTAGTTAGATGAATGGCATCATAAATACAATTCACTATTGTCATGGATAAACTAAATTTTAAAATAACAAAATTGTTTTCACTATTGTAGACAACAAAGGATAAAGAAATAATTAAAAAAATACAAATAATTTAAAAATAATTTAAAAATATAGTATCACAAGTTAAAATCAGGCTTAAATAAAAAAGCATAAAAGAAATTTGAAATTCTCACTTAAAATTGCTGCGCGTTTCACAGCACCTAGTTGCGTCCTCTGGCAGTCTACATCAGGGAAAGGCTTTGTGGTGGCATCTGCATAAAGTCGCAGACAGACAACTGTTAAAAAATGCAGACATAGCCGCATCTGCCTCCGCCTCTGAATCAGGCCCTATGCCACATTGCAGTGCCTCTTTTCAAATTAGTGACCCTGCTTAGCTCCTCATCAGCATGCAGACTGCAGTTGCACAAGCTGCACTGCTAGGCTGGGAGAAAGGGACAATCTCCAAAGTACTCTCCAGGATCTAGTTTATTTAACATGGTAGTATTGAATACACTAGTATTGTGGCGAGCAGGTTGTAGACCGTCCCTTACTGTAGTGTATTCAATAGTATTCTGTAGTGTATTCAGTGGTGTATAGAACACAGAGATACTGATTGTCAGTGTCTTCCAAACAGCATCTAGCTAGGTGCAGAGGAGGTCGGCCCACTAAGCGTCCTGGACCTATACAAATGACACCCCCTACATCCATTGTAGTTACGCACCTCAGAGCGTCACAGAAAATGGGTATATTTATTTAGGCAGAAGCCAATCACACTGCTAGTATGCTATTTAAAGTATGTGATAAACCGCAACACTTGGTGGAAACCAACGTAGATATGGGAAGGGTAGAGCATGCAAACTCCACATTGGCAAAGTTCTCAGCATTTCAGCATTATTAAACACACACACACACATATATATATATATATATATATATATATATATATTTATACATATACAGTATATACATACATATATATATATATATATATATATATATATATACACACACACACACAATGGTGTGGTATATTGAGACAGATCCCACCAACATGATTGGACACACTAGATCACATGACCATGCATTATTTCCCAATAAACACATACCTCCAGCCTCGTCTACTTCCCACTGTTATCAAAACCTCATCACAAAGTCACAGCTGTATCACCCTACAAGTGTTAACAATAACATTTCTCACAGAGACACTGCTCACAGAAAGGCAGCACATCACTGCCTCACTGACAGTAATACACATCACTGCCTCACTGACCGACATGCACATCACTGCCTCACTGACAGACATACACATCACTGCCTCACTGACCGACATGCACATCACTGCCTCACTGACAGACATACACATCACTGCCTCACTGACAGACATACATATCACTGCCTCACTGACAGACATACACATCACTGCCTCACTGACAGACATACATTTCTGACAGAAATATTTTACAAAAAATCTGTACACGTCTTGGGTGGTTGAACGCACTCACTCTTCGGCCTCATGTGTCAGGATGCACACTAAGGAGCTAAAGTCAGATTATTAAACCCAAAGTGGACAAAACATTTAAGTCCAGATACTCAGTCCCATATGATGGTACCTGTGTCACTTTAAAACCACTTGGTGGAATTCACATTCAAACACCGGGATCCAATGTTATATGATCCACAGCTATAGAGAATCCTGACATCCCTCAGGTAGTTAAATCTGAAACAAAACATAGAGGGGAAGCTCCATAGTCTATAAAAAATGTATTTAAGTCTCTGACAAAACGCGTTAGACCATGGTTTGGTGACTGTGTGTACATTGAGAACGCTTTTCTGGACCTTGCTCTCCACCTAGGCGGCATATACTGTAAGAACTTGGCCGCTATATCACCTTAAACCGGGACTGTATTCGCATGACCAAATACATATGTACTGCCTTATATTTGTGCAGTAAAGGGACTGGCACTCACAGGTTGTGAAGCTATGAAGATACAGGTATATCAAAACATTTATTATAACAATATATATACGGTAAGTGTTTAGGTTCTCCTTGGAACTTTTTTCAAGATAATCAAACAAGTGCGTCACTGATTTGTATATTCAAAGTGTCCTCATGTGATAACAAAATAACAAACATTAGTTATGAAGTGCACTCAGAGGGAGTTGGTTTCCTTTGGAAAGAGATCATGCATTATTGGTCACACTATTTGTGCCATGACCTGTTACTTGTCTCCAGATTGGGTTACAAATAAATGTGCTCCATCAGGTTGGGTATGGGATACCAGAAGTCGGGATGCCGGGGGTCAAAAGACAGACAGCATCATCCCGATGCTCAGTATCCCAACAGGGGTTAGGTAAGTATCATAACTGTCTCCCCTTATCCCTCTAGCCCTCCTTTTTTGCATCCAAACCCTCCCTACCCTGCATCCTAACCCTAACCCTCCCTACCCTGCACTTTAACCCTCCCGGTTAGTGCCTAAACCTAACCCTCCCCCCATAGTGCCTAAAACACAGTGGTGCCCAAACCTAACCCCCTCTGTCCGCAGCCTAACCCTAAACTCCCCTGGATTCTGGCAACGGCATCTCCACTGATGTCGGGTTTCCGGCACTGGTCTTCTGTCTGTGGTTCAGATTCCAACGCTCTGATTTCGGCAGCCGGCATCCAGATGGTAGGTATAATAACTACAATATATTACTGTGCAAGTGCTGTTTATGGACCCTGATAAATGTTATATTTGTATTCAGCTTTTTATAGATCAACCCAGACAAGAGCACTGTAGTCCTTTCCTTCTTTCACCTGCTGACCTGACCTATGTTATCCCTGCTTTGACCTTGGCTCTTGGATCACCTATCACTGACCTCTGTTTTAGTAATCTAGTTGTGTCGTGTGAGCTGTCAGCCCTTGACCCTAGATGTGACTGACCTGGATCTTCCTCCTGCCCTGTCCTTTCCTGGTTTGTCAGTTTCATGTTTGTCTACTACAGAAAACTGGTGTATAGTGCTGCAATCTGCTTTTACAGCTCTGTAGGCAACTCATGTGTCATCAAGATTTCAGTGCTGAAAGTATAATTAAAATGTCAAAAAAAGCTTACAATCGTCAACATTGGACACTCCAATAATCATCGGACATGGGAAGTTATTCAAAATAATATTGCCCAAAATAAGCATGTAATATGCTGCCAAGTTTACTAAAAATATGCAAAGAAAATGCAAAATATGCAACAAATATGCTAAAATGTCCATTATTTATTGCCGCTATTATTTTTCCTTTTTTACCTATGTCTGCGGCTCATTTACTTCACTATTTAATTCAAATGTGTAATAAAATCTATAACATTTTAAAAGATTTAACCAACAACCACACTCAGCTAGGTTTTTACTGACAGATATGACTTCAAAATTGCCTCAAGGCTAGCATGTATGCTTACTCTGGGGAAGCCTCAGTCAGTGAATGGCAGCTTTTTTTTTATTATGTACATTTCATAAATATGTAAAAAAAAAAAAAAAGGGAAAACAAAATAAGCAAAAATAAGAAAAAAATATGCCATGACTTGTCAATATCATCCAAAATATACAAATAAGCAAATTGAATTAGACCTACATATATCGGCTAACACTACATGTGTCTGATTATTAATTTATTATACATAATTTGATAAATTATATATATATATATATATGAGAGAGAGAGGTAAATAAATATTTTCTTATTGCTTCACAATATTCTGTCATCACTGCTGCTCAGCCCCATATATACATGCACGAACAAGTTTCTAATCCAGTTTTTCATGCTCTCTAAGCTGCCCCTCAAACACTCATTGATCAAATGAGAAAACTATGTTGACCTCTAATATATATATATTAGGGATGTGCGCTGGACAATTTTTGCTGGATTTGGATTTGGTTCTAAAGCTAAAATCACGTAAATTATTATTTTTTTCTTCCTAGAGTATTATTAACCTCGATAACATTAATTTCCAGTAAATTTAGACCACCTCACAGCTTATAATATTGTTCACCATTATTGGCCAAAGGTTGCAGTGAGCTGACTGGTTACTAAGCGACAAAGCAGCGGCGCAGCGACACAGACACCACAGTATAAAGCACATCTATGACACATTGCCACACAGCAGTGGCAGAAATGAAAGGTAGTGCAAGATGGAATTGTCGTTGGGCCCTCCAAACGGCCATCAAAGTGGGGTACCGCCAGCAGAATCAAAGTGGGCTAAGGCCCTAGGAGTCACAGTGCACAATCTTATTCACATTACACCGCACATAGTGCCCCTGATTCACATTACACCATAAAGTAGTGTCTATTATTTATGTTATGACACACAGTAGTGCCCCTTTACACAATGCCCATAGTAGTGACCCTTTTACACAATTCCCACAATAGTGAACCTTTTACACAAATCCCACAGTAGTAATACCCCTTATACAATACCCAAAGTAGTAGTGCCACTTATACAATGCCCACAGCAATAGTGTCCCTTGCACAATGCCCCCAGAAGTGGTGCCCCTATTCAGTCCCCTTAGTAGTAGGGCCCCCTATGCAGTACCCCCATTAGTATGACCCCAGTAGTAGTATCCCCAATAGTAGGTCCCCAATAGCAGTGCCCCCAGTAGTAGTGCCCCAATAGTAGTGCCCCCAGTAGTATGCCCCCAATTGCAGTGCCCCCAGTAGTATGCCCCCCCAGTAGCAGTGCCCCCATTAGTAGTATGCCCCCCCAGTAGTATGCCCCCATTAGCAGTGCCCCTAGTATGCCCCCATTAGCAGTGACCCCAGTTGTATGCCCCCATTAGCAGTGCCCCCAGTAGTATGCCCCATTAGAAGTATGACCCCAGTAGCAGTGCCCCAGTAGTATGCCCCCAGTAGCGCCCCCTTACACACACACACAAAAAAAAAACTTACCTGAATCTCCGCTACTGCCGCCATCCGCTCTGCTCTGTCACCCGCTGAGGAGGTAGCCGGAAGATGGAGCTCAACAGTGAGCTCCAGCCAGCTCCCTCCGTGCAGTAGCCAATGAGAGTCTGTGTGACTCTCATTGGCTGCTATAACAAACACACAGCTGCCGCTGGCGGCTGTGTGTTGTCTCTGTGTAGGGCGGACCACTATCACTGTGGTCTGTCCTACACTAGTGGGGCCCTGACGTCGGATTCTCTTGTGAGAATCCGACATCAGGAGGCCGCCGTACGGCCTCGGACGGGGATCCGAGTCAGGCATGTGGACTCGGATCCCCAATGTTCAGAGCGGTTAGGATTCCACAGAATCCGAACCGCTCATCTCTAATTATATATATATATATATATATTGGACAAAGAAGACTGCGGCACTCCAAGACTGATTGCATAAAGACAGGTTGTATTGTGTGTCGAAACCGACGTTTCAAAGCCTCCAGGGTTTTTTATCAAGGTACCTTGATAAAAATTTGAAACGTTGGTTTCTACACACAATACAACCTGTCTTTATGCAATCAGTCTGGGAGTGCCGCAGTCTTCTTTGTCCACTATCCATTCATTACTGAAGGCAACAAAGCAGCTGCTCCATTACTAGAAGTGCCGGTCCACATTGCTATTGTGTATAGATATATATATATTAGTGGTGTGCACCGGCCACTTTTCGTGTTTTGTGTTTTGGTTTTGGATCTGGATCTTTCTTCGTGTTTTGGATCTGGATTGGTTTCCCAAAACCACCCATCTGTGTTTTGGGTTCTGGGTTTTGTGTTTTGGATCTGTATTTTTTTGAAAAAAAGCATAAAAACAGCTAAAATCACATAATTTGTGGGTTTTTCTGCTCCTATGCTATTATTAACCACAATAACTTTCATTTCCACTAATTTCCAGTCTATTCTGAACACCTCACAATAGTGCTTTTTATGTCCAAAAGGTTGCACCGAGGTAGCTGGATGACTATGCTAAGCGACACGAGTGGGCGGCACAAACACGTGGCCCATCTAGGAGTGACACTGCAGTGGCAGACAGGATGGCAGTTTGAAAAACTAGGACCCAAACATTACATACTGCAAAGAAAAAAAAGAGGTGCAAGATGGAATTGTCCTTGGGCCCTCCCACCCACCCTTATGTTGTATAAATAGGACATGTACACTTTAACAAACCAATCATTTCAGCGCCAGGGTCTTCCACATGACTGTGGCTGAAATGATTGGTTCGTTTGGGTCCCCACAAAACAAGCTGGCAATTAATGTGTCCCTGCACAAACTGGCTCTACGGAGGCAAGATGTCGTCCTCATCCTCCTCATCCACCGATTCCTTGGAGGAAAAAGGGATTTAGGTGTCCCTGGACTGCTTACGGTCTTAGCCAAAGTTTCTGAACTTGACAGTAACTTTTTATGAACGCGCTGCAGGTGCCGTATAAGGGAGGATGTTCCTAGGTGGTTAACGTCCCTACCCCTACTTATTTCACCTTTACATATGGTACATATGGCAAGACAGTTGTTGTCCGGATTTGGATAGAAATATTGCCAGACCAAAGAGGTGGAATGTTTGGTCTTCTGCCCAGGCATGACCGTGATGGGCTTTTTCATCCCACGGACAACAACTGTCTCCCCCGGAGCCTAATTTAAACAAACCACATCACAATCAGAATCCTCCTCGCCAACCTCCTCCTCAGTGCCAGCTACACCAGTATCCTCATCCTGTTGTACTTCAACAGTGACATCATCAATTTGCATATCAGCAAGTGGACTGTGGGTGCTCCTTTCAGCACTTACAGGGGGCGTGCAAATGGTGGAAAGAGCCACCTCTTCCCGTCCAGTGCTGGGAAGGTCAGGCATCGCAACCGCCACCACACTTGGACTCTCCTTGGGGATTTGTGATATCTTCTTAGAACGCACAGTTCTTCGCTGTGCTTTTGCCAGCTTAACTCGTTTGATTTTTTTAGCGGGAGGAGGGCTTCCATCGTCATGTGAAGCTGAACCACTAGTCATGAACATAGGGAAAGACCTTAGCCGTTCCTTGCCACTCCGTGTCGTAAATGGCATATTGGCAAGTTTACGTTTCTCTTCAGATGATTTAAATGTTTTTTTCAAGGTCATTTTCCTGAACTTTGTCATTTGGGATTGTATGTGCCCTCTACTATGACATTGGGCATCGGCCTTGGCAGACGACGTTGATGGCATGTTATCGTCTATGTCATGACTAGTGGCAGCAGCTTCAGCACTAGGAGGAAGTGGTTCTTGATCTTTCCCTATTTTATTTTTATCTGAGAAAGTTTGGTCCTCCATTTATGTTATATTGATATATACGTGCGGCTAAAGCGCACACAAACACAGAAAATAATTTTTTATTTTTGTTGGAGACTAGTGCACTTTGTGGGTTACACCACCCTTAAAGAAATGAGCCAGCCGGCCCTTTACTTATGGGACACAGGCGAACACTTGGCGCTGCTCCTTTGTTGATGCACGTGCAGCTACAGCCCACACAATTCACAAACACAGAAAATATTTTTTTATTTTGTTTGGAGTGCCCTTTGGGGGTTACAGCACCCTTTAGCGGTCAATCCAGCTGGCCCTTTATTTATGGGACACAGGCGCATGCTTGGCACTACTTTGTTGACGCACGTGCGGCTACTGCGCACACAATTCACAAACACAAAAAAATATATTTTTTTATTTTGTTTGGAGTGCCCTTTGGGGGTTACAGCACCCTTTAACGGACAAGCCAGCCGGCCTTTTACTTATGGGACACAGGCGCACGCTTGGCACTACTTTGTTGATGCACGTGCGGCTACTGTGCACACAATTCACAAACACAGAAAAAAATTTTTTATTTGATTTGGAGTGTACTTTGGGGGTTACAGCACCCTTTAACGGTCAAGCCAGCCGGCCCTTTACTTATGACACAGGCGCACGCTTGGCACTACTTTGTTGATGCACGTGCGGCTACTGCGCACACAATTCACAAACACAGAAAATATTTTTTTATTTGGTTTGGAGTGTACTTTGGGGGTTACAGCACCCTTTAACGGTCAAGCCAGCCGGCCCTTTACTTATGACATAGGCGCACGCTTGGCACTACTTTGTTGATGCACGTGCGGCTACTGCGCACACAATTCACAAACACAGAAAATATTTTTTTATTTGGTTTGGAGTGTACTTTGGGGGTTACAGCACACTTTAATGGTCAAGCCAGCTGGCCCTTTACTTATGACACAGGCGCACGCTTGGCACTACTTTGTTGATGCACGTGCGGCTACTGCGCACACAATTCACAAACACACAAAAAATATAATTTTTTTAGCACTTGGGGGGAGCACCCCTGATGGACAGAGCACCCCCTGGACAACACTACAGCACCCCTTTAGGACTGGGACACTGCACAGGACTTTGGAGTGGACACAGCCCCTATGGAGAACTGACTGCACAACACAGTCCAGCCAGCCCCTATGGACTTTGAAGTAGTGGACACAGCCCCTATTAACAACAGCAGCACAGCACAACACAGCCAGCCCCTATGGACTTTGAAGTAGTGGACAACAGCAGCACAGCGCAGCACAGCACAGCACAACACTACTCTGCACTACACTACACTACACAGCCCAGCCAGCCCTAACTCCCACCCTCCCTCTTCACTGTCCACAGCCGAGTGGACACTTAGACTCTCCTGATTTGTGATATCTGATAACGCCACCAATATTGTGCGGGCATTACATCTGGGCAAATTCCAGCATGTCCAATGTTTTGCTCACACAATAAACTTGGTGGTGCAGAATTTTCTGAAAAGCGACAGGGGTGTGCAGGAGATGCTTTGGGTGGCCCGGAAAACTTCTGGCCACTTTCGCCATTCAGCGACTGCGTGCCGAAGACTGGAGCGCCAGCAAACACTCTTGAACCTGCCCCGCCATCACCTGAAGCAAGAGGTTGTGACGCGGTGGAACTCAACCCTCTATATGCTTCAGAGGATGGAGGAGCAGCAAAAGGCCATACAAGCCTATACATCCATCTATGACATAGGCAAATGAGGGGGTATGCACCTGACTCAAGCGCAGTGGAGAATGATTTCCGTGTTCTCCAGCCCTTCAAACTTACCACACGTGAAGTCAGTTCAGACACTGCCAGCTTGAGTCAAGTTCCGCTCGGCACGTGGGACTTGTGGATGAAGCCCTTCATTCGCTTTGCCAGGATTCCAGGGTGGTCAATCTGTTGAAATCAGACCACTACATTTTGGCCACCGTGCTCGATCCTAGGTTTAAAGCCTATGTGGTGTCTCTCTTTCCGGCCGACACAAGCCTGCAGAGGTGCAAAGACCTGCTGGTGAACAGCTGTCAGCTGAAGCGGAACGTGACACGTCAACAGCTCCTTCTTCATTTTCTCCCGCAACTGGGGCTGCCAGGAAAAAATGTAGGTATCCTAAGCAACCCGCTGGCGGTGATGCAGGGCAGGCAGGACCAAGTTTGGACATCTGATCCGGACTGAAGGACCTGGAAACAATTTCTGACATGTCTACTGTCACTGCATATGATACTGTCACCATTGACAGAATGATGGAGGATTACATCGGTGACAGCATCCAAGTAGGCATGTCAGACAGTCCATACCTGTACTGGCAGGAAAAAGAGGCAATTTGGAGGCCCCTGTACAAACTGGCTCTATTTTACCTGAGTTGCCCCCCCTCCAGTGTGTACTCCGAAAGAGTGTTTAGTGCAGCCGGGAACCTTGTCAGCGAAAGGCGTAGGAGGTTGCTTCCACAGAATGTGGAGAAGATGATGTTCATCAAAATGAATTATCAGCTCTTCCAGGGAGACCAGCCTCCAGAACGTACAGAGGGACCTGTGGTGGTGGATTCAAGTGGGGACGAGTTAATACTTTGTGAGGATGAGGATGTACACACTGAAGAGGGTGAGGAATCGGTGGATGAGGAGGATGAGGATGACATCTTGCCTCCGTAGAGCCAGTTTGTGCAGGGACAGATTAATTGCCAGCTTGTTTTGTGGGGGCCCAAACGAACCAATCATTTCAGCCACAGTTGTGTGGCAGACCCTGGCGCTGAAATGATTGGTTTGTTAAAGTGTGCATGTCCTGTTTATACAACATAAGGGTGGGTGGGAGGGCCCAAGGACAATTCCATCTTGCACCTTTTTTTTTTCTTTGCATTATGTACAGTTTGGGGCCTAGTTTTTCAAACTGTCATCCTGTCTGCCACTGCAGTATCACGCCTAGATGGGTCACGTGTTTGTGCCGCCCACTCGTGTCGCTTAGCATAGTCATCCAGCTACCTCGGTGCAACCTTTTGGACATAAAAACACTATTGTGAGGTGTGAGGTGTTCAGAATAGACTGGAAATGAGTGGAAATTAAAGTTATTGAGGTTAATAATAGCATAGGAGCAGAAAAACCTACAAATTCTGTGATTTTAGCTGTTTTTATGCTTTTTTTAAAAAAAATACAGATCCAAAACACAAAACCCAGAACCCAAAACACGGAAGGGTGGTTTTGGCAAAACCAATCCAGATCCAAAACACGAAGAAAGATCCAGATCCAAAACCAAAACACAAAACACGAAAATTGGCCGGTGCACACCCCTAATATATATATATATATATATATATATATATATAAAATATATACATACACTAAAGACAGAGACTGTAGCTGAGGCGTGTATGCAAACAAATAAGGCCTGAGTTGGGGTCAAGGCCACTACCGCTGCGGCCACGTCTGTATGGCAGCGCAGCTGCATCAGCACATTGGCCAGTGAAGAAAGGAGACTGCTTCTGCTCAGCATCAGCAGTCTCCTCTCATTCACTCATAGGCAAATGCAGGGGGGGTTCTGGTTGCCTGGAAACTAGCCCACACCATAACCACAATAGAAATAATAATATAATAGAATTTTACTGTTACATGTTCTTCTCAGTATCACAAATTAAATAATTAATTTAGCACCACCTGTAGATTTTTTAATATGTTAATAAATACACCTGTGCACCAACTAGGAGATCTGGAAAACATGCACTGTTAGGGGTGCACTTCTATAGGCCATCAATAGGTTTAATAACTAATACCATAAAATAATACACTATCCAGTGCATAACGAGACCAATATGTACATATATGTCCAGGCAGTGCTAGGTCCTTCTGCTGCTACCCCAGACTCCCAGACTTCCTCCAATGCTCACATCTGAAATAAAAACATTCAGCTCAGGCAGGATAGTCCTACTGCTGCATCTTATAGTCCTGTACATGCTGGAATAATGACACAGAATATACTTTGTTTGGCACATATTAAAGCTGAATAAGTGCTAATTCTACCCTCTTCATAGACTGGCCACACTCGCTCTAAAATAAAGCATTTGGATATCCCCCTCTAGAAATCCTGCGTTTGCCACTGCTTTCACTGCCCAACATGCCGCTGTGGCTGCGGTGCTATACAGATGCGGCTGCAGCGTTAGTGAGCAGAGAGGAGAATTTTTTTAGGTGGGGGCGATCGCTAAAGCCCGGGCAACTGGCCCGGTCCCTGCAACTGGCCCAGGTAAGTAGTCCCTGCAACTGGCCCAGGTAAGTAGTATAAAAAGTTGTACCATACTTGCCTACCCTCCCGATTCGGTCGGGAGCCTCCCGAAAATCGGGTGCCGCTCCCGGCCCCCCGGAAAGGCAGGCAAGCCTTCCAGGCACCAGTGACCCCTACTGCATTCACTGTAAAAATCCCGGCATCGGAGGGGCCGGTGACGCGATTCGCGCTGAATCGCGTCATCGTGGCCCCGCCCCCGGCCGCACAATGCCATTAATAACAGTGAAGGAGCCGTGATGACGCGATTGTGATATCACGCCCCAATGCTCCGCCTCCAAATATGAGTCACAGCTTGGCCACTCCCCCTTTTTGCCGCGACTGGCCCTTGCCGAGAAAGCCCGACAACTCCCTCCCGGAAGGAGGGAGTGAAATGTCGGCATGTATGAGTTGTACACTATGGCGATATTTTCACAGTTGAGCGATTATTGGTAAACTTGCACATGTATCTAAGTTGCACTGTGCATGCATCAAGGTACATTATCGTAGTCGCTTGCAGCGACTATTTACACTCACTTAGGGCCTGATTCAGAGATGTACGCAATGTTGATTTTTACGCAGATGGAGCGATTGTTTATCATGCGCATGCAAGTCAGAAGTGGCTTTGCTGCTTAGTCAATATGTAGTGTATAGGTGCACACTGCTGTATGCTGTGCTGTACTCTGCTGTATAGGCCACACTCACAAGTCACAAGTGGCTGTGCTACTTAGTCAATGTGTAACGATACTGGATTTAAACCTCTATATGCTCCTGCCTATACCTTCTAAATCCTGCCTATACCTTCTAGCATTGTCGCTATTTGCGTACACAGTCATACAGTAAATAAATGCCTTCAGACCTTGAATTGTGTTTCCAATGCACAAAGGTTATTATTCAACATAAAAACAGTAGGTTACACGCTGTGATCTAAAGACAATTTATCGCAAAGAAATCATAAAGACCCAAGGTACAGTTATACATATGCACTCGCTCTGGGACCAGTTACCGGCATCTACAAGAAACCTCCATCAACAGCATCAGCAAGAAGACTTCAGATTGGAGTCTGTACGCACATTTATACCCTTACAGGGATAAGCAACACAATAGGCAAGTTTGGCATGATTCCATTGGTTCCCAGTCACGGTGCTTCTATTACAGGACATTTAACAAGTTGATTCAAATGGACACAGGTCAGCCTCCGACAGCCTTTTGTCTCCTTTTTCCCGCCGCATGCAAATCTAAGCTGCTAACATTACAAAGTACATTTTAGTGTTTTAACTCTCTACAGTCCATAAGTTGAGAATGCATGTTGCGATCTTCTCACCGATGATACCGGAAAGCTGTTGAGACAGAGTAGATCAGTACAACACCAAACACGGTTTGCTTATTATGTACTAAACCTTAGATATCAAAATAGTCTTTATTTCACAACATTAGTAAGAAATGAATAAACCTTGAATATTACACTTTGAAACTATGGAACCTTTTATGTGAGTGCAGTGTGTAAGCATTTGGGGTTTGGGAAAAGACACTAGTTAGATTTATGTAGCGAGGACTTTTAACTTAGGGAAGATGCATATGCATGAAGCTAATAAACAGCGTTCGTATGCGGGGTATTATGCATTCGCTAATGTGCATATTTTTAATGTGTGTATGGGGTATGGTGAAATATGCGATCGCATGATGCTAATAATAGCATCGCCATATGTACTTAAGTGTGAGTTTCTCTAAAATGGCGCTGGGCGGCCATTCGCAAAATGGCGTCATACAGATCCCATTTTTTTTTAAGATGGTGTCTTGTGGCCATTCGCAAGATGGCATCGTTCCAATCTAATTTTTAAACTGATTCTGTCTCAGCCAATTATCCAGCTTCGACACCATCAGTAAGACATTCACATGCATATATAAGCCCCAGGACTCCACTCCACGCTGTTTGAATAGAGTTGTGCCTGCAATGTCAAAAAAATGTAATTAAATTATTGTATTGTTTTGTGCGCTTTGTTTTGCTCACGTGCATATATAAGCTCTGTGGTTCCAGTCCCCACAGGAATACAGCTGCGCCATAAAAAAAACTAAATTGAATTTGTTTTTCTGCTCATGTGCATATATAAACCCTGTGGCTCCAGTCCACACAGGAATACAGCTGCGCCATCCAAAAAAAGAAATTGTATTGTTTGTACTGTTTGGTGCACTTTGTTTTGTTCACATACATATATAAGTATGTGAATTGAAAAGTGGATAACGTTTCGTTTAGAGAAGACGAGCAACCAAATACTGTTGCTGCAGCTCCTGCCACCAGTAATGATGATGACACTAGTCCTTCAACGTTATTTACTAAAGCCGAGGCTCAAGGGCATAGAGGGTCTAAGTCAGGGCATTTAAAATACAAAAAAACAATATTATTATTATTATTATTATTATCCTTTATTTATATGGCGCCACAAAGGTTCCGCAGCGCCTTACACAGTACATAAATGAGCACACAAGAAAAACAGTTAATAGTAATACAAAACAATGCAGGACAAGGACAAGGTTATAAACTCAGCTGCAAAACACAAGCAGCAGGACATGAGCAACCAGGTGGTAGGTGCCATTGTAGGGAGTTAGGAGTAAATTATACTATAAGTAGGGGGAGGAGAAGCACGTGAGGATGAGGGCCCTGCTCGTGAGAGCTTACATTCTAAAGGGGAAGGGCAGACAGACAGGGGTGACACAGAGGGGTAGATAGTGAAGAAGGAGCATGGAGCAGTGGGTTAGGATATGTGCTGCGGAATGTGTGTGTATAAGACGACCTGATGTTATGTAAAAATTAAGTCCTTCATACATCTATCTCTATGATAGAAAATAGATTGTTTGTGTTATTTACATGAGAGATGTACAAAGTAAAGTAGAAGCACTTTAATTTGTGTGTTACATTTTAGCATCTATATACAGCCTGACAAGAAATGCAGCTATTATGGGACTGTCCCGCCATCCTAATACAGTAGTGACTACTTTAGTTCCAGCTGCTGGGTGCTATGCCATGCTCCTGTGAGTGGGTGCATCTCACATGCTAGACCCACTCACAAATGGGTGCAGCCATACATGATGTGGTCCCACAGGATGTTGCAGTACCCGGGCCCAGAATTTCTCTTGGCAGCCCTGGAGGTGACAGACAGAACGAGGAGGGAATGGGGCTTAGTAGTGGGGTAACAAGACCATGGAGGGAGGTGGTTGAGAGTGGAGGTATAGGAGAAGTGGGGGAAAGAAGCAGAGGGTTGGAAGCAGACTGATGAGAGAAAAAAAGGAAGAACAGCAAGTGGAGGAAACAGGAGGGGGAAGAGAGGGACGGATAAAGTAGAGGATTATGTGGACATAGAATATGGGGGTTGTGTGAAGTAAGGGTGTTCATGCTGTGGACAAGGTAATAATTGAGATGTAAACTGGAGTGGAGGCTGTGAGATATAGAGTCAGTGTGATATAGAGACAGTGTAATGTGGAGGCTGTGTGATGTAGAGACAGTGAGATATAGAGTCAGTGTGGATTAAAGTTGTTAAATGTTCAAAAATACATGTAAAGAACAGTGCTGCTAATGTATGAGCGCAGCTCCAAAAGTGATATATAAAGGAGAGGTATGTGAGTAGTGGGTGCAGGAATTAGTTTATAAACAAATTATTAATGTGGATAGATGTGGCACAATTGGAAAAGGCAATACAAAATGAATGAGGACAAAATTACAATGTACCCGAGCTGATCCAGTCCAAAGTGTTCTGATCAACAAAGATCAATCATCAAGAGCAGCACACAGACAGGGGAGCACTTGCAGTGTCCAAGCAGTGAGTGCAGTAAGTAGTTGCCTGGATACAGCAGAAGATGTTGATTTTGTTCATTCACATAAGTATGTTGCTTCTTGTTGTTCAGAAAGTGTTCTGGTTTTGAGTTTCGTTTTCCTCCAGTTTAACTCCAGCGTAACTCCGACTTAGTTATCAAATTGTATTTACACTTATAATCAGAACACTTTGAATCTTAACACAGACTATGGCAGCCTCCGGCTATGCAGCCTGTGGGAGCAGTAATATCTAAAGTTACAAACATGTGTCTCTGTGCTCACTGATTGGGACCCCACCCCAAAAGCTCTAACACACACTAAATTGGGATGCAATAAAGTCTAAGATAAACAATTTGTGAGAAGGGGGAGGCCAACACAGATTCACAATACATTCCTAACTTCCTTTAGATAAATTGCTCTTAGTATAGCAGTAGTTGTAATTTACCCAGTATAAATTTTCAAAACTGTGCTGAGGCAATCACTAAAACAGCATCTGATGGGAGCAGTAGTTGTAATTTACCCAGTATAAATTTTCAAAACTGTGCTGAGGCAATCACTAAAACAGCATCTGATGGGAGCAGTAGTTGTAATTTACCCAGTATAAATTTTCAAAACTGTGCTGAGGCAATCACTAAAACAGCATCTGATGGGAGCAGTAGTTGTAATTTACCTGTGGAATGCAGAGAAGAAGTCACATCAGTCTTTGCATGGTGCGCATATGACAAATAAGATCTGCAGCGTAACTCCGACTTAGTATATACAGTGCTAAAGAAAAAAACATCTAATAAAGGGAAAGTGTGGTGCAGAAAAAGCATACAATTGCAAACATGCCATTCACCACACACAGTGGCAGGGAAAGACTGAGGCCTTGGCCTTTATTTACGACTCGTGGTGGTTCTACAAGTGTTAGTGAGGCATCTTAATCTGCCTCTCATGACGATGCCAGACCTTTTCACTCAGAGTGTAGAAGAGATGTAAAAAAAATGAAAACACTACGGCAGTAGAACAAACTGCGTTCAGGAACAGAAATGTCACAAATCCTTGAGAAAAGTCTAAGTGCATCCACGAGTGTGATGTGTAAGCATGACCTTGATACTGTTGTACTCACAGAGAATATAGGAAAGATTCCTGGACTGCACACCCTGAATATATATATAATAGGAAGTGCTACCTGATGAGACTTATTGCAGGCACAGAAACAGACAAATCTCAGGTGCACAACTCCAAATTACCGATAATATATAAATGCAATAAAAGTTTGCAAACAATAGAGGTTTTTAGCATAATCATGGCCAAGGTTATGGGCCTACCAACCATATCCAGGTAACCTCTTTAGGGTTTGCCATAGTGAGAAAAGTGAAGTAAAAAAAGTAAGTACAGCTGTGGCTGCATAGAAAGGTGGAAATACAAATATGATGAAACAAAGTATTAAAATTGTGCAGAAAAGAAAAAATGTGTTTTTAATGCAATGCCCTGGAGCAGACCAACCAAAGCAATCCAGGGGACCCACGCCCCAAAAATCAATCCAAAGTTGCACTTCAGTATATAAACTTGTAGGACTTACCTGAAATTGTGCCTATACTAATGTGCATATACTATACCAGGCTCCATGCTTTTAAACCAATGAGGGGTGATAGTCTAGACTGAAGGCGTCTCCTTTCCTTCAGATGTGCAGTAAAGCACATTAAATGGAGTGTATAGGAAAGATTCCTGGACTGCACACCCTGAATATATATAATGGGAGGTGCTACCTGATGAGACTTATTACAGGCACAGATACAGACAAATCACAGGTGCTCAACTCCAAATTACTGATAATATATAAATGCAATAAAATTTTGCCTACCCACCATATCCAGGTAACAATTTTAGGGGTGTCCTGCACTATGAATTTTAACCCTAGTATGTTGGGGTGGGGGACACTGTGAGCCTGGCACATTGCCAGTTGGGGGGCACGGTCAGTGTGATTGCTCTCCCCACAGGCAAAGGAGACTGCTGTGACTGCTACTTAGCAGCCATGAGCAGTCTCCCAGTGCAGCCCAGCACACACCAGCGTGTAACAAAAAATGGACAAACCCAACCTCTGCGCACTCCTAATGCATTAATAAATAAATACCAAATACAATTTACAATGTGCAGTAAGAATGAGATACCAAACTGGATGTCGTTATCTTGCTACAGATGGTTCAATGTGGTGCATAGAGTTGTAATTCTTCTATTATCAAATCTTGCAAAAAAAAAGAACACAATAGTGTAGTAGTTCGTAACAGAGTCTTTCATAAAGAAAATAACTTCTTCCTCTAAACAGTGGAAATGATCGTACCGCACTCACGTAAGGGTATAGTGGATTCCTTGTATGAAGGTATCTTTAAGGCAGGTCTTATCACCACTGTGAAGTAATTCCAATCATAGTGCTCACCCGTGTGGAGTGCGAAATAAGGTATAACGAGATGGGCGTACCCCAACTCACACTAATAATGGTTTCTTTGAAACTGATGGTCCCATTCCTCTGTAATAACTGATATCTCGTCCTCGTATCCCAAATGGGTGGAGAGTGAAAGCAGTAGAAATGGAATGAAAACTGACCATCATAAACCATTCAAAAATAGTTTTATTCCTTAATAAAAAACATAACTAAAAAAGGTAACCATTGAAAATGAGACAAAAGGAATAACAATGACCTGGAGTGAATGAAAGATCCAGAATAGTCCACCACAGGTCAATGGTCTCCAAATCCAAAGGGTCCCTTAAGTCCTGCTGCCACCAACGCGTTTCGATGGTAAGTCTTTTTCAAGGTGTATGTGGCAAGACAACTGAGGCAACTCTATATACCCCTGATACATCCCTCCTCCTTGGAGGGGGCGGGGGTCTCAGTTAACCATTAGTAAAACACATTAGATAATATTCATTAGAAACACATAAGATAATATTCACAGCATTACGCTTCCAAATAGAAGATCAACATCGGTATCAAATGGGGGATTTAAATACCTTAAACCGGACAAGCGCGGTGAATTCCGATATAGCATTCCATCACGTGGAACGCATCAGCCATGAAGTCCAGGGAGGAGAAGAGTGAGTTCCGTTCCCATGATCTCCGGTAACCAACCATGTGTGAGTCTCAAAACGAGACCTTACATGCATACCCTGGCTTGTATACGCCTGAGGTAACAGCGTATCAGTGGGCATATCCAGAAACTTCGTCATGTCACCGAAGTCTTAGGGCCTGATTCAGACCCACTCGCGAGCGGCTGTCCACTCGCAAGTGGGTCGATGTTATGCACTGAGCATGCGCACGACGGAGGGAGCTCCGTCGTGCGCATGCGTCAGACGCGACGAGCGAAGGAAAGTCCTTCGCTCGTTGTGTCCGATCAAAGGGGGCGTGCTGTCAATGTTGATTGACAGCACGCCCCCTTTGGTGGGCGTGCCGGGGGCGTGCCTCCCTGACGGGGGCGTTCCCACGGGAACGCCTCCCGTCAGAAGCCGGCCCACTGACATCACTAGTGATGTCAGTGGGAGTGATTTTGGCTCTGATAGAGCCAAAATCACTCCGGAGCTTGCGGTTGAAAACCTCAACCGCAGGCTCCGGCTCGCAATTTCGATGGTCGCGATGGTCTCGACCATCGCGGCCATCACAAAGCACGCTCGTATAGCCTGTGGGTGGTGACCCACAGCTATACGAGCGTCCAGGAGGACGCTCCATGAAAATGGAGCCCGGCCCTCATTCAGAGCGTGCGCTCTGCTCAGAGCGTACGGCTCTGAATGAGGGCCTTAGTTCTCTAATCAGGTGGTTATGAGTTTCAAATATCCGGAAGTGAGGCATAATTATGCGTTCCAAATACCCGGAGGGACAAATAAATATATTAAAAGTATAAAGATTCCCCATAGCACATCAGGTGAACAATCCCATTAGGTTCATAAAATACATACATATGAATACAATCGATAATAAAAAATCTAAAAAGATAATGAATAAAAGTACCAGCAAGCTAAAAATAAGTACATGCAGGGACATAAAGATCTGTGATAATAAAATAAAAATGGGACTAAGGAGATATAGATCTTATGGTAATTCAAACATACCAATATTCTAGAACTGCATACAAAAAAATATAAAATAATTCCAGAATAAATATAATGAACATGTGAAGTAGGTAGAATAGAGTGAAAGCTATTTCTCCAGCCGAGTTACACAAGCCATTTGGTTTCAAGCTCTAAATTGAGGCTTTTGGGAATAAGTGTTCCTAAGGTGAAAATAGTTTTCATTTCTATTCTGGCCAGTCTTTCTTCCACATTATTTCTTCTGCAATGGTTCGAAATTAGTTGTATACCGCAAAATTAAATCAAGTCACTTGTGCTACAATTGAGTTTATCTTTAAAATGCGAGGACACACCATGGCTAATAAAGCCTTTCTTAATATTACGTAGATGTGCTGCCATCCTCTCTTTTAACTTACGAGTAGTGTGACCAACATACTGTTTATTACAGTTACACTCCAATAGGTATACTACATTCCTACTATGACAAGTAATGAAGTCTCTAATTTGAAATTCCTTTCCATTACTTTGAGACCTATATTTGGAAATAACAGAATCTTTGCTCTTACAGTTTCTGCACATCAGGCAGGAACCGCAACTGTAAAAACCTTTGGATTTAATCGGTCTATCAATGCCCTTTGTTTCTATGGCACTTTTAATAATGTGTTTCCGTAGGTTATCTGCCTTCCGATACACAAATTTTGGTTTCTTGTCAAGATACTTTTTCAAAACAGGATCTTTAAGTAGTATACCCCAATGGTTCTTCACAATTTGTTCAAATTCCTTATACTGATTGCTGTATTTCGTAATAAAAGGAATCTTAAGATCGTTATGATTTCCTTTATTCTCCTTGTCCTGTTGATATTTATTGATAAGGACCTCTTCTCTATTACATCTAGCATATTTCTGGTACGGCACCTCAATACTATCAAAGTCGTATCCCCTTTTCACAAACTGTGCTTTCAAAAGTGAACATTGATTTTGATAATCCTCCAATTTTGAATAGTTCTTCCTAATTCTATGGAACCTGGCTTCTGGGAACAGAACTTAACCAATTCCTATGGTGATTACTGTCAAATTGTATGAATGAATTGCAGTCTGTTGATTTTGTATAGGTTTTAGTGTGAATTTTACAATTTTCAATAAAGACCGTTAGATCCAAAAAATTTACCGTATTAGGATGACTACAAAAAGAGAGTTGGATATTCAAATAATTTTGATTTAGTGATGTACAAAAATCATCCAGTGATTGCTGATCACCTCTCCAAATGAATAGGATATCGTCAATATGCCTTTTCCAGAGCACCAGATTCGCAACCAACTCATGACCACTAAAGACGTGAAAGGTCTCCCAATGAGCCATAACAAGATTAGCATAACTTGGTGTGAATCTGGTGCCCATAGCTGTCCCATGGAGTTGCAGAAAAAAGTCATCAAACCAAAAGAAGTTATTACTAAGGATAAACTCTATGCTGTCCAGAACAAAAGTTTTGGAATCTGAACTGGAATTAGTTTGATCTACAAAGTATTTGGTAGCTGTTGGCCTATTGCTGTATACAGCGATGTTACATCAGCTGTAACCAGAATATAGTGTGGTTCCCACTGAATAAGATCTAGTTTTTTAATGACTTCTGTTGAATCTCTCAAATAAGATGGTGTGGTGATGACTAAAGGCTGTAAAATGTAATCTATATAGTGAGACAAATTCGAGGTAACAGACTCGGTCCCAGCAACAATGGGCCTACTGGGGGGACATTCCATATTCTTGTGGATTTTCGGAAGAGTGTAAATGACTGGAATAAATGATTTAGATATTAATATATACTTCCTTTCCACCTCGGTGATTACTTTTTTCTTCTCATATTTTTCTAAATGACTCACTAATTTCTTCATAATGTTATCCATAGGATTTCCTCTTAATTTTTTGTACATATTACCATCATTGAGTTGTCTCTCTATCTCCTTTTTATAATCCTCAGTATTCTAAATTACCACAGCCCCCCCTTTATCTGCCAGTTTAATAGTGATCAGTGTGTTGTCTTTCAAACTCTTAAGTGCTTCTCTTTCTTTTTTGTTCAGATTTGGATTCCTCAGTGTTTTGAACTCTTTGTTCTCAATTTCTTCTTTTTGTTGCAAGATTTCATATAAGAAGAATTACAACTCTATGCACCACATTGAACCATCTGTAGCAAGATAACGACATCCAGTTTGGTATCTCAATCTTACTGCACATTGTATATTATATTTGGTATTTATTTATTAATGCATTAGTAGTGTGCAGACGTTGGGTTTGTCCATTTTTTGTTATTTGTTGATCATTTCTTGGAGGGTTGGTGACCCCCCCTTGGTCAGTTCCCACTTTGCAGCCCCATTGTACAGTTGTCAGCTGTATTTATCTTCTGTTTACACAGCAGTGTGTGCTTGGCTGCTTTGATGTAAGAGGGAGGGTGAGGTGGCACCGGACCCGGGCCTCCGTCAGGCCCCTCCAGCAAACCCGGGCCCAGGTAATTAGTACCTGCTTCCCCCTCTCGACGCCCCTGATTGTGAGCTGTGAGGTGGTCAAAATTTACTGGAAATTAGTGGAAATTAATACTAATGAGGTTAATAATACTCTAGGAACAAAAAATGGCAAAAATTATGTGATTTTAAATTTTTTCTTTGCCAATTTTTGGGGAAAAAATCCAAAACCAAAACCAGTCACGGCGGTTTGGCAAAACCAAAACCGTCCGACAAATTAGAACCAAAACCAGCAAAAAATAGTCCAACACACATCTCTATTTGTTAGAGAGAGGAGCAAGGTGTTGGCAGGAGAAATCAGATTTGGGTAGGTGACAGTTGATTTGAGTGATGAAATTGCCTGTCTCATTGTCTATCCTTTTCTGTGAATTTGAAGTCTGATTTGTTTTGCTTTAGTCTGCTTATTTTAAGGTCTTTTCAGTTTGTGTGTGTGTGTCTGTTGAGTGTGAGTAGTGGCAGTGTAGTTTGTGTTGCAAACTTGTTTGTCTTTGTTAAGTGTACTAAGGGTGGTATGTACTAAGCATCACACATCCACGATGCAGTACATTTTGCCACTTATCTGGTACATACCGCCATTAATTATGCCAGTATGTACCTAGAATTGCAATTCTACTCACAAAAGACAGCTCTCCCGGTAAGAACTGTTCTTTGCGATAGAGGGACTTCTGGATTTATTACCTATTTATTATCTAAAGATGGCATTACCCACTGGGTCCAAGCTCCAGAATGTATCACATTATGGAGCTTGGTACATATAGAAATGCGTCCAAAACTCTGAAAACTGTATTTTCGGAGGTTTGGCCCCATTTTTGTCCTTTGTACATCCTGCCATAAATGTTTTAAATGGAGGGAGACAGGAGGAGGCAGAGAGTGAAGGATAGGGAGGGAGACAGGAGGAGGCAGAGAGTGAAGGATAGGGAGGGAGACAGGAGGAGGTAGAGAGTGAAGGATAGGAAGGAAGACAGGAGGAGGCAGAGAGTGAAGGATAGGGAGGGAGACAGGAGGAGGCAGAGTGTGAAGGATAGGGAGGCAGACAGGAGGAAGCAGAGAGTGAAGGATAGGGAGGGAGACAGGAGGAGGCAGATAGTGAAGGATAGGGAAGGAGACAGGAGGAGGCAGAGAGTGAAGGATAGGGAGGGAGACAGGAGGAGGCAGTGAGTGAAGGATAGGGAGGGAGGCAGGAAGAGGCAGAGAGTGAAGGATAGGGAGGGAGACAGGAGGAGGCAGAGAGTGAAGGATAGGGAGGGAGACAGGAGGAGGCAGAGAGTGAAGGATAGGGAGGGAGACAGGAGGAGGCAGAGAGTGAAGGATAGGGAGGGAGACAGGAGGAGACAGAGAGTGAAGGATAGGGAGGGAGACAGGAGGAGGCAGAGAGTGAAGGATAGGGAGGGAGACAGGAGGAGGCAGAGTGTGAAGGATAGGGAGGAAGTCGAGAGGAGGCAGAGAGTGAAGGATAGGGAGGGAGACAGGAGGAGGCAGAGAGTGAAGGATAGGGAGGGAGACAGGAGGAGGCAGAGAGTGAAGGATAGATGGGGAGATGGGAGGAGGCAGAGAGTGAAGGATAGGGAGGGAGACGGGAGGAGGCAGAGAGTGAAGGATAGGGAGGGAGACGGGAGGAGGCAGAGAGTGAAGGATAGGGAGGGAGATGGGAGGAGGCAGAGAGTGAACGATAGGGAGGGAGATGGGAGGAGGCAGAGAGTGAAGAATAGGGAGGGAGATGGGAGGAGGCAGGTATTATTTGTTTGATTTTTTTATAATAAAAATGTTGATGAAACAAGATTATATTATAATTACCTTTCCACAGTCTACAGAGTGCACCCTCAGTGGGTGACACCCAGGTGCAGCCCGCACTCCCTTGTGACACCACTGGCAGTGACAAAGCCAAAGTGTGTTGGGAAAGGTGATACACTGCTTCCTCTATAGATAAAAGAAGCCACTTGTGAAGTCCTGTGAGTGTGGTCCCCAGTCTCTATGTAATAGGATAGACCATGTGCTGACTAGCCATGCTGAATGCAAGCACGCTGGCAACGTGTTGTCTCTCAACTGTTATATAGTACAGCTGGTAAGGCTCAGAGAAAAGGGCATGAGTGTAGCTGCAATCTGGTCTGGAGCAGGGATCCATGTGCTGGAGTAAGTAATGCTTTTCTGCAAAAGTCACTAGGGTGTGGCTTGATGCGTTTCTCAGTTAATCAGCGGCTGTTTCATCAGAAGCATGAATCAGACAGTTCAGCAGAATTATGTATCTTTCAAAGGCAATAAAAAATACCAGTGTAAATATTGCAGGAGTCATGCAGAAGTTCATAAATTTAAGCTAAGCACTTTGATATGGGACGCAGTCAGGAAGCCGACAGTCGAAATGATGACCGCCGGCTTCCCAACTGTCAAGTCCCAGCAAGGTACTAATGACAGGCATCAAAATCCCAATGCCTGTCATTAGACCTATGCCAGGAGCCCGATGCCCAGCATACTGAACAAAGGTAACCCAGGCACTGGGCGTGGACAGCCAGGGCTGGGGGTGTGGGGGTGGAGGTGTGGCTTTACGTTTTAGGGCTCCCGGGGGGACTTAGGGTTAGGCACCTTTCCCAGGAGGGTTAGGTTTAGGCTAGGGTAAGGTGGGTTAGGGTTAGGCACCCCCTGGGGGAGGTTAGGGTTAGACACCCCTCTGGGAGACTTAGGTTTAGGCTGCAGGGAAGGGGGGGTTAGGATTAGGCACATAGAGGGGGTTAGGCACTAGGGTGGGAGGTTAGGATTAGACACCCCTAATGGAGGGTTAGGGTAGGGAGTAAGGTTAGCAGTACTTACCTCAATTAGCGATCGGGATCTTCACCCCTGTCGGGCCGGCGGTATTACATACTGATTCCTTTGATATAAGCTTTAAATTTAATGCTTGAAATTTCCTGATTACACTTTGTTTTATATTACTAATTAAATGAACAATAAAAATGTGCATGGCTTAAGCATTGCATTGTATAACTTGTATAGAAGGACAACTACTGAAAGTAAATTAATTTACTATCTTATAAATGTCACTCTATTATTGCTCAATTTCAATACTTTCATTGATAATAACATAACATTTGCACATTTGTATTGTTAATAAATTAAAGGGTTGCTCTCTTATACACTGAGTGGCCACTTTTTTACAGCACCAAGGCAGGGTTCATTGCCACCCTGTGCCAGCCTGCCCCTGAACACATGACGTCACATGAGGGGATGGCATCACCGGCAGGAGAAAGTAGAGAGCTGCCTGGACACTTCGGATGGCTTTACACATTGCAGGGTTCATGCCTGGAGTGTCCTTTGGATGATCTGAGCAGCACTGCAGCAGCGCTACTGGCCATTAGGAGCTGTTCCAAGCACCGTGCTAGCCAGATGTAGAGCCATGGGGCAGTGAAGGTGCCGCCTCTACAGCCCTGCACCCTACGGGATGGCATGGTTTGTAAACCCTCCCTACGGCCTGCTTTATTAGATACACATATTATTCACCTGGTCATTGATGCATATACGAGAGCTATATTCCTGAGGAAGCTGGTAGCTTATACACCAGCAAAACGTGTTGAGAGGGCTTTCTTTTCGTTCTCATTACACTGGATGATCTTTGGACTTTACTCACAATCCCCCTGGCAAGGATTGCGGTGCCTTAAGAGACCTGGATGTTTCCACCTTATCAAACCTATGAACGGCACACAGGATGCTAAAAGGATCTTTTGGAACACAAGCCACAGACTGGTAATATCTTGTGCTGCTTATTATTGTCCTTTGGACACTAAGGAAGGATCCTAATCCCAGTATTTATCATTTGAAAATTACTTACAGTTGCATAATTTGCATCTCATTTGTTCTGATCATTTAATGTGAGAATTTATAACAGCTGCATAATCTGCATTTCAACTGGTGATCTAGTATTGACATTTGAATTCACTGCAGCACTATGTGCAATGTTTTTAGTGTATTACATCTGTTTGAATTAAATGTATTTTGCTTTTTAACTATTAACCATCCATCTCAGTATATTATTTTTACTAATCTATCATCATGAGCACTTAGCGCTGGTTCATATACCACTAAATATATTTTTCATATACGAGAGCTGATTGAAAAATAATGAGAATGATTTTATTATTCAGAATCAGATGACTTCACAGGATCTGAACATTTTGCCTTTTCAAAGTAGTGTTCTTCACATTCAATAATTTTTTTGCAGCGTTTCAACAGTGATTCGCAGATGTGCAGTAGACTGTTGTGCGACATCACTTTTAGTGTTGCAGATGTGTCATTTTTCACTTCATCATCTGTTGAGAACTACTTTTCGCGCAGATATCTTTTCAGGGTTGGGAATGCCCAGAAATCACAGGGCACTAAGTCCAGGCTATATGGAGGGGGTTCCAGTGCTGTCCCATTAATTTCAGTCAGTGCTGCCAATGCAACGGCAGAAACATGTGGTTGGGCATTGTCTTAGAGCAAAAACCACTGTTTCTTCAGCAAATGTGGTCTTTTCTTCCTCTTGGCTCCACGGAAATGGGTTTTCAGGACGTTTGCATAGTAGTCACCATTAATTGTCTGTCCATGAGGAACCCAGTGCTGTAGGATCATACCGTGCGCATCAAAGAACAGCAGATGCATGACTTTACACACCGAAGGAATCACACAGAACTTTTATGGCGTAGGCAAATTCACATTTTTCCATACACTGGACTGTTGTTTGGATCCAGATCATGACTACGAATCTGCATCACTTCACAATCGATGTCAGGAAATCGGGTACCCTCTCCAACATTCAAACGGTGTTCTTACACAATTCATCTGCTCATCACATCTGCTCTTCTATGAGATTTCTGGGTACCCACCTGTACACACGCAATGCATTTTCAGTTCCTTTGTCACAATATCCTGAATGAGATGCCAAACGAGACGTAATCTCACAGACACGTCTTCCTCATGACGAAAATGTACGAAGATCTTCCACTCACTGTGACCAAACAAAGAAGACTACAGCAGTCCAACCGCAGGTTCAGACACATCGATGTAAAAAGCTTCACAATAACCAGCTGTCACGCTGGGAGGCGGGTTTTTGAAAGCCGAGGTCTGAGGCTGTGGGAGGAGGTGAAGGCGAGGGGCCTGGATGTATGATCTCCGGATCCACAAGTCTTGGTCGTTGGCTAGACCTAGTCAATGGTGCGGAGTCTAACTCACAAGGAGGTGTTCGCCAGTGACCCCTCCAAGCGGGATATGGGCTTGTGCGGCTCCCTGTAAGCAGGTCGCGGTCCTTTGACTTGGTGACCAAGGCCTGCAGGGAAAAGAGAATCAAAACACCCGTGGCCCAAGGGTAATGCCTGGAATAGGCACGTGGGGAGTGGGATAGAACTCCTGGCTGGAGAAAGGCACTTGAGGTGCTGGCTATAGAGGTGTGGAGATTTATTGGTAGGCTGAGGTAACAGCTGGATATCCCATGAAGTATATACCGGATTGCCGGCTGGAGATCATGCACTAGGGTGCAATGAGACGAAGGGTTAACCTGCACACAGGCTGTGATGGTGAAAGCACTGCGATGAGATGAAGGGTTAATTTGCAAACAGGCTGTGATGGTAAAAGCTCTGCGATGAGATGAAGGGTTAACTTGCACACAAACTGTGATGGTAAAAGCACTGAGGTGAGATGACGGGTTAACTTGCAAACAGGCTGTGATGGTAAAAGCACTGCGGTGAGATGAAGGGTTAACTTGCACACAGGCTGTGATGGTAAAGCACTGCGGTGAGATGAAGGGTTAACTTGCACACAGGCTGTGATGGTAAAAGCACTGCAGTGAGATGAAGGGTTAACTTGCAAACAGGCTGTGATGGTAAAAGCACTGCGGTGAGATGAAGGGTTAACTTGCACACAGGCTGTGATGGTAAAAGCACTGCGGTGAGATGAAGGGTTAACTTGCACACAGGCTGTGATGGTAAAAGCACTGTGATGAGATGAAGGGTTAACTTGCACACAGGCTGTGATGGTAAAAGCACTGTGATGAGATGAAGGGTTAACTTGCACACAGGCTGTGATGGTAAAGCACTGTGGTGAGATGGAGGGTTAACTTGCACACAGGCTGTTGATTAGTAAAGGCACTGTGGAGAGATGGAGGTTAGCTGCCACACAGGCTGTTGATAGTAAAGGCACTGTGGAGAGATGGAGATTAAACTTGCACACAGGCTGTTGATAGTAAAGGCACTGTGGTGAGATAGCTCAGAAGCTCTGGAAGAAACACACTGGAAGCACGGGAACCTGGAATGAGACTCCTCTAGTTACACTAGTGGCGACAATGATTGTTCAGGCAACTACCTGGAGCACATTAGCTGGATATATACCCCTGGGAGCCTGCTGATAGGCCCACAGCATCAACTGACCAGCCGAGCCACTCAGGGAAGGAAGTACTGACATAGGGAAAGTGTCATGGCGGTGCCCATGACGGAAACTGCGATCCCCACTCACCGGGTTGCCTGACACCACAGCTACAGGGTGAATGCTCAGCTCCTCCCACGTCACCGCGCCAGCCGCCCGACTGCCCGGGAAGTCAGAGGAAGCTGGCAGGACAGTAAGGGACGGCCGATCCCCGGCTGAACTCTGACAGTACCCCCCCTTTCAGGGTGGACACCGGACACCCACCAGGCTTGCCAGGAAATTTGATGTGGAAGGCTCAAATTAATTGAGGTGCATGAACATCTGTGGCTCTGATCCAGGCCCTCTCCTCAGGACCATAACCCTTCCAATCAATGAGGTATTGGAGAATGTTGGATCTAAACCGAGAATCCAGAAAATCCCAACTTCGAATTCTGTACCTTGAGAAGTTTGTACTTGAGGTAATTTAGGAGAGGTGGTTTGGAACCGATTTAACACCAAAGGTCGCAATAGAGAAATATGAAAGGTATTAGATATCTTCAATTAAGGTGGGAGTTCCAATTTATACGCAACAGGGTTGATCACTTTGTGAATGCGGTACGGACCAATGAAGCGTGGGGCCAGCTTCATACTGGGAACTTTCAGTTGGATGTTCCTAGTAGATACCCAGACTTTATCTCCAACTCTCAGCAGAGTAACCACGACCCGTCGTCTGTCAGCGAATCTTTTATAATTCTTGGATGATTGTTTCAACGAGGCATGGATCTTCTTCCAAATTGTTGAAAAAGATTCTACAACGTCAGTAACTGCAGGGACCTCCACCGAAGGTAAATGTTGGAAATCTGGAATCCGGGGATGTTTACCAAAAACAGTATAAAAAGGTGTGGAATTGGAGGAACTGTGGTACTTGAAGTTATGTGAAAACTCGGCCCAAGGTAGTAAATCCACCCAATCATCCTGTGAAGAGGACACAAAAAGTCTTATAAAGGTCTCCAGTTCCTGATTAACCCTCTCGGTTTGCCCGTTAGTTTGTGGGTGGTAAGCTGATCAAAATTTTAACTTGGTTCCACAAGCGCTGCATAAGGCTCTCCAAAACTTGGCTATGAATTGGACTCCACGGTCGGAAACAATCTCTCTTGGAAGACCATGTAATCTAAAAATCTCTTTAACAAAAATTTTTGCCAAATGGGGAGCAGATGGCAGACCTACTAATGCATAAAATAAACATAACATGACATGACAATAGACATAAAATGCGCCATTTTTGAAAAACGATCCACCACTACCCATATGGTGTTATGTCCTTTGGAGCGTGGAAGCTCAGAGATAAAATCCATGGATATATGGGTCCAAGGAATACTAGGAACGGGTAACGGGCGTAGAAGACCTGCACTTTTTTTGCGAGAAACTTTATACTGTGAGCATTTTATACATGACAAAATAAATTCTTGAACATCTTTTCTCATCAAGGACCACCAATAAGAACGCTGAAGAAACTTGTATGTTTTGAAAATACCAGAATGCCCAGCAAATAGAGAACTATGAGCCCAGGTTAACAACTTTTTCCGTAATTCAGGAGTCACAAAAATTTTCCCCAGAGGCGGAGTCAATATTTGAGTTGAAGCGAAGACCATAGGATCCAGGATTGGGCGAGATCTCAGATGATCTTCTTCCTGTGTGTCGAGTAGAAAAGACCGGGAGAGAGCATCCGCTTTTTTGTTCAAATTACCGGGGCAAAATTGAAGCTTAATGTTAAACCTTGAGAAAAACAAGGACCAGCGGGCCTGCCTGGCGTTTAAGCGATGAGCCGTCTGAAGGTAAATTACGTTTTTATGGTCGGTAATAATGGTAATTGGAAACTTGGCCCCCTCCAAAAGATGACGCCACTCCATTAACGCCAGACGCATAGCTAGGAGTTCTTGATCTCCAATTGCATAGTTTTTCTCTGCAGAGGAAAATTTACGAGAGAAGTATCTACATGGATGATTCTTCCCGTCACTGGAAATTTGGGATAATACCGCCCCTACACCCACCGAAGAAGCATCCTCTTCCACAAAAAATGGTTTATCCTGTTGGGGTTGGCAAAGAATAGGGGCAGTAGAGGATGCCTCTTTCAATCTCTGGAAGGTCTGTATGGCTGAGTCCGGCCACTGGGCTGGGTTAGTGCCCTTCCATGTGAGACTAGTAATGGGAGACACCAGAGTGGAAAAATTCGGTATGAACCGCCTATAATAGTTTGAAAATCCAAAAAAATGTTGGGTAGCTTTTAAAGATTTTGGTAATGGCCATTCAGAGATCGATTTCAGTTTCTCTGGATCCATCTGAATGGTTTCCCCAGAAATTCTATCTCCTAGGAAAGGAACTGTGGTTTGTTCAAAGAGACACTTGGATAACTTTCCATAAAGGAGGTGTTTTCAAAGGCGAACTAGAACTTCTCGAACATGTTGGCGATGAGTTTGGAGATCCTTAGAAAAGATTAGAATATCATCTAAATAGACGATGACAAAGCTGTAGAGAATGTCCAGAAAGATTTCATTTACATGGCCTTGGAATATAGCCGGCGCATTGCAGAGTCCAAAAGGCATTACCAGATATTCGAAATGACCATCTCTGGTATTGAAGGCGGTCTTCCACTCATCCCCAGCTTTGATTCGTATCAAATTGTATGCCCCACGAAGATCTAGTTTAGAGAACAATTTAGCTCCACGAACCTTGTCGAAAAGCTCAGGAATTAAAGGTAATGGATACCGATTTTTTACAGTCATTTGGTTGAGGCCACGGCAGTCTATACAGGGCCGGAGGCCTCCATCCTTCTTGCTCACAAAAAAGAACCCTGCCCCTGCAGGGGAGGAGGAAGGCCGTATGAACCCTTTGGCTAGATTTTCCTTAATGTAAGTTGCCATGGCGGCTGTTTCTGGAACTGACAAAGGATAGGTCCGGCCCCGAGGGGGAATCTTTCCCCGGGAGAAGTTCTATTCCACAATCCCACGACCGATGAGGAGGGAGTTGATCAGCAGCCTGCTCGCAGAAGACATTGGCAAAATCTTGATATGCTTGTGGTAGACTGGAGACAGAGGGATCTTTTGGCTTGTTGGTCGGGGGGAACTTTGCACCTGTACTGGGGTGCACAGAGTGGGTACGTACAGGAAGTACTTGGGTTAGGCACCGATGGAAACAGTTTGGTACACATGATACAATTTGCATATTGGACCAATCAAAAGTAGGACTATGCTTCCTTGACCACGGTAAACCCAGAACCAGCTCGTAAGCAGAGTTAGGAAGTATGAGGAATTCAATGGTCTCTTGGTGCAGGCAACCAACCCTGAGGGTCACGGGCTGGGATTTCAAGGATATGGATTCACCTAGCACGATTTTACCATCTACACCGGAGAGCAGTAATTTGTCAGGTAAAGGTTCCACCGAAATACCAAGGGACTGGATTAAAGATTTGGAAATAAAATTTCCCGCGGCACCGGAATCTATAAGGGCTTTAACATCCCTTGTCCTGAACTGGTGGGAAAGAGATACAGGCAATAAACTGTCAGTTAATTGGGAGTGCTTAAAAATGACCCCTAATTGAATGCTCCCGACATCAACTAGGGTCTCGCATTTCCCGCCAGCAGGGGACAATTCTTTAAGATGTGCTCAGGGGCAGCGCAATAAAGACGCAATTTACTTTGAAAGCGCCGATTGCATTCGGCCGTGGTTAGCCTGGTTCTGTTGATCTGCATAGGTTCCTCACCCCTGGAGGTGGGGGAATAGGATTGACATCCTGAGGCCGGACGATCTCGAGGGCAATCCCCATGAACTCTATTACCCCACCGCCCCCTATGGCATAAATCAATCCTTATGCAGAGGGAAATAGTCTCAGAAAAAGACGTAGGTAAATCCCTGGATGCTAATTCATCTTTCATCCTTTCGGACAACCCATGGAGGAAGGCTGCTTTGAGTGCTTCTTCGTTCCATCTAAGTTCCGGTGCAAGGGTCTGAAACTGCACCACGTACTGTCCCACTGAGTGAGTACCTTGGCGGACACGGAGTAAGTCAGAGGAAGCAGAAACCGATCTGCCGGGCTCATCAAAAATCCGTTTGAAGGCTGTCACAAAGTCTTCGTATCTAGAAACTAACGGATCAGCCCGTTCAGAAAGAGGGGAAACCCAGTCCAATGCAGCCCCAGTCAGTAATGAAATTACATAGGCGACCTTAGTCCGGGAGGTAGGGAAATTCTGGGGGAGGCACTCAAACTGGATTTCACACTGGTTTTTGAAACCACGACAACGTTGGGGAGTACCGTCAAACCTTTCAGGGGTGGCCAAGTGGAGATGAGACTTCTGTGGCGTAGCCCCTTGAGGTAACCCTGGAGAACTAGCAGGAATGACAGGTGGCGAGGCCGTGGACATAGATGCCAGTGTATTTTGTATGATCATTATCTGTCCGGACAATTCTTGCAGGTACTGAGCCGCATGTCGCTGTGCCACCTCTTGGTTATCCATACGGCTTGTTAACTCTTGAAGAGTCCCAGTACCTTGGGCACCTGCGGCTTCCATTTGGGCCTGAACAAACTGTCACGCTGGGAGGCAGGTTTTTGAAAGCCGAGGTCTGAGGCTGTGGGAGGAGGCGAAGGCGAGGGGCCTGGACATATGATCTCCGCATCCACAAGTCTTAGTCATTGGCTAGACCTAGTCAATGGTGCGGAGTCTAACTCACAAGGAAGTGTTCACCAGTGACCCCTCCAAGCGGGATATGGGCTTGTGCGGCTCCCTGTAAGCAGGTCGTGGTCCTTTAACTTGGTGACCAAGGCCTGCAGGGAAAAGAGAATAAAAACACCCATGGCCCAAGGGTAATGCCTGGAATAGGCACGTGGGGAGTGAGATAGAACTGGACTGGAGAAAGGCACTTGAGGTGCTGGATAGAGAGGTGAGGAGATTTATTGGTAGGCTGAGGTAACAGCTGGATATCCCACGAAGTATATACCGGTTTTCCGGCCGGAGATCATGTACTAGGGTGCAATGAGACGAAGGGTTAACCTGCACACAGGCTGTGATGGAGAAAGCACTGTGATGAGATAAAGGGTTAACTTGCAAACAGGCTGTGATGGTAAAAGCTCTGCGGTGAGATGAAGGGTTAACTTGCACACAGGCTGTGATGGTAAAAGCACTGTGATGAGATGAAGGGTTAACTTGCACACAGGCTGTGATGGTAAAGCACTGTGGTGAGATGGAGGGTTAACTTGCACACCGGCTGTTGATTAGTAAAGGCACTGTGGAGAGATGGAGGTTGAACTAGCACACAGGCTGTTGATTAGTAAAGGCACTGTGGTGAGATGGAGGTTAGCTGCCATACAGGCTGTTGATAGTAAAGGCACTGTGAAGAGATGGAGATTAAACTTGCACACAGGCTGTTGTTAGTAAAGGCACTGTGGAGAGATGGAGGTTAAACTTGCACACAGGCTGTTGATAATAAAGGCACTGTGGTGAGATAGCTCAAAAGCTCTGGAAGAAACACACTGGAAGCATGGGAACCTGAAACGAGACTCCTCTAGTTACACTAGTGGCGACAATGATTGTTCAGGCAACTACCTGGAGCACAGGAGCCGGATATATACCCCTGGAAGCCTGCTGATAGGCCCACAGCGTCAGTTGACCAGCCGGGCCACTCAGGGAAGGAAGTACTGACATAGGGAAAGTGTCATGGCGGCGCCCATGACGGAAACTGCGATCCCCACTCACCGGGTCGCCTGACACCACAGCTACAGGGTGAATGCTCAGCTCTTCCCACGTCGCCGCACCAGCCGCCCGACTGCCCGGGAAGTCAGAGGAAGCCGGCGGGATGGTAAGGGACAGCCGATCCCCGGCTGAACTCTGACACCAGCATAGCTTTGCCACATCTACCCATGGGTCAGAAAAACAAAGGCAGTCTCATTACTTTTTAATCAGTCCTCGTATGTCTAATCTGCCAATTATGTGATATCAACTCAATGCATAAAAGCATGCATTGTGCTTGTGGCTTAACCACTACGCCACAGCATGCAGACATGGTCAAGAGGTGTAGTTGTTGTTCAACACCAGAATGTAGAAGAAATATGATTTAAATGACTTTGACCATGAAAAGAATGATGGGTGCTGTAGGGTATCTCAGAAACTGGTAATGTCTTGGAATATTCACAGAAAACAGTATCAAGAGTTTACCAAAATCTGTAGCAACTATGTGATGCTGTAAAATAAATATCAATGCAAAATTGGTGCGCTGTTGATATATGTTTCAGTTCCTTATACGAAGTTATTGTCCAATCCAAAACGGCACAATACATATGAAGAAAACACAATTTTTCTATGTTACTCCTCTTCTATTGATATAATCTATTCCTTAGTTCCAAAAAGAGGTTACTCATACAAAAAGGGAAACTTTCTTTTTCCGAAAATAGAAAAAAATGTAAAACAAAAAAATAATGTCCATCCTGTATATCCTAGTTAGTCCTTTATATAAAAATAATTATCACCACCTTCCAAAACAATTCGTTTCTATTAGGGATTTCTCTCAAATATCCTATATCCCAAGAAAAAGATACTCATGTCCAAAACACTTTTTATTGTATCAAAAAACAAAGTTCACACTTTAAAAACACGTTTTTACGGTGCCGCTCTGAAACGCGTTGGAAGCAGGAGGATCCGGTATTTTTTGCTTTTACGAGTTTTTTCATGCAGTTTTAAAATAAATGGAGAGCAGAGCCTTTTGGAATTTATGCAGATAAGTAACCTTTTTGGAGACTGAAAGGGAGCGGCAGCGTAATAAGAACTGTCGGGGTTCTTATAGAAGTCTCCACATAAGAACAGCAGAGAGACGCCCCGTGCAGACGTGTGTTCCAGCTGATCCGCTCGAGCGTGATAACTGAGCACGGGATAGCCGGAGACCTGGGAGAAAGAAAGGTAGCTGTGGGGATAAGCTGAGCCATCAAGTGTACATCTGAGGAGGTCGTGGAAATGAGTAAGACTCTGCTACACAGCATTTTTTGCCTTCGGAGGTCCGGAGAGCTCCCTGGTTATTTCATTCATTCCCTGTTCTGCTCTCTATACTTACCGTATATACTCGAGTATAAGTCGACTCGACTATAAGCCGAGGTACCTAATTTTACCACAAAAAACTGGGAAAACTTATTGACTTGACTATAAGCCTAGGGTGGGAAATGCAGCAGCTACTGGTAGTAATCCCCCCCCGGTACTGCCCCCAGTAGTAATCCCCCCTGGTAGTTCCCCCAGTAGTAATATCCCCCCTGGTAGTGCCCCTAGTAGTAATCTCCCCCTGGTAGTGCCCCCAGTAGTAATCCCCCCCTGGTAATGCCCCCAGTAGTAGCCCCTCCCCCCCAGTAGAGAGAGACGTAATAAAAAATAAAAAAAAACACTTACCTGAAACCCCGCTCCTGGTCCCAACGCTGCTACCGGCTCCTCCGGCCGCTTTGCATTATGGGAGAGACGTCATGACATCATGACGTCTCTCCCATTACCCACTGCGGGAGCTGGAAGATGGCTCCCACAGTGGGAGCAGCAGCAGCCGATGAGAGTCTGACAGACTCTCATCGGCTGCTAATTACAACAAGCACACAGCTGCCGTCTGGTCAGCGCTACACACACGGTGCAGCTCTGTCACAGAGACACAGTCTGCACAGCGGCCCGCATGGTACGCAGCTGAGTGAGGTGCCCTCCAATATGTGGCGCCCTACTCAGCTGCGTAACGGGAGAACCGGCCCTGGTCCTGGAGCATCACTCGAGTATAAGACGAAGGGGGGCTTTTTCAGCACAAAAAAATGTGCTGAAAAACTGAAAAAATACTCGAGTATATACGGTAGATTACCTGACGTGGTTTTAAAGTGTGAACTTTGTTTTTTGATACAATAAAAAGTGTTTTGGACACGAGTATCTTTTTCTTGGGATATAGGATATTTGAGAGAAATCCCTAATAGAAACGAATTGTTTTGGAAGGTGGTGATAATTATTTTTATATAAAGGACTAACTAGGATATACAGGATGGACATTATTTTTTTGTTTTACATTTTTTTCTTTTATCGGAAAAAGAAAGTTTCCCCTTTTGTATGAGTAACCTCTTTTTGGAACTAAGGTATAGATTATATCAATAGAAGAGGAGTATTCATAGAAGAATTGTGTTTTCTTCATATGTATTGTGCCGTTTTGGATTGGACAATAACTCTCTATAAGGAACTGAAACATATCAACAGCGCACCAATTTTGCATTGATATTTATTTGACAGTATTGTTTGGAGCATTTGGGGTATATGCTTTTTAATGGAGAGGAGCCGCAGTTGAGAAGTGCATATATACAGAACTTGTTAAATTGTGGTGTTACAACTATGTGATGCTGTCATGTCAGTATGGACCAGTATCTTGACAATTCCACGTTACTAAGAATTCGTGGTGTTCTGTCAGTAGAGGAAGTTCCTGATTAGTACTATAACTAAGGTGCCATAATAATTAACCATCAATTACGTTTACACTTTTTAGCATTCATTTATTTGTAGTTAGCTACCATATTATATATTATTATCAATATTACTATTATTCTATTATTATGCTGATTAGTATCTTTATTATTATTATTAAAAATAATAATAATAACAATATTAAAGCATAAAGGCTCAACATAACACTCAAATTATAATGAATCCAAAACAGCATCTGCTATTTGAATAAAGCTGAGATACGTAATAGTTAATAAGCATGCTATATGTTAGCAGAAATATTTTTCAGCAAATATCAGTTATCTACATTAGACACATAGAGGCCCTGATCCTAACTTTACTACTTCTTTTCTAAACATAAAAAATCACAGTAGGAAATGTTGTCTGTTCAGATGGAGCTTAGATTAGGATAGATCAGGAGTCAGAGGTCACCATTTGAAGCAAAGTATGAAGCCTAGTGTATTGGGGAAGAGAGAGCTAAATGCTAACTGGTAGAATAAATGTTATTTATGAATCGGAGCGATGTTTGCCACAATACATTAACTCAATGAATCAAGAAAGAGGTATGAAAAGTAAATGGACAAGAGGGTACACATAGCAGGGACAATATACTAGATTATCAGAATGAATCACAGAAAATGTAGGGTTAAACTAATTTTACCTTGTTTTGTTAGAATGATAGAGTATGTAGATGGTGTTGAGCTTAGGTCTTTTGTGTTATTAAACTCCTAGAGCCATAGGCGTCTTTATAATGGGTGCAAGGTGTGCGGTGCACACGGGCCCCTGGGTCCAGGGGGGCCCACACCGCACACCTTGCACCCATAGGTAATTATACTTACCTCTCCGCCGATCCTGAAGTGCTGCTCCGCAGAGCCATACTGGCGCTGCAGAGCAGCAAACACTCAGATCACAGTGATCTGTGCATGCGCAGAAAGATGTCCCCTGGAAAGTAGGCGGGGGCGCCATTTTCCCGGAGACCCGCGCATGCGCAGTAGGTTCTGTCATGAAGCTAGAATCAACAGCACTCAGTGCCGCTGACAGAGAGGAGGGGGCCTAAATGGAGGCTGCACACGGGACCCCTGCCTCGAGCTATTAAAGTAATGTAGCGTGTATACACCTATTAAGCCATAATTCATTAACAACACAAAAAGAAAACAAAAATGCAGTTTATAGACTTTCTGAAAACTACTGCATAGTCACCCTTCCCTGTCCTGACCAGGCTGTCTCCTTCATTCAACCACCCCATTATATATGACCTAGACTCCGCTGCCCTGGCTTTCACTCTTAATCTTCAAATGGTCCACCCACAACTGACCCACTCTGTGCAAAAAATGTTCTTCTATCACCGACCGTCACTGAACGGTACACACTCTCGTGCGGACTTCCTCCACATCAAATACCTTCTTTCCTTCTACATTACCCTATCTCTCTCTCTAAACTGTGTTACATAAAATCTCAAATATCCTTCAAGTTCTTCATCCCATGTCACCTCTTTGCCACCTTCCAATGCCTCCTCTGTCTCTTCCTAGCACACTGGCTTTCTCCATCTGCATCCTTGACTTTGACAACCTTTTCACCTACAAAGCTCAAGTCCATCTGACTTGAGATCTTCTACCATCAGGTTAACCTCACCACACTTCATCTCTCCTCCCTATCCTACCCACCTTGTCCTTACTCTCTGAAGATGAAGTCTGTGCCTTTTCTTTTCATCTTTTTATTCAGAAACTTAAGTAACAAAGAAAGGGGGGGCAGGGGGCAAAAAACCCTCTCTTGTTATTTAAACACACCCTTGTCTCACCTATCGTGCCCCTCTCACTAACTACAATCATTTTCCTCTCTCATTGCTCATCATTTGTCTCCCCCTCAGCGATTTGCTACACTGGCTTCTCTGTTCACTATAGAATCCAGGCCCTGATTTATCATTGAGTGATATTCTTGTTATCACTCATTGCTAATCTTAAATGGCGCTCCAACCAATCAGCTCTTAAGTGTCAGGTGTTTGAAAAATGAAAGGAGCTGATTGGTTGGAGCATCATTTAAGTTTAATAACGAGTGAGAACAAGCATATCACTCTGGGCCCCTGTTCAAACTCTTCATCTATAAAGCTCTTACCCACTCCCCTCCATTTTACCTCCATCCACACTCCCTCCTGCCCTCTATGATCTGCTAATGACCACCTCTGGCAGTGATTACCGCTTCTCACTTCCACCTCCTAGACCTCTTACCAGTTTCTCCCCCCCCTTTTAAATTAATTGATATGTCAATCAGACAATAGACTAGTCCAGGCCTGGCCAACCTGTGGCTCACCAACTGTTCTGAAACTACAAGTCCCAACATACCCTCCCACCGATCAGCTGGTATAAACTACAAACTCATTGCTGTAGGTGGAGACTAGGCAAAAGCCTACCAGCCTTTCTCCTAATTTACCCCCTATTGCCCCACACACACCTACTCAACCACTAATTGTCACCCACAGTGGCATAGCATTATCCTCCGCAGACCCCGCGGTGGCTTGGGGGTGCCTGTCGGCGGCCATTGTTTATGCAGATTCCATGTGGTTTAGCTGCCAGCATGGAATATGCTGAAAATGTCCCTCCAAAAATGGCAGCCGCGTAGGAGGAGACAGATGCTAGAGGTCCTCCTTGACCTTTAGTGTCTGTCAGAGTAGCACACCGCACATAGCGTTACCCGGAAATGTGCTAGGATCACTGGTGCCACAAAGAGAAGATGCATAAAGCATGAAACAACAAGCATGAAACCGCTGGCAACGAGCATGAAACCACTTGCAATGAGCATGGAACCCAAGCATGAAACCCCTGACAATGAGCGTGAGACCCCTGACAACGAGCAGGTACTTTAAAAGTAATTTGAAACCTTGCTGTGGGGCATAAAATGTTGTCAGGGGCATAACTGTGTGTGACATTGTGTTTAATGGGCATTACAGTGTGTGGAATAATGTGTAATGGGCATTACATTGTGTGGTATGTTATTTAATGGGCATTACATTGTGTGGCATAATGTGAAAGGTGCATTACGGCATGTGGCATAACATTTAAGGGGCATTACTATAAGGAGAAAAAATTACAAATAAAGTAATGGGCATAAATAAATCAGGATTTTTTTTTTCCCTCTGGTAGCCAATGTTTGGGCGTGCAGGTTGCAAAACTGGGGTATAAGGTAGTCTTTTCCTGCAAGGCCATGCCCATGCAGTGAGACCACACACCCTTTTTGGTGCATGCACAAATTCTTTATTTTTAAAATGTCTATGGGGTGGAGGCGCATTTTTAACTGTCTGCACTGGGAGCCAAATTGCCTAGAAATAGCCCTTTTTGTTTTACCAAAAGCCATGGGGAAGTGTGCCACAAACTTTTTTGGCAGGGGGGGAGCAAAATGTATAGTTATGCCACTGGTCACCCTCACTGCATCTGTCACATCTAGACTGTAAAGGTGGGTATACATTGATATATTTATCGGCCGTTCCACTGAACGGGTGATATATATCTATAGTGCACCGCCGTCTCTGTACAGTGGATATGTCTGTGAACTACGTTGTTCACATATACATCCGATTTGCTGTGCAGCATGGCAGATGGCCAATATTTCTGAAAGATATATAGGTACTCTGCTGATGTGTACGGACAATCCGCTAATCGCCCGTACACATTACAAGTCGCCAGCACCCCTTGTTACTTACCTGTGCGCCAGGTGTCTCTCCTCCGCCTCTCCCAGAATTCTGCTTCTAGACAACTTACACGACTTACTGGGACGGCACCTCCAGTTGTGATGCGATCGGATCACTGGACTACAGCACATGATACTGGATGATATTTACTCCTCATATGTAGATTCTATTATTTTCCTGCCTTGTATTCATTGGTTCAGCACTTTTCTTAAGCCTGCTGGTCCATTGCCGGCTATAGCGTGTCTGTACGTGTCCTTCCGGTTCCTGCCAGTCGTGGTCTTGCTCATCTGTGCCTGTTCTGCTGAGTTTCTATGAACTCTAGTCCTACTACACTCTCACGCCATTCATTTATTGCTGCCTGCAGTATTCCTGTGTTGTGATTTACTTTTGGCCCCGCCACTCATTGTAGTCATCTGTTAGCATCCCGGCTGTCTACCCGCACCTCAACCTGTTACCACCTCATCTCTCAAAGCCACATCCCAACTGTCTAGCCGCACCTCAGCCTGTTACCACCTCAGCTCTCAAAGCCGCATCCCGGCTGTCTAGCCGCACCTCGGCCCATAAGGCCGCATCTTAGTCTGTGTAACTAATGGCTCAATAGCCGCACCTCGGGCCTCAAGGCCACCTTTCATCTCTTTAGCCGTCTCGGCTGTCCTAGCCGCTTCTCAACTACGCAAGCTCTACCTAGTAGACTTCATCGAGGTTACCTCACCTTTCCAGTCCTCAATCAGTCGCATAACATCTAGTGGCCCTAGGTTAACCATGTAAGCCTTTACTATCTAGAGTTAAGTCCAGGCGGCCACCTAAGTACTGTTGAACGTGTCCAATTCTATGGGAACAGCAGGTGGCTGTTATTGGTGAAGACCTCGCCTGAGTGATTCTAGAGGTCTTGCACGGTGAGTCCTAGGAGACTGTAACATCATGCTGCAGGAACCCGGTGGTGATTGACAGCTCAACTGGGCGGGCAAATTTAAATGCCCGCCCAGTTGAGCTGTCAAGCCCAGCACATCGTCAGATAGGTCGGCGGGTCGGCCATATCGACCTAGTTTGTACCCAGCTAAAACTGTCGTCGCCAGGGTCCTCTGTGCTTGTGTTTTTTTTACCTACATTAGTCTGTGTACCCACGTCTAACAACTTCTGCCTAGTCTCCACCTGGAGCGCTTGCACCACACTGCTATCTCTCCTCTGTACTGTGCCACTCATTACTTTTTGTTCATCGTATAACTTGTAGTGGTTTTGCTCTACCCCTCATTGTATGGTGCTGCAAACCCTTTGTGGCATCAGAAATTAATGCTATAATAAATATAACAACAATTTTCCCCAGTTTCTTTTTAGATGTGAAATCTCTGAGAATACTAAGGGGTCTATTTACTAAGCTTTGTGAGGAGATAAAGTGAACGGATGTAAGGTACCAGCCAATCAGTTCCTAACTGTCATGTCACAGACTGAGGGCCTGATTCAGAGCCGGACGCTATTTGCGCTCGCTAGTTCAGAAAAAGGGGCCAGCTATTTAACTTGAGTGCTTGCTCTTTGTGGTCTGTTGACGCCTCTATGTCTGAGCGAGCGAACGAAACATGCGCTCGCTATTTTGTAAAGACGCCCCCTGGCCGCTCGAATCCTACGTCATCTCCGCTATTTATTTGATTAATCGAGTACATCGAAAGGCGTCTGAACTGCTCGCAGTGCTTGTGGTTGGATTTTCCTAAGAAACAACCAAGTGACGCGGTCGATGACGCTGCTTTGTTAATTATGCACACCCTTAAAACGCCCGTTTTGACCGTTTGGCACGCCTGCGTTCGGATCTCCACTCCCCGTTTTCAAGCACCTTCCCCTGTTACCACCCACAAACGCCTCATCCTGTCACTCAAATTAGCAGGCACTCGCTATTTGGCGAGCGCTCGATTTCCGATCGCACTGACTGGTTGGCGCAAGCGCATTACGACCCATATACATGCGAAGTTGTGCGAACATCGCTCGGAGCGAACGAGCGGCCGCTTACGAGCGACTCTGAATCAGGCCCTGAGTTTGAAAAATGACAGTTAGAGGCTAATTGGCTAGTACCTTACCTCTGTTCACTTTATCTCCTAACAAAGCTTATTAAATAGACCACTATGCTCCCTAGAATTCCGTCCTCAGCCCTGATCTACCAGATTAATAGGATTAATGGGAATAGACACCTCTAAATGTTTTACTGCGTTTGGCACCTGTACGGGAACATTGGTTGGCTTTTATGGACCATGCAAATGTCAGGACACATGAATGTCCCAGTTTTCCAGTTTTAAATGATTGGAGCCCTATTAATGAATTACAGATGTCCCAGCCAGCTGCATTATTCTAATCTTATTTCTGCTTATTGTGCATCCTGGTTATTAATTATTATGAGCAATGACAATCTGGCTTCATTTGAACATGTACAGTATATTATCCATCTGGTTCCATGAAACTAAAAACACTAACATCATGACCTTAAATAATCAATGCGGATTGCAGTAATGCACTAGTCCGTTGCCTTTTAAGAGATGAAAACACAATTTTTTTTAAAAGGCAACTCCATTGAAAATGCTGAAATGACAATATACGGGTACCTTGGATACTGGCGCTGGCAGTGCATGCAGCTGCTGTGTGGTAATCAGGCGCTAACCTATGTAACACTGCAAAAGCCTCGCCACGCTTCACGCCATGCATCGTTGTGCTTAATCTGCAACTTTATACCAATACCTTTGCGATGAAAGTACTAAGCCTAAGTGCCTGTAGTATACTGTAAGCGACTGTGTGTGTGGTTATGATGTGATGCAAAATTTAGGAAAAGGTCCAAATATCTGTGAATCACTGCCCATGGTGGAGCGTGTAATTCATGCCATGCATCCGGCGTTATATGACGCAAGGATAGATGTATGGGGGGGGGGGGGAGAGACATCTCTACATGTTCAGGTATTAATAATGCAGTGGCGTAACTCCCGGAGACAATGGAGTCATTTGCCGCCGGGCGTCAGCCCTGAAGGGGGCACCTGGCTCCATTGTCCCCAGGAGCTGCATGGAGTAGGAGCGACGCTGATCGGCGCTCCACCTCCATTGGCGTAACTACGGAGGGTGCAAGGGGTGCGGTCGCACCCCCTGCACCCTCTATTTGCTGGGCGCCCGCTGAGTGTGTTACCAGCGGGCGCCCGGCTCCTATTCAAACCCCCGGCGGCAGCCAGAGGACGGAGCTCCCTCCGTCTTCCGGGTCCCGCAGTGTACTATGGGAGTGACGTAATGACGTCACTCCCATAGTGCCGTGGAGCGGACGCCGGGGACGGAGCTCAGGAGTGAGCTCCGTCTTCCGGGTCCCGCAGTGCACTATGGGAGTGACGTAATGACGTCACTCCCATAGCACCTAGGAGCGGACACCGGGGATGGACGGCAGCAGCACTGGAGCGGGGATAAAGGTAAGTGTTTGTTTGGTTTTTTTGTGTGTGTGCGCGCGCGGTGGGGGCCATCACTACTGGGGGCAACTACAGGGGCTCACTACTGGGGGCAACTACAGGGTCCTCACTACTGGGGGTAACTGCAGGGGCCTCACTACTGGGGGTAACTGCAGGGGCCTACTACTGGGGGCAACTACAGGGTGCTCACTACTGGGGGCAACTACAGGGGCTCACTACAGGGGTCTCACTACTGGGGGCAACTACAGGGGCCTCACTACTGGGGGCAACTACAGGGGCCTCACTACTGGGGGCAACTACAGGGGCCTCACTACTGGGGCAACTACAGGGGCCAACTACAGGGGCCAACTACAGGGGCCTCACTACTGGGGGCAACTACAGGGGCCACTACAGGGGCCTCACTACTGGGGGCAACTACAGGGGCCTCACTACTGGGGGCAACTACAGGGGCCACTACAGGGGCCTCACTACTGGGGGCAACTACAGGGGCCTCATAACTGGGGGCAACTACAGGGGGCTCACTACTGGGGGCAACTACAGGGGCCTCACTACTGGGGGCAACTACAGGGGCCTCACTACTGGGGGCAACTACTGGAGGTACTGCATAGGAGGACCATTACTGGGGAACACTACATAGGCAGGCACTGCTTAGGGGGACCACTACTGGGGGCATTATATAAAAGGAACTGCATAAGGGGGCAGCGGCAGCTGGGGCTGGGGGGTGGTACATTTTAGTTTGGGCGGGGGGGGGGGGCACCAACATTTATCTTGCCTCCGGGCACCTGGGATGAAGTTACGCCACTGTAATAATGTAAAATCCTTCCTGATAAATTTTGTACAAAGCCGATGCACGAGACTATATTAGCTCTTTTTTTATTTATTTTTCTATTTCATTAATAAGATTGTAATTAGGATGGTATTGGGGATGTGTCCAAAATGCACTTTAAGAAAAAAAAAAATACTATTTTTGTGGTGTGATATATCTTAATGGTCAAGAGCAGTGCTTCTTAAACTCAGTCCTCAAGACACACTAAGGGGTACATTTACTAAGATGGGAGTTCTATTAAAAAGTGATGTTGCCCATAGCAACCAGATTCCAGGTATTATCTTCTAGAAGGTGCTAGATAAATGAGAAGTAGAATCTGATTGGTTGCTATGGGCAACATCACTTTTTAAATAGAACTCCCATCTTACTAAATTTATCCCTAACAGTCTAGATTTTAGGGCTATCCACACTTGAGCACAGGTGACTTAATTAGTACCTCAGTTATTAACCATCTGTGCTCAAGCATGGATATCCTTAAAACCTGGACTGTTCGTGAGTCTTGAGGACTAACGGCCTGTTTCAGTAAGGATCGCTAATGTGATCGCAGCTGCTATTTCACACGGAACGCAGCTGCTAAACTATGCTAATGCCTGCCAAAGCACATCCAGAATAAACACTCCCCTTGCTGCCTTCTCACATGCGTACGATGTCTCTTACCTGCATGTGTACGATCGAGGCACATCGACCAGTCACGCAGCAGGTCTGGCCTGCCGCAGACACTGCAAGTCTCTTCGCTCGTAGTGGGCTCTCAAGCTGCGTATGCAGTCGCTGTGGCTAATTTATGCATGCCCATGCAATGGTGTTCAAATGACAGGCACGCCTGTATTTTTCTGACCACTCCCCGTCACCACCCCCAAACGCTCACAGCCTGTCTCTCCCTTTGGGATGGATTCCTCGGTCCGTCCGTAATCGCAGTGCATACGCAGAGGATAGCAATCGATTGATCTGCATGCGTAATTGCAATTGTGTACGCTGCTGAATCAGGCCCTAAGTTTCAGAATCACCAGTCAAGAGAATAGAAGACTTTTGTACAACTAAACAGGAAAATAAAAGTAACAACTTGTGCAAGGCCAAGTACAACATGTGCATACAGTACATGGAAAACTATTGTTGAGTCACTAACAGAAAACCCACCCAGGAGGAGATGTATCAAACTTTGTAGGAGATAAAGTGGAGAAAGATAAAGTACTAACCAATCAGCTCATAACTGTCATTTTACAGGCTGTGTATGAAAAATCAGTTAGGAGCTGATTAGTTGGTATCTTCTATGTCTCCACTTTCTCTCTCTCCAAGGTTTGATACATGTTCCCTCTACTCTCTTATTTAGCTCTTTTAGGGGCCTATTCATCATAACTAAAATGACCCGTTACACAAGCAGAAACGCATATATAAGGTAACGAGCCATTCATCATCATAGGACCACCTGATATTCAGCAAACTCGGAAAACTTAAAGTTTTCAGAGTTTGCCTGTGAGAACAAATGCCATCTTCAGTTTTGACCACCTCACAGTTCACATTATTGTTTTCATACAGTTTAGGCCAAAAGGTTGCACCAATCTAGCTGGCTGACCAAGCTAAGTGACAGTAGTGGGCAGCACAAACATGTGGCAGTTCAACTTCAAACATGGCGCATAAAAGCTCATTCAGACCCTCTCGCTAGATGCTTTCGCTCGCATCCTGCGTATGCAAATCCAGTGCACGCCCAGCAAGGCAGGCGATCGCACGGCAAGGCATTAGCACTCCCACTATGTCTTGGCATGCGATCACTATGTGTATGCAGATGCCCACCAGCCATTCATATGACTCCCACTTGCGCACGTCATCTCCTGGTAGTGCATGAAATCATTGGTACATCGAGCACCATCGGATGCGATCACAGTGCTTTAGGTTGACTATACCCTGCCGCAAGCAATGCGATCACTTCACTGTGAAATCCCACAAAGTGATGTGTACTATAATGCTGCCTTTTAATTATGCATGCCTCTGAAATGGCGTTTATACACTCAGGCACGCCTGCGTTCGCACCTCCACTCCCCCGTTACCAGTGGCCAGTCCCTGTCACCACCCACAAACGGCTTCTCCTGTCACTCACTCTGCTGGGCAGTCTATGCGCAGGGAGCGAACACATCCCAATCTCTCGCACTGGTACGCGCACACGCATTGTTATGCATACGCATGCGCACATGGCAACTATCGGCCAGCTACGAGCGTTCGCATCATAGCCAGCGGGTCTGAATCAGCTCTATAGCTCACACTGCGAGGAGTCACAGGGCTTATATAGGAATGTAAACAAAGCACACCAAACAGTGCACAAACAACAATAGCTCTGAATTTTTTTTTTTTTACTTTGCAGCTCGGTTCAAAACTGCGTGGAGACACAGGGCTTATAAATGCGTGTGAACAAAGTGCACTAGGGTAAAGCGCATCAAACAGTACAAACAATAGAATTTCATCTATTTTTTTTATTTTAATTTTTTTTATGTTGCAGCTCAATTCAAACTGCGTGGATTCGCAGGGCTTATATATGCACGTGAATGTCTTTACTGATGGACACAGCTCAGCCTATATACAGCCAAGTACAGCATAGCATACAGCAAGTGTACCCCCTATACACATTGACTAATAGCAGCACAGACACTTGTGAGTCTCGACACAGCACAGCCAATATACAGCAGAGTACAGCACAGCATACAGCAGTGTGCACCCCCTATACACATTGACTAATAGCAGCATAGCCAGGAGGCAATCGGGAAGCCGACTGCCTAAATACCGGCAGCCGGCTTCCCTGACTGTCTAGATGTAGACGCCCGCATTTCCCCGACGCCGGGAGGCCGGCGCCCGGCATCCCGATCGTAGGTATGCCGGGCGCCGCTAGCGGACAGCCGCGGGGGGGAGGGTTAGATTTAGGGCTCCCGGGAGGAGCCATGGGGCCGGCGGTATTTCATACCAATTCCACATAGCCTATACAGCAGAGTACAGCGCAGCATATAGCAGCGTACCCGACAAGGGAATGGTGCCGAGTACCGTCCACAGTGCCTTATATAGAATCCAAAACCCACGAGAATCCGGCCCTGCGAGGATGACATTTTGCCTCGAAGTGGAATCCGAGTGAGGCGGGAAGACCCCTGCTGCAGCTTGTATTTACTCGGATACTGGAAGTTCGAGTGTATTTGGATTCCAAGCAATCCACACTGCGCATCTCTAGTTTTCATTAGAAAAAAAAAAAGTGTATTTATGCCTGAAGGTGCCCACACACATACCGATGTGTTCCCGGTCAGCTGATGTACATGATTTCACTCTCCCCGGGAGCTCCCCTGCAGTCCTGCACACGATTTGGTCTGAAAATGCTGCCAATTGGACACATGATCTATCGTGCCTCCTAACTACTACAGTGCATGATGACTTGAAATTGTCAGATCTGCTCTACAGCACGGCAGATCTGAAGATGCGATGTGCGACCTGCGGGGACGCGCATCGCATTGTAATTGTGAGTGGGGACTCACGATTTCCTGACGATTTTGGCATATTTTACACGATCTGTCGTTCCAATGCATCGGAATCGGCCAGATCGGGTAAAATATCGCTGTGTGTGTGGGCAGCTTTACACATTTTTTTCAGGTTTTTTTGTGTTTGAGTTGATTTTTGCGTATTCTTCTCCATTTTAGTTGTTGGCGGTAACCTGTTTTATTACTACAGAATATACAGTCCAGCGACCCCCTCAAGCTCTGAAGCATGTTCAGCATTTTAACATTACATCAGGCAAATAGATTTCTAGCATGTTAATATACAAGTGTCCTATTAGGATAACATATACATCCAGGCACATATATTACATAGGTGGACTAAAACAATGTGAAAATAATTCCACCATTCCAGAAGGGAAAGAATCAAATTGCTATAAAGAACATATTTGAATCAATTTATTAAACTGAGTCATTAAATCAAGTCATTAAATTGAATGGCAGTATTGTGGTTTATTGAATAAGGGCCCATGCATAAAAATTACGAGCTGGAATTTATAGCATCCTTGGGTTATAATAGAATTATGCAATAACTCATTTTTATCCCAAATTTACAACTTTGAGGAGTTAGAGCAATTTCCTATACTTATAATGTAATCCAAGATGAGAATTGTGAGCCAACAACTGTGGAAATTTCCACTACAGCAAGAACAGAATTCCACACTTGGTTTAAAAATGACTTTCTTAATTCAATGCCGTGCTTCAGTACATAGGTAGTAAGTGAGCCAGCAATGTTTGGTTCCTCTAATTGATCGGACAACATTTTCTTACTGAACACTGAAAGTGTGAATCAAAGCTCAAGAGCTAAGGTTTCCCAAACCACATTATCAACGGGGAGAGTCTAATCGAGTCAACAAATTTATAATTATTTGTATGATACAGGGTAACCCACTGCTCCTGGAGGCAGCCATAGTATTATACTATATAGCCCTGCCTCCGCCTTGCTGTAGTACTTACCTGTGACGGCAGCTCTCTCCTCTCCTAGTCTGCCCCGTCTCCGCCGAGGCAGTGAGAACCGTTGGCACAATGGGAGGTGTAGCACACTCCACAGGCCACGCGCACTTGCTCCCGCAGAGCATGTCAATTTCAGTACATGATTTAATGGATTATTATATAGATATTTATGAAACAATTAACTAGGCACTAGTGACATTGAGTCACCTCAGTAATGTCGCTGTCTTCTAATTAAGTAATTGCACATGTTTGTTGTGTCTATTGAATAGGTTGTATTCTCATGAATATTTAAATAATGACTGGTACTTTTCAACTACGTTTGTAAACTCCATCTATCATGGAGACAGTCAATTACCCACAATGTAATGGGTACAATGATAGAATTACACCTTTTTTACTGAGATTGTAACCATAGGCCTGATGCAGAGGTGGAAGTAATGGTGCATCTTGGTAAAACCATGCTGCACTGCAGGTGGGGCAGATGTAAAAAGAAAAATTTAAATTTGGGAGGGGGGTTTCCAAACTGATATAGAAGTATGCAGTGTGACAATAAAGCTGTCCAGCATTTGCGGGCTACAAGCGAAAGCCACTGGTATTTACCTCACATGCAAATATATATATATATATATATATATATATATTTGCATGCCTTTCCAGGGCCGGTGCAAGGTGTCTGGGCGCCCTAGGTAACATTTCATCCACCGCCCCTGCTCCCTCCAATTCATACTATGCCACACATCACTGTCCCAAATGAATAAAATATGCCCAACTGATACTGTACGCCACACAGCAGTGCCCCAAAATCATACTGTGCCTCATAACACTGCCCCCAATTCATAATATGTCATAAATACATCTGTGCCACAAATTCATTATATGCCACACAGCTGTGTCCCCAATTCATAATTATGCCACACATCAATGCCTCCAATACATAATATACCACACAGCTGTGCACTAAATGTATCATATGCCACATAGTCATGAATTATGCTACACAATGCCCCTAATATATATGCCACACATGTGCCCCAAATTATTTATATGCCATGCAGTAGTGCCCCAATACATTATGCCACACATCCATGCCCCAATATATATTAATGCCTCACATCTTTACCACAATATATGTCAGCACCCATTAACCACCCCCCCACGCACACACATATATACAACTCACCCTGCCAGCACCCATTAAACTCGCACATACACTAATCCTGTAAGTACTCAATAAAACCACCACCACCCCCACACACACACTAAGCCTGTCTGGACTCATTAACACACAAGACCCCCCCCCCCCCACCTACACACACCTGCATCAGCCTTGGTCATCAGTAGTCCCGGCTGGGACAGAAAGAGACATGCTTCATTTGTGGACTCAGCGGTGCCCTCCAGTGGCCAGCGCCCCTAGGCAGCCGCCTAATGCTGCCTAATGGTAGCACTGGCCCTGCCCATTTCATTGCAGCATGCTGTCCAGGTGCAAAGTTACTCACTGTTTTTTTATTTGCTCCCACCACAGATTTGGGCCCTATATGTCTAATATTTTTTTTTTTAATCGCTGAGGGAGTTTAGATGCATTTAGCTAGCCATGAACAATACCGTTTTCTACAGCCAAACAATTGTTTTGACCCAAGTGAATAAACCATAATAAAACACACACATATTATCAATATGTCTCCACAAAATGCCATTTAGGGAGCATTTAGTAAACACAATGTTAAAAGAATTTGGCTTGTTATCCCCCCAAAACATGTGCACTCAAGATTTCCAATAAATCAGTTTTATTTCTACTTATGTGTAATAACATAATTAAACAAAAAGCATGTCCATGAAATAAAACTCAGATGTCTGTGTGAGAATTAATCGGCATTAATTCCACAAATGTTGGTGAGACATTTTTTGATGCGGTAGTATTTTACGACTACAATACTTCATTGTGCTCATGAATTCATTAATCCTAATAATAGATTATAGAACTAGAGGGTCGCTGATATAGATTTTAATAAAAACACATTAGGGATGACCGGGTTCGGCTTTCTGAAATCCAAACCCCCCCGAACCGAGCCGGGAACAGAGTCCGGCTCGGGTTTTCCCGCCTGACTCGGAACTAAAATCGAGGCAAAACGTCATCATCCCGCCTTCCGGATCTCGCGGGTTTTGGATTCTATAAAAGGTCCCCGCGGCTGTGGACAGTGAAGAGGGAAGGTGGGAGTTAGGGCTGGCTGGGCTGTATTGTGTTGTGCTGTGCTGCTGTTGTCCATAGTGGCTGTGTCCACTCCTCCAAAGTCCATAGGGGCTGGCTGGGCTATGTTGTGCTGCTGTTGTCCATAGGGGCTGGCTGGGCTTTGTTGTGCAGTCAGTTGTCCATAGGGGCTGTGTCCACTCCAAAAGTCTATAGGGGCTGGCTGGGCTGTGTTGTGCAGTGTGCCATAAAGGGTGTAGTCCTAAAGGGGTGCTGTAGTGTTGTCCAGGGGATGATCTGTCCATCAGGGGTGCTCCCCCCAAGTGCAAAAAAACCCATTTATTTCTGTGTTTGTGAATTGTGTGCACTGTAGCTGCACGTGCATCAACAAAGGAGCAGCGCAAAGCGTGCGCCTGCGTCATAAGTCTGTTAAAAGGTGGTGTAACCCCCAAAGTGCACTCCAAAAATGTTTTAAAATTCTTCTTTTCTGTGTTGTGAATTGTGTGCACTGTAGCTGCACGTGCATCAACAAAGGAGCAGCGCCAAGCGTGTGCCTGTGTCATAAGTCTGTTAAAGGGTGGTGTAACCCCCAAAGTGCGCTCCGCAAAAAAGAAACAATTGTTTTTTTCTGTGTTTGTGTGTGAAATGTATGCTCAGTAGCCGCACGTGCATCAACAAAGGAGCAGCGCCAAGCATGCGCCTGTGTCATAAGTAAAGGGCCGGCTGGCTCGTCTGTTAAAGGGTGGTGTAACCCCCAAAGTGCACTTCAAAAAAAATAAAAAAGTCTTCTTTTCTGTGTTGTGAATTGTGTGCGCTGTAGCCGCACGTGCATCAACAAAGGAGCAGCACCAAGCGTGCGCCTGTGTCATAAGTAAAGGGCCGGCTGGCTCGTCTGTTAAAGGGTGATGTAACACCCAAAGTGCACTTTAAAAAAAATAAAAAATTCTTCTTCATTACTACAGGTTAAGCTTCACATGACGATGGAAGCCCTCCTATTGCTACAAACTTCAAACGAGTTAAGCTGGCAAAAGCACAGCGAAGAACTGTGCGTTCTAAGAAGATATCACAAATCTCCAAGGAGAGTCCAAGTGTGGTGGCGGTTGTGATGCCTGACCTTCCCAACACTGGACGGGAAGAGGTGGCTCTCTCCACCATTTGCACGCCCTCTGCAAGTGCTGAAAGGAGCACCCACAGTCCACTTGCTGATATGCAAATCGAAGATGTCACTGTTGAAGTAGAACAGGATGAGGATACTGGTGTAGCTGGCACTGAGGAGGAAGTTGGCGAGGAGGATTCTGATGGTGATGTGGTTTGTTTAAATCAGGCTCTGGGCGAGACAGTTGTTGTCCGTGGGATGAAAAAGCCCATCACGGTCATGCCTGGGCAGAAGACCAAACATTCCACCTCTTTGGTCTGGCAATATTTCTATCCAAATCCGGACAACAACTGTCTTGCCATATGTACCATATGTAAAATAAGTAGGGGTAGGGAAGTTAACCACCTAGGAACATCCTCCCTTATATGTCACCTGCAGCACATTCATAAAAAGTTACTGTCAAGTTCAGAAACTTTGGCTAAGACCGTAAGCAGTCCAGGGACACCTAAATCCCTTTGTCCTGTTGTATGAAATCGCCTGCAAACCACACCGTCAACTCCTTCCTCGTCAATTTCCTCCTTAGTCAGGATCAGAAGTAGTCCTGCAGGCCATGTCACTGGCATGACTGACTCTCCTATCCGCGATTCCTCCGGAGGATCCTGCATTGCTACGCCTACTGCTGCCGCTGCTGCTGGGAGTCGTTCATCATCCCAGAGATGAAGTAGGAACACCACTACTTTTACTAAACAATTAACCCTCCAACAGTCCTTAGCGAGGAGGATGAAGTACGACAGCAGTCATCCTGAAGCAAAACAGATAACTGAGGCCTTGACTGCTATGTTGGTGTTAGACGTGCATCCGGTATATGCCATTAGTGCAGTGGGATTTAGACAATTGATGAGGTAGTGTGTCCCCGGTACCAAATCCCGTCTAGATTCCACTTCACTAGGCAGGCAATACCGAGACTGTACAGAAACATCAGAAAAGGTGTCCTCAGTGTCCTAAAAATGCTGTTGTACCCAATGTCCACTTAACCAAGGACATGTGGACAAGTGGAATCGGTGGATGAGGATGACATCTTACCTCCGTAGAGTCAGTTTGTGCAGGGACAGATTAATTGCCAGCTTGTTTTGTGGGGGCCCAAACGAACCAATCATTTCAGCCACAGTCATGTGGCAGACCCTGGCGCTGAAATGATTGGTTTGTTAAAGTGTGCATGTCCTGTTTATACAACATAAGGGTGGGTGGGAGGACCCAAGGACAATTCCATCTTGCACCTCTTTTTTTTCTTTGCATTATGTACTGTTTGGGGCCTAGTTTTTCAAACTGCCATCCTGTCTGCCACTGCAGTGTCACTGCTAGATGGGCCATGTGTTTGTGCCGCCCACTTGTGTTGCTTAGCATAGTCATCCAGCTACCTCGGTGCAACATTTTGGCCTAAAAACAATATTGTGAGTTGTGAGGTGTTCAGAATAGACTGGAAATGAGTGGAAATTGATGGTATTGAGGTTAATAAGAGCATAGGAGCAGAAAAACCCACAAATTCTGTGATTTTAGCTAATTTTATGCTTTTTAAAAAAAAAATACAGATCCAAAACACAAAACCCAGGACCCAAAACACAGAAGGGTTTTGGCAAAACCAATCCAGATCCAAAACACGAAGAAAGATCCAGATCCAAAACACGAAAAGTGGCCGGTGCACACCCCTAATACACATTGGTGGCCACATCATTATGCTTTATGAAGGAGCAAGGGCTTGGATATGGGATCCCAGTTGTGGGGATGTCGGTGGTCAGTATACCAAGAGCGGCATCCCGACAGTCAGAATCCTGACACCTGACGGTAAGTAGCTTAACCCTAACCCCCCTTTCTGAATCCTAGCCCTACTCCCCCCCCCCTAAGCCTAACTCTCCCTCTCCGCAGCCTAACCCTAACCCCTCTCTAGTGCCTAATCCTAATCCTCCCCCTAACCCTAATACTTACCGTCAGGATGCCGGGATTCCAACGCCAGTATTCTGAGCGCTGGCATCCCGACTGCCAGGATAGTGACTACATCTCGTAGCAAGAAAGATGGCACCCTCCTCCTCCCTTGCACAAGCTACCCAACATTTTTTATTAGTGAATTGTACATTGTCACGACCAGCTGTATGGAATCCCCTACTGAGACGTGGGGCCTGTACACAAGATCTCCTCATCCACAAATACCAGTCGTTGACGAGACCAGTACAAAGGTGCGGAGTCTAACCAGCCAGGAGGTGTTCGCCGGTGACCCCTCCAAGCGGGATATGGGCTTAGCTGCACCCAGCTGGCAGGTCGCGGTCCTTTGCACTGGTGTCTGATACCGTGGGAAATGGAGAATCTCGTTACAGTGGCCCTAGGGAATATTTCTACAAGAAATATGCTATACCCTTGTATAGCTTCTAATATATACTGAAGGGTCTAGGAGGCACAATGGATCAGAGGAGTGGATGCTGTATTGACTGAGGCTGGATGCAGTAGTAACTGCAGAACTGAGGCAGGATACTGTGGTGACAGTGGTATTTGAGACCGGATGTAGTAGTGACTGCAGAACTGAGGCTGGATGCTGTGTTGACAGCTGTATTGAGCTGGATGCAGTAGTGACTGCAGAACTGTGGCTGGTAATTGCTGCAAGCACTGGAGAGATATTCAGAACACACTGAGGGCCTGATTCAGAGCCGAACGCTCTGACCAGAGCGCTCGCTCTGAATCAGTGCCCTCCTACCTGAAAATGGAGCGGCCTCCTGGCCGCTCGCATAGCTGTGGGTGACCACCCACAGCACATGCGAGCGGCCAAAAAGATGGTCGCGATGGTCAAGACCATCGCGACCATCGGGCTTGCGACGAGACCCTGCGGTAGGGTCTCGCTGCCGCAAGCCCAGGAGAGATTTTGGCTCTATCAGAGCCAAAAGCACTCCCACTGACATCATTACTGATGTCAGTGGGGCCGGCTTCAGACGGTAGGCGTTCCCATGGGAACGCCTCCGTCTGGCAGCCATGCCCCCGGCACGCCCACCAAAGGGGGCGTGCTATCAGTCACCATCGACAGCACAGCCCCTTTGGTGCGAGACCCAGAGCGACGTATTCCTTGTCTCTCGCCGGGTCTCGCGCATGCGCACGACGGAGCTCCCTCCATCGTGCGTATGCACATTCCCACAACATCAACCCGCTTGCGAGCGTCCTTTGCTCGCGAGCGGGTCTGAATGACCCCCTGAGCACAATGATTAGGTATTTGCTGCAAGCACAGGATAGAAGGTGGGGGAAAAGAATGATGGGAAGGTGGGGGGAGAGAAAAATGGGAAGGTGGGGGTAGAGAAAGGTGGGGGGGGGAGAGAAAGATGGGAAGGTGGGGCGGGAGAGAAAGATGGGAAGGTGGGGGGAGAGAAAGATGGGAAGGTGGGGGATGGTGGGGCGGGAGAGAAAGATGGGAAGGTGGGGGAAGAGAGAGATGGGAAGGTGGGGGAGAGAAAGATGGGAAGGTGGGGGGAGAGAAAGATGGGAAGGTGGGGCGGGAGAGAAAGATGGGAAGGTGGGGCGGGAGAGAAAGATGGGAAGGTGGGGCGGGAGAGAAAGATGGGAAGGTGGGGGGAGAGAAAGATGGGAAGGTGGGGGGAGAGAAAGATGGGAAGGTGGGGGATAGTGGGGCGGGAGAGAAAGATGGGAAGTTGGGGGATGGTGGGGCGGGAGAGAAAGATGGGAAGGTGGTGGAAGAGAAAGATGGGAAGGTGGGGGGAGAGAAAGATGGGAAGGTGGGGGATGGTGGGGCGGGAGAGAAAGATGGGAAGGTGGGTGATGGTGGGGCGGGAGAGAAAGATGGGAAGGTGGTGGAAGAGAAAGATGGGAAGGTGGGGGGAGAAAAAGATGGGAAGGTGGGGGATGGGGTGGGGCGGGAGAGAAAGATGGGAAGGTGGGGGAAGAGAAAGATGGGAAGGTGGGGGGAGAGAAAGATGGCAAGGTGGGGGGAGAGAAAGATGGGAAGGTGGGGGGAGAGAACAGAGAAAAAAACCTGCAACCCTGGGTACAATAGCTAGTGACCCGGAGAATGACAGGTCCAAAGTACTAGTATAAAACAATAATTAGTGGGTTATCTGGCAGCAGAGTGAACATCTTCATGCTGATGGAATACAAGGAATGCTGTAATCATATTTCAAAAATCTTTGGAACGACTGTGTTATTATAAGCATCAATCAAGAAAATACTGTTATTACTGTTTCGTCCAGCACAAGAATTTTCATTACAAAAAGTTATTGCAGTAAAGTTCAATATAATATTATCTTATAAATGTGCAGACTAAAGGTGCATACACACACAACGATTTTTTGTACGATTATCGTTAACGATATCATTTATCGTTCAATCGTTTCTTTCTGAGTTAAAACAATGAACGATTATCGTTCATGCGCGTTCAAGTTTGTAGTTTGTAGTTCAGTCAGGCTGACCAACTGAACGATTTTCATTAAGGGAATATGCAAAAATCATTTGTAGTTCAAAAAAATCGTTCATTACACTTTAAAAAATCTGACAGAAAATTGTTCATAAAATCATTGGTAACAAAATCGTGGGAATTGCAACTTTTTGGGGGTCACAAGCCCTAATACTTGTTTCTGGCAAGAAAAACATCATAGGAAGCTGGCTGGTATACAGTCACCAATGTTCAACATATAGTTGCTTAATTGTTTGCACAAAGTAAACAATTTAATTTAAACTGCTGGACGTGTGGTGTCCCGGGGGTCCAACACCACTCACCCCATAGCAGTGGACTACTATACTGACATCTCTGCCCAGTCCACGGCCAATATCTTTGGCAAAATGGCGTGGGCACCATTTTCTTGAAGATCTCCAAATGTGCAGTAGATAAATCACTGGAAAAACAGCGTGGGTGCCATGATCCTGGAGACCTGTGCATGTGCGGTAGACTATGGCAGAGTGCCAGAGTCTACTAGGAGGATGTGCTGGAGAAACAGGAGGGGCAGGGGCACACACACTGCACACGGGCCCCTCCTGTCTTAAACTGCTTCAGCCACTTCCACCAGGTACTAAGTTCTCAGCTCCTAGATTTTCCACAACAAACACCCTACTCATAAATGAATTGACCCAGGAGCAGGGCATTTTGTATTTGGTGGAAGCAGTCATGATATAGTTATGTTGTTAGGGTTATACAAGGAAGTGTGGGGGGCATGTGGGGAAGTATCGGAGTTCATATCTGAAGGCTAATGTGGGAATTTTACAGTAAGTGGGGGATAAAAGATATGTAGTGGAAATTTGAAGAAAATAAGGTGCATGTGGCAGCATTTTGTATGAGTGGCGTGGGGCATGGATGTCGTTTTGGGTCTCTTTATTAATTCTTGGTATTAAATGTAATGTGTGACCCTTTTAAGGTTCGGAAGTATGTCAGATTGCACAGCACTGGCATACACAAACAAAACTAGAAATCTTTCTACGAAGATGTAACCAAAACAGTTTCTTTAAAAAATATATTTTTCCCCCACTCCGATTTGCAGCTTTAAAGGACATGTATACCCATAAAGAATTATTTTAACCACTAGCCCCCACAGTTCTGTAATACTCGCCGCTCAATGGCGTTGCACCAGACCCTCCCCGTGTTGACAACAGTTTCTAACAAACATTTTCCCTTAACCACAAAGCCGTCCACGTCACCACCTATTCATACATCTTAAAGCTCATCTGAAAATGCAAATCTTGCCCTCTAAGATCTACCTCTGATTGTAATCCTTCCTCGGGTAACCACCTCTCCCTCCCACCTGCAAGACTTCTCTTGTGCTGCTGCTCACCTATTGAATTTCCTACCACACCCTTTCAGACTCTCCCAGTCTTTATACTGTAAGTTCTCTGAAAACCCATCGCTTCATTGGAGCTCACCCTATTTCCTCCTATACTACCCTCACTAGTGCACCATCACAACTGTCCCATCTCCCTCTGAAACATGTACGCTCCTGTTGTTTTATCCATGCTCGCTTCCAATTAGAATGTAAGCTCTGATGAACAGACCCTCCCTCACCTCTGAATAAATGTCTGCCTTTAATATGTCTACCTTACATGTCCGTGTTTTATGGATGTCCTGTTTTACCCACTGTTCAGCGCTGTAGAGCCATGTGGCGCTTTATATGTCAACAATGACACAAGAACTGATTGCACAGAGCCTTGATGCTGATTCATCCCATACACTGGTGCTGTAGGTGGCATCCTGGCGGTTGGGATGCCAGCGCTGGAATCCCGACAGGGGTCAGAATCCCGGCACCGGCATTCCAACCGCTGACATCCCAATGGTAAGTATTAGGGTTAGGGGGAGGTTTAGGATGAGGCACTAGGGGGAGGGTCAGGGATAGGCTGCGGGGAGGGGAGGGTTAGAGTCAGGGGTAGGGTTAGGGGAAGGGTTAGAGAACTTACCTCCAGATGTCGGTATAGCAAACCAGTCAGGATTACAGCATCGGCATTCTGACAAACGGTCATGTGTGCGCTGGCATCCCGTAGCCCCAACAGGAGTGTGTACTAATGGATTGCAGGGCCCCTAAAGATCTGAAATTTGGATGAAAGGGGCCAGAAACTAAAAATGGACTTTGTGCATGAACATATTTAACATTGCTACAGTCTGCATAAGACACTGTACTGTATTATGTAGCAACAAAAACGATCAGCATCCAAAGTACACAGTCACAAGAAAAAGCTGCTCTGGTTTCCAGTTGCCAGGACAGAAAGCAGATCATGTTCAGGATTAACGTCAAACAAAGCTGCTATTCGCCTGCCAACATATTTGTACTTTTACTGTATTATAATTAATTGTGGGGTTGATTGCTGCCTTTCTGTAGAAATAAGCAAAGCCATATCTGCATTAGTCCCATATAGGTGGTACAAACACATGTAATGAGGCTACTCATCAACACAGGTTCATGTCTCCATACGGGCCAGGGTCTAGAGATAATTAGACTGTAGTCTGCAGGATACATCTCCAGCCCATCTTTGCTGCATAGCCCTGAGTTTCTGCAGGGCCTTATGTACTGTTAGAAATGTACTGCACATGGGTGTTGTGTCCTTGCCAAGGCGAAAACATTTCCAAGGACACAATGACATTGGGAAACTCTGAGCCTCTGTAAGGGTGACCCAAAGGATGTAGAGAAAACCTAATTTACCATATATGCTGTTAATAACCAACTATAGTTTAAGTGATTTATCCCATAAGAGTTCTGCTAGGAAAAAATGGCAGGTCTGGTTTTTTTATTTATGCAGCAATGTTGAAAAGTCAATCAGAATAAGGTCTTTTGTACGGGGCTTATTTAACCAAGATACATGAATCAATAGGACGTAAAAACTAATCTCATTGCTTTGTATTAGAGTGGCACAAAATGAGAGGCTTTTATCTTTTAGTTTGCATTCGGAGAACCCAACACTGCAGGACCTCCCACATTATAAGATCTGACACTGAACTTCCCTAAATACCTATTCCAAGGGGTGGAATACATACGATTTACCGCCGGCTGCATGGTTCGAATCCCGACAGCGGCACCCCGGCAAAGGAGGAAATCCCGATCGTCCAAGGTAAGTATTTCCGAATCTAATTCTACCCCCTAACCCTCCCTTAGGGGTGGCTATCACTAACCTCCCCCCAAGTGCCTAACCCTATTCCCCCCTCTAAGTGCCTAAATTTAACCCCCCCTTCCATGCCGCCTAAACCCGGGGGGGTGCCTAACCCTAAACTCCCCCCGGGGGTGCCTAACCCTAACCCTCCTTTCCCCTAGCCTAAACCTAACCTCCCGGGGGGGTGCCTAGCCCTAAGCCCCCCCAGGAACCCTAAACCTAACGCTCCCCCTCCCCCCGCGGCTGTCCGCGCCCGGCTTGCCTTCGATCAGGATGCCGGGCACCAGGCTCCCAGCGTAGGTAAAATGACAGGCGTCGAGATTTTGACGCCTGTCATTTAACCCTTCCCAGGTTTAGACAGTCAGGAAGCCGGCGGCCGGGATTCCCTCCGTCGGCTTCCCAACTGCTGCATCCCCAAGGGGTATATCTACTACACAGCGGCTTTTACTGCTGCATTTAAAACGGCAGCAGCAAAACAAGCCTGATTCAGCATTTACTATTGCAGTTTTAAATTTAGTGGTCAAAGCCACCGAGAACAGGACATTTTGAAATCTGCCGTTCATTAAATACAGGGTCGAATTAAGGTTTATGGGGGCCCCTGCCAATAAGATTTCCAATAAGATGTGCTGATAATGTTATTAGAATGTATCATGTGTAAATACTCCCAGCACCATAAATGTGTTAAACACTCTGTAGTGGCTCCAGTTCACATTATGCACCACAAAAACCCCAGTTCACATATGCCATAATCAGGGCCGGATTAACAGGGGGGGGGGCAACTGGGGCAATCGTCACACGTTAAGGGCCCACACACCCATTGGGGTTAAAGTGGACCGGAGGAGACGGAACCAGTTCCGCCTCCTCCGGCCAACCTAACCCCGGCGCCGCAGGGAGGCTCCATTTACCAGGAGCCCGCTGTAACCAGCGGGCGCCAGGCTCCCTCCCTGCAGCGGCAGCCGGAGTCTTGAGCTCACGTGAGCTCCAGCTTCTGGCTCACGCAGAGCACTATGGCAGAGACAATGCCATAGTGCAGAGGAGCAGCCGAGCGGACTGCAGCGGACGTATTGCATAGGGGGCACTGCATAAGGGGCACTACTACTGGGTGCACTGCATACGGGGCACTACCACTGTGGGCACTGACACTACTGGGGGCTCTGCATAAGGTCCCCATTGCGCATACCCCCAGTTTGTCACATTTAATAGGGGCCCCCACATGTTTGTTGCCCAGTGGCCCCCACAGACCTTAATCCGGCCCTGGCCATAATGTCTCCAATGCTGGTGATGTACAGTAGCTATGTGTACAGTAGCTATGTGTGGAGACACCCCCAGTGGTTGGGGGCCCTGAGGCGACCACCTTGGGTGCCTTGTTGTCAATTTGGCTCTGTTTAAATATACCCCCTGACCCACTGCTCTAGTTAAAACATTAGTGGCTCAGATTCTGTGCATTTATTTATATTATCTCCCTCTTCTACACTTTTCCTGACTGTTCTTATACCCTCCCAAGGCCAATGCAAGGTTTCTGGGTCAACATTTCACCCACTGCCCCTGCTCCCTCCAATTCTTAATGTGCCACCCATAAGTGTCCCCAATTTATAATATGCCATACAGCAGTCTCCTAAATTCATAATTTACGATGTAGAAATGCCCGAACTACTCTATGTAGACAAAAGTGATGGACACCACCGCGCAAGTGATATGCTTACTAGGCATATCCCATGCTTCAGACATGAGATTCGACAGCTGCCCAGACTGAGGGAAATAATCCTTAGTCACTGTCTAATGCCTAAAGATTGGCTCCTTAGATGCCAACAACACCTCCTCTTCCTCAATACTGAGGATATATCTGACCGCTCTTACTAGAGAGGGAACATCCACACCAGGGACTGGTGGTCTTCTTTCACTGAGACCAACCCTGAACTCTGAGAATCAGAGTCTGATGAGGAGGTCGAGTCAGACTCCTGAGGCAACACATGACGAGAATCTCTTATGCCCCTGCTTTTTTACTACCACTGGTCTATCCACCTGCGGAAAGGCTGAAGACGGTAGTATACTCAGGCTACAGTGAGCAGCCAAATTACCCCAACAGGGATTCATGGGGGGCATGCACATAGGATGATGCACATGTTGTGTGTACCCCATAGCTTGAGCTAGAGCCCATACCTCTGTGGCTTTGCCTATTAAATAGGACAAAATCTCAGGCGTAATGGCCATCCAAGATGACTCTGGTGCTGGAGCAGGTGTACAAGATATATTGGATAGCTGTTTGCAACCGTTATTACACAAACCATACTGGTTAACATCCTTGTCACACAGGCCTGCAGAACAGGACTTACAGGATATAAGCACTGGAGGGCTCTCATCCTCACCTTTACCTTCAGACATGACAATGTATAAATGGTATAAGGTATACAATATAAATGCAATGTGACTTTGTATCAATGAAACACCCCACACACCTTCAGAGGGAAGAAGAGAAACACAGTAATAGCTGTACCCGACAGATTTGAAAAATAAGCAGTGTACACACAGCAGCTAGCATACGGTCACATGCAATGCATACATACAAAAAGCAATATGGACTCTGGATCAGCTTGCCAGCCCTGGAGGGGTAATGGTAGGATATATAGTGCACTATATGCCAAACCCAAGGGAGAGGTATATAGAGAGACAGACCAAACCTCTGAGACCAACTGCTTCAGCAGTGTATGGACAAACACTAAACTGCGATTGTCTCACACACGCGCATCTCTAAAGTGTCTCAACATTTGGAGGCGATTCCCCCGAGAGGAATCGCTTACCTGCCATCTCTGTGACCCGACTGCAGTCCCGGATCTCAACAAAAGCCACTAGCCAAGCCACGCTGAGGTCTGCTGAGAACCTCAGGGCATATAGTGCTGCTGGTGTTTTCGCAACGGCGGAGGTAGGAGTCACAGTCCAAGCATCTTTCACGACACCTGGTACCGCTAAACTCTGAAGTTCGAAAAAACTTAAGGTAAAACATAAAAGAGAAAAGCCTAGTACTGCCTAGCAGTCACACTGTTATAACCGGTGCATCTTGCTGCGCACCAAACAAAAAAACTGAATGCCTATGGCTGGCGGTGGGGTATATAGGGAGGACCACCAGTGCATGCTGGGAGCTCCAAAGCTTTGCTGTTTGGTGCACTGAATGCGATCCAACTACATACCCCAAGGTAGATCCTGTGGACCCTATGGAACACGAAGAAGAAAAGCAACAGGGTGTAAGCAACCATTTGTTAGGTGCCATAGTGGGGATTGAGGAGTAGATTAAAGTATAAGTAAGGGGCAGCACAAGTGGTTAGAAGGCCCTGCTCATGAGAGCTTATATTCTAATGGGGAGAGGCAGACATACAGGTGTCACACAGATGGAGTAGACAGGGAGGAGGGAGAATGTAGCAGCAGGTTAGGATATGGCTTTGATGAAGTAGTGGGTCTTGAGAGCCCATTTAAAGATTTGTAGAGAGGTGGAGAGTCTGATGGGGAATGAACAAGAGCTCCAGGAGGTAGGGAGCAGCACGGGCAAAATCTTGGAGGCGTGAGTGGGAGGAAGTAATAAGTTGGTCGAGGTGGTGTGCATTTGTTGAGCGAAGAGGGCGGATGGGAATGTGAAAGGAGATTAGATCAGAGATGTAAATAGGAGAGGAATGGATGAGGGCTTTGTAAATTTATGTAAAAACCTTGAATTGGGTTCAGAATGGGAAGAGGAGCAGTGAAGAGGGCTTGTCAGAGAGCGAAGGCAGGTGTAGAATGTTTGGAGAGGGAGATGAGCCAAGTAGCCGAGGACAGATTACAATGGAGAGAGGTGGGAGTCAGGGAGGCCAGATAGGATGAGGTTAAAGTAGGACACTCTGGAGATGACGAGTGAGTGAATTAGGGTTTTAGTAGCATCCTGTGTGAGAAAGGGTCTGATCTTGGAAATATTTTTGAGATGGAAGTGGCAGGACTGCAATAGGTACTCAATGTGTGGTTGAAGGAGTCCAGGATAAAACCAAGACAGTGCACTTTGGGACTAGAGGAGATAGTTGTGCCGTCTATTATTAAAGAAATTGTGGGTAGTGGGTGGGAAGATGATTAGCTCAGTCTAGACATATTAAATTTAAGAAAACCAGAGAGGAGACAGAGAAGGAACGAACAGAGGTAGGAGAGGGCAGTGTCATGTAGACCAAGTGAGTGAAGGATTTGCATGAGGAGATGGTGGTCCACAGTGTCAAAGCAGCAGAGAGTTTAAGAAGAATGAGCATAGATTAATGGCCCTTGGATTTGGCAGCAAGGAGGTCATTGTTGACTTTCATGAGGGCAGTTTCAGTGGAGTGTAGAGAACGGAGTCCAGACTGAAATGGGTCAAGGAGGGAGTGGGAGGAAAGAAAGGCAGTTGTAAACAATATGCTCAAGGAGTTTAGAGAGAAAAGGAAGGAGATTGTATTATGTTAATGTTTATTTGTTATACTACACAGAGTATAATGTACAGTGCATCCGGAAAGTATTCACAACGCTTCACTTTTTCCACATTTTGTTGTTACAGCCTTATTCCAAAATGGAATAAATAAATTTTTATCCTCAAAATTCTACACAGAATACCCCATAATGACAATGTGTAAAAAGTTTTTTTGAGATTTTTGCAAATTTAATAAAAAAACTAAGAAATTACATGTACATATGTATTCATGGCCTTTGCCATGAAGCTCAAAATTGAGCTCAGATGTGTCCTGTTTTCACTGATCGTCCTTGAGATGTTCCTACAGCTTAATTGGAGTCCACCTGTGGCAAATTCAGTTGATTGGACATGATTTTGAAAGGCATACCACCTGTCTATATAAGGTCCCACACTTGACAGTGCATGTCAGAGCACAAACCAAGCATGAAGTCCAAGGAATTGTCTGTAGACCTCCGAGACAGTATTGTCTCAAAGCACAAATCTGGGGAAGAGTACAGAAAGTGTCTGCTGCTTTGTAGGTCCCAATGAGCACAGTGGCCTCCATCAACCATAAATGGAAGAGTTCGGAACCATCAGGACTCTTCCTAGAGTTGGCCAGCTGTCTAAACTGAGCGATCGAGGAGAAGGGCCCTAGTCAGGAAGGTGACCAAGAACCTGATGGTCACTCTGTCAGAGCTACAGAATTCTTCAGTGGAAAGAGGAGAACCATCTCTGCAGCAATCCACCAATCAGGCCTGTATGGTAGAGTGGCCAGACGGAATCCACTCCTTAGTAAAAAGCACATGGCAGCCCATCTGGAGTTTGCCAAAATGCATCTGAAGGACTCTCAGACCATGAGAGACAAAGACTGTACTCTTTGGCGTGAATGCCAGGCATTATGTTTGGAGGAAACCAGGCACCGCTCAACACCAGGCCAATACCATCCCTACAGTGAAGGATGATTGTGGCAGCATCATGCTGTGGGGATGTTTTTCAGCAGCAGGAACTGGGAGACTAGTCAGGATAGAGGGAAAGATGAATGCAGCAATGTAGAGAGAAATCCTGGATGAAAACCTGCTCCAGAGTGCTCTTGACCTCAGACTAGAGCGACGGTTCATCTTTCAGCAGGACAACGACCCTAAGCACACAGCCAAGATATCAAAGGAGTGGCTTCAGGACAACTCTGTGAATGTCCTTGAGTGGCCCAGCCAGAGCCCAGACTTGAATCTTATTGAACATCTCTGGAGAGATCTGAAAATAGCTGTGCACCGACGCTTCCCATCCAACCTGATGAAGCTTGAGAGGTGCTGCAAAGAGAAATGGGCAAAACTGCCCAAAGATAGGTGTGCCAAGCTTGTGGAATCGTATTCAGAAAGACTTGAGGCTGCAATTGCTGCCAAAGGTGCATCAACAAAGTATTGAGCAAAGGTTGTGAATAAATTTACAGGTGATTTCTTCGTTGTTGTTTTTTTTTATTGTTTGCAAAAATCGCAAAAAAACTTTTTACACGTTGTCATTATGGGGTATTGTGTGTAGAATTTTGAGGACAAAAATGAATTTATTCCATTCTGGAATTAGGCTGTAACATAACAAAATGTAAAAAAGTGAAGCGTTGCAAATACTTTCCGGATGCACTGTATATTCTTAATGTAACAGTTATATTATGTGATATTAGTTATAAAAATGTATGCCTATTTTGATAAATGTTAAATATAACTGGAAATTTATGGTACTTAATTTAACTAATTATACAAACATAATCGTATGCAGGTCTATCGCTATTGTAAAGGGAAAAGTTGCCATTTACCTCATTTAACAAATTTATAAAAAAATAAATTTTAATACTGATGTTTTTTTAATTATCCATGGCTTTTAAAAAATGTAAGAAACACTATTTCTCTGATTTACCAAGTAGAATTGAGTTTATTCTTATTATACTATACAGAGAACAATTTTTCCTGTATTTAATTCTCTCTCTGTAATGTTAGTTACATGTGTGTAACGTTAGTTACAAGAACATCTATTTTATAAATATCAAACACCACTGAAACTTATGGCATTTCATTTAAATATACCAACATGATCATATTTAGTGCTATACTAAAGAAACATATTTCCATATATATCAACTAAACACAGAAGCAGAAAATTAAATTGTAACAAAGGATTTTACTTTTAATCACTCATTACATGTAACGTTAATTACAGAAAGCTGGATCATAATTTTTAATTAAATGTCAACCTAAGTTTTTCAGCAAAGAAAGTAAATTACATTTATAAAAGCACATTACATTCCACTTATCTTGTAATACTATATTTTATACATCTTACATATATTTGGAAGCTACGCAGTGTTATTCATGTAATGGACAGTAGATATGTAACATTAGTTACTTTGAAATGGACCTTAGGGAATTGATATATTGATACTGCACTTTGTTTAAAACAAGTAATTGAAGGCATAGCAGAAAATAAAATCTTATACAGCATGGTTTAGTTACTTATAACGAAAATGCATTTCATTGAAAAAAATTAGATTTCATTAGTTTTATAAAGCTTTTTCCCTTTAATTGAGTCTCTCTGCCTAAAGCGCTTCAAACATAATTAATAAACTGCCCAGCTTCTAGGGACTGCACCGGCTGTAGCCCCTAGAAGCCAGGAAGGGCTGCCGTAATAGCAAGGGCGTGGCTTCCCATGGGAACAGGCCTCTGCTATTGTAGTCCAGACTGCCAGGCCTCAGGGTGAGAAAATACCTTCCCCTGGGACTGCCTGTCTATCATGTAATTAGCAGGGAGTGCTTCCACGCTAGGCAGTCCCTGCAATAGGCAGGATCTACTAGGAGTGCGGTAAAATCTGCCACTGCAAGTTTAACAAACTATACAGTGGATATAATATACCTCCCTTGGACATTTTCAGATATTTCATATATTCATGGAATCAAAATAGACTTATTCAGGAATCTAGAAAAATGAAGAACACAAGGTGCTCTGTAATGTCACATAATTACAAAGAAAAACAACAAGTCCATAATTGATTACAGAAGTATTCATTCCCTTTTGCACTTCTATAAACAAAAATAAACTACGGTGCAATCAATTGTTTTTGAGAGTTCACATAAGTAATTAATTATAACCTACGTGTGCATAATTAGTGTTTCTTCTTATTCAAAATGGATGCACCAGTCTGTTAAAGGTGTAACAGTCGGTTGGTTTATTTCCAAACAATCAAATCAAAAAGAATGGAATTTAAATATCTTCAATCAAGTAATTATGCAATAACTTTAAAAGATTTCCCAGGAGGATTGTTGAGTCCACTATGAAAAAAAAAACATGTAGAGAATATAGCCCAAATGTGAGATGTTAACAAGTTCAATAGTCCTTAGTTATTGTCCCCTGTTCGGGAAGGATAGGGAAAAAGAAAATGATTGTTCAAGAGAATTAACATGGGATCAAGCCTAGAGTGTGACTGAAGACCCACATACAGTAAGTGCAGGTTCAATGATTTTTTGCAAGCGTAACACTGCATATCATCCAAAGGATACTAACCCTAAGTGTCTTTGCTTCATGGACAGGGAGTTTTAAACCAATAAAATGGAAAGAAACAAGAGATAAACAAATGTTGGACGAAATTTGCTGCAGTCTGAGGTCTAGTACTTAGTAGATTCACATTCCAGTAAGACAGTGAATATATTAAGTTCTATGCAATATACAGTGCTGGATTAATGGGTTGGTGACAGGGGGCGCTTACCGCGGGGCTCCCACACAGAGAGTTGGTCTTCTGAGAGCAGGTGCTCAAACGCAGCACATGTTCCTCGACAGGCACAAGGCTACTTCTGAATGCATAGTCCTTACAAAGATCTGCTCTGTATGTGCTATGCATTCAGAAGCAGCGGCATGGCACCTGTCTGTTCCCACTAGCTAATCTGCTCCTTGGCCCCTGCTTGCTCTTTTCCTCTGGTGGTGACGACACCATGCTACTAACACTAGGAAATGAGACATCACGATGTCTCATCCCCCAAGAAGATGAGAACATGCAGGACGCTGGAGCACAGCTGACTGACAAGTAGGAATGCCGGGAGGGCTGAGCCGAACTCAGCCCACTCCAGTCAGTAGAGGTGAGTAACATTATAAATATATGGGCAGAGAAAATCATTAAATATACTATAAGGTGTGGGGGTGAGAAACTAATTAAATTTATTATATAAGTGGTGGTGAGAGGAGAGAATAGAGGCATTGAGTGGCATAGTGCAGTGGTGGGCACTGTGGGTTCGCCAGTGCCACTATGCAGCACTGGGAATACTTTAGTTTTTGAGGGGGCATGGCCATGCCTCTCACTGGATTTAGCCAGGATCGAAACCAGGATTTTTATCACCCGCGGTAAAGCAGCAGTTTGTTGCCCCCCCCCCCCTCACAACTCACGGTGTCTCAGCAGCAGTCTGTGTCCCCTTCCCGTATCACTGCAGCAGCCTGTGTCTCTCCCTCCTATATCCCAAAATCGGGACAGTTTGGAAGGAAATATATATATAGCAGACAGTGTCCCAGGCAGAAAGGAACAGATGGCCATCCTCAGACTTCTTATAGCATTAAATTAGGAGCTTTTATTCCAATGTTTCAAAACCTTTGCAGTGTTTTCATCAGGGTGCTTTATAAATACAAACATAAATGCGCTTACTTTATATAACAGAGAGTGACTGGAAGCCGCATGTGCTGGACGCTACCCGGGGTCGTGACATTATATGGACACTCCTCTAAGCAGCAATGCATTATGGGACGGTAACCATGGAGCCGAAAGGAAGCGATTGGGTCCAGACCGTTTGGGGGTGTGGAGCTAAAGCCCTGTGTTTGTGACTATATCTGCTGGAGTCTCAGAGACAGAGACGGCTGCCTGCCAAAATACAACAAAGGAAAAGCGGCGCTGCCCAGAGTCACCTCAGTCTGAAACTGAATGAAAACACCTATAATTGTATGCACAATATTATGCTGCCGTATAACTGAGGTAGTCACCTAGGGGAAATCTTTTAGGTAAGAAATAGAAAACGGCGCATAAAGTGCATAAATATCTGTAGCACTTGATATAAAAAAAAATCAATAAGAAGCATGTGAATATTAGAGATGTGCACAGGGCCATTTTTGCTGGTTTTGGCTCTAATTCGTTGTCCGGTTTTGCCAAAACGCTGTGACTAATTTTGTCTTTTCTCCAAATATGTACAAAAAAAAAGCTAAAATCGGTATACAATCGGGAAGCTGGCTGCCTTAATACCTGCAGCCAGCTTCCCGACTGTCATATGCCGGCGAGGGATGAAATGCCAGGTGTCTAGATGTAGACGCCTGACATTTCCCCGACAGGCGCCCGGCATCCCGATCGAAGGGATGCCAGGCACCACGAGCGGACAGCCACAGGGGGAGGGTTAGGTTTAGGGCACCTGGGGGGGACTTAGGGTTAGGCACCCCCCCGGGAGGGTTAGGTATAGGCTAGGGGGAGGGAGGGTTAGGCACCCATGGGGGGGACTTAGGTTTAGGCACCCCCCCGGGGGACTTAGGTTTAGGCAGCGGGGAAGGTTAGGGTTAGGGAGTTAGGTTAGTAGATACTTACCTTAGTACGATCGGGATTTCCAGCGCTGTCGGGCTTCCGCTGCCGTGAACTCTGCATCTATCGGCCAGGCACTGCCGGGAATCGAACCATGCGGCCGGCGGTATTTCATACCGATTCCCTAAAATCACATAATTTGGGCATTTTTTTGTTCCTACAGTATTATTAACCTCAATAACATTAATTTCCTGTCATTTCCACAAAATCTCCCCAACCATAAAAACAGTGTTCTGTATTGCGGGTTGGATACAGTGCGGGTTGGTTACAGAAATTAAGTTACAGATCCATTCATCATTCATGTAACACAGGAAATGTCATTGATATCTCCTGGTTACAATTTTCCCCGACAATTTCCAGTCCCCTTACTATAGTATGAGGACATAGAAATTATGTAATTCATAAAGTTACGACATATAATTTTTTTTTCACCCAAATCCAATGACAAGTTGCCTGTTACACTGCAGCCTGTGGGGCTGCCCATCTGCTGGGCGATTGATCCGCACCCACTTGAGTGATTGATCTGCCCTTTCTTGGCCTCCTGCTGCCGCGCAGCTGTGAGGAACCGCCTCCGGATTCCGCCTCCCCCCCTGCTGCTCTGCGGTGTAATTAGAGACAGATTGCCTCCGGAGTCTTTGTCCACCTCTGTAACACACAGTCACAGGCAGCCACACTGTTAGTCTTGTACTGCGGCCAACCAGCAACATACATACATACATAGCCAGACAGCAGCCGTGCCACTGTGTCCAGAGACGGAGCTTAGGCTGGTGGCAGTCAGACACCCCCCCACCCATCACATCTCTTCTTTGGCAGTGGCACTGACTTGGAGACGGCCTCTGGAAACTGTCTCCCCCCTCTGCCCTGCCAGCTCACCTTACACAGCCAGACTGAACTGCTGCACAGCACAGAGGACCCAGTGCACCATAATTGGAAGAAAAGAAGAAGAGGAGAAGAAAGAAAGAAGCCGTTCTACAGAAGAACATATAAGTAAGACATTGATAAAGTCATATTGGCAGTTGGGATGGAGGGGGGATCAATTAAACTATATAAAGGGACACACACACACACATATATATATATATATATATATATATATACACACACACATACACAGTCAGGTGCATAAATATTGGGACATTGACAGGATTTTCATATTTTGGCCTCTATTCACCACCACAATGGCTTTGAAATTAAACTAACAAGATGTGCTTTAACTGCAGACTTTCAGATTTAATTTGAGGGTAATTACATCCAAATCAGGTGAATGGTGTCAAAGAACAAGTTAAATCTAATATAATAAGTTCAATGTTAGACAGACATCATTGGCCAATGAAACACACATCAATATATATATATAATTATAAACTAACAGTATGCTTAAAAAACATAGAACATAAAAAATATAAAAAATGTGTAAAAAAGTAGCCAATGTCAATAAATATTGCAATAATGAACACTGTAGCAAGGTAGTTATCTTGTTTGAATCACCACAATACTTTGCATCAGATAAAGGTTTAATGCTGATTATTTAAAGTGCAGATATTTATCATCCCATATGTTGGGGGATCCACAAGCAGAATAAAATGGCTTTCGAACATTTTAAACAAACGTGTATTTTCTGTAATGATCCTTAAACTGAATCCCGTTAGGAATTAGTTGCAGTTCCCCACAATAAGTTGCATGGATGAAAAGAATGCCGCACTGTCATATAAGGACAAGATGTTTATAGTCTTTGGGCTCTGATGTCCCATATAAATGTAATGTCCTGCCACTCACCAGCAAACTTCAGGCTCCGTCAGCCTCTCGACAGGGTTCGCTCTCCCACATTGCGTCCCGGCTGTTAGTGTGTGGCCTGAACAAGTCAGCCTGGGTAGTACATGTGTGCTGGTGCGGTAGAGTATCTCCGTGGGTCAGGAATTACTCAGCCTCCCTCGTGAGAGGTGGCTTGGTGCAGTTTAACGAAAAGGCACCTGTCTCAACCCAACCTGTTCCGGTCAGATGGGTATGAATTAGTGGAGACAATTGCTGGATGATAAAAATCTCTCAGTGGTGACCAAAAGACGCTGATGAGATTCTCTAACGAGTTTCTTCCCAATCGGGATTTCCTCAGAGAGGTGTCACACACACAGGAGGGCTTATTAAAAAGTAATGAGACTGCCTTTTTTCTGTCCCATATGTAGATGTGGCAACACTATGCTGGTTATTGTGAAGCTCATACATCAATGTGTCTGAACCTGCGGTTGGACTGCCTAGTCTTCTTTGTTTGGTAACAGTGAGTGGAAGATCTTCATACATTTCGTCATGGCGGAAGAGGAAGACGTGTCTGTGAGATTACGTCAGAGATGTGTCATTGAATTCTGAACTTGGAAAAAGTGGAAATTAAACTCGTGAAATGTTACAGCAAGCATAGTGGAGAAACAATTAGCCGTGCTGGAGTATTTCGGTGGTGGAAGCACTACAAAGAGGATAATATGCGAGTGACTGATGAAGCCTGTTCTGGGAGACCATCCACCGCGGATACAAATGTCAATATTGCCAAACCTGCGGAGATGTTGCAAAATGACAGAAGATTAACTACACTCACTTTCAGCTTCACTTGGCATCTCATTCCAACGGGTTAAGCATATTGAGACAAAGGAACTGAAAATGCATCGTGTGTGTGCCAGGTGGGTAACCAGAAATCTCACAGAAGAGTAGATGTGATGACAAGTTGAATTGTGCAAGAACACACGGCCTGATTCAGAGCCGCTCGTAAGCAGCCGCTCGTTCGCTCCGAGTGATGTTCGCACAACTACGCATGCATATGGGTTGTAATACGCATGCGTGAACCAGTCATTGCGGTCGGAAATTGTGTGCTCGCAAAATAGCGAATGCCTGATAATTTGAGTGACAGAATGAGGCGTTTGTGGGTGGTAACAGGGGAAGGTGCTTGAAAACGGGGAGTGGAGATCCGAACGCAGGCGTGCCAAACGGTCAAAAAGGGCGTTTTAAGGGTGTGCATAATTAACAAAGCAGCGTCATCGACCACGTCACTTGGTTGTCTTTTAGCCTGAACTGCTCGCATGATTGCGGTAGGAAAATGCTACCACAAGCACTGCGAGTAGTTCATACGCCTATCGATGTACTCGATTAATCTAATAAATAGCGGAGATGACGTAGGATGCGAGCGGCCAGGGGGCGTTTTTTTAAAAATAGCGAGCGCATGTTTCCTTCGAGCGCTCTATTTAAATATCCAGCCCCTTTTTCTGAACGAGCGAGCGCAAATAGCGTCCGGCTCTGAATCAGGCCCACAGTTTGAATGTTGTAGAGCAGGGGTCTTCACCCTTTGGCCCTCCATCTGCTGTGGAGCTCCACATTCCAGCATGCCCAGCCACAGTTTTGATATAACAGCATGCTAAAACTGTGGCAGAGCATCCTGGGATCTGTAGTTCCATAGCAGCTGGAGGGCCAAAGGTTGAAGATCCCTGTTGTAGAGGATACCCGATTACCTGACATCGATTGTGACGTGCGATGAATCGTGGATTTGTCATTAACATCCTGTGGAGTCATCTGATTCTGAATAAAAAATATATATATTTATGAAGTTTACATTGTAAAGACAAAATGCGTTGTGAAATTGCACTGTACCTAGATTGTCTCCATGTACAGATAAGCGCTCTTTTGGTCTTTGTTTTTTGCATGTATGCTACTTATTACTTTATTGCTGCCAGAATAAACTGTGTTTTTTATATAAATATTCTGTCTTAAGACTGTTAGATATGGGACTTTTTAGTTCTTCATTTAGTTCACAGTTATCTTTCCTGTCTGAATCCCTCTTATTTTGTTTTATTTTTTTACTACTACATTGAAGTTTTGGTTAATATGTGATTTGCTCACAGGTTAGTAAATCTCTATCTTAAACCAAATAGACTCAGTAGTTACAAAACAACTGAATTTTCTTTTTTACTGCGTGCTGATCAGTGGTCAGAATTTCCAAATTAATCCAGTTTGATTCCATAATGTGAGCAAAAAAAATGAAAAAATGACAAAGTGTGAATAGATTTTATTGACCTCACTCTCCTTTGACACCTCTTTCCCACTTTTCTCTACCCAGTCTCTTTATCCCTCTCTGTGTCTTCCCCCACTTTTCTACCCCAGTATTTCTCTTTAGCCCTCTTCCTCCTGTAGCGCTCTATCATGCACAGCATCTCATTTTCTTTTCTTTCCCCCTTTGGGAGTACCGCCAATCAGCCCTTTCCCCGAGGACCAGGCTGCATGTGGTAGGTAGTCAGGCCATGGAGACCCCTGTTCATCCCACACCAGAATCTCAATTTTCTACTTGGGGGCTTTAAGGCAGTTTGCTAGCAAGGTGGCTAGCAGCAGCGCCCAACAAAAAGTAGAATTATGATACAGTAATGACAGCCATCTTGAACAATGATAAGAGATGTGCACCGGACCATTTGTGCTGGTTTAGGTTCTAATTTGTAGGCTGGTTTTGGGTTTGCCAAAACTTAGTGACTGGTTTTGGATTTTTTTCAAAAATTTATAAAAAAAAAAAGCTAAAAATCACATAATTTGAGCCTTTTTGTTCCTAGAGTATTATTAACCTCAATAACATTAATTTCCACTCATTTCCAGTAAATTTTGACCACCACACAGTTCACAATACTGTTTTCATTCACTTTAGGCCAAAAGGTTGTACCGAGCTAGCTGGCTGACTAAGCTAAGCGACAGCAGTGGGCGGCGCAAACATGTGGCAGTTCAACTTCCAACATGGCACATCTAGGAAACAAATGTTTTCATTAATCAAGAGGCCTGAGGTAGATGGAGTATGTATGTAGTTGACGGCAAAGAAAGGATTTGTAGTAAATTTAATTAAATTTTTTTATTCCGAAGCAAGTTTATGAGGGAGGAAGGGAGAGCATGGGTGAACAACATGTCCCATGTTTTGCCCACAAAATCAACTTGGTGGTTCAGACAATTTTCTAAAATTAAAGAGGCATGCAGGAGATGCTGTCTGCGGCCATAAGCATTTCTGGAAAGTTTTGGCATTAATCAACTGCATGTCGAAGATTTCAGCGGCTGTGGCAGTTCAACTTCCAACATGGCATATCAGGAAACAAATTTTTTTATTAATCAAGAGGCCTGAGGGAGATGGAGTATGTAGTTGAAGGCAAAGAAAGGAAGGGTTGATTCGTAGTCAATTTAATTTAAGTTTTGGATTCTGAAGCAAATTTATTAAGGAGGAGGGAGGCATTTATAAAGATAATTTACTCATTCACATCAGTTCTTGCCCCAGTGGAGCTTTTCGGTGGTTCAGAATTTAAAAAAAAATAAATCAAAGGGGCATGCAGGAGATGCTGTCTGTGGGCAGAAAGATTTCTGGACATTTTCTGCTTTCATCAACAGCAGGTAGAGGATTTCAGTGGCTGTGGTAGTTCAACCCATGAACAGGAATGTTTGGACTATTGGGCAGCACAGAAGGTGTAATGGTTAGCATTACTGTCAGGTCATGGCTGGAATTTTTTGGGGTGCCTTGCTTCTCGGACGTGAACCCCTTAATGTTAGGGACACTGGTATAGAGGAGCCTTGACGTCGGCCCAGCGTTCATTCATATATTTGCAAATGTATGTAAACCAATACCTCTGAATTTCTATTATCATGTAGGATTCGGGTATTTTTGATTTGTCTGCAGTGTGCTGGGGGGCAATTTTCTTTTTTCTGTGTTCAGTGTAAACCCCGCCCTTTATAAGCACTTGTAGTATATTATTAAGCTGATTGAGCAACTACCATATTTTTTGCTTACATCTAAGAAACAGAATGGTACTGCAGTGGCAGACAGGATGGCAGTTTAATAAACTATACAACCCCATAGAAAGAAACCAAGAATGTTTTCATTCATAAAGAACTATATCAGAGGCCCAAGGGGCATGCAGGAAATGCTGTCTGTGGCCATAAAAATGTCTGCACATTTTTGCCATTCATCAACTGCATGTAGAAGATTTCAGCAGCTGTGGCAGTTCAATTACCAACATGGCACATATAGGAAAGAGAATGGCACTGCAGTTGCAGACAGGATGGCAGTGTAATAAACTACAACAATATGTTTGTCGTCTACACAAAAAGACAGTCTGCAATGCCCCGATCAGCGCATAATGCAAAGAAAAGAGGTGCAAGATGGAATTGTCCTTGGGTCCTCCCACCAACAGGAGTAATGCTGATGTCACACCAGCCCATTTCGATTCTTGATCGGGTGGAAGAACTAATGTGGCAGCACACAAAATGGAAACAGGAAAGGGGCAGAAGGATTATTAAAGTCTGGCACTAAACATCTCTCATCGTGCTTCTGGGATTATGTATGGGAAGGCTAGGAGGAGAGGGGGGAGAACATCTCCAGATGCGATCACAAAATATTCTCTCCATTTGGTGCTTGGGTTGCAACTGATTATGATCAAGGAAAGCCAAGCCCATTTGTTGTTACACATTGGAATAAAAGTTTAAGAGGAAAGGCAAACAGGTTGGTATCTACAAATCACGTTTGAAAAGGCATAAGAGTATTTTTCAAGTATATCTGTTTGTGATTTAGATTAAATACAGTATGAAACAAAAAAAATGTAAGCGACAGACCAGCGGCACAAACGCACAGCAGTTTAAAAAAATATAGGACATCTATGAAACATTGCCACACAGCAGTGGCAGACTGGATGGCACTGTAATAAACTAAAAATGTCAATCAGCAATGCCCTAAACAGCGCTAAGAAAAAAGGTGCAAGATGGAATTGTCCTTGGGCCCGCCCACTGACCCTTCTGTTGTATATATTAAACAGGGCATGCATAGTTTAACAAACCAATCACTTCAACGACAGGGGCTGCCACTTGTGGCTGAAGTGAGTGGTTTGTTTGGGCCCCACAAAATAAACTACCGATGGGCATAAGGCAGGTAACAGTATCATTAATCCTTTCTACAGTTGGAAGAGGTCATTCTCCTCATCTGATTCCTCACCCTCATTAGTGTGTACATCATCCTCACACAATATTAATTCATCCCCGCTGGAATACACCATTACAGGTACCTCTGAATTTTTTTACATAAGTGGCGGTAAAGATCTTTCTCATGGAATTTTCAGTTCATTTTGATGAACATCATCTTTTCCACATTTTGAGGACGTAGCCTCCTACACCGATCACTTATAAAGTTCACGGCTGTGAAAAAAAAACTCTGATTACACACTGGAGGGTGGGCAACTTAAGTAATTCAAAGCCAGTCTGTACAAGGGCCTCCAACTTGCTTTGTATTTCCAGTAGTCAAAAGATGCTGTGACATGCCTCTGTGTATGGTGTCATGAAAATAATCCTCCACTATTCTTTGGATGGAGATTCTATCAGATGGTGTAGCGGTAGTGGTGTAACTTTTGGTAAAGCCGTTTTTTTCCCCTAGCAGCCGCCGGAGAAACTGAAGGAGGAGATGTTGTCATGTCGTGTACCACTTGAGCTGCAAACTTGCTCACCAGGAGCTATTTGCATCTGGGTCAGCTGGAAAGAAAGACACTACGTATGAGTTATAACTAGCATTAAGCACAGTCCCAAAATGTAGTGATCCGATTTCAAAATATTGGCAAACCTTGGATCCTGGAAAAGCGAACAAAGGACTTAATCTACTAGTCTGACAAACTTCGCCGAATCGCTTTGTTTAATCTGCTCCTTCAAATTCACTAGCTGATTTTCCAATAACCTATTTAGGGGAATCACCTGACTCAAGCTAGCAGTGTATGAACTCACTTCACAGGTGGCTACGCCGAAGGGTTTGAGCACCTTGCACAACATGGAAAGCATTCGCCACTGCGCTGGACTAAGGATCACTCCCCCTCCTCTCCCAATGTCATGGCTTGTTGTATAGCTGTGGATGGCTTTTTGCTGTTCAACCATCTGTTGAAACATATATTGGGTGGAAGTCCACCTGGTTACCACAGCATACGTTAACATCTTTACTGATGGGCACAGCACAACCTATATAGTATATACAGCATAGTACAGAACAGCATACAGCAGCATGCACCTCCTATACACTCTTAGAGCAGCACAGCCACGTGGGAGTCTGTACACAGCACAGCCTATACATACAGAGTACAGCACAGCATACAGCAGCGTGCACCCCCTACACACAATGACTAAGAGCAGCACAGCCACTTGTGAGTCTGGACACAGCACATACTATATACAGCAGAATACAGCACAGCATACAGCAGTGTGTACCCCCTATACACATTGACTAAGATCTGCACAGCCTTGTTACGGAGTCTGGACACAACACAGCCTATACAGTAGAGTACAGCATAGCATACAGCAGCATTCCTGACAAGGAAATGGCGTTGAGTCCCATCTGCGGTGCCTTATATAGAATCCAAAACCCGCTAGAATCCAACGCCGTGAGGATGATGTGTTGCCTCGAAGTGGAATCCGAGTAAGGCTGGAAGATGCCACTGGTGTAGTCTAATAATCTTTATTATCAACACCCCCTTGCCCCCACACACTCCCCACCAAATTGGAGATTGAAATGAAAGAAAATATTCAGTCTGAATGTTACATTTTCATTTATTTTCATACACAATAGAAATTATATATATATTATATATATTTAAAACATTTTATTTGTTCGTAGCACTCTCAACATAAGACTTCTGTGTTATGCAAGTATAGTTGATTTAGTATAAAGATAGAATAATATGTTAGATAATGAACAAACAGTATTACTCTTCCAACTATAGCAAAGATACAAACTGCTGTCATATAAACAAATGATCATTACAAAAAGAGAAAACCGCCCGAGCTAACAGGTTACAAAAATCGGTCACTTCTATAAATACAATGAAATACACTTAATTACATTACAGGTTCGGGTCGCCTACATCATAGACATGGCACGATATGCAGCAACAATATATACAGCACATCAACAGTGACTTTCAAAACATGTCTCTGGATCTAGATATGTATGTAAAAGATGTATGCTCATGTAAAACAGAGGGAAGGGCAGGACCAAAAGCTTAGATCTGGCAGACATAGACAGAAGCTTGCTGACAGTTGTAAAGCATTCGGCGTCAGACAGAAGCTTGTCAAAAGCAGCTGCTGTTGAGGACTGATGGATAGTGTTTTTATTGTGACTACTAAAATACAGTATCACAGGTCTTACAAAATGTTGGTGCCCAAGGCAGACACATACAAACACATATAACAGAACCAAAAAGCAAATTCACAGATGGCTAAACAATATCAAACCACAATATTCCTTATAAAAACAATAGACCTTGCATTACAATCCTATTTGTAATAGCATTACCTTATCGTTAATTTTTTTAATTTTTTAGGTGCTTGATAAATATGTAGAAGAAAAAGATTAACTCTTATCTGTTAATAAAAATCTTGTGCCGTTCAGTTTTTAATGAGTTATTTTTTTTGTTCACAGTCAAAGAACCCCCCCCATTCCAAAATAAAGGAAATAATATACTTTAAAGAAAATGTTTTAATATAAAGATTAATATATTATTACAATCATTCTATGATGAACATTCATGTTTTATGCAGAATTCACTTATCAGGTCCCTTTTCCTTTACTGTGTCCGACTCCTCCACACAGACCTATTTTTTTTTTTCATTTTATTATAAATGTTTCTTTAAGAAGTATAATGTGTAAAGTAGTGTTTAATGGCAGAATACAGATGTATAGTAAGATTACCATAATACTGTTTTATTTTCTTACTGCCGCAGATTATTAAAAAAAAAAACAATAATAATTAGAAAGTCAAAAAGCAAAAAAGTTAAAATAATAATTTTCCTATCCACATGTGCAACTTTGTATGTATTTTACATCTATATAGCATAGTGGAAAACTTGGTTGTGTTTAAACTAAAAATATAATTAAATATTATGCCAAAATGCATTAACTTCACTGTAATACATCATTGTGTATTGTAGAAAGAACAACACTGCAAGATAACAGTAATGTTTTTTCTATTCAATTACAAAAAAAAATCTATATTAAGCTATGAATAAAAGAAAAAAAAAACAGGCTATGTTTGGACTACCTGCGATGTGGTAAAGTAAATTCAGTAGTACTATATGGTAGCAATGCTTGATACTGAGATCATCACAGCGGGTTTTGCTTTTTTTGTATGTATTTTAAAATTTTATTTTCTCTTGTTAAAAAAATGCCCAAAAACTTGACTCTTTTATTTTATAAGGAAGTACTTTTTACTTATTAATACGTAGTACATTTTAATACCTGCAACTTAGGAATACACCCAACAAATATTATACTATTTTATATGTATAACAACTTACCATAAGGTATAGCAATTGACTACAAATGGTAGAAGCAGTAACAATGTTGGCTGAAACAAAATTTATAAAGACTGTTAAAATATTACTTCTTGAATCATGCTTCGGTGATAAAATGTGTTCACCGAGAGTGATATATACTCTTGAAGTGGATATCAATAAGGGGTTTTAAACAGTACAATGGTATTCAAATGACAAATGAAAACTAAGCATGTTACAAACAAATTCACGTGAAAATGGTATGGAGAATTTGTTGAACAATATAGATATGCAAGGTGTCAAAAGCTGTATTTATTCAATTATCACGGGGTCCTCTTTTCCTTCTTCCAATGTATATTTAGGCATTATTTACAGTCTGATCAGCATGAGCAATAGTGGCCAGGTAGATGCCATAGATGCTTAAAGTAAACCCAGGATATTTATAAAAAAAAAAAAATCAAGGTAGGCGAGTAGATGTAAGGCAGCAAAACAATGGAGAACGCTTTCAGAACCAAGGCTTGATGTTCCCTGTGTACTTCCTCTGGAGTAAAGGCAGCTAACAGTACAGATACAATGGTTTGTTCCATAGGATAGTTCATATTTGAATAGGCTCAAGTTCTCGCTCATCTAGTAAATTTATTAGCATTGAAAAGCTGTCTTTTACGGCTTCCATGTTGTCCAATGAGGTTGGCTGTAGAATCCACCTCTTTCCTCGTGCAAGTGGTTCAAGTTCAAAATACTTTTTGATCTGGAAGGAAAAGATACATCAAATTAGTAATGGGTAAATTTTTATAATCTGAAAAACAAAGGAATGATCTGTGCATGCATTGTTGGCTGTCTCTGAGGTTTAATGTCCTCTAACAGTGGAGGTGGCCATTTCAGAGGCTGGACTGTATTTAGGAGAATGCAGCCTATCAATTCAATAAAAACATGGCATCACAAACATGAGCCTATTGGATGATTGTATACTGTAGCCACCAGGCACTGAGCTTTATAACGTACACTTAGCCATTACGAACCCAGCAATATATTGGTATATTAAACACTAGCCACCATGAACTGAGGTTTGCATTTTGACATGGACCATCAAGGAATGGGCTATGCACTGTACCTCCTCAATATAAGTCTACCAGTGAAAATTGCCATGGCTTTATTGTTTTGGTAAAGTGAATAGGTTGTCTATTGGGTGACACAAGTTTGTGGTGCGACATTGTGTGACCCGACTTTAGTGCACCAAAATGTACATACAGTATATGAAGGCCTGTGCATTCAACGGTCTAATCTGCAATTTGTGCACTTAGCTCCAAATCTCTCCATCGCACTGGTGTGGACAACCAGAGAGCGCTCTATTGCACTTATCAGGGACACTGAAGATGCCTCAGTAAGGCACTAGCTTGCATTCTACTAGGTACAAGATTATGTGCTGTACAGACTGGTGCACTGTCACATAGGCAGCGATATCATAGAAAACATAACTGATATGCTTTCACATTTTGTCCTGCGCTACATCATACAATAATAAAGTAGTGATACGTATTTGAATGCAAGACAGTGAATATATAGGTCTGAAGTACTATATGCTTTAAAGTTTACATTTTTAGTGTGAACACTTGACATAAAATAAAGACATTTTATTATGACACTGCTTACACTTTAGCCAACAAACAGTTTCAAAACATTATGTGGGACAGTGTATTAAATAACTTAAAAGCTATTTCACCATACTATAATGCTCTTGGTATGCGCATTCAAACTAAAATAATATTGTGAAATAAGAAAGTTTCAGCAAACTATTCTGAATATAAAAAAATAAAAACATAAGACACTAAAAATAAACAGTAAAATTTATGAATTAACATTTAAATAGTGCCAGCAGGCAATGAGGTAAGAGGGCACTGTTTGCAAGCTTGCAATCTATAGGCTAATAGGAATTTGTACAATAGGTTTTTGAAACATTTTGCATATTGGTCCAGACAGATTGCAAGGGTAAAACGTGCTAGGTAGACTACATGATTTAGTCACACAGCTGGTTTTGGGTCAGAAAGTTATATGAATATCGAAAGAGAACACATGTATGTTTTGTGTGAACTGTATAGAGAGGTGTTAATCAGGTAGATTAGCTAAGGTGAGGTGAGAAGTTGGAGGTCGAGCAATTTGATAAGCTTGAAGTGAGTTTTCAGGGAACACTTGGATACTAGAACAGTGCCTTGTTGGGAGGACATGTTGGCATTGCACAGAGTGTATGTAGTCCAAAAATAATCCTGTAAGTGGGAATGGGTGCAGGTAATGAGTACAGATGCAGAGGAAAGGGGCATCGCTGGGAAATATTTTGTGATAAGTGAAGCGATGAATGTTGATGTAGTCTTGTTATTGACTTTGCAATGATGGCCCAAGTATCTAACACTGGATTTGGTAAAATGCAGGCAGGCAATGTCTGACAGCGAGGAGCAGCAGTAGAGCTTTAAGTGCGGAAAATCAGTCTGGTCAATGCAATCAAAATATATTGTAGGTGTGAAAGTCTGGTTATTGGAAGACCAGCAAGGATGCTATTGAAATTAGGGAAAGCATGATCAAGTGAATGCATGAATTAAAGTTTTTGATGAGCCATGTGTGAGATGTGTGTATATTCTGGAGATTTTTTCTTAGATGTAAATGATATGCAATATGATTTGGGAACAAATTGAATATGGGAAGAAACAGATAGTTCTGAGTCAAGACCAAACATATTCAAATTTCACATCTGCTAATGATGAAGGTACTCTACACTGTTAAAGCAAACTGGTTCCAATAACTTAGGGCACCACGTATATATAATACATAATAAATTACTTTCTTGCTTTGACCTTCTACTAATTATATAACCAGTATCTTAATGGGGACCAATTAGAAAATGATCTGTCTGGCTGAATAAGAGAGACCTTGATAATCCATGTTATAAAATAGAATACAGCAGCACCCCAATATTGCTTGCATTTTTATATATTCATTAATTTATTACTTTAAGAAAATATCTGAATAGGACATTTGTGGCTGCGCAGATGTCCGGTCATTACTGTGTGGAAGTCTTGCGTGTTCTTGCTTGCAGCAATATGGGATGTGTGCTATAAGAAGCGAGATTTTCCTGCCTTACATCCTGCGATATATTAGCCAATTGAATCTTCCAAATTTTCTCATATCTCAGTAATGTCCCATGAATATTGGTTGAGCCCCCCCCCAAAAAAAACAGCTACCTACACTGTATTTTATGTGATGAATCTAAATGAAGATTTACCAATATAAAAATAATAATAATAATCATAATAATAATAATAAAGAATCAATATTTACTATAGACCAGCTACTACCTACATGTATATCTTCTGCATATATGTAAAAGGAACCAAAAAAAAAAAAAGACAGCTACTGTACAAAGTATCTGAAATCATAATTCTCAGCAATGACTCGTAACAATAAAATGCACCCAAGGCAACACAAAATAACAAGAATGGACAACATGACAACTCACGTCACAGTGACAGCACACTTGAGGTTACTGTAATGAGATCTGGTTAGTAACTTTCGTGTGAAGATACAGTATTCTGCATTTTTCTGCAGGAAAGTGTATTTTACATTTTTCTATAGACTTTGCATAAGCAAAGTATGCTCTAGAGTCACGGCATATAAATATAAAAACAAATCTATTCATGTTTTTGAGGGCTCATGTCATTTATACGTCAAGAGATACTAGTATTTGATATGGACCAATACTTGACAATGTTGTTTCCAATTTTCTTTTTTATTTTGAGCAGATATTTAGCAAAATTTCAGTCTCTCTCCAATCATGAAAAGCTTAACTCCTTGTTGAGCTCCCGTTTCTGTTAGACTGACACTCAGGGGTTCCCCCGTTAGCTCTCTTTCACACAGGGATAAGACATTTGCCCTCTAAGATGCCTTGTATGTTCTTCCTCTCCACTCACCAACGGCTCTTTCCACAACTTCCACTTTTATTTAAATGTCTTCCCCTCTAACATAGTGTCTGGTGCCCACCATCACAAGCTGTATTGATGGAGTGTACAATGGCTTTCAGCCCCTCACCGGGGGTTGTTACATGTCAATACACATTACGATTGTAAACATAACTGTACAGCAATTTAAAATGTGCTTATATTTTCAATATCATGCTTTTTGTCATGAGCAAGGCTGTGCAATATTTAAATTGATCAACAAATCTGGCTATTTAAATTAAAACTGCTTCAAGTTATCATGCCACCCTTTTTTATTTTTAAAATTGAGTATTTTTTTATTTTCATTTTTTTATTGGAGTTTTCACAAAACCAACACTCAATACAAACAGTAACAATAATAATTGCATATTTCAGTAAAAAAACATATACATCATCGTATCAAATAAGGGTATATTTACACCGTAATATGGTACAGAAATATTCAGTATTTTAAATAACCCTAACATGCCTTCAAATTTTAAACATCATCTCGACTTTATAAAAATGTTGCATATATTACAAACATATCCAATTTGTACCACTCATCCTAAACACAAAATATTCTAATACAATATCACAATTAGGACATCTATTCCACCATATTATTTAATACACACACCCCATATCCTACAGTAAACAAAACCTACTTTTATTATAGAAAAAACAGTATCTTATATATTGTATATATAAAAAAATAATAATAATAAAATAAAAGAGAGAAGAGGAGCTTCTCCCAAGCCTGCAGTAAATCATACAATCATTTAAACAACAATTGGCCATTACACTTCAGGGACCTGTACCAACTACCCCAAATACGGTCATATTTAAATTCAGCCTTTCGAGTTAACTACAGATATATCTCGTCTGGCAGTGGTGCGAACCAGCGCCAGCCAAGCACGGAAGTCCGGACCCTGAGAGGCCAACCAATTGCGAGCTATACTGACTTTAGCTAAAGTAAACAAGTTGATAACCAACTGCCTTTCATATTTATCAAGAGTGGTATCGTCCAGAACACCCAAACAGCATACCAACGGGATGAGGAGAGGGGCTTGAATCCCAATATTGGAAAGAACCTGTATAACCACGCGCCAAAATGTCTGAACTGTGGGGCACTCCCAGAGTAAGTGCCAGAATGTACCAACAACCATCCGGCATCTTGGACAAACATTAGAGGCAATGCCCCCAAATTTCACCAGCCTAGTTGGAGTTAGATAGACTCTATGCAAGATATATAGCTGGATTTGCTGGAATCTCACAGAGGCAGTGGAGATTCGGGGAATACTCAAAGCCATATCCCAGTCTTTGTCATCTATTAAGCCCACATCTGCCTCCCATTTTCCTTTAAGATGAAGTAGCCTGGATTCATGTTGAAAAGACGACAGGTATGAATAAAGGACAAAGACCTATGGGAACACAATGAAGTGAGTACTGTCTTGATGGGAAAAGGCTGAATATCAGGCGGACTAGCACCAAACTGAACACTGAGGGCATGCCGCAGTTGCAGATATCTGTAAAAATGAGTTTTCGGTAAGGAAAACTCCTCCTGTAATTGAATAAAGGATTTAAGTGTAGAGCCGTCATATAACTGACCCAGTGAGTTAATAATACCTTTGGTGCCCCACACTTGTCTAACCTCAAGTGAACTCAATTCAGATAATGCCCTGGAGTTCCATAAGGGTACATCAGGATCCAGTCCAGAAGAGTGCGTGATATTAATGGTAGCCCGCCAGACCTTGACAGCCTGTTTTAGTATCTGGGGAAGAGGTTTATTAACCCTGTCACTCAACAAGGCCTGTAAGGGTATGTGACCAGGGGAGGCCTGAGACACCAACAGTGAGTGTAATGCATTAGGAGAGTTATCTTGAAGCCATTCTCTCACATACGTTAGTTGTGTCGCGTAGTAGTATAGTCGAAACTTAGGGAGCGCTAACCCACTGGCAGACTTAGGTCTCATAAGTATTTTAAGTCTAACTCGAGGTCGTCTGTTCACCCATATCAAGGAAGATAGCCTGTTGTCCAGTTTACGGAATACTGAGGCTGGAATAAACACTGGGGACTGTTGAAGTATATACACTATCTTAGGTTGTACTATCATCTTTATTAGGTTTATCCTGCCTGTAACCGTGAGGGGCAGCTTACTCCAAATTTTAATTTTGACTTTTAGGTAGTCAAATAGTGGATACAGATTGAGCCTTATAAAGTCAAGCGGGGAGTTTGTAATGTAGACGCCACAATATTTAAATTGGGATACCCATCGCAGGGGAAGAGGTATGGGAGGAAGTACAGGTGGTTGTCCTCTAAGAGGAAGAATATAGGATTTATTCCAATTAATTTTTAACCCAGAGTAAACACCAAATATATGATTAACCTGTAAAACTATAGGCATATCCTCTATATAATTGGTTAAACATAACAGCAGATCATCGGCGTATAAAGCCACAGTATCATTTCTGGTGCCTATCTTAAGACCTACAATCTTAGGGTGTGACCTTAATAAACAAGCAAGAGGCTCAATTGCCAACACAAAAAGGGCCGGGGACAGTGGGCAGCCCTGCCTCGTGCCCCTTTCTAATAAGAAAGGAGAGGAGATAAATCTATTGACAGAGATCCTAGCAACTGGTCTATAGTATAATAACTGAACCCACCGCAAATACACTGGTCCAAAACCCATACATTTCATGGCCTCCCCACAGGAACGGCCACTCCACAGAATAAAAAGCCTTAGCTGCGTCCAAAGACACAATTACTGAGGAGGACTCGTCCCCATGAGAGGCCTGAACATGAGTAAACAGGCGCCTCACATTTATAGAAGTAGATTTGCCCGGCATAAAGCCGGATTGATCCGAGTGGACCAAAGAGGTGATGACCTGATTTAGTCTTAAAGGCAGAATTTTGGCAAGAATTTTTATGTCCTTTGGTATCAGAGAAATAGGGCGGTACGAGTCCGGGAAGCTGGGGTCCTTGTCTGGTTTTAATAATACAATAATTAGGGCCTCTGACATGGATGGTGGAAGAGAATTCAATTCAAACAGGTCATTATATAGCTCTAATAGTTTAGGGACAAACACTTTAGCATGTTTTTTGTAGACCTCTAATGGGATACCATCCGTACCCGGCGCCTTACCCCCAGGGAAGGAATCAATGCCCCCCCCTACCTCCTCTGCAGTCAGTGGAGCATCAAGAAAGGCCCTAGCTTCTGAGGAAAGGCTTTGCAACTCAATTGATGTAATATATGCACGTAACTCTTCCAAATTACATGACAAATGGGATTTATAGACGTCCTTGTAGAATGATAGGAAAACATCAGCTATACCAGAGATGGACGTGACCACACCGCCATCCCCTCCCACAATCTCTGAAATGGTATTAACAGGTCTAGTGGACTGGACCAATCTTGCTAGATAGCTACCTGGTTTATCAGCACACATGTAATGGGAATTAGCACGAAATTGGAGTTGACGATTAGTTCTATCTGTTAAGTGGGCAGACCAAGCCTCCTGAGCAGCCAACCATTTCATGCTAGAATCATCAAGCCCATCTTGTAAGAATTGCAGTTCAGAATTTCTACAAGTGCATTCCAACTCTACCTCCCTGTCCCTATAATATTTTTTAATTTCGGCAACCCTATTCAATAAAGTCCCTCTCTTGAAAGCTTTAAATGAATCCCAAATCATGTCAAACCCAGCAGACCCTATTTTGTCTCCAAAACGGAGAGTGGTCTGCCACCCCTCTAGTCATGTATTCAATTTTATCTATCATGGGAACCACATTGGATGAAACCAGTGCCATATCAATCCTTGAAAAAGAGTTAGATGAGGAGAAACTGCAGGGTGCTTTTTACGCCAGGCATCAATCCAATCTAAGCCCTCAAAAAATCTTGCAAAGCTAGTGTCTGCCGCCACCTATCCAAGCACCCCTTCATAATGTTGTTAAAATCCCCCAGGCATATAACACGAGTACTAGGGGAGTCAGCAATAAATCCAGTAGCCAATTTAAGTACATCATAGCTAAACAGAGGAGGAATATAAACTGCTAACAAGAAAAGCGGAGTAGAATAAATTTTACAGTCTAAGAATACAAATCTCCCATACATATCAGTTTGGACTCTGTTCAGCATAAAAGGCACATTTTTGTTTATGAGCACTGATACCCCCCTAGAGAATGTGGTGTGGGAGGCATGATATGCCCAGCCCTCCCAAGGGTGTTTCAATTATAGGATTCTGCTTCCCAACAAGTGGGTTTTCATCAGGCAAACAATATCCGGACAATATTGTTTAAGGAGTCTAAAAATTAATGACCGCTTGATCTTGTCATTAGCACCACGCACATTCCATGTCAAAAGATTCAGCATCGACAAAAATGTTAAATGTATTTACCAAAAATACGATCAGGTCCATATCAGACCCTCTATCTAAAATACTGTGATTATGCAAAAAGCGATACAATGCAGGCAAAAATAAAAGATACCGTATATAACTAAACATTATATAACTCCAACAACCTCCCCCCTCCCTGTATACCACCCCAAATGTTGGCATACCTAATCCCAAACTAGAACCTAACCTTAGCTGCCCACTATACTGTATAACCCAGCTAAGTGGCGAAGCAAATAGAGATCAAAGCCACCGAAGCAATGGGGCTCTCCAACATATTTAAAACCAATAGAACATAGTATATAATTTCCCTTGATCCAATACAGTACTATTTACCGTAATTAATCTAAATATAAACATATATATGAATATAAAGAAAGCTGTTGCAATTTACATATATCTATACAACAGGTAGCGTTATCCGAATAGATACAAAGTAGAAATAACTGTGCACCTACAATATAAAAGAGCAAACAACCTTGCATATAGGAAGAAAAAGTAGCCCGGCTGCGAGCGTTCAAAATAAAACATATCAATCAGGAGCCAACTGTCTGGCGCCCGGTGCCCTGCGATCTAGCCATGCTGCAGCCACACGAGGGGTAACAAAAAATTTTGATTCTCCATCTACCACAACCCTCAATTTAGATGGAAACAGCATGGCATACTGTATACTCATTTCACAAAGACGTCTTTTGACAGGTATGAATTTAGCCCCATCTTTCTGGACACACAGCTACTTTCATCCCGTTACGTTCCAGTGGACCCTTTATCCTAGCCATGCGGAGCACAGAGTCACGGTCAAAGTAATGCAAGAATTTTGCTATGAAGGTGCGCGGAGGGGCTCCAGGAATCATTGGTCTAGCAGGAACCTTATGCGCCCTTTCCACTGCAAACTGAGTCGAGAAGGAATCCCGACCAAACGTATCCACAAGCCATTTTTTTCCAAAAAGGCCTCAGGGGACGACCCTACCTCCTTTTCTGGCAAGCCAACAAAGTGAACGTTATTGCGTCTCAGCCGGCCCTCTATATCGGCCATTTTATGCTGCATAGAATAGAGTTGGGAGGTCAGGGCGGCTACTTGCGTTTTCAAAGGAGCTTGTACATCCTCCAAAGTGGAGATGCGAGTTTCAGCTTCCCCAACTCTCTCATGGACTTGTTGCAAATCCTGGCATACAAAGGACAAATCAGACTGTACTTTCCCTATCTTATCAGACAGCCTTTGCTCGCTTGAATTGACTGCCTCCAGGACCTGTTGATGGGTCACTTCAGGTGTCGATGAGGAGGGAGCCTTGATGAGGCGGCTGAGCATCTTTAGCCGGCGAGGGGGGACCCCTGGAATCATCACTGGAAGGGGGCTGAGGAGTAGATGATCCGGAGAAACGCTCCAGTCTAGCTGCTGCAGCAGCATGGCCTGATTTACCCATTCTGGCAGTGAAAGGGTTATGCAGCATGCAATTTCACAGTACCCCAGCAGGGGGCTTTTGAGAAGGGAGCACAGCAGCAGGATTTTACATTAACAATGGCTGCCACCTCCACAGGAATCGGCACCAAACAGCCAGTGAGTCAGGGCAGACCACACCGACCAGGCAAGCAGGATCACAGCAAAGTGGGCCCACTCAGGAAGCGCACCAGAGCAGTCAAGGCACCACTGCCCGTGATGGGTCAGTGCTAGTAGTCTGACCTCAGCAGCACCACATGCACCACTGTACCTCTGCAAAAGACTTCACTGACGACGCCCGCGTCTCTCCTTTGTCCCTGGCGCCCACAGACCGGACCACCGGAAGCCTGGATGCCAGGGGAGGGTAAGTCACTCACCAGAATCAGCCCTCTGGTCGCAGGATAGGGGATGCAGGATGTTCACTTGGAGAGCCCTAGAGAACACGTCCAGCTACATTGCTGCCATGGCCACGCCCCTTATCATGAAACCCTTATTTAAGCTGCATTGGTGGAACCTTTAGGCTTGTTACTTGATAATAGCTGTGGAGGTAAAGTGTGCATGGGAGGACTAGCCAGCTACCACCATCACTGCGACACTGACTTCTGATATTTCTCAACAAAGCTGGTGCAAAATTGCTCTGTCTCTCAACCTAAACTGTTTGGCTGGCCCAATCAAAATCCAACCTTGTACAGATGACAGGTTTATCTGGTAGATCGTAGATTACATGCACCTTTTTCATTGTGTGCAATGACACTTCTCAGCCACTAATAAAACCTTACAGAAGAGTTTCCTAAACTCCACCATTACAGTCCATGTTTTAAGGCTATCCATGCTTGAGCACAGGTGACTTAATTAGTACCTCAGTCAATTTGATTGAACCACCTGGCCTCAAGCTTGGATATCTTTTAAAACCTGGACAGTAATGGCAGGGTTTGGGAGACTCTGCCCAACAGGATAATTCAATTACCGGCATTTATGACAACTATTTAGCCTAGAGTTCCACATTTTATTTTTTCTTATTCATCAAGCTTCTAAAGAGGACACATGGAATTATGGCCCTCATTCAGAGCCGTACGCTCTTAGCAGAGCGCACGCTCTGAATGAGGGCCGGGCTCCATTTTCATGGAGCGTCCTCCTGGACGCTCGTATAGCTGTGGGTCACCACCCACAGGCTATACGAGCGTGCTTTGTGATGGCCGCGATGGTCGAGACCATCGCGACCATCGAAATTGCGAGCCGGAGCCTGCGGTTGAGGTTTTCAACCGCAAGCTCCGGAGTGATTTTGGCTCTATCAGAGCCAAAATCACTCCCACTGACATCAATAGTGATGTCAGTGGGCCGGCTTCTGACGGGAGGCGTTCCCGTGGGAACGCCCCCGTCAGGGAGGCACGCCCCCGGCACGCCCACCAAAGGGGGCGTGCTGTCAATCAACATTGACAGCACGCCCCCTTTGATCGGACACAACGAGCGAAGGACTTTCCTTCGCTCGTCGCGTCTGGCGCATGCGCACGACGGAGCTCCCTCCGTCGTGCGCATGCTCAGTGCATAACATCGACCCACTTGCGAGCGGACAGCCGCTCGCGAGTGGGTCTGAATCAGGCCCTATGTCTCATAGCAACCAATCAGATACCATTTCTCTAGTACATTCTATAAAATGATAGCTATAATCTGATTGGTTACTATGGGTAAACAGGTCTCCCTGTAAAAGAAAAAAAAAAGCAGGGAAAGTTGTTAACATGACAGATACAAGGAGTAGGCAGACAAGGCAAATCACGGAAAGTTGACAGACAGCAGAACAATAATAAGCCCACAGGTTGTCACTGTTGAGTCTCCATTAAAGGTGAAAATCGAAAACACAACAAAAAAAAGAAATACACGCACACATGACAATGTAGGAACTATATAATTATTTGTTTTATTAGCTGCTCATTTTTTCATTGATTTTGGTACTGTGTGGGTACAACTGGATTTCCAATTTATTATACAACTTTTTGGCATTTGAAGCATATTTTTATTGTTCCTATCAAACTGAAATTCTGTGTTAAGTTAATATAACAATTGCTAACATACCAGCAAATAGCTGTTGCCCAAACAGAGTTTAGTTTGCACATTCTTTTGTGTAAGGGTATTTTCTTAAGGAATATTAGTTTTCCACACTTCTACCAAAAATAGCCACAAATATGCAAAATACATTCTAACGCTTTTATGTGCAATATATTTCACTGGCTGGGGCATTTTTAAAAGGCAATAAGATGATATTTATTTAGTTAGCAACTTAATTAAAAAATAGAAACTTAAATCAGACTACTTTCCAATCCAATGCAAACATCTCTTTTTAAAAATATATAGCAACTTTAAAAAAAAACAGTGTAGAATGGCATAAACATGAAGCATAACATGAAATCTAAAGCAGCAATAATTTTAAAAAACACTCAACCACCATTAAAATTTTTCTTACAATATTGATTTTTTTCACCCTCACAGGAGTTATTTTTTTTCTGTCTCAGGTGTGCCCTCATGCAACCTTTACTATACAGGTTGCTCTATCTTTCTAGTTAACTTATCTGCCTTCTTCAGAAAGGGGAGTATCTTACCTTCAGATAAAAAATGGGGAGGGCACTGAAGATAAATATTTTACCTAGGAGCAACAATTCTCTGCAAAATGGGATGGGCTGGGATGAACGCAGCCCATCCCAGTCAGCAGCGGTAAGTGAGAAAAGGGGAATCATTAAAAGTATTTTATAATGGCTGGGGGTGAGGGGGGATCATTAATTATATAAGGACTGGAGGTGAGGGAGGATCATTAATTATATAAGGGCAGGGGTAAGGGAGGATCATTAGTTATATAATGGGTGAGGGGGATCATTGAATATATGAGGGCTAGAGGTGAGGGGGGATCTTTAAATATGTAAGGGCTGGGGGTGAGGAGACGGATCATTTAATATAAGGGATTGGAGTGAAGATCATTAAATATATAAGGGGTGAGGCTATCCTTAAAATATATTATATATGGGTGATGAGTTGTTGGGAAGTGGAAAGTGACCAAATCGGACTATATATATATATATATTTATATATGGATGAAGTGGGGGGGGGGCATGTACTACACATTATAATGGCTTATATGTATGGGTATATATATAGATTAATAAAACACTAATTAGTTAACAGCCTCATGGAGTTGTGGGGGGAGGAGGCGTACACGCAGTGGGCACAGATGGGAGGTGGTGCTAACAAGAGGGCCCCCTGTCTTAAGTGCTCCGGGCCCCCCGAAGGCTTAATGTGGCCCTGGTAGTTGGGCAGGGTTTATAGGAATCAGGGATATGTGTACAGGGGAGGGGGGGGGGGTCAGTCGCCCTTATTGTCCCGCTGGTGGGCAGCTGTCTAAGCTGACAGCCTGCCAGGAGCCGTTGTGCGTGTGACGTCATGACAGGGGAACTGAGATACGCCCCCCCCAAAAAAAAATAAAAAGAGCGAGGTAAGTTCTGGCAGTGTGGTGCCTGTTTGTTGCACAGTGCTCCCCTTTATATTTACAAATATAATTTTAAGGTGCCTGCATGAGGGAAGTAGGGCGAGGGAGGCAAAGTCAGTGGTCAGTTAGGGGTTTTATAGGGCATAGTGCTGGCCTGCTACAATAAGTGTGGAGGGGGGAGTTGGCGACACTGAAATATAATGGGGCTGGAGTGACGGGGTTGAAGGCTGGAGTGGCAGGGGGCTGGAGTGACAGGGGGTTGGAGTGGCAGGGGTTTGAAGGCTGGAGTGACAGGGGGCTGACGGCTGGAGTGACAGGGGGCTGACGGCTGGAGTGACAGGGGGCTGACGGCTGGAGTGACAGGGGGCTGACGGCTGGAGTGACAGGGGGCTGGAGTGACAGGGGGCTGATGGCTGGAGTGACAGGGGGCTGGAGTGACAGGGGGCTGACGGCTGGAGTGACAGGGGGCTGGAGTGACAGGGGGCTGACGTGACAGGGGGCTGAAGGCTGGAGTGACAGGGGGCTGATGGCTGGAGTGACAGGGGGCTGATGGCTGGAGTGACAGGGGGCTGACGGCTGGAGTGACAGGGGGCTGACGGCTGGAGTGACAGGGGGCTGACGGCTGGAGTGACAGGCGGCTGGAGTGACAGGGGGCTGACGGCTGGAGTGACTGGGAAGGAGGCTGGAAAGATGGGGCAGAAGGCTGTAGGGGACACGGGACAGGCATCTGGGTCTGGTTCAACCTCTGTTGTATGATGATGACATTGGTTATATTCCTACACAAACAGGCATCTTCCGGACCGTGTGATCTCCTACATGCATGAACAGTGCATACCAACTGAAGTTTGTCTGCCCCGGGAGGCTCAATTTCTTTAGAGGTTTCCAATTGCAGAGACACCACCATATAGGTAAGGTGTATTTGTATTGAGTACACACAAAACTGGATTTTATTAGTGAATTTATTTTAGTGGGTTGGAATATATCTAACCTCCATGCCCCAGTTTGATACCGCCCCTAATCTTTATTTTTACTTCCCTTTACTTTAACCGCATATAGAACCGCCGCCTCCCTGGAACACTTGCGGGGCCATAGCAAGCACGTGCAACGGGCGCCCTGGCTACACGCTACACCTCTGCACCTTATACACAGAGCCTGAAGGTTATTTTATACTGTATTTTAATAATCCAATGCTTTTAACAAAGTTTGCATACATTGAACCATCAGAAAGCAAAGGTTTCACTTTCTCAGTCATGCTAAAATAATTATTTCGGAATATTTGGATTTGGGAGACTCAACCTGTAGTAATATACTGTATGAGATAAAACAAAAAGTAGAACATATGCTAAATATTATTAGTACTTCCAAAGATCATTTATAATAAAAAGGGTTGCATATGAAATGTTGACAGTCATAATGTCAACATTCATCATAACTATATGTCGACATTCATGTAGACAGTGATGAAATGCTGACATGTTAGTTTGTAGATATATCATCCTGATGGTCCAGCGGTGACTTACCTTTTCCTGGCGGCTGCAGCGTCTCCCTCTGGGTCCCGGCAGTCATATGGCCGTCACTTCTGAGTCAGAACTCTGATACTCCAGCGTTCCGGTAAGTATTTGACCGCTATACCTAACCCTAGAGGTTACTCCTTACCCTCTCTCTAGTGGCTAATCCCTAACCTCCCCCCCCAAAAACAACCTAACCCTAACCTCCCCCACCAAACAGCCTAACCCTAAACTCCCCCCCAAAACAGCCTAATCCTAACCTCCCCCCCAAAACAGCCTAATCCTAACCTCCCCCCCAAAACAGTCTAAGCCTAACCTCCCCCACAGCCTAATCCTTTTGTCAACATTCTTACAATATCAATATCACTCCTGTTGATATTCAACATTTTAACAAGGTCGACATAATAACTGTGACTGTCAGCAGTGTTATTGTCAACCTTTTGACTACACCCTGATAAAAAAAAACACCCCATGTTATTATGCATATAATTCAGATTCCCTGGTGCGGCTACAAGGAATATAATGTAAGGAAGATGGGACTGGAGAAGTAGGATCACATTGTCATATTTCCCCTGTAGTATTATCCTACAGGCTCTATACTGCTTGGTACAAAGTTCAGGCTCCATGCCTGCTGGCATCAATTTCATGCGTTGCACAAGCTTTTCTAATACTAGTAGAAAGTATGAACATTAGTATAAAAATGGAAATCATTCTTTCCAAAAACCCAGTTACAGTTTTCCAAACACTGCCAACTCCATACACTGCATTTAACACAAGTGACCTATAAAAGTATAATAATAGCATGGCAAAGTACAACTGTGATGCAGTCTCACTGGCATTTGAACTTATTTAACTGCTAGTGGGTAACCCGGCCTTATGATGGCTGAAACGTCATAATGACCATTTTGGATCCTACTATTATTAGTCAAAAAAAAAATTGTGCAATTTTTTTTAAAATAAAATTAATTCAAAATATTAAATGAAGAAAAAGAAAAAGCAACAGACAAGAATGGGGATTATCAGGAATAAAAGTTATTGAATCACATATTGTCAAACTGACACGTAGACTAATACATACCACAAATACAGTATATAGAACATGCTTTTAATTTTAAGTGACACAGGGCAGTTCCTAAAGTGTACATTAGAACATTTTACGGCTGAATAAGGCAAGCACTTTTATTTCATCTCTTTGCGCAATAAATCTTGGAAAATGACAGCTACACAATCATGTTAGCAAAACAAATTTAAGACCCGGCACTTCACAAATAATTTTACTGGTGTTAAGCTGACAAATATGGCAGGATAAACCCCTCCGAGAGCTTGTCTGACACTCCCCTCCTGTGAGTAACCAGAGATTACATACAGTAGCTTTTGCCACTCCGAGTGAAAAAAATAAATCCATCACTCATTGATGTCCAGGAAATGTTAGAGACTGTTTGCACATTTCTAAGCACTGGCATTCCCTATGAGCTGGTGATTTGTAAAATACTGCCAACAAGTCGTTTTTCCCATACCCTACAATGTGACATCTTGTGGTCTTCTTGCCTGTGTCATAGCTGGCAATGGTCACTAATTTCCGGGGATAGTGCCAGGTTTCCAAGATAAATCACTGTCCCCTGTTATTCAGCGTTTATCAGGCACACTTCTGGGTGGTTCAGGGGCTGGGGGGTTGGTTAATGAGATGGATGAATGGAGTCCACACATCAGCAGTGGAAATTAGATGGTGTCCCAAGTTCCTTCTGCATCACTTACCCCAAGTGTTTGGCTGCTGTGCAGCGATGGGTGCCTTCCAACTGACTGTGATGGTGTTGTTAGAATCTCTCTGCAGAACAAGCTTCCATCTTTGCCAGGCAACATATATTCTGATATGTGGGATTTTGGGAGGATGACAGCAGGGCAATGTGCTTTATACAAATTATCTGGGTAGGAGCTGAAGTTACAGATAATTGGAGACTGTACGGATTGCAGGGGGAGAGGACATTAGTGCAGTGTGGAGATGATGGACTGTGTGGTGCTGACCGGGCCACAGCAGCTTGGCGACAAGGCTGGGATGTTTGTGGATTGGGCAGTATGTCGTTGGGGTCATATTGAGCGTTGAGGCAGACAAGTTCTCTGTTTGAAGAGAGAGGTACTTACAAGGGGATGTCGTCAATATCCCGACCGCGGGGATTCCGGCATTCAGAATGCTCTAACCAGGCTCTAACCAGAGTAGAAGAGAAGTGGGAAGCACCGATGCACAAGTGTGCAAGAAGACAAGTAAATTAGAGTCTCTAGTTTGAGAAATAAATGCCTCACAAGTCCTCAACTGGCAGCTTCATTAAATTGTACCCGCAAAAAGGCCAGTGTCAAAGTCTACAGTGAAGAGGTGACTCCGGGATGCTGGCCTTCTAGGCATATTGGCAAAGAAAAAGCCATATCTGAGACTGGCCAATAAAAGGAAAAGATTAATATGGGCAAAAAAGAACACACACATTGGACAGAGGCAGATTGGAAAAAAGTGTTATGGATAGACAAATTGAAGTTTGAGGTGTTTGGATCACACGGAAGAACATTGGTGAGACGCAGAACAAGTGAAAAGATGCTGGAAGAGTGCCCTGACGCCATCTGTCAAGCATGGTGGAGGTAATGTGATGGTCTGGGGCTGCTTTGGTGCTGGTAAAGTGGGAGATCTGTACAAGGTAAAAGGGATTTTGAATAAGGAAGGCTATCACTTGATTGGAGCCAATTTCCTTCTCCAACAGGACAATGACCCAAAGCACACCTCCAAATTATGCAAGAATTATTTAGGGAAAAAGCAGGCAGCTGGTATTCTGTCTGTATTGGAGTGGCCAGCGCAGTCACCAGATCTCAACCCCATTGAGCTGTTGTGGGAGCAGCTTGACTGTATGGTATGCAAGAAGTGCCCATCAAGCCAATCCAACTTGTGGGAGGTGCTTCAGGAAGCGTGGAGTGAAATTTCTTCAGATTACCTCAACAAATTAACAGCTAGAATGCCAATGGTCTGCAATGCTGTAATTCCTGCAAAAGGAGCATTCTTTGACGAAAGCAAAGTTTGAAGGACAAAATTATTATTTCAAATAGAAATCATTATTTTTAACCTTGCCAATGTCTTGACTATATGTTCTATTAATTTTGCAACTCATTTGATAAATAAAAGTCAGTTTTCATGTAAAACACGAAATTGTCTGGGTGACCCCAAACTTTTGAACGGTAGTGTAGCTTTAGGCACTGGGGGGAGGGTTAGGTTTAGGGTGCGGGAAGGTGGAGGTTAGGATCAGGCCCCGAGGAGAGAGGGTTAGGGTAGAGACAGGGGGAGTGTTAGAATACTGACCAACAAGTGCCAGTATTCTAACCCTGTAGGGATGCCGGCGTCGGAATTCTGACCTCCAGGATCCCAAGCTCCAGCATCCCGTACCCACCCTCTTACAAGATATCTGATGTGAATTGAGTTTATGCTTATTAGTTTTCTTGGTAATTTTTTTTCTCTACATTTGCAGCTTTTCGCATCTTTGAAGCAGAAGATATGAAATAGTGTCATGTAGATATCTTAACTGAATTTCTGCATCCCAGGGAGCCCTCTAAGGAGGGAATTAAATTAGCTGTGGTAAGCTACCACGGGCTAATTGATCCCCTGAGGCTATTCAATCAGCCCCAAAGCGTGTCTGCTGGCAGCATTTATCTGGGATTTTTTTTAGGACCTCAGCAGGCTCCGAAAAATCCCAAATAATTAGCCTGTTTTCTGGAAAGCCAGAAGCGAAAATAACATAGGTCAATGAACCACGGATACTGTGTGTTTTCGCCCGAAAACAGATCATTTTTCAAGGACAAAAATGGTCTCTAACTGATTTGCCCGAAGCTTAAAAATTCAAAAGTGTCCTGTTATTTGCCCAAAAAAATTATTGGGGCTAATTGAATTTCCCCTCTAAATCTTAGAAGTGGAGAAGGAAAAAAAACCATAGTCCTACATTGGTTTTGAAATGGCTTTGGCATCCCTTCCTGGCGTGACTGAAAGGAAAAAAAGACGCCAGAGTTGTGGTGTTTACTCCTTAAATATTTGCAGTTTATTAGGTAGGCATATGTGGTTTGTGGGCGGGTTGGCATAGTAGACAATGAATTTCAGGCAATGCAGCCTCTTAATCACACACAGTCTGTCTATTAGTATACCTCAGAGCCAGTCCTGCTACTAGTGAAAACAGATTAATTATCCATCTGTGGACCAAGAGGTTTCTAAGTACCTGTACTTTCACTGGGGGATGGCCAGTCTCTTTCTCAGCACCATCTCTAGAGGAGCTCCAGATTTCAACTTTGAATGTGGTACCCAAAATGTAGAAGAATTTTTTTTTAAATTAATATTATTTCTCATCTGTGTTTTGGTGAGGGTATCCATAAATGTATAGTATTGACCCTGCCTTATGCAGTGTTTAATACACGTTTCACAGATTACATTTGCTAGGAAGTATAGTAAGAGTGTAGAATTCTATTTATAATGATAAATAAGACAATGTTCCCGAAGATATCTCAAGATCAACCATGGAGTACTCACAAGAACCAAAAAGAGTGGTCCATGCACATCAGGCTAGAAAAAGGTTACAAAATTATTTCTAAATACTTTGGCCTTCACCAACCTATTAAAGCACCAATTGAGAAAAAACAACATCAGTGTTGGTGTAATGGTTATCATTATTGCCTCATAGCAACAAGGTCTAGGGTCTGAATCCCCCAATGGCCCTAACTGTGTGGAGTTTGTAAAGTCTCCTTGTGGGTTTCCACACTCCAAAAATATGGTGATAGATTAATTAGCACCCAACAAAAATGAACTATAGTGTGTTTCTGCATGTGGTAGGGAATATAAATTGCAAGCTCCACCTGGGCAGGGACTGATGTGAATGGCCAAATATTAAATCACTGGGCAATAGGTGTGCACCATATAAATAACTGGTAATAAATACTCTCCCCATGATCAGTCAGCCAATCACATTCACTCCAAGAGAAAGGCATATAATATTCCAGACTACAAAAAACCCCAAGGTAACAGGAAATGATCAGCAGGCCTCTCTTGCACTGGCTACTCTCAACGCTTATGCAGAAATTCAGAAACCTCAAAAAATTCTAACTAAACTGAAAAAAATAAACTAGCGCTTCGAAACGCGTCTGTGGAGACGTGGGGCTGCCTGCCATATTGGAGGACATTGTTAACATCTGCGGGATAAACTTTGGAGGACCTTTTTCCTGGGACTCATCCATAAAGGACTTCAATGATTTATATACTATATGCCTGCTTATCACTGCTATCCGGTAAATGTTTTATTGATGTGCCTATATGGATTTTGTTTATGTGAGTGAGCTATGTCTCTTTTGCTGTTTTTATAAACAGAATAATTAAAGATTTTTTTAAATTTGCATATATACGTCATTCGAGTGGAGCCTATGTTCACAGGAATGCTACAGTACAGTGCTTGAGATACGTCTGCTATTTAGCTTCCCTTTTGAGTGCAATTGAATAAAGATACTGGACTTAAGGCAGTGTACATGAAACGTCACTATATTTTCTATTTTTTACATATATCATTATATGGGGACACATCTGTTGCTTATATGTAAGTTCTAATTCCTATTGCTCTGTAACGCGTTAACCCATAGCTCTGGGCACTTATCCCAGAATCTATGGGGTAACACGCGTTAGTGGAATTACCACACAAAAAGTGCTTATAAGTGAATAGCTCTGTGTGTAAGTCAGAGGCTACTATCAGTTAATATTTGCGGCTAATTGAATCTGGCTCACAATGTGTGGCTTTCAAAATTATCATCATTTATATTGATACATATTTTTTTCTCTCCTTTTCATGACCGCATACGGAGATGTTTTTGGACTAAAATATTTACATCTATGATTATAACACCATCGTATTGCATACCATTGTATTTTAATGTTCTAACACAGTGAGTTCTCAAACAAACTGTATGACAGGAGTGCAAACAATATTCTTCATTAAAAAGAGTTCTGCAAGAAAGAGTGTGAAATATTCCCAAAGAGTGGGAAAAAATTCAGAAAACAAAAATGGAAATACTCTCTTAGATGATAACATTTGGAACCTGTGTTTTCAGTTAAATAAGGTATTGACTAATAGGGTGAAGGGTGCCCACATTTCACATAGGACACATCCATGGTCTTACTTTTCTCAATCTGTTAAGTAAAAAAAAAAGAAAAAATAGGAATTGCAACTGGAATCTGCAGATATTGTACTTACACACATACACACAGAGAGAGAGAGAGAGAGCACGCAATCAACACATTTTCACTCAAAAAGAAAATTAAGGAGTCATGGCCAACTCATATCAAAATGAACCAGAGGCACTTGTTTTCAACTGGTCTGAAATGGCACTTCAATCTTGGGAAAGTGTCCGGCTCAAGAGAAAAGGGGGAGCGAGGGGAACTTGAAACATAAGAATCTTCCTTAGGGAAGAATTAAACAATTTACCATGACAGTTTGGGTGGTATTCAAGAAAAGCATTTGAAACTTGAGAACATGTCGGGTTTCTAAAGAGTTGGCTAGTTTAATATTTAAGTACAAAAATATAAAGCAGTTAAGAAAATTTCTTTTGAATCAAATTACAAAACATTTTATTGGATACACACTAAATTAAAAAAAATATTTAGTCTAGTACATATTACACAACAGTAGCAACACAGAATGTCACCATTAAACATGTTACACAGTTATTTATAAAAGCCAAATAAAATTAAAACAGTAGTGAAAATTAATGTAGTGTTCAGTAAGTGAGCTTTATAATTAAGTGAGGTTTAAAAGTAAGTGGGCTAATCATACAAAACATTGAAATAATTTTACAAAATATTTAATTATATTTCAGCCCAATTTAATTTTCTGTTCAATGCAAATATCTTATTTAGCCTCTGCATTATAATTAATTTAAATAATACTTTCAAGCATCTTAATTTGCACCAACATTTTGGATATTAATAGAAACAATTCATATTAATAAATTCTGTATCTCAACCTTTGATAGATCATTAAAAAATGGCAGTGATAAAATGCAGTATACAACCTCAAAAAATAATTCAGATTATGTATACAATAGATGCAAACTGTCAATACCAATCAGTATAAGAATAAATAATAAATAGAGAATAATACAGGCTAAACAAGGTAAAATAAGATAATTTCTGAAATAAAATAACATTAGTAACAAAATCCCCCAAAACAAATATTGTAAAAGTAGACTTCCTGTTGACAATGTATTTAGTATATTACCAGTTGTCCTGTTAACAAGTGTTTGCATAATATATATATACATATATATACATACATACACACATATATACTGTATGTATATATATATATATATAAATATATATATATATATATAGCTGAAAGTAATGAAGTTGCGGCACTCGGAGATATATAGTAATAATGAATATATTAAAAGTGTCACATGAACGAAACCAACGATTCGGAGCGCTAAGCTTATAATCATTATTACTATATATCTCCGAGTGCCGCAGCTTCATTACTTTGCTCAACATCCATCCACTGCTGAGGGCACCGGAGTCAGCTGTCTTCCAAAGCAGGAGTGCCGGACCGAAGCAATTGTTTGTATTTATTTTTTTATTTATATATACATATATATATATATAGATATATATATCCATCCAGTATGATTGGCACTCCCTTTGAAAAGCATTAGAAGACCGTGGTGCCTGCCAGACCAATAAATACATCCATCCATATACAGCGGCACTCGTCGGACACAATTTACTACACAATGATCACACAATCTGCTTCAACGTTTCAAGTTTATTTCAACTCGTCATCAGGAACCTGATGACGAGTTGAAATAAACTCGAAACGTTGAAGCAGATCATGTGATCATTGTTTAGTAAATTGTGTCCGACGAGTGCTGCTGTATATGGATGGATGTATATATATATACATACAAACACACATATATATATATATATATATATATATATATATAAAAAATATATAAATGACCCCTTATGTGTAAAACATCAATATTTTATATGGTGCTTTACATTAAGAGGTTCAAGTTATAAACAAAATTTATATAAGCAGTATTGAAGTAATTTGCAAGTTAGAGATCAATGTTTTTTAGTGGTTCTTCAAAATGATGCAACATGGTGACTTATCTCGGATAATATTTTAACAATTACTTGGGATACAATTATAATTGTTACATGTCAGTTGCAAAGACTTCTGAGTATATTTGTGTACAGATGTGTCCTCTTGCATCTTTGCCGCTTTCACGGCAAATCGTGCCAGTGCGTTCGCAACCCATGACTCCATAGGATTGCATGGTGCGAAATGAAGCGCACGGCATGGCGTAGTGTAGAGCACGCGGCCGCGTTTAATCGCATGGTGCAATGCGTGAGCACATTTGTAGTGTGATAGGCAAAGATGCAAGAGGACACATCTGTACATTTATGTCTAAACATGTATAATAAACAAAATCAGTATATATTATCTAGATATCATAGAACAATAAATCAATGATAACAACCTAAAAAATTCAATCCTTGTATCAAGCACTTACAATTACTCTGAAAAACTGTCTTGTAGAAGTATCAGTTACATGTAAAATGGTCTGCTACAAGGAGTAAGATGTTTAAGTGGCTTGTTTACAGACTACATGAATCCACCATGAATTTGATTCTTAGAAAGCATATTTCAAAACAGGATATTGATGTGTTCCCAGAAAATGTAAAAAAAAAATGAAAAAAGGATGCCGACTTAGGACAAAGACTCCGTAAACAATGGAGTCCTTTCAGAGTGTCAACTTCATACACAACAGAGTTCTCAAGGACGCCATCAGAGACCTCAGAGGATGACAACTCCTGACACATTGGAGTCCTCCGAGGATGCTAACTCTCTACACAACGGAGTACTCTGAGGATTTAGGGGAATATTTACTAACGTTAGAGTTTTGTGGAAATGTTGCCCATAACAACCAATCAGATTCTACATTTAAATAGCACATTCTGAAGATAATAGCTAGAATCTGATTGGTTGCTATGGGTAAAATCTCCACTTCTAAAAACGCTCACTGTAGTAAATATACCCCTTAGTATGTAAATTAGAACTATGTGTATATTATTCTGTCCATAGAACCAAATGATTAACGAATATCCTGTTACCAGGGAATTATGTATACAAGGAGCTAAAAATGATAAAATCTCTTAAAAAATAAGTTATAGCCAGTTGAAAATATCCAAAGAATGTAATGTCCAAAAACACTTATAGTGGGCCATACATTTGAAAATACAATCTTAATATTTTACCTTTTTAAAAAAATTTTAAGAAAAACAAAATGCATGTGATACATTATGTAACATTTTTTTTTTTTTGTTTGTCCTTGCATTTGAAGTGTTATTTCCTAATTGCCTATGCCCCAAGAGTATAGAAAATGCCAATTATTCCCATGTCTTTGTGACCTCGTCAGAGGTATTCTGAAATGCTCTTATTTCCCAGGACATTCCTGATACTTCAGTGCAGTTGCAACGTGGGGGCTGCAGAGCAGTCTAACTCTGCCAGAGTGGAAAACCCAATAACACCGACTGTACCTCCAATGCCGCTTCATATTGCCGGGAGTCTGCAGGAATGTTAACCTCACCAGGGATTAGCTGTCTTCAAAATGGTGGGATTCCTAATGGGTCTCCAAGGCGGCCACACTGGCCACAGCAGACAGAGTTCTGTGTGGGGAAGAATAACGTCAAGTGGGAGCTACTGCTGGACTCCAGGAAGGTGCTAATGCCTCCACTACACATCAAATTATGAAAAAATTTGTTAAGAGTTCTAGATAAGGATTCGGCAGCCTTCAAGAACCTTCAAGACTTCTTTCCAAAGCTGTCTGAGTAAAAGCCAGTGTTTTTTGTGGGACCACTGATTACGAAGATCCTGCAGTGCAAGGAATTCTCAAAGATGTTCAAACAGAAGGAGGAAGCTTCTTGAACCAGCTTTAAAGCAGTGGTTCGGAGTTTCCCGGCAATCACAAGGCCAAAAACTATATGGAGTTGGTTGAGACTTTGGTGAAGAACTTCGGCACAATGGAGTGCAGGATGTCCCTCAAGGTCCATATTCTTGATGATCATCTTGAGAAATTCAAGGAGTGTACTCGGAGGAGCAAGGCAAACACTTACACCAGGATATAACGGAGTTTGAACTCCGGTACCAAGGACAGTATAACGAGAACATGATGGGAGACTACATCTGGAAGCTGATTCATAAAAGTGATGTACTTTATAATCATAAATCTCGAAAAGCTACTTATCAACCATAAAAAAACAACTGGAAATTGATCCCAGGACTAATATTTTTAAAGTATTCATCAGTGATATTACTTGTGGTCTAGAAGTGAAGGAATTATATTGTATCATTAAATTATCATGTGTGTATGTCATAATGGATGTATATATATATATATATATATATATATATATGTATATTGCATAAGAGTAAATGTAATCTATCAAAATGTAAAATAATGCAAGTGGGGACAAAAACCATAGAGTAAAATAGAGAATAAATTGGTTATCTTAGTTGGTGTAATGGTTAGCATTACTGAGTTTAATTTCCACCATGGCCATAAATGTGTCGAGTTGTATATTCTGCCCTTGCTTGCATGGGTTTCCTCCAGGTGCTTCGGTTTCCTCCCACACTCCAAAAATATACTGGTAGGTTAATTGGCCATGTGGCTGGCCAACTATTCTCTGTAAAGCACTGTGGAATGTGTGTGCACTAAAAAATAACTAATAATAATAATAATAATAATCAAGTGCTGTAGTCAAGCAGTAGGAAAAGTTGGAATTATTGTATAGGAAGAGGTATTCGTAGCAGGAAAAGGGGTTATAATGGAACTTTATTAGTCAGGTATCACCCAAAGTAGAGTCCTAGCTACCCTGATTCCAAAAAGATATTCATAAAATAGAAACCATTTCAAGAAGATCTACTAAAATGGTGTGTGGGCTGCATAACAAAACAATACATTAAGAGCTGTACAAGTACAGTTTAGAGGAGAGAAGGGCCAGAGGTGAGATAATATTATAAAACCATATCAAAGATAATATTATTGTAGAATTTCAGAAGGTTGCATTTTGTTTTAAAGTAATAAATGTTTTCTAGAAAAAGGGGACAGTGAAATTAGAGGAATACGAAAAGAAGAAAGATTTTTTTTTGCAGAAAACGTAATGGATCAATGGAATTGTCTGAAAGAAGTTGTGTTGGAATTTATACAGAAAAACATTTCAAGATGGCATGGGCCAAAGACATTGCTGGTGTGAGGACTTGGTTAGAAAACATAAAAAAAACTCTCAAAATTGCAAAAAAACCCAGAAAAAAAACACAAAAATACACAAAGTGGGAAACTAGATGGGTGTTGTGGGCTTTTTTTTCTGCCTCCAATTGATAGGCTTCTATGAAATATGGAAAATATTAAACTAAACTGGTTGAATTCAAGAATTTTGAAGCCAGTGTATCCATGTGGCAAAAGTTTAAGTAAATTATAATTTTCACATCTGTCAGTCATTCTTAATCTGAAAATTTTTCTCAAAAATGTGATTAAATCGAACTCTTCGACTCTCAGCACTTTTTGAACCTACTGTCAACACCATTTAGAGAGGGGTTTTCTTTAAACTATAATTTCTACTAAACCCAATGGCTTCCCAATACTACTGTTGGTTTCTGATTTTCATTTATCTAATGATCTTTTCTGCTATGGTAAGCAGCTTTGGTGTTGGTTGTATGTGAGTGCCAAAGCTCTTAAATAAACATCTAAGGTTGGGGGGTAAGTATTGTGATAGGAAAAAATTTGGTTGACCTATTTAAAGTGAAAAATCCCTGATATTCACTGTTTCGTGGCTTTATTTTGTATTGTACTTGTGGCTATACAAGTAATAATGACTGGTTGTAAAATAATATTTTGAGTTACTGATTTTGTTGTTATAAGTACGAAAAATAACTATTTTAAGCATCAAAAATAATATATGAATTAAGAATTAAAGTATGTGTAAAGAATGATTTGTGTGGCAGAAAGATTTGATCTAGGCAGTCAAATAGCTTGATTACAAGTAAACTAAAGACTGACACATTTCATGGTCATTAATAAAAAATAATGATACTACTCATATGTAAACTGCACTAAATTTGATGTAACAAATAAGGCATGCTGGGCAAAAACAGGTATTGATAGTTATTCCCTAATACACTATTTATTTGTACTTTTTTATTACTATTGTTTAGTTAATACGGCACCACAAAAAGGTTTTGTATCGCCGTAAGCAGGAATACAAATAGATTACCAAGCTACAAAGTGAACAACTGACACAATTACAGAAAAGGTTCACAAACAAATGCATAACAACCCACATATGAAATGATTATGTATAGAAAATAAAGAGCGCTTACATTATAAATTACATTCCTTCTTTTCAAATGAGCGTTGCTACCTGCTTCAGTCTACATGGTAACACTGGTAATGGAAGTGCATGAGACCTCAAGATAAAAGGTCAACAGGCATGAGAAATTTGACTAAGATCAGGGGTATATGACTTACGTACAAAGGGCCAGATTCACTACGGATCACTATTCTGCTTATGCGCATGCAAGGCAGTTGCTAATATCAGTAGTGACATCTAAATGTTTGCATTTGCATTGCGATCGCAGCTTGACATAAGAACGCCCAATTCCCCTTACGCACATCGGTATACTTAACCAACAGAGAGAAACAAATCGGTAACATCGGACCCATAAGCACAGTTAATGCAGGTCAGACCACACTCAGAAATTGCTTACTTCAGCGCACGCTATGAGGCCTCGGGAAGCATCTGGTATCGCAGTGGATAATTTATGCACGCCGTTGAAACGCACTGGCACGCCTGCATTCCCCCGACCACTCCCCGTCACCATCCACAAACGGCACTTCCTATCAATCACTCTGCCATGGGTCTGCGTATCCTCTGCGATCGCGGTGGCCAGTACGCGCACTGTGATGTATACGCATACGCAGAACGCAACAATCGGCTGATTGCGTGCATATAACCCACTGCGTTTCTTGCTGAATCAGGCCCAATGTCTGTACACTGCTCAAACAGTGCAGAATTGCCTTATATATGAGGGCTGATTGAAAAGTAATGAGACTGCCTCTGTTTTTCTGTCCCATAGGTGGACGTGACAACGCTATGCTTTTTACTGTGAAGCTCATACATCGATGTGTCTGAACCTGTGGTTGGGACTGCTGTAGTCTTCTTTGTTTGGTCTCAGCGAGTGGAAGATCACCGTACGTTCCGTCATGGCGGATGAGGAAGATGTGCCTGTGAGATTACGTCAAAGATGTGTGATTGAAGTTTGTGCTAAACTTGGAAAAAGCGGAAATGAAACTCATGAAGTGTTATGGCAAGCTTACGGTGGAGAAACAATTAACCGCCTCACAGACACGTCTTCCTCATCCTCCATTACGAAACGTACGAAGATTTTCCAATCGCTGTGACAAAACAAAGACGACTACGGCAGTACAACCGCAGTTTCAGACACATCGATGTCTGAGCTTCACAATAACCAGCATAGTGTTGTCACGTCTACCTATGGGACAGAAATACAGAGGCAGCCTCATTACTTTTCAATCAGCCCATGTATATAAGTAATTTTATATTTATATTTACTCGGGCTACCGCTTGCACACTAGACCTGTCCTTGACATAGTGAAGTGCTGTAGTATTATAGATTATGAAGTCAGTCTTCACAAAGATGCTGGTTTTTATCTAAATGCTGCATGAAACCAAGTGCACAATTCAGTTTGCACTTGCTACTACAAAAGGGTATATTCATTTTTCCTACTTCGATCTTATTGGAATTGACCTGTTGCCATAATGTCAATTACAATAATGCCTCACATATTTTAGCAAAACGTAAAGAAAACCAAGAGCATATTCAAAGTGAAAAACAAAACAAAAATGAAACAGTCAAAAACACCAAAACAAAAACAGAGCAGATTCTAAAATAGCATCTAGTACAAATAATGAAATGGTCTTACATATTTAAGGAGTAAGAAAGAAGTACACTTTCAGAGCTTTCAAAGTCCAGGACTGTTTTGTGTGTGTCCCCAGAGATTACACTAAGCTCCTTTGAGAAAGACGGCTGGGCAAGGAACAAACATCTGAGCCTGACAATCACTCTAAAGCTGTGTTCTTTTCTCGGGAAAATACAGGGAATGTGGTTTAAAAGGCTTGCCCTTACTGTTTGTGTACCAAATGATTACTGATAAAGATACTGTATCCCAGAAAGAGATACTCTGGACTCTGCTGGGATCTAAGAACACATGAAGTCCCTTTAGGAGCACTGTTCAAAAATCAAATGCCATTGTAATTCTGGTCATAGGATTATTCGGGAAATGCCTTTCATGATTAAAACCAAGGCTAAGCATGACATTATAATGACATTTAGCCAACTTTTCTCACCATTCCACCATGGGTCTACATTATCAGTGAATGGTACGGCTGACTTTCACATCATTTTATTATGTCACCGACACTGTCAAGGCATACTGCTTTCATTCAAACTATGTAAAGAATACACTGATGGAAATATAACACAATTCTTAATAGTTTGTCACAGACTAAATTTTTTTTTAATATATCTAGATTTCTACCTATTTATTCTATATCAAAATCTATATCAAAATACTTATTTGCCAAACTACAGGTTGCATGAACCATAGTGGTCTGTATCAAACCCAGTCCCAAGCAGGGCACGTGCAAAACTGGGCACCCTAGGCAACATTTCACCCACCGCCCCTGCTCCATCCAATTCATACTATGCCACACATTAGTGACACCAATTTATAATATGCCACACAACAGAGCCCCAAAATCATACTGTGCCTCATAACACTGTCCCAATTAATAATATGTCATACATCTGTTCCACAAATTCATTATATGCCACACAGCTGTTTCCCCAATTCATAATTATGCTACACATCAATGCCTTCAATACATATTATGCCACCAGGTTTCGCCCCCATACTCAATATGCCACAACATCTGTGCTCCATTATATTTCAGTACCTAGTCCTCCCCACACACAAACACACCATGCCAGCACTCATTAAACCAACACACACATACACTAACTCTAACAGCACTCAATTAAACCACAACCACACACACTAAACCTGTATGGGACTTTTTTGAGGACTCAGCGGCGCCCTCCAGTGGCTGGTGCTACTAGGCAGCCACCTAAAGCTGCCCAATGGAAGCACCGGCCCTGCTCCCAAGAGACACTGCAGGAGATGGGGGAGGGGGTGGACCAGAAGGGCCAGGCAGCTGCAGCACTGCCCATTGCAATGTGTAATGGTAACACTGCGCCCGGCAGAGGAGCCGAGTGCACAATACTATTAGACATTGCAGCGGGCAGTACAACACAGCAGCTGGCGGTGCACGCAGACAATGACTAAGACAGGTAGATGTGGCCGATTCCACCCACAGGGCATATGTGCTCTAAGCCAGCACACCGGTCGCACCACCCTAGTTATGGCCCTGCCAATTTAGGAAGTACTGAAATGCAATGCATGTAAATGTTTTCCAAATCCGAGTGAGTGATTTTGTTCTAATTTAAATCCTCTCATTCTGCCACGTACTAAAACTGTTGGTTTTCTGATTGGAACTCATGTTGTTACAGAGTCCTTGACGCATTTGTCCACCTTATACTGTTTAAGACTCTGTTATTTTATGCTATAATAAGTGGATATACCGGCTGGTGAAATATCAGTATTTATTGTGTTATTTTATATTTTATTATTATTTGATTATTAGTTTTTATTTTTATATAAATAAATTATCTTGTTTGTTAGCGCTGTCTATATTTCTATATATGTCGTTTTTTTTGCATAGGGTTAAGAATACACCTATCCCTGTAGATAAGAATATTGCCATTTTTTCAATTAGCATAACACTGAATACGATTAAAACACAGCGTTAAGTCTTTTCTTCCTTTATTCTTCCAGGAGGAGACAGCCAGCTTGGCACAGCAAGTCATCGTGGCCCCACCTTCACTACACAATGTCGAGATTACCGTCACTGTGTAGCCGTGGACGGGGCCACGATGACGCGATTCAGCGTGAATCGAGTCATCTGTTCTCCCCGTACTGGCCACCTATTTATTTATTACCAGTTATTTATACAGCGCACACATATTCTGCAGCGCTTTACAGAGAATGTTTGGCCATTCACGTCAGTCCCTGCCCCAGTGGAGCTTACAAACTATATTCCCTATCACATGTACACACACACATACACACTACAGTTAATTTTGTTGGGAGCCAAGTAACCTTTCAGTATATTTTTGGAGTGTGGGAGGAAACCGGAGTACCCGGAGGAAACCCACGCAAGCACAGGGAGAAAATACAAACTCCACAGTTAGAGCTATAGTGGGAATCGAACCCACGACCGCAGTGCTGTGTGGCAGTAATGCTAACTATTACACCATCTGTGCTGCCCTATGCAAGGTGAGAGCAGATGCGGGTGGGGGGTGACGCCGGCCGGGAGACTTGCCCACTCTTCTGGGGGGCCAGGAGAGATATCCGATTTTCAGGAGGCTCCCGACAATTTCGGGAGAGTAGGCAAGTATGATGAAGATCAACTGGAAATTGGGAACAGCTGTCCTACAGGGAGCAAATTTCTACTTTAGCAGTAGAAATTTGAAATAATGCAATGAATAATATATGTGACAATTCAATAGTACTGAGTGTAGCCTGTGTTCTCAAAAGACGCAAGCTCCAAGTACACTGCATGTTATAAATGACTGGTATACTTCTGGCGATTATCAACTCCCTTGTTCATTCGGTCTCCCCCCGGAATTCTTCCAGATATCGATCTGCCATGGTTATGATGTAGTAATTCAATCAGTTACCGTAAATAATCAATTTTCCTGACCGTTTTAGGATTTCTAGTGGACTTCCTCCCATTGTAGCAAGATCTTATATGAACTATATGTTAAGCATTCAGCAATATCAATAGTAAACCACTGGTCTGTTTCAGTAAAAACAAAAAATCACAGAGGATTCGATTAAGTCACCATTTACTATGTATGAACTGTGATTTTCTTTTTTTAGAGTTCAACATTTTTAGAAACCACACATTTCTTTCTTGGTAAAAATTTCCTCCTTTGAAAATATGCTGGTAGAGCTAATCCTTAAAGAAACAAGGGCTGTCAGCCATAAATGTGTACACTGGGCCAATTTCAACAACAACGATACCACTTTCTCAATATATTCCAGGAATGTATATTGCATAATATGACACAATCCGAAGAAGAAAAATGTCCTCATTTAATTTTTTTTTTTTTATTGATTTGGTTGAGGAACTAAGGCCCTCATTCAGAGCCACTCGCAAGCGGGCGCACGTACGTTAGGCGTACGTACAAAAATATTTAAATTCAAGGGCTCGCTCGTATTTTCGATCACATCTAAAAATCCTCCCCAAACTCAGACGACCCCTCCTCTAACTAACGAGCGTGCGAAATAGCGAGCGTACATCCCCAAAATGGCTTGAAGGGAACGCACGCACAAGTATAAACCGGAAGAGGCCATGTCAGATGTCGATTACCTGCTCCTTTATTCTGCCTACCTCCATCAATCGTATCATGCCAATCAATGTATCAATTAGCTTATTTATTTTTTTTCAACACAATGCAAGAAACTTTACTCTTGTCCGTGTTTGTGTTTACCCGCAGAATACGTACGGCTTAAACATTCGCTTTTATTGCTCAAAAAACATGTTAGCCACAATGAGACAATTGTTCTATTGCTGTGGATCCCCGCATATTTTCCGGGGTTCATTTCTTTATTTAAATTTGCTTACGCATGTCACTGCATCAAGCCTATCATAACTCTCCAGAGATTTCTGGCCCTGTCGAACACATGACTCATACACTAACCAATCAAATTGCTCCTGTTAATTTCCAAGCTACATTAGCCAATCAGAAATTTTTGCCACACTTTATCAAAAATGAATTTTAAGAAAAACACCATTGCCATCATGAGAGCCTCCGCATTAACCAGGCGCGAGCTGCTGGTGCTAATGGAGGTGCTGGATCGGCGTATCACCAGCCAGCCTCCACCCATCACCAACCGGCAGAAGCGTTCCGCGTATGCGGAGGCACGGGCCCGCCTGCGCTCCTTCGGCTCACGCCGCAACATCGGCCAGCTGGAGCACAGGTGGTCTGACCTGCAACGGCGAACGCCCCGCTTGCTGGCATGCTTTCGCATGCAGATATTGGAAAGTAAGTGTTATGTATTGTGGTTTTCATGTTTGTCTTTGTGGGGCAAACTGCGTGTGCATGTTTTCATGTCTGTCCTATTTTTTCATTCTCATCATATCTGCGTGTGCATGTTTTTATGTCTGTCCTATTTATTCATTCTCCTCATATCTGCATGACCATGTTTTCCCTCTATTTCTGATATATTCATTCTACTCATATTTGCATGTTTTTTGTTTGTTTAAAATGTTATTTGGGCAGGATTTGGCCAGAAACTAACCACAATTTGTTTGACATCTTTTAGGGGGACAGGCAAGACTACGCCGTCACCGTCCGGCCAGACGGCGGTCCCGCCCACTCTCACCCACCCCAAGCCAACACTCCACCCCAAATAATTCCCCTATTCCCCCCTCCTCCCAAGCCTTCCAAGAGCCTCTCCCGGAACTGTCGGGCCTCCTTCCCCTCCGTCCCCCTTCCCCCTCTCCTCCAACCACCCCTCTTCCAATTACCCCCTCCCCGGAGTCCGTGATAACCCCGCCCCGTTCTTTGGGGAAGGAAGGCTCCTCCGAGGATGAAGATGGAGGGACTTCGGGATCTGCCGTTTTGGCTACCGGTATGTTTTTATTTTGCGTATTTTTTAACCACAAACTGTTTGTATGTAATCATGTGTCGTTCCTTTATTCGTGATTTTTGGGTTCTTTTTTGGTGATTTAGCAGTTTGCCTTTACCTATTCCTGCTGATTTCAACATACACATATCACACCTGTGGGTATTTCTACATAGGCCTTGTAATTTTTGCAGCACCCCTTTTTTTTAAAATTTTGGTTTTGGAGTGATTTCGTTGTGTTTTTGTTTTTTTAATGTGGATTCCCTATTGTTTGATTAATCCACACACTTTTCTCACCCACAGAGGAACAGAGGCGTCGGCAAGAGGTCGAACATTGTGTGGCACACATGCGCCAAAATGTAATTGGGGTGCTTGTGGCCCTTGACCGGCTGTCTGGCATCCTTCGCCAGTAGTTTTTTTTTGTTTTTATATTTTTCAAAATAAATTGTTTATTTCTAACATACGTTCTGCCTCATTCGTTTTTTCAAAACCAAAGATAGTTAACCCTGACATAAGTAGACTGTTCCTGCAAGGTTTTGCATTTTTTAAAAATTAGAGTGGGTTTTGTATTTGTATGTAAAACACCCTCAAGAAACACATAACAGTAACAATGTCATTTCCCTTTTTGTGTGTAGTGGCAATTAGATATTTCTACATTTTACAGGTTCCTAGTTGGTGGGCAAGCTACTTAGGCGAATCTTACAAAGCCAAATGATTGGACAGGCTTCCTTTTGGTGTGGGTTGGGAACCTGAAAACATATTTCATTTTTGCTCAACTGGCGTCAGTACTGGATTACCCCTTAGTCAAATGTAAGGTGTGTTAACCTGGTTAAACTTGCTGGTAACGTCCAAAAAAAGGAAGAACATTTAACTCTCCAAACATTTATTCACAACATAACTGAGAAATCAAAGTGGTCACTCACAAAAAAAACACACAGTGAGAATCTCAAATACAACACATACCCAATAAAACCCCCCCCCCCAAAAAAAATCAAGAACTGGTTGAGGAAGGACCATGCCAAAATGATTCCACAAACATGACGTTGCGATATGGGTTCCAGAATATATTCCCAAAATGAGCAGATCCAGGTTTGGTAAGGGTAGCATGAAGTAGTGAGCGTTGTAGGGCCAAAGATTATGTGAACAAACCGAAGATGTTGAAAAAAAGAAAACAAAATTAGATGTTCGCAAACAAACACATACACATTAGGTTAAAACACTGTTTTGTTCAAACTTACCTAAAAAATCTGGCCACCACATCATCGCGTATGGCCCCCCACATACTGACCTCCGACCAACCTCGGGGGGGCCATCCTCAGGTAAGGCATCCTCTGGCTGCATTGGGACACCACTCCTTATGGCGATGTTGTGAAATATCCCACACAGGACCACAATTTTCGACACCATATCCGGCAAATACATGAGCTCGCCACCAGAGCGGTGGAGGCATCTGAATCGGCCTTTTAAAAGGCCGATACAGCGCTCCACCACTTGCCTGGTGGCTGTAAGTGCGGAATTATACTCACTTTATGGCCCTGGTGTGGAAGCCAAATAAGGAGTGAGCAGCCAGGACATGCAAGGATATCCACTGTCTCCTATGGAAAAGAATTGACAACATCAGGAACACTGTGTATCAAGCTTAACATTGTTATGTACTAAAGGTCTCCACTTACCCAGAAGCCACGCATCACCAGCTTGTAGGTTGGTTAATTTGTGCCATATCCCTGATTGCCGGATGACGAAGGAGTCATGTACACTTCCGGGTAATTTAGCATTCAGGGACAGGATCTGGAGGGAGGCATCACATACCACCATTACATTCAGGGAATGATAGTGTTTCCTGTTTCTAAATATGGCCTCCAGCCGGGCTGGAGGCTGAAGTGGTATGTGAGTACCATCCACAACCCCTATGATGTGTGGGAAGGCAGCTATTTGGTAAAAATTGGCCTTGGCCACACTAAGGGCACCCATATCCAAAGGCATTTGAATAAAATGATGGAGGTGCTTGAAAAGTGCCTCCATCACTGCCCTCAGGATCCGGGAAAAGGAGGACTGGGAGATGCCCGCCACTATTCCCACCGTTGTTTGAAACGATCCTGAGGCACAGAAATGTAACACCGCCATAAATTGCGTAAGTGGTGGTATTGCTGTAGGACTGTCAATTTGCCGCTCAAGATCACTTTCTATTAATGAGAGAGTGTCTATGATGATTTTGGGAGGTAGACGGTAGCGTCTTAAAACCTCATCATCGGGCATTCCAAAAAGGGTGACACGTGTTCGAAATATCTGGGGCCTTGCATGCCTACGATGCCTACGCCTGGGACGAGATTGAGGTTGGTCGGCTTCCGGGAGCATGGCCAGAACAATCCGCCCCAGATCAACCTGAAATTCAAAGATTTTAAAGTAAGGCTTTTGACCCACCCCAAAACTATATTAAAACAACTTAGCTTGATGATACCATCCATTGCTGCTTACATGCCGGGGTATTGTCATGATACGTCCAAACTGAAAATAAACACCAAAATTACTTGACACATTTCACTCTGGTCTAGCACAAAATCTGTAAACAAAAATGCACAAAGTTAAAATATGCCAAACACCCATTTAGCAAAACAGCAAAGCGACATTTAACACAGTACATCAAAATGGGTCGAAATGTTGGCCCAAAAAGCGAAAGAGAAACCACCAAAAAGTTAGAATGATTATTAAGCTGTTAAAAATGCGCTAATTAGTTCGCTAATACAAGTCACAAGAGTAACTACTAAAAATGCGCTAATTAGTTCGCTAATACAAGTCACAAGAGTAACTACTAAAAATGCGCTAATTAGTTCGCTAATACAAGTCACAAGAGTAACTACTAAAAATGCGCTAATTAGTTCGCAAATACAAGATAAAAAATGGACTTACCAAGAGCAAATATATAAGAGTCAAAAACAAAAGGTCTTTTGGGTCGAAAATAAACAAAATCTAAAATAGAAGAAATTATGGATCCAAAATTAAAAAAAAATAAGAAACACAATGAAACAACAATTGAACAAAAGTTAGACTTCACAAAACTTACCAAATCAAGAAACGAGGTCCCAAAAATATAAACCAACAAAGATAACGGAAAAAAAAAACGCAAATCAAACCAACAAACGAATCTACAACCGCCAACTCCTTTCTACGCAATCAATAAACTCCAGCCAAGATAACCTCCAACAATCCAAAAACGCCACCTCGACTTGAGACACACCAAGCCATAAATATTGTTTCGTTTCCCGCACAAATTAAGGAGGGATCATAGGGCAGCACAATCAATGATGCGGCCGCAAAATAAGGACGCATGTATAAATACGTCACGAAAACACATTCAAATTCTGTTGTATTTCTTGTTTGGACCTCAGACATGGCGACAGACCAGGGAAAAAAATGCCCAAGAGTCAGGCGGTAAGTCTTTCATGCATTTTCTATCAACGATTAATTTGAAACATAAGATTAGGCAAGTTGTGATTTTGTGAATTCTGTAAATTTACACAAATAGGTGAGGAGGATGACATGGAAGAGGCTGCTGGGCCCAGTATTCCGGCCAAAGCGGCCCCCAAAAAAAGGCAGCCACATTTCACAAGAAAGGAGATGGAGGTTTTGATCCAGAAGTGTGTGGACATCCTGCCACAGGCAGACAGGAATATGAGTGTAAGCCAGAAGTGGAGAATGTGGGAAGAGGTAGCCGTTGCTGTCAATAGGGTGGGTGATTATGTCCGTCTAGCCCGGGATGTCAAACGGCGGTAAGTAAACCCTTGCCCCCCCTAAAAACAAACCCCATTTTAAACCAAAGGATAATGGCTTCCATTTTTTCCCACAGATGGGGCGACTTCAAATATCGCTTAAAACAAAAACTCGCGGACAGGGCTAGGCATGCAAGGGGGACAGGTGGGGGTCCCACCCCTGTGTCATTGGAGTTGACAGATTTAGAAGAGCTGGCACAGGGGTGTGTGCAGCCTGTGGAGGTGTTTGGCGTGTCCAACATGGATACGGACATGCCAGACTTTGCGGCTCCTCATGTTGTCCCAGGTAAATCTTTGGATGTCATCAACTCTGAAATGTTATTGTGCCAATATGTAGATTGTAATGTGAGGCTTTTCTCTTTTTTCATAACAGAGACACAGGCGGATGAGTCTGCTCCAGAGGGGAGCCTTGGCCGCCGAATTTCTGCTGGCTCTGCAGGGGAGGAACCAGTACATCCGGCTGAGGACCCTGCAGAAGCCAGTCCAGGACAATCCCCCTCGCAGGCAGTGGCCCTCCTCATAGAACTCAATTTCAAATCGGATTCCCATACGGAGATTCTGCAGAGGATGGACGCCAGTCTGCTACGGGTGGCTGAGGCCCTGGAGCAAAATGCTGCGGCCAACGAGACCATTGGTCAGGCCCTGGCGGAAAATACCAGGGCCAACATCCGCATCGCCAATGCCCTGGAGCAGCTCGTTCGCCAGCACATGGTGGAGCCGACCTCCCTTCCTGCTGGAACATCAGGATCCTCCACCTCTGGCACAACATCAGCCAATCCTCCAAATGTGCCTAGCCCTGTGCCTAGTCCAGAGGCCACAACATCTGCCTCTGGACAGGCCAGCCCGATGACATCCCGGACCCGGTCTGGCGCCCTCCCTCCCCCATCCAAACGGGTGAAAAAACGGTGACAGCAATGGTGACTTTTCCCACAATCCTTCTGTGCTTGGCTCATATTCCTTTCGGGTCAAAACTTCCCTCTCCTTTCTTGTGAAATGTTTTTATTTTTTTGATGTATGTTTATGTCAACAGTTATGTTGGGCCAATTTGTTTGATTTGGGAACATATCTTTGGGCAAAAAAGATGTCCCCAAAATTTTAAAAATAAGTTTTTTTGTTTGAGCAATAAATTGGAAATTAAACAATGACATTGGATTGTGAAATTATTGTACAAATGGGTTACATTTAATCCTGGGCCAAAAGGCAAAAACTCGGCCAAAAAAAAAAAAAAAAAAGGGCTCTTTAAGGAACGTTTAAAAATTCATATAATTCGGCAAATTCAAGAGGCACAAATAAAATGGTGCGAAACTGAAAACATGATGAAATTATTGTTACAATAGGCCCTAACCACCAAATTGCTGCCCAAATAAACCCCCCCAAATGTACGCAAATTGACTGTGTCATCCTGGCATTAGCAGCTCTGAGTTCCACCTGCGTACGTTTTGTGCTATCCCAAAAAACTGATTTCAAAACACATACCAAGCCGGTTCTCAATCCAACACTAATTGCTTTTCTGCCCGCCCGCGATTAATCGCAACAACATCGTGGAGTCCAGGGACGGAGGAGAAGGCCATCGCCAATGTGGTCGAGTAATCCAGACCCTAAGCTGTGCGAGCATTTGGAAGGGAAAGAGGATCATCCAGTGACGTAGGAGTCGGTCCGTACACATTTTATGCTCGCATCTGCTAATGTATGTACGCCCCAAAAACGCCTCGCCACGCCTGCGTTTTTCCATCTCCACCCTCGTCAACACCCTAAAACGCCCTGTTCTGTCAATCACATTTGACATGTCACTTCCTGTACGCTACTTTAGGAACGAGTCCCAAAAAACTCGCAATCTGCAGTACGCACATGCGCAGTGTTACTCCGACGCATGCGCGGTTATTGAACATCGGAACGCAACGAGCGTACTGCTGTGAACGAGTGGCTCTGAATCAGGGCCTAAGTGTCATTCTTTAAAAGAGACTAGTGATCTTAACATGATGCAAGCAATAAAAAATGTAATATAATAAATTTACCCAACAGCAGATTATGCTCTATTAATTGTATTTATACCTCAAGTGAGATTATTTGGGACAAGAGATGCAAAGCAGCACGTAACTGCATGGGGAAAATGTGACAAGAGTGCAAAAAGATATTTCTTTTTCATACATGGTTAAAATATTTTTTTTTATACAAACTTTTTTTCTCACTAATAACCAAAGTCATGTCGCCGTGACAGCACTTTATGGCTGACTTGGAGAGGCAGAAAACTAGGGCTCTTCTTAGAATCAATGCCACTTAGTGTTAAAAAAAATAAATAAATACCATCTACCACTGCCCAGGAGCAGGCTGCGGGCAGTGGTAGAAGTAAATTAGCAGCCCACATCCCAGAGTTTCAACAGGACTCTAGAACAAGGGCAGTCAGGCTAGAGCCTGCGGACCAAACGCAGACCTCCCACTACTGAAATCTGGCCCCCGGTCGAGATACCCCCAGACAGCTCTATCCAACCCAGAGTTTGAAGATGGTGTATGCCACTTGACATGCCTTAGTGACTTTACTGCCCTCCAATCTTCTTCTCCACCTCCAGTCCATCCTGTGGTTGCCTACTGTGAGTTATCCGGGAGTGTGACTGGAGTCAGTGGGGTGGCTGTAGATGGACTCATATGAGCCATGCGTACAGAGTCAATGATGGCTGAACAGTTGGATGTCTGTTGAAGAGGAACTGGGGACACTACTATGAGGCATTTCATCAATTGGGAGCACTATCCAATTGATGATTATGCGTCTCATCTCAGTGCACAAAAATGCATTAAATTCAATTTCAAGATTTATTTATTAGTTTTAGGGGTGGCCCCCAATAATTATCCAACTCGCCGTGAGCTATTGCTCCAGTGCAGGGACAGTTGCTCCCTGTTCCCGCAATCCCTAACATTGCTACCGAAGTATTAGCGTCACTTACCCCTCCCGAGCCGGCCGACTATGCAAGTGTGACTTGAATTCACGCCTACATATAGCCGCAAGGCCCGAGTGGGGAGGCGGCATAGGGATCCACTCAAATACCTTTTCACAACCCCGCACCTCCTTCCCATAGGAAGAAGCAGGGCTCAGGCAATTAATGCCATCTGAAGATGGCATTGGTTTCCGCTAGCAAACTTAAAAAGTGTCAGCTTTAAGAGTTTGCTGAATACTAGCCAGCCCCATCAGGCCCCTAACAATGAATGGGCCCGTTACAAAAAACATTCAGACACTAGCATTTCCGCATGTGTAACAGGCCAATTAAGGATGATTAATAGACCTCTTAGTGTTTCTTAGAACAACAAATTCATGGAAAGTAGGCAGAGAAAGACAAAACTAGATTCTGCAAGCAACAAGAACAATTTTCCGTGACTTCCGTTCCCCTTTGGATCCTTCATGGTCGGTATTTTTCCACGTAATTTCAGGCACTATTTATCCCCCAAGATCCTGATACAGTTATACATTTTTATCAAAGCTCAGCCGATTAAGTTATAACAAAGAACTGTTTTAATCTAAACACTTATTTTGGAAAGACATAGGAGGACATAAGAAATGCTTCTAACATCCAGGAACATGTTGGCCGTCTTTAGGCTGGAGTTGTAAAAAAAACAAACAAAAAAAACCAACATCTTACACTTGATATGTTGATATTTGGCTGTCAAGGCAGAGAGGTAACAAAGTGATCTTTAAAAGCAATTTTCAGTTTGTCATCAAAATCACCCTTTTCCTTTAATCTTTCAACAAAATTTGCTCTGCAAACGGTGCGCTGATGCTACAGATGGCAACCCATACCCATCAAGTCAGCGTAAACAAGTCTATTAAAAGGAAGTCAATGCGAGAACATGTCAATCATTATTTGTGCTCATTTATTCACTTGTGCTCCTCAAGCCACTGTTCTTGAATTGATGACTAATGCAGATGTTAATGATGTCATGAAGGAAGACGATTAGCCAAGTGAGATTACCAGTAGGCACTTCACTGTGTCCACATGCATTGAGTCAGCTACACTATTTGGTGTGAAGGTATAAGAACTGAAATAGGTACTCTATGGAAATAAACATTCCTCTCAGTGTGTCTATGAAATTTCACCACATCTCACTTGTAACGCTTGTATAAAAGCTATATTGCCAATTAAACAAAAAACCCCTCTAAAAGTCAAGGTATTCCACTTTATAGTATACTATATATAATATAATCAGGTCTTTAGAGGATTTTTTTTTTCTGGCGCACAGATGTGTCCTCATACTCCTTTGCTCTAGGCGCCCCAAATAGCTCCTCTTGGTGCGTCAGGGTTCTTGCGACTAAGCCGCAGCTATTTTTTGCAAAAAGTATTTGCACCGCTAAAACGACAGGAGCTCAAACTACATTGCTAGCATAGCCTGACCACTAGTGCTTGCGGTACTTGTATATCTGTGCGCGACTAAGCTCCAGATCTGTATAAAATAAAAATTCCGATATGAGCGGCCGCGACTATTCCTCCCACCATGTTCCATTATGCGGAATCTGTCACTTTGTACACAGGTTGTACGCAATTTCTTTGTGACAGAAGCCACAACCTAGCGACACTGTACACGGTGAGTGGCTTTATACATGGCTACAACATGACTGAGTTGCTATATTTAGGGAAAAGTGCGTTGCGCTACCTGCACCAAGATTCTTGCTCCATATTGCGTAAAGTGTATCAGGTCACATCTGTATGTAATTCAGCAACTAGCATAAGAATGAAACAAACAATAGTGAATAATGAATTTATGTTCCGGATAGCACTAATCAAAACCCTCTTCCTCTCTACAAAACAGGTTAGTTGGATGAGGCTTTTGTTATATAATAGGTAGCACCTATGCTTGTGAATTAATGCCTATTTCCCTATAGAATGTAAGCTTGCGAAACCTCTATGTCTGTCTGTTATTACCCAGTCTTGTTCCATAACTGTTTGCACTTTACAAGTAACTGATAATAAAATAAATAAAATAAACTTGTTTACTATGGAGCAGGGAATACATTTAAATGTATGATCCTGACACACTTTTTTGAACCTATAATTTTGCTTGTATTTAGTAAATATTTGACACAAAATTATGCACCATGAAACAGGGACCTTTGTCGGTGATTTTAATGCAAAACACACAGGACTAGGGAGACTAATGGGAAGGATATATTTATGTGACCTTCTGACAAATTTGTCAAAGGCTATGAACACCCTGACAACTAACATCTGGCCTTAGAAGTCTGAGCACACAGTTGGCTCCCTGCCACATCCCTACAGCTTAGGAGACCTCCCTAAGATGTTCTACAAAAGAATTTGAGCAGGTACAGAAATTAACATTTATTCCCCTTTTCCAATTACGGACGATGCTGATAAGTGGCTCCTAGCTGACACACAGCAAACATGAGGAAACAGAGTAGGAGGTTGGGTTAAAAATCTGACCCTTAAAAGATTAGATGGGATCAGTGGCAGTGGTTACATCTGATTCACAGAATGGTAGAGTTGCTGTGTTAGTTACATATCTATTTGAACCTTCCAAACAAAAACTATTTTTATAATATACAGACAACAGATGTGCCCGCATACAGCTATCCTCCGTGCGCTACAAGTCGCGCCACACAACGCGGTAGCTCAGTGTGACTCGTCTTTTTGTGTGTCTTTTTACCTTTGAATGCGTCTTATTCGCAGTACTAAATGATATGCAGCATGCCTATGTTCTGTGTGTGACTGCCGGTGTATCTGCATGCTAAACGCTACGTTACAGTGTTACAGCCACTGACACTGTAACGTAGCGTTTCGCATGCAGAAACACCCTCACTGGCTCACAGAACATAGACATGCTGCATATCATTTTAATCAGCCGAAGCGGTTTGTGCTTTCTAGTAACAAGATGCACAAAAATACGCTCTGCTCTACAGTCAGGCCACGGCATGTCGCTACTAGAGGCTAGATGTACAGTATGTGGACCCATCTGTATACATGAATCATTCCGGAGTCTCACAGGCTGAAATGTTTATCCTATGCTGCACTTACAAATATATATACTGTATGTGCCACAGGCTTCATCCTATACATCAAAGGGTCAACACTGGGGATGAGATTCGCTGGGTCTCAACAGTGATAGCTCCCCACGTAAAGCATAGGGAAGGCTACTTAATGATCCTTTGACTGTTATCACCATTTCAGAGCAACATAAAAAAAAAAAAATAGACGAATGAAAGAAAATGCATTATTTGAATAATTTTAAAATATATTATTATTTATTACCAGTTATTTATATAGTGCACACATATTCCGCAGCGCTTTACAGAGGATATTTGGCCACACACATCAGGCCCTGCCCTAGTGGAGCTTGCAATCTATATCTATATATAGGGAAAATATACAAACTCTGCACAGTTAGGGCCGTGGTGGGAATCAAACCCACAACCTCAGTGCTGTGATGCAGTAATGCTAACCATTACACCATCATATAAATTGTTTAATATTTGAATCTAGGGCCCCATTTAATAACGAGAGATATCCTTGTTACTAATCTTAAATGGTGCTCCAACCAATCAGCTCCTGACACTTTACAGACTGTGTTAGAAAAATGACAGTTCGAAACTGATTGGTTGGTGCAACATTTAACATTAGTAAAGAGTGATAACAAGCATATCAGTCAATATTAAATGGGGTCCCTATTTGATATAGATATATATATTTTTTTAGAAAGACATTTCTTCCAGTCATTTGTAGCAATTTTTCATTTTGTCCTCTCACATGTAATATCAAATCCCGGGAATGACCAACAGCTGGAATAAACAAGACAAATCAGGAAGGTGCACAGAGGGTTAAATAAATAATATTGCGCAAGCTTTGTGTGACGGGCACACCTGTTTTAGGGGTGTATTACGCAAAGTATTCAGCATGTCATTGAGAACTATGTGATCTCACCATGATAATGCTTTGGCGGCGTGATTCACTGTAGAAACTGAATGATAAAAAAAAGCATGTATTCACTGCAGGGATTTTTCTTCATAGAACATAAAAAAAAAACTATTGAATCAGTAACAGAGGCTTAGTCATAAAACATGAATGGGGTTGGCAAGGATTAAATTCCACCCATCAACTATAAAACTACTTCTGTGTTTAACACATATTATTTTTTTTCCCCTTTCTTTAAAACTCAACAGTTGCTTGCCCGTGACCTCTAAATTTCAAGGTTAAAAAGCACTAGCTGTTTCTAGCAGGTATTTATTAAGCTCCTTCTATGTGCAACAATATCTACAAAAATGGAAAAAATATATATGTGTTACTCTAATTGTCTGGTAAACATACAACATAATACCCATGTCTCTGCTTAAAAGCTAGAAGGCAAAGGGCAGCCAATTCACACAGTAACCGTCTATATACTGTATGTCTATGACTGGAATATTGTCAGTCTGATTATACTTTTAAGTAAATATCAAATTAACTTAGTGCTGACATGCACAATAAACACACCTTGTTTAGTGTAACTGTTCCAGAGTGCCGCCTATTTTTTTCTCTCTCTCAAATTTATGGCGATGGTCTTTTTTAACCGAGGTCTTATACGATTGCCCTGTAGACGACATTGGCCCTCATTCAGAGCCGTACGCTCTGAGCAGAGCGCACGCTCTGAATGAGGGCCGGGCTCCATTTTCATGGAGCGTCCTCCTGGACGCTCGTATAGCTGTGGGTCACCACCCACAGGCTATACGAGCGTGCTTTGTGATGGCCGCGATGGTCGAGACCATCGAATTTGCGAGCCGGAGCCTGCGGTTGAGGTTTTCAACCGCAAGCTCCGGAGTGATTTTGGCTCTATCAGAGCCAAAATCACTCCTGTGATGTCAGTGGGCCGGCTTCTGACGGGAGGCGTTCCCGTGGGAACGCCCCCGTCAGGGAGGCACGCCCCCGGCACGCCCACCAAAGGGGGCGTGCTGTCAATCAACATTGACAGCACGCCCCCTTTGATCGGACACAACGAGCGAAGGTATTTCCTTCGCTCGTCGCGTCTGGCGCATGCGCACGACGGAGCTCCCTCCGTCGTGCGCATGCTCAGTGCATAACATCGACCCACTTGCGAGCGGACAGCCGCTCGCGAGTGGGTCTGAATCAGGCCCATTATCCTGTTTTCCTCCTGATGTCAACATGAAAAGATTTAGTTTTGACGTGAAACGTAAAAGGGCCACGTAAAGATGTACATGAGGAAAACAGTCTCCACCTAGGTCACTACCAGCCATGTTAAGTGTCTGTCCCTGTGCTTAATTTATTGTCATGCCAAAGCAGACTCTTACAGGGAATTGGACTCGTTTGAAATGAAAGAATAGTTTTTCACATAAATGAAATAGGAATAGTAAAAAAGGGAAAACCAGATAATACGTACAGGTATCAATCTCTACATGGTAAAGTCCATCGTTGTGATATATCTAACAGTTTAAACAGCGTAAGCCAGGAACGCGCTCAGACGTCCATTTTTTCATTGACTTGCTCGGCTCCCTTTTGTCATACATTAATGTGTCATACACCTAAACCTTCCTCGACAAATGCTCTATAGAATAGTGAAAACTGCATCAAAATCCGGCCAGTGGTTCTTGAGATTAACCTGACAAACAGACAGGCGCCTACCAAGGACTTTATTTTATACTATGCATAGATGGTTAGATACACACAAACATACAATACATATACCATTATATATATATGTATATATATATATTGTCTCTGGATCTGTGGAACTGCCTGTTTATCTCTCTCTCTGTGCCTCTTTCCTTCTGTCTCACTCTTTAGTTACCCCCCTCTTTTTCTGCTCCTCTTTCTCAATCTCTCTCTCTTCCTCTTTATCAGTCTTTCTTATCCAAACTTCATTTTATTGAATAAATTATCCTTAGCATTACCATTTTTCTTGTCGTCTTTACCATATAAACCTGTGTCACTCTAGCAGCTGTGGAACTACAACTCTCAGCATGTCCCGCCACAGTTTTGCAGTAAGGGAATGCTAATACTGTAGTAGGGCATGCTGGGATGTGTGCCTACACCTGGTCTTTACCCTGGGAGGTCCTCTCCTATTCCTACTCTGCAGAGTGTATTTTCTGTATGTGGCCTGTGCATCCTATCCCTTTCTTCTAAGCTGTTATACAGTTTTGATTGTTGCTAATGCTGTGACGTTGTTATTGGGTGATTATCAGGGGTGTCCGTGTTGTCATCGTGATGTGGTATGTGATGAGTAAGTATGGGAAATAACATAAGTGTTTGGAGGCTGTAGATATGTGTTATTGCTGGTGGGAGGGGTGAGAGTTCATACCGATGTCATGACCTCATTTTTATCACTTCCTCCGGGTATACTGTATATATACATATGTACAGTATATGTATCATGAACATGTTCAATATAACATATCATTTTGGAAGTTATAAATCCTCCTAGACAATGCAGCAGAATACATCCTAAAAGCACTTCCATAACAATAAATGGTAAAGTTATTTGTAAAATATGTTCATCCATGAGTGACATCACTAATGCACAGAGAATTGATGGCTTGCATCCTGGAGAATATCCAGAGATAGATAAATCGATGTCTGGCGTGGGCATTCCCCATGCCATAGGTGTATTTAAGCAAAACAAATGTAAAAAACTAAATGTGAGAAGTTTAGAGGCGTTGAGTTACTGAGAACGAATAAGTGGCTTTCAGCTCAATATGGCTGATGGACACACATGTATACATAGAAATTCACCTATTTGGAAACCACAGAGGTTCAATTAAAAAATGGCGAAGAATCTCCTTTAAGTATGTAGTACAGGTTGAGTCTCCCATATCCAAATATTCCGAATTACGGAATATTTTTAGTATGACCGAGAAAGTGAAGCCTTTGCTTTCTGATGGTTCAATGTACACAAACTTTTTTTAAAGCACAAAATCATTAAAATACAGTATACTATTACCTTCAGGCTGTATGTATAAGGTGTATATGAAACATAACTGAATTTCATGTATGTATAGAAACTTTTTTTGATGCTCAAAATTGTTTTAAATATTGTATAAAATGACTTGCAGGCTGTGTGCATAAGGTGTATATAATACATAAATGCATTCTGTGTTTAGATTTGGGTCCCATACCCAAGATATTTAATTATAGTATGCAAATAATCCAAAATACGGAATATTCCGATATCCAAAATACACCTGGTCACAAGCATTTTGGATATGGGAGACTCAACCTGTACATTGTTATTACACAGGGCCTCAGAGTCTCACTGCGGGTGCTAGGGACCTTTGGAAAGTGTGGCTGGGGTAAGTGTTGGGGAGACCTCTCTATTAGTATATCAGACACAGCATTCGCCGTATAGAGTTATAGATCCGCATCCACATTGATTATTCAGGCAGAAATAAAGGAGACTGAAAAAGAGCATTCAAATTATACAATATAGAATTTATTACAGTGCTCTCCCAGAGATTTTTTTTTTTATGCCGAAGCGGCATTATAACGTAGCCAGTGGGATGACGGGGGAGTGCGGACCGGGGTAGGGGTTCAGCTGGGTGCCGGGCAGCGTTAGAAAAGCACCAGAAGGAGCTCCCATCAAAACGGCCGTGGAGAGAACACTGCATTACATAATTAAAATGTATTACATGGATTCTTTAATCAAGCATAATGAGTATATTCGGGAAAAAAACTCCCTCGGTAAGTAATCTATTACCAAAAATTGTATTATTTATTTGCATCCTGGAATTTTTGCACCTATGGGAATATTTAAGCATTTGAAAATCTGAAGCTTGGGTGGACTATGCTTTAAAAAAAAAAATTAGACACAGATGCGCATAGTAGAGGTAAGAAACTAGGCACAGTGCGCAGTGTATGAGAGAATAAGCACCTGCAGAGTATGAATCAAACCCCCTGAGAGCTTAATTCTGACAATAATATATGACAGCTGGGTGCACCAAGTAAACTCTTCCACGTGTGAAAATAATTGTCATATCTAAGCTCAATTAAGCTATTGTATTTATAATCTACAGATAAATACATACTCACAAATGTATCAGTATCTACAATGCATTCCAAGAAAGCCAGCTGTTAAAAGTGCTGTTCAACAAGTTAAAAGGTGGCCGGACAACACACAAAGTCACAAACAGACCAGTGAGAGTTGGCAGCGAGAGATAGTTACACTAGATGATGGCATTTCAGTAAATCATATCTTGGGCATGGGAAAAAAATAAAATCACTTTAATCAACTCTACTGGTTGTAGAGTTAAATGATTTAAAAAAACATAATGGCTGAAAATAAACCAGTGTTGATCTATGTGCATTAAGACTTCATGGGTTTAATGAAGAAAAAAAAAAAATGGAATAGCTTCAAGTGGCCCCTCCAAAATCTGAAATGTATTGTGAGAGAGACAGGGAGGTAGGACTGTACAGCAAGGACAGCTGCGTTCCATCACACATGTGTACCCCTTGAGCCCTGCAGTTATTTTACAGGCCTGATTATGAATAAGAAGGGCTGCTTGGTACAACAAGAAGTCATCTAAACTTACACATGGTGACAGGTGTTTCTATCTATTTGTCCACCAGAGGTACCACCGGCACATAATTGCTTACTTTATGGACCACAGCTCATAAAGATCCTGGAGGGGAAGTTCAAGTAGGAACCCTAGTGTGAATGTATGTGAGCATGTGGTAGGTAATATAGATTCTAAGCTCTACTGGGGCAGGGACTGATGTGAATGACCAAATATTAAAGCACTGCAGAATATGTGCGAGCCATATAAATTACTTGCAATAAAGGGTCAGTGCAGTTAGTGGTGTGATTCCAGCCATCATGGCTTGAGGAAACGTCAGGTTACCTGAATGCCCCGGTTTTTAATTATAAAATTAAATAAAAAGTATATTATTATTAAATATTATTAATTATATATATATATATATATATATATATATATAGAAAGTAGCAAACACTGCGGCACTTGAAGATTTGAAGAATTATTTAATGTGTTCCTCACACATATATGACCGACGTTTCAGAGCCACACGCTCCGTGTGGCTCCGAAACGTCGGTCATATGTGTGTGAGGAACACATTAAATAATTCTTCAAATATTCAAGTGCCGCAGTGTTTGCTACTTTCTGCATTTATTTCCTGAGGGCACGGGAGTATTCTTCATTTAGTTCAGCGGAGTGCCGGTCCAACGAGTGCAGATATATATATATATATATATATATATTTTATGGAACCTTAGTCATGCCAAAGTGATGTCACTAGTCCCTAGTAAATGGAGAGGACCCATCTGTACAGGCAACACAATGGCTGCCTGTACTGTGTTTGGGCCTACTGGATGAGGGGCCCACTAACATCATTGTACCAGTTAGTCTGCTCCTCGTGTATTTTACATACTACACGGGGAGAGTTATTAAAGCTTGGAGAGAGATAAGGTACCAACCAATCTGCTCCTGTCATTTTTCAAATACAACCCCTCTTCTGGCTTTGCACAGAAGTGTTATTATCAGGGGCACGTTTATACTGGGTGCAGGGTGTGCGGTGCACACAGGCCCCCACATGAGATAAAAACACACACAGGCCCCCGCATGAGATAAAAACACACACACAGGCCCCCGCATGAGATAAAAACACACACAGGCCCCCGCATGAGATAAAAACACACACACATGCCTCCACATGAGATAAAAACACACACACATGCCTCCACATGACATAAAAACACACACACAGGCCCCCAAATGAGATAAAAACACACACACAGGCCCCCACATGAGGTAAAAACACACACACAGGCCCCCACATGAGATAAAAACACACACACAGGCCCCCAAATGAGATAAAAACACACACACAGGCCCCCACATGAGATAAAAACACACACACAGGCCCCCACATGAGATAAAAACACACACACAGGCCCTCACATGAGATAAAAACACACACACAGGCCCCCACATGAGATAAAAACACACACACAGGCCCCCACATGAGATAAAAACACATCTACGAGCTAACACATGAGAAAAAAAAAAAACATTCTGCCACATTAAAAAAAAAATAATCAAATAAAAAATTTCAATCAATATTCATCTCACTTACTGTCAGCCTCAGGCTGCGAGCTTGGGTGGGCTGCTGTGGCATCTTCCATGTGTCTGCTTGGCGGCTAGTGCAGACTCAGAGGAAGCAGTTACAGTCCGCTCCTCTCACAAATTCACAATTACAGAGCAGTCGGCGCCAGGATCCTCTGAATGGCTCCTTGATTGTAGCCACGTGCACTGACTGCCACAGCGCAGCCGCCCTCCGCCCTCATCCTCATAGATCCATGCTAAGGCTCAGACTTGTCAGGCAGACTGTATCTGCACGGGTCGCGGCTGTCTGTGCCTGCCTCCTTAGTTCTCTCAGCCTCTGAATAGCAGCAGCAGCAGGCTGTCAAACGGAGAGGCAGGCACAGGCAGCAATAGTAAGAGAGGATATCAGTGGTGCCGGCGGATGGGTGGGAGGAACGGCATCTCCAACCGCAGGTTCCTCCATAGCTCAGGTCACCCCAGCCTCTGCACTGCCCAGAGCTGCGCCTTTGCCTACAGGATCAGCGGGTGGGCGGGGATGGGTGTTACAGGGGGCAATCGCCCTTATCGCCCCCCCTGGATCCGCCACTGCTTAAGTGGTAAAATGTTAATTTAAATGGTTAGTGATGATTCAAAACCAGAAATACGCTATGTTGTAAGAAACAAGACAACTTTCAAACTTTTCTGAATGATACAGTCAAAGGAGTGAAGTTATGTTTTTTTTTTCTTTTTTTTAATCCGATTTGTAATTTTATATTTTGGGGGGGGGGGGGGGGGAGAGATTGGAAAGGGGCACTGCACTTCAGGAAGAATTGATTCAATTTAACCTTGATGGTTAGAAAAATATAATAATACACAGCCCCATTATAGTACTCAATTAAGATTTTTATATATCACATTAAATGATAAAGAAAAATAATGTTGATCTGAGATTATTATTTAGTCCATACAAATTGGAAGGCAATGTCTTATTTCATCTTGAAACCATGTACTTAAAATGAACATGAACCAATAAAGATGATCTGCTAACCATCAAGTCTCTAGAGCTGGAACTTTAATTCATGATTGATTTAACATCTTTAACCGACATCCAACTGCTCACTGGAACACACAGCATGAAGAAGAAAATGTAAAAAAAATAAAATAACCAAGTACAGATATATAAATCTCTCTACACAAACTCCAGTCCCTCTAAAATTAAAGAGAAAAAAATCACTAGTAACTTTTACATGACTGTAAATTACGTTATGTCCTTGTAAACACACCAACATATAAAAGATGACTAAATGGTTTGCAATAAAAACCTTAATGTCTTAAATAGGATTATTGTAAGATATTTAAAAAGGAATAGGATATGCCAAATGTGAATAGTTCTGCATGAGTATAAGAATATAATATTTTTTATTTCTTTATGTAGTTAGTGTACAGCGAATACTTTATCATTTACATCAGTCCCTGTCCCATTGGATTTAAGAGGGATATTTATTAATGTTTCTAAAGAGTACAAGTAGAGGTGTTCCCTAACAACTAATCATATCCTAGCTATCATTCATCTAGTTCATTCTGTAAAATTATAGCAAGGATCTGATTGGTTGCTATGGGAAACACCTCCCCTTGTCCCTCTTTAGAAGGTATGATAATACTTCCCTTCAGTTCAAAACAATGTGCGAGCTGCGCCTCTGGAAAGAACATGCGTGGGGTGCGCTGTGTGACAATACATCTTTGCTGAATTGCTACAATATTTAAAAGCTAATGTCTGTAGAGAGACCACGGGGTCAGGGCCATAAGGAGGGTGATGCTGGCTCCGTCGTCTCCCATAGTGCTGTGGGATCTGTACTGCCGCTCGAAGCAGCACCCTGGTTACCCCGTGAAGTGGCTCCCGAACCCTTAACCCCCTGGGGCACAGAGTTATGATGGTATGGGCGCCGCTCAGGGTGCACCAGTGCCCTATTACGGGGCTGCATGTGTTGGAAACTGGTGACACAACGTCTCAAATTAAATTGGGCCTTAAGGTGCGTACACACTGGGCGATAAAGTGGACGACTGAACGATAACGATATCGTTATCGTTCAGTCGTCCACTTTATTGTCCATTTTTAACCCCAAAACGATGAACGATAACGACGACGCGCGTTCCCGCGGGTCCTTTGATCATCGCCGTTCATCGGGCTGACATGCAGGCAAACCTGACGATGTCGTCAGGTTGCTGCATGTTGGGGAATGGGGGAGAGAGCCCGGCGCTGAACGATATCGTTATTGATATCGCTCAGCGGCTGTGCTCAATGTCATGAATGACATTGAGCACAGCCTGCCGGGGACACACTACACGATATCGCTCAGGGAGCATATCGTGTAGTGTGTACGCACCATTACTCTGGGCAACCGCGGCACTGGCTCCCGAATAGATCTGTCAGGGGCCCATTACATTTCGGCACCCAATAAAAACCATTTAAACCACCCTCAATGTTATTTTTTTTTTCTGTGGGGGACAATGTGTTTCATACTTTTTCTTATGGGAGACAATGTAATTATAAAATTATATCTTGGCCCCCCCAACCTAAAAACATTCTAGCACCGATGCATATAGTAATATAGTGAAAACAGCCCAGTATGTGGCTTTTAGGTTACACAGTCAACTGATTATCACTTTTTTATGTAATGTTACTAGGCATGTTTGTAAGTCGAATAAATGCTGTAGCACTTAACCAGATTTCTCTGAAAGAAAATGTGTACTAACTAAAAATGTCAAAATTCCAAGCAAGTACCTTACGGTTTATATATGGGGACCATTACCTGTGCACATTTCAGACAAGTTCCGAGCACCTCTTGGGATCATGTTGAAGTCATTATGAGCGTCTTCTTTGTGGCTTAAACCTTTTTTTTTTTTTCAGGGCCTGTTCAAGTATTTAACGTAAAATGGCCCAGAACCTTAGTGTAGCATACACTCCCAATAAATTGAAGACAAGGCAAGAAATCCACCGGAATTAATGTTTCAACAGCTATTCTTGCAACATACCTTTGCGGAAACAACCGCAGAAAATATTATCTGGTTAATGGTACTGAAACGCTTAGCAGAGGATTTATAAAACGTTTCAGCTGACACTAGCATGAAATAAGGCAGGATCACACAGGTCTATTATACATGTAGATATTACCTATCTATATCTATCTTTATATATATATATATATATATATATATATATTTTATATATATATTATATATATCACTTTTTCCTAGTTGGTAAGAGTTCAAACCTTGCACAACAACACAACAACAACAAACACACACAATGTTCAAAATTTGGCACAGGCTATGAAACAGAGCAGTGAAGCAATCAAAACTCAAGTTACTGAAGCCCAGAACAGCGCTGGGAGAGGAGAACTGGGCAGGTTTTAGACAAAGTATCCAAACAGCTGGAAAACTTGTTGATTCTCCTAGGGAAATTCATAATGTATTTGACTTATGTTTGTGTGAAGCTGTGGACTCTCCTAAGGGGTTGAGACGGTAAAAGACTGCCAGGAACTTTATCTGTACAATGATGCAGGTTTACCAATTGTCCAGTATATATCCAATATTACACACAATAATGACAACTATAAATAGAACTATTCATTTAACATTAGGATTTAAAGGGAAACGTGCATGTGACTGCACTGTTATACATTGATGGCGCTGATGTTTACTATTACCTACACAGTGCATCGCCAGGACCCAATTCATATTTTCATATGGAGCCCGACAATGCCAATTTAGTGTACCAGGTTCCCGGCTCTGCTCTGAGAATAGTTGGCAAAAGGCATAGTAGGGTCCAAGGTGTTCAGGGAGGAATGACAGCACCCCTTTACTTCACGGCTCTAAAACAGCCATAATCTATTGTACACACTGCCGTTCTTTCTGTCACTTGCTTTAACAATACAGAGTATTACTTAACTGGCAGTTCATACTTATCATACCTAAGTAATGGCCCTGAGTTCTAGTGAAGTCATAGGCAGTAATCTCTGTTATGTTGGTTCAGACCACATTTTGCATATAGGACAGATTCTCCACTGTACCCATGTGGCATTACCCACAACACTTCCTGCTGGCTGTGCCATCTGTCCGGCAAGGTCTTTGGAAAGATGGCGCCAACACAGGAGACAGTAAAGACACTGGTAATGTGCTGAACATGGGTCTTACATCTCTTAAAAGGCCCTCCAGTCAGGAATGGTATAAAGGAGGTAAGAGAATTGAGTAAGGTCATAAACTGAGCTTTAATATAACCAAGTATAAAGTCAAATTGCAATTATTGGTGCTACATGTAGAGGTTGTACTCATAAGACATCACACAGGTACAGGTGAGTCCACATACATCTTACTTCTTTGCACCTTAAACAGCCCTTCTAGTGACGCCACGCCATGGCGTGATTCGGTAGCGCAAAGCGTCTTTTTGTGTGACTTTTTACCTTCAAATGCCTCTTATTTGCACAGAATATAGGCATGCCACATATTTTAATTAGCATAAGATGCTTGTGCATTCTATTCGCAGTGCGAATAAGTTACATTTGAAGGTAAAAAGTCACACGAAAAGAAGCTTGGCGCTACCGAGTCGCACATTGCTCACACGTTATGTTTAGCGCGACTTGTAGCACACAGAGGTAAGATGTTTGGGGACTCACAGAGGTAAGTTGTATGGAGACTGGAGATGAGCGGGTCCGGTTTTCAGAGAACCGGACCCACCCGAACTTCGTGTTCCGAGGCGAGATCAGAGTCTGGCTCGAGTTTTCCCGCCTGACTCGGATCCGAAAATGAGGCAAAACGCATCATCCTCCCACTGTTGGATTCTCGCGGATTTTAGATTATATAAAGGTCCCCGTGATCTGCACCACTTTCACGCCGGCTGTGGAGATAGAAGCTAGCAGACGTGTAGTCACTAGTCAGTCACTCAGTGTGTGTGTCCATAAAGGGGCTTAGGCTGCAGTATATAAAGGGGGGCTTCATTCAGTGGGTGCTACAGCTGCTGTCACTTGTCCTGTCAATTAACTGTGGCTGCTGCTGTGTTGTTGTCCTGTCCATCAGGCTAGGGCTGCAGTCCATGGGGGGGGGGGGGGTGCTCTGTCAGTTAGGGGTGCTCTTCCCCAGTGTAAAAAGAAATAAAAGTACTGTTTCTTTTGATATGTGTGCATTAGCAACTTAGCTGCGCTATTATTGTACGGTGACACTGCCGCCCATTGTCAAAAAAAAAAAATCTACTTCTTATGTGTGGAATTATTTCTACCCACATCCGGACAACAATTGTCAAGTCATCTGTACCCTTTGTAAAGCCAGAGTAAGTAGAGGTAGGAAGCTTAACCATCTAGGAATCACCTCCCTGTTACGTCATCTGCAGCGCATCCATCCAAAAAGTTTTTGTGTTTTGTGTTGGCTCATCTGCATCAGCAGTGAGTCTTAGTTTTATATTTTCTCAGTGGATGCACTTGCTGGAGAAACTGAAGGAGAAGCCATCGCTGCATCACATGCCTATTGAGCTGACAATTTGCTTACCAACATTTTTGGTAAATGCCTCCCCTCCTCCCTCATAAATTTGCTTCGGAATACTCCAACTCCCACAGGCCTCTTGAATAATAAAAACATATGTTTCTTTATGTGCCATGTTGGAAGTTGAACTGCCATGTGTTTGTGCCGCCCACTGCTGCCACTTAGCTTAGTCAGCCAGCTAGCTTGGTGCAAATTTTGGGCCTAAACTGGATGAAAACAATATTGTGAGCTGTGAGGTGTTCAAAATTGACTGGAAACTATTGGAAATTAATGTTATTGAGGTTAATAATACTGTAGGAACAAAAAAACCCCAAATAATGTGATTTTAGCAGTTTTATAAAAAAATTTAAATAAAAATACAAATCCAAAACGAATACACGCAAGAGGCAGTTCTGGCAAAACCAAATCCAGATCCAAAACCCGAGGAGATAGATCCAAAACCAAAACCCGGGGGTCGGCGCACATCCCTGTAACACATCTGTATCACTAATAAACACATTTATGAAAAGGCATTGTAACACGACCGAGGCGCATATTTAGCAAAGGCCAAAAAGCCTTATTGTCAGTGAAAATCGATTTTTGTCACCAGCAATACGAATCGTTATCACGGGATCCAGTCAAGATGATGGTGGACGGGATGCCGGACGTCAGGATATAGACGCCGGACTCCCGACGCCCGTCAGAATGCAGAAACTGGCATCCTGAGGGGATCAAGATACCAACATCAGAGTTCCGACCACCGACATCCCGAAGGCAAGTATGCAAGTTAGGGTGGGAAAAAAGGGGTTGGGTTTAGGGACCTGCCTGGATCGGTTAGTCACCGAACGGGGAGGGTTAGGCTGTGAGGAGGGGGTTGTTAGGGTTAGGCACCACCGGGGGAAGGTTAGAGTTAGGCACCGCTCAGGGAGGGTTAGGTTTAGGCACTACTGTGGGGAGGTTAGGGTTAGGCACACCCGGGGGAGAGTTAGGGTGGAGAGGGGGGAGGGGGAGAAGGACGGTTAGACTACTTACTGGCCCGTCGGGATGTTCACCATCTGGATGCCGCTGTCGGCCTTCTGACCGCTGGCATCCTGTCCGCCGGTAAATCATATAGATTCCATTATCACTGTGCCCAATACATAAAAAGGTTTACAGCCAATGATAACCAACCTGTGTATGTACCGTTGGCGAAAACTTCTGGGGAAGTCTGTTTAACAAACATGATGTTACTTGTACCACCGTGATATCTGTTCTCTTATCGCCATATCAGAAGGATGATAATCAAACAAAATTTTTATTAAAAAAAAAAAAAAATGCTTTATTCTTTGAAAAATGCATTTAATGCCACTTTAAAAATAAACTATATTTATTTTTCAACTGAACTTAGTTATAAGCATGCATGAATCAACTTTTAGTTTAACTAAGGGAACTGGTTCAGGTAAGTTAATACTTACCACTATGGCAATTTTTTTTTTTTTTTATTAAATGCTGCTCATAAGAGATTTTGTTTCGCCATGAAGGGGGACATATTAAAAAAATATGCCCCAAGTTGTCATTTTGCTCAGCAGGTTAGAAAAGAAAAGTTAACAGTTGACTGGTTGCCATGGTTATGGCCCTTTCCCTATGCACCAATGTTCATAAATTTCCCCTGACACTGAAGTGCTAAGCTGAGTGCTGCAGGTATTCAGTGATTAAAAGCATAACTATGTGCTAAGCATGTGTCTGACTCATTCATCATCTTGTTTGCCTGGTTTCCTGTTTTGATCTTTGTACGTCTTGTAGCTCGCCTCAGTTCATTGCAGCGTGCTGGGTCACAACTGATTGAGTGCTTAGATTTCCCTTTTTCAAGGTATATCAACCATGTGTGTGGCCTGCAAAAGGACTGAAACGTCCTTTTACAATGAGGATTCATTTGGCTGTGCCGCTTAGTAAAACTGGATAGCCAAAGACCATCTTGCTTGTGTCGTACTAGCCAGCATACATAGAGGGAAATTTGGGAGAAAGATTTACTGCCCTGAATATGTCCCAATTACACCACTTTTGGAAGAAAACAGCTTCATTCTGACACTGGGCGGGATGCAGGAAGCATCGCACTCACGATTCTGCTGGTCGTTGGTAACGCCGGTATGCATGACGATCACCGCAAAGGACCGCTCTGTCGGTAAGAGCGGTCCTTTGTGCTGGAGGGACTTTCGGGTCTATGACCCAGAAGCCTCTACGGCATCCTTCTGCGCATGCCGTGGTGGATGCTAGGAGGGATCCGATTGGATCTCTCTGTCAGCTCACTCCCGATAGAAGCCCACAAGCTTCTATGGGTAACGCCATCAGGAAGATGGCGTTACCCACCGCAACCAAGCCCCGCAGTGCATAGCACTCTGGAGCTTGGTGCATATGAGAAATGTGGTCAAACCAGCATTTTCAGGGTTTCAACGCATTTTTCTCATTGATACATCCCACCCACTGACTCTTTAGTTCCCCAAAAACTGCTGGCAGATATGTGTGTAGCCACATAAATACATAGATGGGTTCAATTTGATGTACATTAAACTGAACTACTGGATTTGTGAAACCCATCCTTCTGTGTGGTTACGCCCAACATGTGATTGGTCTATTCACATCTCACAAGATAACGCTTTTCTGCTCCAGAGCCAGTCGGCAACATCAAACTGCTTGTAGTCCTCCTGTCTCTTTGTCCAGTGGCGTCACAAGGAGGGTGCGGGCCGCACCTGGGTGTCACCCACCGAGGGATGACACCAAAGTGCCGACGACTCCGCAGTGACAGGAGCTGGGTGCTGCACTGTAGCATTACATGCTGCACTCAGCTCCTGACACAGTGAGGGAGCCGACACTGCAAATAGACTGGTTCCCGGGTGGCAGTCCGCATCTCTGGCACCCAGTGCCAGATTAAGGTCCACATGGGCCTGGAGCTGAAATGTATGAAGGGCCTACTGTGTGTGGCCACAGGGGGGTGTGACTAACGCTGCAGGAGGGTGACTAATGATGTGGGGGTGGGGTCTACACAGATTATGCTACCTTAAAAAACCCTCAATCTCTCACCCCTCTTCGCTTAATGTGATAGTTCACAAATAAATGTGTTAATGTGATTGTAATATTACAAAAAAGAAAAATGGCACATAATGATGATGTAATTATGAAACCCCTCTACTATGTGGGTCACCTAGCGATGTCATGATTTTGAAATCTCTCTATATGCAAAAAGAGAGACCTTACCTTACTAATAGCTATAGGGATATATCTATTCAATTATGTGGTCTACCCCAAAAAATTAAGAATCCAATTGTCGCAATAGAGATTATTGTTCCACTCGGATGTATCCATTTTAATCGCTAGAACAAGGACTCTGATAAGAACCCGTCCTGTCGATGAGAAAGTAGTAAAGTAAAACGTATCCGCAATCACTTTACTTCTATCTACGGATCCTCTTGTGACTACTGGAAAGATTGCACATGCGCAGCAGTCGCAAAGGTGCTGTAGATAGAAGTGATGTGATTGTGGATGCAAAGCACTTTGGGATGTCCTGTAGCTCACCAGAGAGGGATTGCAAAATCCCATTTCGGCAGGACAGTCCTAGATCAGGTGAAGATGGTGTTAGCCCATGCAGACAAGCTCTACAAAGCTTTCTTGATCTTGGTAAATACCGTCCCCATGTAAATCTGTGGATGCTGAGCAAGCAGGTGGATGGAAAACAGGAGATCTCTCCAATATCTCCTGCTTTCCTCTTTTGGCAAAATTTGCCAAGCGTTTTGGGACGTCCTGCACCAGAGAGGAGTTGCAAGATCCCTCTTTAGCAGGGCATCCCCATAGCAGGACGGGACGGCTGCTGCAGAAGTGAGCAGATTGAGATATCTCCTCCTTTCCTCTTCCTCCTGTTGCTTGTACCATTGCTATATAAATATAAAAACTTTATAAACTAAAAGCAATCAGTTACATACATTCAAAGTTAAAATAAGCAGCATGGGACAAGCCTGGTGCAGTCGCTGATCTCCAAGGACCCGTTAGCACCGTACCCCGTAAGGACTGCTTTCCTGTAACGCTTTGTGTTCCGGAGTCCCTGCCGATTAACTGAACACAGGGCCGGATGCTCTGACAGAGCGCTTGCTCTGAATCAGGGCCATCCTTCCTGATTTTAGAGCGGCCTCCTGGCTGCTCGCATAGCTGTGGGTGACCACCCACAGCTATAGCGAGTGGCCAAAAAGATGGTCACGATGGTCAAGACCATCGAGCTTGCGACGAGACCCTTGTGGTAGGGTCTCGTCTGCCGCAAGCCCTGGAGTGCTTTTGGCTCAAACAGAGCTGAAAGCTCTCCCACTGACATCACTTGTGATGTCAGTGGGGCCTCCCCCAGACGGTATGCGTTCTCATGGGAACACCTCCGTCTGGGCAGCCACCCCCCCGGCCCGCCCACCAAAAGGGGCGTGCTGTCACTCAACGTCGCTATCCGGGGTCTCGCGCATGCGCACGACGGACCCGGTTGCGAGCACTCAGCGACCCAGTTGCGAGCGCTCAGCGCTTGCGACCGGGTTTGAATCAGGCCCTCATTGCACAATTATCCATTATATATATATATATATATACACACACACACATACTGTATATATATATTGATATATACACTACACATACTGCACAGTATTATATATACATATCATATACAATATACATACACACACATATATATATATATATATATATATATTATATACACACATATGTGTGTGTGTATCTTGTCAGCACCTGCAAACTGATTGTCAGCAGCCAGCAAGACGTATGAGGCCTCTGTTCTGTGTCCCCGATCACCAGCAGGCAGCAGGACCTACTGACCCATTCTCTTGACACCTCAGAGGGACAGTCCCTGGTCATCGAGCAGCCCTCAGGCCCCTCACAGAGATCACAGATAGTACGCGGCCGCCGGATTGCTTCTTTCTGGGCCCCGCCTCGAACCGTAGACAGGGTGGCACTTAAGTGACGTCGCACGTCGTGACATCACACAGCGAGGGACTCTATGTGTATGCGGTCGAGGGAAGACTAGTGAAGCCTTCCTCTGCGCTGCTGTGTGATCGATTTATGTCAGTATTCAATCCCGGGGGGGAGGCTCGCGGTTGGGGGGAGGGGTCTTGGATAACCGCTAGCGGGTTGCTGTAGCAGGAAAAACAATTCCTGTCTACAGCAGAACAGAAGATGCTGTGGACCTATTTTTAATGGGGGGCCAGGAGCTGAAGCTCCATCCGTCCCATTGTTAATCCGGCCCTGCTGGCACCCCCAGAGTGACTAAAATGGGAGTTCGGGTCACATGGCCACGCCCCCTACAAGTGAGACCACGCCCCGACACACAAGGACACAGTCTTTTTTACTGACTTCACCTTGCGCATTACTCTGCTGCCCGCACCGGGTGGCAACCAGGGGAGGGACGCCACTGTCTTTGTCCTATCTGACTTAGGCCCTGATTCAGAGCCGTTCGTTCGAGGCAGTACGCTCGTTGCGTTCCGATGTTGACTAACCGCGCATGCGCCGGTGTTACACTGCGCATGTGCGTACGGCTGATTGCGAGTTTTTTTTGTCTCGTTCGTCAAATAGCGTACAGGAAGTGACATGTCAAATGTGATTGACAGAACAGGCCGTTTTTGGGCGTTGACGGGGGTGGAGATGGAAAAACGCAGGCGTGGCGAGGCGTTTTTGGGGCGTACATACATTAACAAATGCGAACGTCAAATGTGTTCGTAAAAAAACTCATACGTCACTGGATGATCCTCTTTCCTTTCAAAATGCTCGCACAGCTTAGGGGCTGGATAACTCGACCACAGTGGCGATGGCCTTCTCCTCCGTCCCGGCACTCCACGATGTTGCATCGATTAATCACGGCTTGTCAGAAACTCAATTAGTGTTGGATTGAAAACCGGGTTGGTATGTGTTTGGAAAGCAGTTTTTTTGGATAGCACAAAACCGAACGCAGGTGGAAATAATAGCTGCTAATGTCACGATTACACAATCAATTAGCGTACATTTGTGGGGGTGTATTTTGGCCGCAATGTGTTCGTTTTTGGACTATTGTAACAATAATGTCATCATGTTTAGGTTTGGTCCCTCATTTTGTGTTTGCAAGGTGTTTTTTACTCCTTAGGTAATGTTTTAAACGTTCCTTAACGAGCACTTTTTTTACAATGTGTAATTTTTGTTTTTGAACGTTGTTGGCTTGTGGGCCCGGATTAAAAGTAACCCATTTTGTCAAGAATGTCAGAATACAAAGTCGTACATTTCTGGTAAATTTATTTGTATCCACCCATAAAAAAAAAAACATATTGAACTACAACATTTTGGGCAGTGTTCCACAATATTTATTAATTGTGCAAACAATAATTTTTGAATAAACGTAAATGTAAAAATTAAAAACAATTCACAAGAAAGGAGAGGGAAGTTTTGGCCAGAAAGGAATATGAGGCAAGCACAGAAGGAGTGTGGGAAAAGTAGCCAATGGTGTCACCGTTTTTTCGCCCGTTTGGCTGGGGGAGGGAGGGCGCCAGACCGGGTCCGGGATGTCATCGGGCTGGCCTGTCCAGAGGCAGATGTTGTGGCCTCTGGACTAGGCACAGGGCTAGGCACATTTGGAGGATTGGCTGATGTTGTGCCAGAGGTGGAGGATCCTGATGTTCCGGCAGGAAGGGAGGTCGGCTCCACCATGTGCTGGCGAACGAGCTGCTCCAGGGCAGTGGCGATGCGGATGTTGGCCCTGGTATTTTCCGCCAGGGCCTGACCAATGGTCACGTTGGCAGCAGCATTTTGCTCCAGGGCCTCAGCCACCCGTACCAGACTGGCGTCCATCCTCTGCAGAATCTCCGTATGGAAATCCGATTTGAAATTGAGTTCTGTGAGGAGGGACACTGCCTGCGAGGGGGATTGCCCTGGACTGGCTTCTGCAGGGTCCTCAGCCGGATGTACTGGTTCCTCCCCTGCAGAGCCAGCAGAAATTCTGCGGCCAAGGCTCCCCTCTGGAGCAGACTCATCCGCCTGTGTCTCTGTTAGGAAAAAAGAGAAAAGACTCACATTAGAATCTACATATTGGCACAATAACATTTCACAGTTGGTGACATCACAACATTTACCTGGGACAACATGAGGAGCCGCAAAGTCTGGCATGTCCGTATCCATGTTGGACACGCCAAACACCTCCACAGGCTGCACACACCCCTGTGCCAGCTCTTCTAAATCTGTAAACTCCAATGACACAGGGGTGGGACCTCCACCTGTCCCCCTTGCATGCCTAGCCCTGTGTGGCATTTTTTGTTTCAGCCGATATTTGAAGTCTTGCCATCTGTGGGTTAAATTGGAAACATTACTTTTTATTTGATTGGGTTGTTGGTTTTAGGGTGGTCAAGTGTTTACTTACCGCCGTTTGACATCCCGGGCTAGACGGACATAATCCCCCACCCTATTGACCTCCACGGCTACCTCTTCCCACATTCTCCACTTCTGGCTTGCACTCATATTCCTGTCTGCCTGTGGCAGGATGTCCACACACTTCTGAATCAAAACCTCCATCTCCTTTCTTGTGAATTGTGGCTGCCTTTTCTTTTTGGCAGCTTTGCCCGGATTACTGGGCCCAGCAGCCTCTTCCATGTCATCTTCCTCACCTATTTGGGGTAATTTGAAGAAATCTAAAATTCCCAACTTGCACAATAATATGTTTAGAATTAATCATTGAGTCAAAATGCATGAAATACTTACCGCGGGACTGTTGTCCATTGTTTTCCTGGTCTGTATCCATGTGTGTTGTTCCAACTAGAAATACACCAGAATTGTGTTTTTGTCTTGTGACGTATTTATACATGCGTCCTTATTTTGCGGCCGCATCATTGATTGTGCGTTCCTCTGATCCTTCCTTAATTTGGGCGGGAAACTAAATACTATTTATGGGTTGTGGCGTTTCGACTCGAGGTGGCGTTTATTGAATGTTGGAGGTTACGTTGGTTGGAGTTGATTGTTGGCTGGTTTTGGAGATTGCGTGTTTTCTTTTTTTTTTGTGTTAGCGGTTTTTCTTGGTTTTCAGTTCCTTTTTTTTCACTTTTGGTTTTTTGGATCGTTTCCAGTTTTGGTAAGTTTGGGGAAGTATAACTTCGGGGCAATTTGTCTCTCATTGTGGTGTTGATTTTTCTAATAATTTTTTTCCGTCATTTCATCTCTCTTAGGTTTTTTTTTGGCTCTGCCCCAAGGACATTTTGGTCCGGTTTCTTAGATATTAGCTCTTGGTAAGTTCATGTGTTAAATTGTTTAGGGAATGTTCTTGTTTGTCTGTACGCAACTTTGGTTGGCCTTCCACATGTGACGTTGTTTTTTGCCAAATCGAACTCTGTGTTTTTTGTTAATATTTTTGGCCGCCGTTATTGTGCCCTGTATTTGCGATCTAATTAGCGCATTTTTACTACTTTCTATTGTGCTCTGTATTTGCGATCTAATTAGCGCAATTTTACTACTTGCTATTGTACCCTGTATTTGCGATCTAATTAGCGCATTTTTACTACTTGCTATTGTGCCCTGTATTTGCGATCTAATTAGCGCATTTTTACTACTTGCTATTGTGCCCTGTATTTGCGAACTAATTAGCGCATTTTTACTACTTGCTATTGTGCCCTGTATTTGCGAACTAATTAGCGCATTGTGAAATGTGTATTCATCCCTTAATAATGTTTTTTGTCGCCTGGAGCATTGGTTGATTACATTTGGCCTCTATTTGGCGTAGTGTGCGTAACGTCATTTTGCTCTTGGGCCAAATGTGTGTGTGTCCCCTTTTATGTTTTGTGTTGCTTAAATTTGTGATAATGACATGGCCAGCATAAAATTATGTATATTTTTGATGTTATTATTTGCAGTTACAACATATCATGACAATACCCCGGCATGTAAGCATCACTGGATGGTATTTGAAAGCAAAGTTACATGTATTTTTTTGGGGTGTTGTAAAAAGGCTGACCTTCCAATGTTGTCATTTCAGGTTGATTTGGGTCGGATTGTTCTGGCCCTGCTCCCGGAAGCCGACCAACCTCAATCTCGTCCCAGGCGTAGGCATCGTAGGCGTGCAAGGCCCCAGATATTTCGAACACGTGTCACCCTTTTTGGAATGCCAGATGATGAGGTTTTAAGACGATACCGTCTTCCTCCAAAAATCATCATAGACACTCTCTCATTAATAGAGAGTGATCTTGAGCGGCAAATTGACAGTCCTACAGCAATTCCACCACTTACGCAATTAATGGCAGTGTTACATTTCTGTGCCTCAGGATCGTTCCAAACAACGGTGGGAATAGTGGCGGGCATCTCACAATCCTCCTTTTCCCGGATCCTGAGGGCAGTGATGGAGGCACTTTTCAAGCACCTCCATCATTTTATTCAAATGCCTTTGGATATGGGTGCCCTTAGTGTGGCCAAGGCCAATTTTTACCTAATAGCTGGCTTCCCACACATCATAGGGGTTGTGGATGGTAGTCACATACCACTTCAGCCTCCAGCACGGCTGGAGGCAATATTTAGAAACCGTAAACACTATCACTCCCTCAATGTAATGGTGGTATGTGATGCCTCCCTCCAGATCCTGTCCCTGAATGCAAAATTACCAGGAAGTACACATGACTCCTTCGTCATCCGGCAATCAGGGATATGGCACAAATTAACCAACCTACAAGCTGGTGATGCGTGGCTTCTGGGTAAGTGGAGACCTTTAGTACATAACAATGTTAAGCTTCATACAGAGTGAGCCTGATGTTGTCTTTTCGTTTTCACAGGAGACAGTGGCTACCCTTGCACGCCCTGGCTGCTCACTCCTTATTTGGCTCCCACACCAGGGCCACAAAGTGAGTATAATTCCGCACTTACTGCCACCAGGCAAGTGGTGGAGCACTGTATCGGCCTTTTAAAAGGCCGATTCAGATGCCTCCACCGCTCTGGTGGCGAACTCATGTATTTGCCGGATATGGTTTCGAAAATTGTGGTCCTGTGTGGGATATTTCACAACATCGCCATAAGGAGTGGTGTCCCAATGCAGCCAGAGGATGCCTTACCTGAGGATGGCCCCCCCGAGGTTGGTCGGAGGTCAGTATGTGGGGGGGGCCATACGCGATGATGTGGTGGCCAGATTTTTTAGGTAATTATTTTCAAAAAACCAGTGTTGATACCTAATGTGGTTGGGTTTGTTTGAGAGAATCTAATTTTTTGCGAATTTGTTTCTCCCTCTTCTGTTTTTTGACATAATCTTTGGCACTCCAACGATGACTACTTCCTGCTACCCTTACAAAACCTGTATGTGGATATTTTGTGGCTATATTCGGGAACACTTCTTGCCACGCCATATATGTGGAATCATGTTGGCATGGTCCTTCGTCAACCAGTTCTTGATTGTTTTTTTTGGGTGTTTGTTTTTTGGTATGTGTTGTATTTGAGATTATCACTGTGTGTTTTGTTTGTGAGTGACCACTTTGCAATTTCTGTTATGTTGGTATTAAATTTTTTTAGAGTGAAATGTTGTCCCTTTTTTGTAACGTTACCACCAAGTGTAACCAGGTTTACACATGTAACATTTGACTAAGGGGTAATCCAGTACTGACGCCATTTGTGCAAAAATGATTCCTTTATTCTGGGTCCAAACCAACACCAAAAGGAAGCCTCGACAATCCTTTTGCTTCGTAATATTGCCCTAAGCTGCTTGCACACCAACTAGGAACCTGGAAAATGTTGAAATATCTAATTGTGACTACACTAAAAAAGGGAAATCAGATTTGTACTGTTAGGTGTTTCTTGTGGCTGTTTGTCCCAAAAATACAACACACACTCTTATTGGCCAAATGTGAAATCCTTGCAGGAACACTATACTTATGTCAGGGTAAACAATATGTGGTTGGGACAAAACGAATGAGCCAGAACGTAACTTCAAACAAAACAATTTATTTACAGAATGTTGAACAAAAAAAAACTAGTCCCTAAGGAGGACCGACATACGGTCAAGGACCACCAGCACCCCGATGATTTGGCTGTGCATCTGGGCCACACATCCTGTTAAATTTGCCCGAAGCCTCTGTTCCTCTGTGGGTGAGAAAAAATTGGGGATTAATACAACAATAGTGAAACCACATAAAAAAACAATTAAAAAAAAAATGCATTAAAATTCATCACACTAAAATGGTGTAGGGCAAAAATACAAGGCCTATGTCCAAATTCAGACAGGTGTGCTATGTGTATGTTGAAAACAGCAGTAACAGGTTACGGCAAACGACCAAAACCACTTATTTTTGTGTTAAACAAACAAACAACATAAAATTAAAAACAAAAATCAAACAGTTTGTGTAGAAAAAAAACAGCCACAAAAACATACCGGAAGACCCAACGCCAGCTACAGAAGGCCCTCCATCGTCCTCCTCGGAGGTGGGTCCATTCCCCAAAGATCGGGGCGGTGTAATGACAGACTCCGGGGAGGGGGTCATTCGAAGAGGGGTGGTTGGAGGAGAGGGGGAATTGGGACGGAGGGGAAGGAGTCCAGAAAAATCTGGCTGAGGGTGTAGGAAGGCTGGGGAGGTGGGGGGAATAGGGGAAGGAGTGGAGTTGGAGTGTTGGCTGGGGGTGGGGGAGAGTGGCCGTGCTCGCTGTCTGGCGGGAGTCTTCGCTGGGCCCCTAAAAGATGGTAAACAAATTGTGGTTAGATCCAACACAAATCCGCAAACAAAATCAATTTCAAATGCACCCCCAAACCCCCCCCAAAAAATAAAAAATTAGAATGAATAAAGATGAAAGACAGGGAAAACATGGCCATGCAGATATGAGGAGAATGAATAAAGATGAAAGACAGGGAAAACATGGCCATGCAGATATGAGGAGAATGAATAAAGATGAAAGACAGGGAAAACATGGCCATGCAGATATGAGGAGAATGAATAAAGATGAAAGACAGGGAAAACATGGCCATGCAGATATGAGGAGAATGAATAAAGATGAAAGACACGGAAAACATGGCCATGCAGTTAGGGCCACAAAGACAAACATGAAAACCACAATCCATTAAACTTACTCGCAGCGATCTGCATGCGAAAGCATGCCAGCAAGCGGGGCGTCCGCCGTTGCAGGTCCGACCACCTGCGCTCCAGCTGCCCGATATGGCGGCGTGAGCCGAAGGAGCGCAGGCGGGCCCGAACCTCCGCATATGCGGATCGCTTCTCCCGGTTGGTGATGGGTGGAGGCTGGCTGGTTATCCGCCGATCCATCACCTCCGTAAGCACCAGCAGCTCGCGCCTGGTGAATGCGGAGGCTCTCATGATGGCAATGGAGTTTTGCCAAAAAATAATTTTTGATAAAGTGCTGAAAAATTTTCTGATTGGCTAATGTATTTAGGATATTAACAGGAGCAATTCTATTGGTTAGTGCATGAGTCATGTGTTCGACAGGGCCAGAAATCTGAGGAGACTTATGATAGGCTTAATGCAGTGACATGCGTAAGCAAATTTACATTAAAAAATGAACTCCATGAAATATGCGGGGCTAAAAACAAATATACCAATTAGTTTATAGGGGTTAACATGTATTTTGACAAATAAAAGCGAATGTTTAAGCCGTACGTATTCTGCGGGTAAACACAAACACGGACATAAATAAAGTTTATTGCATTGTGTAAAAAAAAAAAAAAAAAAAACCAATTAAGCTAATTGATATATTGATTGGCATGTTACGATTGAGGGAGGTAGGCAGAATAAACGAGCAGTTAATCGAAATGTCTCAGGCCAACTTCCGGGTAGTACTAGTGCGTGCGTTCCCTTCAAACCACTTCGGGGATGTACGCTCGCTATTTGGCACGCTCGTTAGTTAGAGGAGGGGTCGCCTGAGTTTGGGGAGGATGTTTTGATGCGAACGAAAATACGAGCGTGTGCCTGAATTTAAATATTTCTTTACGTTCGCCTAACGTACGAACGGCCACTTGCGTCCGGGTCTGAATGAGGGCCTTAATCCACTTGTGCATCAATGAATCCTACCCCAATCCCTCTAATAATCATCAATTCACAAGATATTGCATTATTGTCCTACTTCATGGACAAGATTTACGTAACTATCCTCTTCCCCTAGCAATGAACAAATTATTCGATCACTCCTAAATCTAAAGGCCATTGCTTGATTGGAACGGGCATGGACCTCTCTGCTGCATCTAACAGTCTTCTCATACAGGATGGGATGCATCAAGCATCGCTTTTTGGATGAGACGCATCCCGCCAATCATCACATGCGTAGTGGTGTTTAGTAACGCAGTATGTATGATGAGTTTAGAGCTGTCATTTGCGGTGTTGGAACTTCCGGGTTTAGAACCCGGGAGTCCTTCTGCGCATTCACGGCCATTGGCTAGTGTATGCGCGAGCCGTGTGGGACCCTGGGAGGGATCCTATTCGATCACAGAACTCCACAAAGCTCTTTTTCCAGTTGCTACCTGGCTGCACCAGTATGCAACAAATGGCAGTGAACCTTATACACCAAAACCCTATTGCTCTAAAGATTATAAGCGAGACCTTTTTAATGCCTTGTTGATTTCCGTGAACCGGCACAATCTCTGTGATTAAAGCCGTAGATTTAAAAAGTCAAACCAGACAAATTTTGCCTTTTAAAATAACGTTGCTTTAATTCTATGGCCTTAAGTCAACGAGAACGTGCCATTTCACCGAAATCACAACCTAATCCAAACCGGTTTCTCCCCAATTACGAAGAGCTACAGAGTATGTTTGTGCTATATAAATACAGGTAAAAAATAATAATGACAAGATTGAAGAGCCTTTATGCACCAAATATATACATTAGCAATAGGAACAATTTACCTTCCAGTTTGTAAAGACACACAATAACCTGTACATTGAGCTTTATAACAACTGGAAGAGACACTTATTGTCTGCCAGTGACAAGTGCACAGCCATGACTGAGGCACATTAGGAGTGGTTGAAAAGATCGCTTCTAGCTTAACAGCTTTTCTTGTGATGTACAATCAGGTAGGGATTATGCAGCATAGGTCACCAACGCTAATAATATAGATAATATAACCCTTGGGTTTCAACCAAATGCAACCTACTGTATTGCCAAAATGATTTTCACAAGCTTAACTTTTAATAAACGTTAGATCGATAATTATTTTTAGAATTACGGCAACTGTAGAAAATTCCATCATCTACTCGGTTTTATTAAATGCCCACTCAAAAAGTATTGACCTAAATAAAAGAATTACGTACCACGAAAAAAAAAGACATAAAATTGTAAACAGATGTGTCCTCAGACATCTAGCCTCAATACGCCACGTGGCACGAGACGCCTGGTGCGAGTGAGCCGTCAGTTCTGTGTGACTCTGTTTGCGCTGAGTGTCTTTTTTGCATCTTTTGCTCCCAAAAATGTGTCTTAGACACACCGGGAGACTGCACTGATTATTATGACATGCGACACTTGTATATCTGTGTGCCGCTGATTCTGTCTACGAAGCACAATGGAACCTGGTGTGGAAAAAAAAGCAGCGGTTGCTGCATTGTAGCACTTTGTACAGATTCAGAATCAGTCGTTCATAGATTGTCTCATATCAAATTAATCAGTGTACTCTTGTGGCGTGTCTTAGTGGCATCAGGAGCTGCCGCGCTGACCTGGTTAATCAGCGCACTCTTGTGGCATGTCTTAGTGGTATCGGGAGCTGCCGCGCTGACCTGGTTAATCAGCGCACTCTTGTGGCATGTCTTAGTGGTATCGGGAGCTGCCGCGCTGACCTGGTTAATCAGCGCACTCTTGTGGAGAGTCTTAGTGGCATCGGGAGCTGCCGCGCTGACCTGGTTAATCAGTGCACTCTTGTGGCGTGTCTTAGTGGCATCAGGAGCTGCCACGCTGACCTGGTTAATCAGCGCACTCTTCTGGCGTGTCTTGGTGGTATCGGGAGCTGCCGCTCTGACCTGGTTAATCAGCGCACTCTGGTGGCTTGTCTTAGTGGCATCGGGAGCTGCCACGCTGACCTGGTTGATCAGTGCACTTCTTGTGGCGTGTCTTAGTGGCATCGGGACCTGCCGCGCTGACCTGGTTAATCAGTGCACTCCTCTGGCGTGTCTTAGTGGCATCAGGAGCTGCCACGCTGACCTGGTTAATCAGCGCACTCTTGTGGCGTGTCTTAGTGGCATCAGGAGCTGCCACGCAGACCTGGTTAATCAGCGCACTCTTGTGGCGTGTCTTAGTGGCATCAGGAGCTGCCACGCTGACCTGGTTAATCAGAGCACTCTTGTGGCGTGTCTTGGTGGTATCGGGAGCTGCCGCGCTGACCTGGTTAATCAGCGCACTCTTGTGGCGTGTCTTAGTGGCATCGGGAGCTGCCACGCTGACCTGGTTAATCAGTGCACTATTGTGGCTTGTCTTAGTGTCATCAGGAGCTGCCACGCTGACCTGGTTAATCAGAGCACTCTTCTGGCGTGTCTTAGTGGCATCGGGAGCTGCCGTGCTGACCTGGTTAATCAGTGCACTCTTGTGGCGTGTCTTAGTGGCATCGGGAGCTGCTGCGCTGACCTTGTCTATTTGCCACAATGCAGCAATAATGTATGAGAACACATCTGTAATTGGAAGTTGCAGATGGACAGAGAACGTCTTTTGTCATTACTGTATCTGTTTAATTATGTTGCAGTGAAGAAAAAAAAAATCCATAATAAAACCAAAACACAACTCTCATTTGAAGGGCAAATTACATGTGTTTGCAGCCTTTTTGTAATTCCCCATTCTCTGCGGCTTAAGGCAGTTCTTGTAATCTGGGCAAAATGCTATTGGTGTAGCTGCTGAGAACCCTTGCATCCAGTGTTTTCCATATGACAGATAAGCAGTAACCCCTTTCTCTGCCATTCTTCAGCCCTGTACCTGCTATATTAATCAGAGTGCTCGCTGAATATCCTTTCTTTGAATTGCTCTTTATTTTTTTAGCCAAAGAGAGTCCATACTCCCCAAGGTGCAATGCATACCTAAAGTAAAACATGCACAGTACTCTGTGGATGCATGTAAAACTATAATGCAGACTCAGGTAAGACAGATGCTTAAAAAAGCTGTAATGGAACATCAATCACATGGACAAATCTGTTCTTTCATTTTGCACAGTACGACTATAGTGCTTAAAAACACCTTCCAAAATGCTGAAAGACAAATCATTTGTAGTCATCTTGAATTAAAATTCCACTATAGCAGGCTAGAGAATCCATACATCAAACAAGAGCGAGCTGTAAGAAAACTTGAGAACATTTTGTTCCAGTAGCTGGACTTGGCTTTAGCAACTCCGTATAATATATAGAAAGACGTTGACAGTACATTTTGTGATATTTTTAGGGTTAAGTAAGCAAAAAAAAAAAAGAATGTCGGCATTCTGGTGTGAGCATGGTAAATGGCAACATTAAAACCGTGTCGACATGTTACATGTCAACCTAATGGTATGCTAACATTCTGAAAGTCGACTTATAATACCACACCGCTGACAGAGATCGTCCTTACAGTAGATGTGCACCTAGAACAGGCCTGGCCAACCTTTGGCTCTCTAGCTGTTGTGAGACTACAAGTCCCAGCATGGTTTACCAGCTGATTGGTGGGAGGGTATGCTGGGACTTGTAATTTCACACATGTTGGCCAGGCCTGACCAAGAAGCACTGGGCGCACAATGAAACCAGTGCACGTTGCGAATGAGGTCCCCCAAAGTCACACTTCTATTCAAAAACTTTTGTATATGGGAGTAAGTTGCACTTCTGATTAAACTAAAGATACATCTTATACAACCAAAATTGCAACATTGCACAGTGGTTCCCAAACTGTATGTATGTATGTATGTATGCACAGTTTGGGAACCACTGTGCTAGACACAATGTTGCAATTTTGGTTGTATAAGATGTATCTTTAATTTAATCAGAAGAGCAACTTACTCCCATATACAAAAGTTCTTGAATATAAGTGGGAAGTCCTGCGTGTAATCAAAACACGGCAATGGGCACAAGAACAACAGCCTGATGTAATCTCAACTAGGTAATGCAGGAGAGAAGGGGGTTAGTCCATGCTAGACCCCCCCCCCCGTTTGTGTGTCCCACGAATTCTGTGTATATAGCACACATAGGGCCTGATTCAGAGCCGGACGCAATTAGCGCTCGCTCGTCCAGAAAATAGGGGTGGCTATTCAAATGAACAGTTCGCTCTTTGCGGTCTGTTCACGCCTCTAGGTCTGAACGAGCGAACAAAACTTCCGGTCGTTTTTTGAAAAAATACGCCCCCTGGCCGCTCGCATCCTACGTCATGTCCGCTATTTATTAGATTAATTGAGGACATCGACCAGCGTATGAACTGCTCGCTATTCTTGGGGTTGGTTTTTCCTACCACAATCTTGCAAGCAGTTCTGGCTAATAAATAGCCCAGTGACGTGGTCAATGACGCTGCTGTATTAATTATGCACACCCATAAAACGCCCATTTTGATCTTTAAGCACGCCTGCGTTCGGATCTCCACTCCCCGTTTTCAAGCACCTTCCCCTGTTACCACCCACATACGCTTCATTCTGTCACTCAAATTATCAGGCAATCGTTATTTTGCGAGCACATAAATTTCGACCGCACTAACTGGTTCGCGCATGTGTATAACGATCCTTACGCATGCGCAGTTGGGCAAATATCGCTCGGAGCGAACGAGCGGCCGCTTACGAGCGGCTCTGAATCAGGCCCATATTCCACAAATGGATGTTGTAACGCCAATAATATTCAAAATGTGCTCAGATCTGCAGCTTCAGCCTTTCACATGATCTGTGCTGACCGGCTTTGTGGCTCAACGGGAATAGGTATAGGCAGTGCAGCGGGATCGCTGCTCCTGGCAGTAAGCTCGACACAGAGGACTCATTGATATATGGTGTATACTGTGCCGCAGGCAGGTGAGTGCTGATGGTGGAAAGCCACAACCCGGAGCATGGAGATGGCCGCAGCGATTCAGCAGAGGACGCTCCACCTAAGGCAGAACGGATCCAGGTGATGTAGTGCAAGCAGCAACTTGACGGAAACAAATACTCCAGGATCAAACTCTGTATCCTTAACGCGTTTCACTGCACACTATGGCGTTATGGAAAGGCAGAAAGACTCTGCTAGATATATGACAGATAGAAGCGGATTGGTTGCTTTGAAGGTTTGATACATCTCCCCTTTAATCTTTAACAATTCTCCTCATAGTGCTTTCAGGAAGAGGCTGTCAGTGATCATGGGGGATATGTATCAAATCTTGGAGAGCGAAAGTGCCAACCAATCAGATCATGTTATTTTTCATACACAGTCTGTAAAGTGACAGGAGCTGATTGGTTGGTACTTTATCTCTTTTCACTTTCTCTCTCTCCAAGGCTTAGTACATAGACCCCAAAGTACCAACCAATGAGCGGCTGTCATTACAGGCTGGGTTTGAAAAAAAATGGAAGTTAGGAGCTGATTGGCTGGTACTTTATGTCTCTCCACTTTCTCTCTCACCAAGCTTTGATACATCACCCCCTATGTCACATGATCACTCGCGTGTGTCTAACAATATCACCGAGCAACTGCAATTACTTTTTTCTTTCTGGTCTTTTAAACTTTGCGGATCATGTGTTTCCGCTTTTTCAAGTAAATACTGGGTGGATACAATATGGCGTTGACCCACATGGCACTCAATGGTCTAAAAAGACAGATGGGATTTTACACCAAGTGTCTTCTGTGGTTTCAGAGCTAGTAAGTGGAATAGTATAAACCTCTGAGCAATTTTCTCTCTCTCGCACACAATTTACAGAGCACTTGTCTTGACTACCGAGTCTTGGAGCTCACGGGAGAGGGTGTGAATATGGTCAGCTCAAGTTACTCTAAAGAAAGAAACTGATATGGGGGTTTCCTGGATGTCTGGCCAGAATAACAAAAATACGTAGAAGTCTAGATGGAAATTCAGATAATTTTAAGTAATTACAGAGATTAAGACAGAGATATTTTTACATTAGTTCAGGAAACGGCTGCTTGAGGGGGATAAAAACAATCAGAAGGCAACATGCCGTATGCTGAATGGAGCAAGATCTTGCATCTGTCATCTATCACCAGAGTAAGGCAAAAGTTATTGAGGAGAGAGGGTGGATTAGAACACGGCCAGAGAGGCAAGTCTGGGAGGAGGAAAGTGAATTACTAGTATTTATCACACTGCACTTACCTGGCAAGGGTGCAGTCTATCCATTTACTGGAAGCTGACAATTTTACACTGTGAAGAGCGATGAAACTTCTCCAGCTTGCATGTTACACAGTAATAACGAAAGTGAGGGGTCCAGTGTCATGATTCTTAATGATTGACTTTTACTAAGTGTGCTTTAGCAGGCATATTTACACAAAGTAGATGATGGTTCTACATGTGCCATTCACGTATTAACTTGCACATCGGTAAAGTCCAGAGTTGGGATGCGTCTGAGGATAATGCCACTCTAATACAGCTGTACCCTATCTATGGGTCCAGGCTCCTCTGGAAAAGTGAAGGACTCGACTAACTAAAACTTCTACACAACCCACGATTCACTTACTGATGGCAGCACCGCCAACATGCAATTACACACTCCACCCACTCTACACACACCTCTTAATACAAACCCCAACATTAGCAACCCAGACATAGAATGGTTAAATAGCATCACTGCTATCAACATTGAAAGGATGGATCTCATTAAGAGTCCACTCGCCAATGTGTCACCATTCCATTGGTGATCAGGTATCAGCATCACTGTATGGCAGACTTCCTTAATCCCAGCATGACCGTGGGGTCGAACCACTGCGTGGAACTCCGCATCCATTAGACCCACATCCAGTGACTACCATAGTTGAATATCATGGGTGCCCGCCCTCCAGGCACTCCGCAAGACCGCGGAGGCAACGAACATCCCCTGGCCAGCAATTGGGACTACATCAGCCACCAGTTAACCTACCGGTAGGTACGTATCCATATGCAGTGCGGAACGCCACCAACTGCATGAACTCCTGGACAGCACACCCTCAGTACACTCCGGTTGCCACAAGTCTGTCGACCAAAGGTCCAGCAGGGGAATGTGCAGAAGTAAGGACCGCACGCCAAAGGAGCCCCCTAAAAGGGTCAACCTACCTCCCAACCGTGGGCTGTACCGAGACAACACCACCATCCACAAGTACTGGACTTACTCACAGAGCCACCTAGGGCAGCAGTGTGCCTACCCAAAAAATAGGTTGGACCATACACCCATTGTCAGTGTCTTTCTTTTTTTCCCCCTTCCTTTCCCACTTCATACAACAAAAGAGCACCATTGTCCTGCCCCCCCCATATACACCCCCTCCCCCATTAGCCCCCCCACCCCTCACACATCCCCTGTCCCCCCACCCCACCAACATCTGCAATCATACAGGAGCGCGCGTACACCCCCCTCTATTGATACCATATCCATTAGCAGGCTTTGGTACTCCTGTTGTACGCTGCAGCACCTACCAACCACATATCCCACCAAAGTTTTCTTCCTGCCCACACCTACCCCAAACCCACCCTGATGCCGACACATAGGACCCCAACCCAATTTATCACCACAACAAGAAGCGCGGCCCACCTCGTAATTCAACAAGTCATACAGGTAGAATACATTAGAAAGCACTGACATGTGCGAGGAAACCTTCCCTGAGTTAATATCTGTATTGAGGAGGTATAGCTATATGCACTATCTATATAATATTATATGGTGGCAACTCCTTTCAACCTGTAACGTGCATCCATCCCCCCAACAGCTCCCAAGGGAGGGGAGAACCCTGCAGCTCCAGGCGTGGCACAGGGTAAGTATAGTGGGGTAAGGTTAGAGGCGGGCGTGAAGCTGTGGTGACATGGCATATGCCAGGTTCATCAGAATAATGGTAACTATTATTTTCCAAGTATCTTTTAATTATCAAATTTCACTAGTTATTCTTTAACTGAATGCTCTTATTCATTATATAATTATATAAACGTATTGATAAAAAAATCAGAATTGCACGTGTTACATTTGCAGTACACAAAAGACATTTTTTTTTCAGAAAGTAATGTTAAAAAGAATAGTTTATTTTCAATAAGAAAAAGCTAAGTATATACACTGACAAATACTGGTACACCAGATCTAACACATTTCAATTGTCTGTTTAAATGATAGAATTCAGAGATTGGATGTTTGAGAAAAAGCCTCAGAAGCTCCCCATAATCTGTAATATTTCTGCTGCAGCTTTTCGGTTATGCCTAGACACTGATATTAAGCAGATGCACTTATTTACAGGCTCGTCCAGCAAAGTTTGAACGCAAGAAAGTTGGAGAGCAAGAAATGTTTTACTATGAGTAGATAGTTTTCCCCATAGTGCCTTGGGAATCGTAGTTCAAGAAAAAGGCAAACAAACAATAAAACAGAACACACTGTGGACAGCGCTGACTAGCTACACAGAAACAGCACTCAGAGATGTCCAGGTAGTAACGCCAAGTACGGGTGTAGCATCATCTCATGTGTGAAAGATCTGCAAAAGTTAATGAGTAAGGAATATTAGCTTAACCCTGGAATTTATGAAGATGACCAGAGCTACAGAACAAAAAAAAAAAAAAAATCAGCCATCATTTATACTTGTATCAATAAGTTTTATGTTTTCTAAAAAAACAAAAATATTCAGAAACAAAAATGGTTTAGGTTAACTGTCTGATGCTATACAATAAGACAGGCACCTGATTTATTAAGTTATTTAAATACTGTGGCGCACTCATATTCCGCAGCGATTTACAGGGACTATTTAGCCATTCACTTCAGTCCCTGCCTTAGTGGAGATTACATGTCCTATTCCCTAACACATGGACACAGGGTCGGATTAACGGCCACATGTGCCTGGGGCTGAAAATAATCAAGGGCCTTCTGTGGGAAGCGGAGGAGGTGTGGCTAGTGCTGTGGGGTGTGGCCAGTTACATGTGGGCATGTGCACCCCTTACATCATCAGCCCCAATATCTTCCTAAATGTCTAAAAGTAGAAAAATTTTATTATTTTGTGAAGGGGAAAAAAAGACGATTTTAATACTAATGTTTTATGTCCGACCGTGTGGCCAGTTGGATGGCCGCTCATTATCTTGTCATGATCATGGGCCTATGTTTGTATTGAGTCCTGGAGCTGTAGTTCCATCCTCCCCATTGTTAATCCAGCTCTGTCTGGAAACAAACACTGTGGTTAATATTTTGTTGGAAGCCAATAAATTAACCATTATTTATACTTGGATTGTGGGAGGGAACTAGAGTACCTGAAACAAAGGGAGCAAACCCACACACAGTTAGGGCTACCATGTTAGGAAACACACCCATGCTTCAGTTCTGTCAGACAGCAATGCTAACCATTGCACCAATCATGCTGCCCTAACTCATATATTCACAGTAATTTAATTGAGAACAGTTTGTTAAACAGAATTATATTTCAAAAATAATATAACTAGTAATTAAATGTTTTTTTGATACCAGCGATGGTATCGGAGGATGTTTTCGCAAAGCTAAAACAAATATATCATCAGAACATTAAGTGACATATTTTAATGCACAGCTCACAATTAATTGTCAGGAGATATTTTCATTAAACACTAATTTACTCCTGATTGTCATTTCCAGACTCTGTTCGGTGGTCTCCTTATAGTTGTTGGTATACAACCGACAATGATACTTCCACCAATTTAAAGGTCTAAAATTCTAAGAAAGTATAAAAACAAAAAAGGAATCTATTTTTTTTTTCTTTGCAAAAAAATATTTGTGCGAGTCACAGAATAATCCTTTGTCATTTCCTTACTTCAATGCTACACTTAAGTGAATCATATTACAAAATGTACCGTGCACGTAAATATTATTTAGTGGTATTAAGCTTGGTGGAGTAGGGTGATGCTCGTGCTTATAATGCATTTTCGGCATCCATTAACCACAGAAACTTATTTTTTAAACCAGAGCTGTTTTTCACTCTTCTCCTGCCATAAAACTGTAGTTGAATGATCATGTATTTTCTAAATGTAGAATACCCTTGCCTCCAATATGTGCACACAATAGTCCAAGTTTGATACATTTAAATACCCAACTGTTCCTCAAATCAATATGTATGATTAACAGCTTTTACTGGGAGAGCTTATTCTGCTGACTTGCATGGCAAGCTCCACACATTCTTCACCTTTAATGTGTGTTATATTTCTTAGGCGTTCCCCTTGCAGAGCGTTCAGGAAGCGCTGGTCTTCTGAGAGCTATCAAAGTTACAAGATCTGAAGAAAGTTGTTTTTTAAACATTGATGGAAAAGTACCAATCTTGCTTTTGGCTACAGCATTTTTGGAGGCGGTTGTTACAGAAGAGAGAGATTTTACTTCCTAATTTGGTAGTTAACTCTTTTTAATGAGCTCCACTTCACTAATAGGTTTCAGTGCAGCTGGATAGATAGAGCTCATTTGTGGCAAGGTACCTGTTGCGTAGTATTACTGGCAAAAAGGGAACCAATCAACAGGATATAAAATATATATATATACACACACACACAGACAGACTCCGGCACTCCAGTGCTCTCTGGTAGGTATTTGCTCCGGTGCCCTCCATAAGGGTAACATACCCCCTTAGTACAAACAGCCAAGTCAATTAGGCGGCACTCAGTAGACATCTTTTAGGTGAAAAAACCCATAAACAGGGTATTTATTAATGTCGTCAGGTCGACGTTTCGGGGAGCATCTCCCCTTCCTCAGGACAGACAATAGGACAAATAAAGGGTAAAGGCACTGCTGCCACCAGTCTGTATAGCGCTGCTGGTCACATGGGCCACTCCCGCGACAGGGCCCCTATGCAAAGTAATGCAACTGGAACACCTCAAATAAAAAAAAAATGTTGGCAAAAGTGATTTAATCGTGGCCGAAGCCGTGGGCAAGAGCTAGCAATTAATAAAACCCTGGAGATATGTATAAACCTTGCTTATTAAACAGTTTTATTTATATAAATTTATATACTGAATTGAATAACTAGTGGCAGACTAAGGAACGTACAAAAAGGTGTAGACCCATAATGTGATTTTACGAACCAACATCAGCCAATCAGGGGGCTTATACCACTCAGCCCTGTGCAACATGGTCACCGAAGGAGTGCCTTCTCTTATGATCTACTAATAAAATTGGACCTCCTCTTGCGGGTGGGCATCTGCAATCCCTATGAGGGTGATTTATAAAAGCATCCTCGATGAAATATGCATGATATTGGCTACTCTGTCCCGTGCTAAACCACACGCCAAACATGGAAAACAAATCTGACATCGCCAACAAACAAAACAACCACCACAAAGTTATGATCAGGGAATAGTGGGCGGAAGATTTGTTACAGATGAAAGAGGCCTAAACCAGGCCAGCCCTCCCCCCTTATATAGACACAAAATACTCTACAACTCTAATTGGTGGCATCAACAACCCTGGCCAGCAAGCTTATCTATACCATTACCGCTCTACCTAACTGTGCATTAGCAGACTTATCCAGGCTTCACATTTCTCTTCTTGAAAACAAGTAAGACATATTATAAATATTTAGAAACTTAAGGAGGCGAGGTTAACAGCAGGATATGCGTTCGGCATCCCGACCGCCGGGATGCCGAAGGTAAGTAATGGGGTTGGGGAGAGGGTTAGGGTGTAGGGTTAGGCACTAAGAGGGGAGGGTTAAGTTTAGGGTGCGGGGAGGGAGAGGTTAGGTTCAGGCACTAGGGGGGGGGTTAGGGTTAGGCACCAAAGAGGGAGGGTTAGGGTAGTGAGAGGGGGAGGGTTAGCATACCAACCAACAAGTGTCAGTATGTTAACGCTGTCGGGATCTCGGCATCGGGATTCTGACAGCCAGGATCCCAACTATCAGTATTTCATACCGATTCCAACAGCAGTACAGAGTATTTATGCTCTGCTAGCTCATGTGTGTCTCCAATGAGCTAAACATCTACAGCAAATGTGGTGTCAGATCCATTTCTGTATGAAAACGTTCATACGCCATCTTCCTTTGCTAGGCAGGTCTTTACAGCAAACTTGTGTCCATAATTAGTAATATCTTCTGAACACACACAACAGCACTGTATAAGGATAGCACTTTGCTGGATATGGGTTGCAGTGTAAGCAGGAAGGTGTACAGTATGTAAAAAGAAAGTTAATTGTTTTTCAGGTTATATGTAAATTAAAAAGTCCTCCTAGTCCAGTACTTTACTTGCATTTATCATTGCCATTTATATTCTGTAAAAATTGGACCCATTATAAAGCAAAGAAGCAGCTGCTACATACTGGGATAATGGTTATGCTGCACAGGTGGAGGCACATCGTGGAAGGAAATATTGCGCAGTGGTCGGACCGGACAGTTCTCACGCCTTCCACAATTATATGATTTAAAGCACACGTTTGAACTTTAAAAGGGCAAGTGACTATAAGAACGTATCAATATGTTAAGCATGTATGTGTGATTACATACACTGCACGTCCTGTGGTGGCTAAGTGCTAGCTACTATGGCCATCATTAGAGGTCCATTATCCACCTCCCCATAAATAGCACATATTCCTTCGATCTGTATCATCCCTGCATTTTTTTTTTTTTTCAACATAGGGTTTCCTGCTGTCTGCTCTGGGGCATATTCTGTTTAAAGACTTGAGAGGTCTGCAGACTGATGATGGGTAAAAACCTGTGAACCAGAAGTAAGTTCGTATAGGGGGGAAGGAACACACACAAAAAAAAAAAAAAAAAAAAAAGATTATGCTTCAGCCAGACTTAAGCCATTACTTTCTTCAAAAGAAGAAAAGGCAGAAGTTAAGAATTAGGCACCGCCAAAGGACCTTCTGCCCATATGTGCATCTCCATGAAGTTTCCCCGCTGAGTGAATGTGAATGCTCTGAGATCTGGGAAAAGGATCCAAATAGGATTTCAAACATCCCAAAATTTTTGCTCAAACATTTAGGTATGTCACCATGCTGCTATTCATTCATTCACTGACTTTTTTGTCTTAGTTTAAAGAGATACTAAACAAAGGCTAGACTAGCTCTATGTGTATTTACATTCCAAAAGTAAGCTTCCTTCTACTCCTCCCCTACCCCCCACAGTCTGTCATCTCTCCGCTGCTAAATAAACCATACAGTCTAGGGCCAACATTCTTGGTGTAAACTTAAGTAAAATGGGTCCATCGATTACTTTTAGCAGAAAAGCAGCTTATTTTCTGCCATTCGTGTTTTGACTCCGATACGCTTGGCTTTTGTTTCTGTACACAGTCTAAGCCAAACATCGTATGGGATTAATTTCTTCTATTATTTTGGCCTAGAAAAATTTGGTCCTTAATGACAGCTTAAGTGTTTATTATTACAGAGGTCGTTACCAAATTGCTTTGCGCAGAGTGCGGGTGAGGGACGAGATTAGTGTACGAAGTTTCCAATCATTGTTACCTTAAATAAGTATGGTTGAAATTAACGCATACAGGGGGGCATAAGACACAACGGAGGGTCTATGGTCTGCGTGTGTTAAAAAGCTATTTGTGTGCAATGAAAGCGATTAATGAAGGATCACGTGGCTCTACACCTAAATGACACTGGGAATCTGCCAAACCACCGCTCACAGCTTCACCCCCGAGGCAGCGTACTATGGAAGGGAAAGTTTCAGAGGAATGGCATGTATGATTAAGACGGTTGGACCTGTAATGAAACTTCACTGTAAGGAGGGCGTCCTGACAGAAGATATGTCAGCCTTCACGTTTTCTTTATATAAAGGCATTTTCTGAATTGCTCTTGTCAAGAGAGATATCACACAGTCTGACACCTATACAAAGTTAACGCAATGTAGACATTTTGGACTCTGCTCAGTAAATCTCAAACAAGTAAAACAAATGCTAAACACTATGGGGAAGGGGGGGGGGGATTGTGTATTCTCCAAAATAGTTAAATTAAATAATTATTTTTTAAATAAATAAAAAACATAACACAACATGAAAAGTGGTAATAAAACTAAAAGCACTGCATTTGTCAAATTATTTATGATTTTTATTATTTTGATAAATATAAACTGTAGCAAGAAATAATAGAAAATTTTATTTTTGCAATATCGTAACAAAAATCTGTAGAAAAGCCATTGCTGAGTGAACCTTAGGTGTGTGTAGGCTTAAACAAACCATAAAAATATTTTTTTCTGGCTACATAAAATGTACGGTGTGTAAAAATAGAAAATAAAATACAAAGGACTGATAAAATAAATAGGAAGCACACGAATAGTTAGAAAAAAAAATTCTTTAAGTAATCGCTTTATAATTAACATTTTTTAGTAGTCTGTTACACCTCACTAAAGTAATTCTGACATGATGATTCTGATGTTTATTTAATATTTTATGTATTTCTTCTTTCCCCTACTGTATTAGTGATGGGTTTTAAGGCATGATCTCTTTTAGTACCTGCCTATTTTTGCAGTGACACAGTGTTCCTGGTATGAACTCGGCATTGATCAATGTGGTTGTACTCTCAGCCCTGCAGAACTACACTTCTGCCAAATGTAGATAAGGGGTAGGAGAAATTTTGTAATCATATTTAAAAAGAAAATATGAGCATATCCGTTTGTATTTATTTTTAAATAACGTAATCAAGCTGCAAATAAATTGACATGAATTAGCAGAAACAAAAACGTAAGTTTTAATACAATGGCTATAGTTTAATAGAAATATGTTTTATTTAATAAAACATAGAGGGGTTTATTTATTAAAGTAAAATCTGTTTTCAAAGGATTATAGCCTTAAGGGAGCTATTTATTATGAGAGTACTGCAGCAGATATCTGTGGCAATCCTTCGGTTTTTGATCGCAAAAGCAGTCCCACAGCCCTCTATAGGGACTTGTGAAAACGCCCAATTTACTAAGCTATGAAGAGCTTAGCCCCAGTAGATAAAGTAATTTTCAGATAGTGTTAGCAATTGTGGCCTATAGGATACACATTTTTATTTTGGAGAGGGAACCTTCATATCCCTTTCAGGCAGCTCATACTTGACAATGATGGCGAGATGGCTGTACAGGTATGTCGGATCAGAGCCCGGGAATAAAGAGATAGCATAAGGTATCATGTTACTACTTGCCATGATGGACTTATAGTGGAGCCGCTGTACCATTACCTTGGTGATCAGAAATAATATACAGTATAACGGGGGACTTTGGAGATTGTTGATAAATTGTCACTATAAACTTTTATCTTCTGAATGTCCGAGGTCAGACTTTTCTTGGTCATATATGAGTAATGCTGGGTACACACGGGTCGACATATTGAAATTGAACGGCCGATATTTTGTGTGTGCGTCGGCCGGTGTATACAGATTATATGTCTGTGAACGACGTCATTCACAGACATATCGCGTCAGCTGTGCAGCACAGCCAATGGCCGATATACAGATGGCCTCCTGGTGCATTAAACAGCCCTTCTAATCGCGGCATGTTGTGGCGTGACTCGGTAGCGCCGAGCATCTTCTTACCTTCAAATGCGTTATATATATATATATATATATATATATATACATATATATATACACACACACACACAATTCCAACAGCGGCACATGAAAAACCGAGGTCAACGAAGGTTGAGAATGCATCTTTTCAGCGCCTTTATTAGCGCTTTTGTCAAGCCAACAAGTAAAAGACTAGACATACCTTACAGGTTATATAGCACAGCCCTCGAGTAGACAGGGCACCCGTCAATCAGTCACTACGGCGCCCGAGGACCTGTCTCACCGGAAATGACCTCACCACACCCCGTCACCAAGATAACATATACCAAATAAGACACAGAGTAACAAATTAACCATCCGTGCCAATACATACAAAACATTTAAAAAAAAATAAAAATCACATGGTCTTACCCCATAAAAGATTAAAAACAGATACAAAAAACGACATATAAACATCAAATATAAAAAATTTAAAAAAATTCTCTGAGCGAGTGCAGGTGTATCTGCATGTGAAATGCTACGTTACAGTGTCACAGCTGCTGATACTGTAACGTAGTGTTTAGGATGCAGATACACCCGCAGTCACACACAGAATATAGGCATGCTGCATATCATTTAAATCAGCAGAAGCTGCTTGTGCTATCTATTCACATCACTGTACAAAAAAGATGCATTTGAAGGTAAAAAGACGCACGAAAAGACGCTCGGCGCTACAGAGTCACACTGAGCTCCCGCGTTATGTGTGGCGCGACTTGTAGCACAGAGAGGATAGATGTATGTAGGCGCATCTGTATATGCAGATATATCAGCCAACCCGCAGTACAGTTGCTTTAAAGGCCACAGGTGATTGACATCACAACTGGGCATGCACATGTAAATGCCCGCCCAGTTGTGACATCAGTCATGACATATTGGGCCGACGATTGGTAAGTGTGTATGCACTTACCAATCGTAAGATAGGACGGTGAATAGTGCGATCCGTTGTCCTAGTGTATAACCACCTTAAGGCATTTTTTTCTAAGATTTGCACCTATCTGGCCAACCAGAAGGGGAAAAACCACAATACATATAATGGGGGCAACCATTATGTATTGAATAAGGAGGCAGACAACACTGATAATTCTATTATCAGGAAATACGCTTTTATTAATATATTTGGGGAAGAAAAAAACAGTATAAACATTATCCAATATCCGGCCAAAGACCAAGTAGTAGTTGATGTGAGACAGACTTTAACAATAAGTAGATGCAATTAATATTTATATTAAAGTTATTTACATAGTGTGCACAAATTATGCAGCAATTTACAGAGAATGTTTCAGTCATTCACATCTGTACCTGGCCCTAGTATGTGCCTTGTTATATGGTCACAGCATACAGTTAGGGCTCATTTGTTGTCAGACACTAAGTAACCTACAAATAAGGGTTTGTTTTTTTTAGAGGGTGGAAGGAAAGTGGAGCATCTGAAGAAACTCCTCGGAGAGGGCCTTATTCTGAGGTGGACGCAGTGTTGATGCCTCTGGCGAGCGGCTGATGTCCTTCAAAACTGCGCACATGTCCCGATGATTACAGACAGGAGTTGCAGAACTAATTTGGGCGCAGAGAGGCAATTTCAGTGGGCATTTCTGGGTGGTAACAGAGGGTGGCTAGCCTGATGCAGGCATGTTGCGGTCTGCGACTTTTGTAGCAGGCAGTTTGTTATGTACTAACTATTTTACAACACGTTAATTCAGAGTTACCATAGGAAGGGTTACTACATAATTTTTAAATTTTTTACCCTTCAGCTTACCTAGGATATTATTAATAAGTAATATAGCGTTACTTGTTTTCAAGTGTAAGCATCAATAAGCGACAACACTAGCTCCTTACACCACATGGCGTGAAGGTCGTCTGTGCCGGGGATTTCAGCTTGTGGCTCTGATCAATAGATCCAGGTAATAACAGACCACGGTGGAGTATGGCGGTACACTAAGGGACCGATTCCGAGGCGTGTGCATCCTGCGCATACATGTAAACTGCGCATGGGTTGCAGAAAGCACTCATAGACTGCACCATGCGCCGCACCATACACACGGACGGAAACAAAGAGCAGATGGTTCAATCGCCCACTGAGGGATCACGGTTTCCGTGAAATGGGCGCCATCGCACAGAACTGATCCGTCTGGTGGGAAGGTCACGAGCATGTATGCAGACTTCCACGCCCGTTTGGAGACGCTTATTTCTGACGGGTCCTTTGCACCCAGCATGGGGTGGATGTAAGTGCAGATATTAACGATGGTATCTTCAGCTGAAAAAACAGTGGGCAGGCCGGCCATCCACATGAGGGGATAGAAGATCGGTATATGCTAATGCAAATATACGCCCGCCAAAGATTGCCAGCAGGAAACAGAAAAGCAGCCTCAGATGTGTCAGTGCCAGAAAGGATAAGGTCGGACAGAGAGGAAATGATTCTTCCCATTTAATATTGAAAAATTGGCATTAAGAGACAAATGTTCAATTATGACACCTAAGCTGTGACCGTATTTTTTTTAAAAAAACCAACAGATTAATAAAAATTAATCATCACTTTACACATATTACTTTAAGGGGGGCAATTCAAATCCGAGTGCACCCTGGGATAACAGAACCACTTCACCGCTGTGGACTCTAATGGATCCTCTACAAATGTGTCCTCGCACATCTAATTTCAAAACGCCATTTAGCGCGACTTTCCTGGCATGATTGAGCTGCCAGGTTCCGTGCTACTTTGCTAGCGTCGGGCGTCTTTTGTTTCGATGAAAACGCATCTAAGTCCTAATGCGATGCGACTAGGATGCACCAGGAGACTGTGCTGATCAATTTGATATGTTACACTTGTATATCTGTGTGCGCCTGAGTCTGTATATGAAGCACAACAGAACTTGGAATGAAAAAAGATGTGGCCGCTACATGGTAGTACTTCGTATACAGATTCAGAGACTCAGTCGCGCACTGATATGCAAGTGTCGCATATCAAATTACTCAGCACAGTCTGCTGGTGTGTCCTAGTCTAATGGTGCAAACACATGGTCAGATTTGATGAACGATTTGATCAACGATGAACGATTTCTGACAGTATTAAAATGAATGAAATCTTCAAAATCTGACTGCAAACACAGTCGATGTCAGAGATCGTTATCTGACATGCGGGAACGTGCATCGTTCATCGTGCATGCCCTACATATCAAATATATCAACGATTTTTACAATCGTTATCGTTCATATCCGATAAGAAATCTGACCGTGCACCATTAGGCTCATTTTCAGTCCAAAAATGACGCCCGGCGCTAGCCGTCTCTTGCGGGACCTGGCACGTAGAGAGGGGCTTTTTAACGCAACTACAGCAAAGATGTTTAAGAGAGAGCACATCTTTACTTACAATAATGAATGAATATAATAATCAAACCAAACCATTTGTGCACGTCATCAAATTTTTATCAACTATCATTTGGAGATCTTTGAATATTAAAAAAAAAGATATACAGCCTGAATGTTTTTCCCTAAACTCGTCACGTGAAGAAGCCAGTTTCATTGCGTATTGGCATTTGTCTTAGGTTTTCATGCAACTTAAATATGTATAGATTTCAATGTGACTTTTCCCTCATTGGACAAATAACAGTAGTATTACTTATAGTATTTTCTAAATCACTTAGGTTTATTCCGCACAGTCTCCTTGCTACACCATGGTTACGGTCTTCTCATTTTTGATGCCTGGGACAACGAGAGACAAAGCAACATTTTAAGGGTCACAAGTATGTGACACCGGGTTTCAAAACCAGAGTCTTCAGCAAGTCACTTGCTGTCAATCAATGCCCAAAACAACGTTTAACAGAATGACTTGGGTCCTATAGCATTGTAGCCTTCTTTCATTTTGCACTAGGTGTTTGGAAGAGTTTGGTGCTTTCATTTATTTATTTTTTTAAATACAATGGAGAACTTGCACTGAGCTGCGCAGTGGAGTTATCGTTTGTACCATTACATTCAAGGCCTTTTGCTCTGTAAAACAATCACAATTTTATTATTTGTTTTTAACTTTGCCCCAACCTTGCTCGGTGTAGTTCGTTGAAATATTTTCAGATTTTAGTAAAGAAATCTGCACAATTTTGCCAACTACAATCATGGCTAGATGGCTAAGAATCGCTGCCAGGCTTGTACTACACCAGCCAGGCCAATGTTACTAATACTAGAGTAGAAAGACCAGAAAAGCAGACTGTTTTTTCTTCTCCCTCCCCAAACATAACAAACCGTAAAAAACAAAAGAAAAACAAAACACTCCAATAATAATAATAATAATAATAATAATCATCATGTTGCCCCTGTTGCAATTATCTTCACTGCATTATCCGGCTGAAAACGGCCCCCTTTTGGTTTGTATGTAAGAACCTCCAACAAGACTAAACAAAGAACCGCCAAATAACCCCTCAGTCCCAACTACAACAAATATACTAAAATGACAATTTATTCGCTTTACTTACCCTCTGTACATTATATACATTCTACAGACCTACATTATACAGGACAGTGATTTGCAGCGCACACATTCTTACTTCATGACATCATGTAGATAATGTAGTAATGGTATGAATGTTATTGCCAAAAACACGACTCATAATTCATCCACATCTCAGTTATGTTAATGATGGATCCAAGTTTACTAATAATTCTACCTCCCACACAATAAGGATATAGATATATATATATTATATATACACATATAAAGGGCTTGTCATGTTCCAACCAGTCAGAAAGGATTGTGAATGGAAGATTTTTCTAGGCAATGCTGAGTTTGTTAATGAATCTCAGGTGTAGTCCCTTGGGCGGTTTCGCTGAGTACATTGTTACTGTGCTACAGAGATCTTGCCAGAGGGGGACCAAGTAAGCCTACATATAATTCTGTGAATTTAAACTTTCACTGCTTGGTGGGAAAATAACATTCACGTGTAAGGAGTCACTGATAAACCACTGGTAATACACACCAGTTATAAAAAGGATATAGAGAATGTGGTCTGCACAGGCCTATTATCTCATTCCTTCAGAGGCCAAATATATAGTACTGCAGTCATTAATATAACGGTGTATGTGCTAAAGCCACATAAATAATGATATATAATGCTGCTGGAAAGATTACAGAAACAAACATATTACTCTTACCAATGGGCCTGATTCAGACAATCATGGTAACGGCACAGGCGGTGGTATAATATGTCAATTCCACAGGAGCAGAGTCGGATTTACACCTCATGGGGCCCTAGGCAAGATACCGGTTTTGGGGTCTCAAACAATGCATAGCACTATATTTTCATTTCTGATTTATGCCCCTTTACAGCACCCTGAAGAAAATGTCTGCCGTGGCCTTAAACCGTCGGCTATGTATGCATAATACACGTGATTGGCCCTGATGACTGCCTCTTCTATAGCTCTCACTGCCAGTCCATTCCATAATCAAACTGACTCACTGCCCTCACAGCAATCACTCACTCAGCACACTGACCTCCATCCCAGTTCATTTATTGCCCCTCTATAGCACATTGAGTCCCCACAGCACACACACTAACCCAGTTACTGCCCACCTCACAGCACCACATACTGCCCACTTCACTGCCCCCTCACAGCACCACGTACTGCCCGTCACTGCCTGTCTCACAGCACAGACCCCCTCCCTTTACAGCAAGTTGCGACGGGACATGATGACATCACATTGCCCTTAGCAATGCCAAGCCTCCTGGACAACTGGGATGAAGCAAGTGAGTGACAGTGGAAGAGTCACTCACCAAAACCCTCTACTAATACTCGGTAATGATAGGGCCAGCCCTGGCCTGTAAGCTCTGCCTCCTCCTCCCCCAACTTCTTCCCTGTGACAGTGCTGCTGCATACTGTGCCACACTTCTACTGTAGCAGCCAGAGTGTGGTGTGCGTCCTCTCCCGGCTGGTGCCAGTGCAGCAGGTTCTCCAGGGCTGGATTTCAGGGGGACCCGTCCACAGGCCTCTTGGAACCCACCGGGCCCTAGGCAGCCGCTTAGGTTGCCTGGCGGTAAATTTGCCCCTGCACAGGAGGCATCTAGTGTTAAAAGACGCTTACTGACACCATAACAGATCTGAGTGCTCCATCTGAAGATGCAGAACTGGATTAACATCTCAACCATCGGTCGCAGAGTCGGCCATCTGAGTGAGCCTACTCAGAATAGTCGCCTCATCTATGCTGCCGAGGCCAGTAAATCTGCGTCAGAGGACGCAGTCCTCTTAAGAGCTTGTGTTTTGGAGCAGATTTTCAATAAAGTTCCTGACCGAGGAGAGCTTGCAATCTAAGAGCTTGCAATATTTCCCTCCTCCAGCTACAGAACGATGAGTACACTTTCCAACAGCTGTAATTTTTCTTTGACCAGCTGAAAAGAGGAGTTAGACATTATAGTTGGTCGTGTGGATAAGGAACGTGGTCTAATTTTATTTCTGTTGTTTTGCACTGGTAATCTCCCTACCTATAGGCTCCCAACTGTAACTACACAACTCTATGCCCGACAAAATTGGCAGGAGCGGGAGGACTGTAGGCACAGGTGGAAAGTTTTGAAAACTTCCATGTATTCATCAGTTTCACTCCAGCAGGACGATATAAAACCTTTGTGCTTTTTATAAATCTGCAACATGTTCCGGTATCCCCAAACCATTCATTTTTTTTTTTTTTTTTTTTAACCTGTGTGTAAAACTTAAACACCCACAGAATCCTTAAAACATAACATGTTATTACGTACATCTGGCTGCATGTAATTGAGGGGGCTATTTATCAATATTCCCAATAAGTGTTCTCTCACGATGATCTTTTATTGCTATGTGCCGCTATGAGAAATGAATTACAGGGAGGAGCTATATGACAAAAAAAAAGCTTTTGTTGTGACATCGGTTCCAATAAGAGGGCACCAGGGAACGCTATGGTCCTAGAGGATTATTGGATGTTACAGGAAGTGTGGCGTGAACAGTTATTGCCTTAGGAACGTTGTAATATATTAAGGTTGCCATTTTAGACCTAATTTGACACAAATTCTAGGAGCAGGGACCTCTATGCTCTTTGTCTCAAGTCTGAACCTCTATCCACTTCACCTGTACTATCTCTTTTATGTGCCCTGTGGTGTATTGTTGCATCTTGCAAATATACAATGATTATGGTGAGGATAATACTGAAAAAGACAAGTGATCACTGTAAACATCTCAGTACGATAACCAAGATGTGGACAGGGACAGCGGCTAAATTTTGTTGGATACCGACCACATCTGATCACATTCTTCACCATCCGACTGCGCCACCCGTCCTCTATGTCTCCGGCCAGTCTGCTCACCTTGTGTATGGGCAGGTTATGTGGGGTAGAGCTAATCTATTCAGTCTGAAATAACACTGAAGTTACACATTACCCAGACTAAGTAACCTTGATGCCTGAATGGACCCTGCCGTTTGTGCCCACAGGGGCTCATTCAGCATAGGACGTACGTGTGTTTTTCCATACTGTGAAGGTGCAGTAGAATAGTAGTATGTCCCAGTCTGCATGCAGAATGACATGCATCTCCCGGTTGCAACTCTCTGTGCTTAGAGAGGTAGGATAGGGAAGAGAAGGGACATGCTGATGTAGCCCAAGTACCTTTAGGGTGTGTTAACGCAATCTTATGAGGGTAACAGTTGAAGAAGCCGCAGATACGCCTAGTCTATTACAGCTGCCTCTCCCCTGGTGCAAGATCTGTGCTGATATGTGGAAAGCTGATTGGTAAGAAGAAGCAGCAAACTCTATGTGGGTTTTTACTAGGGGTGAGCGGGTTCGGATTTCTGAAATCCGAACCCCCCCGAGCCCCCCCGATACGAGTCAGGCTCGACTTTTCCCGCCTGACTCGGATCTGAAATCGAGGCAAAACGTCATCATCCCGCCTTCCGAGTCTCGCGGGTTTTGGATCCTATATAAGGTACCCGCGTCGGCGCCATTTTCTCACTCGGCTGTGGACAGTGAAGAGGGAGGGTGGGAGTTAGGGCTGTGTAGTGTAGTGTAGTGCTGCTGTTGTCCACTACTTCAAAGTCCTTAGGGGCTGGCTGTGTTGTGCTGTGCTGCTGTTGTTAATAGGGGCTGTGTCCACTACTTCAAAGTCCATAGGGGCTGGCTGGACTGTGTTGTGCAGTCAGTTCTCCATAGGGGCTGTGTCCACTCCAAAGTCCTGTGCAGTGTCCCAGTCCTAAAGGAGAGCTGTAGTGTTGTCCAGGGGGTGCTCTGTCCATCAGGGGCGCTCCCCCCAAGTGCTAAAAAAATAATATATTTTCTGTGTTTGTGAATTGTGTGCGCAGTAGCCGCACGTGCATCAACAAAGTAGTGCCAAGCGTGCGCCTGTGTCATAAGTAAAGGGCCGGCTGGCTTGACCGTTAAGGGTGCTGTAACCCCCGAAAGTACACTCCAGTCCAAACCAAAAAAAAAATTATTTTCTGTGTTTGTGAATTGTGTGCGCAGTAGCCGCACGTGCATCAACAAAGTAGTGCCAAGCGTGCGCCTGTGTCATAAGTAAAGGGCCGGCTGGCTTGACCGTTAAGGGTGCTGTAACCCCCGAAAGTACACTCCAGTCCAAACCAAAAAAAAAATTATTTTCTGTGTTTGTGAATTGTGTGCGCAGTAGCCGCACGTGCATCAACAAAGTAGTGCCAAGCGTGCGCCTGTGTCATAAGTAAAGGGCCGGCTGGCTTGACCGTTAAGGGTGCTGTAACCCCCGAAAGTACACTCCAGTCCAAACCAAAAAAAAAATTATTTTCTGTGTTTGTGAATTGTGTGCGCAGTAGCCGCACGTGCATCAACAAAGTAGTGCCAAGCGTGCACCTGTGTCATAAGTAAAGGGCCGGCTGGCTTGACCGTTAAGGGTGCTGTAACCCCCGAAAGTACACTCCAGTCCAAACCAAAAAAAAAATTATTTTCTGTGTTTGTGAATTGTGTGCGCAGTAGCCGCACGTGCATCAACAAAGTAGTGCCAAGCGTGCGCCTGTGTCATAAGTAAAGGGCCGGCTGGCTTGACCGTTAAGGGTGCTGTAACCCCCGAAAGTACACTCCAGTCCAAACCAAAAAAAAAATTATTTTCTGTGTTTGTGAATTGTGTGCGCAGTAGCCGCACGTGCATCAACAAAGTAGTGCCAAGCGTGCGCCTGTGTCATAAGTAAAGGGCCGGCTGGCTTGACCGTTAAGGGTGCTGTAACCCCCGAAAGTACACTCCAGTCCAAACCAAAAAAAAAATTATTTTCTGTGTTTGTGAATTGTGTGCGCAGTAGCCGCACGTGCATCAACAAAGTAGTGCCAAGCGTGCGCCTGTGTCATAAGTAAAGGGCCGGCTGGCTTGACCGTTAAGGGTGCTGTAACCCCCGAAAGTACACTCCAGTCCAAACCAAAAAAAAAATTATTTTCTGTGTTTGTGAATTGTGTGCGCAGTAGCCGCACGTGCATCAACAAAGTAGTGCCAAGCGTGCGCCTGTGTCATAAGTAAAGGGCCGGCTGGCTTGACCGTTAAGGGTGCTGTAACCCCCGAAAGTACACTCCAGTCCAAACCAAAAAAAAAATTATTTTCTGTGTTTGTGAATTGTGTGCGCAGTAGCCGCACGTGCATCAACAAAGTAGTGCCAAGCGTGCGCCTGTGTCATAAGTAAAGGGCCGGCTGGCTTGACCGTTAAGGGTGCTGTAACCCCCGAAAGTACACTCCAGTCCAAACCAAAAAAAAATTATTTTCTGTGTTTGTGAATTGTGTGCGCAGTAGCCGCACGTGCATCAACAAAGTAGTGCCAAGAGTGCGCCTGTGTCATAAGTAAAGGGCCGGCTGGCTTGACCGTTAAAGGGTGCTGTAACCCACAAAGTACACTCCAGTCCAAACCAAAAAAAAAATTATTTTCTGTGTTTGTGAATTGTGTGCGCAGTAGCCGCACGTGCATCAACAAAGTAGTGCCAAGCGTGCGCCTGTGTCATAAGTAAAGGGCCGGCTGGCTTGACCGTTAAAGGGTGCTGTAACCCCCAAAGTACACTCCAGTCCAAACCAAAAAAAATATTATTTTCTGTGTTTGTGAATTGTGTGCGCAGTAGCCGCACGTGCATCAACAAAGTAGTGCCAAGCGTGCGCCTGTGTCATAAGTAAAGGGCCGGCTGGCTTGACCGTTAAAGGGTGCTGTAACCCCCAAAGTACACTCCAGTCCAAACCAAAAAAAATATTATTTTCTGTGTTTGTGAATTGTGTGCGCAGTAGCCGCACGTGCATCAACAAAGCAGTGCCAAGCGTGCGCCTGTGTCATAAGTAAAGGGCCGGCTGGATTGACCGTTAAAGGGTGCTGTAACCCCCAAAGTACACTCCAGTCCAAACCAAAAAAAATATTATTTTCTGTGTTTGTGAATTGTGTGCGCAGTAGCCGCACGTGCATCAACAAAGTAGTGCCAAGCGTGCGCCTGTGTCATAAGTAAAGGGCCGGCTGGCTTGACCGTTAAAGGGTGCTGTAACTCCCGAAAGTACACTCCAGTCCAAACCAAAAAAAAATTATTTTCTGTGTTTGTGAATTGTGTGCGCAGTAGCCGCACGTGCATCAACAAAGTAGTGCCAAGCGTGCGCCTGTGTCATAAGTAAAGGGCCGGATGGCTTGACCGTTAAAGGGTGCTGTAACCCCCGAAAGTACACTCCAGTCCAAACCAAAAAAAAATTATTTTCTGTGTTTGTGAATTGTGTGCGCAGTAGCCGCACGTGCATCAACAAAGTAGTGCCAAGCGTGCGCCTGTGTCATAAGTAAAGGGCCGGCTGGCTTGACCGTTAAGGGTGCTGTAACCCCCGAAAGTACACTCCAGTCCAAACCAAAAAAAAAATTATTTTCTGTGTTTAGCCGCACGTATATATCAAATCGATATAACATAAATGGAGGACCAAACTTTCTCCGATAAAAATAAAATAGAGAAAGATCAAGAACCACTTCCTCCTAGTGCTGAAGCTGCTGCCACTAGTCATGACATAGACGATAACATGCCATCAACGTCGTCTGCCAAGGCCGATGCCCAATGTCATAGTAGAGGGCACATACAATCCCAAATGGCAAAGTTCAGGAAAATGACCTTGAAAAAGACATTTAAATCAGCTGAAGAGAAACGTAAACTTGCCAATATGCCATTTACGACACGGAGTGGCAAGGAACGGCTAAGGTCGATCCCTAGTATGTTCATGACTAGTGGTTCAGCTTCACATGACGATGGAAGCCCTCCTCCCACTAAAAAAATCAAAAGAGTTAAGCTGGCAAAAGCACAGCGAAGAACTGTGCTTTCTAAGAAGATATCACAAATCCCCAAGGAGAGTCCAAGTGTGGTGGTGGTTGCGATGCCTGACCTTCCCAGCACTGGACGTGAAGAGGTGGCTCTTTCCACCATTTGCACGCCCCCTGCAAGTGCTGAAAGGAGCACCCACAGTCCACTTGCTGATATGCAAATCGAAGAAGTCACTGTTGAAGTACAACAGGATGAGGATACTGGTGTAGCTGGCGCTGAGGAGGAAGTTGGCGAGGAGGATTCTGATGGTGATGTGGTTTGTTTAAATCAGGCTCTGGGCGAGACAGTTGTTGTCCGTGGGATGAAAAAGCCCATCACGGTCATGCCTGGGCAGAAGACCAAACATTCCACCTCTTTGGTCTGGCAATATTCCTATCCAAATCCGGACAACAACTGTCTTGCCATATGTACCATATGTAAAGGTGAAATAAGTAGGGGTAGGGACGTCAACCACCTAGGAACATCCTCCCTTATACGGCACCTGCAGCGCGTTCATAAAAAGTTACTGTCAAGTTCAGAAACTTTGGCTAAGACCGTAAGCAGTCCAGGGACACCTAAATCCCGTTGTCCTGTTGTATCCAAGCGCCTGCAAACCACACCGTCAACTCCCTCCTCGTCAATTTCCTCCTTAGTCAGGATCGGAAGTAGTCCTGCAGGCCATGTCACTGGCATGACTGACTCTCCTATCCGGGATTCCTCTGGAGGATCCTGCATTGCTACGCCTACTGCTGCCGCTGCTGCTGTTGCTGCTGCTGGGAGTCGTTCATCCCAGAGAGGAAGTAGGAACACCACTACTTTTACTAAACAATTGACCCTCCAACAGTCCTTAGCGAGGAGGATGAAGTACGACAGCAGTCATCCTGAAGCAAAACGTATAACTGAGGCCTTGACTGCTATGTTGGTGTTAGACGTGCGTCCGGTATCCGCCATTAGTGCAGTGGGATTTAGACAATTGATGGAGGTAGTGTGTCCACGGTTCCAAATCCCGTCTAGATTCCACTTCACTAGGCAGGCGATACCGAGACTGTACAGAAACGTCAGAAAAAGTGTCCTCAGTGTCCTGAAAAATGCCGTTGTACACAATGTCCACTTAACCACGGACATGTGGACAAGTGGAACAGGGCAGACTAAGGACTATATGACTGTGACAGCCCACTGGGTAGATGTATCACCTTACGCAGCAACAGCAGCAGCGTCACCAGTAGCAGCATCTCAGAAACGCCAGCTCGTTACAAGGCAGGCTACGCTGTGTATCACCGGTTTCAGTAAGAGGCACACCGCCGACAACCTCTTAGAGAAACTGAGGGAAATCATCGCCCAGTGGCTTACCCCACTTAGACTCTCCTGGGGATTTGTGATATCTGACAACGCCACCAATATTGTGCGGGCATTACATCTGGGCAAATTCCAGCACGTCCCATGTTTTGCTCACACAATAAACTTGGTGGTGCAGAATTTTCTGAAAAGCGACAGGGGCGTGCAGGAGACGCTTTGGGTGGCCCGAAAAATTTCTGGCCACTTTCGCCATTCAGCGACTGCGTGCCGAAGACTGGAGCGCCAGCAAACACTCTTGAACCTGCCCCGCCATCACCTGAAGCAAGAGGTTGTGACGCGGTGGAACTCAACCCTCTATATGCTTCAGAGGATGGAGGAGCAGCAAAAGGCCATACAAGCCTATACATCCACCTATGACATAGGCAAAGGAGGGGGTATGCACCTGACTCAAGCGCAGTGGAGAATGATTTCCGTGTTGTGCAAGGTTCTCCAGCCCTTCGAACTTGCCACACGTGAAGTCAGTTCAGACACAGCCAGCTTGAGTCAGGTCATTCCCCTCATCAGGCTTTTGCAGAAGCAGCTGGAGAAAGTGAAGGAGGAGCTAAGACGGAGCGATTCCGCTCGGCATGTGGGACTTGTGGATGAAGCCCTTCATTCGCTTTGCCAGGATTCCAGGGTGGTCAATCTGTTGAAATCAGACCACTACATTTTGGCCACCGTGCTTGATCCTAGGTTTAAAGCCTATGTGGTGTCTCTCTTTCCGGCCGACACAAGCCTGCAGAGGTGCAAAGACCTGCTGGTGAACACACTGTCAGCTGAAGCGGAACGTGACACGTCAACGGCTCCTTCTTCATTTTCTCCCGCAACTGGGGCTGCCAGGAAAAAACTTAGGTATCCTAAGCAACCCGCTGGCGGTGATGCAGGGCAGGCAGGACCAAGTTTGGACATCTGGTCCGGACTGAAGGACCTGGCAACAATTTCTGACATGTCTACTGTCACTGCATATGATACTGTCACCATTGACAGAATGGTGGAGGATTACATCGGTGACAGCATCCAAGTAGGCATGTCAGACAGTCCATACCTGTACTGGCAGGAAAAAGAGGCAATTTGGAGGCCCCTGTACAAGCTGGCTCTATTTTACCTGAGTTGCCCCCCCTCCAGTGTGTACTCCGAAAGAGTGTTTAGTGCAGCCGGGAACCTTGTCAGCGAAAGGCGTAGGAGGTTGCTTCCACAGAATGTGGAGAAGATGATGTTCATCAAAATGAATTATCAGCTCTTCCAGGCAGACCAGCCTCCAGAAGGTACAGAGGGACCTGTGGTGGTGGATTCAAGTGGGGACGAGTTAATACTTTGTGAGGATGAGGATGTACACACTGAAGAGGGTGAGGAATCGGTGGATGAGGAGGATGAGGATGACATCTTGCCTCCGTAGAGCCAGTTTGTGCAGGGACACATTAATTGCCAGCTTGTTTTGTGGGGGCCCAAACGAACCAATCATTTCAGCCACAGTTGTGTGGCAGACCCTGGCGCTGAAATGATTGATTTGTTAAAGTGTGCATGTCCTGTTTATACAACATAAGGGTGGGTGGGAGGGCCCAAGGACAATTCCATCTTGCACTTCTTTTTTTTCTTTGCATTATGTACAGTTTGGGGCCTAGTTTTTCTAACTGCCATCCTGTCTGCCACTGCAGTGTCACTCCTAGATGGGTCACGTGTTTGTGCCGCCCACTCGTGTCGCTTAGCATAGTCATCCAGCTACCTCGGTGCAACCTTTTGGACATGAAAACACTATTGTGAGGTGTGAGGTGTTCAGAATAGACTGGAAATGAGTGGAAATTAAGGTTATTGAGGTTAATAATAGCATAGGAGCAGAGAAACCAACAAATTCTGTGATTTTAGCTGTTTTTATGCTTTTTAAAAAAAAAAATACAGATCCAAAACACAAAACCCAGAACCCAAAACACGGAAGGGTGGTTTTGGCAAAACCAATCCAGATCCAAAACACGAAGAAAGATCCAGATCCAAAACCAAAACACAAAACACGAAAAGTGGCCGGTGCACACCCCTAGTTTTTACCAGAGTTTTTTTTTCCATGCTTGGGACGAATCAGTGGGAAGCCACTGTGCTTGTTCATGATGATAGGCATACAACCTAGATTAGTTTTTGTTTTTTTTTAAGTATTGAAGACTCCAGCCTAGGTGAGAAATACAGTAGAGAAAGATAATTTGTGTCTGGGATTTTTTTTTTTTTTTTATAAAATACTTTTTCAGTGTTTCTTTTATTTTTTAAAACTATTTTTTCACAGGTGGACTACAGATTACAGTGAGCTCTGGATGCCAGGGTATGCTGGTGCTTCTAGTCCTACAAGTGCCAGAATAACCAAATAATTTAGGTAGGACAGGACTTGGCGGGTCCTATAGTACTCTAACAAATGTGTTTCTATTTTTTTTTTTTTTTTTAAATTACCCTACAGCCACAGCACAGGGGTGTCGGAAGAGTTTTAGTGCTTTCAGCACAAATCTGTAACTCCCCACTGCAGATTTATTGCTATACTGCTACCAGCATTGGCTGGCAAAAGATTACTGTATAGAAGTTATGTAATTTGCATATAAAAGGAAATATTAAGTACATCCCCCCCCCCAAAAACCCCCCCACATTCCGTTACCTATCCAGATTTGGTCGTGTCTCGCGATAAAGACCAGCTGTACATAGGGAGCAAAACGCGTTACTTTTTTTTCAGACGCATTTTACGTTTACAAGCCACTTGCATTCAACTCTGCATAAGCCCCATGGTGTTTACCCGTGACATACCCATTCTGGAATAAGGCAATGATAGCAAGCACATCGTCCAAATATAAGAGTAGGATGAATGTTTATACGTTTAATGTATACCATGTCTGAAATTTAAAATTGTACAGATTGTCACCTAGATATTTTTCTTTACTTATTAAAGCACTGTTGAAACATGCTGTGATGCTTCAGGGACTTTTGACTTCAAGCCTATAGTAGTTTTGTCTGGTATGTGTTCTACGACTTACACACTTTTCAGAGGTCAGAGCAGAGCTCTCTCACATGGGAAGAGAGAGACTTACTGCATGTTCCAATTACAGCAACAGGAGCAAACTCGCCTTACCCCAACATTAGGAGTCTCACACTTACACATAACTCTAAAGTATTCCCTTACACTGGAAGTGTCTGCTCATATTGTGTCTGCCGGTGAAATAATAGAATGAGTTACCATGCCCTGACAAGCCGTGTGTGCATTTAATTAATACAAATTGACAGGAAGTTCAAATGTCTGAACGTTTATAAAATGCACAACCTAAATCAAGTTACAACATAATAAAACAAAGCTAATCAATTAAGTTTAATTATTGTCGCCAGTGTCCTCATTTAGCTTTTACCTTGTTCCAGCACGAAGCGGTTAGGTCAGAATCATCCTACAATCTCTTCAGCCTATAGAACTAAAATGTTTTGAATTATGTTTTACTACAGCAAGAATAACCCCACACATCAGGAACATGGCGAATTATATTTTGAGATCAAACCATCAGGGTTACAGCATATAAAAGGGTTGTGCACCTTCTGGTGACTTTCATTTATTGGCTTGTAAAAGTCACTTATAACTTTTTCTAAATACATATTTAGGTCACCCTGGGGTATGGCACAGCTCTGAATTACACACAATTAAATACATAGAGCGGTTATCCATGATGATATACAAATATACACCTATCCCTTCTGCGCTGTGTGGCACGAGACGATTTGCTCGACTTGGACGCTCTCCCAAGGGTAAGGATTCCTGGACTTATATTTCTACTTTCTTATTTGCATCGTAGCCACATGCAAAGTAATGACCGAGGCACAAAAGATTACTACTCTTGTAACAAAGAAGTTGGTATAAAGTCGGGTGTATCTGAATGCGAAATGCTACGTTACAGAGTCACAGCCGCTGACACTGTAACGTAGCATTTCGCATGCGGATACAGCCGTAGTCGCACACAGAATATAAGCATGCCGCATATCATTTTAATCCGCAGAAGTTGCCAGTGCGCCCTATTCACACCGCTTTGCAAATTAGCTGCATTTTAAGGTAAAAAGTTGCAAGAAAGGACGCTCAGCGCTACAGAGTCGCATGGTGCTCGCATGTTATGTTTAATGTGACCTGTAGTGCACGGAGGTAAGATGTATGTGGATACATCTGTATCTTCTTACCCAGGATAGTGCCAGAGTTTCGCACAGCATCGGCGTGCACTGCCAGTGTCCCCGTGCATTTTAATTCTATCGCATTAGCGAAGTGAATAAGACGCATATTTTGTAAAAAGTCTTTGGCAAGAAGGCTTAGTTGCAAAGTCTGAGGCTGGCTGTATGCGGACACATCTGTGAGAGATATGCCTAAAAGATAGGTCTAAAGAAGAAAAAGTTGCATGAAGGTATGCACAAGTCTACACTCACTGAAATATGTTTCCTGGGGGTTGAGCAACAGGAATTTATATTAAGCAATATCCAAAACTGGGTTGATTTGCTTTATTGCACTCCATGGATATTTATTTGTGGGGCTGCTGCGCTATTTTTATTGTTGCTATTTAACAAAACCAGTATAATTGTGTCGGTTTAGGTTTGGAAGCGTCTTACAGTAACTAGCCAAATGTATTTCTAGATAAAATAATTTATCAATAAATTACATTGTGGAAGATGGACCCATCCCATAAGTGATATCATGGAAAGAGGCCACAATTTCATTTCATGGAGGGAATGGCTAAACTAGCTGCACAAACTGGGGCCCCTTCCTGGCTGAGCCCGATACAGATGTCCTGACTGTTACACCCTGTTGGCAGGTGTGAGATATTGCTATATTTATTCTGAGCAGCTTTGTGATCACATTTTAACCTCTGTCAAACCAGTGGTAGGAAGGAACGGACTACCTGCAAAATAACGTGCAGGTCCCTCAAGACCTGTAGGTGCTCTGACACTTGGGAGGTCTAAACAAATTCACCCCTGGAATTATACCCCCTTTTTTTTATTATAGTACAAAACCTGTGTAGATTAGAACAAGACAACGCTCACTATCCCTCTAAATGACTAAAGTATTCCAGCAAAAGATGGGCTATGTCGTTCTGGATGATGTCATATGATTGCAACCTGTATATACTGTATACATATATACATACAGAAATCTGTCTCCTCATGCATACACAAATTATAACGAGTCATACATTTGGTTTATAATCCGTGAGATAACACAAACTCATCCAGTCTCAATTGCCCAAATAGGAGGAGATTAAGGGTGGTATCTGGTATTCTAATAGCCACGGTAAATTACAGCGGCTAATTACCAAATAGCCACGATGCCGGCAGGCAGGCAAAACCAAATCCACAATAAGAAGCCCTTTTCTCCGCGATCGCGGCAGTAAAAATACATAGTTTTGCAGATCCTATTTGTTTTTGAGAGAAATATGGTAATTTTTGGATGTAAGAAATGGGGTTTAATTGGATACCCCCCCAAAAAAATCTGCAACCCCCCCCCTCCCCCATATTTCACGTCCAAATATTTTTCACATCTAATAGGATACAGCTGAAGGACTATGGGCCTTATGTAATCGGATGCGAGATGCAGGTATGGACCAGATTCTGCCGAGTCAGCCAGCATTTTTAAAAGCGGCAATAATTTATACCGGTTATCCCTTTTAACTTCTTGCTCTAAATATGCGGTCTAACCCGCCAGAATCACGCCTATACCTGCATCCCGCAGGCTATTACATAAGGCCCCATAAGTGGAGCCCCTCAGACAAAGGAATTACTTGACCGCTATATTGTCATTTTTCAGCAAAACTTGAATGCCCAAATGTTCACTGAAAATATTGAATTTTCTGTCAACAGACGACAATAAGATGTAAGATCTCTTCCACATCAAGCAAACGCTTCTAACTATCAAAATTATTGTGAACACACACTACAAATTATTGGCTTGGAGACGACCCTGGCTGAAGATGGCGTCCCAGTAACGCTGAGAGGCAATCATGCAACACTGAGCATCCTATGCACGCGACGCTTACAATTCTACCTTGGCCGCTTCTTCAAGTAGGCCAGGATTTGCACAGTAAGAGGCTGCATCTAAGGCAGACAAAATCTAGTAGGCTATCTACCATAATGCTAAGATGCTCTTGGTGTATTTACTATCTGAGTGGATTGTTAGTCAGGGTGTTGGGGAGGCAGACAGGACAAGCTAAAAGGCCGATGCTGAAATTTTGAATTCCGTGTACGACAGTTTCTTTCCTCATGAGCCCTAAAATACCCCCCACACTAATGCAACATTCAATATATATCATCTGAGTATAAACTCCAGATTAAGCTAATTATTATTATATCAACTTGTGGAATACATCTACTTCATGGTTGTTAGAGAAAATATTGACCCTTTTTTACTGTATACATATTTGTACAGTGACTGTAAAGCTGGGCACGCCCTGGAGAGATGTCAGGCCAATTTGCTCTTTTTTAACGACAAATCGCCTACATCGCTCATTGTGTACAGGCGGTTGTGCACATCAAACCTAGCGATATTACTAGTGACCTGTAGCAAGTTAATGAAGGATGTTACAGTGATCGTTCCGTTGTTCATTAACTTGTTCAAGTGTGGACGGGCAATCCCCGTTCAAGGGCAATCGTTTCAATGTCGGAATGAATGCCCATCGCTTCAGTGTCTACCCAGCTTAAGATGCAAACATACAATAGGAAACTAACCTCAGTTTTAGCAAACTTGGAAAAAAAGAAAAATATTTGCCAAATGTATTTATTTGACTAAATAAAAACTTTGCGGAAAATAAATTACACTGAGCACATAGAAAACAAAAATCAAGTACAGCTAAAACATTTGTACTTGAGCCCCAAACGCTTTTATTTGTGCTTTAGTGATTTTGCAAACTACATGCAGCTGTAAAACTGAAACTGATGGAGAACAAGGAACAGCCGCTTTGGTATAGTAATGTTTGTACTAAAACATTTTCTATGCCATTCTATGAATCTGGTATATTAGAGCTTTACAAATCTGTAATATACCAGATTCCACGGCTGGATTATCTCTGCTGCTTTCACTGATTGGGTAGAGGAGTGACAAAGAAAAATGTCCATCATTTAATCTTGTGTACTGTCACAGGTTTTGTGTTCATTTTCAAGGCAAACAAACAATTTCTATGGAAAACAGCCCTTCACAGATCAAACACCATATTCTGAGTGATGTTTATCCAGACAGGGAACAGGAACTGCAAGGGTGAGCAGAAGGGCAAAGTCCTGTTATGCTCCAACACCATTATTCAAGGGAGAGGTACCTACTAATGGTGCATTAAGGTTAATTAGATAGTAAGCTGAACACAGAGGAGGATAGTGCTTTCTTTTCGTTTTGGTAAACTAGCACTATTTCGCCTAATGCATAAGAACTGGTAGTGTACCGAGCTTGCTTTAAAACAATAGCTGTAGAGAAAGGATTAATCCATCCTGGATGGTACTGCTGCAGCTCAAAACAGAAGGTCAACTTTGATCACAAGCTTCAGAGGTTCCAGAGTATTAGCCTTAATGTTTACCTGCACAGCTACACAGATCAATTCAAGCTCCATTCAACTCAATACAATAAGAAAATTGCAATTGCATGCACCCCAACATTTAAAATGGCAATAAAGGGACTCTTGCTTTGCCAGCTGTGGCCGTTTTTGCCACCCACATAAATAGCAGTTATTTGTCTTCGGTAATTTTCCTAGTTAACATGAAGTCACTGAATGAGCATAGAGTGGTAATTAAACTCTGAGCGGTGGGGTGAGAGGTGTCCCCTATGAAGACTATTAAGGAACATTTCCAAGAATGTGGCTGCATGAAGCAGTTTGGTGGAGAGATGTGGTGATTTTAGGGATTTAAGCAATCAGTCGACTACTAAATCAGGAAAACGTTTTAACTATCGGGTGTGGTCCGTCTTAAATGTGATGTGGTCTATAGGGACCCATAGGAAGTTCTAGATTGGGGAGGGAAGTCAGCTGTATAGATTTGCAAGGATTCCATTTTTGTTTGTGTATGAGAATATGCCAAGTTCTCCAAACAAGTATTAAAAGGGGGTAATTGAATGTGTGTGTTGAGAAGGCCTTGTACTCCAGATGCATGAGAATATGCTACTCTACACCAGGTTTGTATAAGTGATTTGACCTTGTATCCAGTCTCGTTAACACTGTAGGTGTGCCCCGCGTGACTGTAGCGAACTGTATTTGGAAATAAGCTGTAGGTTGTTGCAGTTTAGTAAAATTGATGCATGATAATAGAGTAGTACAGTACCTAACAGATCATGAATAGCTTGATTGTGAGTTCACAAGAGAGTTCATGCAAATTGCATAATAATTTCGGAGAGGACAGCATCTTAACAGAGGATTGTTCTGCCAAAGAGATGGAAGGGAGTCTAATCGCCCCAAGTACTTTGTAGGTTTTATATTGCATAGGTAAGGTTGAGTCTATGAAGATTAGAGGAGAACTTGGGAAATTAAATATATAGGTAGGATACGGATTTAGTTGCGCAATGTAGTGAAAGTTTAGCCGCCACATGCACATTCAGAATGATGATATTTTACATCGACGTATTGTTTTCTGTGGATTTTTAGAGTTAGGTTTAGGCTAAAATAAGCAAAAAACCATAAGTCAACATTCTTGTGTTTACATGGGAAATTCTGAAGGTGTCGAAATTTAACCACGTTGACCTAAGTGTATGTCGACATATTGGTTGTTGACTTTACGTCCATGTCAACATTCTGACTGAAGTCATTCAGAACCGGTCCACATCCTGAATGTCGACTAGTCATACCACACCTGTGAAGAATCAAAGTGCAAAGCACACACATAAAAAGGGTTCATATCAAGTGGAAGAGGAAAAAACACAAGCAGCACGCATGCGTGGCGCCTGTAACATCGTGTCCGTGCCGTGTAAATATCAAAACAGCATCAGAAACATTTAACACAAGTTCTCAGCTTTTGAGCATGTGCTGTAAGAGTGAACTAACGTGTTAACCTCTTTAGATGTAGAGCCCATCCCCCCTTTTTGTATAGGATGGAGATAAAATAGATGCATGCAATCCTAAAGTGCCACAAAATAAACTAAAGTATAGTAAAACAATCTGTAATTTAAAACGATAGAGTCTGTATGACAAGAAGACAGTGAGATTTCAATGTTCTGAATATCCAGATGAAAGTGACAAAACATTGGGACAGCTAATTTTTTTCTAGGAGGCATCAAAGCCAGACATGCGGGGTCATATTATTAAGTACGTAGAGCGGAAGAGGACAGATGCTACAGTGAATTATAACTTACTTCATCGGGCAACGGCATCTATGCTGCTCGACTGAGTGAGACCCTGTGGAACTATAAGCAAACACGGGAACTCTTAAGGTGTGTATCCACTAGCAGACTGTGAAGACTGCACGATTATGAGATTGTAATCATGCAGTCATTTCACAGTCTGTGCCTACACTGAATGATCAGTCGTTCAGTGTAGGCACATCAATCATCCCCAAACATGGGCAATCTGTCGTTATCGGCAGATTGACCAACATGTTCGGGCGATGATGGATGTAAAAAACGACCAGTGCACATCGCTGGTCGTTTTTGACAATAAGCTGCCCGATTTGTGCCCAATTAACAAGCGATTGAACGATAACGATGTCGTTATCGCTCTGTTTAATCGGGGAGTGGATATCCGCCTTTAGAGATCATATATTGTCTCAAACTAAGATATTGAATTTAGGGCCCGATTCATCACAGATTGCAACTGAAACAGCGTGCGCAGATCGGTCGATGGTGCACACTGCGCCTGCATCACAGTGAGTGTGAGTTAGAATTGCGACCGCTCTGCGATCACTTACGCAGAAAGAAAGTCATTGCAGAGTGAGTAGCAGGAGGTCAGCGTTTGGAGGGTGGTGACGCGGGAGCGGAAGGAGAAACGCAGGTGTGCCTGTTTGTTTGAATGCCGTTGCATGGGCGGCTTTGCGATTACATTCATTAGCATATTTTCGCAGCAGACCTGGGTGCGTAATCACAGGTGCGATCGCAATAGCGATCCGTAGTGAATCAGGCCCTTAAACCCAAATATGTCCACTTGATCCTCGCGAGATTTTAAGCTCTCATGACAAGGGTCCTCTCATCTTTTGTCTTCTCTACATAAATATGTTATTGTACACTGCAATTATGTATTTATATCCATTTTACAATGGTTTGTATCAGTCTGTAGTTTTGTAACTGTTCTATCCCCTTGTACAGAACTACAATATCCTTGCAGCACCTTATAAATTCTGGATAACAATTACATACACAAATACTATAGAGGGGACAGTAAGACTTTTAGCATCCGTGGACAAACTTTGGAAAAAAAACAACAACTTTACTGTGGCCATTAAAGAGCTACCTAACGAATGACTTACATACCAAATACGAAGATATCTTGGCCCAATTCCAAACTCATTATGCAGATTTATACAAGATGACTTCTACAGATGTTGCCCTCAAGTTGCAAATGTTAGCTGCAGGAGACATAACTTTATGAGACGTCACTGATACAGTTTCCACTAAGCACATTTGTAAAGCCGCTGGTCCCGACTACCCTCAAGGGATTACTATGAACTTCTGCAACTTCATTTTGTCCCCACATTGGCAATTTATTAAGTAAAGACTTTAAAATACTGGTTAATAGATAACAATCCCTTATTTGATAATTATTTTCGTTCATCGACTGGTTAAAAAAACATTTCTGCAGCACAACATTAAATTATCCAGATTATACTAAGTGATCTAACTCAATGGTATCAATTATATCCCTTTCACACTGCCAGCAAAAAACCCGGGTTATTGCACATGAACGCGCAGCAACCCGGGTAACTGCGCAGTGTGAAAGGGCCCAGTTGAAATAACCTGGGTAGAGCAACCCAGCATTTCAACTCGGATAAAGAGCAGGGTTTAACACAAATTCAACTTGGCTCACAGTGTACGGGTAACCCGGGTCCCGTTCACTGCATAGTAAGAACCGGCGCTTGGAGATTATCTCATCTCCAAGGGCTGGCTCAGCAGCGATGGCAGTGACGTCATTGACCCGGCATAATTGCCAGGTCGGGCCGCCAGTCTGAAATGGGTCTTAGCTGGGTCGCACCTGGGATGGACACTAGTACAAATCCTGTGTGCGACCGGGCATTTGCAATGTGAGAGAGATATAACTGTTACAGCCTTCATCTGTGCGAAAGGCCATCTCTATTCATTACAACTGCCCAACAGATTTTCTTGAATGCTGGAGCAGTATAAATAGCTGAAACACTTTTCCACCATTACTGGACCTATTTTAGTCTGGTCAGCGTCTACCTCTCGCAGCCTCCGAACCACCAGAATGGGTAATGTGCTTTTTCTCAACATTTTCCATTACATTTACTGGTCCCCCAAAAGGCTCTATCAAAAGGGCCTCTCCTTGATTCCCACATGCACTAAGTTTCACCAAGAAGAAGCTGATATCTACCATTGTTTAGGAGACTGCTCATTGGCCAGACAAATGGGCCTCTCCTTGATTCCCACATGCACTAAGTTTCACCAAGAAGAAGCTGATATCTACCATTGTTTAGGAGACTGCTCATTGGCCAGACACTTCGGCCTGATTCAGAGATGAACGCAATGGCGATGTTTTTGCAGAACAAATGATTGTTTGCTAATCGCACTGCGCACCGATTGCATTGCGATTACTCTCGTACACAGGAACTCGCAAAGTGAGTGACTGGTAGTTAGCACTTGGGAGTGGTAACGGGGGTGGGGGGGATGGTTAGAAAAATGCAGGTGTGTCTTACTGCTTGAACACCGTTTCATGGGCGTGCATAAATTAGCCATTGTGATCGCCTTTGCAGCATGAGAGCTCTCTGCTTGTCAGGAGAGCTGCAGTGTTTGCGGCTGGTTAGACTTGACTTACTGTACATGCCTAGTGACCACCCAATGTGCATCCATAGTAGCGATGTTTACACTGTTGTACGTTGTTGGCCGGATATGAGAAGGCAGCAGTGGGCGTCCCAATGCTCGGCTATGCTTTGGAAGGCATTAGCATAATTTACCAGCTGCGATCCGTGAGAGTATGCCGTTGCGATGGCATTAGCGTGAATCTCTGAATCAGGCTCTTAGTCCATCAACGGATAATGCAAGGTGGTAAAAATCTATTACAAGCAATTAGTGATGCTGGCTGGAAAACAATCCACCAGGATTGGACCACGAGTGGTCTCCTCAGCCGTCTTTAATATTGGAAAAATTTTTCTTTCGATTCAAAATTAACTGGGTGGACATGCTGTGGAACAAGGAATCACACATGGGTTGCTTCTTTCACAATGTTGGACAGTTACTTAGACGCTTTACCTTAGAATAGAAAAAAGAAAAATACTGCGCTGGCAGATACTGTAATTAAGTAAAATATATATAAATTTAATGACCAATAAAAATATAAATATGAAAATATATACAAATGGATACCAAATAGGTATACAAATAATAATAAATACAATAATCTAGATCACAGGTTCTCAAACTCGGTCCTCAGGACCCCCAAACAGTGCATGTTTTCCATGTCTCCACACTGAATCAAGTGAAATAATTAGCTCCACCTGTGGACCTTTTAAAATGTGTCAGTGAGTAATGAGTACACCTGTGCAGCTGCTGGGTGACCTGCAAAACGTGAACTGTGTGGGGTCCTGAGGACCGAGTTTGAGAACCACTGATCTAGATCAATAGATATGCATAAACATTGATAAAAATAAAAAAATCAGGAATATGAACAACGGTAATGAAACATGAAAATAATAATGGATAAAGAAATATGAATGTTGTTAGGAATCAGGAATGTGCTGTATCCCAGAGAGTTAATTAGTAATCCAAGATTAGTGTAGTCAAGTGCAACAAATATGAACAGTTGCCACAACTTGTAAATGATATTTAGAAAATGGCAGCAGTGAGTTCACCGTAGTAAAACATAGTATCCATTAAATGTCCTAATTTGCTGGATAACGTGGATCTTGTAAAAGAATAGGCAAGTGCCGTTGTACCTCAATGTGGTTAAGTAATTCCCCGTCGGGCGCCATAGAAGTGGGTCAGCGGAAAAGGCAAAGGCAGTGCCGACCAGCATGTAGATCTCAGACCACTAGTTACAATCCGGCAGCAATGATTCTCTATCTGGCTCACATATGCAAGGAGCCACCCAGGTGGGAAAGTACTGGGGAGGTTTTGCTGAGCTAGCGTGTGTGTAATAAGCGCATGCGCGTCTTATGAAAAGTTCCTTTCGCCAGCAGTTGGTGTGGCCTGCACTGGATAGGGAGTCGCAGATGTGTTGCAAGGTATCTGGTAGCAGCAGAACAAAACAATGGGCAGCAACGCGTTTCGTCCCAATCCTGGGACTTTCAAGCTAAATGCCCATGACGAAAAGTCCCTCTTTAAATAGCTAACCTTATGAATCGAATCAGTCTTTAATTGTCAATCATTAGATGCAGGTTTGCAAGTTGAGAAAAACCTCAATAAAGCGTTCTTTCTACATGTAATGATAAAAGACATAGCTTACCTATCATTAATAATATCATATAATTAATATTAGATAGGAAAATATGTGTGTTGCAACAAAACAATGAAATTAGTAACTAAAAGCACAACATAAATGAATGACATGTCAAAGAGACGTCACTCAACATTAAATCTTAATCTGAAATGAATTAGTAGGCGCATTAGGTCACTCTATGGAGCAATGTATAAATAAAATGTTAGCACCAAAATCCCTGGTACAGAGACAAAAACCCAGGTGCAGAACACGTATAAAAATATGTACAAAAATAATAAATTAATATGTAGATAAGTGAATCTATAGAGTGTCACAAGACACATACCAAAAGGCAGCAGAATGCGTACGGATGTGAACAGACGAACAAAACACATATCTAAAAACGCCCCACAAATATAAAACAATAATAGCACCATAATGGCGAATACTCATATTACAAGGAGGCAGTATACAAAAATAGACTGAATTGGATGAAGTTAAATTGAATAGAGTTATATTAAATATAATAAATTAAATATCTTAATGTGATGGGCCACAATAATAAGATCCAGAAATAACTAAAATGGAGAAACAATAAAATATATAGTTATAAGGACCAAAAAATAGTAATATTGGTAATATCAGATAACTTTCTTCAGGGTTATGTTGTCTCTCGCACATCAGAGACACCACACATCATCTTAAGAAACTAGAGAGTATCCACTGGCGTCCAGGGTATGGTTTTCACACCCTGGACAGACAGGCCCTCTATACAAATATCCCACACGAGGGAGGCATTTTGGCCGTAGAAAATACACGTATGTCAGATGTTGCGGTCTCTGAGAGACCACGTAATTATTTTCTGTTTGATTCCACTTATTTCCTTCAGGTTCTTGGTACTGCCATGGGAACCAGATTTCGCCCCGAGCTTTGCGAACCTTTATATGGGCACATTTGAAGACCAATACATATGGAATGGACCGTTCGGGCAGAGTCTGGTTTTCTATGGCAGGTACATTGATGATTTGATTTTCATTTGGGATGGGGTTCACGATTCGGTTGCACACTTCACTGAACACCTCAACAATAATAGTATGAATCTTCACTTCACTTCCACTTTTAGTTGCACTTCAGTTGATTTTCTTGATGTCACTCTCTCCGTTGAGGAGAATAAGATCATTTCCACTTTGTTTCCGAAAACGGTGGATTGCTGCTCCTATTTACATTATAGGAACGGACACCACCGTCCATGGGTTAATAATATACCAAAAAGTCAGATGGGTCGCATCATGAGGAACTGTATGAAAACAGTAGATTTTGAAATTCATGCTAAAAAACTAGAAACTAGCTTCTTAGACAGAGGATATCCCCCAACACTTATAAATGAAGCCAGAATGCATGCAATAGAGAGAGGAAGAAGTACTAACAAGTCTATACTTAATAATGATGTGAGTACTAACTCCACTGTAACTAGTGAAGACTTAGAATCTGCAAATACCATTATAGACCCCTCACTTTTATTCACTTCACAATTCAACAATGAGCCTAGACTGATACGATCAATTATAAACAAAAATTACACACTCTTACTTAATGATCCAGTCTTGTCCAAATGCATTAAACCTACACCTACAATTGTATTCAAAAAGAACTGTACTCTTGGTAGTTTTATGGCACCCAGTATGCTTGAAACCTTAAAACCAATCTCTGATACCAATTCCACCTGGCTTCCCATTAGACCTCTGGGATGTTACCGCTGTAACCGTCCCAGGTGTCTAACGTGCGGTATATTCAAAATAGTCAAGATTTTTTCTTCAGTAACTAATAACATCGAATTTACTAATTGCCAAACAGATTATACAATTTATGTACTTAGGTGTACTTGCCCAAAGCAATATATTGGGCGCACCACAAGGCCTCTCAAAGATATGTTTAGAGGACACCGTACCAACATCCTTAAAGGACTTATGACTCATAGCGCATCTCAACACTTTGTTGAACATCACAATTGCTATCCCCAAGAGATTTCCATGTTGGGAATCAATACTATTAATTACACTCCTAGAGGAGGTGATCGCTTCAGGAAACTCTGTAGAGCCGAATCCGAATGGATATTCAAGCTCCAGACTTTGGCTCCAGATGAGCTTAATGAAGCCTTGGAATTTATTGATTAGTTCGGGATGTGGCTGGTGGTTGCCGACTGTCATCCAGATGTACTGTCTAGTCACTGGATGGCACACGGCATCCCCCACCCACATCCTAATTCACTTTGCCAGCTACCAACTCACTCTTTGTATGTCCTTCCATTTCTCCTCTTTTTCCTCCCACTGGTACGGTTTTCTCCATCTTCCCTCTCCTCCCCTCACCTACGGTGCCAGTCTTTCTTGTCTTCTATACAATATAGAGATACATACACTGTACCTCATTACTGATATTATCAATATTACTATTTTTTGGTCCTTATAACTATTTATATGTTTTATTGTTTCTCCAATTTAGTTATTTCTTGATCTTATTATTGTGGCCCGTCACAATAAGATTTTTAATTTATTATACCTAATTTAATATAACTCTATTCAATTTAACTTCATTCAATTCAATCCAATCTATTTTTGTATACTGCCTCCTTCTAATATGAGTATGCGCCATTATGGTGCTATTATTGTTTTATATTTGTGGGGCATTTTTAGATATGTATTTTGTTTGTCTGTTCACATCCGTACACATTCTGCTGCCTTTTGGTATGTGTCTTGTGACACTCTATAGATTCACTTATCTACATATTAATTTATTATTTTTGTACATATTTTTATACGTGTTCTGCACCTGGGTTTTTGTCTCTGTACCAGGGATTTTGGTGCTAACATTTTGTTTATACATTGCTCCATAGAGTGACCTAATGCGCCTACTAATTCATTTCAGATTAAGATTTAATGTTGAGTGACGTCTCTTTGACATGTCATTCATTTATGTTGTGCTTTTAGTTACTAATTTCATTGTTTTGTTGCAACACACATATTTTCCTATCTAATATTAATTATATATTAATTTATTATTTTTGTACGTATTTTTATACGGGTTCTGCCACTAGGTTTTTGACTCTTTACTAGGTATTTAAATTTTTTGCTTTCTGACATGATTATTTATTTATTCATTTAATAGAATTCATTTATTTTTATTTTATTTAATAATGAATATAAGTTTTCATTTTAATGGATTTTGGTGTTAACATTTTGTTTATACATTGCTCCATAGAGTGACCTAATACGCCTACTAATTCATTTCAGATTAAGATTTAATGTTGAGTGACGTCTCTTTGACATGTCATTCATTTATGTTGTGCTTTTAGTTACTAGTTTCATTGTTTTGTTGCAACACACATTTTCCTTTCTAATATTAATTATATGATATTATTAATGATATACGACCATTATTTAGTGTTTTCTGCTATGTCTTTTATGATTTCATGTATTAAGAACGCTTTATTGAGGTTTTTCTCTACTTGCAAACCTGCAACTAATGATTGACAATTAAAGACTGATTCGATTAATAAAGTTTCCTATTTAAAGAGGGACTTTTCATCATGGGAATTTAGCTTGAAAAAGTCCCAGGATCGGGATGAAACGTGTTGCTGCCCATTGTTTTGTGCTGCTGCTACCAGATACCTTGCAACACGTCTGCCACTCCGTATCCAGTGCCTGCCACCCCGACTGCTGCCGTGAGTAACTTTTCATAAGACGTGGCTGCGCTTATTACACACACGCTAGCTCAGCAAAACCTCCCCAGTACTTTCCCACCTGGGTGGCTCCTTTGCACGTGTGAGCCAGGCAGAGAATCATTGCTGCCGGATTGTAACCAGTGGTCTGAGATCTACATGCTGGTCGGCACTGCCTTTGCCTATTCCGCTGACCCACTTCTGTGGCGCCCGACGGGGAATTGCTTAACCACATTGAGGTACACCACCACTTGCCTATTCTTTTACAAGCTCCACGTTACCCAGCAAATTAGGACATTTAATGGATACTATGTTTTACTACGGTGAACTCCCTGCTGCCATTTTCTAAATATCAATTACAAGTTGTGGCAACTTCATATTTGTTGCAATTGACTACGCTAATCTTGGATTACTAATTGACTCTCTGGGATACAGCACATTCCTGATTCCTAACAACATTCATATTTATTTATCCATTATTATTTTCATGTTTCATTACGGTTGTTCATATTCCAGATTTTTTATTTTTCTTATCAATGTTTATGCATATTTATTGATCTAGATTATTGTATTTATTATTTGTATACCTATTTGGTATCCATGTGTATATATTTTCAGATTTATATTTTTATTGGTCATTAAATTTATATATATATATTTTACTTAATTACAGTATCTGCCAGCGCAGTATTTTTCTTTTCTATTTGTGTGGGGTTGCAGTTTTCTCCACTTTATTATCGCTGCAGGCTTAGTTTATGACATTGTGTCTAGGCGCATAGGTATTTTCTGCTTTACCTTAGAATGACAGCAAGTGACCCCCCTCTATCAGCTAACATGATAGTGTTAGTGTCATTCTGCCCTAGCCATTTCTCAGAGATAGGCTGGGGTGATGTTCTTCTAAATGTTAACATCTTTATAGCATAAGTGCAAGGTCCTGTTTTATTTTTGCTTATGGAGAGCAAACAAATGGACATACTCCGGTTACAATAATCTGCATATATCTCCAAACGTAACACTGCATTTTTCATATCGGTCTGCAAAAATCTTCAACAATAATAAAATTTACCAAATCTCTAGTGTTTGCAGGAAATGGTTTACAGTTCACGTTTTTTAAACACAATTTTGCATATGTAAAAATTATATATAATATATATATATATATATAGTACAAAAAATGCTGGCACTCCACAATATTAGGATACTTGACCAGGTGCCATCCAATGGTTAAAGTGTCAACCGCGGTATGTGGTGAGGCGTGCAGTCGCTCTGTTTTTGTTTACATGTGTTGGAGCCGGGTTGCCTTGGTACCACACCATGGCAACAACGCTCCTTACAGCTGCATCATAGGGGCGCGCCCTGTCCCGCCCTGATGACGTCACTCACTTGACGGACGGCGCAGGGCGCACTGCACATGGTTACTATGGGATGTCTGTTGGTATAAAGGTATGCACTGTATCACTTCTACTTTGTTCTTGATAAAAGTCGTCAGACTGAAACGTTGAACTTTGACCTATTTGAGTCGCGAGTCTTCCTTACAACAGTCCTGTGAGTGCCGCTGTTTCCTTTTATAATATATATATATATATATATATATATATAAATAAAGAGGATAAAGGCTGGGTTCTACATACAAATCAAAAGGCAGAAGGGCAAAATGTGTCCTTGCCAGTAACCAAACAGAGGGAACTGTCCTAAGCAAGAGGAAGTAGCAAAACTTTAGTTTTGTATTGAATTTTAGTGGGGAAGCAGATACCATCCGTGATATGAAAATATAAATGTACAGTATATAAAAATTAAACACACAGACCAATCCATTATTTATACAAAAGCAATTCCTGCCCCTATAGCAGAAGAAGAGGTAGCGCCTGCTGATACGGAAGACAAATGCTCACTGTCATTACATTACAAGCATTAATATCACCACCAGTGGCTAGATTCTTCTGATCAGGTCTTGGTTATAGAGTCAGTGGGCTGTGATACCAGCTTACAATTAGAGGTTGAAACATCACTTATTGTTTCTAATCCTTCCTAAGTACAAAGTTGGAAGTTTTACAGAGCTCCAGGCCCGAATTAATTTGGGATATTGAATTAGTGCTATTGTTAAAGAGAACAGAATATAAATGGAAATGCCCCTTATCTCACAATAATTTACAGATAATTTGATGTACTGTAGGTACTCTTATGTTTTAAAGGGATTTTCCACCTACTTTAATGCATTGACTTGTAGTTAACTTTCTGCAACTTTTATGGAGTATACTGCCTTTCCACTTTCACGCTATCCTCCTGTCTTACTGTATGGTTGTAGGGTACAGTAGTTTGTGTTGCCTTGGCGTATGGATATCGTGCTTTCTGGATATCAATTCCGTGAGAACAGAAAAACCAAGCTGTTTCCCAAGTCAACAAAAGCAACAATTTTGTCTATTTGGGGGCAATTATTAGACCAGGTTTAGCCATGTAAAATGACTAAACCCATCTAAAGTCCAGGTTAGGGCGCCGTAAAACCACGGGTTTATCACAAATTTTTGCTCCTAAGGGTGCAAGCAGAAATGCCAGCGTTGGCGGCTATCGCGCCCTGACAAAGCAATAATGGAGTTGCTCGGTCACCTTAAAAAATAATAGCCACCGTATAAACAATTGACTTGACCCCTTAAAATTCAGATGGAAAACAGAATGAAAATGAACCTACTTAGGACAAGATAAGTTGGAATTTTTTTTTTGCTGTTTCATTACGTCTTTCGTTGGTTTAGGAACGGTAAGGAGAGAAAGTCATGTAATTAGTCTAATACATACAGGGCTAGTTCAGACACGTACTTCTGTTCCTGTGACAGTTATCCACTTATGTGGGCAACATGAGACTGATACTGTGGTTACATCTGGTAGAATTCTAGTTCAACAACAGATTGCAAACCACAACTCTCCTAATTGCCTGGTCTGCAGTGATCTTTATACTACACAATTCATTTCATTGCAGTGTAGCCCCTGAGGCTTATGTGCCCCTATGTTTCCTTTTGTTTGCTTATTAATGGTTTTGCATCTCCAATAAAGTTGTTTTTCTTGTTACGAAAAAAAACAACTTCATTTAATTCACAATAATGGCTGACAAGTGGCAAAATGTTAAAGTATAGATGATTAATGACAAATACAGTAAGAGATCGGATTAGGTTTAAATTAAGATAGAGGGAAAACATATATAAAAAAGTCATATCTATTGAAGAATGCTGACATTTTATTGAACAATCAGTCTAGTCCTCTTCTAACAACACTAACTGAAGCCTGGTAGAAACAACTGCTGGACTTTAAAATTGTACCTTGTCCAATTAGGGCACTTACTTATCCACTACTACTAACCTTTGGTGATGGTTTATGCATTTACAAATGGTAGATACACAAATAGTTGGGAGGGACAGTGGTGGCGTCTTTGAATGCTGCCACAGCTTTGAAGGTATAGGCCTGTCATACGCCTTCATATTTTTACTGCAACGTCAGGCCCTGAGGGACAAATCTCAAATCCTAACCCCTCAATTTTTCGATGTACTCTTTAAAATAATTTTGCATTCTCTGTGGCCTCGAAGGATAATCTTAAACCTTTATTCTGAGCTATGGTCTCATATATTGTCCAACAGCCTTGAGAGGATAAAAGTAATGACGGTAGATTATATAGGACTGTGATGCTGCAAGACATGTCGTAAGGTCTGCCTAACATATCAGTAATTCTATACACTTCATAGGACTTGCCTACCTCACTTGGCCTGTTTAACATGGGTAGGGGCAGCAATTCTGCATGTCCCAAATGATTATTCTGCCTGGACACATTATGCATATGTTGTCCTATCCCTGGGACACTACATTTTGGGTAACCGTTTGGAGGTGTCCTCATACTATTCTACCAGTGGCTGCTCCATTTTGTCCTGGAATAGGTCTTTTCCGGGTTAGGAAAATCTGAATTATCATCCCTTTAAGAACATCGTTAACCTGACACATACTAAAGTCATTATCGGCAGACAATGGCTGGCTGATGAACCTACTTCGGTATAGCGCTTGGTGTGTTTGTTTAATGACACAATGAACCATGAGAGATTTATGTGCAAATACAACAAAAATCTGTTGTTGTTGGTATAATTCTAAGTTTGTTACTTGCTTATTAGCCTCTGTGGATGTTTAGAACACAATGGGTCAAATGCCTGCCCCCCCTCTCCTATAATGCCCAATGGAGACCCCTCAAACAGCAAAGTTTTTGAGTATTTTGTGCATTCCAATCTTGTATTGTTTCCTAGTCAATTTAATGTATACCTGGTAGTTATGTAATGTGCATTGTCCATTGCGGCATAGCTGGGTAGTATAGCGCTTATTCCTGCATGGTCATCACAGCTTCTTTCTTTTAGTTCTTAGAGAGTTGTTTATCTGTGGGGTCTGTTTGATATTATTTTCTTATATATGCACCTTGCAAAATTTTCAATAAATATATTTGATTTAAAAAGCCATATGGACTGAAATATTCAAGTCTTCACTATTCTGGATTGATCTTACTACTTTATTTCAAGTACACTTATTATTACATGAGCTATATTCCTCATTTCATATGTTTTTGGGACTGTGTGTCCGTTTTGGATTTCGTGTGTGTTAATAATGGAATCAACTTCAGAACCATCTCAGACACTAGTTCCAACTTTATCTGCTGCTTGTACAGTGATTTTATACCAAGTGCACATCTGCATTTATTTTTGCCCATGGCTGTATAATGTTTCCCTGTGAAACATCATAATCAGCAGCCCCTGTTACCCTGAGCAGGTGCATCATAGTCTTGCTACGTAAAAGTTTCTGAACTCCACAACGTAAGAATGGCTAAAACAGTTTCGTAATACATTTTATTTGTAATGTTAAAAATATGGTCATCTCTAAAAATCTAAAAATTGATTGAGCCCTTGGCTAGCAAAAAAAGATGTACAATAGTTTAATATAATAATAATAATAATAATAATAATAATAATAATAATAAAATATTTAAAACTATTCTGCAAATATTGGCTCACAAAAAAATGTGTATTTCTCCGTCAGAATCTGACCTAGAGTGTTCATCATCCTACCCCAACCAGATCACGCAGCAGACTGTGCTCACCATAATCACCCCACTGACATTCATGGCCTGTAAATTATGCAAAATTATCATTTACAAATACAATGAGAAATAGCATGGGATGGAATTGTGAAGCAAAAGTGAAACCCAATAATTTCTTGCTGGAGCTTTGCAGCTCTGAAAAAAAACATCTTTTCTACGGCAGCTAAAATCTCAACTGCAGTATTGAAATCCATTAGCAATAAAGCAATGCCTTGTTTTACAATGCTTGAACAATTAAGCCTCATGAATGTTTCACAAATTTGTCACAAAATGTGTGCATATCCCACATCCTTCAGCTGCGTAAAATTAAAAATGTGATTTTAAAAGAACCCTTCCCTTTTGGAAAAGTAATGTTATAAGCAATCGAGGAAGATATGACGGTGGTAATCTCCTGATTATGCATTACCTGTACAGACTTCAAAAGCCTGAGCTTCCCTTTCACACCTGATCAATGGGCAGGATGGAGAGATGTACGTCAAGTCTGCAAAAGTTATGGAGTAAAAAATAAATAAATAAGTGAGCACTTAAAGTAGCATGGAAAAGAGCGTATTTACTCCTATATACTTCATCTGAAGACGCTTCCAGTTCTGCACCAGTAGCATAAATGCTAGGTCAGGCGTACCAGATACTCTTACACCCAATTAACTCGTGAAAATTTTTTTTTTTATCATTTGTTATGATAGCACCATAAGCATTCGTTATTAGATTTAAAATAATTTAAATAAAAAAACAAAAACTCTCTACTACAGAAAGTATATTTTATGCTAATTAAACCGGCGTATGCCTGTCCCAGCATCAGCTTTTTTTTTATCCCCAAAATTCCTATCTATCGAGTACTTTTTGCAGCAGGAATTTAGGAGAGTTTGACTCGTTAGCAAAAGTTATAAAATCAAATATGGATAATCTCCAAAACAGCTATTATGGTTCTTTACCTGGTCATACATTTACTGTAAATTTTTGTATTTATATTCCCAAATAGGCATATACTGGATTCCATTATTTCTCTAACGAGATAAAGTGGACTGCATAAATCTAAAGTAAAATAGCAATTTTGAATGCAATACATGTATTTTCCTAATTGAACGATTATAAAAAACAATCTGGTACAGCATAAATATGCAAGAGAGCGATTTTTTTTTATATAAGCCAACAAAATATATTTAGATGGATTGGTCTCCCCCCTCTGGTGAAAAGGAGGAATCAGGAGACTGTAGACAGAACAAGTACAAGAAATGCCGAACTTAGCAAACAGACCAATTACAAAGAAGGAAGCATGTGGGGGTTTGTTCATTATACATAAGACACAGTACAGGTGAAAACAGTGTATAAGTGTAACAGTTTTCTGCAAACTATACTGTGTCCTCCCTCACCAGATCTATGAACAAGTGAAAACAAAAGCCACCTGCATTATGAACAGAACCATCGCACAACATAAAGTTGGGTACACACAATTTCAATCAATGGCTAAATGGATTAAACTCCCCATATCAGCCTTGCAGCGTGTCCCCAGCGCGATCCCATGTCAGCTGCCTGCGAGTGTGTACAGGCTTCTATGTGATTGAGCCGACAAATAATAAATAGCACATGAGATGCAACCTCCCGATCCTGACTGTTGCAAAACGATAATCTAATAATGCTCCTGCAACGGTACAGCATACACACTAGATATCGGGTGATTGGGCCGAGGATTGTATAGGTGTGCACCCAGCAGGGCCTTAACTAGGGTACTGCGACCAGTGCCATGGCACAGGGCACCGCAGGGCAGGGGACGCTGTTTGGGCCTGTCAATTTTCCTGTTTATTATGCTTCTCACTTGTAGCTTCCTCTTCTCTTATCCCCAGCATCTCCTGGCCTCCGCTATCTCTTCCCTGGCCCTTCCCCATGAGGCCTTGGCCCTTTTTAAGGTGCCCCTATCCTTATGTCCCTATTTAAAAAAATGGGAGGGGTGCGCCAATGTTCCCTCTGGCACAGGGCACCAAAAAGTCTAGTTACGGCTATGGTACCCAGCTTAACCGTGAGTGGCATCGGTTGTTGCATATATATAGGGCCAGATTAACAATGGGGCGGATGGAGCTACAGCTCCAGGCCTCCAAATAAAAATAGACCCATCAACATGACAGAATGATTACCAGCTGCCTAACTAGCCATAACTTTTAAGTAGTTAAATAGTTTTTCTAGTCCCCCCGTCCCCCCCAAAAAAACAAAATTATGCAATTTTTCTATTTCTATGTAGTTAGGGATACATTGTGGTCATAGTTTAGGGGGTGTATACACCAAGGTGACTCTGACCACAGCCACACAGCACCATTCACAGCTCTTCCCCTTCTCAGTATAGGCCCTTGAACATTTTCAGCTCCAGGCCCATGTGGGCCTTAATCCGGCCCTGCATATATATATATATATATATATATATATATATATATTCAGCTTGATACCAGAACACCAAAAATGCACTTTTTTTCACAGAATATAACGATTAGGAACTAAATTTTACTAATAGATTTTATGATTATATATTATTGGCTAATTTAGTAGTGTAATTAATTTTATGCTTTTTTTTTTTTTCATATTGCTGGGAGGGTGTGGTATATACATAAGTACCCGATCTTTCAGTTATACGTCCGCTCCATTTATATATGCCCTTTGGGTTTTGTGATTTAGATTTATACTTAGTTCCTCTTTTCCAAAACAATGATTTAAACTGCAGTGTGTTTCTCCACGGTGTGTGGGTAATCCGTCCAGACGACACGCTGTGGGTGCAATACACTGCAGTTGGGTTTTTAATATACAGAAAGCTGTAGTGGAGGTGTGTAGTAGCTGCTTCACAATTGTCTTGGAGGATGCCTGTCCTCTTTCTGAAGAGGTCCTTCCAAACCATGCACATAGAGCTAGGGGTAACTTGGCAACAGTAAAGTGAGGAGATTTGGGAATGATAGAATACAGGTGAGTGTACAGCATACTTGCCGACTTTTAGCTCCCTCCTTCCGATAGGTGTCGTGGCAAAAGGGGGCGTCATGCGGAAATTACGCATCATTGGGGTTGAAGCATGGGGCGTGACAGCGTGATCGTGCCATCATGGCCTCGCTCCCTGTTCACAATGCCAAGATTAAAGGCATTCTGAAGCAGGCAGCGGGGCCACAATGTCGCGATTCAGCCCAAATTGTAACCCCAGGAGGGAAGGGGGTGGCGGACGGGTCGCTGGGAGGATTGCCTGCCTTTCCAGGGGGCCAGGAGCAACACCCGGTTTTCGGGAGGCTCCCTGCCGAATCGGGAGGGTAGGCAAGTATGGTGCACTTACTTCTGATTTTGTTTGACTTGTGGGTGCACTGATGCACTGATCCCCTCACAAAGGTGCGGCAAGGACCGAAACAGCTGCTGTCGGGCTCTACACCATTATGGCACAGGCTGGTTCAGAATAATAATATCTTTATATTCTGTGAAATAGTGTATTTTTACTACATTTTTGGTGTGATGGTTTCAAGCTGAATATCTGTCTAGTTGTGGTGTACATTACATTTTTAACCCTTGCTCTTAAATGTATTCTGACACAGCCCAGTAGTTTAAATTCCGCCGGGCATATAAAATGCCTTCTGTCTTTCTTCTCACCTCCAATTTTAAACCACTATGATGCCATCTGAATTTGCAAAATAAGAAAAAAAAGAAACAAAATCATGCATTTTAAGAATAAACTGATGAAGTATCATTTTTCATGGTGTACTATTGAGTTATCAAATAAGGATACCAATTATTTCCTTTACTCATACTTGCCTACTCTCCCGAGACTGTCGGGAGCCTCCCGAAAATCGGGTGCCGCTCCTGACACCCCACAAGACTAGGCAAGTCCCCCGGAATGGATGCCGGAACCCCGCTAACCCCCGCGCCAGCCGCAAAAGTGGGCGGTGCGGGGGTGTGATGGCGCGTTTTGCGCTGAATCACGTCATCATAGCTCCGCCTCCTGCGTTATGCCAGTAATATTGGCATTATAAAGCGGGGGGCGGGGCCACTATGACGCGATCGCGTCGGCACGCTCCCGCTCCGCCTATTTGACCCCATCCTCCCTGCTGGACGGACCTGCCAGCCCCCTCCCGGATTCCCCTGCCGAAATGTCGGCAAGTATGCCTTTACTTGTACACAATGGGGATGCTTCAGATTTAGAAACAAATAAAAAAAAGAGCAAATTTGTCCTGGAACAAACCATGTTGCAATGCAAGGGGTGTAAATACATACTATTTTGCATGCAGGGTAAATACTGGCTGCTGTTTCTATTTAAATAACTTTTTATTGAAAATTTTACAATACAATAAAAGAAATGCATAGAAAAGAAAAAAGTAAGAGAATAATAAAATTATACCAGGATGGCAGAAGCAATACCTGGACAGATAGCCAGGCAAATTAGCGTGATAAGTCAAATAAGCGGCTATGTACCATATTCCAGGAGTGTAATAAGATATGACTAGTCAGTAACGCAAACAAACGCAACATCTAGTAGGTATTGCATCACAGAAGAAGAAAGAAAAAAAAACTAATACGTAGAAAGGAAAATAAAAGAGGGAGAAAGAAGAGGGTGAGAAGGAGAGAAAAGAGAAGCGTGAGGGGAAAGGAAGGGGGGGTAACAGCCGAAGTAAATGATAAGTTTCAGTATAATCGAAATTCGATGTCGAAATTAAATAGTCAACAAAGGAGGTTCGGCCTTAAAATGATGATGTCCATGGAGTCCATACTTTGACAAAATGATCTGGGGTATAGTGTATGATCGAGGTTATACGTTCCTTCCTATAGGTGGACCAGATTGCATTAACGATGTCGGTCAGCAAGGGTGGGGCTGTCAGTTTCCACTGTGCTGCAATCTGACATTTAGCTCTATTTAGGATATGCTTAATCAGTTTTTGTTGAGGTCGCATGGCATTAGGGATATCTCTAATCAGTTTGTGGACTTCTAACCAGAATTGCTGGATATGGAGACATGACCACCATGGGGACAATATGCAGCAGGTTCCCGGTGTCCACACAGTCACCAGCATAATTCTAAAGAGGTGGGATATATTGAGTGCAAACGAGAAGGAACTAAATACCATCTATAATATAGTTTGTAGGAATTTTCTTTAATGTGCACCGAAAGCGAACTTTTGGCAATTTCCAACCTAACTGTGGACCTCTCCTTGGGAGCCAGAGTCCCACTCAACTCCCACTCCCAAGCCATCTCGTGCGCTTCCTTTTGAGGTTGGTCAAGGGTGAGCAATAGTTGATATATAGTGGAGAGAAGACCTCTGGTGGAGTGATGGTATTGACATAATTACTCTATGGGTGTTTTTGGCAGTGATTGATAACAATTTTTTAAGTGTATGATAGAAGTGCCTGATTTGAAGAAATTGAAAAAATATTTTGTGAGGGAGTGAGAATTGGTATTGGAGATCAGCGAATTTGGGTAAGGAGCGAAGAGGGGCATATCTAGAAGGAAAAGGATATTAGAGCGAGTCCAAAGATGGAATGAGCGATGGTTCATACCAGGAGGGAAAGCTGGGTTATTACACAATGGAGTCAAGAGAGGGTGAGAGTAGCGAAGATGATAGATTCCAGTACAGAGATCCCATATAGATAGTTCGCTTCACATTATCGGCAGAAGTGAAACAGCAGGAGGGCGAATCTGGGGTAAATACCAAAGTAGACTGTAAGGAGAATACACTAAAAGAATGGCAGCTTCAATTGTTGTCCATACTCTTTGGTTAGGAGGAGCATGTCATAAAACACATGGTGTCAGCTGGGTGGCACGATAGTACTTAACGAAATCCAGAACCTCTATGCCTCTAGAAGTGCGATGCTTTTGTAATAAGCAAATTTTTACCCTAGGTTGCTTGCCTGTCCATATAAAGTTGGAGATCTCTATTTATAGGTTCTTCAGGATTTTGGTAGTGATATGAATCGTAAGTGTCTGCCATAGGTATTATAGGCGAGGAAGTATAGTCATCTTAACTGCAGCCATGCGACCTATCCAAGATAAGAACAGTTTGTTCCAAGCACTACTTTGATGGAGGAGAGCAATCTTGGGAAGTTGGCTGTGTACAGGTTGGGATATGATTTGGTTAGGTAGAATAAGTATTTAAGTTTATCTGTCTGCCATCGAAAGGGATATGTGGATTGCAGAAGACGTAGCTCTGAAGATGGAACTTTTAGATCTAAAATTCCGGCTTTATCTGAATTGAATTTATAGTTAGAGAATGGACTATAAGTGGCAATCCCAGCAAATAAATTTGGAAGGGAGAGATAGGGGTCAATCAAAGTTAGGATCATCTAATCCGCATACAAAGCAATCTTATTATATAAGTCTCCAACAGTAATACCCGTAATATTGTTGTTAAGTCTGATCTTAGCGGCTAAAGGATCCATCACCAATGTGAACAAGAGTGGGGATAGAGGGCAGCCCTGACAAGTGCTGTTCCTAATGGGGAAAGAGGTATAAGAGACTAGAACAGAGGCTGAATGATAAAGTGAAGTTATGCCTTTATATAATGCTCCTTTAAAACCCATATTAATGAGGGTTTGTTGAATGAAAGTCCATGCCGCTCTGTCAAAGGTTTTCTCTGCATCGAGAGCCACCACCAGGGCTGGCATGGATCCATTTTGTGCAAGGTGAATAAGATTGATAAGTCGCTTTGTATTATCAGCAGCTTGTCTATTCGAACAAAGCCAACTTGATCTGGATATACTAGGTGGGGCAAGATAGGGGCTAGCCGGTTGGTTAATATTTTGGCAAAAAGTATTAAGTCGACGTTCAGAAGTGAAATTTGTCTAGAATTCTTCATTTCTAGTGGAATGCGATCTGATTTTGGGATAACAATTATATTAGCCCTGATGGTGGCTTCATCGAGCGAGTTGCCCTCCAAAAGCGAGCTGAAGAGTAGCCTGAGCATAGGAAGTAATGGCTCTGAGAATTTTTTTATACTAAAGGGCAGTAAACCCATCTGGGCTGGGAGCAGCTGATCTACGAAGTTGTTTTATAGCTGAAGTAATTTCCTCTTCTGTAATATACTCATTAAGAAAGGCAATATGTGAAGCAGTTAATTTAGGCAGGTGGCAGGAAGCTAAACATTGACGAATTTGGTCTAGATCTTGAGGGCTATCGGAGATATTGGGTGTGAGATTATATATTTATAATAATCCCGGAACTGATTGCCTATCACCTTTGGATCGTGGGTGGTTGAGCCGTCTGAACATTTCAGAAAGAGAATTCAATTTTGTGTGCGCTTAGCCTGTAGTTGTTGAGCAAGTAATATGTCAGCTTTATCAGATTTCTCACAGAATCTTTGGCGGACCCAAAGACGAGTATTGGCAGCCTTTTTGGTGTGTATTTCTGAAAGTTGACCCTTAACTGCAAGTATTTTTAAGTAAGTGCGTTTTTTTGGGTAGAAATGGTGAAGCTAAGTTAAAAGGTATGAGTGAAGATTCCAGTTCAGACACTGTATGCGTTTGGTCTCAGCTTTCTTTTGGGCTGACGCAAGATTAATAAGTATACCACGTAGGGTGAATTTGTGAGCTTCCCACAGAATGGAAGGGGATATATATGGAGTGGCATTTGTTGCATAATAATCTTTCAAGGCCGAAGTAATTTCATTGATATTAGTTTTTTTTAAAAGAAGGGATTCATTTAAACACCACAGTCGGGTCGGAAGGGGTGACCTAGAAGTAGAAAGCTCCAGTTCAATGGGAAGATGATGTGACTAGGAGATAGGAAGAGTCCGAGCCCCAAGGAGTTTTTGAGTAAATGCACAATCAACTAAAAAATAATCAATTCGCGTGTGAACATCATGAGTTGGGGAGTAGTGTGTATAACCTCTTGCTGAAGGATATAAATTTAGAGATGAGATTAGACTCCAAACTCTCCCTCCCCCTCACACACACATTTGAAATCTTGCTGCAAATTTTAAATCTGCCCCACCTACAAAGCAAAATGGTTTTGCTCTGTAGGTGGAGCATATTTAAAATGGTTTTGCCAAGGTGCAATGCATAAACTTTAAGCAATTGGAAGCTGCTTATGCTTCGCAGGGGAAGATATTACCCTTTGGTAATAACTACCTCCCCCATTTACTCTTTGCTTAGAATTGTTAAACAGAACTTCACAGACTTCTCTACTTTCATAGGACCAAAAAAAACTGTCTTTTCGCCTCTTGATCCCCACAATCAAAGCTCCACAAGTCTGAATTTGAGGACCAAGACCATTAACATCTGAAATGACGCAGTACCATGAAGCTATGGATCAACTGTATTATGATTTCATTAGGACAATCCTAATGTTTCTTTGAAATCTTCACCAATGATGTTTTTTTAAAAGGAAGCATAGTGCGACACAAAAAAAAAGAAGGAAATTTGGGGTATACCCTTGTACATACTTTCAAAAGGATGCAAGGCCAAACAATTTAGTGGTGCACAAAGCTAGATCTAGTAATTCCAGATAAGATTTAGTCGTGCATAGTGTGGACAAAACCTGTCCTATACCTGGTTGTCCGTCTAAATGGTGCACCAACAGACTGTCTGTTTAGTAAATTCCCAGGTATCTGGTAGACATGACAACTGGATTACATAGCTGCTAGGAAAATCAATGTACCATTTAGACCCCCGATGCCATACAGGTGTTGAGTCATCTGCTAATCTGATTTTGTTTTTCCATCCTGTCCAAAGAATTCCGATTGCAGAAAGAGCCAGCATTGTACTACGGAGATCTCTGCGACATATTAGGTTTTATGATTTGTTGTGAATGAGCTTTTCCTAACCTAGACTTTCTGTCCCTAGTACAAATTAGTGTTTCGTAGGAGCTTCATTCATTCATTCATTTAGCTAGTATAAGGTTTATACAATACTTAAAGTAGATACTTAAGCTTCCATTCATTTTTTTGGCCTGCTGGTGGACCACGTCAGAGTTTGGGGTCTTACTCGGTAAGTAATATCAGAGCAGTAAATATCTATTAACAGTTTTATTGGGCAGTGAATACACTTTGGGCCTGATTCAGAGCCGGACGCTCTGACCAGAGCGCTCGCTCTGAATCAGGGCCCTCCTACCTAAAAATGGAGCGGTCTCCTGGCCGCTCGCATAGCTGTGGGTAACCACCCACAGCTTATGCGAGCGGCCAAAAAGATGGTCGCAATGGTCAAGACCATCGCGACCATCGGGCTTGCGACGAGACCCTGCGGTAGGGTCTCGGTGACCGCAAGCCCTGGAGTGATTTTGGCTCTATAAGAGCCAAAAGCACTCCCACTGACATCACTAGTGACATCACTAGTGATGTTAGAGGGGCCGGCTCCAGACGGAAGGCGTTCCCATGGGAACGCCTCCGTCTGGGCAGCAACCCCCCCGGCACACCCACCAAAGGGGGCGTGCTGTCAGTCACCATCGACAGCACGCCCCCTTTGGTGCGAGACCCATAGCGACAGCTTGGCTGTCACTATGCGGGTCTCGCGCATGCGCACGACGGAGCTCCCTCCATCGTGCGCATGCGCATTAGGGCACCATCGACCCGCTTGCGAGCGCTCAGCGCTCGCGAGCGGGTCCAAATTAGGTCCTTTGTTCATATAGGGATTCACATAGCATGATTGAGAAAACTCTAGGTTTTAGTCACCTTGGGGCTGTGCGGCACCATAGAACAGTTTACGTTCTGATGTGTGCTGCTCTACAGTCAATATGAGAGTGAATGCTCCTGCAGTCTCTACACACAAGTTCTAAGACAAGGGATGGAGTCATAATGTAAAATGTATAATATTAACAGTTATTGTGTCGACAGCATTGAAATGCCGGCATTGACCAGCAGCGGAGGGTTAGGGTGATTGCACTAGGGAGTTGGTTAGGTTACAGGAGGGGAGGTCAGGGTTAGGCATTAGCGGGAGAGTTGAGGGTTAAAGTTAGCCATACTTCCCGGCGGCGGAAGTGCTACACGATAGGCCGGAATTCATCCTGACATAACCACCGGACCTGGAAGACACCGCTGGAGCCACTGGACCCAACATACCAGGTAAGTCACCACTAGACCACCAAAGATGTTTTCTTAACATTCTAATCATGTTGATTCGACGTGGTCAATGTGACAAAATATACAACACCCATAAGACAAGGTGGTCAGCTCCACAAGCCTGTGTAGATTGCTAAATGTTAATGATTGTGGGCCAGATGTACTAATCTCTGAAGAGTGGAGAGTGATAAACCACCAGCCAATCAGTTCTGTAATTTTTCAAACACAGCCTGTAACATGACAGTTGGGAGCTGAGTGTCTGGTGGTTTATCACTCTCCACTTTATCACTTTTCAGAGCTTAGTACATCTCCTCCTGTGTCTTAAAGATAGAAATAAAGAGACACTCCCATAAAATGTACCCAAGGGGATACAGCATGTTCAAGGCATTGATTTTTTTTCAAAAGTTCCAATATCCTATCTAGAATTGTAAAAGCAAGGAGAACAATTGGAGAATTATGTACATGATGTAATGCACTATTCAATAAATCATCTTTGGAAAATACAATAACACTGTTCATTGTTTTATAATAAAAATAAAAAAGGAGGAAAGGTGTCTGTGAACGGAGCCATAATTGTCATTTTTTTTTTCAAAATTCCTCCCAGCCTGCCACCTTAGAGATTTTCCCCTAATTCTCCACGGTAACATGTCTTTTTAATCTGGATCGACTTCAACTATGTGACAACAAAGAAATCAAACTCTAAAATAGCAGCAAGAACATATCCCGTGCATGACAGTGTAATTCCTTCTGCCCAAGGCAATGTCTAGCACCCTGCTCACATGCTGTTTACTTATACCTGTGTCTACATTATACTAAACACTTAACTACTGCTTCAATGCCTCGAAAAAAAAATTAAAATAAAGACGACGACAAATCTATTCACACCCAACGATTCCATTTATACTTGCTATCAAACACGGGATTTCTTTCCTTTTGTAACGCCGCAGGACTGCACAAGGACACATCCTTCACCCTCTATAACAACTGGCCCACATTTCACATTGACAGAAGAAGAAGTTGGGCAGGAAGTACATTCAAAAGTTGTCCTTTCAATGAATTACCAATTTGCACTACAAAATCATCCCCCCCATGTAAAGACCGCTCTCGTTTCAAGGAAATTTTTATAACAAAAAGTGGACAAGAATGGTTGAGAAAACTTAAAACAAGCGGCACCATTAGTAAGGTAGGGCGACCTGAACAAAAGACCACTTGTGCGGTAAGAAACCCCTCATAATAAAAAATGGTTTCCTGGAGAAAGGAAAGTAGAATAAAGCTATTCTATTCATGTGCTCGTGGAACTTTCATGCAGATTATTAATGAGAAAATTGTGATTTTTTATTTTTTTTTACCAAGAGATTGTGTACAAAGCAAAGCAAAAAGGTGACTGTTCACAGGCTGCACCTAGAACTTTTCAATGACTATACTTTTGCCAAATCCTTATTACTTCATTGTGTACGGAAGATATTAGTTTATTACTTTTTTTACTTTAAAAGTTAAAGGGAAGCACACGCCAACCAAATCTATATGATGCAGATATAAGCACAAGTGTGGGTGAGATCTCCCTGACATTAATTTCCTCCAGTATTGAGGACCAAACTTTCAAACCATGTCATAATATATATACCACTATAGATCTGAAAGTTTAGAAATAATAATAATAATAATAATAATACAGTATATAACCCCATATTACTCAACTGACATCAATAGCAGTACACTACAATAAAGCACTGCATATCTATTGTCAAAACTGACCACAGGTACATTTGTTAACATCAATAGGGGGCATTTCTTTAATTATTACCAGTTATTGTTACCAGTTATTTATATAGCGCACACATATTCCGCAGCGCTTTACAGAGCATATTTGGCCATTCACATCAGTCCCTGTCCCAGTGCAGCTTACAACCTATATTCCCTACTACATGTACACGCACACACATACAAACTTGGGTTAATTTTTTCGTTGGGAGCCATTTAACCTACCAGTATATTTTTGGAGTGTGGGAGGAAACCGGAGTACCCATAGGAAACCCTCGCAAGCACAGGGAGAATATACAAACTCCACACAGTTAGGGCCGTGGCAGGAATCAAACCCACAACCTCAGTGCTGTAAGGCAGTATACTGCTAACCATTACATAGTCTTTAACAATTGTTTATAGTATTGCAAAACGCACATAGAAACACACATTTCCAGAGCGACATAAAGTGGTGTGCAATGGTGGGTCTGCCTCCTGCTGCATTATTCGGCCACTTCAGCCCACAGACTGGGATACTAACAATTAGCTGTAGCTGGGGATCGACTGCAGGGTAAGTGTCCCCCCTATTTACAGAAGGTGGAGAACAGGAAATTATTTAAATTTAAAAAAAAACAAAAAACATATTGGTAAAGCAGAAATAGCCTTTACATGTATTCTCCTACTGATTGAAAAAAAAACCTATTCTGTTTTTAAGATTGGGGTGAAATAAAACTTCACAAAAACACTAGAACATTTTTAGCGTATAGTGAGAGTTACATTGGTATACTGCCTATCACTCTTAGTACTGACCATCGACGGTTTTAAACCATCGACTAGAAACCATTGATGGTTTAACTTTGCACATGCAAAGACGACATCCACACATGCTCAGACCACGGCCAGCACTAATCGCCAGAACTCCGTCACTGTCTCACAGATATCAACCACTGGCAACCTCCCATTGATGGTGGAAATAGTCACCATCATCATCAGACCATTGATGGTTGCTAACCATCAATGGCCAACCCTAAAACGACCAACCTTTTCAGATCATTAGCCAGTAGTATGGTGTCCTGGGAGCATGATCAATTTCTGTAATTTAATGTCCTATTTCTGTACAGTTTGCATGAAAAGATCACTTATCAAGTGGTGTTGCCTAATTGGCCTGACCAGTTCTATTAAATAGTGGAGATGATTGTACTCGTAATGTGTCTGTGATGTATAGTACATCATCTTGATTTCTCTGTGCCATTTGTTGCTTCAACAAAAACATTTTTGGAAACAAGTCACAAAAACTAAAATAAAGGTTAAATTAACATGATTAGTTATATAGTAAGTCACAAATACTGTATATGGTAAACAAATTAACCAGCTCACACTACAGCATAGGTAGCAGTGCTTTACTATTTGCCACCCATGTTACTTTGGACACAGGTACAAAGATTTTTTTTTTTTCCTCGGAGAACTTGATAAGGTGTCAGGACTATGTCTAAAGGATGGAGAAGCCAGATTCTGTTTTTTAATCTTTATATTAAGTAAGCAACATTTCTGAACTGAGAGACAAATAGTGAGAGAAATCAAATTTTACTAACAAATTACTTGCGCTATAAAAAAAAAAAAAAAAAAAAAAAAAAAGGGGGGGGGGATTTTTTTTTTTTGTCAAATTTCACTTAAAATGAGAAAACAAAAATAAAAATCAATCAACTACTTCGGGCCAAAGCACTGGTCATGGTTAATGTTCCATGTGTTTATTAGTCTCTGTAAAATGACAAACAGAAATATACTGCGCTTAATCTCTCATGCTGGGATAAATGTGAAATCCAGGGACAAATAAGCAGTATAATATTGATTTAATAAAAAAAATCCTAATAACACAAAATATCTAGACACATAAATTAGGCATATAAATTAAAAAGACAGATGAGAGGTAGAATAAAGATTGTGATTCTTACTAGGGGCAAAAGAAAGGCCTTTTTAGAGGAGTTGTAATTCATTCTCACTCAGAGAGGCCTATTTGATAGATTGAAAATACCTGATTTATTAATTTGAATCTTGGGCGTCTTCGGTCTTCTTCCTCCTAGTTCTCATTCTTTTTGGTGTTCTCATTTGTAATGGTTGGTAACGGTTGTGATGTAACGGTACACCCCAGTTCCTCTCTCGGCTGGGAAAATCCCGTTTAGTTTGGTTCTGATATGTTCTATTTTTGGGTCTGGCCCCTAGATTCGATTTAGGTGATATATTGAATGATATCTCATTCCTACCTGATTTGGTAGGATCATTAAAATGTTCAGGATTACAGTCTAACCTATCTCTCCTAGGTACATCTACTTGTGCATTTGATGAATCTAATCTTGGATAATGAGTGGATCTAGATTGGGGATGGAACCTTTTTGGATTTCCATAAGAATGTGTAGGGGGATCCTTCTCATCTCTTGCTAACTTTCTTCTTTTTTTGCTATAAATTCTTTCTCAAAGTTGTTGACCTTATGGCTAAGTTCCCTTTTTTTGAAATCTGGGTCATCTTTGAATTTTAAGCCTTTCTGAGTCTGTTCTATTTCCTTATTAACTTTTGGCATTTTCCTTTCTCTGTAACTAAGGACGTGATTAAGGAAACAGAGCAGTGTTTTAGAGTCTAATCCCATTTTTGGTTAATTCTAAACCATCATTAATGGATAGGTTTTAATTCACTATTAAACCCTTAGGTATCCTATCCAATTCTATATATTTCAATAGAAAGACGCTATCTAGCCAATGTCTGCACTCAATAAGTAAGCAATTCGAGTTCCAAAAAAAACCCTGATTCATATCAGGTTCTAGATCATCAGCAATAACATCGATATCAAACCTTGCTAAAAATTCCGCTCTTCTGTTGTTCCTATCTTTAATCCATGATAGTTCTGTCATACTGAAACTCTTACTACACAAGCAGCTTGGAAGGCAAATTGAAAAAACAATAAACGGCTGAACAGTTACACACTAAATGAGTCCGTTTATTTGAACAACCATCCTGATATTTATACTGACGGGCTAAATATTTTCTACTTCTCTTTCCATATTCATATCGAAAGGAAAAAAATTGTATCAAAAACTGCCCATTCCATATATCTATGAGGGAGTATCTCCATTAAATCACCATATAGACACTGATTACAAAGAATCAGGTGTGTGGACACATTAAACCACAACTTGGAGCCTGAAACCTTAAACCGCTATATATTACATTTTCAAGCTGCTACATATTGATTCATTTTAACTGTTTCTTTGAGTCTGATCAACTCCATTTTTTGTGTTTGAATGTATCTTATGTCTAGATGTTATATGCTGTGCATAAAGTTTATATAGTATTCTACCTCTTATATGCCTTTAGATTATATGCCTAATTTATGTGTCTATATAGTTTGTGCTATTAGGATTTTTTTATTAAAATCAATATTATACTACTTATTTGTCCCTGGATTTCACATTTATCCCAGCATATTTTTGTATGTCTTGTTCTGTAAGTGAGGTTGGCAAATAACCTTTTTTTTTGTACAGCTGCATTATTTCTCGATTTTCTTGCTCATTTAGCGCTTGGTATCTATTTATTTTTTCTCTGGAAAATGACAACATTTTATTACGGATTGCCAGCAAATTCTGTTTGGCAAGTTTGTATTTAAAGGAGAACTAGTTTTTTTTTTTTTTTTTTAATCTCTAACCCCCTTTCCTAAAATGAGTAGATGTGTGGGCTTTAACAAACACAGACAAATGCACAGAAAGCTGTACACAATGGCACTGGCAGGTCTTAACTTCAAAGTTATTATCCAAAGTCTGGTTCACACTAATTAAGCTCCTACAGATAATGCACAAGGAAGAGAGACTTCCGTTTCCATCATCCGTCACGGCGTAGTACGGTGTTTAAATAGCCAGGCTAACCTATAGGATTACAAGAATTAGGATATTCTGCATGCTCCCCACCACGTTATCAGCTTTTAAAAAGGGCAGAGTCTACAAACTACTTAAACGATAATATTAATGAAATTAATAACTTTAGCAAAGCAAAATAATGCAGCGCTCAATTTGATCATTGATAAATTATACAGCGATCAGCCATAACATTAAAACCATTGACAGTCGAAGTGAAAAACATGGATTATCTTGTTACAATGGCTGGGAGTGTGAGAGTTTACCTGGGAGAAGAAATGGCACCAGGATGCACTATGGGAAGAAGGCAAGCCAGCGGCAGCAGTGTGAGGCTCTGGGCAATGTGAGGCTCATGTGGATGTTACTTTGACATATACCACCTACCTAAGTATTGTTGCAAACCAAGTACACCCCTTCATGGCAACGGTTATTCCTGATAGCAGTGGCTTCTTTCAGCAAGATAATGCTCCCTGCCACACTGCACACATTTTTCAAGAATGGTTTGAGACACATGATAAAGAGTTCTAGGTGTTAACTTTGCCACTAAATTCCCCCGATCTCAATCCAATCGAGTATCTATGGAAGGAAAAACAAGTCCAAGCCATGGAGGCCCCAACTTGCAACTTACAGGACTTAAAGGATAATAGATACCACAGGACAACTTCGGAGGTCTTGTGGAGTCCATGCATCGCCAGATCAAGTTTTGGTGGCACAAGGGGGTTACACAATATTAGGCAGGTGGTTTTAATGTTATGAGAAAGAGAGAGAGAGAGCGCGAGCGAGTGTGAGATAGATACATATACATAGTATAAATAAAGTCCCTGGTAGGCATCTGTATGTTCATTCAGGCTAATCTTGAGACCCACTGGATGTATTTTAATGCAGCTTTCTTGGCTTACGCTGCCTAAACCGTTAAACAAAGATCACAATGATGGACTTTATTTAATATAGTGTACAGAATGAAGCGCATTATCCATTTTGTCCAGAAAAATTGATGTAAGCCCTGTTTACGGATACAAAATTTCAGTTTACCCGTTTTTTTGTTTTTTTTGTTTTTGTTACTGTTCCAATTTCGTTTATGTGAAAAACGATCCTTTAATTTCAAACGAGTCCAATTCCCGTTAAGAGTCTGCTTTGGGCAGTAAATGAAGCACAGGGACAGATACTTAATGTGGCTGGAGTTGACCTACGTGGACCTTTTGCGTGTCACGTCAAACTAAATATATATATATTTTTTTAAATCTTTTCGTGTTGACGTCAGGAGGAAAAACTACTAATATCGTCTGCAGGGAAATCTTATAAGACCTCGGTTAAAAAAGACTGTCGCCATAAATTCTAAATTGCTTTCGTGCAAAGGCGGGGTGCTACATAAATAAATAAATAAATAAATATACACACACACACACACACACACACACACACACACACACACACACACACACACACACACACACACACACACACACATATATATATATATACACACCAGTGGCGTAACTTCATCTCAGTTGCCCGGAGGCAAGATAAATGTTGGTGCGCCTCCCCCACAAGTTTAAAACCTGATTTAAAATGCCCCTATGACATGATGCAAGATTTTCACAATTACACATGTAGCACTGAAAGATTAAAAATGTCTCACTTTTTACTTTTTTCAAAATCACTGCCACCACCTTTTATTTGACAAATAATATCTTTATGATAAATTAGATATACCTCCAGTGCTACTATATAATATATATATAGTGTGTGTGTGTGTGTGTAGCACTGGTGGAGGTGTATCTGGTTTATTTTAAAGACATTATAATCTTGCTCTAAATTTAAATGCATCATGAATTTGGGGGGCTACGGGGGCGGGGATATATTTATAGAGCATATGTTTTGTTGTCACTGTAGTGTTAGGGGGGGAGTATATTTAAAGAGCATATGTTTTATCACTCTGTCATGTTAAATAATTCAACATGGCACAGTGATAAAATATATGATCTTTAAATATACTCCTCCCCCCCCCCAACATGGCAGACTGGTAAAATATATGCTTTATAAATATATCATCCCCCCCCCCTCCCTCAGCACCAGGCAACGACCCCACCCCTCATCAGGCTTGGCTTGCGAGACACTGACAGGCAGACTTACTTCATTTTTACTGCCTGTCTCCCCAGTCACAGTGCCACAGCCCGCTGCGCTGCCCACACAGATCCTATATCTCCCGGGTCCCGGCCGCACTCTCCACAGTGTTTCCGACTCTCCACCACGGTCCGGTCTGCAGTGTCGGTAGGCTCCTCAGAGTAAGGGGCACAGGGCAGGCACAGGGTGAGGTCGTGGGCGGTCACATGATACGTGGTGACATCCGTGGCTAGCCGAGACCACAGAGCACACAGTGTGTAGTGGAGCCGGAGGAGGAGCGCCGCTGATGCTGATTGGCTCTCAGCTCAGCGGCTCCTCTCTCTGGCTTCCTTTTTTTTTTTACAGCGAAGCTGGCGGGTATACATGTAGCGTGTAGGTGATGCGGTGGAAGTGGAATGGCCGGGACCCTGGAGACAATGGAGCCAGCTCAGCCAGATGCCCCCTTCAGTGCTGGGCGCCCGGCAGCAACTGACTCCATTTTCTCCGGGAGTTCCGCCACTGATACACACACACACAAAAGTACTGTGCAAAAGTTTTAGGCAGGTGTGGAAAAATGCTGATAGCGAATGCTTTAAAAAATACAAGTGCTAATAGTGTATTTTTATCAATTAAAATGCAAAGTGAATGAACAGAAGAGAAATCTAGAATCAAATCAATGGTTTTGGTGACCACCCTTTGCATTAAATTCTTCTAGGTACACTTGCACACAGTTTTTGAAGAAACTTGGCAGGGAGGTTGTTCCAAACATCTTTGAGAACTAACCACAGATCTTCTGTTTATACTTGATAAAAAATAAACTATTAACACTTCTATTTTAGAAAGCATTCTTACTTTGCAGCATTGTTTCACCACACATCCCCCACTTTCGCTTTTCCAAGATTTGGAAAGCGCACGTATTCCTTGGTGACGGCCGACACCCTTCAGTATTCTTCTTGCAGATGCTGGGTTGTACTTTTCCCTGCCACTCCGTGGACAACGTATCTCTCAAAGAGACAATGCGACATCAGAGCGGTCTAGCGAGAAGTACAGGGTCCGGACTTTCTTTTTTTCAGGGTTTGAGCAAGTTGACACGGTATATATGCTCTGCTTGTCTCTTTCCTGGCTGCCTGACACAGTAATTTACCAGTCCTACAGGTTCCACCACTTCGTAGGGCCCATGCCAATGGACAAACAACTTACTTTCTTGTGTCAGCTCCAACACTAGAACTTTGTCCCCTAGATGAGACTTTCTGACCTGAGTTGTGGCATCATAGGCTCGTTTCTGACGAGCTTGGGCCTCTATAAGGTTTTCTCGAACAATGGGCCCTATTTTATACAGCCGGTCATATAATTTTCTAACGAACTCCACAACGTTCGGTTCCTCTATTTTCTGCTGTTCCCAGCCTTCCTTCAAGATGTCTACGACGCCTCTTGGTTGCCTTCTAAAGAGGAGTTCAAAAGGGCTAAACCCAGTTGAGGACTGGGGTACCTCACGTACTTTATGGCAAACATGAGATAAGGACGTACTTTATCCCACTCCCATTATCCAGGACAGCCCGGCGTATCATAGACTTTAAAGTCCTGTTAAATCTTTCAACCAACCGATCCATCTGTGGGTGCTATACTGAGGCATGCAGTCGTACTATTCCCAACTTCTTACACAGTTCTGCCATTACTTGGGACATAAATAGAGTCCCCTGATCTGTAAGGATTTCTTTAAGGAACCCAAGACAAAAAAAGAGGAGTATCAACTCCCTGGCAATAGTAGCTGCTAGGAATTCCACAAGGGTTATCTCTTCTGGATAGCGGGTGGTGTAATCCAAGATCACAGAACATATTGGCTACCCTGCTTTGATTTTTCCAGTGGACCAACGAGATGGTACCCCAACAATAGGCATTGGCACTAGTGGTGCTCTCAAATGAGGCCTTGGGCCGGTCTCCTGGCACATGGGACACCGTTGGCAGTATCTTTTTACTTCAGCTGTGATTCCTGGCCAAAAGAATCGGAGCAGAACACATTCCAGTGTTTTATCTTCTCCGAGAAGACCTCCCCAAAGATGGGTATGAGCGGCTCGTAATACTAAGGTATATGTACCCAGGGCACCAACAACTGCTCAATCTTATTCCCTTGCTTCACTTTGACTCTATATAGTAGATCAGCTTTTATTTAAATTCAATAAATTTTTATTGATTTTTTTTATAAACATTTACGAACATAAAATTACGAACAAACTTACAAACATAAAATTACAGTGCTGAGTTGTTGTAAAAACAATGTAATGACATTTGTTGATTTACAATAAATTTATATTTACTTTTTCAAAGAGGACAAAGACGTGGTCTCATATTTCGTTGGGGTTTAAGCCATCAACTCGAGATATATAGAAAAACTATTTCTGAAGGGATCAGACATGGTCATTTACATTTAATTTCCATCAAACAAGTCACGAGTAAATATATCACCCTAAATCACATCTTAAGCATCATACATAGAAAGACTTATTATCTCAAACATTTGACAGATATCATCAGGGCTCAGTAAGCAATCATTAATCACCAACAAGCATTTAATTGGCATGACGGGCATATGACGATTTAAGCCATCTAGACCAAATTTTAAGGTATTTCTTTTCTGATTTCCTGGCTATATATGCATATTTTACGTGTGAAACGGCTGTGTTTACCAACGATTTGTTGATGTTCGGACCACAAGGTGACATCCATTCCCTTGCTATGTACACCTTAGCGAGCATGCACATATTGTTTACAAATAGTTTAGGGTATTTACCAACAGAATCATCTTCAATATTAGCTAGAATACAGGATACTGGAGTGAGGACATCTTGTGGTATACCCGTATCTGATATAATGTGACACACTTCTTGCCAGAAAGTGTATATCTTTGGATACTGCCATATAAGGTGCCAAAAAGTTCACTCTGATAAAGTACATTTAGGACATTGTGTATTTGTCCTACCCCCAATTGCGTGTAGCCTAGTAGGTGTCATATATACTCTGTGAAGTATAAACAGCTGTACCTGCTGAAATCAAGCAGCTACTGTGGCATTGCGTGGACTAGCCAGGGCTTCCTGCCATGCCTCATCCGAGAGTACACCAACATCATTTACCCATTTTTGTCTAATATGCGCTAGATCTGAGTCGTGATGCCCATCCAGTAATTTATTATATAAAATAGAAATCAGGCGGTGAGAACCTATAGATGTCATCGTTACTTTAAGCGGTGAGTCTCAGAGAAGCAGAGGAGCCCCTCCAAATTGAGCGTTAAGTGCATGTCTGAGTTGAAGGAATCTATAAAAGTATTCCCCAGACACTTTAAACTCATCTTGAAGTTGTTGAAATGATTTCAGATAACCTTCTCGGTATAATTGATCAATAGATGTCACACCCCATTTTCCCCACACCTCCCCAACTTGTAACTCAGAGAGCTCAGTAAGCGCCCTTGCATGAGCTAACGGGGTATCTGGATCTAATCCCTCCACCTTTAGAATCTGCAAGGCCAACCTCTAAATTACATCTTGTTTAAACGGTATACAATCGGGAAGCCGGCTGCCGGAATCCCGACAGCCAGCTTCCCGACTACTTTATCCCGGCGCGGGATAAATGACCGGCGTCTATAACTAGACGACTGCCATTTCCCCGACGCTGGGAGACCGGCGCCAGGCATCCTGATCGAAGGGATGCCGGGCGCCGCGTGCGGACAGCCATGGGGGGAGTGGAGGATTAGATTTAGGGCTCCCGGGGGGAACTTAGGGTTAGGCATCCCCCCGGGAGGGTTAGGCTAGGGGGAGGGAGGAATAGGCACCCCCTGGGGGACTTAGGTTTAGGCTAGGGGAAGGGGGGATTAGGGTTAGGCACTTGGGGGGGAGGTTAGGGTTAGGCACCCCTAAGGAGGGTTAGGGGGTTAGGTTAGTCTATACTTACCTTAGCGATGATCAGGATTTTCAGCGCCTTCGGGCTTCCGCTGCCGGGAACTCTGCTTTTGTCGGCCATGCCGCAGGCGGTATTTCATACCGATTCTGTTTAAACAGGAGGGTTCTGACAATTATCAAACTATCGCTAAGGAGTAGTTGAACTGGAGACAAACCCGTGCCGCTCCCAGCCATAATATATTTAAGCATTGAATCTGCCTGTAATTCTTGGAACCACTCCCACAATTGTGCTAGTTGCGCTGCATAATAATATAATTTAAATGAGGGCAATGCCAGACCACCTGAATCTCTATGTCTAGTCAGTGTATCAGTTTTGATTCGAACTCTCCCGCTAGACCAAATTAAAGAGGAAAGTAGACCATCAATCTGTTTAAATATTCAATTCGGGATATATACTGGGGAATGATGTAGAACATACAATAGTTTGAGTTGCAAAACCATTTTAACTATGCTAACCCGGCCTGTCATAGTGAGTGGTAATTTGCCCCAAACAGAGATTCGAGTTTTAATAAACTCCAGCTGGGGGTTGTTATTGGGCAGAGACCGCAAGGGATCTTTGGAAATCCAAATCCCAAGGTATTTAAAAGAATTTACCCATTGTAGCGGGAATCGTAAAAGTGAATCGGTTGGGCCAGGATCTACGAATGGAAGTACGTAGGATTTGCCCCAGTTTATTCGTAAACCGGAGTATCTACCGAATATATCTATAATACTTAAAACATGTGGCATGGAAACTATATATTTTGAAACAAACAATAAAATATCGTCTGCGTATAACGCAATCTTATCTACCTCAGCTCCCACGGTAAGTCCTAGCATATGCGGGCAGGCTCTAATTTTGCATGCCAATGGTTCAATGGCAAGGACGAACAAGATAGGTAACAGGGGACAGCCTTGCCTGGTAACCCGGAACAATGGAAACTAGGAGGAGACAAATCCATTTACCGCAACTCTTGCCACTGGAGCGGAGTACAGTAATTTAACCCATTTTATATATCTCAGGCTAATCCCAAATCCCTCCAATGTTTCCCACAAATATTCCTACTCCACTGAGTCAAATGCCTTAGCGGCGTCAAGAGACATAATGACAGATGTTAAGTCATCGTCGCGGGGCATTTGCAAGTGGGTAAACAGGCATCTGAGATTATTGGCAGTTGATTTGCCAGGCATAAAGCCAGTTTGATCTGGGTGAACCAGTAGTAATATAACTTGGTAAATTCTGGTAGTTAGAATTTTTATCATCATCTTTACATCAGTGGGTAATAGCGATATGGGCCTGTACGAATCGGTTCGTGAGGCATCCTTACCAGGCTTGGGTAGAACAATTATTAAAGCTTCTGACATAGAATCCGGAAGCTTGTTATATTCATATATTTGATTAAAAAGATTAAGCAGGCAAGGGCAAATATAAGGCTTTATGCTTCTTATACAACTCGAGGTGGATCCCATCCACCCTTGGGGCTTTTCCGGTGTGAAAGGAGTTAATGGCCATCTCAATCTCCTCTATGGTTATGGGGGAGTCTAATAGGTCACGGTCTTCTTGACCAAGTCTTGGGAGAGATATAGCTGCCAAATAGTTATGAATATCCTGTACCCCATGTAGATCAGCTTTAAGGACAAAATATGGAGTGCCCTCCGGTGAGTAGGCAGTTTTTATGATGCCATTAACTTCTATGACACTAGCCATGACATTCCCGAGGGCGGCATCGTTTTGTTGTTCTCGGGCACAACTTCGCAGGTCTACGTCAGCGTATCCCAATCCGGACTGGGGCTATTCTCACTTAATATTGGTGAGTCAGACTTTCCTTCTCTAAAGAGGAGTGGTGACAGTCAGGGTCACAGGTCAATGGGGTGCTATCATTCCCTGGTTTCTTTTCTGGCATTTTTGTCATATTTCCTGCAGTCTCATACCGCTCCAACACTATACTTAATTCCTCTAGATTTTGAGGATCAGCATGTATGACCCAGTGCTGCATATTCTGCCCTAGGGTTCTTATACACTGGTCAACAACCACTGTACCAGCTCTACAATCTGGGCGGCAGTGCAGTCTTCTGGCTGGAACCAACTCCACCCATCTGGCGAGTTCTGCAACCTGCTTCTGAATAGGGACCCCTGGTAATAGGGCCCATTCATAGAAGCACTACGCTTTCCCAGAAGGAGAGAGACCTGACCTGGCCAGAATAGCACTTTTGACTAGGTCATATTTTTCTGCATCAGCAGAGGACAAATCAGCATAGGTTGTCTGAGCCTCACCAGTAAGATAGGGGGCAAGTTTATCAGCCCAAGTGTCTACTGGCCACTTTAAGTGTTGTGCCACCCTTTCAAATATCAGCAAATATGCCTCTGAGTCATCTGAGGCAGTCATTTTATTCAAATGCCCTGCACCTGTTGTGCCCACTGACTGGGTCAGCAGCTGCAACATTTGTTCCTCTGTCTTTTGATGAGAGGCCAAAAAAGTTACTATAGTGCGAAAAACCTCCTCCATTTTTATAGTGGGAGGGGTATGTACAAAGTGTAAGTGCTTTTAGATAACAAGCTAGCTTTTATAAAGAAATATATCTCTTTCTTTCAGCAAAGAAATGGTAATTCACATTTAACACAGAAAAAGAAAACACTGCTTTTTGTAGGGGTTAAACAGAACACAGGAAAAAAAAAATTGGCTTCTTCTCTTCCAGCAATGCAGTGCTTAATTAGACCTCGGTATAATGTGTGTCTTGCTGTTGTTCAGTCAATTGGTGAACTAAATTAGACAGCATACTAGCTGGTGAAGATGCTAATAAGCATTTGTTATATCTCAAGCACCTTAGTAAAAACAAAGTAAAGTAACTTTTTTTTTTCCTCAGTACACAAACAGCTTTTGCACAATGCATAGCAAGTTACAGTGTCCATAAGTGTGTTTTTTCTGGTTCGCCAACCATACTCACGTATACCAAACATTTTGACTTGTCAGTTCCTTTGCTACACCATAGGCGTCTAGCGATTGCGCTGTGACAGAGCAGTGCAGAGGAGTCCAGAAAGGCAGGTACTTGGTAAAGCAGGGACTTTTTAATGGTAGCAGACAATGCACCTTAGCATACGTGAGCATAGGCCTGGACACACACAGACACATAACAGAAAATAAGCAAACATAAAAGCAAATGTCTCAGCACTCCTTGTGCTTAACAGTCAGCAGGTATAATCTCTGTGGACTCTCCAGGTCCTGGCATTCTAATGCTAACCATCACCCCCAGCCTATCGTCTGGCTAGCTTATCCAGCATCAGGAGCAAGGAGCACCAGGTGTGTGGGAGTTTTATTCCCTCTTGTGCTCCAGTAATTATTCCAGCTGGGTCTATGTAAATGAGAAAACCTGGAATTCCACATCTCCACTGCTAATGCAGAACGCACAGGTTTCACTCCAGCCTCCCTTGGAGGGAGCGGATTCCACCAGAATGTAGGCAATTCAGGTGAGAGACAACCCCTCTAATACAATATTTTATATATATATAATTTTTTTTTTCATTATATATAGGGATGGAGGTTTCAGAATGGCGCACAGGTTTTAATCCCAGGTGTCTTTCTTATATAAATAACTAAGTGCAATAACTTCAAGTTCAGATGTGCTATAATAAAACATGTAGGTCCTTCGGTTAAAGGTAGCAGCTGTCTTCCCATATTTCCGTGTGGCAACCAGATGAATGCGATCTGGAAAGGGGAGGTTGGAATGAACATGCGCCTGATAGTGTAGTATACTGTATTTCAAAAAAATCCACGTGCTCAAAAAATAATTGTGTGTACCAAATAAAAAAATCTTTAAAGATTATCTGTAGTTCTTTACAGGGGTTCCAATGGCTGGAAACCTTTATAGGAGGGGCTCAATCAGAGCCAGATGAGACACATATATCGTGTAGTACTGTTTAAAAGATAATTTGCGTGGCAATAAATGGAATGCGTACCAGAAAAGCTCTTGAATATCAGCATGTAGTAGGTCAGGTCCTGGTCACTCGATCAGTATCCCTTAGTAACCTGAGCAGTTTTCACATAGGTAGGTTATTAACTTCGTGCACATGTCCTTCACTAGCCGCATAAATAACAAAGTTCTCAAACTTCCTGAACACACAAGTTACAAGTTCCCAACATTCCCCGCAGCACGGAATTTTATATATATATATATATATATATATATATATATATATATAGATAGATATACATATATATATATATATATATACACATACTCCATATTCAAAACATACCTGTGTTTAGCAATGTGCAATCTCTGATTTCATAAAAGTGAGAATTCTACTTCTTTATTATTATTATTATTATTATTATTAGAACTTCTCCTGACATTTTATGCCTATTAGGAAAACATATTTAAAAAGCAAAAGTGGCGTCATGAATACATTCTTACCAACCGTTTAGATCAGGGAATAGGGACAAACGTCCACACGGATTTGCGCATAAGCATTGACACTACGCTCAATGGAAGCATGTCCTGTAGATGCAAGGCACTGGACCCGCTCCTCATCCTGTTCCCCTGTCCAAAACTGCCTCCTTTAAAGGCCACGCACAGCAGGTGTTTGTAAATATTAAAATCCTACCAACCTTGGATCAAATTGGGACATGACCCTTAAATCGGAACAGTTGGGAGGTACGTTTATATACTTATGCCTAGAACACTATCTATCTGAAATGTTACCTAGAGTCTCAATGCCTCTCTGCTCTGCCACTTACAGTTTCTTACTTGGTAATAGCCATACTTCATTTATAACTGTTGTCCAGCACTGTTCACTATTGCTGATCACGTTGCGCAAAGTGCTGGTTGTCTGTTATACTTCCATGAAGTACCAAGTTTTCAGCATCACCGTGGATCTTTACAGTATATATGAGATTATTCTATTGTAAGCGCACAAAAAGAGAGCCCTATATCCCTCCAATCATTTTGTCCGCTACCACAGCAAAAAACACACGTGTGTCCTTATATTACCCTTTCCACATGTTCTGTACCTTGTCTGTAATACTTTCTTTTTTGGTATTAGTACATTTATGCTTCTTGGAACGCTATGCACTACATACTCCCCTACTTTTAAAAAAGCAATTCAAGGAGATTGTGAAAAAGCAATAACTAAGAGGGCGGCATTGTAGTGGGTTTATTCTGCTCTGTATGTGAGACTAATGGTGCACACACACGGTCAGATATGTCAGATGAACGATGAACGATTTTTACCAACGATTTGAACGAATTTACAAACGATTTGAACGATTGAACGATTTCAGACAATATTAAAATGAATGAAATTGTCCAAATCTGACTGCAAACACAACAGATGTCAGATATCGTTATCTGACATCAGATATGAACGATTGAACTATTTTTTAAATCGTTATCGTTCAGATCTGACACAAAAGCTGACCGTGTGTATGCACCATTCCGTTCAACTGCCCCAAAGGAGTTACATAGCTATAGAAGAAAGCTTTTGTGTTTCTTTATTTTCAAAGTGATATAACAGATATATATTGGGGTTAAGGGGTAGATATGATTGAAGGATGTGGTTTAAAACAATGATGCATCACCGTGTGGCACCCAACCAGCCTGGTATCAGGAAGTTTGCTAGACATCCAGGGAAATCACCACTATTATATATATATAAAAAATTTTAATTGACTTTTACCCTTCAGATGTTCCTGTTAGTCAATAAATTAGTTTTAAAGCTCAAACCAGATTAATATGATGTGTGGAACCCGGATGAATGTTAAGATAAAGCTGACTCTCAGACTTCCACATATATGGTAATTGCACCAATGACATATAGGGTCCAGCTAGTGTGATTCACAGACAAGACGTTTTCAAAAGCCATTATGGGCTACAGGGGGAAAAAAAAAAAAAAGTGCCCTAAAGCTGATCACAACGTTGGTAGGCATTCCTTGTTCTTGGGTCACAGGACTCAATTAACATCAAGGCCCTGACACAGAGTAAAGCTTCAGCTTTCATCTATTACAGATGAGCCCTTCAAAGCATCATTAAAAGATTTACTTTGCACTAATTAACAAAGATCAGAGTCAATCAGCTTTTTGTATGCTGCCCATCATGTCACATGACACCTACTTCCCGGTGATGGTGTGTGACAGACTAACTCACCCAATGTGCATTTCACAAAACCTCCTTGGTATAAATATAAGCAGGGTGCAAATGAGTTTATTTACCTTACTATAGTGCCTATATTGGTGCCTATATTGGTCAGATAGAGATTGTAGAACACTGTATAACTATATATACTTACACATATTATTGCCTTCTCACTGCCTGTTAATTATACCCCCTTTACACCAGAGCAAAAACCTGGGTTTTTGCCGGGCCTACCTGGGTCGCAGCTCAGTGTAAAAGGATCCCTGATAAATAACCCGGGTCAAGTGACCTGGCAATCCAACCTAGGTAGCTACCAGGGTCGGACCCAGGATGGACCTGGGTAATGGTGCAGTGTAAACGGTGCAACCCGGGTTATCCGACCTGGGTCATGCCTAAAATTAGCTGATTGGTGGTTGTGGAGCAGTCACCTCCCACTTTTTATGACCTCACAAGTTTAGCAGGGCAGACACAGGTTCAGTGTGAACGGGGCTGATCTGGGAATAACCCAGATCGATGGTGCTGTGTAAACGGTGTCTGACCTGGGTTGGAACCATCTCTGAAAACCCAGGTCGGACCTGGGTTTTTGGTGTAAAAGAGGTATTATTGAATTGAGATGTTTCAATCAGACCCGTTGCCACAGGTGTATAAAATCAGGCACCTAGCCATGCAGTCTCCGTTTGCAAACATTTGTAGTGCTGAAGAGCTCAGTGACTTCAAGCGTGGTACTGTGATAGGAAGCGTAGTACTGTGATAGGAAGCGTGGTACTGTGATAGGATGCCACCTTTGCAATAATACAGTTTGTGAAATTTCATCCCTACTGGATATTCCACGGACACATGTAAGTGATATTATTAGAAAGTGGAAGCGTTTAGGAACAGCAGCAACTCAGCCACGAAGCGGAAAACCACGTAAATACAGAGCGGGGTCAACGACTGCTAAGGCGCATGGTGCATAAAAGTCGCCAACGCTCTACTGATTCCATAGCTGAAGAGTTCGAAACTGCCACTGGCATTAATGTAAGCACTAAAACTGTGCGGCTGGAGCTTAATGAAACGGGTTTCCATGGCCGAGCAGCTGCATGCTAGACTCACATAACCAAGTGAAACTGAAACACAAACAGCTGTGCAGGAGGCTTAAAACTGGGTGAGGAACAGCCAAACTGCTACAAAAGTGAGGTTGTGGAAGACAGTTTCACGTTACAGGTCATACACCATGGCAAGACTTAGCACAGCAACAAGACACAAGGTAGTTATACTGCATCAGCAAGGTCTCTCACAGGCAAAGATTTCAAAGCAGACAAGGATTTCAAGATGTGCTGTTCACATCTTGATTTAGATTTCTCTTCTGTTCACTTTGCATTTTGTTAATTGATAAAAATAAACTATTGACACTTCTATTTTTGAAAGCATTCTTACTTTGCAGCATTTTTTTCCCACCTGCCTAAAAGCTTTGCACAGTATTTGGTGTGTGTATATATATATATACATACATATACACACACACACACACACACACACACACACACACACACACACACACACACACACACACACACACACACAGTCAGGTCCATAAATATTGGGACATTGACAGAATTTTCAGATTTTGGCCTCTATTCATCACCACAATGGTTTTGAAATGAAACAAACAAGATGTGCTTTAACTGCAGACTTTCAGATTTAATTTGAGGGTAATTACATCCAAATCGGGTGAACGGTGTAGGAATTACAACAGTTTCAATATGTGCCTCCCACTTTTTAAGGGGCCAAAAGTAATGGGACTATCAACTCAAAAGCTATTTCATGGACAGGTGTGGGCTATTCCCTCGTTATTTCATTATCAATTAAGCAGGTAAAAGGTCTGGAGTTGATTCTAGGTGTGACATTTGTATTTGGAATCAGTTGCTGTCAAATCTCAATATGAGATCCAAAGAGCTGTCACTATCAGTGAAGAAAGCCATCATTAGGCTGAAAAATCAAAACAAACCCATCAGAGCGATAGCAAAAACATTAGGTGTGGCCAAATCAACTGTTTGGAACATTGTTAAAAAGAAAGAACGCACCGAAGAGCTCAGCAACACCAAAATACCCGGAAGACCACGGAAAACAACTGTGGTGGATGACAGAAGAATTATTTCCCTGGTGAAGAAAAACCCCTTCAAAACAGTTGGCCAAATCAAGAACACTCTCCAGGAGGTAGATGTATATGTGTCAAAGTCAACAATCAAGAGAAGACTTCACAAGAGTGAATATAGAGGGTTCACCACAAGATGCAAACAATTGGTGAGCCACAAAAACAGGAAGACCAGATTAGAGTTTGCCAAACAACATCTAAAAAAGCCATTACAGTTCTGGAACAACATCCTATTGACAGATGAGACAAAGATCAACTTGTACCAGAGTGATGGGAAGAGAAGAGTATGGAGAAGGAAAGGAACTGCTCATGATCCCAAACATACCACCTCATCAGTGAAGCATGGTGGTGGTAGTGTCATGGCGTGGGCATGTATGGCTGCCAATGGAACTGGTTCCCTTGTATTTATTGATGATGTGACTGCTGACAAAAGCAGCAGAATGAATTCTGAAGTGTTTCGGGCAATATTATATGCTCATATTCAGTCAAATGTTTCAGAACTCATTGGACAGTGCTTCACAGTGCAGATGGACAATGACCCGAAGCATATTGCAAAAGCAACCAAAGAGTTTTATAAGGCTAAAAAGTGGAATGTTATGCAATGGCCAAGTCAATCCCCTGACCTGAATCCGATTGAGCATGCATTTCACTTGATGAAGACAAAACTGAAGGGAAAATGCCCCAAGAACAAGCAGGAACTGAAGACATTTGCAGTAGAGGCCTGGCAGAGCATCACCAGGGATGAAACCCAGCGTCTGGTGATGTCTATGTGTTCCAGACTTCAGGCTGTAATTGCCTGCAAAGGATTTGCAACAAAGTATTAAAAAGTGAAAGTTAGATTTAGGATTGTTTAGTTTGTCCCATTACTTTTGGCCCCTTAAAAAGTGGGAGGCACATATAGAAACCGTTGTAATTCCTACACCGTTCACCTGATTTGGATGTAATTACCCTCAAATTGACTGTGTATATGTATATATATATATATATATATATATATATATATATACACACACATGTACATATACACAGACATGCCCACAAACACAGCACCAAATATTTGCATAAAGGTGGAAATGACTGCCAATTTCCGACACACATGTCAATAATTAGACTGCTGAAATGGGTAGCTCTTAATTAAATTGAAGTTTTAAAAATATGTATTGTACTATTATTAAAATAATTGAGGGAAGAGGCCAATCAAAACTTCCAATACTCCAATAAGATTTAAATCTGTCAGGTTTTAAGTAGAGATGTGTGGGTTCGGTTTTATTCGGATATGTTCGGATCTCAAAAATGGCATCTCATTGGCTATCGGCTATCATGTGTTTTGTGTAGCCAATAAAATTCGAACTAATCCGAACTTGCGATAATTTTGGCGAAAAGAACCGAGTAAATCCGAATCCGCACATCTCTAGTTTTTAGGACCTCTCTTGATTACACAGTAGTTTTACTCACCAGAATTTTATATTTTACATCTGGTTTCCTATAGGTATGGTTTGCAAATTTAAAGAAAAATATATTTAATTCTGCAAAGAAGAAGAAACTAAATTTTTAAGGAACATTTTACAGTGATACTTAAATGAACTTTACATCATTTACATTTTTCTGCCAATATGATCACCACAACAATGCACACAAAAAATTTGCACACTAAAAGCAGATCAACTCAAGTAAAAGCAGTGAACACAACAGTAAACACATGGGAAAAAAATGAATTACTTAATTTTAAAATGAATTAATGGGTCTCTTGTGCAAATAAAGCAAACTTTAGCTACAATCCCAGGTTACAGACACTTTTTAGTTGAATCAACTTAGCAGGTGACTTACAGATGTGCCTTACACATCTTTGCTGTAGTCACGCCAAAAAGCCCCTCTCAGTGCGTCAGGTCCTATGAGATTCAGCTAGCGTCTAAGTCACAATGTGATGTGACTAGGATGCACCAGCAGACTGTGCTGATTAATTGATATGCGACACGGTTATATCACCTGAGTCTCTCAATCTGTATACGAAGTGCTTCAATTTAGCGGATACAGAATTTTTTATTCCAAGTTACGTTGTGGTTCACATACAGACTCAGTCGCAAACGGATATGCAAGTGTTGCATATCAAATTAATCATCACAGTAGCAGTGCGTTGCGACTTAAATGCATTTTCGGCAAAAAAATACGCCAGACGCTAGCACGGGTCCTGGCGGCTCACTCACATCAGGCAAGTCGCACTGTGTGGCATATTGAGGCTAGATGTATGAGGACACATCTGTAGTGTTTTAAAAAAAAAAAACACGAGCCCTCTTTGTTTGTGAGCCAGACATTGTATGAAGAAGTGCAAACATATAGGCCGTCATATCGCCACGTTATATGCCCAACAACATTAGTCTTTAAATGAACAGCACAAAACGCTCTATAAGAAAATAGGTCTTAGTCAGATAGGATGTCTTCTTTAAAAAGTACAACCTTAAGGTCCATTGCATTTTTATTTAAAAACAAAAATCCACAAAAGGTCTAAACAATGCAACAATGCCACTATGCATCTAAGAAATGACAGATGCAACAAGTCTATGAGCAGGACCAATGGTTCTAGAATTGATAGGCTGTGTGTTCATGGTTGTGACTGGTGAATTTATGGCCTGCATTTTTAGGAGTAGTGGATCAGTATACTAAATAGATGTCCCCCATAAGGGTTAATTTAAAGCATGTCGGTCCCATTGGGTTTCGGAACAAAAAAAAAAATGCTGAGATTGCATTTGCGGAGAAGTAATACGTTAAACTGCTGGATAAGAGGAGTTTTATAAAAAGCTATTATTGAATTTACAAAGTGAAGAGGTGATTGTACTGATGAAGGTGTTGCTCGCTGCGTTAAAGGACACACTTGCCTTTTCCACTGAGCCAAAAACAGTTGAATTTTGCACCAGCTGTGGCAGAGATCAGATCTTGTGCAATGGTTTTAATGGGATACATTTGGCAATAACCAATAACATGCCAACTGAGAAGTATGTTTCCAATGTTTATAACAGAGAAAAAAAAGCTTTAAAACACAATTTTAAAATATAGAATTAAATTATCTTTATAATTAATTTAAGACATGCATGAGGCTAAACTAATCAAGCATTTTCTAGCTACAAAACAGAAGGCAATTATTTTCTTTTACAGATCACCCTCCTCAGCATCCCGGCATCCCTGGCCTTATCTGGTTTGCAGAAGTGTCTCCAATGACCGGAAAGTAAACACTGTCTATAGATGTGTCCTTCTATACTTAGCCTGAATACGCCATGCGGCACGAAAGGCCTGGCACAAGTGAGTGGTCTCGAGCTGTGTAGTGTCTTCGTCACAATGCAACGCAACAAACCCGCTTCACGAGACAGCGACACTTATATGTCTGAGTGTGATGACTTAGTCTGAATCAATATACGAAGAACTATGGAACTTAGCATGGAAAAAAAAAAATAATGGTAGCTGTTTCGGAGCACTAAGTATAAAGAATAAGACTCAGCACTACCCCTAACCCTTCCACTAGAGCCATACCCTTACCTCCACCCCAACCCGGCAGCAAAACTCCAACCTCCCCGCGGCAGAATAAACCTCTCGGTGGAGCCTAACTCTAACCGGTGGCATCCTCAAAATGTCAACATTTCAGATGTCGACATTCTGAACAGGTCAACATGTTGAGGATGTTGACATGTTGAACCACTGACATTATGATTGGTTGGTGTACTCCATCTACATGTTACTTTGAAGATGAAATGAAGAAAAAAAACGATAATTCCTAAAGATATGACAAAAAAACATTCCAGACTTTTTATATAAATTTAATTCCTCATACCCCTTCAGGCAGAAAAACAAATTACCGGTTTAAACACTTCAACCCGGTAATTTGCCGATTTACACGGGTATTTCTTCTATCTGAAAGGGTCAAGCCGAGTCTAAATTCCCAGGACTTCGACCCAGGAATTTACCAGGGTTGAAGACACAGGAATTTAGACCCGGGTTGCCCCTTTCAGACAGAAGAAATACCTGTGTAAATATGCAAATTACCGTGTTGAAATGTTTAACACGGTAATTTGCTCTTCTGTCTGAAGGGGAGTACAGGCAGGAAATGGCAAAACTACCCGGTACACAAATGCCGGATAAAATTCAGTTTTTTTTTCCATTTTCTGTGTGAAAGTGGAAACAAAGCTGAATGTTAGGCAATGGTCCTGGTGTCTGCACAGATACATTTTTAGTTAGGACTGCAATTATTAGAGATCTGAGCAGAGAGGCGCCACCCTACCTTGAAACCTGCCGCTGCCTCGATCGCTATTTTAATAAGCGCCAGGCAAGTGGGTGTGGTGCCAGTGTAAATTTGGCAATGACAGCAGCCCCGTGGATCAACAGCTAATAGGCAGCAGGAGTTATTAGAACTTGGCTCCGGATGAGGGCCAATCATGACCCGTGGACAGGCAGCAAATTAGAAGTCAAGCCTTCAGTACGGCGGTGGCAGTCAATAGAAGAGGACATCAAGCTCCGGCAGCCACGGAAGAGGCCAGAATATGGCGAAGAAAGAAGTTGAGGACAGGTGAGTGCGGCAGGTGGTGGGTAGCAAAGAGCTAAATGAACTGCAGCCTCTTTGAACTTACCAATAGGCGGTCTTCGTCAATGGTAATTTACCATTCTCCCTCCCAAGATCATGGTATAATGTGTTAAAAGAGTATCTAGTGTGGTATAATGTGTATAAAGGGCACTACTGTGTGGCATAAGGCGTATAAGAGGCTCTACTGTGTGGCATAAGGTGTATAAGGGGCTCTACTGTGTGGCATAAGGTGTATAAGGAGTACTACTATAGAGTTCATTTTAGCACCCTGCAACCCATTCTTTCCCGTATGGGGTTTTGCTCTCTGCTGTGGTGCTTCTAGCACACTCAGCTGTTGCAACAAACCTCTGAAATACAGACCAGTGTGTGCTAGAAGCACCAGAGCAGAGAGTGACTCCATAGGCAGGAAAGAGGACCTGCACTGGTTATGACAGGTGCGGGGGGGGGGGTAGAATGAACACTACTACTCTGTGGCATAATGTGTATAAGGGGCACTACTGTGTGATGTAATGTGAATAAGAGGTAAATATGAGACATGTCAAGAGGAAATATTTATAGGTGGGTGCAAATTTATAGATTGCAGGGGGTGCCATACACCTAGCATCGGCCCTGGATTTGGGTTTAATGGGAAGAATCATACTGGGTTTATAAAGTTCAAGAAGTTAACTTCTGAATAGCATGTTGGCTTTCAGGCTTTTTGGTCTGAAGGAATGGTAAATTGTAGCTTCTACCTTCCATTTTATATAATGTACTGCTGAATGGTTGCTATTGGTAACTTTTCCACAAATCCACTTCTCCGCTCTGCTTAATATATCAACCCCTTAGCCTCTTTGCTGTTTTCATATACAGTACTCAAGACTGTTATAGCTTGTGTATGCTAAGATTCTGCAGAAAGCTGCTCCTAACCAGTTTCACCATTCCTCAAAGGCCCATTTGCCGGCAAGCAGCCAATGGTTGGCTATATAGTAGGCACAAGGATGCAATCTTTAAGGACCATTACAGATTAAAGATTGCATCCTTGTGTAGCTGTGGCTCCTGCTTGGGAAAGTCAACATCAGCAATAAAGGGAACTGTATATACGGCTGCTGCAGAATTGGGGCAATACAAAGATAGATCTAAACTGTTCAAAAAGTTAAGTCACGTGTTTGCTACTATTTTGCCAAGGGCAATAATAGGTACAATAATAGTGGGGATTTCCTTGATGAATTGCTTATTGTAGTTGGAAAATCCTGCAAAACTTTTTACCAGACAGAACCCACTGTACAAACACTGGAACCATAGACAAATCTATAGGATTACCATCTCTATAAATAGCACTTTACGGACTTAAAACCCACAATTCCCCAATCTGTACTTCTTACTAGAAGATCACCAATTACTACCAGTCTTGTTTTATCTTTGCAAGTTAATTTTTTTTTTTTTTTTATTGTAAAAGACTTTTCAGGATAGCCAGGTGTGACACTGAACTGTTCATGAAACGCGTATTTCTCAGGCTAGCCAGGTGTGTCACTGAACTGTTCATGAAACGTGTGTTTCTCAGGCTAGCCAGGTCCATGTGTCACTGAACTGTTCATGAAACGCGCGTTTCTCAGGCTAGCCAGGTGTGTCACTGAACTGTTCATGAAATGCGTGTTTCTCAGGCTAGCCAGGTCCATGTGTCACTGAACTGTTCATGAAATGCGTGTTTCTCAGGCTAGCCAAGTCCATGTGTCACTGAACTGTTCATGAAACGCGTGTTTCTCAGGCTAGCCAGGTGTGTCATTGAACTGTTCATGAAATGCGTGTTTCTCAGGCTAGCCAGGTGTGTCACTGAACTGTTCATGAAATGCGTGTTTCTCAGGCTAGCCAGGTGTGTCACTGAACTGTTCATGAAATGCGTGTTTCTCAGGCTAGCCAGGTGTGTCACTGAACTGTTCATGAAACGTGTGTTTCTCAGGCTAGCCAGGTCCATGTGTCACTGAACTGTTCATGAAACGCGTGTTTCTCAGGCTAGCCAGGTCCATGTGTCACTGAACTGTTCATGAAACGCGTGTTTCTCAGGCTAGCCAGGTGTGTCACTGAACTGTTCATGAAATGCGTGTTTCTCAGGCTAGCCAGGTCCATGTGTCACTGAACTGTTCATGAAACGTGTGTTTCTCAGGCTAGCCAGGTGTGTCACTGAACTGTTCATGAAACGCATGTTTCTCAGGCTAGCCAGGTCCATGTGTCACTGAACTGTTCATGGAGTGCGTGGTTTTCAGGCACTGAGCAGCATTAGTTTGGCTATTACCCTTTTCTACGTTCTATGTATGTAACAGTATTCATGAGTGTAATATGTCTCTTTATAAATTAAAGTTGACATATCCAACTCATTAGATGTAAGTAGTCATAAAAACATTAAATTAGAAATAGGAATAAAGAAAAAAAACAATAACTATTGACATAGGAAAAAAATGCTTTCTGATTACAACACATTATTTACTCCCTGTGCATAAGCAGGGCTGCCACAAGACACATATGACCTTGGTCCAATCATCAGCAGGAGAGCTTATTAAGTACAACTATAATTTCAAGTCTCCAAGGTTGCAGACCAGTACCCTGTATGACAGAACGTATGGTTACTCTAGTAATAAGTCTGCATGTGCAGCCTTTATGGTGGAACAAAACATTAATCTATCATTATTTCATCACTATGGTAATTAGTGTCAGCAATTCAACTGAATCTTGACAAGGTACCCAGAGGAGAAGGCTGATGCATTTTTGTTTGCACAAATTTGACAAAGCATGTTTGTTAATTTAACGATAAGTCGGGGGTGGATAGCACACGCACATTAAACACTGGGTGCGTGTAAATGTTAGTTTTTGTAAAACAATCGTTTCCTCCATAAATCTTACGTCCAGTACACAGAGATGTGGGATTTCCATCAAGTTGAACATACATTTACAATGAAGATAATACAAATTTTCAAAACATTACACCTCAGCATTTTCTTTAGATCTACTGAGTTTTGCTGCAAACCGTTGAGTAAAAGGCGATTAAACTGGAGCAAAGCCTGAAAAACATATTAATAGACTGTAGAGAAAAGGTAAACGGTTCTGTTTTGCATTCATTTCAATATCAGAAAAAGCGCAGTGTGCTCACAAGGAGATAGTTGTCCTCGGTTACCTGATATCCTGGAAATATCGGTCCTATCTTCTAATCAATAATAACAGCTACACTAATAAGAATGATGACAGTGATAGCAATAACCATAGACATAAAAAAATAATAACACACACTCAGACGAAACCAAAAATTCAAGGATGAGCGCTGCATGCTATGTACAATAACACACAATACATTGTAACGGGAAACATCGCTGCCGGTATAGTCAGGAAATTTGAGTGAAGCGCTATACCATATTCTAGCCGCCCCACTACTTTACTATGTGATCAACACATTTAGGGGAAAATTGTCAAACCTATTACAGAGGATGAGATTGAATTATAATTTTTAAGAATGTACTATATAAAGGATTGCTGCAATCTGATTGGTTACTATCGGCAATGTCTCCACTTTAGAAGGTTTTCTAAATATCTCACATTGAGAAGTGGGTGCAGCAACCACCATGCCGAAGCTGCAGAGGTAAGAACCACTAAGTACGTTTCGAACAGTCAATGGGGAGTGTACCCAAGCAGAATACTCAGATGGGGCTCTTAATGTTGGCAGTTAGAGCCAAGCAACTTAGTATAGTTCTTCTTTAAATCTTATCTTCTCTTCACCATGGACACATTAGAAGTCTCATTTCAGAAGTCAGAACATACATTAACTAGACCACTGACAACTTAATGGTTTGCAAAATGGCAAGTTAATAATAAATTAATAACTGCTGACAAAACAGAGGTTTCGGTTTCATTTGACCTACTGGAAACAGCATGTGTCATCAACCTTACTGCAGGAAAAGATAACATTTATTCACTAAAGCATGTGTGCTCCAAGAAATACATAACTTAAATTGAAAATGACCTCTACAATACCTTGAGCATGAATCACTTTCTGGGAACTCCGAGGCTGTGGATTTTGACGTTTTGGACTTAATAATGACACATTCTACAATGAACATACACCAATTTCTAGTCATTATTTACTAGCCAAAGGTTCCAAAAATAAGCATAAAAAAATAAAAAATACATGCACTTTATTTTGTATTAATAGGTTCCTCTTTCATAAACAGTGAAAGCAGCTCTAATACACAGCCTCTCAATTCAAAATAATTCGAAATATAAACTCCTTATATTTCAGAATGAGAGACCAATCCTGATTGGCTGCACACACATTCATTAAACAGGCTCACCAAAATTGAACTGTAGCAGTTTGGGTAGACGGAGGTTAATGTAAATGTAAATTTAAAAAGAAAAAAAAAATAGTGAATTCGATTTGCAACGATTCATATACAAAAATGGCAGTTTTGCAGTAAATATATTTGCAACTCAAAAAAAAGAAGAAAAAAAACAAAAATCAAAAGATAAACCACCATAGCCCTTGGATGAAAAATAATAGGCACGCCTAGATCCGCTACTTAATCTGCAGTACCTCTGCATTTCTGGTCAGAGACCAACTAAACAAGGTGAAAAAAACAACAACATTGTTATACCATGCGGGCACATACCAAGATAACAGACCAGGGGATATGCAACATCTTCTCTCACTCCCACCTCTAGAACATTTTTGAATCCAGATAATGGGCCTGATACAGAGGTGGACGCAATAACGATGTTTGCTCAGTTGAGTGATTATTTGCTACTACGCAAATGCGAAAAGCCCCGAAAACCCCAATGGCACATGCGTTACCCTCAGTGTTCGTGGAGTCTGCTATTGCATACGGAGGCGTTGGCATTATAACCCGCAAAGCAAAACCATGAGTGTTCCTGGGTGAAGTCTGGGAGGTGGCCTGAAGTGTGCGCAAATAAAGACAGTCTCATGTGCGTTTTATGGGAGTGTCACGGACGGGTCAATGAACGCAGACGCATTTTCAAATGCAGAGCCGCAGCCACAGGGATCATGGTTCAGCCCGGAGTTGAGAAGTCTATGGTGGACGCGATGGCGCACCAAGTGTTTGTAACCACCGGTGGATTTGCACTATCCATGGGCATTGAATGTGAGCGTCTCAGGGCTTGCACTGTACTGCGCACACTAGTACACAAGGGGAGGGCTGAAACAGCATTTGCATATTACTGCCTCTGTGAAGCCACAAACAGTTGCAATCGCGGCGGCGTTAGCGTCCACTTCTGAATCAGGCCCAATGTGTCTTTCTTTAATTAATTCAATGAATGGTCTTAATTGCTGCATTTATTCTGGGAGCAGGTTTGTAATTCCACAGGTACTAGGAGGCTCTGGTCAATCTAGGGGGCTTTGGTATTTGGAGGCTAGTTTGGTCCACTGACCCCATATTTTAACCATAGATGTAGAGTATGTGTCCCATACGATACCCATGCCATATGCAGCTAATTACTGCCTGTACCACGCATGCATCGGGGCTTCTCAGGAGAATGCTACATAAATCCTATGCTGGACACTACCACCTGGAGTAGACCAGCCCATGTGCAAACACATTATTTCTAACTGTGGTTCTATTCATCTGCAATTAAGTCCTGTGGGACCCACTGAAATAGAATAACCAAATTGATGTAAAGTAAAACATTTTCTAACCCAGGGAACTCCTAACCATGAACTTAAGCAAAACAGTTTAAGGATCATAGGGCCTGATTCAGACCCACTCGCAAGCGGCTGTCCGCTTGCAAGTGGGTCGATGGTGTGCACTGCGCATGTGCACGACGGCGGGAGCTCTGTCGTGCGCATGCGCCAGACGCGACGAGCGAAGGACTTTCCTTCGCTCGTTGTGTCTGATCAAAGGGGGCGTGCTGTCGATGTTGATTGACAGCACGCCCCCTTTGGTGGGCGTGCCTCCCAGACGGGGGCGTTCCCAAGGGAACGCCTACCGTCAGAAGCCGGCCCACTGACATCACTAGTGATGTCAGTGGGAGTGATTTTGGCTCTGATAGAGCCAAAATCACTCCGGGCCTTGCGGTTGAGAAACTCAACCACAGGCTCAGGCTCGCAGTGGCGATGGTCGCGATGGTCAAGACCATCGCGGCCATCAACCTGCACGCTCGTATAGGCTGTGGGTGGTGACCCACAGCTATACGAGCGTCCAGGAGGACGCTCCATAATTATGGAGGACGGCCCTCATTCAGAGCGTGCGCTCTGCTCAGAGCGTCCGGCTCTGAATGAGGGCCATATTTGACTATTAAGAATGGTAAATAGGGAGGTAGCCCAGCCAGTCAGCTGCTTCCGGAGGATTATTGCTGCCCATGTAGAGCCAGCAATGTAGTAGCAATAGTGTGGTATATTTAAGCCTGGTCTCTCGGCAGCGTACCAGCACATCTTGTAAAGAGCAGAGGTTTAGACACAAAACCGGCTCCAGAGTGAGGGTCAGTGTCGGACTGGCCCACATGGGTACAGGGGAAACCCCCGATGGGTCCCAGTGCCTGAGGGCCCACCCCCTTCTTTAGGGAACAGGTTCCAGACTGTGCACTTGAATTATACTGGACAGGACTATTGTGAATTTTCTACAATGCACTGCTGTTATTAATCTGGTACATTATCATGCATTCACTAGCAGTATTTACTATATCTATGTATATATTTAAAGGGGCCCAGACCCCCTCTGGAGGCTGGCCACACCCCTAAGTATGGGCCCCTATCACTGCATTCCCCCGGTGGGCCCTTCATGCCCCAGCCCGACACAGGTGAGGGTGACATATTAAGGACAACAGCAGAAAATAAAGTGGTTCCAGGCTGGGACAGAGTGAGACAGCTGTCACAAACAAACATTCGCTATAGACCTAGAAACATCCTTACAGATACATAGTTGTTTATGTAACAGGTTGCGAGCTGCAGCCACTGTGGGAAATCCTGCGAGTATTCCTGTATTTTTAAAGTGCCAATAATTTTAAAGACAAAACCATCTTAAGTTTGCCTTTAAAACGATACCGGCTTTAAAAATACGGGAAGACTTGCAGTTCTCGCAACCTATTACATAAGCCCCACAGACTGAAAACACCTTGAGAAGAGTCAATAGCGACATTTTTTTACTGGATGTCAATGTGTCCTCTAATTTATTGAATCCATCTTATACCTTCATTTCAGACAACGTTACAACGGTTCTTGTTACTGTGCTGGACTTTATTCTAACTATGTTACCCGACGTTTACTGTGCGCCAGCTGGCTGAAATGAGGAGTCTAGTGTTTTATAGTTAAAGACTATTGTTTGCAAAAGTATTGCTAATTTACTATTTAGGTTTAGGATTTTATTGCAATTTAAATGATAGTGTAAATCATTATAGCGCGAGTTGTAGACCTTTTAGAGGTTTGAGAGAGTTTGCATTTCAGGGTAGCATGTGCTGTAGGTCGCTTCTGCATAAAGAATAATACAGTTTAGAAATTGGGTACTAAATTAATGTTCAAATGTATTACTTGTTTATAGATATTGTTAAAATGTATAATGTACAAATTTGAAACCAAAGTGTTACAGGTTGAGTCTCCAATATCCAAAATGCTTGGGACCAGTGGTATTTTGGATATCGGAATATTCCGTATTTTGGAATAATTGCATACCATAAAGAAATATCTTGGGAATGGGACCCCAGTATACACACAGAATGCATTTATGTTTTATATACACCTTAAACACACAGCCTGCAGGTCATTTTATACAATATTTTTAATAATTTTGTGTATCAAAAAAAAAGTTTGTGTATATACATGAAATTCATTTATGTTTCATAGACACCATATACACACAGCCTGAAGGCAATTTTATAGTATATTTTAATAATTGTGTGCTTTAAACAAAGTTTGTGTACATTTAACCATCAGAAAGCAAAGGTTTCACTTTCTCAGTCATGCTAAAAATATTCTGTATTTTGGAATATCCTGTATTTCAGAATATTTGGCTATGGGAGACTCAACCTATACTGTAATTCTATACAAATCTCTTACTAAGAAGGACTACTGTATAGTGCAAGTGTAGGATATAAGTTTGAATATTTATACCACGACAGGTTTAAGCCTGATACCAGATCGCAGAATAAAGAGTGTTACTCTTTTGCATTATATCTGTGTTTCTGTCTGTGTTAGCCTGGAGGAAACCTTACCTCTCTGCCGAGTCACAGCCACAAATGAACAGTCAAACTGCAACAGCATTGATGTCTCATACTGGTAACACTCCTTATGCCACACCACTGGGTAATCATTCGCAATAAAGCCACGCCCCTAATCTACTCGACCATTCATGTGTTGATGCATTAATGGAAAATTTAAAGGAGAAAGGGCACTTCACATCAGCTCAACTTGCTCCAGGTAGACTGAGCATGGAGAAAGAGTGGATTGTAACACAGGACCTTTCATACCAATTGGGCACCCTTGGGTATCCAGGGAATGGTGTGTGGAAGCAAGAATTGATTTATTCATTTTTCCTCAACAAATTATATGCAAAACTAAAATTGTTAGTTTTGAAAGGATGTGTCATTTAAGTGTGTGCATCCCATCTCTTGCTTTTGAAATTGTGCTCAGTTTTATGTCCTGTGGTGTCATGTATTTTTGATTTACAGCCAGTAATGAGCATCATTATGTTCTGAATATACTGTATATCACTGAATACTTCTATAGTACCACATAACTTTGTACAGTATAGTCACAAATATTTGCCATGATCCACCAAATGTTTCTCAGGTCAGTCCAAGTGCCCCAGCCTAATGCACCTTGGATCTGTCATGTGATCAGGAAGTGAACTGCAGAGTTTAGAGATCGGAACTCTGTCAGCAGCAGCAAGAGAAGACACAGTGATGCAGGTAGGACACTGAAGCTTAGTGTAGTGAGGGGAGAGTTACAGTGAGTAGGGGATGAGACAGGCTCCCAGCATTTAGACCCATCTCAATGTGTCCCTCCCCAGCCATTGACCTCACCGCACATCATTGGAGACTGACCACTCTAAAATAAGAGCCATTTAGCTCCATTGAATGAGACTGGATGGATGGAGTCCTCCTCTACGGTTAAGCTGGAATAGCTTCCATCACATGTACATCGAAGTCTTATTCTGGATTTTAGAAGGGAAGGAATCATGAAGAGGAACCCACCCTATTTTTTCCGCAGGGGTTGGAGCAATACATAGAGTGGTGTCCAAAATTGTATACATTATACGTGGCATATACTTTGATCTTAAACATAAATTTACATGTATTTTAGATATGTTTGCAACCTTAGTAGACTTAAAAATTGCTTCTTTGTAGACATTCCAATGATGACAACAGTCATTTAAGCACAAGTCTGAGCAACGTAAAATTACAACAAAATGTTTGTAGTGATTAACATAGAAATGACAAGTGGATCAATACTTCCAGATACAAAATATTTGTTCAATTATCAGGGTTTTTTTATCCAGGAAAGTAATCCTATAGGAGTTTAATGGCTAATCCAAACAAATATTGGTTTGCCCATGTTTATTCTTTGAATTAAACTGGTATAAAAGCTGAACAACCCATTAACAATGAAGATCAGACAGCTGACTGTAGGAGAACATGTCAGCACACATATGGCAGACAGATAACTTGTCTACGTCAAGATTGTTTTTGGCACAGATGCAGCCAAGTATTTAAGCCAATTTAGCAATCTGTCACTAATAATAAAAACATTAAAATATGAATTCCTTAAATGTCGAGTGAAACCTTAATAACCCATTACATTTGTAGTTCATTGACAAGTATTCATCTGTATAGCAGCAAGAATAAATTGTATATGAATACTGGTGGAATGCAATACATAGAATATATCAAAAAGTAAAGGCCGTTTCTCTGTAGTCCATTGTACCAGTTAGTGACTGCAAGCTTCAACTCATCATCACTTCATAAGTGTTCTCCATCCAGGAACTCTGAGCTTAGTGTAATGGTGAAGCGCGTTTGTCCGTCCATTAATAAACATTTCACACCACTTTCTCACATCACAATACACCTGCTTTAATTGACGATAAATTTCGTCAGGTCTCACTCTTTACACTTCGCAGTCATGAGGGATGTGTATCCTAGGTTTAATTTTAACAAAGCACAACATCGCCGTGAACAATCATACCAGCACACCAGTCACAGACAGTGCCAGATTAATGTCCACATGGGCCTGGAGCTGTAATTCATGAAGGGCCTATTGTGTGTCGCTGTTGGGGGTGTGACAAGTGCAGTAGCAGTGTGACTGGTGATGTAGGGTCGTGACCAGTGTTGTGTAGGTGATGTTTACATAGGGGTGTGCCCTGTGCTGTGGGTATGTTTAGTACCATGGAAGGTGTTGCTGGCGCCTACCTTCAACCCGGAAATCCGCCAGTCTCTGTCCTTCCCTTTAAACACCACCCTCAGCCGCAGTCCCGGCTGAGACCCGATGACGTCATTGGCATGCGACACGTCGGCGGTTTCGGGATCTCGCTGGGGGCAGCTCCTTATACATTATCTCACTGACATTTGTTATGTTACAGGCTCACATTGTCATCCAACGTCCTCATCACCATGGTTATGCTCATCACTAGACCACGCCCCCAGAGAGATCCCGACCGCCAATGACGTCATCGGGTCTCAGCCGAGACAGCGTGGCTCATTTTGTGCATGTCGGGTGTATCACTCAGGTATATATATATATATATATATATCTGTTGTTTGTATTCTATATGTTATGTCTTGATAAAAGGGCTAATTCCCCTGAAACGTTGTCTTTATATTAGACTGCGTTGGTGCATTATTTCTGCTGTGGAGACTCCGAGTGCCATCCATATTTTCACTCTCATATATCTATCCATGGGAAAGGCACCGGAGCAGGCTGTCTATTTTTCATCTTTTGAGTGCCGGACATTTATAACTGTGGCAGGCGGCACTGAGGACGCCTGGTAATAATGACGCAAACTCCGCAATGGCTAGAAATCGACATTTCAATGCTCACAGCATTTTATCCTGAAGAAAATGCTGTGAGCATTGAAATGTCGATTTCTAGCCATTGCGGCATTTGCATCATTATTACCAGGCGTCCTCAGTGCCGCCTGCCACAGTTATATTGACTTTATCACAATTGCTTGGGGTGGTAAATAGGAGGGCACCGGATGCAAGGTTTGCAGTTCAGCAGCGGAGTGCTGTGATATATATATATATATATTATACATATATACACACATATACACACACACACACACAAAGCAATAGCGGTGGCAGCAGCACTCCCCCAATAAAAGATACTACAAATCGGGTTACAAAGAGCCTTTTACGTTTACTTTTGAAGTAAACTTAAAAGGCTCTTTGTAACCTGATTGTAGTATCTTTTATTGGGGGAGTGCTGCTGCCACCGCTATTGCTTTGTACCTGTCATTTGCGGAGGGCACCCATCATAACAGGAAAGTGGAAGAGTGCCAAGCCAGTGCTGCATATATATATATATATATATATATATATATATATATATATATACATACATACATACATACACACACACACACACATATATATATATATATATATATATATATATATATATACAGATATACATATACTTAGACAAATATACACACATACATATACTTAGAGAAATTATATATATATATATATATATATATATATGCACACAGACACACATATGTATATATACACATATATACATACATAAATACTCAGGGGCCACACCGACCTCTGGGAAGTTTATCTGGACCTGCTGGGCTGCCTTCCCTCCTGATTCCTGAGCAAAGCGACAGGATGGTGAACACTGGTCACGTCTTTAGAGCACAGCAGGATGGTCAGGGGGCGAGGCTTCAAATGCGGCAGGGCGGAGCTTCTGCAGTGGGCAGGGCTTCGGTCAGCCAGTCCACCCGCCGAGGGGAAGGGAGGGGACGTGGCCAAAGGGGTTGGGAATGGGCTAAGTTTAGGAGAGCTTAGACTACAAGTGGCAGGGGGGGGGTGAGGGAGCGCTGGGCTGGTGATGACAGAAAAAAAGTATTTTTGCTGTCTGCACTGCAGCCTGCGTATGCTGTGGGCCTATTTTCAATGGGAGCCCTGGAGCTGTAGCTCCACCCGCCCCATTGTTAATCCGGCCCTGGTCACAGAGCACTTAGAAAACAGTTTAGGGAGACCATGAGAAATAAGGGGTATAGATGGGTAGAATTGTGCTGCAGAAAAGCCTGAGTGTTTCCCAATTTCACTCAAATTAAAGACCAAAATAATTCAACAGTAATATAAATAGGAACCTCTCAAGGCGCTAAACCTTAATGATGAAGTTTAAATACATATAAACATGTAAATATAATAAAGAATAAGACTTCCCTTAGTAGTAGATGTAGTAATGATGTAATTTTCCTTAGGTTGATGACAGAGATGAAACAAAAAGAAAACAACAATAGTGTTATACAGTCATAATAATAAATATAATGAATGAATAAAGTTCAATGAAAGATCAATGGGAAGTTTTCAGAGTTTCAAAGTAACACCTGACTTGACTGTAACCGAGAGACTTGATGGTGCAGTAACATGGATTTTTTTTTATGCATCCGGGACATACTCCATAAGTTATGAAGTCATTCTCCACGCGTTTCGAGCTGTTCGTAAGAGCTACTGCTAACAGGCTTGAATCACGTTGGGTACAGAAATTGGTCCCTGTTGCCCTTAGGAATACTAGGAGAAGAAAAACCCATACCTAAACCACCTTTAAAGAACATTTGAGAAGGTCTGGAATCTACCTTCTAGACACACACACACACACACACACACACACACACACCTAAAACCTTATAAGAATAGCTATACTTCCATATCTCTTAAACTGCACCAGTCTCCTGCTAAGAGTGCAAGCAGCCATTTTGTGGGCTGAACCAATATTCATCAGGATATAAAAGTCTGGCTTCATGAATATTGAACACTTAGGCAGAGCCGGCTCTATGCATAGGCATTATAAGCCATTGCCTAGGGGCAACGGCTCCGTAGTTACGCCACCTGCCCGCCGCTGCCCAGTGGCGTAACTACGGAGGGTGCAGACGGTGCGGTTGCTATGGGGCACCCCCCGCACCCTCCATTTGCCGGGTGCCCACTGATAGTGTTACCAGCGGGGCGCCCGGCTCCTTCTCTCCTCTCTCCTCCCCGGCGGCACTCCTGAGCTTTTTTTTGGTGTGTATGTATGTGCGCGGGGGGGGAGACTTGCTACTGGGGGCATCATATGGGGGCACTAAAGGGGGCATTACAGGGGCCTTACTACTGGGGGCACTACAGTGGCCTTACTACTTAGGGCATCATATAGGGCACTACAGGGGCCTTACTACTAGGGGCAGTATTGGGAGCACTACAACTGGGGCACTGCAGGGAACATTACTACTGGGAGCTCTACGAGGGCATTACAACTGGGGGCACTTACTACTGGGGGCACTGCAGGGGGCATTACTACAGGGACCATTCCTTTTAGGGGCATTATTACTACTGGGGGCACTGCGTAAGGGGCACCATTACAGTGGGTATATATATATATATATATACACACACACGTGTGTGTGTGTAGGAGTAGGGGGCACCAGTCAAAATTTTGCCTAGGGCACCAAATTGGCTAGGGACGGCTCTGCACGTAGGGGTAGATTTACCAATTCTTCTAAAACAGACAAGTGGTGATGTTGCCCATAGCAACTCATCAGATTATGTCTATCCATTTCTAGAATGCAATAGAGAAATGATAGCTACAATCTGATTGGTTGCTATGGGCAACACCACCACTTGTCTGCTTCAGAAGCTTTAGTAAATCTACCCCGTAGTGCCATATGAAGTGGCTGAATGCTACGATCTGTGGGCCCGATACAGAGACACAAGGCTTATTTTTATGCAGATTGAGCGATTGTTAGCCGGACTGTGCATGCGCAGCAATTGACTTGCGGATATATGTACGCTCACACCGAGGATCACTTGCAGAGTGAGTGACAGGTAGTCAGTGTTTGGGGGATGTAACTGGGGTTGCTTAGAAAAATGCAGTAATGTCCGATTATTTAAACAGAGGTTTTCTGCATAAATCAGGCCACTGCGTTCCTAGTCGCAGCCAGAGAGCGCAGTGGGCGTGTCTAAGCACCGGACGGCGAGCGAGTCATTAGCATATTTTCGCAACTGCGATCCGTGAGAGATCGCAGGTGTGATGGCGTTTTACTTTGCATTCAACTCTGAATCAGGCCCCGTGTACAGACTTTTAAGTGAATCTGTCAAGATTTGCAAAGATAACAGTGTACTGCAGTAGTATAAGTTTAGGAAGCCGGTGGATGGAATGCCGCCCACCGGCTTCCAGACAATTTAAATCCCGACGAGGGACGAATGACAGGCATCTAAATCTAGACCCCTGTCATTTTACCGACGCTGGGAGACCGGCATCCCGATTGAGCGGACGCTGGGTGCCGCAGCGGACAACCCCGGGGGGGGGGGGGGGAGGGTCAGGCAACCACCTGGGAGGTTAGGCTTAGACTAGGGGGAGGGAGGGTTAGGGTCAGGCTCATACCGTTTCCAGTACAGTGGTTCTCAAACTCGGTTCTCAGGACCCTACACAGGTCACATTTCCCAGGTCATCCAGCTGGTGCACAGGTCATTACTCACTGACACATTTTAAAAGATCCACAGTTGGAGATAATTATTTCACTTGTGATGCTGTGAGGAGACCTGGAAAACATGCACTGTTTGGGGACCTGAGGACCGAGTTTGAGAACCTGTGGTGTAGTGTAATGTTTTTTCTCTAACCTTCTCCCAACAACTACTGTATAAGCTATAGAAGGTCAGCAGAATCAGTTCCCTTCTTATCCTTTCCACAGACGTAGGTAGCAGGACCCAATGTAAAAAGCAGTGACCTCTAAAACAAACAGCTAAAATGATATATAGGAATTATTTAATGTATTACTGGATCAGACAGTGTTAATTACCTGTGACAGGTTCACGTATCAGTGTAAATTATAGATGGGGTTGGCTCTGACTACAGACAGCGTCTAGAAATGCTACCTGTGGCACTTGGCTGTCAGGGTGGCTGCTGCCTTTATCTCAGCACTTCCCACAGGGATAGGTGAGGCCCTATGAGACACTTCCTTCCTTAGAATGTTGGCTTGGCAAGCTCATGCTTTAACACCCAGCATCTGGGCTGGGAGCCGTGTTTGAGCTGGTTGGAGAGATCCTGCAGACCAGGGCATGCAATTAATTAAGGCATACGTGCAAAGTTAACAGTTCAGGAAACACTTAAATTCGCCACTTCTATTCAATCTTACAGGAAAAACTGGATTAATCAAGATAAAATTGGTCAAGTGTATTAAAAGTCACACATCTTGCTATACTAGCTGCTGACTCATTTCCATATTAGAAGCATTGGCCCTTTCCCACCCTGCCTCCCCAAGGGTTGAGTACGAGATCCCGGCGGGCAAGATGCCGGCAGTCGTGATGCCGCAGTGGCATCTCGACAATCAGGATCCCAATGCCCGAAAGTAGCCTAACCCTCCCTCCCCACAGGCTAACCATAACCTACCTTTCCCCCAGTCTAGCCCTTTCCCGCCCCCGGCAGCTTAACCCTAACCCTCCCTCTGCAGCCTCATCCTCCCCTAGTGCATAACTCTAACCCCTAACCCCAACCCACCCCGTAACCTTAATATTTCCCATCAGGATGCTGGCGGTCGGTATTCTGGCACCTGATTCTGAGCATTGGCATCCTGACCACCAATATCTCAACTACATTCCCCTCCCCAATGTTGCTTTCTGTTTGATATGGGCACCTGTTGACCTTGGCAGGTGAAATGTTGTTTTTTTTTTTGTCAAAGAGCTGGGACTGTCAGTCATAGCAGCTGAGCACAAATTCAAATCGACGTCATGGAATCATGCTCTACAATCGCCCCTCAATAGTGGGAACAGCAAGGATGAAGAAACCAGCTGGTCATCATTATGGACCTGCACTTAAAAGCAATAAAATAGTTATTCTTAGAACAAGCTGACTTATCCCTAAAGCACAGAAGAAGTGGCCTGTGCACAGCCGTCTTTTCAATGTTATGTAAGCGCACGATAGTAAAAATGTGCATTTGTTTAGTGGCAGTTTTCACATGCCTAGCTTACGTATCAGAGAGCTAGTGTAGGCAGAAAACATTTCTTTCTATGCAGTCACTGTTATTTTAACATGGCATACGTACAATATCTATGAAATAAAACAGCAGCAGTGACTTTCTTCTCCCCTTATTACATAACTGCGGTTACCGACGGAAAAATGCAAAAACAACAACGACAGCCTACTTGTAACAGTCAAGAATAGCAACGGCTGTCTGTTCAATCCATTGTCAAATGGTTCTCCCTTTCTCTCACAAGTCAACACGCTTTCAAATGGAATCAGACAGATTAGGGAGCACGCCGGGTTCTATCAGTCATCTATAAGACAAGTTTAAACAACGAGCTAAATCTCAGATTGATTAAATCAAGGGAAAAAAATTAATCTTTTATTGTTATCCAATTCAAACAGTCTGGATGCTGTGATCTGAGAGTACAAAGGAAATCCGATGAAAAATTCCCAATATTGTTCTAAATATGATTTTTACCAAGTATAAACAAATGATAAATGACTAATATGTACAGTATTTCCTCACTCATAAAAAAAAAAATCCTTTGAAATTGGCAAATTACAATAGACGTGCCTCGTGTATTCACAGTATATATTGTACGAGTCTGGGACATTCTATTCTTACACACTTCCATATAATGGGATTACACCTGGGCTTATGATCTGCAAAAAACTTATCACATTAGTAAGGAGGCGTTTATTTGTGCAGCACGGCTAGCATACTGGTTAGCGTTACTGTCTCACAGCTCTCAGGTCAGGAGTTCAAATCCTTAGCAAGGCACTTTCTGTGTGGCATTTGTATGTTCTCCCTGTGGTTGCGTGGGTTTCCTCTGGGTTTCTTCCCATACTTCAAAATCGTACTGACAGGTTAACTGGCTACTGACAGCAAATTAACCCCAGTGTGATAGGGAATATTTATTGTAAGTTCCACTGGGGCATGGACTGATTTTAATTAGAATGTAAGCTCTTATGAGCAGGGCCCTCTACCCTCTTGTGCTTCTCCTTACTTTATTTTCATCTACTTCTTACTCCCCACTGTTGCTTATTTGGGTGTTATGGTCACCAATGTAGCAATGTGTATTATCCATGTCCTTGTCCTGCATTGTATTGTATTGTATTGTACAGCAAGTCACTTTTTATTGATGTACTTTGTAAGGCGCTGCGGAACACTTGTGGCGCCATAAAAAGAAACGACAATAATAATAATAATAATAATAGTCTCTGAAAAGCAGACAAGAGAAACCATGCGTACTTCGCAATGTAGAACAAGGTGAGGTGGTGCCACAATAGGTGCGGTCACGACTTCGACAGGGCAGGATTAATAGCGGAAGCTGATCTGTAGGCACTAGGCACTCAGAAGCAGCGCCAGCCTGATGGACACCTAGAAATCACAGGAGCGGAGGCAGACACAAAATCAATCTGTGCGGCATACTGAGGGCATAATATTATGGAGGGGGCACTGTGGTCATAATATTTAATACTTGGGGCTCTGTGGGACATAATATTAATTCTTATGCCGGCCATACACGCTACAATTATCGGGGCGATCCGCCTGATATCGGCGGATTGCCCCGATAATTGTAGCGTGTGTGCGGGCGACCGAGGGTTAAATATTGCTCGGTCGGGCATGCAGGATTGTCCAGCATGCCCGTCCGATGCGATATTTACCCGGTAACTGTCGGCCGCATCGGGCAGTGTATGCCCAGCGCGGCCGACAGACAGACATTTCCTGTGTTCCTTCCTACGGAAGGAACAGGGAAATGTCTCATCCCCCAGGGGCGGAGCGCAGATGTCGGGCTATACACTGTGAGATTTCTCTCACAGTGTATGCCGGCGACATCTGCGGCTGGCAGCCGGCCAGATAAAATGTCTGTCGGTCTGACAGACATTTTATCTGGCTGTGTATGCCCAGCATAAGAGGAGACTGTGGGGCATAATATTTAACACTGGGGGCTCTGTGGGGCATAATAATTCTGTAGAGGAGACTGTGGGGCATAACATTTAATACTGGGGGCACGGCAGGGCATAATATTAATACTGGAGGGGGCACTGTGTGCATAAAACTACTGGGGACAGTGTGTGGCATAACATTAATAATGGGGGCATTGTATGGCACAGTGAGGAATACATGCTGGGGGTATTGTGTGGCATAATACGAATGTTGGGGGTACAACAATATCAGGACAGTTGGGTACATGATAATGAAAGGAGGCGAGTGGCACACTACAATACGATAAACTACCATCACTAGCAGCTTAAGCAGCAAGTAAAATGTACCAAAGTCATACTGAGCATAATAATACACATGAAATAATTGGATTAACTAATTCAGTCATCTGCAGCAGGTGGTCATGTAAGGAGGGAGTTATATATCTAACTAACGCAACAGAGAGTGTGACTGACACACTGGTAGACCTGCTTTTCAGATGTTCTTTACAGTATTCTCTATAATGCATTAACTCCAGTTCAGAGAGACATAGCAACCCCCTCATACCATCACCTTCTATACCCGCGATGAGGTGGTCCTGGCGTGATACAAAGAAAGAAATAGCAAACAGCTAAATTCCAAGAAGACTACAGGAAATTTGATACAAAGTATACTACAGATTATATTATGGCCTTCACAAGCTGAGCAGGAGAATTCCAAATACTGATAACAGATCACTGGTGAAACAGAGGCCACACGGGTACCCTGCTGCACATATGGTGGTCCTGTCCTCTCCCTTTTGGGACGTGTTACAGGCCATTCATAAGATGGCTCTTTTCCAGAAGACTCCGGGGAAGTGGTCCATGAGATTGGGCCAACAGAAGAAACCCCTTTGTGGTGTGGCCCAATCTCATGGACCACTCCCTTTGAGTATATTTGTACCCTTGCGCTACCGCTAGGCTGTTTTAGCGGGGCACCGCACCCTGCCTGATTTCTAAAGGGCACAATGCTCCCTGCCCCTCTTAGTGGCGCCCCGCCAAAACAGCCTGCGGGCGCCGTCCCCACCCGTGGGCCTCAGACTTCCCAGTGAAAGGGACGGGGCGTAATTACGTCAACAGTCCAGCCCTCCCCCCGAACAGACCTGCAGCAGGCTGCTCCCGGAAAGAAATTAATGAAAACGTTCGGTTTGGATTGGTTGAGTCACACATACACAGGGACAGCGCCAGTGATCTTGGTGTGTATTCATAATGTTGACATTCAGAATTTTGACGTGGATATATTATCAACATGGTCAATTTGTACACAGTCACAATGTTGATAGTAGGTCAGTGTTAGGGTTAGGTTTCGGGTAAGGGCTCAAAAACTGTAAGAACGCTATGTCAACATTCAGACATGTAGACATTCTGATGTTCACGTTTTATACCACAACCCCATATTACAGTTACTCAATTTATTGCATGCACTGGTTTTTGTACTGTATGAGATCCCAACATAAAGTTCATTATAGCACCCTGCTCCTGTCATAACCAGTGCCCTTCCTCTTTCCTGCCTGGGGTGTCACACTCTGATCTGGTGCTTCTAGCACACTCTGGTCTGTATAATAGAGGATTGTTGCAAAAGCTAGAGTGTGCTAGAAGCACCAGAGCAAAGAGCCACACCACAGACAGGAAAGAGGAACTGCACGGGTTGTGACAGGTGCAGGGTGCTAGAATGAACACTAACGCAGGAAACAGCCCTGAAGATGTGAGAAGCGCTTCAGATGTCTGTAGTGGAGTGTGGTGATGTTACTGTAATTTAACTGCTAACAATGTGTAACACACAGTAGCATGGCTAACGCAAATATATTTTCATTATAGTTCATATATGAAACTTTTTGAATAAAACTTGTTAACTGTGGCTATGTTTCTAATAACCAGGAAATAATACTTGTTCCTGTGTATTATTCCTGTATACTCATACATCTCAGCTGCCCTGATTTAGACAAGACAGTTACGGTTTTTACAGGACTACCCCAACAGTTAAGACAGTCAGGCTTCTGCTGAGAATGTTGAAGTTTGTTAATTATATATAAATATATGATCATTTTAAATTTTACAGATCTAATGTTCCTTTAAGTACATGTCCAGGACAAATCCATTGTCCTAGTAAGGTCACGGTCACGCTTTAAGACCAGTATGAGCTGCACTGTGAAAATTGTCAGCCGTTGCGTCCCAACTGCCTATGGCAAAGATTGATTCTCTCCCTCTACAGAACTAAATCGGCACTAAAGGCCACTCCTTCTACTGAAATCCAATTTGTTTGAAGCACGTACTGGTAATTATAAGACGTGAAGGTCTATGGTGACCAGAGTCACATTATGCATGTACACACATAGAGAACCTTTAATGAACACAGCACTGAGCTTACTGTTCTAAACTTTTCAGCAAAATGTTTTTTTCCCCTGGCAATGTCAGTGTACTAAGCAATAGGAAATGTATTAATTACACACATCTCTGTGTTTCAGCTTGCAGACACATCACTGTATAAATGCCAAATATTTCCAAAATAGTTCAGTTTTTGATAACTTGGCTAAACAGCAAACTGATTAGAGATAAATAATTTAAAAAAATAAAACCACACACACACACACAAAACAACAAAGGATGTTTATAGGTGTCAAATGAATTTCACTGCTCAAGTGTGTTCCTGCAGGTAAATGGAAACTGAACTTACAACTCCAAATAACAGTGGATGTACCACCGATAGCGGCGTCAACACACATACATAGCACATATTGCATACACACAATGGTAGTTTGCAGTGACCAATTTTCATTCATTGCCGAGTAAGCAACTGTACTGTTAACACCAGTTTAAATTCTATGTTCTATGAAACCAAAAACTTTTTATGCTGAGTACACACTATAACGAAGGACTGGTCATAACATTAATATTGGGGGCATTGTGTGGCGTAGTGAGGGCACTGTGGGGCATAATATTAATACTAGGGACATTGTGTGTCATAGTGGGCACTGTGGGGCACAATAATAATAATGGGGGCATTGTATGGCATAGTGAGGTCACTGTGGGGCATAATAATACTGGGGCATTGCGTTGCATAGTGGGGCATAATATTAATAAATACTGGGGGCATTGCATGGCAGGCTGGGGGAATTGCGTGGCATACAGTGGGTAATGTGACATACTGGGTGCATTGTGTGGCATAATGTTTATATTAAGGCACTGAGGCAACATGTAATTATATTGGTGGGTGCTCCAAAAAATTAGTTGCGCAGAGGCCCCCCCCCAAACCTTAATCCAGCCCTTGGTCTTCGGTAGATGTGGCCACGGCCCCAATGGGCGTGTTTACAGTTAGAGCCCCATATATCTGCCATTCGAGGGCCAATTGAAAAGCTATACACACATACCAATTGGCTGCTCATCATGTTTGACTTGACATCACAACTGGGCGGGCATTTCAATTTAAATGCCCACACAGTTGAGATGTCAGTGTCGGTGGTATGTGTGGTCGGCAGGTCGCCCATACACACAGTCAGATGCACCAATATTTCTTTTAGATACAGTATATCGACATTGGCTGTGCTGCCATGATATGTCTGAGTTATGTCGTTCACAGACATATTGGGTGTACAAATCTGCAGATCACTCGTTGATCGAACTATCGATATGTCGAAAAAAAGTGTACCCAATGAAAATAAGAGTGAATACTAGCGCACAGAATTCAAGTTCCTTATGTGAATGTGGTCATAAAGGAACAAGTAATGATATGTCGTAAAAAACACAAATAACAGGTGGCTGCAGTCTTCAAATAATCCATGTGGCAAAATGAGGAACAATGTGCTGAAAAATAATAAAAATAAAGACGTGCGCTAATAGTGTAGTAGTTTAGATTATTATCCTTTATTTATATGGCGCCACAAAGGTTTCGCAGCGCCTTACACAGTACATAAATGAGCAAACAAGAAAAACAGTTAATAGTAATACAAAACAATGTAGGACAAGAACATGGTTTATACACTTAGCTGCATAACACAAGCAGCAGGTCATAATCAACCAGGTGTTAGGTGCCGTTGTGGGGAGTTAGGAGTAAATGATACTATAAGTAGGGGGAGGAGAAGCAAGTGAGGGACGAGGGCCCTGCTCGTGAGAGCTTACAATCTAAAGGGGAAGGGCAGACAGACAGGGGCGACACAGATGGGGAAGAAAGTGAGGAAGGAGCAGGGAGCAGTGGAATAAAATAGTAGATGAATACAATAGTGCTCAAAAAGGTAAGTATTGTGCGTACCAAAAAATAATAAATATAAGCTTATTTGGTGTCCAGGTAATACTTCTAAGGTCAGGAAGCACATACTGACAACTTTTCCAGGGTTTATCCAAAGGATAGAGCTGCTGTTGTGTACAACCTTAAAAAAAAATTAGGGGGCTCACATTTTGTCCACAGAAAGGTAATATAGTGTAGTAGTTTTTGCAATCAGTATTATTAGTGCAGATATATAAATCTGCGTACCAGATAATGCATAAATAGTGCATATATAGATGTCACTCCTCCGAGTTCCTGGTCATAAGCAACAACCGTCCGGCCTCTTACACCACAAATGGTAAACCTCAGACCAGAAATGGAGAGATTCTCCGTAAGTAGTTGTAAAAGAATTAAGACCATACAGGAAACACAGAAAACATATAATAAAACCAAGAAAAAATAATACTAATAAAATGCTTATCTTTAGACAAGGTATAGCAGATAGTAATCCACTTTTAAAAAGGTGTAGGAGAACCAGATCCAACGCGTTTCATCCTTCTGGACTTCTTCAGTAGTGTACCCAGCATTAAACATTGTTGGTCACCAATAAAAGATGTTCCGCTAGATTTACTAAAACATATAAAAAGGAAAGGCAGTGGTGTTCCCCATACCGACCAATCAGATTACAGCTATCATTTTCTAGAATGCAATAGGCTAGTATCTGACTGGTTGCTATGCATTTTCCACTTTGGGAGTTTTAATATAAGCACCCCATTGGATTTCTTTTGTGGCAGCAGAGAAAAGCTCAGATGCCATAAACCTCCATTGAATTCTGTAGGCATTGCACCTAGACTGAAGCAGTAATAATAATAATAATAATAATACAGCTATGACACAATAAGTTGAACATGTAATCTTTGCATTACTGTATATTATGTAGGTGGAACAAACATAGGTTTCATATATCATGCCAAGGAGTTCTGGTCAGCCAAGCTGGTGGCGAGGCTGCTCCATGATAAAGAACATTCACTTTCCCAGGGGCATGCCCAGCACTCTGCCAACCCCAGACCTCTTATAATCAAAGCACCACGGCATTTCCCAACACAACTGCTGTAGATCTGCAACATTCCCGGCAGTGGCCTGACTGTCATGACAATGGGACAGTCCTGTAAAAATCAAAACTGTCGTGTCTAAATCAGGAATACTACATAGGAACAATTATTATTTTCTATTAAGAAACATAACCATAGTTTACGGGATCGGTAAGAATGACTGCCAGACGTATGCCCGGCGGTTCAAATCCCGACAGCAGAAGACCAGCAGGCATCCAAATCCTGATCGGTAAGTAGACCAACCCTAATCTTCTCCCCCCCACAACTCTAACCCTCCCTTAGAGGTGCCTAACCCTAACCTCCCCCCCTAGTGCCTAAACCTACCCCCCCCCATTCCTGCAACCTAAACCTAAGTCCCCTGGGGGGTGCCTGACCCTAACCTCCCCCCAGGGGTGCCAAACCCTAACACCCCCTTCCCCTAGCCTAACAATAACCCTCCCTGGGGGGGGGGAGCTAACCTTAAGTCCCCCCGGGAACCCCTAGCCTGCCATTCCGGATTATACCATGTCACTTTAAACCCCTTTCCCTTCCCCCCAGCTATACTTACTGACCACCTGTTCCTCCACCTGGTGATCTGTTTCAGATGGAGGGGGGCGGAAGCCCCTCTCACTATGCATGACGGAGATGGGATAGACGACCCTCGATTAATATATAGAAATATTTAATTATAGAGAGGCACCGGAGGTCGGTCCCTCCAGTGAGTGCGGCAATAAAATGCTATGGTTTTTTTTTTAAATCAAAACACAGATGATCGAGCTATTCCCATTATGAGGTGTCACTTCCCCTGTCCCAAATCAAACTCAAAAATATGGAAGAGATGAAGGCTGCAAACAGCATAGCTACAAAAGCTCTAAGGATAGTGGCATTGGGGCTGAAGCTTGGCAAAACAAAAAGGATAAACTTAAATGAAACTAAATACACAAAGTAAAGTGAATACAAAAATTCATCTAAATGTTGTTGGCTTTATTGGTAGGAAACGCATGAACAACAGGGTCCCATTTACATTGCATGGTTTGGTTTAAAACAATCATTAATTACAATCTGTTTTTAATGCGTGTGCTACATCTCTTAATACCTTTGGTGAAAAAGTAATTCTAGTACCACTCTGTGTGTTCCGTGAAAAGTGAACAAGAATTGTACAAACACTGTAATTTACAGCGTTCAGCTCTCTGAATGCAGAGAACACTGGGAGTTTCAGAGCCTGCAATTTAATGGCACCCCAGTCTTTGGCCCATGGTGACCTGCTGTGAAGTAAATCAGCCAAACTAATGTGGGCTAACAGGTCTTTCACCTTGCATCTCTTTTATTCAATGACCTAGCCCCTGTCCTACCCTGTCTAGCCATCCTCCCTCAATGACAACAAAATGGTCACTAGAACGTGGTCTTACTGTTCATTAGATCACAAGTTACTCAAGTGGAACTGCCAGCGGTTCCCAAAAGAAGACTATACACTTCAAAACTCCATCCTGTCAATTGAAGAGAGAGACGTAGCCCAGAGTGGGGTCACCCAGATCAATGATCAAAAGGAAATGAGAATAGCAGACCAGAAAGAAAAAAAAAAAAGCACCCTATGCATACAGTGTGTATAATATATATATATATATATATATATATATATATATATATATATATATATATATATACATACATACATACACACACACACAAACATATACAGTTTAACATTCGTATAGCTGTTGGGAAAAATCTATTATGTAAACACCATGATAATTTATTGAATAACCTATAATGACAACAACAGGCCAGAGTGATCAACCAGTGGCCAAGCACTTTTAGAGGCCAAGCATAATCTCTCTTCCCTCAGATACAGAATCATACAGTAGATCACGTGCCTCCCAATATATGGGGTGGAGACCGAGCAAGAAAACTCCTGCAGCTCGAGTTAAATTGGATTCATAGGTTATAAACTATGGGCCCCATTTACAAACGAAATATAACCCCTTTAGCGCTCGCTAAAGGGGTTATACCATCTTCCTGTATTTAGTAAACAGCGGTAATCTTAGATTACCACTGTTTGTACAGCATTGCTCTCGCCATCTAAAAGATGGCGAGAGCGACGCGGGCCCCATTGCCGGCAATGGAGACCCGGCGGTGCCTTTCCGGCTTCAACGAAGCCTTCCAAGCACTGCCGGGTCTCCCTGTCATGTACATGTGCAGACGGACCGTTGCGCATGACACTGGAGCCCGTCGCTGGCAGCGTTAGGCTGCCAGCAACCCTGCGAAGGACCTCGCTGAGGACATCGACTTCGCTGGACCTCGCCGGAGGGGTAAGTATTACTAAATACCAGTGGAATTTTCGTTTGTATCACACTGATACTAAACGAAAATTGCAGCTGGTATTTCCCTTCGTTTGTAAATGGGGCCCTATGTCCGTAAAAGGACTTAATGAACAAATTAATTTACAGTTCTTCCTAAAGAGATATTAAAAATTATTTAGCAATTTGGGTATTTCCTAAAAAATGTTTGCAGTAGCAATGAGTGATGATTGTCATAATGATTGAGTCACATAATTCAGTGATTATAGATGTGATGTATTGTCTTACAAATTCAACATACAGAATCTGGTTCTAAGGTTATGTAGCTTGTTTGACTTTATGCCTATTTTTATACTTGCAGGCTTCCTTAGCCATAGCTTTTAAAGTTACCTTGGTGAAGGGGAGCACATAGTTGATGAAGTCAACGGCCGCGGTTCCAGCGTGCTGTTCACTGGGTGAGGATTTCTATTTAAGGTAAGAATGTTTTGTTGTTCTTTTTGTATCCTGACAAAAAAGAACCGATAAAGGAGATCTGACACATTGAAACAACTTACGGCGAGTGCTTGATATGTTTGCCGGCAGTGCCGCTTATATATATATTTTAACATACATATACAGTCAGGTCCATAAATATTGGGACATTGACAGAATTTTCATATTTTGACCTCTATTCACTACCACAATGGCTTTGAAATGAAACAAACAAGATGTGCTTTAACTGCAGACTTTCAGATTTAATTTGAGGGTAATTACATCCAAATCGGGTGAACGGTGTAGGAATTACAACAGTTTCAATATGTGCCTCCCACTTTTTAAGGGGCCAAAAGTAATGGGACTATCAACTCAAAAGCTATTTCATGGACAGGTGTGGGCTATTCCCTCGTTATTTCATTATCAATTAAGCAGGTAAAAGGTCTGGAGTTGATTCTAGGTGTGACATTTGTATTTGGAATCAGTTGCTGTCAAATCTCAATATGAGATCCAAAGAGCTGTCACTATCAGTGAAGAAAGCCATCATTAGGCTGAAAAATCAAAACAAACCCATCAGAGCGATAGCAAAAACATTAGGTGTGGCCAAATCAACTGTTTGGAACATTCTTAAAAAGAAAGAACGCACCGAAGAGCTCAGCAACACCAAAAGACCCGGAAGACCACGGAAAACAACTGTGGTGGATGACAGAAGAATTATTTCCCTGGTGAAGAAAAACCCCTTCAAAACAGTTGGCCAAATCAAGAACACTCTCCAGGAGGTAGATGTATATGTGTCAAAGTCAACAATCAAGAGAATACTTCACAAGAGTGAATATAGAGGGTTCACCACAAGATGCAAACCATTGGTGAGCCACAAAAACAGGAAGACCAGATTAGAGTTTGCCAAACATCTAAAAAAGCCAGTTCTGGAACAACATCCTATTGACAGATGAGACAAAGATCAACTTGTACCAGAGTGATGGGAAGAGAAGGAAAGGAACTGCTCATGATCCCAAACATACCACCTCATCAGTGAAGCATGGTGGTGGTAGTGTCGTGGCTTGGGCATGTATGGCTGCCAATGGAACTGGTTCCCTTGTATTTATTGATGATGTGACTGCTGACAAAAGCAGCAGAATGAATTCTGAAGTGTTTCGGACAATATTATATGCTCATATTCAGTCAAATGCTTCAGAACTCATTGGACGGCGCTTCACAGTGCAGATGGACAATGACCCGAAGCTTACTGCAAAAGCAACCAAAGAGTTTTTTAAGGCTAAAAAGTGGAATGTTATGCAATGGCCAAGTCAATCCCCTGACCTGAATCCGATTGAGCATGCATCGCACTTGATGAAGACAAAACTGAAGGGAAAATGCCCCAAGAACAAGCAGGAACTGAAGACATTTGCAGTAGAGGCCTGGCAGAGCATCACCAGGGATGAAACCCAGCATCTGGTGATGTCTATGCGTTCCAGACTTCAGGCTGTAATTGCCTGCAAAGGATTTGCAACAAAGGATTAAAAAGTGAAAGTTAGATTTAGGATTGTTTAGTTTGTCCCATTACTTTTGGCCCCTTAAAATGTGGGAGGCACATATAGAAACCATTGTAATTCCTACACCGTTCACCTGATTTGGATGTAATTACCCTCAAATTAAATCTGAAAATCTGCAGTTAAATCACATCTTGTTTGTTTCATTTCAAAGCCATTGTGGTGGTAAATAGAGGACAAAATATGAAAATTCTGTCAATGTCCCAATATTTATGAACCCGACTGTAGCTGTTGGGAAAATCTATTATGTGTACGCTTTGTACGAGCCAGAATGGCTCTAAACAGTCTATTTCATGATAATTTAATGAATAACATGTTATCTGGATGACTCCTAGCAGATCTAATGCTCCTCTTTAAAATTCACCTCTCATAAAGGTCCTGAATGCATGGCAGCTGTACACCAATCACTTTACCGGCTATCTTTACCAAACGTTCAAGAGCACCTTGCTCGCCAACAGTACAATTGCCATATCAAACAGTGATGATGTACATCAAGACACACTGTATTAAACAATGGTACAAATGTAAAAGTGTTGCTTTACTACGACCGACTGCCCTTACCCGCCTGAAAAAGAAACGGGATTGCTGCGCCGTAAATAAAATTGTAATATTTAACGACCTTGTCAAGTCACTTGAGATCTGGATTCCAACCATCTCCATTGTCAAACCATTTAAAACATACCGGCAGCTTAGGGATTTTACTTTCCTTCCAGAAACCAACTATCAACTCTTTTGTTTTGGAAGCATTTAAAAGTAAATGAGTATTTCTACAACACTCGCTAGTTTCGCAACTTCGTTTCTATAAGCACCCTCATCCTCCTTGCTTGTCAGGCCAATAATGGTGATATCATGCGCAAATTTTTACAATCATAACAGATTGAGAGGATTATACACACACATATATATACACACTACCATTCAAAAGTTTGGGGTCACTTAGAAATTTCCTTATTTTTGAAAGAAAGGCACTTTTTTTCAATGAAGATAACATTAAATTAATCAGAAATACACTCTATACATTGTTAATGTGGTAAGTGACTATACTAGCTGCAAATGTCTGGTTTTTAAAGGAATATCTACATAGGTGTATAGAGGTTCATTTCCAGCAACCATCACTCCAGTGTTCTAATGGTACATTGTGTTTGCTAAGCACGTTAGAAGACTAATGGATGATTAGAAAACCCTTGTGCAATTATGTTAGCACAGCTGAAAACTGGTTTGCTCGTTAGAGAAGCTATAAAACTAGCCTTGCTTTGAGCTAGTTGAGTATATGGAGCATCACATTTGTGGGTTCGATTATACTCTCCAAATGGCAAGAAAAAAAGAACTTTTATGTGAAACTCGACAGTCTATCCTTGTTCTTAGAAATGAAGGCTATTCCATGCGAGAAATTGCCAAGAAACTGAACATTTCTTACAATGGTGTGTACTACTCCCTTCACAGTACAGCACAAAAAGGCTCTAACCAGAGTAGAAAGAGAAGTGGGAGGCCCCGGTGCACAACTGTGCAAGAAGACAAGTACATTAGAGTCTCTAGTTTGAGAAATAAATGCCTCACAGGTCCTCAACTGGCAGCTTCATTAAATGGTACCTGCAAAACGCCAGTGTCAACATCTACAGTGAAGAGACTACTCCGGGATGCTGGCCTTGTAGGCAGATTGGCAAAGAAAAAGCCATATCTGAGACTGGCCATTAAAATGAAAATATTAAAATGGGCAAAAGAACACAGACATTGGACAGAGGAAAATTGGAAAAAATTGTTATGGACATACGAATCAAAGTTTGAGGTGTTTGGATCACACAGAAGAACATTTGTGAGACGCAGAACAAGTGAAAAGAGTGCATGACGCCATCTGTCAAGCATGGTGGAGGTAATGTGATGGTCTGGGGCTGCTTTGGTGCTGGTAAAGTGGGATATTTGTACAAGCTTAAAGGAATTTTGAATAAGGAAGGCTATCACTCCATTTTGCAACGCCATGCCATACCCTGTGGACAGCGCTTGATTGGAGCCAATTTCCTCCTCCAACAGGACAATGACCCAAAGCACACCTCCAAATTAAGCAAGAATTATTTAGGGAAGAAGCAGGCAGCTGGTATTCTGTCTGTAATGGAGTGGCCAGCGCAGTCACCAGATCTCAACCCCATTGAGTTGTTGTGGGAGCAGCTTGACCGTATGGTACGCAAGAAGTGCCCATCAAGCCAATACAACCTGTGGGAGGAACTTCTGGCATGGGGTGAAATTTCTTAAGATTACCTCAACAAATTAACAGCATGAATTCCAAAGCTCCGCAATGCTGCAAAGGAGCATTCTTTGACGAAAGCAAAGTTTGAAGGACAAAATTATTATTTCAAATAAAAATCATTATTTCTAACCTTGCAAAGGTCTTGACTATAGGTTCTATTCATTTTGCAACTCATTTGATAAATAGAAGTCAGTTTTCATGTAAAAATATGAGATATGGTAAGAACTTACCGTTGTTATCTCTATTTCTACGAAGTCCATAGGGTTCCACAGGATACCTTGGGTATAGGTGTGACGTCAGTCGCAGGGCACCAAAGAGTTAAGCTTTCAGCCTCCCAGGATGCACTAGGTCCCCCTCCTATACCCCGCCCCCGGGCCAAGGCACCTCAGTTAGTTACCAAGCCATAGGCCGGAGGAGGAGAAGGAAGAGAGAGAACAAAGATCTGGACACATACAAGAATCACATTCTCACCAGAGGGAGACGGAAAACCGGTGACCAGAGCAAAGCCCATCTGCAGCACAGGTGCGACAGGGCGGGAGTCCTGTGGAACCCTATGGACTTCGTAGAAATAGAGATAACAAGGGTAAGTTCTTACCATATCTCATATTTTCTACTTCAGGGTCCATAGGGTATCCACAGGATACCTTGGGGATGTCCCAAAGCAGTATCCTTTAAGGGTGGGGACGCTCCTGTGCAGAAAGGAGAATCCGCCGCCCGAAGGAAGCATCCTGAGAGGCGAAGGTGTCAAACCTGTAATACCTCACGAAGGTATGGACAGAAGACCACGTAGCAGCCTTGCAGATCTGAACTGCCGAGGCACCACGTCGAGCTGCCCACGAAGGACCCACAGACCTAGTGGAATGAGCCTTCAGAGAAGGAGGGACCGGTAGGCCTTCATGAAGATAAGCTTCAGAAATAGCCATACGGATCCAGGCTGCCAAAGTTTGCTTTGAAGCAGGCCAACCCTTTTTACAGAAGCCATAGAGGACAACAAAGCGTCCGACTTCCTAAACAAAGAAGTGCGGTCAACATAAGTCCTTAAGGCCCGCACAACATCCAAAGAGGCCTCACCCACGGAAAGACCCGGTGAGTTAAAGGCCGGAACAACTATTTCCTCGTTAACATGAAACTGGGAAACAACTTTGGGAAGAAACTCGGGCCGAGTGCGGAGCACTGCCCTGTTCCCATGAAAAACCAAGAAAGGGGGTCTACAAGAAAGAGCCCCTAACTCAGAAACACGTCTGGCTGAAGCAACGGCCAGAAGGAAAACAGTCTTAGCTGTTAGCCATTTAATATCCACTGAGCCCAGTGGTTCAAACGGCGGTCCTTGGAGAGCCCTCAGGACCACAGCCAAATCCCAAGGCGCCACAGGTGGAACAAAGGGCGGCTGAATACGGAGAACACCTTGCATAAAGGTGCGCACATCCGGGATTGTAGCAATCCTACGGTGAAACCAGACAGATAGGGCCGAAACCTGTACCTTCAAAGAAGCAAGGCGAAGCCCATGATCTAGTCCCGCTTGCAGGAAGGCGAGAATCCGAGACAGACGAAACTCCCGCGGTGCATAACCTCTCGGTCGACACCACTGGAAGAACGTATGCCACACGCGATGGTATATCCTCGCGGAAGACGGTTTCCGAGCTCGTAACATGGTACGCACCACAGAGCTGGAAAACCCCCAGGACCTTAGCATGGCCGTCTCAACAGCCACGCCGCCAAAGACAGCCGAGTCAGGTCCGGGTGAAGACAAGGACCCTGAGACAGAAGGTCCGGTCGTAGCGGCAACCGCAGAGGACTGTCCACGGACAGACCCTGAAGGTCTGAGAACCAGTGCCGTCTGGGCCACGCGGGAGCTATCAACAGGAGCGTCCCTCCTTCCTGTTTGAATTTCCGGATTACCCGTGGAAGAAGGGAGACCGGAGGGAACAGGTATGCGAACCTGAACGTCCACCGGACGGACAGAGCATCCACCAGAGACGCCCCTTCGTCTCTTGTGCGAGACCCGTACACCGGCAACTTGTTGTTGTGCCGGGACGCCATGAGGTCGATTTCTGGAAGACCCCACCTGTCCACCAGTAGTTGAAAAACGTCCGGGTGCAGGGACCATTCCCCTGGATGAACGTCCTGGCGACTTAGAAAGTCCGCCTCCCAATTTAGCACTCCCGGGATGAAGACCGCTGATATGGCCGGAAGATTGCGCTCCGCCCAAACCAGGATCCGAGAGACCTCTACGAGAGCCGCCCGACTGCGAGTTCATCCTTGCCTGTTTATGTAGGCCACGGTGGTAGCATTGTCCGACTGGACCTGCACCGGGTGACCCTGGAGAAACCGCTGTACCTGCAGGAGAGCATTGAAGACCGCACGGAGTTCCAAGATATTTATTGGAAGCTCCGCTTCTGTCGGTGTCCACCTGCCCTGGAACAAGTGTGGACCCGAAACTGCTCCCCAGCCCCGAAGACTGGCGTCCGTTGTCAACAGGACCCAATTTGGAACCCAGAACGGACGTCCCTTGTTGAGGTGGGTCGTCTTTAACCACCACGCAAGGGACAGGCGAACCTCCGGGGTGAGCACAATCGTCTGGAACTTCAGAGACTGAGGCAGCCCGTTCCACTTGGACAGGATCAGGTGCTGCAGAGGTCTGGAGTGAAACTGGGCGTATTCCACCATGTCGAACACCGACACCATGGAGCCCAGTAACCTCATCGCCGAGTGTAAGGACACCCGGCGGCTGTGCAGACAACTGCGCACCCTTGACTGTAAAGCAGAGATCTTGTCCTCCGTCACGAAGATCCTTTGCTGTCCCGAGTCCAATAAGGCTCCAAGATGCAGAATCCTCCGAGACGGGATTAGAGTGGACTTCTGCCAGTTGATTAGCCAGCCGTGCCGTTGCAGCAGTGCAATGGTCAGGTCCAAGTGGTGTAACAGGAGCTCTGGAGATCCTGCCACCAATAACAGGTCGTCCAAGTACGGCAACATGCGGACTCCTTGCAGCCGCAGAGAAGCCGCCATGACCGCCATAGCGTCCTGTATGTCCAATGACACCATGTAGTCCCCACGTTCCAGCGCCAGAATGATGGACCGTAGGGTCTCCATCCGAAACTTCGGGACCCGCAAAGACTTGTTGAGTGCTTTGAGGTTGAGAATCGGACGATATGACCCATTGGGTTTCTGTACCAAAAATAGATTTGAATAGAAACCCTGGCCCCTCTGGGAGAATGGAACAGGCACTATAACTCCAGCCTGGAGCATAGTGTGCAATACCTTCCGCAGCTCCGTAGCCTTGTTCCGGTCTGATGGTAGACCCGTGGTGAAGAATCGAGCCGGGGGTCTGTGCCGGAAGGAGAGGGCGTACCCGTGAGAGACCACCTCCAGAACCCAAGTGTCTGTCGTAGTGAACGACCAACACCGGGAGAACTGCAGCAGGCGGCCTCCCACCCTGGGATCCCCCAAGGGGAGACCCGGACCGTCAGGCCGCAGGCTTGTCATCTGGCTTGGGGGCCGGACGTCTGGTACTCCATGCCTGTTTCCGGGGCTTGACCGATTTCTTAGGGCCAGCCTGTCGAGGAAACGACTGTGGTTTGGGCCTGCCCTGGGCCCTAGATGACCGAAAGGATGATGGTCCAGAACCAGAAGGAGCAGCGGCCGACGGGAGACAAGCAGATTTGGCTGCCGCCAGCGTGGCCACAATCTTATCCAGATCCGGACCGAAGAGAACTTCTCCGGTAAACGGCAACGCTTCCAGACCTTTCTTGGATCTGCGTCCGCCTTCCAGGATCGCAGCCACAAGGTGCGACGAGCAGCTACCGCTGCTGAAGAAATTCTAGACACCAGAGTACTAATGTCTAGAGCCGCCTCGTTGATGTAGGTGGCCGAATCACGGAGATTGCCAATCAACTCCGCCTGTTCGGCTTGACAGTCGGATTCAAAAGAAGCCTCTAATGAATCCGCCCAGCGCTCCATCGCTCTGGCAACCCAGCAAATGGCCATAGCCGGCCGTGCTGCCCCCCCTGCAAGGGAATAAGCGGACTTCAGGCAGATTTCTACCTTGCGGTCCGTAACATCCTTAAGGGAGGACATGGATGGCATCGGCAATGTGGCACTACGGACAAGACGGGTCACGTGAGAATCCACCTGTGGAGGGGATTCACACTTAGCAAAATAATTATCCGCGAACGGATAAGCCACCGCCAGGCGTCTCTGCGGCTGGTATCTTTTGCCAGGTTGTTTCCACGCCTCCTCTAAATGGTCCACCAACTGACCCGAAAGAGGAAAGACTGTGGCATCGCCCTTCACATCTTTGAAAAAGGCATACTTAGATTTAGCCGCTGGGGGAACTTCGTCCTCAATCACCAAGGCTGTGCGGACCGCCCGAATAAGTCCAGGAATATATACTTTGGACTTAGCATCAGCGTCCTTAGTATGGAAAGGTTCCTGATCGTAAGGATCCAGAATCTCCCCATCATCAGACGTCCCTTCGTCATCCTCATAAGGAGCGGACAGAGACGCCACCGGCCTTTTATGAGGCCGCATCACAGACTCCCCTTGCAACACATCCGACAAGTGCTGTACAGAACTCGTCAGGGAGTTAACCCACGCTGGCTCCTGAGAACCCGGGAGCGGGGAAATAGGGAGACTGTGGGGTACCACCAATTGTCGTGGGAACCCCTGCATGGGTGACGACACCACAGACTGCTGGGACAAACCCATCGGAGTAAACGCGGGCTGCGGAGCTAACTGGCCCACTAAAGCTGTTAACGCCTGAGCGAAACAAGCCCAGGGCGGCTCCTGTACCGGTGCTGTAACCGTAATAGGCCGCGCCATGGACAAACACTGCCGGCAAAGGCCCTCCGCGCTACCCTCCCCCTCCGCTAACGGTACTTTGCACGTGGTACACTGTAGCCGGAGGGGAAAATCACTTTCAGACATGATGGCACCACGTATGTGACCTCTCTCACCAATTAAGTATTAAATAGGCGAGAGACCACCCTGCAGCACCGCACCGCAAGGGCTTTAGCAGAAAGAACAGGGACAGTAATAAAGCTGACAGTTTAGAGAAGAAAAGTTACAGGCAGCGCTAGCACAGTCACATACAATGCAGAGAAATAACACTTCCTGCACTAACAGCGCTGATCACTCAACTACACAGACACAGGGCCTGGTAGGACACAGCGCTGCATACACAGACCTGAGCCACAGCGGAGGAGAGGTATGCGGGGGGACCCAGACCACGATGCTTCCTTCCAGACTTCCAGCAGCGTTCACCATGCGTTGCAGAGAAGATGGCCGCCGAGGAGCAGAGAGAAGCTGGCCTGGGGGAGGAGCGCTGACACAGGACCAGTCAGCACAGTGCAGAGAGGGCTGTGTGCAGCGGGGGAGGCGCCGGCTGTGAGACAGGGAAGGCGCGCTCCCCTGGCATGCATTTAACCCCTGGGACGCCGCAGCGCTACCACTCTGCTGCGGTCCGCTGTCCCAGGGGGTAGTGGAAGCGCAGGTTGGTCGCCTGGCTCCACGCTGCAGCCAGTCCCCAGGGAGCCCCCTGCCTGGGGACTTAGGACCATGTGATCAGCGGGGACCCACCGCGGGACCCCGCTGCTTACCTCTGTCCCCCTTGAATCCGGCCATGGTCCGGAGCATCTGGGGTCACCGCTAGCTGTGACCCCAGACGCCCACCAGCATCCCCGGATCAGTACCGGCGTTCTGGTACCGGCGGGGTGTAGGGAAGACAGCATGGACGTCAGGACTGACTGTCCATGCTGTTCATCCAGATGTGCAGCCACAGCTGCATGAAGAAAAAGCTTCAGGGGCTCTTCTAGCCCCCACTCCAACAGGTGCACCCGACTCCGGCCGGGCACCAAACTAAACTGAGGTGCCTTGGCCCGGGGGCGGGGTATAGGAGGGGGACCTAGTGCATCCTGGGAGGCTGAAAGCTTAACTCTTTGGTGCCCTGCGACTGACGTCACACCTATACCCAAGGTATCCTGTGGATACCCTATGGACCCTGAAGTAGAAACACAAAATTATCTGGGTGACCCCAAACTTTTGAAAGGTAGTGTATATATACACACACACTTTATTTTTTATTTTCTGCACACACACACTTTTAGCACTTACAGAACACATGTACCTAAGTCGCCTACTACTATAGATTTTTGGTATAAAAAAAAAAAGAAAGGAAAACAAAATCAGTCTCTTAGAACACAAAATTTACAACATTGCTTGGTTTTGCGCATGTAAACAAATGACATGTAAAAAGATTAAACGTCTAGGCCAGTGGCGACACCCTGGGGTGCCTCGGGACACTTTCAGGGGTGCCTCAGGTTGGTGGTCCAGCATCAAATCAAATTCTTTATGGTCAATGTAATCTAATTATGTGGGCAAACAGATGCGCAAACCTGTCCAATACTATATAACCAAACCTAAGGATGACAGGTGAGCACAATTTACTTCACTGTACTACTTTATTAATTTTTTTCTGAATTTCGCAACAACCTCCTTTTGGCTTAGGGGGGCTGTGAAAATACTGATACTCTAGGGTGCTGTGATTCAAAAATTTTGCGAACCACTGGTCTAGGCAATAGTAAAACAAACATCCCTTAGACGTCAGTGGAGCATGTGCTTCACAAGTGTGCAGCAAAGTTAGCTCTCCCGAGGGTGTAGATGTTGCCGATGACCCACAGAAAACGTGTGAACATAAATCCACAGAATAATTTAGTGTGCTCGGCTATCTTGGTACCACTATTCATCCTGCAGACAAGAGTGGAGAATGCCCTGCCATTTATTCCTTAGAGGATTGGCTAAAAAAGACCACACAGAATTTCTTTAGGAAGATATAATAGAGACTGCCCAAGACATTACCTTCAATGCAACAAGTTTGCATTGTTGAGTTAACTTTTAGCTGCTCTACAAATCTAATCTTTACAAGACCTGACCAAAAAAATAAACTATTTGGCTTTTTACAGAATAGGTTGGAGCATCAAAGATGCAAAAAAAACCAAGTACAGGCTGAGCGCTTCCCTGTGCGTTAGTAATGCATTTTCATCATAACACCCATTTATTTGAAACGGTTTAGAAGCTGAAAGCCTCGACTGAAGGCTAGGTAAACACTTCTACGAAATATAATAATTACAAAAAAAAAAAAAAATTAAGAATTGTGATATATGTAATGTGCTGCACCTGTCACCAGCAAACTCCAAGTGGCATACAACAGAAATTCTATAAGTAGTATAGACGGGGTACACTATACACAGTGCAATATTTTATTTATTTACGGTAAATAATTTCACAGGAGTATAAAAAGACAAAGCTTAGCTGCTGTACAAGTTTTCTAAGCGTCCTGGGATGGACTCGCTTAAACTATCCAGCAACCCATTCATATTTACATATTTCATTGCAGAAAGTATTATTATTCATGTTTTGTTTGCTTTTTAATTATATATATATAAACAAAAGTTTCTCCTATTTCAACCCATACAGTAAATAAGTTGTAATATCTAATGATCTGCTTTTTTTTTAATCATGTGCAGTCAGCTTTGAAAGGCTAACTGGCCCAATTAGATTGATTAACCTGGTTTGTAAAATAACGGAAATTAAGCATCAATTTTTTTTTAGTAATCTTAATAAAAGGATGAGATTTAATTAAAGGTTGATCTTACGAAGATATAAAAAAAAAAAAAAGAAGACCATAATGAATTCACCACGCACAAAAACGCTAACTTTTAATTTCTATTGAGTGCTGATTCTCCCATTTACTGTACTACCTTCTCTAGCCTATGGGGCTGACTACCCCTATAATAGCTGCTCTGGTGACAGCACAACACATCTCTATCATCTTAGTATCCCCACCAATAGGGGCCTTGGTTGTAATCGAACCCGTGACAACAGTGCTGTAAGGCATACTTAACCAACCACTGGGCCACCAGGCTGCTCAAATGAGATCAATAAGTACGTGATATTACTGCGATATTGTGTCCCCCTAAAATAACAGGGCAAATATACACTATCTAGCCATAAAATAGGGGGCGATTCAAATCAGCGCGATTTGAATAGCAGAAGAAAGGGAGTTTTCGTAGCTATTCAATTGTTACCATCGCGCCTCGCACTTAGTCGGTAGATGCTAGATACAGCGTATTAAGCCGGGAGTTAATTAGCTGTAACCGGCATTCTCCGTCTCAAGTGCCGGTTGCGATGCTGCTTGCGCATTCGCTAAGCCGGAAAACTGTATCGTGGCCATAGTTTAGTCGGATTTCTGCTCACACCTCAGGAGGGTGTGAGCATAAATCCTCTAGTTGGGAGATCACAGCGCAGTCAATTCAATAGCTGCGGGAACTACTTTCCCGGAGCTATTCAACATCGTGATGAATTGAGTCATCCCCAAATATCTGTAGTTAATAATATAACAGGGAGTAGCCAAATTGCAAAAAGTAAAGTATCATCCGTAGACTCCTAGAGGTCAAATAACCATGGCAAAATTATTGATCAACTTTATCAAACAATAACATTTCAATCGAAAATCGAAAATTTGTGAACCCCTCCTTGTTTTATCCAGTATAGAAACTGTTATAGAACAAGCTTAATTTTTACGGCACTTTAAGCATATCAACAGATCTGTTACAGAGCCTTTCACGTGTGATGGAATACATGACATTAAAACTAAAAACAAAATCACGAGTTTGAAATTTGACCATCTGCAGTGAATTAAAACCAAAACTCATAATGTTGGCTCTCTCACTATGTGGTATAATTTTCTCCATCTCCTGTCATCAGATTAATGTCCAATATAGACATCTTTTATGTGTGTCTGTACAAAATTCTGCTTGGCAAGAAGACCATTAGCTAAAATTTGTTTTAAAAAGTTAGCATTAAAAAAAATAAAAAAATAAATCGCAAAATAACATACTACATATTATTTGGGATGGTGGAGTTTAGTTTAAAAAAAATAAAAATAAATATAATAATTATATTATAATGCAATGCATCTTCTGATTTTTCCAGAAACCCGTGATTGTCTGGACCAATATAAAAGTGATATTCCAGGCTCCAACACAAGCTCTGTAATGGAGAATGTAAGAGAAGATTATTACTCCCTACAATATGGTGTTAAATTTCACAATCCAGCCTGAAATGTCATGAATATTGTAAAATAAGATTAAACCTGCGTTATGGTGTTGACAGACTTTGGAAGCTAACGTGGGCACACGATGCAGTGATTTTGACCTGCAGGTCCAATTTGCGTAAGTACAATGAATCACTATTTAATTTCAGAATATTTCAATAGAAAGTCAGCCAGTAAAAAAGCCAAAAGCAAAATTTCTAAATCTAAAGTCTCGCTCCACACAAATAATTCATTAATAGAAAATGTTTTTATTGGAGTACATTAAAGGTTACCACAATTCTTTTTTCAAGAAATTATTTGTAATAATCGATCTATGAGCCCGTGGATGTCTTGTTTAGGAAAATGCTTACTGTATTTGGCAACACAGTGGACAGCATTGTTGTCTCTCAGCACTTCAGTCATGGGTTTGACTCCAACCAGGGCCCTGAGTGTTGTTATTTTCACGCTCCCAGTGCTTGCGTGAGTATCCTCCAGGTACTCAAAAATGCATAACAAGGAATTTAAAGCCCTTCACCTAATAAGTTGTCTGAACACTGTTTCGGTGTCAATGAATTTAGAAACAAAGCATCAGAAAATGGTTATGGTCTGAGTTAAGAAATGCACCAATGATTTATATATAATTAATTAAATAGTTAAAAGCTGACAAATGGATTTATAAATACATGAATAAGCAGTTCCATCCAGCTCGTCAAAATGGCTTCAGATATACTGTAACTATTAACCTTCCGTAAACCAGGTGGAAAAAATCAACATGGCGAACCATGTGTGGTGTCTCATACACCATGCTATACTTCACCATACGTATACTAATTTAGTACAACAGTAATTCCAACTGTCATAACATTGATTCTGCTCCTTTACGTCATAAAAATAAAACAAAATAATGAAAAGGGAATAAACTCTTTAATCTTTTAAAACAACAAAAATAAAACAATTTTTTACGAACTAAACTTAAGTCTTCTAGTAACAACTTTTTTGAAAAAGTGCTGCATTGCGAAGTTGAGAGGACATTTCAAAGTCTATATTATTAAAACCAAGCATAAGACAGTAAAAATATCAAAATATGTATTAAAAAAGTAATTAAAAAAAAAAATATTGTAAGCCGAACCCGGTGGGGCATGAGATGCCCACACACACTTTACACACGTGTACTTGCTGCGCTAGTGCTTGCTGCAGTAAGCCGCCATTACTACGCAAACTGGCAATGTCGCAACTCCAGTTGCACGAAATGGCAATTTGCACACAATATTTTATTAAAAAGTTATAAAAGAGTTGAAATCTTGCTGGGGTATGAAACAATCATGGAAGAAAATCAGTCAGGAATAAGAAGTGCACCACTGGTAACAGAAGTATGAATAAAATAGGTCATTGCTCTGCCCTCGCCCTACTTTTGCTGGGTACCCATTTTTCATGAGTACTAAAAAAGGAGGCAACACTATCCTTCGGTTTTGAAACCGCGCTGCACTCTCTCACTGTCATGCATAAATGATATGAAAACAAAAATATATTACGCCAAGATTAAGGTAGTAAATTTAATAACAGTACTTCTTGTTACATAATTCAAATATATAATTTAACATTGGAAAAGTATTTGCAATTGACCATGACAAAGAAATATTCCAGTATTACAGCACTGTGCAATAACTTTTTAGTTAAAAATACAATAACTTAAAAAAAAAACTCAAAAGGGAGTTGTCCTACTATTCATACAATAGGAATGTAAGCTACCTTATACACCGCATGATAAAATTATAGGGCTATACATTGCTGCCAAAATGTAGTTTACAATGCTTGAAAGACTACTTTGATTTATAGCAAGGATTTATTGGGTGACAGTTAATGTTGCAAAGGGAAAAGTAGATTTCTATGTCTAAATACACACATCTATTTACAGTATCTACTATCTACACACAAACACTGAAGTGCCAAAAGTCATGGGATAGATGTATCGAGCAGGACACCCTCTAGCCCGGCAAAGTGCAGCAACTTGTGGCATCAATTCCACAAGTGAACGGAAGACCTATGGTGAGGTATTGACCCAATGCAGTCTGGATAGCTTCCCACAGCTCCCTGATATTTGTAGGTGCAAGATCTTACGTGTGAATGGATCTCTCCATCACGTCCCATAATCGATTGGGTTCATGTCGGGTGAACGTGGTGGCCACAATCGATTGGGTTCATGTCGGGTGAAAGTGGTGGCCACACCATTTGTCGGAACTCTCCAGATTGCTCCTTGAAACCATTCTGGACAACTTGGGACCGATGACAAGGTGCATTAAGCCTGCTGGAATATTCCATCATTGTGGGGGTACTGCAAGGGCTGCAAATGACCATCATGCAATGCAACAAAGTGGTTACTGGTCAATGACGTGTTCAGACGGACCCAACCCATAACATGTGAACATAACCAACCCCATTATGAAACCACCACCAGCCTGCATGGTGCCTTGTTGACAACTAGGGTCAGGGCCGTAGCTAGGGTAGTGCAGCCGGTGCCATGGCACAGGGCAGGGGGCTCTGTTTGGGCCTGTCAAATTTCTGTTTATTATCATTCTTGCTTGTAGCTTCCTCTTATTTCATCCTCAGCATCTCCTGGCCTCTCCTATCTCTTCCCTGGCCCTTCTCCATGAAGCCATGGCCCTTTTTTGGGTGCATTATTTCCCTTTGAAAAATGAGGGGGTCGCCAATGCTCTTTCTGGCACAGGGCACCAAAAAGTCTAGTTACGGCTCTGACTAGGGTGCATGGCCTCATGGGGTCTGTGCCACAACCGAACGCTACCATCAGCCCGAAACAACTGGAACCGTGACTCATCGGACCATGCCACATTTTGCCAGTCTTCCCAGGTGAGGCGGTGTGTCTGGTGTCGTAGTGTTAACAGGGGCACTCTGGTGGGTCTTCTGCTCCCATATCCCATGGAAGCTAAAGAACGCTGCACTGACCTGCTGAATGTGCGTCAGGTACCTCTGCATTGAATGTGGATGTGATTTGAGCCAGATTGCTTGTCTGTTAGCACGGACAATTCTGGTCAGACGGCGCTGATCACGATCATTAAACACCCGTGGTTGGCCACTGCGCTGTCGACGGCGGGTGGTAATGCCTTCCATGAGGTATTCCCGGTACACATGACACCATAGATCAAGGAATGTTTAATGTCTGCACAACTTTGCAAATGGAATGTCCCATCCATCAGGCACCAACTATCATGCCCCATTTGGACTCCGATAATCCACGTCGCCTTGCCATGAGCAGCCAAGCCTGTGTTCAAACTGATTCACGAAATGTCAGATTACAACTGATGCAGGTCTGGGTACTTCCAAGATGTCACAATACGGTGGCACTGGTTCTCCACTGGTTCACTTCTCCACACTTTTCACTGCTTGATAAATAGACCCCTATGTGCTGTACCGCAACGACCCATCACGTACATCGCATGTAAACGTGCAGTATGTTTCTGTGATGTCACTGTATATGTATGCATTTCTGTTTAACATTTTTTTTTCTTTCTAAACTGTGTGGCTTTCAGTTCCACTACGCATGTATTTCCCTTCAGACTGACCTTGTGAAGTGGTAAGCTAACCATTATTGCACTGGAGCAGTATCATCCCCAAAGACAGCAGTCTCAGAGAGATTTTGTAGGTAAATGGCAGTGACTGGTGATCTTCTATTGCTGCATTTAACACGTCCCATTTTCCTACTTGGAACCCTGAGTAAAATGGCCCCAGTTTCTCTCTCGGTGCAAATAACAAAAGTACTGTACACGCTACTAGGCTAGTAGCAAAGGATACAATTAGAATAATGTTCACCGATTGGCTAATGGCAGATGCAACATTCGTATGCTCTGATTCATTGCCCGATTTGCATATGTAACTTCCCGGAAACTGTTTTGTGCAGGTCCAAAGCATTACGACCAATCAAAAGCCGATAGTTGGGAATTTAACCATCTGGGACAGAAAATCCATTTGATTGGCACGTGATTAGCATCTGCGGGCATTCAGCATCGGCCAAGAGGAAACAGTGAGGAGGGGAGGGGGGGAGGGGGGGAGGCGGAGATGTACTAAGCTTTGGAAAGTGATAAATTGGAGAGTGATAAACTATCAGCCATTCAGCTCCTAACTGTCATGTCACAGGCTGTGTTTGAAAAATGATAGGAGCTGATTGGCTAGCAGCTTATCACTCTCCAATTTAACCCTTTCCAGAGCTTGGTACATTCTGCCCCATAGGGCCATATATTGATCAAATCAAAAGATAAACCAGGTATATGCACATACAAACTCATTGCCTCATTTTTGCCTCTAAAACTGGAGATAACTATGATTTTCACTTAATTTTATTTGGAGAAGAGACTCACAAAAAATAATCAGCGATGACCTAGAGATGTTGTTCAGGATATGAAATGAATTCTTTATATTTTCACTTTACTATACTGTACTATATATATATAATCAGGATGAGTGCATGCATCAATATCCCTGCCGCCCACCCCTCCCAACAATGAAAATTTAATTTATTTTATAATCTAAATATAAAAGAAAATATTTCTAAATGTACAATTCTGATATCCAAACTGTGGTGTAAAATGAGCTGATGGTGGACTGAAAACCAGTATAGGTGATCATCTGCGATGCACCAATGCATTAACCCCATATCTATTGGCAAGTGTAACGCGGTCTCCACTGAGCCTTCATTTACAGCTTCCCCTGCGCCATTCCCTTTTACCACTTACCGTACACGGCAGTACAAAATGTTGGCTGATTTCCTAATCAAGTGTGATAGAGCCTACCTCCTGTAAGGAACGTGCTGCCGGCTTGTCCTGGTGATTGGCCAGTATTAAGAACGGTAAAGTGCATAGTTGTGGGTGCTGTAGGGCTGAGTGCAGCTCATTCCTGGCAGTTTCGAGGTCATCTTCAGATGATGCACTGTCAAGAACAAATATTACTCCTTGAGATCCTTGGTAATAACGACTCCAGTATTTCCGGATATTGGTTGCTCCTGTAAAATACAAAATTAAATATTAGCATATAACCTAGCTGAAAATGTAACAATCATGTATACAGAACAACAGATGATTCTCAGCACCTCACGTGGGGGAGATGTAGCAAGCCTTAGAGAGAGTTAAAGTGGAGAAGTTGCTCAAAGCAACCAAATCGGCTTCTGTCATTTCAAAGACTGTGCTAGAGAAATAACAGATAGAAGCCGATTGGTTGCTTTGGCAGGGCCGAAACTAGGATTTTTGTCACCCGGGGCAAGGCCATAATTTGGCGCCCCACCAAAAAAAAATACACAACATAGGGGACGAAAAGGGTGTGTAGTTTTGTGACACATTATGCCACAGTAATACCCTTATAACACATTATCCCACACAGTAATGTCCCTTATAACACATTATGCCACAGTAATGTCCCTTACAACACATTAAGCCACAGTAATGCCCCTTATTCATTATGCCACAGTAATGCCCCTTATTCATTATGCCACAGTAATGCCCCTTATTCATTATGCCACACAGTAATGTCCCTTATAACACATTCTGCCACAGTAATGCCCCTTATACATTAAGCCACAGTAATGCCCCTTATTCATTAAGCCACAGTAATGCCCCTTATACATTAAGCCACAGTAATGCCCCTTATTCATTAAGCCACAGTAATGCCCCTTACTCATTAAGCCACAGCAAGGCCCCCTCCACATTATGCACAGTAAGGCTCCTTACACATCCCCCATCTCCCTTCTCTTACTTGCCAGGGCTGTGCGTTGGATGAGCTCGGGTTGGCCATACGCTGAGGAACTGTCAGTACTGCCATCATTGTAATGTGGTGCCGCTCGTGAACCAATTGGAGCTCACAGACCTGCAGTCTCTGCTGATTGGCTGCCGGTCCGCGAGCGCCGATTGGCTTGCGACCGGCACCACATTAGACTGATGGTGCCTCTCAAGGTCGGGACACGGCTCCAAACCCACAAGAGCAGCAACCTAGCCTCCCGGCAGCCTCTCCCCGGCACCCCCTCAAGCCCGGTACCTGGGTCACGTGCCCCCTTAGCCCCCCTTCCCTAGTTGCAGCCCTGGCTTTGGGCAATTTATCAACTATATCTCTCCACCTGAGTGGTGCACTTCAAAAAGTAACTTGCTGGGTAAAGGAATGGCAGATGACCTTCCAAATTCAGAGGTCTAAAAGGCAGGATTGGGGTGTGGCTGTGCTATACAAGGCATGGACACAGCCGGGTAGGTGTGACCACATTCCTGGTGGGTGTTTTTTTTTTTTTTTTTTTTAAATAGAATATTTTTTTTTTATGCCGTATGCCAGGGAGGCAGCAGTGCAACACTTCCCAGTCCCCAAAACCGTGACTGTCCTGCCAAAACTGGTACTGTTGGGAGGTATGATGTGGAGACTTGAGTGTGGGAACTATAGTACTTCCATATCAACTGGCACAACATTGTTCGAATCTCATAAAAGCCTTAGAAATATTGGCAGTTGGTAAGCAAAGAAGCAACACTCAGAGCCAGTCCGATTCTGCAGAGACTAAAAAATTCCCGGCATGGGACAAATGCACAAAATGCAACCATGGGATTACAATTGTGGAAGTAACTTAAACATTGGGTATAGTGTTGTGCACCTCACTATTAGAAGGAAATAGGAGAACTTGAGAAGGGTTCAGACAGGTCTTACCCCATTAGTAAATGGAAGAGTTAAATTATAAAGAGGTCATTATACCTAAGTTTGTTTCCTATGGAAATAAGTTTCTTTGAGATGTTACAGTGATCGCAAAATATGCGCTATAGTGCGTTTTTACACGCTACAGGCAGTTGCAGACCCGATTTTAAAAACTGAACAGGTCCTGCAGGACATGCTGTGTGGGGATGTGCTGTGTGCAGCAACCAATTACCGCCGGCGGCGTCTTCTCAACCAATAGCCGCCGGCGTCTCATCAAACCGTCCCCGCAGTGCAAGGTCTCTTCTCCAAATCTCTGGCTACAGCAGATAAGTCTGACCTGTCAGTCAGTCACCGGCCGGCCCACCACACTCCGACCTTTGACTGTCAAGCCTCACCCACTGCCCGAGATCAGCAGCAGTGAAAGCAGCGTCTCCACCCCACATCCCCCTGTCCCAGGTCGGACTCAGAGTGACGCCTGCATGCGGTTATTCGTTGTTGGAGAGCAGAGAGCTGATCGCAGTGCGGTGACTACAGGGGGCCCAGCTCATAGACCGCACTATTACAGAGTGGTGTCTCAGCAGGTATCTGTCCTGCCAGCCTTAATTTGCTCCAATTATAAATATAGTGGGTTCTGGTACACTGGCACTGCAGTGATCCTACACTTGTTTTGGAAACCACTGGGCACAAGAGTTGTTCAGACTCAGGATTAATCAATATAAATAAATTGGTTTAGTGTCCAGCGCTCACCTATATGTGTCTGTATATGTGTCACACTATAGATATAGGTTATCACAGGAGTCTTCAGTATTTAAAATATCTAATTTATTTGTTAAACTAATTGGAGTCACATTGCTCCATCATACCAATATATGTCTCTTAATCAAGAAATAATTATAAAATGTAGCTGGGGGTGGTTGAAAGTGAGGTAAGATGGCTCCTATCCGGTGCCTCTTTCTGTAAGACACTGTGTCTATGTCTCCCTAAAAACCGCAAGCAACTCCCACTATGTATCATTGTCCTTCCAACACCTTGGTTGCAGGTAATATCAGTAGACTCCTTTAGAGACATATGATGGAGCAATGTGACTCCAATTAGTTTAACAAAAAAATTAGATATTTTAAATACTGAAGACTCCTGTGATACAATTAAAAAGAAAAAACCACACCAAAGCGCAACCGTGCTGGCAGCAAGGAAATATTGTAAAAACAAGTCACCCTAACTTGCAAAATCCATATAAAAGCAAAAACAATACAATAAAGGATCCTCGCGCCGACACTTTTCCAATGAATTGTTCGAATAATTTCCAATGAAGAATAAAAATCTTTGGTTACTTCCAAGTTTTTATTCTTCATTGGAAATTATTCGAACAATTCATTGGAAAAGTGTCGGCGCGAGGATCCTTTATTGTATTGTTTTTGCTTTTATAAAGACTCCTGTGATAACCTATATCTATAGTGTGACACATATACAGACACATATAGGTGAGCGCTGGACACTAAACCAATTTATTTGTGCTGATTAAACACATCATCAGCCTGGTGTGGAGGAATCTGCAGGAAGAATGACTTATGTCCTCAGTTGCAGTTCTAGCAGCTGGTAGCCGGTGTAATGTTTATGGATAGAGTGCTCCATGAGTAAAGTGTTTTTAGCATGCGGCTTGATAGTACAGTGCTAGAATATGTTGGTGTTTAAAATCATAATACCTTATCAAGCGCCATATCAGTAAAAAAAAGTAAAATGTAACTACATAGTATAATCAGTGATAGCAAAACACACCCTGTACTGCCCTAACTGCTTTCTACACTTGCCCCCTCCCTACCCCCAGCACTGCCTACCCCTAGCACTGTCACAACTGCTGTCTGCGCATACCCCTCCCTATCTGTGGCACTGCCTGCCCTTACTCACCTCTCCCGCCTGCTCTACCGCAACTTTTCCTGTGCATATACCTCCAGCTCTACCCCAACTGCTTTTTCACCTTAACCCCCTCTACACCAACTGCAACCTGCCCACAGCACTGTTCCAACTGTTTTTTAAAGTGAGGGGTCCCTGGGAGCCACAATTTATTTAGCTCATCACTGTGTTATGTATTATAAGGTTGTGTGTTTGCGCCTGATTATGAATCACATTCAGATCCGAAAAGTGGCTGCATCCTGAAGGTGAAGGGATTGCAAACGGAATGCTAGTTCACGTCCTAAAGCAAACACACCGCACGCCCCCCGCCCATTTTCCGATAAATCAGTTGTTCTAGTCCGCTGCCGGCCACAGAAACACTCCTCGTAGAGATGTCCTGAGAAGGGATCGCTGACAGGGGGCCAGGAACAGCTCTTTCCATCTGCCAAGTGCATGTGACACTATTTAGTGCGGCAATAAAAGAACATCAGAGGACATCGCGGCAGGACCTCTTTAGGCTTTGGAATTCTTCACCACAGAAGGTAGTGATGGCAGATTTGCTGACCGAAATTCAGAAGGTCTTTCTTCAAAGAAATGTTAAATGTATGTATAATTAATATAAAATACATTATTGGGGTGATGTATCCATGGCTTTATCCAAATGCCATTTATGGGCAAGTAAAAAGTCCCCCCTCACCCCTTCAGGTTAAAGCAGCAATCTCATGAATTTTTTTTTTTCCCTAAAAATTAAATATAATCACTATAGTGGTCCAGAAGAACAATGTTGGTATTTACATGTCCCCATTGTTTTTTTTTTTGTTTTTTTCCCCTCAGGTTGCTATTAATAATTAAAAGATTTTACGAAGTGTAAGTGGACTACCATGGCAACCACAGTCACATGGCAGATAATATAGGAAAAGGCTTTGGCGCATACCTCTGAGCTGTTTGTGCACAGTGGCACCATCACGCTTTGACGGGTGACTGTGCAGCAAAATGGATAACAATTGCTATCTAAGAAAAAATATATATCATGTGGGATTGCGGTCTCATCAATCATTGCCCATCCTGCCAATGATCAAATGCATACCGACGTTTAGTAATGCCGTATGCAAGAACATTTATGCAAAGGCTGTTTGTGGTGTGGGGACTTCCAGGTGTATTACCCAGAAGTCCCTTTGGTGTCGAAGAAAATAGTTAACCAAGGTATGTTATACCATAACTCTGAATTTCTTCTTCAGGGTCCATAGGGTCCACAGTATCTACCTTGGGGATGTCCTAAAGCAGTTACCTAGAGGGTGGAGACGCTCCTGAGCAGAGAGGAGAATCCGCCGCCCAAAGGAAGCATCCTGGGAGGCAAAAGTATCAAATGCATAAAATTTGATAAAGGTATGGACGGAAAACCAATGGCCACCTTGCACAGCTGTTCAGCTGAGACGCCATGCCTAACCGCTCATGATGGTCCCACAGACCGAGTAGAATGTGCGGTCACCTTGTTCGGGACAGGGAGATCAGACCAGAGAAATAGTCATAGGCAAAGAGAAAGCCAAAGTCTGTTTGCTAGCTGGCCAGCCTCGTTTGTGAAACCCATATAATACAAAGAGTGCATTTGATTTCCTGATGAGCTGGTACAATCCACGTAGATATGTAGGGCACGAACCATGTCCAAGGAAGCTTCACCTTTAGAAAGGTCTGAAGACTGAAAGGCAGAGACTGCAATTTCTTCATTAATATGGACCGGGATACCACCTTTGGAAGGTAACCCGCTCTAGTACGAAGAACCGCTCTATTTTGATGAAAAAATCAAATATGGAGGGCGACATGACAGTGTTACCAAATCAGAAACTGTGAGCTGAGGAATTAGCGAGGAGAAAAAGTGTCTTCGCTGTCAACCATCCTAAGGTCCACCTTATCCAAGGGCTCAAAAGGAGAAGCTTGCAGTGCCCTGAGAACCAAAGATAAATCCCACAGTGCCACCGGAGGGACAAATGGAGGTTGCAGACGGAGAACCCCCTGCAAAAATGTTCGAACATCCGGCTGGGGAGCAATTCTACAGTTGGAACCATACTGACAATGCAGAAACCTAAACTCTCAGGGTAGCCAGGCGAAGACCTAAGTCTAAATCCGTCTGAAGAAAAGCAAGTACTCGCGAGACACTGAAAACTTTATGGTCATATTTTCTGTGGGAACACCAAAGAAAAAACGAATGTCAAATCCTGTGATAGATGCGGGGAGAGCAGGCTTCCTTTACCCTAAGCATCGTCTGGATCACAGAAAGAGAACCTTTGGCCTTTAAGACGGAAGACTCGAGCCATGCCTTTAAAGCCAGCCAAGGTAAATCCGGATATAGTTAGGGACCCTGCACTAGTAAATCTGGTCGTAGAGGCAGTGGAAGTGGACTGTCTATGGATAGACAGGCCTTGGTTGTGGCCCCCAAATCATGAGGCATGGTGCAAATTTGCTGACCTCATTGTCTTTTTCCTCTCATGTTTAGACTAACCTCTCCATAGATGTTATATTACTGTGACCCTTGTATCCAGCCTATCTGTGTTACCTATGTTTGAATGCCTCCTCCCCTTTAGAATGTAAGCTCTCACAACAGTGAGTACATGCTGGGAGCTTCAAAGCTGTTAACTGTTTGGTGCAATGGGTCACTCCAACTACATACCCCCCAAGATAGATCCTGTTCACCCTATGGACCCTGGTGAATAAAACTGCATTTTCAGAGAATTGACTGCATTTTTGCCTTTGATGCATCCTGCCCTGGGGGTCTTGTTTTATCGTCCTCCCTGAAACAACAACTAGAAGTTATTAAGGGGTGAACTTTATAGACTTGGCTCTTTTTTTTTTTACAACCTATAAAGAAATGTTTACATTTCCCACTTAATGCATACCACATATAGAACATAACTTTGCACCTTGACAAAACCATGTTGCACTGCGGGTGGGGCAGATATCCAATGTGTAGAGAGATTAGATTTAGTAGGGGTGTGTCCTAGTTCAAATCTAAACTGCTACATTACAGTAATTACCCTGCATGCAAACATAATAACTCTATTTGTACCCCTGGCATTGCAGCCTGGTTTATCCAGGTGCAAAGTTGTTCCTTTATATTTTGCTTTTCTCCAAACTTAAAAGCTGCCCCAGTGAGTTCAATAAAATCCAGGAACCTGCGCTTGTATAGCCTTAAACACTCTGTCCCAAGGTGGTACTGTAGACTTTGCTAAATTTAATCACTGGTTTCCTGTTAATGTGCAAATATAAAAATAAATAGCAGCTGACTTTGTCATTGTGATTAATATATGTGCTAAACGTATGAGCTAGTTACAAAATCTGTTTATGTCTCACAATAGAACTTCTAGGTTGGTATTTACACAGGCACATACACTAGTATTAATGGGTGTTTAGAATAGAATTCTCTTATAATAATGACATCACCGGGGCTCATGAGTCTTCTCTCTTAACCTCTTCAACGCCAAGAGACCAATTGCCGCTTTATATATTTTGAGTTTTTAGGTACAGGTTTATATTCTTAGTACCCTTAGTGCCTTTGGTAGAAATGTAGGAACATATTGGTTATAGGGTGAACAGCCCTAAACGGCAACATGGTACGGACGGTGGTAACCCAAGCCGGTGTTAAAATACTCTGGGTTTTGCCAGTGAATGAAACACGCGCACAGCATGGAGAAGTCCCTTTAACAGGGATCTTGTGGGTGCTGCAAAACCTTTTCGGTTACCTCTACTTCCTTTGATAAAGAGTTTTTTATTTCCACCAACGGTCAGTTTTCAAAAAAATATTTATTTTTATTTTTTTGAAACTATTTTAATATTTGTATTAGTTGAAGTGAAAGCCCACTGCACGTGTGATCCGGTAACCTAGACTTGCATGCACAAATCACTTGAGAATGACCTGGTGATGTGGAAAATGTAACCTTACGGAACCGGAATAGTAATGCTGCGGCCAGTGAGAATTGTTCATCTGCCTTGGTAAGATTGAATTCATAAATTGCAGCGATAACAGTCATTTTTAAAGGACAAGGATATCGGCGATGATTACTCAACACATCCTTTGGTATATACACAATACAGTGCACAACTTTAAAAGGACTAGATTAACAAGAAACATATTACACAAAGCCAAAAACGCTAATAAGCTCCAGGTTTAACAGTATGAAAAATGACACAGAATTACAGTATGGCTCCTGAAGCCTGATAAATTCATTCTGGTACATATTTTACTGTGTCTGATACAAACTATCTGTTCCTACACTCAGCTGCAATATTCCCTACTAAATGTATTTAACAAAACTGATGTACCACAATATAAAAACTTGTATATGGTATGGAAGCCATACATAGTTGCCTATTTGAATTGTTTTCACTAGTAACACTACTGTTAATTGGAAAATGTTTTAATAAAATATTTAATACGAATGTCAAATCTTATTATCATGTGTCTGGTATGTCTACAAGATGGAATACATGACGGCTTTATTACCCAACACATCGAAATCTTTTGATAAAATATGGCCCCCTTGGTTGACATACCAAAACATTCCCTCTCCATTCAACATTTAAATTTTTTTTTTGCACCACACTTAGAGGGGTATTCAATATGAAAGGTTAACTTCCCTGGCGAAGTTAACGTTTCATATCGGAGTTTTTTCCTGCGTAAAGGTACGGTGCGCGCTCCCGCTTATCCCCGTATTCAAAATAAAATTAACTTAAACGGGAAACTCCGAAGTTGGATTTGCATAAGGTTACGAATATTTCCTTACAATAATTGTAAGACCCCCCTAAAGTTGTAAAAACATGGGGGAACACTATGGGTACCCCCGTTTTAGCCTTTAATTGAAATAAATAGCCACAGCAGGTGTTTTTTTTCCGACATTGAAGAAGTGATGCAGAAGAGCACATAGGTTATTTTTTTTGTTTTTTTAAGTGGTCCCATCAAATTTGGGATACATGAAAATGGGTACTAGCATATTTTTAAGTCCCTAAAGTCAGTTTTTAAAAAATTCTGCAATTGTGCACCTGCCGCTATAAATCTATTCTAGAAAACACCTGCCGCATACTTGCAGAATAGCCCTGAACCTATTTCCCTATTGTTTAACAATTTTTTCCTTTTTTTTTTTTTTTTGCACCCCAATTTTTAAATTACATTTTTGGGGTGTCCCTATTTTTTTTTTAAACTTTTTTTTAACACAGTTCTTTTTTAAATGTCAATCTAAGGGGTGCAGGCTATTTTTTTTTAAGCCTGCACCCCTAAACCCGAATTCTGCACTTTTTTTCGACACCTATTCAATGGTGAAAAGTTATCACCATTTTTTATCAAAGACTTTTCAAAACTGCGATAAGTCTTTGAAATTGAATACGGTGTAAAACTAAAACCAGTGATATTAACGCAAAAAAGTTAAAAAGTGCGATATTAATGGAAAAAACGATGTTATCGCACCCATATTGAATACCCCTGTTAGATTGAAGGAGAGTCCACCAACCCTTTTCTCCTCTCATCTTCCCTTGTTTTGTTTATGGTTTTTCTTCTTCCTTTTTCTCTCTCTTGACGGTTTGCCACACTGTTGCTGCGAGATATTTTTCTTGCTTCTATACTTTTCTCTTCTTATACTTAGAAAATCACCATATTATTGTTTTGAATTGTTACAGCTTTTATTTCATAAGCATATTCTGTGCTGTAATTTATCTTTGAATATTTGTCTGCGCTATTTTATTGTGATTTGCTCAATAAAAAGAGTTTAAAAAACAAAACAAACAAACAATGTAAAATCTTTGTTGGGACAATGTGAGAGGTATTGGCGATGTGTTTATGCTTACATCACATTAGAACTTACGGTCCAGATTTCCCTACTACTAAAAGGCACAGACACACACTGGAGGGTCTATTTTTGGCAGAAGCTAATGAACTTACGTTGCTGGACTGTGGCAGGAAACATATACATACATATGTGTCCTTTCTCATCTAGCCTCAATCTGCCAGGCAGCGCGTTATGCCTGGAGTGAATGAGAAGCCAGGTCCCAAGCAACTCTGCTAGAGTCGGCCATCTATCTATGGCGAAAATGCATCTAAATCAAAGTGCGATGCGATCGGGATGCACCAGGACACTGTGCTAAATCATTTCAGATGCGACACTTGTATATCGGATATCAGTGTGCAACGGAGCGTGTACATAGAACTTGGAAAGGAAAAAAGCAGTGGTCGCTGCATCGTAGCACTTCGCATGCTGATTGAGAGACTCGGGTGCACACAGATATACAAGTGTTGCTTATCAAATTAATTAGTAGTGTCTTCTGGTGCATCATAGTCGCATCGTATTGTGACTCAGGTGCATTTTCTGGCAAAAAGAAAAAAAAAAAGATGCAAGTAAGACGCCCGGTGCTGGCAGGGTCTCACGGGATGTGGAGGCGCCGACAGGGGCTGTTTGGCACGACTGCAGCAAAGACGCATCTTCAACCATATGCAAATAGAACATGAGCACTCTCCTTGTAACGTACAAAAAAGGAGTCATTTATTTACCACTCAAAGCAGCTCCCAACAGAATTATATTATATGTTCCCTGATGACTATGTGAATTATTGAAACGTTGGAATAATATTCCCGTTGCATTGTTTGGTGTACCACCAATAGTGTGTATATGTATATATATGTATATATATATATATATATATATATATATATATATATATATATATATATATATATATATATATATATATATATATATATATAGTCCAATGCTCTTCCTATGTGAGGTGTAGAGGAGGCACTCCCCTGAATAGTGAAAAAGAAATATATACTTATAACATGTTGAAAATCAGTACAGAAGCATGTCAACGTTTCAAGGTCCGCAGGACCTTTTCGTCAGGACTGTACAACGGGCATCAAAAAAATGTGACAAGTGATGCCCGTTGTACAGTCCTGACGAAAAGGTCTGCGGACCTTGAAACGTTGACATGCTTCTGTACTGATTTTCAACATGTTATAAGTATATATTTTTTCTTCACTATTCAAGGGAGTGCCTCCTCTGTTTTGTTCTACCCCCTGGGGGTTTCTACACCTCACATAGGAAGAGCATTGGACTTTATATTAACTGTTAGGAAGGCACCCCGCTTTCTGCAATTTTTTGTTTGAGTGCCGAACTTTTGTATGATTATATATATATATTACACATATATGTCAATATATATATATATATATATATATATATATATATATATATTACGTATATTTATTTTTGTAGGCCTATATAGTTGCAGTTTACACATACCACTATTCAAGTTTTCATATACTGTGGACACGGAACATGAAATATATATATTAGGCATCTTTAATTTTTTGTACTTTGCTTCTACAAGATTTATTACTATGTAACACCAGGAAAGTATTTACAAAATAAATCACTTACAAAGGTCTAAAACCATCATTACAGATAAGAAGCAGATGCTGCAAAGACCTGAAGATCTGCCTCCAATGATAGAACCAGCAGGATGCCGATCACTGTATGAGTATTTTGTATATGTACCAGATCCATCATTTATCTAATTCTGCTCAAGGGAAAAGACCATAATAAAAAGAAAATGACAGTAGGGAACATTCTCACACTAGTGAAAGATCAATCATTGCAAAAGACAGAGGTGAGATTAAGGCCTATATTCAATTAGCCGAGGTAACCCATTTACAAGTGTATATGTAACTCTTACGGGCGACGCGAATTGGAAGCAATGTAATTAGAACGTGCATTAATTCTCCTTAGGCATTAACGTGTCTTTTTTCGGGAACTCCTGAGTAGGTTAAAAGTTGGGGAAAATCCCCATTTTAAAAAGGTACAAATGTGGGAACTTGGGGCCCGATTCAGACCCGCTCGCTGGGAAGCGTTCGCACGCAGACTGCAGATGTTTGCATTGTGCGCATGCGTACGTATCGCAGTGCGCGGACCAGTCCAATCGATTGGGGAGCGTTCGCTCGCTGCACATAGACTGCTCAGCCGAGTGAGTGACAGGAGAATCTGTTTGTGGGTGGTGACAGGGGTTGGAGTGGAGGTGCAAATGCAGGCGTGCCTGAGCGACTTAACGCCGTTTCAGAGGCGTGCATAATTAAGACGCGGCGTCATAATACATGTCACCTGGCTAGATTGAACACTGAAGTGCTTGCAGTGCTTGTGGTAGGGTATGGTCGACTCAACCACAAGCGCTGCGTTAAATTCCGATGATACCCGATGGTACTGATGGTTGCATACACATCCTGGAGATGACGTGCGCAAGTGGGTGTCTTAAAACAGGCTGGTGGACGTCTGCATACACAGAGCGATCGTACGCCAAGACATAGTGGGCGTGCTAATGCCTTGCCTTGTGATAGTCTGCCTTGCTCTTAGCCGGATTTGCATACGCATCGGGCAAGCGTACACATTTAGTGAGCGGGTCTGAATCGAGCCCTTGGCTCAGAACCACTGAGAGACCCCCTTTAATGATTAATTAGGCACTTAGAAGTTTTAAAATGAGCTTAACTTGGCTAATAATTACATGTTATTTTTGCAGTGAAATTCTGGCAGATTGATGGGTTACAAGATGGGGCAGGTGTTTTTAAGCTTGCAGGTAGGAGTTACAGGTGTTTTTTTCTATAATTTTTTCACTATTTTTAAAAAAAGCATATAACAGCCATAGTTTGCATTTTTTGGATTACAGGCTGATTTAACCCATTTTCACCCACACTTAACATGGGTACTGCCAGCAAGAATTACCGGTCTGGAATAAGCACTTTCCAATTGAATTATGCTTTAAACGGGATCGTGCATAGACGCATGAAGGTAAGCTGATGAGATATGTCTGTTAAATTACCACACAATAAAAATTTTTACTGTGGCTTTATTGGCCCTATGTGGTGATCTGAACGAACGCTATCGATGGGCTAAGCTATGTAACGATTTTCCTGAACGATGTATGGACTCGATGACCGTTCAACTGCATGGAATCGGCAGACTGATGGTCTGGACGATATAGCATGTTTGATAATCTAATCAAACATTCCCAACCCATTTTTCTGCCATTTTCATTTCTTTAGCCATTATCATTCGTGTACATATACTGAACAATAACACTGGTCAATTACATTTTTTGTACCAAGGGTTTTGATGGGTGTTCTAAGTATACTTTTGTATGCTGAACAGAAAGCAGCAATTAGATATTTTCTATCATGCCAAGATTAATGAAGGTATTTTTTGCAGTACCCTCAGATTGTTACAGGAAATTTGAAGGAGAGCTGAATGAAGTTGAAAAATTAAGAGTTATGGTATAACATACCTTTGTTAACTCTTTCTTCGAGGTGCATAGGGTCCACAGAAGTTACCTTGGGGTATGTGGTTGGAGTGATCCAGGCACCAAACAGTTAAAATATTTAGCTCCCAGAATGCACTGGGTCCTTCTCCATATATACCCCACCCCTGGCTACAGGCATTTAGTTGGTTACCAAGCCCAAAGCAGGAAAAGGAAAAGGAAAAAATGAGAAGGAAAGACAATTGTACCTCAGACACACTCTCTCTAAGAAGAGGGAATCAAAGAAATACAAAAGAAAAAGATTACCCAATAACACCAGGTGCGTAGACCCTATGGACCTCGATGAAAATTAATTGACAAAGGTATGTTATACCATAACTCTTCATTTCTTCTTCGGGGTCCATAGTGTCAACAGAAGTTACCTTGGGAGTGTCCCAAAGCAGTTCCCTTAAGGGTGGGGACGCTCCTGTTTAGTAGAAAGGAGAATCAAGATGCCCAAAGGAAGCATCCTGAAAGGTAAATGTATCAAATGCGTAAAATTTTACAAAAGTGTGGACGGAAGACCACGTGCATGCCTTGCACAATTGTTCAGCAGAGAGGCACCATGATGAAATGCCCACGATGGTCCCACGGATCGAATAGAATGTGCTGTCACTGTGTTTGGAACAGAGAGATCAGCTTGTGTGTAAGCTTGAGAAATTGTCATACGAAGTCACCTAGCCAGAGTCTGTTTGTTAGCTGGCCAACCTCACTTATGACAGCCATACAACACAAAAAGAGAATCAGATTTTCTAATGGAGTTGGTGTGATCCACGTAAATACGTAGTACGTGTACAACATCCAGAGAAGCTTCACCTACAGAGAGGCTTGAAGACTGGAAGGCTGGAACCACAATTTCTTCATTTACATGAAAGCGGGATACAATCTTAGGAAGGTAACCCACCCTGGTACGAAGAACAGCTCTATCTTGATGAAAAATCAAAAAGGGCTGCCAAATCAGAGATAGCAAGAAGAAAAATTGTCTTTGCTGTCAACCACTTAAGGTCTAATGATTTCAGGTGTTCGAAAGGGGGAGCCTGTATAGCCCTGAGAACCAAAGACAAATCCCATGGAGCTACCGGAGGGACAAAGGGAGGTTGAACCCACAGAACACCCTGAAACAATGTCCTAACAGGCAGCGGGGCGATCCTTCGCTGAAACCAAACTGAGAGTGCAGATACCTGAATGCTCAGGGTGGTCAGGTGGAGACCCCGGTGTAACCCAGCCTGGAGAAAAGCAAGCACTCGGGAGACCCTAAAAACTTCCGGATCATATTTTCTATGCTTACACCATTGGAAATACGAGTGCCAAATACTGTAATAGATGTGGGCAGAGGAAGGCTTCCGGGCCCTAAGCATCGTCTGAATTACAGAATTAGTAAAGCCTTGGCTCTTAAGATGGAAGATATAAGATCCACGTCGTCAAAGACAGATGAGGAAGGTCCGGATGCAGGCAGGGATCCTGTGTTACCAGGTCTGGCCTTAGAGGAAGTGGCCATGGAGTGTCTATGGAGAGACTCTGATGGTCGGTAAACCAATGACGTCTTGACCAAGCAGGGGCTATCAGTATTACTGTCCCGTCCTCCTGCCTGAATTTCCTGATGACCCTTGGGAGGAGGGAGATTGGAGGAAAGAGATACGCTAGCTTGAAGTCCCACTTCACTGTTAGAGCTTCCCCAAAATTGGCTGAGGGATCCCTTAAAAGGTGTGATGACCCATCACTGCACCCCATCCGCGGAGCCTGGCATCGGTAGTGAGGAGCACACAATCTGGAATCCAGAAGAAGTGACCCCTGTTAAGAAGAGCTTTCTGCAGTCACCATGTGAGGGAGAGACAAACTTCTGGCGAGATGAGGATCGTTCGAGACCTAACCAGAAGATACTGACTGTCCCACCGAGACAGATTCCATCGCTGCAGGGGCCTGGAATGGAACTGGACATATACACCACCATGTTTGAAGGTGGATACCATGGATCCCAGGACCTGCATTGCTGCGTGAACCGACACTCTTTGATCGCAGAGCAATTTGCGCAACCGCAATTGTAACACAGCAATCTTGTCCCCCGGTAGAAAGATCCTTGGTACCAGGGAATCCTAGTAGCACCCCCAGATGTATTGGAGAAGAAAAGTTTTCCAATTGACTATCCAGCCATGCTCCTGTAGGCAGACAATGGTGAACTGGAGATGACGTTGTAAAATCTCCGGAGACTGCACCAATATCCGGAGGTCGCGAAGTATGGCAGTATCCCGACTCTGAGAAAAGTAGCCATGACTGCCATTATCTTGGTAAACCCCCGAGGGGCTTGTGGACAGACCAAAGGGCAATGGTAATGTTGCTGACGAACAGGAAAACTCAGAAACCCCTGGCAATAGGTACATGCAGATATGCAGCCTGTATGCCCAGGCCCATGAAATCCCCAGGTTCCATTGCCAGCATAATTGACCGTAGGGTGTACATACAGAACTTGGAGCAACCTGTTTTTCCGATTCAGAATAGAGCGCTGAGAGTCCACTAGCTCCTGAATCAAAAATCAATCTGAGTAATATCCTTCCTTGTTAACAAAAAAAAACGGGATTATCACCCCTGAATTTAGAAGACTGAATGGTCTACTAGAGAGCAAGGACCTATATAGAATCTGATGGGGGGAGTTGTATAAACAACCTTCTGGGAAGTAACCCTTTAGGAAGGGTTCACATAAAAATCCCCAGTAGGTAGGGGGATTTCCCACCTAGGACACTAGTCTCCTTGAAATCTGGAACAGTTTAACTGGAATGTTCCACCATAAAATCAGTGAGCTGTACAGATTAAGGTAATCCATCCTAAATCACCTTCTGGTGTCTAATTGGAGCACTTCCCTTAGTCATATAAAGGCAACAATGTAATATGGTAAATGTTATAACTGACAGTTTTTTCAGAAAACTAAAGGCAGTATAACACACAGCAAAACTTAATGCAATTAAGCAATATATATGCAATAGGCTCTTAATGAACTACATAAAGAACAAACAGCTTAGTAGGATATTGAGCTCTGTATAAGGAGAGTTATACAGGGCCATGATCTGGGAAAAAGAAGCCCAAAGGGGTTCCTGCCCAGGAGCTGGTAAGCTGGACTAATGTAGTAATATAGAAAAATTAGTGTATTAATATAGGCGCTCACGTCCCATATATGATATTCGTCTCTATTTCTTGATAGATTACTTTCTTGATCATTTCCTCAGGAACACAACATTATGCTCCAAAACTCAGTTCTATTTGTCCATAAAGAAAAAAGTCTGTAATAATGACACTTCTACTATTCCTCCTCCTTAGTGAGTGTTACAGATAGATAAATGAGCTCCCAAATCGACCGATTTGGGAGCTCGTCTGGTCTTGTCATCTGTGTCTCCCCTCTGCTGTATGGATCCACCGGGCACACTGATATCATGGCCGCCGCCATCATCACCCCCAGCTGTCAGGATCCCTCATGTCCCGGTGGTCTAGTGGGGGAGGCAGTTCACCTGGCTCCTTACTACAGCGTCCTCCAGCAGGTCTCCACCTCCGGAGGCAAGGACTACCTCGGGGTTTCCAGTCGTCAGCGGCCGCGGGGAACCACCTTACCTGTATCCCTGATGATTCCGGTTGCAGTCCCGAAACTAGTGTCACTCTGATGACCCCCGTCGTAACCACCAGTTCCCACACTGTTGTATTTGCGGCGCTGGCGGGGGTAGACATAGCAGCAGCTAGTGCTGCTTACTCATAATAGAAAAAAAACTAAAAAACTTGCTTGCAGCAGTCCCCTGTTCAGGATGGTGCACTCCTGCGCACCAAACAAAAAACTAAATGTCTGTAGCCAGTGTCGAAGCCGTATAATTGGCTGAGACAGAATCGGTTTAAAATTAAATCTGCATTTTGCGAATGGCAATGAGACGCCATTTTGCGACTGGCCACCCAGCACCATTTTAGCGAATCTCACCCATTAAGTACATACAGCGATACTATTATTTAGCGTTGTGCAATTCCCACGCAATAGAAAGATGTTAAAAGTCCTCATCATATAAATACAGACAGTCACTAAAACATATAAAATGATCAACCCTGCAAAACACGTACCACGATGTACTCCACAAACACGTAGTTGCACAACGCTAACTAGCGTCTTTTCTCAATAGCCCAATACTTACACACTACACACTTACATAAAAGGTTCCCTAGCATTAAAGTGTAATATTCAAAGTTTATTCAGTATTAGTAATGTTGTGAAATAAATGTTATTTGATATCTAAGGTTCATTACATGGTAAGCAGACAGTGTTTGGTGTTGTACTGATCCACTGTATCTTTGCAGATTTCTGGTATCATCGTTGAGAAGATCACAGCATGTGTCTGCAAACTATGGACCATAGAGAGTTAAACATTAAAATGTATTCTGTAATGTAACCAGCTTAATGTATTATGCAGCGGGAAAAAGGACACAAAGGGCTGTTGGAGGCTGGATTGTGTCCATACGAACTGACCTATGAACTATACTGTAAAAGAAGAACCAGGAAGAAGAACCAATGGAATCATGCCAAACTGTTCTATTGTATTGCCTATCTCTGTAAGAGTATATATGTGGGCTCTCTGAAACTAGATGCCCAGTCTGCTTGCTTTGCTGTTGATGGAGGTTTCTACTTTGATGCCGGGATCTGGGTCCAGAGCGCGTGCGTATGTAATGACTGTACCTTGGGTTTGTATGATTTATTTGCGCTAATTGTATTTAGATCACAGCGTGTAACTATCTGTTTTTATGTTGAATAATAACTTTTTGTGCTTTGGAACCACAATCACAGTCTGAAAGCAATTATTTCTTGTGCGACTCATAACGCTAAACAGTGACAATTATTTTAGAGTGTATAGGTAGGTAGGAATCGATACCAGGGGTGGGGTATATATGGAGGAGGACCCAGTGCATCCTGTGAGCTAAAGCTTTTAATTGTTTGGTGCCTGGATCACTCCAACCACATACCTCAAGGTAACTTCTGTGGAGCCGATGGACCCCTAAGAAGATAGCTGCGTGACAGTATTGAAAAGTATCTGCACAAACTTCCTGAGGAATCACAAGGCCAAAAAAGTATTCTGAATTAGTGGGCAACCTGCTTACGTTTTACAGAGCTACGGGGCGCAATAGGTCATTAAAGGTTAATTTCTTGGATACTAATTTATACTTTTTTCCGGAAAACATGGGTGCGGTGAGCGACTAACATGGTGAGAAATTACCATTGAAAAGCATTATGAAGGCAAGTGGAGACCCAATTTGCTGGCTGACCAATGCTGATATCTTAAGAAATTCTTGAGACGAAGTCCAGCAGAAAATAAAACAAAGCTACATTTTAAACTATATGTTTGATCAGAATTTAATTTAAAAAAAAAAATGACAATTAATTATTAAACAAATTTCAAGCCACTCATAATTTTTGTGTGTCAAGATAAGAAAACCAGCCACAATTATGGAGAGAATACAACTGCACTGAGTGTTTAAATATTCACAATTTGGCCATATACATTAATCATCATAATTGAATGGATCCAGTTGCCCAGTTCTTAGATTAAAACTCTAGGGGCGAGATGTATTACGCATGGGATTATGGATGCGGTACATCCCACCACTCATTGGGTACTGGGCCTGATTCAGACTTGGGAATAGAGTGAGATATCTCTCTCAACTGATCATCTTGGTGAAACCATGCTGCACTGCAGGTGGGGCAGATTTAAAATGTGCAGAGAGATTTAGATTTGGGAGGAGTGTTTCCAAACTGACATCCAAATTGTAGAGTAATAATAAAGTAGTGCAGTATTTGTGGGCTACATGCAAAAGCAGCCAGTATTTACTCCACATGTAAAAATATGTATGTATTTACACCCCTTGCATTGCAATATGGTTTGCTCAGGTTCACAGTTGAGAGAGATATCTCAATTTATTCCCAAGTCTGAATCAGGCCCACAGTCCAGTGTTAATACCAGCGGTATGTACCTAGAATTGCAATTAAAATTGCAAAGTACAACTTTCCTGAAAGAAGCTGTCCTTTGCGAAGAGGGAACTTCCAGGTTTATGACCCAGAAGAGAAGTCCCTCTACGCATGAGTCGTATGATGTGCAAGCCGCGGGGTATGCTGGAAGGAACCTGATTGGATCCCTCTTTAGCACAATGTAAATAGAAACCCATAGGCTGTGGTGTTTAATTGTATATGCGACACTTGTATATCTGTGTGCACCTGAGTCTATATATGAAGCACAATAGAACTTGGAATAAAAAAAAGCTGCGGCGGTTACTTTGTATACAGATTCAGAGATTAAAGGCCCCCATACATCAGAGATTGATTGCAGCAATCGTGCAATTTGCAATCGATTGTGTATAAAAATCTTTCCCTTTTTTGCAATCGATTGCAATTGCAGAATTGCCACAATCGATTGGAAAAGGGAAAGATTTTTATACACAATCGATTGCAAATTGCTGCAATCAATCTCTGATGTATGGGGGCCATTAGTTGCACACAGATATAGAAGTGTCGCATATCAAATTAATCAGCACAGTCTGTTGGTGCTTCCTAATCGCATCGAGAGGGACTTCTTAGCGCAACTGCAGCAAAGATTTGTAAGGACACATCTGCATGGGAATGTGGTCAAAACTTTTTCTGAGTTTTGCCTAAATTTTTCCTTAGTACATCCTGTCCTGTAATATGTGTGGCCTGATCAGTGCAGATTATGGGCCTGATTCAGACCCACTCGCAAGCGGCTGTCCGCTCGCAAGTGGGTCGATGTTGTGCACTGCGCATGCGCACGACGGCGGGAGCTCCGTCGTTGCGCATGCGCCAGACGCGACGAGCGAAGGACTTTCCTTCGCTCGTTGTGTCTGATCAAAGGGGGCGTGCTGTCGATGTTCATTGACAGCACGCCCCCTTTGGTGGGCGTGCCGGGGGCGTGCCTCCCTGACGGGGGCGTTCCCAAGGGAACGCCTACCATCAGAAGCCTGCCCACTGACATCACTAGTGATGTCAGTGGGAGTGATTTTGGCTCTGATAGAGCCAAAATCACTCCGGGCCTTGCGGTTGAAAAACTCAACCGCAGGCTCCGGCTCGCAGTGGCGATGGTCAAGACCATCGCGGCCATCAAACTGCACGCTCGTATAGGCTGTGGGTGGTGACCCACAGCTATACGAGCGTCCAGGAGGACGCTCCATAATTATGGAGGGCGGCCCTCATTCAGAGCGTGCGCTCAGGTCAGAGCGTACGGCTCTGAATGAGGGCCTATGTTCATTGGATATCTAGATTTTCATGCAGTTCTCACAGACATCTTTTTATCAGAAAGGCTAGTCTTTCCTATGCCCACCATCAATGATTTGAGGCCAGTTTAGACCAAAACAACAAAATGATCCCATCCAAATAGCTGCATGAGTTTTAACTCTAGAACCCAGAGAGCTCTTCAGTTACTGGAGACATGCAGCTCCACAGCACACAAACTGGGTGTGATGCACTATAGCGTTTTGTGCGATCAAACCTCCGTAAATGACGTTTTCGGAGGCTTCCCTGTTCACCGCAAATGCAATAAGCTCCGGGTTACAATACATTCCAGGGTTTAGATGCGGTGTGCAATGCCATCTTTAGATGGCGTTGCCCAATAAAAGCCTATGGGCTTCTATTCGCGACTCCCCCCTGGTGGGAAATCCAATTGGATCCCTCCCCGCACCCCATGCGGTGCTCACATCGTTTTGTGCATGCACAGAAGGCATACCTCCCAACATTTGTCCCACAAGATTTGGGACTTCCACATGCCGGAGGCGCGCACGCCCGAAAAGGGTGTGTGACCTGATCGTAAAGGGGCATGGTCTATTGGTACGTCCCCTTTTACATTAATAATGGGAGCAGCATCTCCGAGATGCTGGGCTACCCCCGGGCTTCCCCCCGTATTGTGAATAGATGATGTGTGCATAGCATCTATTCTCGCTCTGCATACACCTATGCAGAGCAGCAGTGTATGCTTCCCCCAACTCCCACCCCTGCGGCCCGCGGGTGGGACAGTCCCAGAAAAACGGGACTATCTCACTGAATGCGGGACAATTGGGAGGTATACAGCAGGACTCCAGAGGGACTTCTGGGTCATAGACTCTTACCGGAAGAGATGCTTTGTGATTTTATTCCTACATACCGGCGTTATTCATGATGGTATGTATGCAATGAGTGGCAGGATGCATCGCATACAGAATGCGGTGCTTGATGCATCCCGCCCACACACCCTTAGCACGTCACTGTATATTTTGTAACTGGGCTGTGATCAAAGATTTACCGAACACTATACAAACCGTATGAAATTACATTACTTACGTTGGCCATACACGGTCACCTCCATAGGCTGTGAGCAGAAATCAGATAGTGGTTAGTGACATACATAGCCAGCTTTCTTAATCCAGCAAGTAGGTCCGACCGGGACCTCAACCCCCTAGTATGTCTTCTGGGATCCAATGTTACCATTCTGTCAGGGGAGTTTCTATAGAGGAGGGGGCTCGTGTGCAGTCTCCAACACGGGCCCCCTCCTCTCTGTCCGGCGGCCGGCAGCGCACAGAGCTGTGTGCGGACAGCGCCGGAGTTATAGACTCTGGGCACTAGAGTGCACCCAGAGTCTATAGAGTATGCGCAGGTCACCAGGAAAATGGCCATGGTGGACATTTTCCCTGTACTGCGCATGCGCAAACAACGGGAAAATGGTCGGGCGCCCATTTTCCAGTCGTTTTTACAGCGCCGGACCCCCTCGCGCCGATGTGGGACTCTGGAGAGGTAAGTAATACTATGTGTGCAGGGTGTGCGGTGCGGGCCCCCTGCACGCATGTCGGGCGGTTGGAATCCCGACACCAGCAGCAGTGGAAATCCCGATCGTCTAAAGGTAAGTACTTACTAACCTAATTCCCTCCCCTAACCCTCCCTTTGGAGTGCCTAACCCTAACCCCCCCCACCCCAGTACCTAAACCTAACCTCCCCTTTCCTGCTGCCTAAACCCAAGTCCCCCAGGGGGTGCCTGACCCTAAGTCCCCCCCCGGGGGTGCCTAAACCTAACCTTCCCTCCTCCTAGCCTAACCCTAACCTCCCGGGGTGGTGCCTAACCCTAAGTCCCCCCCCCGAGAGCCCTAAACCTAACCCTCCCTCCCCCGCGCCTGGCATCACTTCGATCGTGATTTAGATGCCTGTCATTTAACCCTTGCCAGGATTAAGCAGTCAGGAAGCCGGCTGTCGGGATTAGGTCCGCCGGCTTCCCAACTGCATACCGTGCCCTGCACACCCATTATAGATACGCCCCTGCACTCTGAAGTTTTCGTTCAAATCCATTCTGTTGAAGGGTCAGAACAGGCTCCCCAGGTCAAAGTTCTGCCCGGCATACACCAACGGGAGGTCTGCCCGGCACCCTAACCCCCCTAAAATCTGTCCAGGATCCAACTGGACCCCTCACGTTGGCAGCTAAGGGACAACCTAATATGCACTGTAAGTCTCTCCTATTAGCATAGCTAGTACCCGACTTCCACAGAGTGAGCATTACAGCTAAGGACTCGCTAATATGCACCGTAAGTCTGTCATATTAGCATAGCTAGTACCCAACTACCACAGAGTGAGCATTACAGCGAAGGACTCACTAATATGCACCATAAGTCTCTCCTATTAGCATAGTTAGTACCCGACTCCCAAACAGTGAGCATTACAGCTAAGGACTCGCTAATAAACACCGTAAGTCTCTCCTATTAGCATAGCTAGTACCAAACTACCACAGAGTGAGCATTACAGCAAAGGACTCACTAATATGCACTGTAAGTCTCTCCTATTAGCATAGCTAGTACCTGACTCCTACAGAGTGAGCATTACAGCTAAGGACTCACTAATATGCACCATAATTCTCTCCTATTAGCATAGTTAGTACTCGACTCCCAAACAGTGAGCATTACATCTAAGGACTCACTAATATGCACCATAAGTCTGCTATTAGCATAGCTAGTACCAAACTACCACAGAGTGAGCATTACAGCTGACTCACAAATATGCACCGTAAGTCTCTCCTATTAGCATAGCTAGTACCTGACCTCACAAATTGAGCATTACAGCTGAGACCTCACTAATTTACACTGTAAATCTCTCCTATTAGCATAGCTAGTACCAAACTACCACAGAGTGAGCATTACAGCTAAGGACTCATAAATTTACACCGTAAGTCTCTCCTATTAGCATAGCTAGTACCCGACTCCCACAGATTGAGCATTACAGCTAAGGACTCACAAATATGCACCATAAGTCTCTCCTCAGCATAGCTAGTACCAGACTCCTACAGACTGAACATTACAGGTAAGGACTCACTAATATGCACCGTAAGTCTGTCATATTAGCATAGCTAGTACCCAACTCCCACAGAGTGAGCATTACAGCTAAGGACTCACAAATATGCACCGTAAGTCTCTCCTATTAGCATAGCTAGTACCCAACTCCCACAGAGTGAGTATTACAGCCAAGGACTCACAAATATGCACCGTAAGTCTCTCCTATTAGCATAGCTAGTACCCAACTCCCACAGAGTGAGCATTACAGCCAAGGACTCACAAATATGCACTGTAAGTCTCTCCTATTAGCATAGCTAGTACCAAACTACCACAGAGTGAGCATTACAGCTAAGGACTCACAAATATGCACCGTAAGTCTCTCCTATTAGCATAGCTAGTACCCAACTCCCACAGAGTGAGCATTACAGCCAAGGACTCACAAATATGCACTGTAAGTCTCTCCTATTAGCATAGCTAGTACCAAACTACCACAGAGTGAGCATTACAGCTAAGGACTCACAAATATGCACCGTAAGTCTCTCCTATTAGCATAGCTAGTACCTGACTCCTACAGAGTGAGCATTACTGCTAAGGACTCACAAATATGCACTGTAAGTCTCGCCTATTAGCATAGCTAGTACCTGACTCCTACAGAGTGAGCATTACAGCTAAGGACTCACTAATATGCACCGTAAGTCTCTCCTCAGCATAGCTAGTACCAGACTCCTACAGACTGAACATTACAGCTAAGGACTCAGTAATATGCACCATAAGTCCCTCCTATTAGCAAAGCTAGTACCTGACTCCAACAGAGTGAGCATTACAGCTAAGGACTCACAAATATGAGCTGGAAAAAGTCTTCTAAATATACAAAATAATTAAAAACAACAATATAACTATGTCACGCAGATGGTCCATGTTACTGCACAATTACACAAAAAGGTCAAATAAAAACAACATAAATATCCAAAGTCAAAAAAGGAAGCCATTAATCAAAGAGCATATTCAACACGAGCTGCTTATATTGTTATATACGGTTACCAGTGATAAATACAGCTGTCAAAGTGTACTCTTAGTAAAAGCAGTTTTTTCTCAGCTGCTACATTTTTTAAACCAGATATTTTCAGTTATATTATTAGGATTTAAATCTTATCTGAAGGCAGTCACTTCATGAGTAATCAATCTGCCATGTCTATGTCCATCAGTAGTAGTAATAATAACAATAATAACCATAATAATGTTATTATTATAATACTGTGCATTACTCCAATTGGAGTCAAACCGCTAGAAGCGATCTATTCTGATCATTGTAGTCAGATTGGAGGGTCGAAACATCCTTCAGTTTGAACTACAGTAGCTGCTTTTAGATAGACATATATACCATACGCCTAACTAAAACCATTAATAAAGTACACATTCAGAATGTCGACACGGACAGAATGTCAACACTGTCAAAATGTTGATAGATTATTTTAGGGTTAGGGTTAGATTAGGGTAGGCTGCGGTTAGGATTAGGTTGATATTCAAAGTGAATGTAAAAATCGCATCTGCAGGGGTATTTTTTGCAATGAATGATTGGGGACAGCCGACAGTCCCACTGAAATCAGGATTAGACAGATAATATGCAAAGTCCATTTCGACTTTGTAACATGACATGAGGACTGGGGAAAGGGGTGGACATGTACTCCAAACCACCCCCCAATAACCAGCAACCTCCCCACAACCTTAATGCCATAGCATATCACAACCACCCATTTCATTCTGCACAACCAGGGTCTTGCAGCTAGATATGTACTATTACTAGATATGTGTTTTAGATCTAGTAACTACCTTAAAATGGTACCCAGTAAAGGCTAGCAAGCTGCTATGGAGCTACAAGTCAAAACATGACTTCATGCTGGAACATGTAGTATTATAGTAGAAAAAAAAACAGATTGCCTACAGTACCTCTGCATTAGAAAACATTTATCTGCAGAATCATATATAGTTTTGGTCAAACTATTATTGTAAGGGTCCAAAACCTTTTGCCATTTTTACTAACCTTAACAGTCCTGTTTTGCCCAACAAGGAAGGGGGGACAGTGCCCACCTCCGCAGTATTGTGTGTGACTTGTGCAGAGGATGCCAGTCATGTGACACATTAATCAGCTGATCCGTTCTTATTCTCTACTTCATAACAAAGCAGAGAACAAGATCTGGAGCACCAAGTGAAGGTTAGCCAGGCCGCCTGCTGTCCACCAAAGCTCAACAATGACAGATACCAATGTAATTTGTGCAAGTCAATTTCATACAAATAAAAGTTACCTTGAAACAAGCTAATACACAATATTTTCTTTGACTGCGGCCATAGCACAAATCTGCACTTTTTTTCTTCAATAATAAAACTAATAATAACCTTTTAAAAATTCCATCATGCACCAATACAAAGCACTGGAGGACTATTCCAAATATTTGCCAGGAGGCACATTAACCCACACATACAGAGTGTGGCTCAAACCATTACATACTACTTTTTGGAACCCAAGGATCTTCCAGTGGAAGGCCCCCGGGGGTCAAGTGCATCAAGAAGTTTTACTGTTAAACCGAGATCTGCTAGAAATAATGTTAAAAGCAATGGGGTTTTTTTTGTTTGTTTTTTTAAGATCTGACAAGGCAGTTTTTCAAACCTCTAAATCTATTAAAAAGGGAATATTCAATAATAATAATAATAAAAAAAAAAAAAAATCACCAATTTTTAATACCACACATAAAGCAATGTCTGCATTGTAAATGACACAAAAGGGAAATCAGGATTTTAATAATTAAAAAAAAAAAATCACCAATTTTTAATACCACACATAAAGCAATGTCTGCATTGTAAATGACACAAAAGGGAAATCAGGATTTTGGTTACTTAACGTTAAATCCCTTTCTCCGATTCCACAGGGGACACTGGAGTCTCAGTACAGTGGGGTATAGAAGTGGGTTAACCGGGAGCTGGCACTTTAATAAATTTGTATGGTAGCTAGCTCCTCCCCCTCTATACCCCCCAACAGGTCAGTCTAAAAAAAAAAAAACTGTGCCTGAGGAGAACTGGAAAATAAGGAGAAAGGAGAAGAGAAACTACAACATACAGGAACAAAGCAGAAAAGGTTTTTTGAAAGAAAACACAACATTCCAAGCGGACCATGGAGACAAACAACTGTTTGCACCTGGAAAACAACAACTTATGCAGGTGGAACAGCGCCGGGCGGGCGTCCAGTGTCCCCTGTGGAATCAGAGAAAGGGATTTATCAGTAAGTAACCAAAATCCTGATTTCTCCTTCATCCACTAGGAGACACTGGAGTCTCAGTACAGTGGGGACATCCCAGAGCTCCCATCCCGGGCGGAAGAGCGTTGAGAACCCTGCAAAACAGCATGGCCATACTGCGAAGCAGAGGCCGCAAAAGTGTCAAAACCGTAAAACTTAAAAGTATGCCTGCCTGACCAGGTGGCCGCTCGACAAAGATTACTCAAAGACACACCACGGGCAGCCGCCCATGAAGGTCCCACCGAGCACGTTGAATGCACCGTAATAGAAACTGGCAGCTGTTTAGAAGCAGACAGATAATCCTGTCTGATTGTCAGATGAATCCAATGAGAAATAGTTTGTTTTGAGGCCGGCCAACCAGGCTTCGCCATATCAAAACAGACAAAAAAGCACGCCTGTCTTCCGGATAGATGCTGTCCTCTCAACATAGATCCGAAGAGCTCTAACAACATCTAAGGATTTGGAGCCCTGAGAATCTTTCTCTAACACTGGAACCACAACTTGCTGGTTTATGTGAAATGCAGACACCACCTTAGGAAGAAAGGACATCTGCGTACGAAGCTCGGCCCTGTCCGCATGGAACACGAGGTAAGGCAGGCGACAGGATAGAGCCCCAAGCTCCGACACACGTCTAGCTGAGGTGAGCGCCAAAAGAACCACCTTCCAAGTTAATCTCCACCATCTGTAGCGGCTCAAACAAAGCAGACTGGAGAAAAGAAAGGACCAAGTCTAAATCCCATGGGGCCGTAGGAGGCACAAATGGAGGTTGTAGTCTGATTACTCCCTGTAGGAAGGTCTGGACAACCTGCAATAATGCTGGTTCTCTCTGAAAGAAAATGGACAATGCCGACACCTGAACCTTCAAAGATCATAGACGAAGGCCTGCTGATAAACCGGCCTGTAGAAAAAGAAGACGGGATACCTTGAAATCAGATGGGGCTGAACTGCTGCGTTCACACCAAGATACGTATGTCTTCCAGACATGATAATGTTTTGATGTGACTTCCTTCCGAGCCCTAATCTTGGAATCACACTGGAAAGAATACCCTTCTTTCTTAGGATGGCCCTTTCAACAGCCACTCCGTCAAACAAAGCCGCTTTAAGTCCTGATAGATAAACGGACCCTGTAGAAGTAGATCATCTTGCAGAGGTAGAGGCCATGGATCGTCTGTCAACAGATGCTGTAGGCTTGAGTACCACGCTCGTCTGGGCCAATCTGGAGCCACCAGCAACACCTTGGCCCTTTCTCTTTCGATTCTTTGAAGCAGACGAGGAAGATGCAGAATTGGAGGGAACAGGTACACGTAGTGAAACTGCCAAGGCGCCGTCAGTGCATCCACGACCACTGCTTGAAAATCCCTTGTTCGTGAGCCGTACAGCGGTAATTGATGATTCAACCTTGACGCCATGAGATCCACTTGAGGTTAACCCCAACGCTGAATCAGCTGTTGAAAGACCTGTGGATTGAGCGCCCATTCCCCCGGATGAATGTCCTGTCGACTGAGGTAGTCGGCCTCCCAATTTTCTACTCCTGGGATGAAGATTGCTGATATCGCCGCTGCAAATTCTTCTGCCCAAAGCAGATTGTGGCTTACTTCCCTCATAGCGGCCCGACTCTTGGTACCGCCCTGTCAGTTTATATATGCCACAGCTGTGGCATTGTCCAACTGCACTCTGATTGCTCGACCCTGCAACAGAGGCTGTGCAAGCTGAAGAGCATAGAACACTTCCCTTAATTCTAGGATGTTTATGGGTAGTACTGCCTCCCGCTGAGTCCAGCGGCCCCGGCCCTGAAAGTGTCTTCCCAGAGTCACTGCCCCCCACCCTCTCAGACTTGCGTCCGTGGTGAGGAGAATCAAATCCCACACTGCAAAACGCTTTCCTGCTAACAGGAGAGAGGAATTCAGCCACCAAAGGAGAGATGTTAGAGTCCTGGGGGACAATAGCACTCGCTTGTAAGAAAGAAATGGGACCCCGACCACTGGGAAAGTAGATCCAATAGGAATGGCCGGGAATGAAATCTCCCGTACTGGATGGACTCGAAAGTCGCCACCATTTTTCCTAGTAATCGAATACACAAATGTACTGATACTCTTCGATGACGCAGTATCAACCGCACCATGTGCTGAATGGAGGATACCTTGTCCTGAGGAAAGAACACCTTCTGTTCCACCGTGTCCAAAATCATCCTCAAGAACAGCAGGCACTGTGTAGGTTGTAGACATGACTTTTGGAAATTGAGGATCCAACAGTGCTATAAAAGCAGACTCTGAGCTACCTGTATGTCTTGTAACAATTGTGTTACCGAAGGTGCTTTGATAAGAAGATTGTCCAAATACGGAACGATAGTAACACCCTGCATCCGAAGCAGGGCCATCATCATGGCCATGACTTTAGTGAAAACTCTTGGTGCTGAGGAAAGACCGAAAGGTAAGGCCTGAAATTGAAAAAGAGAGTCTTTCAATGCAAACCGAAGGAATGTCTGATGCAGAGGCCAGATGGGAATGTGAAGGTAGGCATCCTTTATGTCCAAGGACACGAGAAACTCCTCCTTCTCGAGACCAGCAATGACCGACTGCAGGGACTCCATTTTGTATTTGAAAGCACCCAGATAAGGATCTAGATCCTTCAAGTTCAGAATGGGTCTCACCGACCCATCTAGTTTTGGAACCACAAACAAGCTGGATCCCTGATCCCGCCAATGGTTCGGAACATTCACTACAACTCGAGACAACAGAAGCCTGTCATTTTTTAAATCCAACTTCAACCTCTGGGTAATGATGTCCAGAACCAAGGCGTCATGGCAAGACCGGATCCATTCTTTTATGAAGTTCTGCAGTCGACATCCCACTTTGGGATCCCCCAAGTGAGAAGGTAGAGCGTCATGTAGAAGGTTTAACCATAGATTTGTCCTGTTCGGATGAGGATGCAGTGACTCTTCCTTGGCCTCTGGAACCCCTGGAGATAGCAGGAGCTCCTCTGGAACGGCCTCTAAATCTCCCTGGAACACGAAAGGACCGAAAGGATGGTCCTGCACTGGTTTTCTAGGAGGCGGAGCCGCTGAAGGCAGATAAGTGGACTTACCACCTGTGGCCTGTGAAATACACCTATCTAATTCGGAACCAAACAAGACATCTCCTGTGTAAGGGAGAGCCTCCACTGCTCTCAAACTCGGCATCAGCCTGCCACAGCTCTTCTGGCTGAAATAGCCAAGGCCGAGGATCTAGCGGAAAGGCTACATATGTCCTTTGCAACTTCCCCTAGGAAAGTGGCTGATTCTGCAATCTGAACTGCCAACTAAATCAGCTTGTCTACTTGTACCCCTGTCTTAAGACCCTCTGAAAGCTGTGTAGCCCATGCTTCTACAGCCTTGTTGACCCAGCAGCTGACTAGCGTGGGACGAAGGGACACACCTGCCACTGTATAAACAGATGTTAAGGTGTTTTCTAACTTCCTGTCGGAAGATTCTTTTAGGGAGACTACTCCTACAGGGAGTACCGTCTTTTTAGACAGACGGGATACTGAAGGGGCCACCGCAGGAGGAGTTTCACATAATTTTCTGCTTTCTGCAGGAAATGGGTAATAAGATAAAAGCTTACGTGATATCTGAAACTTTTTATCTGGGTGTTTCCACGCCAATGTTAGGATCTCATCCAGTTCCTCAGACGCTGGAAAAGTGGCGGCCTGTCTTTGTCTTTTATTAAAGATAGACTGTCTATCCGCCACTGGATCTATATCTTCAACATGTAATACCTGGCGTACTGCCGCAATCAGCGCCTCTACGCCCTGAGATACAGGTTCCAACACCTGAGGAATTTGTTCCTCCGGTTCCTGGACCTCACCTTCCTCTGTCTCCTGTATCTCCTCTTCCTCAGATTCATCCCACCTAAGGGGATTAGGAATCAGTCTCTTCGTAGGGACCTTAGATGACAAGGCTGCAGGGGGTACCTGGCTCAACATAGCTTTTTTGAGTCCCTCTACAGATCTGGCTAATGAACGAGCCCAGTCTGGTTCTGAGATGGCTGATGTCTGAGTTCTGGCCACCACTCTGTGAGAAGCTTTCAGTTCTGCAGATAGATGGGACATGACTGATGTAAATTGATCAGTCCAGATAGACTGCAGTGGTGAGGCAGTAGTCTGTGACTTATCACACAGAAGGGAAGTATTTGACTATCCCTGTGTAAATTTCTCTGCACACTTTTTGCAGGAGAAAGATTTCTGTGCAGCTTTTGATCCCTTAGAAGACATTGTAATCCCCTGGTCCACACACACACACACACACATACACACTCACAAAGTTAGATACACAAAGACACAGAGAGAGACTGTATAGAAAAGGAGAGATAAGGGCATAGAGGGAGATATGCTTTTACCTCAGTAGCGCTGATACTCTGACCAGCGCTGTTACACACAATATCACTGTGTAATAAAGTAGCTGTACATACAAGTAAAACAGCTAGCCTGACCCCACTGTGCACTCACAGACCTGGCAGACAGGACAGTCTCCGTTCAGCAGCAGCTTCTATTGTTAGAAAATGGCCACCAGCCTCTTTCTGGGAGTGCTGGGGCTGCTGGGAGGCAAGAGCAGAATTTAATATTAGGCTCCGCCCCCTGCTATGGCGCCCGTTCTCCGCGCTGAGCGGGCTGCTTTTTTTCATGCCCGCCACTGTCCTGGCTCTCCTGCTACTCAGGGAGCCAGGATAACACTGACCGTATCCTGCCTAATGCTGCCGGCGGCGGGCGTTGCTGGTGGGAGACAGAGACGTGCACCGCACGCAGCGCGTCTTGGTCTCCCCAGAGACTGTGGTCTCTGAAGCAGACCAGTGTCCCCTAGTGGATGAAGGAGAAACAGGGATTTGCAAAATTGAAGCAAAGCTTAAAAACTGTGTTTTCCCAGCATGAACAAACAGAATAATGAATAAAATTATTTGCTGGTCGAAAAAAAAAATTCTCCTTTAAGTGACTCACCAAAGTTACCGGATTTTGGGGAGTTACTCTTCTCGTGCACTAAGACATATGAGATTGTGTCGCCTACAATATAGAAAGCAGCAATGATCAATTGGCATATATGTCATAGCTAATATATGAATTTGGTAGCCAATATGTGAATTCAATTCACGTCTGAAAATAGTTGCACAGAGCTGGAAGACGGTCCAGACCAGCCTGGTCTCTACCAACCATAGATAATCGATGTGTAAAAGAGAAAGCGTAAAAAACAAGCAGATCACATTTCGCACAAGGATCCACTAATCCTCGGGTCTGACACTAACATATAACTATTACAGACATGGAGGGGTTGGCATTCCTAACCAGCACCAGCCAGCCATCCGTCACATGACTTACTATTCTAGATTAAAGAGAGTACAGTCTCAAGACAGTGCCACGGCAAGACACGCAGAATAATAAACCACAGTAATATTGTTAATAATATAAATACGTTCTTTGCAAAATTAACCACCTATAACAAGAGCTGTAATGCCTGCTCGATCTAGTACTATCCCTTTGTGCTCCTGGCTTCCATCCAGCACATTCACTCATTTGTGTTTCATTCTTCCATTCATATCACTTACTGCAAACTTTGACAAACTGCCAACACTAAATAGCTGTACTTCAGGGAGGTTATCAGAAAAAAGCGAGGAAGCTTGCCGAGATCACCGAAATGCTTAGACAGAGCGGCCGACAGTTAATGAAGATGATCACTTAGAGGAGGAAGAAGAGAGTCCAGTCCTTATAATAATGCACAATGATAATATGCTCTGAAATGTGTTTGTGTAACTCCCCATTGCGGAAATGCCGTCCATACATACATCACTATTTACTGTCAAATTGTCCAGTCTACTACTGTGCTTCAACTCAGAGTTTTCAGGAATTATTGTCCTAATATTATTTTTTTACATTTGTGGGGGAAATGTTTGGGTATATGGATTTTTAACAGTTTATGGATTACTATTTCATTTTCAGTTATATTTATTTTTATAGTAGTTAAATGCATTAGACCCATCAAGGCTAAACTGCAAATACAACCCCCTTACCTAACAAACCATTATTTAAATACTTTTTTCTAGTAGAGAGGTATAAGGTAAGGGAGTATGGTTCAGTACATTGAAGGGGACACACTTTCCGCTGGGACCATCTTCCAGCAAGGAGACCCACATCTGCTGAGCAAAGCCCCCGATGTTGGGATTGAACCATGGGTATAACAACTATAGGTGCAAGGGGTGCAGCTGCTATGGGGCCAAGAGCTGAGGGGGGTCCATCTTCCTTGTCAAAGTTACCTGTATCATATACACTTTTCACCATTGGGTGGTACATAGGGACCCTTACAAACTTTTGCTATGGGGCCTTCACATACCTAGTTACACCCCTGGATTTAACCATTTCCTTTTCTTTTCTACTTGCCAAATCAATACAGATGTCAGGGTACGCCATCTGGTCTTACGGCTCGTCGCCAATCTCCTAACCACTTCAAACAGTGTTGCTCATCCATAGAAATTTGTATTAACATGAAAAAAAAAACAAAATCGAGCGCATTTGCTTCAAGCCAAGAAGCACAGATTTCCTCCCTCTGATCAGAAATGGATCTGTCCGTAAAAAACACCTCCAGAGGTTTGGAGCAAAGTGAGGCCAGTTAAGGGTCTTGATGCATAAGTTCCAGTAGTCCGAAATTTCATCAGGCAATACCAGAATCTGGAGATTTGGACCTGACAAACGTTTGTCCCAGGAAACGTACTCTTCTCTACATACAATTCTGTCATACACTTTGAAGAAATATTTAATATACAGTTTATGGGGCTACTGCAGAGTAGAGTGAGAGTCCATTTGCGATGCATACACAAACTGTACACATCTCACCTTGCGACTGAAGTTACGTAGCTGGGATGTAACGCGGTGTTCTTACACCGGAGAAGTTCCCAGAGGGATTGTAGATGGATAGGTCGGCTACACTGAGTGGACAAAAGAATAAATACTCAAAAAAGAAAAATTGGTACTGCGCTCATAAAAAGATTCCACTATGGCAGAAATTACCGACACAAAGACACAGGTATGTATATAAATAAGGGAACAATCTTATTCCATCTAAAAATATATAATATAAATCTAATGCTGACCCCTGTATACGCTGGGACAGTTCCCATTTATGTTCACATCATTGCGGCTCCATAGATCGTGGATCGAGGATATCAAGTTTGTCCCAGGAGCACCTTTTTTACCACATTAAAGAGATAATTTATATGTTGAAATCCATTTATTACAGCTTATGGAACGTTGATACATAAAGGGTTCTCCCTATTATACATCTTTTTTCTGGATAATTAATTAATTTTTATGGAACTCTTTTCATTAATTCCCTGGTGGAATATTACAATGTGTATTGTACTTTTTTTAATATAGAAATTGTTATTAGAAAAATGTATGTGCAAAATTTTTATATATGCATTAGATTTATACAATATATATTTTAGATGGAATAAAATTGTTCCCTTATTTATATACATAGAGATGGTGTCGGTAAATTCTGCCATAGTAGAATCTTTTTATAGGCGCAGTACCAATTTTTATCTTTTGAATAGTTTGCTGCTAATATAAATTGGTTTCTTTACATGAGCGCCTGAAAACAAGGAACTTTGTTCCTAAGATTGTTTGTATTGAAAAGAGTAAATATGCCTGTTTTCAGAATTTGCTTTTTCCACTAGTATAGGCTGCTGTAGTGCGCACTGATGAGGATGGGTACAGAAAGGGTCTATCCAGCCGTTGGGATGTGTACAACTCTGCATACGGGAGAATATTCGCTTGTTTTATGCAGGCAATTTGGCAGCAATTACGCCCGACTTCAACTCTACATCAGCACAGCAACTGGGTCCTGTGGAGCAGAAGGGAGGGCGGCGGTCCCCTCCTCTTCCTCTGCTGATTCGATCACCAGTGCTGCCAGCCTGCATTCGGAGCATCTGATTGGCAGTCGAGTGCTCTTAGTTTTAGTCCCTGCCATAATTTACAAGTGAACGATGGAGTACAGTGCATAATTACAACTAGAAGTATATATATTTTTTCTTACTTGAATAAACAGCTCTTTCATTGGCATATACAGTAATGCGGGCGTGGGGGCTGGGGGAGATGTATCAAACCATTAAAGAGCACAGGTGAAGTTGGACCACTGCAACCAATCAGCCTCTAGCTATCATTTTGTTGAATATACTTGATATATGGCAGCTAGAAGCTGATTGGTTATTACGATCACATGCAGCATGTATTGTGCACACTATGTATTGTTACATTGCTCGCAGTATTGCGCCGTCGTATGGTGTGTAGCCAGCTTTACAGACGCCAATAGGTTCTGCTGGATGAAAGCATCAAGACGGTCTTCTACTCACTAAATCCGCCCATTAAAGTAATTCTATATAATCAAACCCCAGATACTTGATCTTTCAGAATTGAAGGTAATAAGTACAGACGTTATTGAGATCAGCAAGTGTGCTGCGTTTTGCACCAGGTTATTAAATATGACTAAGTTTAAATACATGTTGTAATGTAATCTTGTAAAAAAAAAAAAACATCAACATGTGAATAATCAGTTTCAGTTCTTTAAGCCTCACTCTGAGGTAGGTTTGTAAAATATCAAGGGGGAGATGTATTAAGCTGTGTTAAAAGTAAACAAGTGGAGGGGATGGACGTAGCAATCAATTAGCATGTGTCTATAATGTTATAGAATGTACTTGATTAATGCTGATTAGTTGCTATGAGCAACTTCTCCACCTGTCCACTCTTTAGACAGTGTGATACATCTCCCCCATGTTTCTAAACCAGTGGCTCTCAACTCCAGTCCTCAAGTATCTCCACAGCAGGTCACACTTTCTGGACTTCTTCAATCATGCACAGGTGAGTTAATCTATTATGCTGGGTCAGTAATTATCCCATGTTTCCACAGATAGAAACCCTGAAAACATGACCTGTTGGGGGTACTTGATTACTGGAGTTGAGAACCACTACTCTCACAGCTTAGCTTGTAAGCAGAGCCCTCTTCCCTCGTGTGCTTTTCCTTCCCTCACTTATACCATAATCACCTCCCCACTGCCTACAGTGGCACCCAACCTTTGGGTTCAGCCACCACTGCTTATTTGTGTTTTATGACTGCTAGTGCAACAATGTTTATATAACTTGTCCATGTTCTGCAACGTTTTGTACTGTAAAGCAGGCAACACATCAGACCAACTTTCCTCCAACCATCCAACTGTCCAACTTGTCTGTCCAACTAAAGCTCCGTACACACTGAGCAACATAACGATCAGACGATCGTTGTCTGATCGTCCTGCATGTGCAGCACATGCAGCAACCCCCCAACTACTATAACGACCCGCGATCAACGATCGTGGGTCCCTAAAGTAAACAGGCTAACATGGTCGATATTGACCATGTTGGCCTGCATGGATGAGCGATGGCCGATATCTATATCGACCATTCGTGCCCGCACATCGACCACCGTTTGGGTGGGGCAGAAACAAGACGATATGAATGATAACGATAAGACGACATAATTAACGCTCTGTTTAATCATACTGTGTGTACGCTTCCCCACACATCTAATCAACTTTTCAGCCAACCAGACTAATTTCTTTGTCAGACCAGCCAACTTCTGTCCAACTTCTGACGTCACAGAAGTAGACGGAGTGTGCCTGTCTACTTCTACATGTTTTGAATAAATATATAAATAAACACACACGTGTAAATATATATATATATAGTGACACAGTTAGGTTAGGGGGTCCCTCTCCTGGGTAGAGGACTCCTTCCTTACACACACACACAGCAGCAGGGAAGCAGCACACCAGTCTGGATGCAAGTACAAGCTGGTCGGCACCAGTCTTTATTGTACAATCACAGAAATATAAAGAAAACATAAATATAAATCCTAGCCCTGTCGGGGCACTAACTTCACAGGTAGTTCCCTCACTACCAGAACCTGGCAGGGCCTAATGCCCTCGCCAGCAACAAAGCACAGCACAGTACTCACAAATAGGTTTCTCAAGTGTCTCTGAGCAAACTCCCTGCCTGCTCTCCCAGGTGAGACAATCAACCCTCAACACACTAGGCTTATATTGGCCACTCTCAGGTGGAAAACTAACAAGCCTGTTACCAGGCTGCGAGAACCAAAACCTGGAGTGGCCGTGGGTGGAGCCCTCCCTCTCCTCTCACCCACAACCCCCAGGTCCCAAACCGGCTTTTCAAAAAGCCGAAACTCAAGCCTGCTACACTGCAGACTTTCTCCTGGGGGTTTAAAACACAAAAGACAGGAATCTGGGACAAATGTACCTGCCACAGACCACTTTACCAGTGATCCTATCACATATCCCCCCCTTTGTTTCGACCTGTGGGGCGGAACAACTGAAGCCCCCAAACAATGAACGCGTGACAACGCGTCAGCATTGGCCAGCTGGCTTCCTGGCCTGTGTTCCACTGAAAATTTAAAAGTTTGTAACGCCAAGAACCATCTTGTAATTCTCGCATTACTGTCCTTATTTTCAGATATCCACTTCAGAGGGGCATGGTCAGTGATCAATTTGAACTTTCTTCTGACCAAGTAGTACCTGAGAGCCTCTAACGCCCACTTTAAGGCCAACGCCTCCTTCTCCACTGTGGCATAGTTTCTCTCATGTAAATTCAACTTTCTGCTAAGATAGAAAATAGGGTGTTCCTCACCCTCCTTGTTCTGGGACAGGACCGCTCCTATACCTACTTCTGATGCATCGGTTTGTACTAGGAATTCCCTTTCAAAATTAGGAGTCATCAGGACTGGTTGGGAACACAACGCTACTTTCAACTCCTGAAAAGCTTTCTCTGCCTCAGGACTCCATTCTACCATGACTTTTTGTTTGCCTTTGGTCAGGTCAGTCAGTGGGACTGCCATGGTGGCAAAGTTGGGTATAAACCTCCTGTAGTACCCCGTAATTCCCAAGAAGGCTCTCATCTGCTTCTTATTCAGAGGCCGTGGCCAGTTTTGAATGGCATCAACTTTATTGAGCTGAGGCTTTATTAGGCCTCTGCCAATGGTGTATCCCAGATATTTTACTTCCTCCATGCCTAGACAACACTTTTTTGGGTTGGCTGTCAAACCTGCCTTATAGATGGAGTCCAACACTGCTTGTACCCTGGGTAAGTGAGACTGCCAATCAGGACTATGAACGACCACGTCATCCAGATAAGCAGCCGCATACCGTCTATGGGGCCTTAGAATCCTGTCCATCATTCTTTGGAAGGTAGCAGGTGCCCCATGTAGCCCGAAGCGCAACATCTTGTACTGAAACAAGCCCTCTGGTGCTGAAAAAGCTGTCTTTTGTTTGGCACTCTCGGTTAACGGTACTTGCCAATACCCTTTGGTTAGGTCAAGAGTGGTTAAATACCTTGCCGTCCCTAGTCTCTCAATCAGCTCATCCACTCTTGGCATCGGGTAGGCATCGAATTTTGAAACACTGTTCAACTTTCGGAAGTCATTGCAGAAACGCACACTCCCGTCGGGCTTTGGAATCAACACAATGGGACTTGACCATTCACTATGTGATTCTTCAATAACCCCTAACTCTAGCATATTTTTAATTTCTTTCTACACCGATTCTCTTTGTGCTTCTGGTAACCTATAGGGCTTTAGATTAACTTTAACCCCTGGGTCAGTGATGATGTCATGTTTAATGACCGAGGTTTTCCCAGGTACGTCTGAGAACAGCACCCTATTTCTAATCAGAAACTCCTTGACCTCTTGTTGTTGAATTGCCGACAGGGTTTTTGCCACTGTCACTTCGGGAACTAAGGGCCCTGGACTTACTGGAGGGTCTCGGACGGCCGACAGTACCGTTCTATCTTTCCAGGGCTTTATTAGATTTATATGGTATATCTGTTCCGGCTTTCTTTTCCCTGGCTGGTAAACTTTGTAATTGACCTGCCCCACTCTTTCTAAGATTTCAAAGGGCCCTTGCCATTTAGCCAAAAGTTTATTTTCCACAGTGGGAACCAATACTAACACTCTGTCCCCAGGAGCAAAGCTGCATAACCGAGCATTGCGGTTGTATACCCTCTGCTGTGCCTGTTGAGCCTGTTCCAGGTGCTCTCTCACTATCGGCACTACCGCAGCAATTCTCTCCTGCATTTGAGAAACATACTCAATCACCGTTTTGTAAGGACTAGACTGCCCCTCCCATGTCTCTTTGGCAATGTCTAATAACCCCCTTGGGTGTCTCCCATACAACAAGTCGAAGGGTGAAAACCCGGTGGAGGACTGGGGAACTTCTCTTATGGCCAACAATAAATACGGCAATAAGTAGTCCCAATCCCTACCATCCTTGTCGACCACTTTCCTAAGCATGTGTTTTAACGTCTTGTTAAACCTCTCGACCAGCCCATCGGTTTGGGGGTGATAAACCGAAGTTCTTAACTGTTCGATTTTGAACAGGCGGCATAACTCTTTCATGACTTTGGACATAAACGGTGTACCCTGGTCAGTTAGTATCTCCTTAGGTATACCCAGCCTGCTAAAGACATGAACTAGCTCTCTGGCAACGGTCTTGGTTGACGTATTGCGCAACGGGATCGCTTCCGGGTACCTGGTAGCGTAATCCATTATGACCAGAATATACTGGTGTCCCCTGGCAGACTTCATTAAGGGTCCAAACAAATCCATCGCTATTCTTTCAAACGGCACCTCTATGATAGGCAATGGAACTAGTGGACCCTTAAAATGTGGCCAGGGAGCATGATACTGACACTCAGGGCAGGATGCGCAAAAGTCAGATACCTCTTTATGAAGCCCGGGCCAGAAAAACCTCTGCATTATTCGCTCCGTGGTTTTCTCTACCCCTAGATGGCCTGCCGTTATATGACCATGGGCCAGATCCAACACTGTTCTTCTGTAGGCTTTGGGAACTATTAGTTGTTCCACAACATCTTCCCCCTTCTTAGTCACCTGATATAACAAATCCTGACACATTGCCATGTGGGGATAGGACAAAGGACTATCAGGGTCTACGGGTTTGCCATCAACTACTTTTACATTCTCCCTGGCTTTTACCAAAGTAGGGTCATTCAACTGCTCCACGGCAAAGACCTCTCTTCTGACCTCTAAATCAGGCAGACGATCACCTGGCCCAACAACACTTCCCACCTCAATGGGAGGCACATCAGTTGGCGGGCCACCGTCACGTTCCGCATTCTCTAGTTCGCCAACCATAGTAGAAAAAGGGAATAACTCTGACTCAGAAGAAACTCCCTCCTCCACTACATCGACAACCTTCTCAAATGGATCGGGGTTGTTCACCTCTGGAACAAAACGGCTTTCCCACAACTTCCAGAAGTGAGCAAAGTCTCTCCCCAATATTGCATCGTACACCAGACCATGCACCAAACCCACAGAAACTATAGCAGAGCCACATGGTGTCTCGATGTTCACCTCGGCCGTAACATAATATCGAGTATCCCCATGTATGCAGGTCACACCAACAGTTTTCCCTGTATGCCTCAAGGGGTTCACCAGCTCAGCTTTTATAAGTCTCACCAAGCTACCAGAGTCTAACAGTGCCTCTACTCGGTTGCCATCTACAGTGAGTACACACATGTGCTTATCAGTCTCAGCCTGCCGGTCAGCCGTACAGGCTATCTGTGCAAAGAAAGACCCCCTGCGGTAGACATGAGCAGTATCACATTGCATAGGTTCAGTTGTAAGTGCACAATTAGCGGCAATATGGCCGAAGCCACCACATCGGAAACATTGAGTCATATTAATGTCTAGTCGTTTACGGGGTAAGAACCTTCCCGGCCTGGCAGGCCTGTCTCCAGGTTCTACTCCCTCAGTCTTAGGTACATTCCACCGCCCAGCACCCTTTTCCCCTGGAACAATCTTACCAGTGTCTGTGGGAGTTCGCCGGTGCGCCATCGTGGCTCGGTGGGGCATACTCATCAGCTCCTCAGCCACCACGTACCTCTCCACTAGCTCGACCAACTGGTCCGCGGTCTTAGGGTCTGCATGGCTCACCCACTTGCGCAGAGTCGCGGGTAATGATCGCAGGTACCGGTCCATCACGACCCTTTCCACGATCTGTGGTCTCGTCAGCGTCTCGGGCTGTAGCCATTTTGAGGACAGATGGACGAGGTCATGCATCTGTGAACGTGGAGGCTTGTCCATATGGAACTCCCAGCGGTGGACCCGCTGGGCACGAACAAAGGTGGTGACTCCCAAGCGAGTTAGGATCTCCTGTTTTAGTTTTTTATAGTCCTTGGCATCAGCCAGGCATAAGTCAAAATATGCTTTTTGTGGCTCCCCAGACAAAAAAGGTGCCACCAGACTTGCCCACTGCTCCTGGGGCCAACTCTCCCTTTCGGCCGTTCTTTCAAATGCGGCGAGATAGGCCTCCACATCATCGCCCGAAGTCATCTTTTGGAGGAAGTGACTGGCTCGTACGGAGTGAGTGGTGGTGGGAGGACCAGTATTAACATCTCTGGGCCGGGCAACCAGGTGCTGTACCACCTCTTTTATGGCCTGGCTGTTTTCCGCTAAGGCCTGGCGGTTTTCCGCTAAGGTCTGGCGGGTTTCCTCGATGGCGACCTGTTGTTGCCTGGCGGATTCCTGCTGAAGTTTGTTAGTCTCCTGCTGAGCCCTGGTAGCTTCCTGCTGAGCTGCTGTAGCTTGGAGCAAGGCCTTAATAATGTCCTCCATTTTGTCCTGGGGTGTAGGTTGGAAGCTGAACCTTGCCTCTCTGAGCATTGGCTGACGCCTCCTCTATGGGACTCCAAGGACACAGCGTTATTTCCACACTCACAAATTGGGTGTCTGTCCCTTTCATTTTTAAACGGAAAGTTTTCCTCTCGCTGCAACTTCAGTGTGTGTGGTTGCCCGCATTCTCCACCATATTGTGACACAGTTAGGTTAGGGGGTCCCTCTCCTGGGTAGAGGACTCCATCCTTACACACACACACAGCAGCAGGGAAGCAGCACACCAGTCTGGATGCAAGTACAAGCTGGTCGGCGCCAGTCTTTATTGTACAATCACAGAAATATAAAGAAAACATAAATATAAATCCTAGCCCTGTCGGGGCACTAACTTCACAGGTAGTTCCCTCACTACCAGAACCTGGCAGGGCCTAATGCCCTCGCCAGCAACAAAGCACAGTACAGTACTCACAAATAGGTTTTTCAAGTGTCTCTGAGCAAACTACCTGCCTGCTCTCCCAGGTGAGACAATCAGCCCTCAACACACTAGGCTTATATCGGCCACTCTCAGGTGGAAAACTAACAAGCCTGTTACCAGGCTGCGAGAACCAAAACCTGGAGTGGCCGTGGGTGGAGCCCTCCCTCTCCTCTCACCCACAACCCCCAGGTCCCAAACCGCCTTTTCAAAAAGCCAAAACTCAAGCCTGCTACACTGCAGACTTTCTCCTGGGGGTTTAGAACACATAAGACAGGAATCTGGGACAAATGTACCTGCCACAGACCACTTTACCAGTGATCCTATCACAATATATATATATATATATATATATATATATATATATATATATATATTATATATATATCTGTATTAAACATTTATTAGGAGGGGGATCGTGACCTCACCATGCTCCAAATGGAAAATCGCCTTGGGATTCTAGCCCCTAGGGGCCTGGATGAGGTTAACCCTCTAAACATATTTTTATGATGGTTATAAGTTTTATGTATGACTCAGTACTTCCATTATCTACCTCCTCCAGTTAACATGGTTGCATCCACCGTATCTAGTTGGTAGTGTTTCTATTTGTGTTAAGATAATGCCTGATGATCTTGTTATTAAGATTATGCATGTCTTACGTGTTTTTAATATTTTTCCGATACCTGGGATATATTCACATTCTCGCTCATTTATTTTGATGTCTGGACGGTTTTTAGTGCATCTTGACCTTAATATGTTAACATCCTGCTGTTGCCTACTATAGTGTAAGTGGCTTGTTATGACATATGCATACTAATATGGTGCTCTTATGAGATATACTTATTTATGCGATTCGTTGTTTACCTTGTTGTGACATATATGGTTTGAGACCAACATGTGTGGAACTAAAGGATGAGCCCTGTATTCAACCTTTTCTGATATATAGGCTGCTGAATATTGCTATATATGCTTCTGTTTTTAATCTTTTTGACCCTCACTCTGCTTTGTACTTTGGGACACAGGTGGTGTGCCCACCTGGCGATCCCTGTTTGACTTACAACATATTGCTTAGCGCTGCGTTCCAGGCTTTGGGCGCATCCGCATCACGTGACATCCGACTGCCGGAAGCCACGCACTTCCTGGTTCCTCGTTCCACTGTATGGTACACGATAATAGGAAGTGATCACACTGATGCTTTTGCAGTCCGTAGTGGACATACCGCGATCATGGACTAGTAAGCCACGGAGGTGAGAGGTACTTCCCTTATTTAGTGTTTCCCATGAGACATGCTGTTTAAACGCGTATTTAAATGAATATTGAGGCTGTATGTCTTGTTGTGAGCAGGTGATGCAGTCGATCCTTTCTGCAATCAAACAGGTGTGTTGCATTTGCTCTAAGCACACTCACAGGTGTTCTGTGTCATGATGCAGGGTGCTATATATATATCCCAGGTAGGGGTGATGGCTGGGTTTGCACTTTATATCCTAGGATCTGTCTTGTCTTAACGAAGGTCCGTGTCTGGATCGAAACGTCGACATGTTTACACAGTATGTGACCACTATGAAATAAATGTTTGCATAAGTTTGAAGAAGACTGGTGAGTGCCCTCTTCTTACCCACAAACCAATATTTAGGCAACTTCTGGCAAGTTAGCCATAAGACGTTGCACCTCGGCGGGTATGGAGCCGTGATGGTCGGGGGAAGGGTGGCCGGATGTAGTAGAACTTGGATGGTCATATGAAATATATAGGGACCCCTTTCGTATTTCCCGAAAACACCCGTTTTCAGGGGATAGCTGCAAATATTAAGTATTCTCCGATATCTGTTGCTGTCCCTCCATTTCTGCCGGCAACGCAAACCCCATTAGGTTCTATAGGGGATGTGATGCCATCAGATTTCTTAAGTTCCGGGACGCGAAACATTCCAGACCTTTATGCGTGTAGATTAAAGATGCGTGTAGTTTACAGCCTACACAAAGGGTACAATCTCTCTTACGGTGCCCCCATACTTTTTAGTGTCCCAAAATGACATTTGAGGTCATATACTGTATGAGCACACAGTACAAAAGTGAAAATAATATGTAGCCTCCAGGGGGTAAATTTACTAAGATTCGAGTTTGGTCGAGATTGCAATCTCGGGTGAGTTTAGTTATGTTTTCATCTTGCAAATTTACTAAAGACAAACTCGTGTGAGTTTGGCAGAGAGTTTTCATTTTTCATTGAAAAACTCGGGTGAGATTGCAAACTCGAATTAACTCACCATCGGCCAAACTCTGAAGTACTTTACATGAAAAAGATGCAACTCGGGAATTTACCAAGAATCGAGATTACAATCTCGGGTGAGATTGTACCAAACTCGCAGAAAAATTTAAGTTTCAAATAGACCACCTCTTGAGCTGCGAGTTTTGCAGAAACATACACAGATCAGTGTGCTTTGTGTATGTTTCTGCACGTGTAACTAATTTAAAGTGTTTTTTATTAAAAACAAATTATGTAGGGTCCCCCCCAAAAGCATAACCAGCCCCGGACTGCTCAGCTAGTCCTGGTTTCTAAAATTACGAGGAACAAAATGAGTAGGGTTTCCCCGTAATTTCGGAACCAGCACCTGGCTGCAGGGCCAGTGCTGGTTTTAAATATAGGGGGGAAAAAATGCGTAGGAGTCCCCTACATTTAAAACCAGCACCGGACCCAGACCAACTGGGTTGTAATGCCACAGCCAGCAGGCCCTATCACCGGGACTCCAGGGCCAAAGCATTAACACCCCAAGCCGGCCAGCCCTAGCCGTGGATCTCAGGGAAGGTGGGGACCCCCCCCCCAAGAAGGGGTCCCCTGTCAAAGTCAAATATTAAAACTGAATGAAGGACAATAAAATACAACACCTTCTGTAGGTTATTATAAATATTATTTTTACATTATAAGTGTAATTTACTATTTTCTATTGAATTTGTATAACTGTATATTGATGTTTAGTCTTATTTTAATCAGTATTTGATATGTATTGTTTTATAGATAAATACTGCATCTCTGCTGAAAATATAAATGTAATATTATTGATGTAATGTTCTAGATCCCTTTATTTCCAGTTAAGCAATGTAATGTCTTGTCCCTGAAACTCAATATTTCCCCTCACCCGTGATACTGTAAAACAAAAAAAATCCAGCATGGGATAGTCATCGGCGGGGCCCACAGGCTTTATGAAGACCAGGCTGCACACACAAAGGAGAAGGTCCTGACCTATCTAACGTCATGTATACACAGATCCCTGCTTGTACCCAATGATTTTATTCCCTAAGTACTGTTTGAATGTTAACCTTTAAATTGTACTGCAGGGACCTTTGGAAGTCAGTGCATTCAGAATTGAAGCCTTGTGTTGGTGCCAACCACGCATGCGCATTGTAAAGGGCGGTACTGTGAAGTATTGAGCTGAATGCCCAGGTAAGAGGCATTTAGGTTTTTGAAATATACAAGATACTGTAGGGATTAGAAGTATTTTTGTTGTGTTGTGAGGTTAATTAGCTTGAAAGTATATTTCAGAAACTGAAGTGGTTAAAGCAAGTGTTTTTAATCGGCTTGAATTGTTTACAACAATCGTCAAAGCTTGCGGTAAATAGTACCAATGAAAGCAGGTGATTGGTCCGGCTCAGAGACAAGAAATTGTAATTGAGTGACTGTATCAGTCTTTAACAGGGTGTGTCAGGGACCACGTTGGAAAGGCACCTTGAATTTGGCTTGGTGTGCTCCCAGTTGTGAAGAGTGAAGGACACGTCGCTTAAGAAACGTGAGCCCACGGACGCGCACTACGGTCTGCATACGGCAGGAATAGTATTTTCCGCTATGGGAGCGAAGCAGACGTGGCAGGGGCAAATTGTGACCGATGTGCAGGTCGAATTAGGGCCATTAGGGTCAGCAAGGTATATTATGAATAAAAAGTATGGTGCGAATGCAACACTGTACTGTGATAAGTGAATGAAACTGACTGCAAAATGTGTGAAACCAGTTCCTAGTATTGGTAGCTTTGACACAGAAATACTGAGCTCAGTTAAAGAGAAGATTTGTACCTTAAGATCGCTGAAGTTGCGATGTGTTTGAATTTGTGGCTACATGAGGGCAGTATATGGTGCAAAAAAGTAACACATGCAAGCGCCCCACCTCCGCCATATGCAGATGATGGCCTAAGTACCACTGATAAGAAAGTTAAAATGTAATTTGTATCCAGTGTTGGAAAAAAGGAAAATATGATGATTTTGATGAAGACAATGAGCCTGCTTTAATCTCTGCTGTTTCTCATGTCATTCAGTTACAGGACGGCCCACAAGAGGAAGAGAGGGGTAGTTTCTGCCCCAGGGGCCATTGTGGAGGATCATGAGGTGCTCTCAGATGCTAATAAGCCCAGGAGCAATCATGCTACTGAAACAACAGTCCCTGCAATTATCATAAATAGTGGACCTGCAGGACTGCACCTTGTACGCACAATAGCTGTTCCTAATGGTAAGCCGGTCAAGGATGGTGTGATCCCAGTTAGAAATGTAGCTATGCATTGTCCTTGGAGTAGGTCTGAATTACGGCCAATTGTTACTGAATTCCCAGATCCTAGGAAAGATCTAACAAATTGTCAAAAACGTATAAAGGAAACTACTTTGGCCATGAAGGTAACAGGGAAAGTGCATCAATACCCTCTAACTGTCCCAACAGAAGTTACTATTGGGCCCTTGCAGACTAAAACATTTTTTTTTTCCTGCTAGCTCCAACAGCCCCCACAAATTTATTTGGCTGTGATTTATTATGTAAGATGGGATGTATTATCTACTGTACACCAGACGGCGTGTTTCTGAATAATCCAGGAAACCATGTCCAGGAAATACAGGATATTTTAGAAATTCCCCAAAGGCTAATGATGCACCAAACTGTTGTAGATATTACCATCAAGGGTAGAAAAAAATAAATATAGTCTTGCAAATACCCGGTTCCCTATGAACTAAAGGACGGACAAGACTCTGGATTGAGGGCAAAAGGTACGGTAGCACCCATAATTATACATTTGATGTGGGATCAAAAGGGAATAAATGAATGAGTCAATTCCCCATAGTGCCCAATCCAGTGGACATTTTTAATGTTAAAATATATATTTTACTTTCTTATATTTTTTTTATGATATCACTGCCCTTTACTCTGTTTTCTTCTCTTTACCTCTTAATACTGACTGTTCGTGCTAGTGTCCTAAAGGATCAATGACAGCCCAAGTATCTTTCCACAAGTCTGAAGTGACTGTTTTAATTATTTTTATCTAGTTATGTATCCATCCTTAGTCATATTGATGAGTTATTGTTATGTTCATTATTGTCTTCTTTGCCAGACACTAAAACAATTGTTGTTTCATCTCTTGCAAGCAGAACACCAGGTATTATAAGGATAAGCTACAGCCATGTCGGTCAAAGGAGAAATATTTGGGACATGTCTGACCCAGGGGACACGACAGGATATAGGGACAGGATACAGGGAAGACACAGTATAAGGGCGTGATCTAAGGTAATATGCACACTATGCAATATCTGCTCATTCTAAATTTGACACAAACGAGCACAAGATGGAAATTGTCCCTTATGGCACCAACAAATAATAACCATCAAAAGGTGTAATATGCTAAATCCTATAATTATTTTACCATATGTAACTCATAAGATACAAAGGGTGGAGAGTGACGAGGATTTAGCAGTTACACAGATACGCATGATTGCATGGAACATTTATATCAGATTGACTTTACATGTGACAACCCTTTAGAAAGTATAGACTTTGATATAATGTCTTTTTTTTTTTTTTTTCCCCATTTTAAAGATGGGAGCTGCTATTATAGACTATGAAGGTATAAACTGATAGCACTATTATAGATGATGTGGGTCGGCAGAAGACAACAATGCCAACTAAAAGATAAGTTTTGAGGTTATATATGAGGTTGGGGTCCTATGACCGATTAGAATCTTGTTTTATTTTTATGACAAACAAGAGCACCACACAAAGGACTACTAACGGCCATGCAACTTGCCACTGGCAGTGATAAAGATAAATATCTAAGCACTTGCATATACTGTATAGGGATTACATTTATTAAGACAAGGAGAGCTGATGAGGTTGAAAAGAGAGCTGTAGCCTCAATTTAATGTTTTTTTTAGACTCTCATCGTACAGAAACTGATTAAAATGCAAAATTTGTGTTACCACAGGGGGGCTCATTCCAGTCCAGGTAATACAAATCGACTTCATTCAAGTAGTATAATGTGTAAATTTGAAATGTGTGTTTGTTTGGATTAATTTGTTTTAATTGGGTTATTGAAAGATAAGTTGAATGAGGTGATGACTGAGACTGGGTAAGTATGGCAAGAAGCATTGCCACTAGTATTACAAAAGTATCAGAACCACCCCTAGGCCACCACTTAACCTGTCACCATTGGATATATTTTATTTTTGTTGGACAGATAACCTTGAACTGTGATAATGAAATGACTGTCTGTTACACCATGGGTGTGAGAAACCAAACAAGACGATAACAGATGAGTTTAAAGCTTCTGGCTCTGATCATGTTGTGCACTGTCTGTCATGTCAGTGTTCCTGGAAAAGAGTGTAATGGTTAAGAAATTTCTTGAGTTCTGGTTGCTTAACAGATCATTGAGAAGGACCGTAACAGATCATTGAGAAGGACCGTAACAGGTGTTGATGACCACTACTACTACATTGAGAGTTGCTGAAAGAGACACCTGGATCCAATTCGCTGATTGCAAGAGCGTATCCGAACAAAATGGAGAATAAGAAAAGGAAGAAGTGCTTTCACAATTTGAGATTCTTTGTTTTGATTTTGTTCTTTTTAGCTGGAACTATTTTTGATCTGACACCAAAGTGGAACATCTTGGAGGTGGGTTTGATAAAGATGTCATGGGAATATACATGGGGAGATACCAAAGATCAGGCCATGACCTAACTCAACTTATAACTAAGGAAAAGGTTCATAAATCAGGAAAATATTAGTAAATAAAGTGTACAACAGGTTTGGCTTTGAGAGAATGGGACATAGGTTACAACAGAGGATACCAGAGGAACAGGAATAATCTAAATACTGCATTGATGCAGAAGAGAACATGCTGTCAGCAGATGGGAGTGGTAGCAAGCAATAGGTATATTGTGTATAATTTTTGGATAATCAAGGTCTTATATTTTCCTGGAGTATATTATGAGTGGTTGTGCCCTTCTCCAAACTCTGAAGGAGTGTGTTTAAAGAAAGGTATCACTGAATGTGATGACACGTCTCATAAAAGGTACATTAATACTGAGAATTCAATTTAAAACTAATCCAAACACCGAATGGTACTGAATTACCTAAAATCAGTGACTGGTGGATATTAAATTACCTTAAAGACAACATTTGGGACAAAATATTGTACATACATCACAAATGAACCAGATGATCTTAAAGAGGTGATAGAACATAAAATGGATTAGATGTTACAAATGAAATGGGATTTTAAGAGAGCTCATAATGTTTCATTGGCACAAGTGGGAGAAGATATAGCAGACTGGTTCTCTTAGTTGGATCCTGCAAAATGGTATTCAATTAGCATGTGGGTAAAAGGAGTAATGTCTACGTTGGGAAAATTTCTCCTGTTAATATTGACAACCATACTGAGTGTGTGTGTGTATATATATATATATATTTTTCAAAACTATATATCTCTATAAGGTGTGTTAGAAATAAGTGCAAGGGCAATAACAACCAAACCGATCACCCTGGTATAGAAATATAGAAATGGATGTTAGGGTTCCAATAAAGTATTGCAACACAGAACTGGACAATCGGCAATATGATCCTACATTGGAATTATGAAGAGAGTGATAGTTTGTCAACTATCAAAGGGTGGACTGTCAAAGTCAAATATTAAAACTGAATGAAGTACAATAAAATACAACACTTTCTGTAGGTTATTATAAATATTTTTACATTATAAGTGTAATTTACTATTTTCTATTGAATTTGTATAACTGTATATTGATGTTTAGTCTTATTTTAATCAGTATTTGATATGTATTGTTTTATAGATAAATACTGCATCTCTGCTGAAAATATAAATGCAATATTATTGATGTAAATGTTCCAGATCCTTTTATCTGCAGTTAAGCAATGTAACTGCCCCTGAAACTCTATATTTCCCCTCACCCATGATCAGTAATCGCGCTGAGCTAAAAAAATTGTGGGTCCCATGGACCCCTCACTTTAAAAAAATTGGGGTCCTTCATATGTTATGGGGGTTGAGGGCAGGCAGGAGTTGGAACAGTGCTGGGGTATGTGGCAGTTGGGGTAGAGGGGGTTGGAGTAAAGCTGGGGGTAAAGGCAGGGAGAAGTTGGGGTAGAGCTGCAGCTAGAGGGGAGTAAGAGCAGGCAGGGCTGGGGGCAGGGAGGGGTAAATGCACACAGTTATTGAGACAGTGCAGGGGGTAAGGAGAAGATTAGGGACAGGCAGTGCTGGGTGTAGGGAGGGGACAAGGGTTGATAGCAGCTAGGGCAGTACCTGGGAGGGGGGAGAGGGGGCTATGGGAAGTTCCGGGTCAGGAAAGCAGCTGGGACAGCACTGTGGGTAGAGAGGGGGCAAGTGTAGATAGCATCTTGGGCAGTATGGGAGGTAGAGGGGGGGAAAGAGTTGTTAGCAGCCAGGGCAGTACTGGGGACTAAGAATAGGTCAGGGGGCAGGCAATACTGGGGTAAGGGTAAATAACTAGGGCAGTACTAGGGGGCAAGGAGGGGGTTAGGGGAAGGTAATACTGGGGGCAGTACTTTGGTTAGGGAGGGGTTAGTATTGCAGCTGGGGCAGTATTGAGGGTAGGGAGGGGGTAAGGATAGACAGCACATGGGGTACAATTGATGTAGTTATCAGCCCTCCGAATGCACCCTCCTACTGCCCCTATGTAGGAGTTGTACCTTAAGTCTGGTGCTCCGTATAGCAGCTCTCGGGCAGTATCTTCTGTATCCACAAAGTCTGTCTGACTGGGTGCAGCGGTATGGCGTGGTGTCTGCCAGCAGACTAGTCCCGTCTTCCTGGCAGGAGCAGCTTAGTCCTCCGTGCTGGTGTGGGACTCAATTATCTGTGCGGTAATTGGCTGGAGGGTACGCCAGGCAGTGATTGGCTGGAGGGCACGTCACCATGCAGGGATTGGCTGGGGAGACACCAGACACGCAGGGATTTCACTGGGGAGACGCCAGAGATGCAGAGATGGCGCCCCGCATTGATTAGCTACTGCAGCCCACACAGTGCCAGCGCATTCTGTGGGAGCCGATCAGTTTTTAAAACTGGGTCCCCAGGTCGCTGCAGCGCGTAAAAATGCGCTATAGAGCATATTTTGCGAACCCTTATGATATTGTAAAACAAAGGACATCCAGCATGGGATAGTCATCGGCGGGGCCCACAGGCTTTATGAAGATCCAACTGCACACACAAAGGAGAAGGTCCTGACCTATCCAACGTCGAGTATACACAGATCCCTGCCTGTACCCAATTATTTTATTCCCTAAGTACTATTTCAATGTTAACCTTTAAATTGTACTGCAGGGACGTTTGGAAGTCAGTGCATTCAGAATTGAAGCCTTGTGTTGGTGCCAACCGCGCATGCGCATTGTAAAGGGCGGTACTCATTATATTTCTTTGTGCAAATAAATCTTTTGTGCTTTGGAACCACATTATTGAATTTGACCACATCATTTGCAACCTAAGTACTCAACTTCAACACTCCATTCTCCTGAAACCTCAGGCTTAGGCTATAGCCCGGGGCTCTTCCCTGCATCCCTGGAGTGGTGGGTACGGGGTAATAATGTGGTATATAGTTCTAAACTATTGTCATTTACAGTGGAACTACAGGTGCCAGCATGCCTGCCCTTTGGCACTTGTGGAACTACAAGTGCCAGCAGGCGGCCAGCACCCGTACCTCCACTGTAAATTAAATAGTTAAAAATAAACACTTCTCGGGGGGGGGTCCCCACCTCCTATTTAGATCACCAGCTTGGGGTGGTAATGCTTTAGCGCTGGAGACCCGGTGATGGGGTCTCTTGGCCAGGGTTGCCATCAGAAAATGTGGGGTCCAGTACTGACAAAATAGGCAGGGCCCCAACCCGGGGTGTGGGACAGAGGTGAACAGAGCTGTGAAATATGTGGATGGAGCTACTTTTAAGGGGTATAAACATTTGGGCTGCGGGGGCAGTTGTTATTATAGCTGTGGGGGGCACAGGGAAGGCTGGCTGGACTGGGGCAGACTGGCTGGCTGGACTGGGTTGAGGGCATAGGGAAGGCAGGCTGACTGGACTAGAAGGCTGGCTGTACTGGGGGCGGTGGGCAGAGAAGGCAGGCTCACTGGCTGGACTAGGGGGGTGCAGTGAACACTGTATGGACTGTGGGGGGAGCATGGAAGGCGGGCTGGACTGGGGCAGAACAGGGAAGGCTGGCTGGCTGGACTGGGAGGCACAGGGAAGGCAGGCTGGATATACTAGAATGCTGGCTGGACTTGGGGATGCAGGGAAAGCAGGCTGGATTGGGGGGGCACAGGGAATAATGCAAGATGGACTGGGGTAGGGAAGACAGGGTGGGTGGCTGGCTGGCTCGATTGGTGTTGGGCACAGGGATGGCAGGCTGGCCAGACTAGAGGGCTGGCTGAACTGGGGGGGAGGGAGGCGAGCAGCAGGGAAAGCTGGCTTGCTGGACTGGGGTGGGGGAATAAGGCAGGTGTAGCATACCTTGTTTAGACAGAGAGGGGGCCTGGGTGCCAACGATGCAGAATGCACCAGGCAGCAGGTAGAGTCAGAGCAACGGTGCCGCGGCATTTGGAATATGGAGCCAGCCGCGAGCCAATCACAGCTAGCGGAATGGCAGCCAATCAGGAGCGGCCACTCCTGATTAGCTGCTATTCCGCTGTGATTAGCTCACGGACAGCTCAATATTTCATTCAAGCGCAGCCTATGCTCTGTCTCCTGTGACTGCCAGTCACCCGATGCATTGTGCACCACTGCACTGCCACATGGGCCCCCATCTCTCTCCGGGCCCGGGACAAGATTCCCGGCAGTCCCGCCCCCCCCCCCGATGGTGGTCCTGCTCCTGGTTGTGGCATTACACCCCAGTCGGTTTGGGTCCGGTGCTGGTGTTAAATATTTCCTATATTTAAAATCAGCACTGGCCCTAAATTACAAGGGAACACCGATATGTGCAGGCTGCTTGGTCGGGAGAGTTTTGCAGAGAGAAGACACTGCAATCTCGGGTGAGTAATCTCATCTACAACTTGCTACTCGGGGGAGAAATCTCGATCTGCTTCACCATCAGCCAACTCGGTTACAGCTAAACTCACTTTTTCAAAAATTTGAGAGTTTAAAAAAAAACGGGAAAATCACCCGAGTTTCAGCGAGGCAAATAGAGTTTAAAAAAACAAAAACTCGATCAGACCCGAATCTTAGTAAATTTACCCCTAGGAGTATATTACTAAAGGTCAAGTTTCATCAATTTAAAATCAATCAACATCAATGTTGTGTTTCTGGGACCAAATCACACAATTACTAATGCTGGGTACATACTGGCCGACATATCGGCCGTTCAATTGAACGGCCGATATATCGTATGTGCGTCAGCCACTGTGTACCAGCGAAATGTCTGAATGGTGTAGTTCACAGATATATCGTGTCAGGTATGCTGCACAGCCGATGCCCAATATATGTGCAGCTATATACTGGTGCATGGTGATATGTGTACACTTACTGCACCGGCCGGCGGTAACTGTCAGCTCAACTGGGCGAACACATGTAAATGCCCACCCAGTTGTGACGTCCATCACGACAAATTGGGCAGTCTGTATGCAGAACATATCTGCTGCACACTCTCAGGCTGGCCGGCTTCCGAGGCTAGGAAACTGCGTCAGTCGACGCAGTACCTGGCCTTGCCACTCCCAGAACACGGGATGGACACACCTCTGTGGAACGCCGGTAAATGCCGCCCCAGAGGCACACTCGCAGGAAGAGTCCTGCGCACGCACAGATTCACGATAATCTGGAATCTGCATTCAGAATGGCACTTGAGTGCAATGCCGAATCAGCCCCATTGTTAGTAAAGTTGGCAAAAAAATACATGGAAAACAAAAAAGAACAAACAAAAAATAAATGAAACACCAAACCATGGTTATGCTGCTACATGAATGTGAAAATGCTCATATTTTAAGGGGAAAAATACTTTTTTTAGCAGTCTAAAATAATTGTAAACAAAAAAAAATGAAAATAATAAACTGTACACTAAACAATTTTCATGCTGCTACAGATGAGTCCACATACATCTATCCTCCCGGTGCGTTAAACAGCCCTTCTAGTCGTGTCATGCCGTGGCACGACTCAGTAGCGCCGAGCGTCGTTTCGTGCGTCTTTTTACCTTCAAATGCGGCTTATTTGCACAATGATGCAAATAGACAGCACAAGCAGCTTCTGCTGATTAAAATGATATGCAGCATGCTTATGTTCTTTGTGCGCCTGCGGGTGTATCTGCATGCTAAATACTACATTACAGTGTTACAGCCGTTGACAAGGGAACGTAGCGTTTCGCATGCAGATACACCCGCAGTCACTCAGAGAACATAGATATGCTGCATATCATTTTAATCAGCAGAAGCTGCTTGTGCGATCTATTCACATTGTTGTGCAAATAAGACACATTTGAAGGTAAAAAACGCACGAAAAGACGCTCGGCGCTACCATGTCACACTGAGCTCCCGCGTTATGTATGTGGGCACATCTGTACAAAACAGTGACCTATTCAGCTACATTGTAAACAATGACTTGCCCATGACACACTTGGAGGTCTACAATTTGGTGTGTGATGCTATTTTTAGGTGGCACAGTGGGTATAATCACTTTACATCGCAGCACGTGTTTTGTCGACATAGGGCAGCTTGTGACCTGCTTGGGTCAGCAATACAAGCTGGTACAGTGTGTTGTATAACGTGTTGGGAACTGGTGGTGTGTATAATATACTTGTCATTTATGCTGTATAAAATATTGTTTGGCATTATGCGGGTACCTGCATTATTGGCAAGACTCCAATCCCGATCTGGTGGGTGGGTTCCCAGAGAGGAGGGGATCTGAGTGATGGGGGAGCGCTCTGTGTGTTGGGGAGTCTGAGTGAGGGGGAGCATTGTGTGTGTTTGAGGGGAGGGGAGCTGAAGGAGGGGGAAGAGCTGTGGGGGATGTGTGTGTGTGGGGGGGGAGATCTGAGTGAGGGGGAAGAGCTGTGTGAGACATGTGTATATACTATGTATTTACATATACATTAATATGGAGCCACGAGGAGGTATGTTGCGTAGGACCCTGTGTGGTCTTAATCCGGATCTGGGACAGAGTAGAAGGGAGGAGGGGGTGGAGCCATGGGCAATAACAAAGAGGGAGAAGGAGGCAGTCCCCTCTCATCATCACCTCAAGCTTCTCCTCTTTTCCAACTCTGTAGTGGGTTCCACCTACCACCCTAATGTCAGCCTGCCTGGTTGGCACAGAGGAGAGAATATGGCAGCTGTATCCATGCTGCTGAGGGAAAGCCTTAGCTGGGTGCTGCTGTGAGCCTGGGTCGCGGCACCTGTTACTGGGAGGAGCCTGAGCGGTGAGGTCACGTCTGACTGCTCTGATGCCACATGCCAAGAAGGGGGCACTAATATTTGATTTCCCTTTAATTTGCCCCTACATGCTGGACACCTTGCACACTGGGGGAGGGGGCAGTAGCACACACATGCTCCAGGCGCCATGGCTTCACGCTATGCCCCTGGGGGTCGCAAGGTGCTCTGCTTTAGTCACTGCTCTCTGAAGACAGCGGGCCTCATTTATCAATGAGTTTTGTCCACTGGGGCAGCACAGATGGTGTAATGGTTAGCATTACTGCCTCACAGCACTGAGGTCATGAGTTTGATTGCCACTACGGCCCTAACTGTGCGGAGTTTGTATATTCTCCCTGTGCTTGCGTGGGTTTCCTCCGGGTGCTCCGGTTTCCTCCCACACTCAGCAAAATATAGTGATAGGTTAATTGGATCACAACAAAATTAACCCTAGTGCTTAAGTGTGTGCGCATATGGTAGGGTAAGCTCCACTGGGGCAGGGACTGATGTGAATGGACAAATATTCTCTGTAAAGCGCTACGGAATATGTGCGCGCTATATAAATAACTGATAATAATAATAATAAAATCATTCACAACAAGGGATAAAACTCATTGCGTATGATAGTGGTGCTCCAACCAATCCGCTCCTGTCATCTGTTTGAAAAATGACAATTGGGAGCTGATTGGCTGGAGCACCATTTATCATACGCAACTAGTTTTAAACACCCATTGTGAATGATAAACTCATTGATTAATGAGGCCCATTTCTAAATTATTTTGAATTAAAATTAATCCTAGTGTGTGTACAGTAGGAAATAAAGATATTAAACTCATCTGTGGCAGGGACTGATGGGAAAGATATAATATATAGAGAGGTAGAGATTTATATATATATATATATATATATATATATAGACCAATGAAAGATTGATCAGCGCCACCTGGATATAGTCTATACACAGATAGGACAGACCTAATATTTAATAACACTATCCCCTTTGGTACTGGGTGTCAGCTATAAGCAAGAGATATGGGCATAGCAGTGGTGTGCTGCTACTTCATAGAAAGATATTGAACAGTGAACTTGATACACAGCGACAATAGTGCTAATTTAGTAAATAAAGAACTTACTAGGTCTATAAAATGCCAGTGTGAATGAATATAAAATAATGTGTATAAAGTGTCTGTGCAAAAGTAGTTGTCCTAAAAATAACTCCTAAACCTAATTTAAAAGTGAATATTCCATACAAGGATCAAATATAATTAATACACCCAATAATGATTCTTAAAACATGATAGTGAAAAGTGACTGTGCAATAATAAAGTGCTTATTAGATCTCCATATATCAATGGCTTATGAGATCAAAAATAATTATATAAGAAGCGAACATACAGTATAAAAAGGGGGGTACAAAATTTATTAAACTAAAAGACATAGAAAACACAAGGGATAAAGGACAAGGGCCCTCATTCAGAGCCGCTCGTTAGCGGCAGTACGCTCGTTCCGAGCGATGTTTGCACATCTGCGCATGCGTACGGATTTTAGTACGCATGCGCGAACCAGTCAGTGCGGCCGAAAATCGTTGGTACGCAATATAGCGAGGGCCTGCTATTTTGAGTGACAGAATGAGGCGTATGTGGGTGGTAACAGGGGAAGGTGCTTGAAAACGGGGAGTGGAGATCCGATCGCAGGCGTGCTTAAAGGTCAAAACGGGCGTTTTAAGGGAGTGCATAATTAATACAGCAGCGTCATTGACCACGTCACTGGGTTATTTTATAGTCAGAACTGCTCGCAAATTTGTGGTAGCAAAAACCAACCACAAGAATAGCGAGCAGTTCATACGCTGGTCGATGTACTCGATTAATCTAATAAATAGCGGACATGACGTATGGTGCGAGCGGCCAGGGGGCGTTTTTAACAAATAAACGAGCGTATGTTTTGCACGCTCATTCAGACTTAGAGGTGTGAACAGACTGCAATGTGCGTACGGATCATTTGAATAGCCACCCCTTGTTTTTGAACGAACGAACGCAAATAGCGTACGGCTCTGAATGAGGGCCAAGGTCAATAATAAATTCATACATAGAGTCTCCTAAAAATTCATAAGGAATTTTTTAAAAAGCTTTTTTTAAAAAGCAATAAATACATTTTCTGCAAAGGGAAATTAAAGGAAAATAAGTAAGAATAAAGTGCCAAATGCTTATCTTATTTAAAATTTCCCGGCAAGTTCATGTAGGGCAGGAGTGGAGCTTCAGAAAATGCTTTTTAAAAAATTCCTTATGAATTTTTAGGAGACTATATGTATGAATTTATTATTGACCTTGTCCCTTATCCCTTGTGTTTTCTATGTTTTTTAGTTTAATAAATTTTGTACCCCCCTTTTTATATTGTATGTTCGCTTCTTATATAATTATTTTTGATCTCATAAGCCATTGATATACGGAGATCTAATAAGCACTTTATTATTGCACAGTCACTTTTCACTATCATGTTTTAAGGATCATTATTGGGTGTGTTATTAATTATATTTGATCCTTGTATGGAATATTCACTTTTAAATTAGGTTTAGGAGTTATTTTTAGGACAACTACTTTTGCACAGACACTTTATACACATTATTTTATATTCATTTACACTGACATTTTATAGACCTAGTAAGTTTTTTATTTAGTAAATTAGCACTATTGTCGCTGTGTATCAAGTTCACTGTTCAATATGATGTAACAGGTAATAAATACATACAATAAGTGTGTGACCAGTTCCACATCTATACACCCCGGCTGCAGTGTTTCCTCTCAATAGGTCTGTCTGTCACTAGGACACCTAAATAGCTGAAAAGAGTAATAACAAATAAAACAAGCCGATCTTTATTAAACACACAGTGGGTTTTGTGTTTTTTTTTTTTTGTTTTTTTATAACTCCTCCCCAAGAAGTTCTTTGTAGTTCTGGTAAATAATGTAAAAAGATTAGCGATTATGATCATCATCAAGTCCACATCTTCTAAGTTGGCACAATCTCCTTTACTGGACTCTGACAGTTCAAAGGAGGACATAAAGCAGAAGGGTTCCATGTAAAAGCAGAAAAATGCCAATTATATTCCATCAACAAAGCCAATTTACGGATAACCTCCCTGACACAGGAGATGCTCAGTCAGGACACTTCATGCTCATTAAACCACCACTGATCTAGTGACAAATTGCCTAAAAGTATGTGAAGCCGCTCTTCATCTTGTGAGAGACCATCAGAAAAGATATTCTGCAGTGCAAATAAGCAAGTTATTAACCATTTTACAGCAAGGTTCAATAACTCCACTTAGTGGGTCTTGAAACCCCAACTGCCGGCTCAAGTGATTAGAACTAATAGTAACGATGTAGTAATAAAAATACTAATATTTCCACAGTCATTTTTGGTTTTTTTTAGTTATTCAAGACAGTTATACATAATAGTCATATTTCTCCAAATGAATAAGTATAAGGATTTGTACACTGGGGTGTTAATACTTCAACAGAACAGCTTCCAGAGTATTTGCTATGAACAAGTTTCCCCCAAAAAGTCGATATCAGACATTAACGCTCATGATTTGGCGCAAACCTAATGGTTGACATAAAACTAATGAGTCCATTCACTTGTATTAACTAGGTGTATTAAAATACGTTTGCCATGCTTTTTAGAAGATCAGGTACGCATATCGATATTCACGATGTCAACACCAGAAAGCCGACAGTTTCTGAATGTCGACAGACAGAATTGTGACATGGACTTTACTTCGACAACGAATATGTCGACATTGAAAAATGGTGACATAGTTAAAATGTCAACGCAGAATGTCGACATTTAAGAAAAAAATCATATTTCAGGGTTACGTTCAAATAATAATAATAATAAAAAAAAACTTATATCGACATGTTAAATATCAACATTATGAACAGGTCGTCACTTTAACCATGTCGACATTTTTGAATATCGACATACTGGTTGACAGCCTAAAGTCCATGTAAAACACTCTGACTGTCGATATTCAGAACCTGTCAACATTCTTATATTACCTGTAACACTCACTTTATTTTCAGGTTAATGGGCTGAACAGTCTCATCCCAAGCCACCATCTGTACAGACATGTCAGAACTTTGATATAAATGTCTGACACAAAAGGAATAGCCACTATCCATGATTGCAAACCGTCAAACTTAAGAATGAATAGTATTAACCACAAGAAATATTTGGTGTCTGAATAGGGTTACAGCTGCCTATTGTATTTTATACACTCCAGACCATTTCTTGTGGGAAAAACACAGAATTAAGAAACGTTGTAACAATTTAAAATACATTTACTGCTATAAAAATCATAACATATTTAGTATTGTTCATGAGAGGTTAGTGTTCCTTTGTGACTTGCATAGGACTCTGGTGTTAATGGGTACTAATAATTTCAGCATTTTGGGCTATATTGATTAAGCAGAGATAACCCCTTTGCCTGCAGAAGAAGGAGTTATAACGGTTTTAATCAATTTAATTAACTGGTTACAATTGTGAAAAATCTAGCAGTAGCGGGAGCTGGCAGTATTGCTGCGCATTACCTGCCGGAGCGGAATGGAGGACACATTACACACACGCCAAACTACTAGATGCGATCACATGTATTTGTAGTCTATGGCTTTATATTTTGGTATTTATGTACATTTACGTATTTTGATATTTAGACCAAAAGATCACTTTCCCCCGCAATCCAGGTACTCTGGGCCTCTTTTTGCAGAGGAACTAACAAATGTAAAGACTCAGGAGTATGGCACCAGTAACAGTGCGCACGTCTTAATCCAGCTTCGACGCACATGTGCACCAATTATTTTTTTCACGACTATTAGGAAAACTGTCACAAAGCCTAACACCAGAGGATTGCGCTACTGGCGAGGGATTTTAATGAGGTAGATTAGATAAGAGCACTGGGGGTATCCGTCGATGAACTGAAGTGGAAATTAATTTTGCAGCTCTGTGGTGTATAACGTCAGTTATCACTACATTTATTTACTGTACGTTAATATACCCCTTTGAGCGTTGTCACTGGACCTTATGCTGAGCACGCACTGGCAGATATATTAGCCGATCAATTGATTGTCCAATATGTCGTGTGTGCGTCGGCCAGTGTGTACCAGCGATATGTCTGTGAACAACATTATGGGGTCTATTTACTAAGCAGTGTTAGGAGACAGAGTGAAAAGTGATAAGAAAGTGATATGGTGCCAGCCAATCAGCTCCCAACTGTCGTCTCACATGCTGTGTTTGAAAAATGACAGTTGGGAGCTGATTGGCTGGGCACCTTATCACTTTTCACACTGGCCCTGATTCAGAGCCGGACGCTTTGACAGAGCGCTCGCTCTGAATCAGGGCCGTCCCTCCTCCTTTTTGGAGCGGCCTCCTGGCCGCCCGCATAGCTGTGGGTGACCACCCACAGCTATAGCGAGCGGACAAAATGATGGTCGCGATGGTCAAGACCATCGCGACCATCGGGCTTGCGACGAGACCCTTGCAGTAGGGTCTCTCTGCCGCAAGCCCTGGAGTGCTTTTGGCTCTATCAGAGCCAAAAGCACTCCCACTGACACTAGTGATGTCAGTGGGGCAGGCCCCAGACGGTAGGCGTTCCCATGGGAACGCCTCCGTCTGGGCAGCCACGCCCACCAAAGGGGGCGTGCTATCACTCACCATCGACAGCACGCCCCCTTTGGTGCGAGACCCATAACGACGGCTTGGCCGTCATTATTCGGGTCTCGCGCATGCGCACGACGGAGCCGCCTCCGTCGTGCGCATGCACACTTGGCCAACATCGACCCGCTTGCGAGCGCTCAGCGCTCGCGAGCAGGTCTGAATTAGGCCCTCTGTCTCCTAACACTGCTTAGTAAATAGACCCCTATATCTGCACATTGTAGTGTGTGTACGGGCGTTCAGCCGACCACCTGTATGCTTGCTGCACAGGCCGCAGGAAGGGGGGGCGCAACGCGACCCCCAGCCAGCGGGACCCGTGACCAGATGATGATTGTTCAGTTTGTATAAACAACCCTCTTCTGCAGATATGTATTTTAGGTGTGTACCCATCTTTAGTGAAGTGGACTCAAAACTGGTTCCCCCCGTCCATACCCAGTAAAACTACTTAACATTGTTCTGTATTCATTCATTTGGGAAAATCAATAAATACAAATTGTAGATATAAAAAGAAAAAAAAAAACTAGTTCTGCCCACAAGATGGCTGTGTCGTCAACAGATGAATTTACTATGCTAATTAGTATTTACTGAGAATTCTTTGTTTAACTTCTTTTTTTCCCCCTCTACACTGCAGTGCCCCAAGATCCTGACAAATCCATTCTGTTTATCAGTCCTTTTAACACCATGTTCCCTGGTGCACTGACTCATACAGCACAATGGCTCAGACCACACTTAATAATTCCCTTATGGAATTGGCAGATCTCTCAGCAGCCGAAGTGATAACTTCCTCCCTGTGAGAGATTAGTAACCCTGCAGCGAGAGGTGAAACGTGAGGCGTGCTTACCAGACCTCCTGTGTTACTACCAGGAGTCATGTGAAACGCAAGGTCTCAGGCCTTGGACAAGTGACACACATACAAATAGAATATGTACGATAGAACGTGTAGCAAATAATGTATTTCAGAATCCATCCAGATGCAGGATCGCTAATAACCCCTGAGAATTTGTTTCGTTTGTTAAATATGTAAAAGAAAATAAAACGGTACAGAGAAAAAAAATAAGTATAGAACGTTGTCTCTGGTATTTTCAATACAAATATGGGAAACATGGCTACTGAAAGGATATAACCCAATAATGAAAATGTACTCATGAAAAATAAAGATGTAACTTGTCCTGATCCTCCGATGACCAGGGGCACTGAGAGGGAGGGGGAAGCGGGTACTAATTACCCGAGCTTGTTGGTGGGGCCTGGGGGAGGCCGCTGCAACCCCCCTCTCTCCCTCTTACCGGTCAGCAGCCCATCACACGCTATTCTAATCTGATGCAGATTCTCCCACACTATGTGGCTTTTGGCCTCTCACAAGTCTTAGGCCGGCTACACATTTACACGATAAACCGGCCCGATTTGGCCTAACCGGCACGACAAATTGGGCAGAGCACGGTGTACGCCCGATTTGCAAGCTCCCATGGTCGCCGTGCTGCACAGCTGATCACGCGATATCGCATGCGAGGCTGTGCATATTAATGAAGGACGGAACAGTGAACTTTCTGTCGTTCATTAAATCTTCTAAGTGTGTGACGGCAATCATGCGATGTCCAGGGTGAAGACAAATCGCCCTGAACATCGGCGCAATTGCAGATCGTTGAGGTGTGTACCCATCCTTATTGTAAAGCTCTGGACCTGCAAATATGTAACTAAATTATACGGCCAACCCAAAGGAAACAAAAAGAGAGGAGACGACCAGCAGCAACTACAGTGAAAGATTCACCATTCTGACCTCTTCACACAGGACATCAATAATCCGTACACTATGAATGAAGCAAACAAGTGAAAACCATACCTCCAAGTTCTTTTATATTCAGAATGGCACTCTGGAATGGAACAGCTTTTATACTAAATCCTAAAACATAAACAGAACAAGCAGTAGTGAATGGTTAGCTGTGACACCAGAAGCACAATCTCTACCAGTCTGCATTAGGCCTTTCTCTCTCTGAGCCAAATATGCACATTAGAAGGAAATTATGTATGTTCAATGTATACACATTATGTATGTTCAATGTATTTTATATATGCAATTTGGCATGCATTCAGTACAGGACACCCTTACTCCTGCAGCCTACGGAGAGAAAAGGGATTCCCATCCCCTGCCTAGTCGGAAGAACGAGGAATATCTCCGGCACTGGAGGAGGGTAGAGCAACAATCTTGGTAAATAAAGCATTAGCTAAAAATAAAGCATAAAAAAATCTCACTTAAGTTGTGACGCATTTCATGGCATCCAGCCGCTTCCTCAGGAGGATGAACAGTGACGGTCACTACTGAACTGAACGAGGAAGCCACTGGATGCCGTGAAATGCGTTGCAACTTAAGTGAGATTTGTATACTTTGTTTTTTAGTTTATAGTATATCAATTTAATTATGTTAGTATGTCAATTGCTATGTCCTATTTTATCAAGTGATATGGTTTTAAATTTGTTTATAAATTTTATTTGAAATCATTTTTTCCATCAATTATTGTCTGCACTTGAGAAAGACGTTATGCAATTCGTTTATCCAGGACAGTAGCTGTATGTTTTTTTTAATGCCATTAATAAATAAAATTGTTCTATTTATTTACATTTATACTTAGGCACTCTCTTTTGGTCATTCCTACTTTATAATATAGCTCACTGTGGGTGGGATGCAACAAGCATTGCATTTTGGTTGCGATGCATCCAGACAATGATCGCATGCATGCCGGCGTTTATTAACGTCGTACGCCTGATCATTTAAGCAAAGGACAACTCTCCCTGATAAGAGCCGCCCTTTGTGGTGTGAGGACTTAAAGGATTTATGACCAAGGAATTCCTCGGCACATGAGCTGCCATCAGAAGACAATGCCACATAAATAGGCAATGCAACGTTCCTTCTGAATGACAGAGTACGGTCATGTTCCTCCTAGGTTTTAGTTCTCAGATTTTCTGAGCCTGTTTAGCTGAGTATACCAAGCAATGAGCGCTTACTAGTGGATCGCTGTGGGAATTATCCCTAAAACAATGTAGATGTGCCCTCTGATATTATAGGTAATTGCTCCCTATAATGAATGAAAAGAAAAAGAGCGTTCCTCCCTACTGCATAACTGTAAGGTTCTGTCCCAGAGGTCACTCATCCTCCCATCCAACACTTCACACAAAGGAGATTCGGGACTGGCCCAAGTTCTAACAAATGGCCGGGATCCCGTATGTGATTTGCAGGGTCATTGTGTATGTGTGTATATATATTTCCATCTGACATATCCTTTAAAGCCAAAAGGGAAAATGATAACCAAAATTAAACAGTAATAGGCTACTGTAATTGTTCTTGCAACGACCATATCAATTAAAACAAATCACTTAATTTTCATCAAGTACAGTGACCAGAGGTCAAACTGTATCCCCCACCCTAATTATGGAAAGGAGCACGGTAAACGGAATTACCTGTGGTAGGAACAATATTGTCTTGGCTCTCACTGCACAGTTGTGTTAAAAGGCTCGTCTTGCCGGATCCTGTGAGCCCTATACAAACTATATCATATTCAGGCCGCGGAGGCGGAGGCCCCTTACAACACAGGGCTCGAAAACACTGCAAAATACAATAAAAACCATTAGCAATAATAAATGGTTTATAATGGAAAATCAATATTAGACCATATTCAGTAAAATTACATTGTGCCTATATATATATATATATATATATATATATATATATATATATATAGGGCGGGTGGTCGGGAGCACCACGCGATTTTCCGGAGCCTCCTGGTCATTCCGGGAAGGTAGGCAAGTATGATCCAGTGTAACTAGGCTTGCCATATCATCTCTTTAAATTGGGACACATGTGTATGACACAGGTTCTGTGGCTGATTAAAACCAAGTGAAATGGAGACTTGAAGTCAGCCAGCCACAGAATCTGTGTAATTCACATGTGTCCCGAATTAAAGGGATATGTCATATCAAGTCTATGTATAACACACACAGGGGTATTCAATATGGGAGCGAAAACATCGTTTTTGCATTAATATCGGAGGTATGACATCATTATCGCAGGTTTTACTTTTACACCGTATTCAATTTCAAAGACATCGCAGTTTTGAAAAGTCTTTGATAAAAAACGGGGATAACTTTTCACCATTGAATAGGTGTCGAAAAAAAGTAGAATTGGGGTTTAGGGGTGCCGGCTTAAAAAAAATAGCCTGCACCCCTGGGAATGACATTTAAAAAATAACTGTGTCAAAAAAAGTTTAATAAAAAAATAGGGACACCCAAAAAAATTAATAAAAAAATTGGGGAGAAAAAAAAAAATGGGAAAAAATTGTATAACAATAGGGAAATAGGTTCAGGGCTATTCTGCAAGTATGCGGCAGATGTTTTCTAGAATAGAATTATAGCGGCAGGTGCACAAATGCAGAATTTTTTAAAACTTACTTTAGGGACATAAAGATATGCTAGTGCCCATTTTCATGTACCCCAAATTTGATGGGACCACTTAAAAAAACAAAAAAAATAACCTAAGTGCTCTTCTGCATCACTTCTTCAATGTCGGAAAAAAAACACCTGCTGCGGCTATTTAAATCCCCGACTTTCAATTAAAGGCTAAAACGGGGGTACCCATAGTGATCCCCCATGTTTTTACAACTTTAGGGGGGTCTCACAATTCTTTTAAGGAAAAATTCGTAACTTTACGCAAATCCAACTTCGGAGTTTCCCGTTTTCGTTAATTTTATATTGAATACGGGGATAAGCGGGAGCACTCCCAATACTTTAATGCAGGTAAAAACTCCGATATGAAACATTAACTTCGACAGTGAAGTTAACGTTTCATATTGAATACCCCTCATAGTATATACCAATATAGTTCACAGGGATCTCAATGTATGGTGTTGTAGCAAGCAACCTCTAGCCATAGTTCATTGTACTGAGCAAACCGACAATCCATCAAACTATGTGTGTCAATACGTTGTTACATTTTAAAATTACTGAACGGCAACATTTATTTCATTTGAAAATAGGGGTTTTGCTAATATGTACTGTAAATCGATTGACTTTATCATAGTGGACTGGCGATGGTGTTAACATATAGATAAGTGGACAGGAGCTCTGGCTCCCAAGGAGCAACGGAAGCCATCCCAAAGCACAGACTAATCATAAAGTGGTCTCCAGCAGCCAATCAAATGAAAGGCCATAGAACGTCACCTCTCAGTTCCAACCCCTCTCCTATTGTCCATTGCACGCACCCACTTATCAGATGAAAGTAAGACACAGATTGCATTATGGGCAGGTGGTATAGCCCTTCTACACTCTACAGTGGGAGTAACCAAACAGGTGTCTGTGTGTATCAGCCTTTCCCAGCGTGCGAGGCCTTTTAAAGCTTTTGGGCGATAGCTCCAAGCAGCCACCACATGCCACATCTTCAAAATAGCAACGTAAAAAAATAAATACAGGACATAGCTGAAATAGGCCAGCACCACTGCGCTACAGCACGGCAGGGAAAAACCACTAGCAATGTAGAGGCTCGGCTGAATAGAATGGATTATCATTGCTTAGAACATTCAGCAGCACAGGGGGTAAGGCCCAGAGGGGGTGAGGCCAGTTGGGGGTAGCCTGAGTCCTCGCAGAACTCCTGATAGGACTTGCTTTCCTGGAACTGCCTGAAATGTGAGGATTTTAATAAAACATCATCCCAGTCAGGAGGATTATAGTAACACACATGTTGATAGAGTAGAACTGTTCCCCTTACTCATCTACGGCTGAGAATCATGTGGGAACTGTATAATACACATAACATGCTGTTCATTGGGTCGGGCTGGCGTCCCTTTATTGGATTTCAGGGATGCGTAATCCACTTGTGATCGCAGCTCGCTGGATGTGAGGAGGTAACAGTTTGATGGGATTGGAGTAAGGAAGGACAACAAGTCAGAGCTGCCAGCTACTTTTACAGCTCTCATGAACCTCTGCGTCACGCACCATCACACCTCTAGTGTGAGCGAACACATTACACATCTCTCTAGTAACAAGTGCGACATCTGCACATGCACAGCCAACAATCAACAAATATATACAGGTATGAGATGTGTTATATGGAATGCTGCAGAAAGGGGGGGATTTCCAAACATTCCACTCTCCCCTAATTCTGGCTTTCCCCTCCTCATAGTGACTGCAAGTGGATATGCTAGGGGCATCAGACCAGGGGAAGAAAAAAAGAGGAAAAAAAAAAAATCAGTCAAAGACCAGCGAGTTTTATTATTAAAATACTATTGGCAATAAACAGGGCAACACGGTGGTACAGCGGTTAGCATTGTTAACCCACAGCGCTGTGGTCCAGAGTTCAATTTCCAACCAGGGGCCCTAACTGTGCAAGGTTTGCATGTTCTGTGTAATTGGTGGCTGTGGTCCAGACTTCAATTCCCAACCGGGGGCCCTAACTGTGCAAAGTTTGCATGTTCTGCTGGTGGTAGCCAAGATAATGTGGGTATCTTTTCATTGCAGTCTCCCATTGAACTTTTTGCTTTCAGACTATCTAAGTTTACACTCTAGGGCAGGCCAGACCAACCTGTGGCTCTCTAGCTGTTGAGAAACTACAAGTCCCAGCATGCCTTGCCACAGTTTTGCTGTTAGGAAATGCTATAACAGTAACAGGGAATGATGGGACTTGTAGTTTCACAACAGCTGGAGAGCCACAGGTTGGCCAGGCCTGCTCTAGGGGGTGTATCTATTAAAGTGTAGGTTTGCCCTTACAGTAGCAACCAGATTCTAGCTAGTATCTTCTAGAAGGTGCTAGATAAATGTTAAGTAGAATCTGATTGGTTGCTATGGGCAACATCTCCACTTCTAAAAAGCCACACTTTAATAAATATACCCCCTAAGAGCCTCTATCTGAATAAAACATGAGTGGTTATTGTACATCCTATAACATAAAATTCTAGGACTAACCCTCATAGCTTATCTTCATTGCTATTTTTGAGATGAAGGTCATTATTATGGGGGGGGGGGGGCACTATTATCAGGGCATTTAAAATTAAACAGCAGCTATAAGTGTGTGTCATCCAGTCTCTTTTCACAGCCCTAAAAACCTGACTAGGCCGTTCTCACACTTGTTGCTATCTAGGTTTAAAATATGCACGCAGACGAGCCTGTAAATGAGAACATGATCAAAGTTGTTGGGGTCAGACTTAGAAAAACAATAGCACTGGTGCCTGTCAAAAGGTGATTCCCACTGCACAGAAAGGTTCACATTACTCCACGCAGCATGAAAACGCACATTTTCTAGAAAGGCACAAGAAAAAAAATAAATAAAAAGGAGGTTTCCTCTTCTGGTCAAAAAAGACCTCACTAGTTCTGTGAATTCATTTATTGTTGTCGGTCATGCTTCTCAAAAGCGTAAAGACGACATGAATACATAAAATATTGGAAGAAAAATCTATATCGTTATGAGTTATTTAACTTTTTTTTTTTTTTTTTTACAGCATAAATCTTAATGTCAGTGACAGGAAGGGGATACGGTGGGTTATTAACATAAATCTGACAAACGCTAATTTGATGGGTGGCTGTATCTGTCTGCTGCTAGGCCCGTCTAGACAGTCTATTGAGAAATGCTAATACACAACTGTTTGTCCCCTGTAACACCATCTGGTAATAGCAATAAGAGCCTACCCAGTGCCATTCACAAATGGGATCAAAGCACACGCTAATGCCTTCATGAAGTCCTACACACAGAAGATTCAATCTGAGCTCACCGAGCAATTTTCTGAAGACCTTAACGAAGAAATCCCGGACTTTGTCAGCACTTAGCAAAGCGTGAACAGAAAGAAAGAGGGGCTGTTAGCAGGCAGGACCCGCAATACCTTCCTGAACGCATAGGAACCTGCAAATATTCTTTGGCCAAATGAGTTTTAACCCATCAGATGCCCATTAATTCCGTAGCATGGACGGGCCTATTGGCATTCATTGCACTTCATAGTTAAGTCTATTTCACTGGCTTGTTCTTCCATTAATCTCCACTCCAGCATTACATCAAAGTGATGGGGGCCCCCTATTGAACTAGTATACGTATGGCAAACATAAAAGTCTGACCAAGAGGCAGGGCCTTCCCCAAGCCTCCTCAGTTCCACTAGTTTTCTGCACAGAAGGAGCGAGCGGCGTGCAACTTCCATTCGTACGGATCGAACTTCTGTTCTCTGGTCTGCGAAAAACGCATCAGAATGTGATAAGGGGATAAGCCATCAAACAAAATAATTACACTTGTGGTGCTGGTGTTGTTGCAGCACTTTTCCCTAGCAGAAAGCCACTTACCCTGTAAGGAAAAAAACAAAAACAAACACACACACAAAAAAAAACTATTTATAAATTTTACATGTGATCACTTACTTTAAATTACATGGAATTATAGATTTAAAAAAAAAAAAAGCATCTGCTGGTCCTTTTTGGGAGGGGGGGGAAGAGGGGAATTTATTGCAAAGTCGCAAATGTAGCCTCCAGGAGGGCTTTGAATTGTGGCTGCTCTGACCCTGGTGTAAGTGTAAGTTTGAAAATGATGACTGCGTGCGATTAGTCGCCCATGGTAAAATACACTCATTCATGTGAAACCCCTAACACACCTGTTACATACAAATAAACGTAGTCATTGTGACTCGTACTTTTCACATATTGTATGATCAAAGACACTTGGGTACTTATCATCAGCATTGTCTAGCCACTAACAGTATCATACCCTCCAACCCTACCGTTTTAGCCGGTACAGTACCGTTTTTTAATGGTCTGTACCGGCAAACAGGGGCTGTACCGATTGTACCGGGTGGGTACAATCTCCTGATTTCCTAAGCAGCGCTGCTGAGTGACAGCCGGCTCTTCTCCGTCCTCTGTGGTTCTCCACAGTCTGTCTTGACGCTTGCGACGGTAAACACAACTTGCAGTATAACACTTACACTGCAAGTTTGAAACCCGCCAGTGCCAGCTGCCTCAAGTCCCCCCTGGACACGCCGCTTTATCTGTGACCACGCCCCCTTGAATTTGTGGTCACGCCCCTGTACAGCGTTCTTGCTGAAAAATGTGATAGGGTATGCAGTAATGTGTTCCCATTGCGTACTGCCATTTCTAGCAATTTCAGAACTCACAGTAAAACCCCACCCCCAGTCGTACTCCAGGCGCATCCGACCCAGGTACGTCAAGGGGAGGGAGCTGCAGCCAAGGGAGGTCGCAGCAGCTTCGGACCTGCATATACAACAGACTCTCAAAAGGTTGACAAGATGCAGCAATTTTATTGAAGATTTGTGATTCAGTTTACGCTGAATAAGACCCTTGTCACCCAGCACTAGAATGTTTATGCCACTTTCTTAGTCACTGACTAATCAATGAATAGACAGCCCTAGCAACATTATTATACCTGCCACATATCATCCCATTCTCGCTTTTTGCTTTCTTCCATCTATTTTCCAGCTTTTTTCTAACTGCACTAACCATGGCTGAATTAACAAGTGTTTTAACCTCAGCTAGTGAATTTTGCTTATGCTACTGCAATTAGAAAATAACAAAACACACAAAATTTTCACCTCGTGAAAGTTATGCCGGCTGGCAGATAAGCAAAAAAGTGTATGACGCGGCAGTTTTAATAAACCTTTGCTACTAGCAGAAATGGGCATTCAGAACAAGGCAGTTCCTATTGCTAGGAGGATCCACAATCCAAATATAAGGGTCTAGTAACTAAGCAGTGTTAGGAGACAGAGTGAAAAGTGATAAGGTGCCAGCCAATCAGCTCCCAACTGTCATTTTTCAAACACAGCCTGTGAGATGACAGTTGGGAGCTGAATGGCTGGCACCTTATCACTTTTCACTCTGTCTCTCAACACTGCTTAGTAAATAGACCCCATAGACTGGTAGGATAATAAGCTACTGAAAACATTTTTCACTTGTGTGTCTCCTGGAAAGCGCGGGAGACTCGAGATTTTTTTTCGTGTAGTCCTCCAGAAGAGTGGGTGGATCTTCCACATCCCACCCACTCGCTAGTGAAGTGGGCAGGACAGGGAGATAATGCCGGGAATCGTCACTCCGTAGGGACCTACGATTTGCAGCAATTTGCTGCAGCGAGGGTGAGGCCTAATGATGTAGAGAGACTACATCCGCCCCCAAAGTGGTCAGAATCTCCCCTCCGGGCTTCAGCTGGAGAGGAGAATTTAAAAGTAGGTAAGTATGGTGCATGTGTGGCGGGGTATATAGATTGTAAGCTCCACGGGGGACGGATATGAATGGCCACACATTCTCTGTAAAACGTTGGGGAATATGTGTGCACTACAGATGTATCCTCTTACATCTACCCTCAATGCGACATGAGGTGGCATGAGTAAGCCGTCAGTGCCACCCTGCTATCGTCGGGTGTCTTTTTTTTTTTTTTTACAAAAATGCACCTCAGTCGCAATGAGACTACGACGCACCAGGAGTCTGTGCGGATTCATTTGATGTGCGACTTGTATATCTGTGTGCGACGGAGTGTATGAACGAAACTTGGCATGGAGAAAAAGCTGCGGCCCCTGCATCGTAGCGCTTTGAGTCACACAGAGATATTCAAATGTCACATACCAAACTAATCAGCACAGACTCCTCGTGCATCGTAGTCGCATCGCATTTCCTGTCCAAAAAGATGCCCTGCGCGCTCTCTCTCACGGGTCCTGGCGCGTTGGGAGAAGCTATTTGGCGTGACTGCAGCAAAGATGTGCGAGGCAGAGGACACATCTGTATATAAATAACTGGTAATAAATAACTTGCTCTCATTATGTAAGGACAAAGGGCCTGATTCAGAGCCGCTCGTAAGCGGCCGCTCGTTCGCTCCGAGCGATGTTTGCCCAACTGCGTATGCGTACGGATCTTAATACGCATGCGCAAACCAGTCAGTGCGGCCGAAAATCGTTTGTTCGCTAAATAGCGAATGCCTGCTAATATGAGTGACAGGAGGAGGCGTTTGTGGGTGGTAACAGGGGAAGGTGCTTGAAAACGGGGAGTGGAGATCCGAACGCAGGCGTGCTTAAAGGTCAAAACGGGCGTTTTATGGGTGTGCATAATTAATACAGCAGCGTCATTGACCACGTCACTGGGTTATTTTATAGCCAGAACTGCTCGCAAGATTGTGGTAGCAAAAACCAACCACAAGAATAGCGAGCAGTTAATACGCTGGTCGATGTACTCGATTAATCTAATAAATAGCGGACATGACGTAGGATGCAAGCGGCCAGGGGGTGTATTTTAAAAAAAAAAATGACCGCAAGTTTGGTTCGCTCGTTCAGACAGAGGCGTGAACAGACCGCAAAGAGCGAACGGTTCATTTGAATAGCCACCCCTATTTTCTGGACGAGCGAGCGCTAGTTGCGTCCGGCTCTGAATCAGACCCAAACTGCACTAAATATATATGGTTCCCGGCAGCCATGAACTGTGCCACTCCCTTTCTCTGGACACTATCGCCCCATAATGAAATCACCAGAGGCAGACGCCATTTGCAGTGTAAGTATCAGGGGGGTGTCTTGCCGTGTCATTACTCCACATCTGGTATCAAAAATAAAATACCTAGTGCGTTAGCTATAGTTGCTTGATTGAGGGAATTGCAGCTCCCAGCCAGATGAAGTATGGACGGCCATCAGAATGGTGGCATCGAACTGTTCTATTTCTGCATGCTTAAAGATGGCATTTTACCATCACTTCTGAACCATGGGTGGTAACGATCGCAATCATGTAATCGAATGTTAAAACCATCGCCATGGGGCTGAAAACAACGATACTTGTGGTTCATCAGTTACTTATCCATCCCTAAGGTTATGTTGAATTAGCAAAACTACTTTAAGCCAGTATATCCCTCCAACTCATGACCTTCACGTGTATGGATAGTTCCATTAGATTTTTACATTTTTGGACAATGGTTCCACATAAAACACCAATACGGTAGCAGTAACTCCAGTGCCTTTCAGTCAGGAATATTCTGCTAAACTCACTAGTTTGAAGGGAAGAAAACAAATGGATGCCCGGTCTTCAGTTATAGTCGTCACAATCGAGAAATGAAGGGTGCCGGGAAAAAGCAGCAATTTTCAGTTGCTCAGAACCCAGTGGAATGCAGAGGATATTATTTGAACGGGAAACAACAGCAGACAAAGCTCTGCAAACAGTCTTATCTTTGTCACACGCAACAAATGAGTGACTTGTTTCACTCACAGAGTCTTGCCAGTAAATACGTATCAGGCAGGAAGGGACCAGGCAACGGACACCAGTCTCTTCAGTCCAGTTATGCCATCAATATTACAATAATGACTCCCATAAAATCCCCCCACCACCCCTCCAGTAGTAAACTACACCATACAAAAACAGAAAAACAATCCTCATGCAGACATAATGAACCAGGGCCCGGTGTCAGACAGTTCAAAGTGATATACATCTGTTATCTGCACAGACAGCATGCAGGCAAGCTGGCCGCAGACTGCATAAATCTATGTAATGTAACATGCCGAATTATGACACAGGATCTCCCCTCTGAAGAACAGGGCAGACGGGAAATTCACTCCTCATCATCCAGTGACCTTGGACAGGCCGCTATCAGCTGAAACACAATACGGTACTGTACAACTATAACATGTCTTGTAGATCTTGCCAAGCAGTGGATCTCTGAGCAGGATTTTTCTACTTATAGGTCGTCTGTACCTGAGGCATGAGGCACAAAGACCGACTCCAAAATAGGATAGGTTATTAAGGCTTTTGCTATTGGAGCGCACATACTGTACACATGATGTAATACAAAATATAGGATCACTTTGACCTTCTACAACTTTGCAAAAATAAATAAAGACTAGAATTGAGAAATTGTTACCGTTATTAAGTACAAAAGAATAAAATATACTACTAATATTAAACATGTAGAAATTACTGAAGCTTTGCACTCATCATATACATTATAGACAATCGAAGCTGTACTCTTTATAAAGGAATGGTTTTTTTTTACTATTATAATTTGGTAAGCTGAAATTATAATATATATATATATATATATATATATGATATGGTAAGAATTTACCTTTGTTATCGCTATTTCTACGAAGTCCATACGGTTCCACAGGATACCTTGGGGGTATAGGTGATGACGTCAGGCATCGGGCACCATAGAGGTCCCCCTCCTATAGCCCGCCCCTGAGCCAAGGCATCTCAGTTACGTACCAAGCCAAAGGCCGGAGGAGGAAGAGAAGGAAGAGAGAAAAAAAAAAGATCTGGACACACACAAGAATCACATTCTCACCAGAGGGAGACGGAAAAACCGGTGACCAGAGTAAAGCCCATCTGCAGCACAAGTGCGACAGGGCGGGAGTCCTGTGGAACCCTATGGACTTCGTAGAAATAGAGATAACAAAAGGTAAGTTCTTACCATATCTCATATTTTCTACTGCAGGGTCCATAGGGTATCCACAGGATACCTTGGGGATGTCCCAAAGCAGTATCCTTCAAGGGAGGGGACGCTCCTTTGCTGAAAGGAGAATCCGCCGCCCGAAGGAAGCATCCTGAGAGGCAAAAGAGTCAAACGCGTAATACCTCAAAAAGGTATGGACAGAGGACCATGTGGCAGCCTTGCAGATCTGGACTGCAGAGGCACCACGTCGAGCTGCCCACGAAGGACCCACAGACCTAGTGGAATGAGCCCTCACAGAGGATGGAACCGTCAGGCCTTCATGAAAATAAGCTTCTGAAATTGCCATATGAATCCAACCTGCCAAAGTTTGCTTTGAAGCAGGCCAACCCTTTTTACGGAAGCCATAGAGGACAAACAAGGCGTCCGACTTCCTAATCAAAGAAGTGTGGTCAACATAAATCCTTAAGGCCCGCACAACGTCCAAAGTGGCCTCACCCACTGAAAGATCAGGTGAGTTAAAAGCTGGCACAACTATTTCCTAGTTGATATGGAAACGTGAAACAACTTTGGGAAGAAATTCAGGACGAGTGTGCAGCACTGCCCTGTTCCCATGAAAAATCAGGAAAGGGGGTCTACAGTCAGAAACACGTCTGGCCGAAGCGATGGCCAGAAGGAAAATTGTTTTAGCTGTCAGCCATTTAAGGTCCACTGAGCCCAGTGGTTCAAACGGCGGTCCCTGGAGAGCCCTCAGGACCACAGCTAAATCCCAAGACGCCACCGGTGGAACAAAGGGCAGCTGAATTTGAAGAACACCTTGCATAAAGGTGCGCACATCAGGGATTGCAGCAATCCTACGATGGAACCAGACGGACAGGGCAGACACCTGCATCTTCAGAGAAGCAAGGCGAAGCCCATGGTCTAGTCCCGCCTGTAGGAAAGCAAACACTCTAGACAGACGGAACTCCCGAGGGGCATAACCTCTCGGTCGACACCACTGGAAGAACGTATGCAACACACAATGGTATATCCTTGCAGAAGATGGTTTCCGAGCTCTTAGCATTGTTCGTACTACAGAGCTGGAAAACCCCCTGGACCTTAACATGGCCGTCTCAACAGCCACGCAGTCAAAGACAGCCGAGTCAGGTCCGGGTGAAGACAAGGACCCTGTGACAGTAGGCCCGGTCGTAGCGGCAACCGCAGAGGAATGTCCAAGGACAGACCCTGAAGGTCTGAGAACCAGTGCCGCCTGGGCCACGTGGGAGCTATCAACAGGAGCGTCCCTCTTTCCTGTTTGAATTTCCGGATTACCCGTGGAAGAAGGGAAAACGGAGGAAAGAGATAAGCAAACCGGAATGTTCACTGGACGGACAAAGCATGCACCAGAGATGCCTTTTCGTCTCTTGTTCGAGACCCGTACACCGGCAACTTGTTGTTGTGCCGTGACGCCATGAGGTCGATCTCTGGAAGACCCCACCTGTCCACCAGAAGTTGAAAGACGTCCTGGTGCAGAGACCACTCCCCCGGATGAACATCATGGCGACTGAGAAAGTCTGCCTCCCAGTTGAGGACTCCCGGGATGAATACTGCTGATATGGCCGGGAGATTGCGCTCTGCCCAGACCAGGATGCGGGACACCTCTACGAGTGCCGCCCAACTTCGGGTTCCTCCTTGCCGATTTATGTAGGCCATGGTGGTGGCGTTGTCCGACTGGACCTGCACGGGGTGACCTTGGAGAACCCGATGTGCCTGCTGGAGAGCATTGAAAACCGTGTGGAGTTCCAAGATGTTTATTGGAAGCTCCTTTTCCGCCTGAGTCCATCTGCCCTGGAACAAGTGTGGACCCGTGACTGCTCCCCAGCCCCGAAGGCTGGCGTCCGTTGTCAACAGGACCTAGTTCGCCACCCAAAATGTACGACCCTTGTTGAGATGGGTCGTCTGCAACCACCAGGGCTAGGGACAGGCGAACCTCCGGAGTGAGCACCATCGTCTGGGACTTTAGACTCTGAGGCAGTCCATTCCATTTGGACAGGATCAATTGTTGCAGAGGTCTGGAGTGAAACTGGGCATATTCCACCATGCTGAATACTGACACTATGGAGCCCAGTAACCTCATCCCCGAGTGCAGGGACACACGGTGACTCTGCAGACAACTGTGCACCCTCAACTGTAAGGCAGAGATCTTTTCCCCGTCACAAAGATCCTTTGCTGTCTGGAGTCCAATAAGGCTCCGAGGTGCAGAATCTTCTGAGACGGGATCAGGGTGGACTTTTGCCAGTTTATTAACCAGCCGTGCCGTTGCAGTACCGCAATCGTCAGAACCAAGTGGCGTAGGAGCAGCTCTGGAGATCCTGCTACCAACAGAAGGTCGTCTAGGTACGACAATATGCGGACTCCCTGCAGCCGCAGGAAAGCCGCCATGACCGCCATAACCTTGGTGAACACTCGTGGTGCTGTCGCCAGGCTAAAAGGTAACGCCCAGAACTGAAAGTGATAGTTGCGGATTGCAAACCTGAGGAACTGTTGATGGCGTAAAAGAATAGGGACATGCAGGTAAGCGTCCTGTATGTCCAATGACACAATGTAATCCCCAGGTTCCAGCGCCAGAATGATGGACCGTAGGGTCTCCATCCGAAACCGCGGCACCCGCAAGGATTTGTTGAGGGCTTTGGAGGTTGAGAATCGGACGGTACAACCCATTGGGTTTCTGCACCAAAAATAGATTGAAATAGAAACCCTGGCCCCTCTGGGAGAATGGAACAGGCACTATAACTCTAGCCTGGAGCATAGTGTGCAAAACCTTCCGCAGTTCCATGGCTTTGTTCCGGTCTAAGGGAAGACCCGTGGTGAAGAATCGGGATGGGGCCTGTGCCGAAAGGAGGGCATACCAGTGAGAAACCACCTCGTGAATCCAATTGTCTGTCGTGGTTACCGACCAACACTGGGCGAACTGCAGCAGGCGGCCTCCCACTTTGGAATCCCCCAAAGGGAGGCCCGGACCATCAGGCCGCAGGTTTGTCATCAGACTTAGGTGCCGGACGTCTGGTACTCCAGGCCTGTTTCCTGGGCTTGGCCGATTTCTTGGGGCCAGCCTGTCGGGGAAAAGACTGTGCTTTAGGCCTACCCTGGGCCCTGTAAGGCCGAAAGGACGAGGTACCCGAACTGGAAGGGACCGCAGCAGACGGGAGACATGCAGACTTGGCTGCCGCCAGCGTGGCCACAATTTTGTCCAGATCCGGACCAAATAGGACTTCTCCATTAAAAGGCAAAGCTTCCAAGCCCTTTTTGGAATCAGCGTCCGCCTTCCAGGATCGCAACCATAAGGGCGACGAGCAGCAACAGCTGCCGAAGAAATCCGAGATTAGAGGGTACTGATATCCAAGGCCGCTTCATTGATGTAAGTGGCCAAATCCCGGAGATTGCCTACCAACTCAGCCTGTTCAGCTGAACAGTCGGAATCCAAAGACGCCTCCAAACTATCAGCCCAGCGCTCCATAGCTCTGGCTACCCAACATACGGCCATAGCCGGTCTGGATGCCCCCCCGCGAGGGAATAAATGGACTTTAGGCAGATCTCCACCTTACGGTCTGTAGCATCCTTCAAGGAGGACATGGAGGGCATGGGCAATGTGGCACTTCGGACTAGGCGTGTCACATGAGAATCCACCTGTGGAGGGGATTCCTACTTAGAAAAATAATTGTCCGCAAACGGGTAAGCCACCGCTAAGCGTCTTTGAGGCTGATACCGTTTACCAGGGTGTTTCCACACCTCCTCTAAATGGTCTACTAACTGACCCGAAAGAGGAAAACACTGTGGCGTCACCCTTAATATCCTTAAAAAAGGCATATTTGGACTTGGACACCGGAGGATCGTCATCCTCAATAACTAAAGCTGTGCGGACTGCCCGAATAAGGCCAGGAATATAAACCTTGGACTTAGCTCCGACTCTTTAGTACGGAGAGGTTCTTGGTCAGATAGATCCAGAATCTCCCCATCATCGGTCGTCACGTCGTCATCCTCTTAAGGAGCGGACAGAGAGACGCCACAGGCCGCAACACAGACTCCCCTTGTAACACGTCCAACAAATGCCGTACCGAATTTGTCAGTGAATTAACCCACGCAGGTTCCTGAGAGACCTGGGGAGGGGAAATAAGGAGACTGTGGGGTACCATCAGTTGTCTCGGGAAACCCTGCATGGGTGACGACACCACTGACTGCTGGGACAATCCCATCTGTGAAAACGCAGGTGGCGGAGCTAACCGGCCCACTAGGGTTGTAAGCGCTTTGGCGAAACAAGCCCAGGGCGGTTCCTGTACCGGAGCCGTGACAGTAATTGGCCGCGCCAATAAATAACACTGCTGACATAGCCCCTCCGCGTTACCCTCCCCCTCAGCTATTGGTACATTGCACTTAGTACACATAAGCTGGAGAGGAAATTCACTCTCAGACATGATGGTAAGTATGTGACCCCTCTCACTAATACTCGTTAGTATAGTGGGAGAACCACCCTGCAATCACCGCACCGCAAGGGCTTTAGCAGAAGAAGAGCAGGGACAGTGAACTGGCTGACAGTAAAAATTGAAAGTACAGGCAGCAGATGCTAGCAGAAGTCACATACAATGCAAAGAAATTAATCCCTGCACTATCAGCGCTGTTCCTCAACTACACAGACACAGTGCCTGGTAGGACACAGCGCTGCATACACAGACCGGTTTCAACGGAGGAGAGGTATACCCAGACCGCGATGCCACCGATCAACAGCTTCCAGCAGCGTTCACCATGCTTCTTGAAAGATGGCCACCGAGGAGCAGAGAGGAGGCCGGCCTGGGGGAGGAGCGCTGCCACAGGTCCAATCGGCAGGAGCAGAGGCGCGCTCCCCTGGCATGCAATTAACCCCTGGGATGCCGCAGCACTACCGCTCAGCTGCGGTCCGCTGTCCCAGGGGGTAGTGGAAGCGCAGGTTAGTTACCTGGCTCCACGCTGCAGCCAGTCCCCCAGGGAGCTGCCTGTCTGGGGACTCTGGACTCTGGACCATGTATCAGCAGGGCCCAACCGCGGGACCCCGCTGCTTACCTGCTGCCCCCTTGAAACCGGCCATGATCCAAAACATCTGGGGTCACCGCTAGCTTTGATCCCAGATGCTTACCAGCATCCCCGGATCAGTACCGGCGTTCTGGTACCGGCGGGGTGTAGGGAAGACAGCATGGACGTCAGTAGTGACTGTTCATGCTGTACTTCCAGATGTGCAGCCACAGCTGCCGCAAAGAAAACTTCAGGGTCTATCCTTAGCCCCCCTCTAAACAGGTGCTCCGACTCCGAGCCGGGCACCAACGAAACTGAGATGCCTTGGCTCGGGGGCGGGGTATAAGAGGGGGACACTAGTGCATCCTGGGCTCTATGGTGCCCGATGCCTGATGTCATCACCTATACCCCCAAGGTATCCTGTGGATACCCTATGGACCCTGATGTAGAAATATACATACACACACATACATACATACATACACACACATACACAGTACCAACTACTAAAGACATCAAAACTATGAAAGAACACATATGGAATTATGTTGTAAACAAAAAAGTGTTAAACAAATCAAAATATGTTTTATAGTTTAGATTCCTCAAAGTAGCCCCCTTTTGCTTTGATGACAGCTTGCACACTCTTGGCATTCTCTCAATCAGCTTCATGAGGTAGTCTCCTGGAATGGTTTTCCAACAGTCTTGAAGGAGTTCCCAGAGGTGCTGAGCACTTGTTGGCTGCTTTTCCTTCACTCTGCGGTCCAAATCATCCCAAACCGGCTCACTTTGGTTTAGGTCGGGTGATTGTGGAGGCCAGGTCACCTGACGCAGCACTCCATCACTTTCCTTCATGGTCAAGTAGCCCTTACATAGCCTGGAGATGTGTTTGGAGTCATTGTCTTGTTGAAAAACAAATGATGGTCCCAGTAAGCGCAAACCAGATGGGATGGCATGGCGCTGCAGAATGCTGTGGTAGCCATGCTGGTTAAGTGTGCCTTGAATTTTGAATAAATCACCAACAGTATCAACAGCAAATCACCCCCACACCATCACACCTCCTCCACCATGCTTCACAGTGGGAACCACACATGCAGAAACCATCCGCTCACCTTCTCTGCGTCTCACAAAGACACGGCGGTTGGAACCAAAAACCTCAAATTTGGACTCATCAGACCAAAGTACAGATTTCCACTGGTTTAATGTCCATTCCTTGTGTTTCTTGGCCCAAACAATTCTCTTCTTCATGCTGTTCATCCTCAGTAGTGGCTTCTTCACAGAAATACGACTATGAAGGCATGATTCACGCAGTTGATGTTGAGATTTGTCTGCTACTTGAACTCTGTGAAGACTTTATGTGGTCTCTAATCTGAGGTGCTGTTAAGTAGTGGTTTCTGAGGCTGGTAACTCTAATGAAATTATCCTCTGCAGCAGAGGAAACTCTTGGTCTTCCTTTCCTGGGGCAGTCCTCATGAGAGCCAGTTTCATCATAGCGTTCGATGGTTTTTGCAACTGCACTACCACATTCAAAGTTCTTGTAATTTTCCGTATCGACTGACCTTCATGTCTTAAAATAATGATGGACTATCATTTTTCTTTACTGAGTTGAGTGGTTGGTGCCATAATATGGATTACAACAGTAGTCAAATAGTGGTGTCCACTGTGTACTAACCCTGCCTCTGCACAAGACAACTGATGGTCTCAAACACATTAAGAAGGAAAGTAATTCCACAGATTGACTCTTGACAAGGCACACCTGTTAATTCAAAACCATTCCAGGAGACTACCTCATGAAGCTGATTGAGAGAATTCCAAGTGCAAAGAGGTCATCCAAGCAAAAGGCGGCTACTTTGACGAATCTAAATGTTCTTTCATAGTTTTGATGTCTTCAGTATAAATCTACTATGTTGAAAATTATGTAAATAAACAAAAACCATTGAATGAGAAGGTGTGTCCAAACTTTTGACTGGTACTGTGCATACATTATAATATATATATATATATATATATATATATATATATATATATATATATATATATATATATATATATATATACACACACACACACACACACACACATATATATATACACACACATAGATATATATATATATACATACACACACATACAGTGCGTACGTACATACATACAGTGCATCCAGAAAGTATTCACAGCGCTTCAGTTTTTCTCCACATTTTGTTATGTTACAGCCTTATTCCAGAATGGAATAAATTAATTTTTGTCCTTAAAATTCTACACACAATACCCCATAATGACAACGTGTAAAAAGTTTTTGGGAGATTTTTGCAAATGTAATTAAAAAAAAATAAATAAATAAATCACATGTACATAACTATTCACAGCCTTTGCTCAATACTTTCTTGATACACCTTTGGCAGCAATTACAGCCTCAAGTCTTTTTGAATATGATGCCACAAACTTGGCACACCTATCTTTGGGCAGTTTCGCCCATTCCTCTTTGCAGCACCTCTCAAGCTCCATCAGGTTGGATGGGAATCGTCGGTGCACAGCCATTTTCAGATCTCTCTAGAGATGTTCAAATCAGATTCAAGTCTGGGCTCTGGCTGGGCCACTCAAGGACATCCACAGAGTTGTCATGAAGCCACTCCTTTGATATCTTGGCTGTGTGCTTAGGGTCATTGTCTTGCTGACAGATGAACCGTCGCCCCAGTCTGAGGTCAAGAGCGCTCTGGAGCAGGTTTTCATCCAGGATGTCTCTGTACATTGCTGCATTCATCTTTCCCTCTATCCTGACTAGTCTCCCAGTTCCTGCCCCAGAAAAACATCCCCATAGCATGATGCTGCCACCACCATGCTTCACTGTAGGTATGGTATTGGCCTGGTGATGAGCGGTGCCTGGTTTCCTCCAAACATTCGCGCCAAAGAGTTCAATCTTTGTCTTTTCAGACCAGAGAATTTTGTTTCTCATGGTCTGAGAGTCCTTCAGGTGCATTTTGGCAAACTCCAGGCGGGCTGCCATGTGCTTTTTACTAAGGAGTGGCTTCCGTCTGGCCACTCTACCATACAGGCCTGCTTGGTGGATTGCTGCAGAGATGATTGTCCTTCTGGAAGGTTCTCTCTCCACAGAGGAATGCTGTAGCTCTGACAGAGTCACCATCGGGTTCTTGGTCAGCTCCCTGACTAGGGCCCTTTCTCCACCATCGCTCAGTTTAGACGGCTAGGCACTGCCATGTCTCAGCAGCCCAAGTCTTATGGTGTATACACACAAGACGATCATCAACGATAACGATATCGTTGGAACGATCTCCCAGGTGTGCTGGATGATCGATAACGGTCATCCAGCACACCACCTACCCACCAACGATGGCCAACGACGTTGATCGCGGGTCCCTATAGTAACCTAGTAGATATTGCCCAGGTTGGCCTGCAGGCACGTGCGATGGACGATATCGTTATTGTCCATACGTGCCCGCGCATCACATGTCGTTGGTGGGTTCATATCGTGCATTTTAATCGTACAGTGCGCACACCCCATAACAGTGAGGGGACGGGAAAACCTTCCCCATATTCACATGCAGTAATGAAGTAAGTTAGTATGCTGCCATGACATCCATAAGCGGGCATACATAAAAACAGAACATGTACGAGGTTGACACAGAGGGCCTGATGCTAAGTCATTACTACTCCATTTAGCAAAGTGTATTTTGTGCAAAAGTACAAAACTATAGAGGGAGCCAGGTATCAACTGCACCAAGAACAATTACAGCTGTCGCCAAGCATACGGTACACTTTTCTATATTAGTTAATGGAAGCTCATAGTCTCTGATTCTTTAAAAAGACCTTGCACACGAGTCTATATCTGACTTCTACATTGCTTGGGTTATCTCAGCTCTATGAAAATGGTCATTTACATGACATAACCATACTGCCATCATGCAGTCCTCAGAAACCCAAGCTTCTGTTTAGGTGCCAAGTATAGCAGCTGTAGGAACCTGTTCTAACTCTAACGCCTAATACATGAGCAGGAGAAGTCTATAAAGTAGTAACATAAAATTTGCAAGTTAAATATTTCCATTGCCAAAACACAGATCATCCTGGAACCCCAGAAACTGAAAAACACAAATATCATTAGTTACAAGTAGAGAATAACTTATTTATTTTCTCTTCATGTACAAAAGATGATGCAAGAAAATTTCCCACAAATACTATTTTTTTGCCAATAACTGAGTCGTATTCATAATACAGAATACTGCAATAACTATAAGTATCTACGATTAAGAATTTTATACCAACATTGTTTGCTGAATTGGCACTTCCAAAGCAAGAGAGAAAAAAGGGAGAGGGAATTCAGTCGTCATACTATAAAAAGAGCAGAATAATTTAAATGGCTCCTTTTGAGCTGACTTTATTTAAGGATAATTTAAAACAGTGTGATTCTGTAATTACATAAGTGAGAAAGTGCAACAAGCTAGAGGTTTAAGGTTAATCTGCACTGCCATCCAGTGGCAAAAAAGCATAATGCACACTTATGTTACTCTATAAATCGATAACTTCGTCACTTATGTAATTATAGAATCACACTGTTTTAAATTATCCTTAAATAAAGTCAGCCCAAAAGGAGTAATTATATATATATATTTTCTCAATGTAAATATTAAAAAATAAATAAAAATAACACCACACAAAACAAGAACACAACTAAAATATTTGATGTATTCAGTTGGATGTTCTGACTTTTCCTGGAATGTCAGGACAGCTGTGTTTACCCTCAATTATTATCTATATCTTACTCACAGGATTCAGCCTTATTTCTGAGAAAGTCTGCCATACATCCAAAGGCTCTGAGTAATGAAAACTGCCTTCATGACAGCAAGCAATACTTCACACGGATATAACGCACCTTCCCACAAATGACTGTAAAATCCACTAACCTAAATAAATCAATATAAAAGCTAGGCACTACCACCGTTGCCAATTTGGATAGTCTTTCAGTTTCGACAACCAGGGCAAAGGGACAGATTGTGTGGAGGTGAGGGGGGGGGGGGGAAGCACCCAATAAATAAAATAAATTGTGAGTCAAGTTACCCTTTTTTAAAAACATAAGTGGGGGCGTAGCTTGACTGTGTATGTTGGCAAATGTGCAGAGTGAGACCAACCCAATGCTATGGCAGAGATTTACCCTGATACTTGATGTAAATTTTTTTAATAATCTAGTCTTTCTTTTTTTGCGGGGGGGGAGTGTTCAATGGCACCACCAATAAGGCCAATGTATGCCCAGGACACTATGAGAATTGTTTGGACTTAGATAAGAGTATCCATCCTTTGGTGAAGCAGGCAGTACACTAGATTACATATGAGCATGTTAAACAAGCCTCACCGCCAATAGGAGTAAATGGGTGGCAGCTTACTAGAGCATACAGTAATCCCTCTGTCCTACAGTTTACTGGAGGTTGCATGTATATAACTGCAGAAACATGACCAACACAGTAGGATAAGAAAGAATAATGCCTTGCTGCCCTTATATGGATAGCACAGGGCCCAGAACATCAGGCATTCTCAGAGCTTAAGTTAGGAAGAGATGGGTTCTCCTGTAGAATTACAATCATTGGGGTAGATGTACTAAGCTCTAAAGAGTGATAAACAGGAGAGTGATAAACTACCAGCCAATCAGCTCCCAACTGTCATGTTACAGGCTGTGTTAGAAAAATGACAGTTGGTAGCTGATTGGCTGGAGGTTTATCACTCTCCAGTTTATCACTTTTCAGAGCTCATGTGAGAGAAACTGAGGCAGGTCAAATTCCCGGGATTCTCTGAATTTCTGAAAGGGGTATTAGAGAGGACCTAAAGTGATCACAAAATGGGGCTGCTTCACGGGCAACTTGTGGAAGTGTCACGGGCGTGTCTGGGAACGCTACTGCATTCCCAATCGCAAGTCCTCAACTTCAGAGGCAATGTTTGCTTGGATTTGAGGATGGTAGTCAGAGTAGACCCTAGGTTACCACAAATGTCGATGGCACGACAGAGTTTATGACAATGTTGTAGTGTATACAACCTCCTTTGCAAGTGCACAGACTACGCAGCCTGAAAGTGGGCGTCTCAGCACTTGTACACTCCATCGCATTGTGGAGCAAAAGGAAAAACTGAGGTAAACAGTTGCATATTTCCGCATCTGCTATTGAGAGAGCGGCTGCATTAGCATCTATCTCTGAAACAGGCCCTAAAAGTGGACCAGCAGACAAAAAACAGGGTCTGAGAGCAAGCCCTGTGGTCGTAAACTGCTTTGGGTTACTCGAGCGGAACGGAGAGTGGACAGATTTCTTCAGCCCAACAGATGGGCAACAGCGCATTAAAGTAAAGATAATCTGAATCAGGGAGCAATTCAGACGGCCTCTCATCAAACAGTACGCGGCACATTACATCGCATGGGCTACAGAAGCAGAGGGCCTGTCCGAATGGCATTGCAATCTACTGCAAACAGGGTGAAACGCCTCCAGTTTACTCAGGAACACAGGAATTAGATCGCAGATGATTGGAAGAGTGTCATGTGGTCTCACTAATCAGGTTTTCAATTACACCATGCAGATGGTAGGGTGAGGATATGGAGGAGGACCGGCTCTAGGGGTGTTTGACCAGTGCGGTTGTACAGGGGCGCCACCCATAGAGGGCGCACCCCTCCCCAACATCCTGATTTCAGCGGGACAGTACTGTTCCACCCGTGGGCCGAAGTGGCCCACGGGTGGTGAAATCGGGAGGTTGGGGACCCCCACCGCTGCAGGTGTGCAGTGGTGCTGGACCCCGGTGTCTGGATGGATGCCGCACATACAGAATGATTGCCTTCAATCATTCTGTATGGACTCCTTATAATCCTAATCACAAAAGATCAGATTTCAAAACTCCACGCAGAGATCTGATAGCAAGGCCAAGGATTGGCCAGAGAATAAACCATAATATTGGTGATTCCACCTCCACATCTCCTTTTTTACAGCAAGGCCCATCCTTAAATCTCAAGCAGTACCATCATCTTTCACCAAGTCGGCTAAAACAACAAAGAGAAAATATAGAGGAAAGAGGAGGACTAAAGAGTAAAAACAAGATAAATACCCCTAAAGGGGTATTTAATATTTCCAACAAAGAATTAAGTGATTCCCAGATGAGACTGCTAAATAAAGGGCTTAGGACCTCATTCAGACCCGGTCGCAAGCACTGAGCGCTCGCAACCGGGTCGATGTTAAGGCCCTGCGCACGCGCAGCAGCCGCACTGCGCGTGAGCAAGCCCCGGACCGAGAGAGAAACTGTCTCGCTCCAGAGCTCACTACAAAAGGGCCGGCTGTCGATGTTGATCGACAGCTTGGCCCGTTTTGTAGACGGGGCAGGGGGGTGGTTACACAAACGGAGGCGTTCCCAAGCGAAAACCAGCCGTTTTGTGGGCGGCCGCACTGACATCAGCGGTGATCAGAGCAGGAAGCTCCCTGGGGCTTGCGGTTGCAGAGACCCAACCTTAGGGTCTCGTCGCAAGCCCTGATGGTCGCGATGGTCTTGACCATCGTGACCATCAACCTGGTCGGTCGCTAAGCTGTGGATAGTAACCCACAGCTTAGTTAGCGACCAGGAGGCAGAACTAAAAAAAGCGGCCGCCCTCTGAATGAGGGCCTTAGTTTTGCCCCCTCAGCAAATGCCAACAGGTTTGATTTATTTGTGGAACTTAACAGATTCACTCGGATCTTATGTCGCAAAAAATATTTTGCAAAGAAAAAATTAAACAAAATAGAAAACAACACTAATCCTATAATATTAGATGATTCAAACATGTTGGCAGTTTCTGATTTAGAGACATTATGGAGGGAGAGTAATGTAGACTGTCATGAGGAACAGAGTGTACAAATATATAGTCAATAAAGCCTTCAAATCCCGTTCAGATTTTTTTCCTTTGGTAAAAACAGTCAATGTAAGGTCCTTTTTCTAGCAAAGTACTCTAGAGGGTCTTAAAAATATATGTGGCCATAAATCTAAGGTATTTCAACATAATTTACCACTAAGTGAAAGAAGAGCTGTTAAGGAACTAAGGCCCTCATTCAGAGCCGTACGCTCTGAGCAGAGCGCACGCTCTGAATGAGGGCTGGGCTCCATTTTCATGGAGCGTCCTCCTGGACGCTCGTATAGCTGTGGGTCACCACCCACAGCCTATACGAGCATGCATTTTGATGGCCGCGATGGTCGTGACCATCGCGACCATCGAAACTGCGAGCCGGAGCCTGCGGTTGAGATTTTCAACCGCAAGCTCCGGAGTGATTTTGGCTCTTTCAGAGCTAAAATCACTCCCACTGACATCACTAGTGATGTCAGTGGGCCGGCTTCTGACGGGAGGCGTTCCTGTGGGAACGCCCCCGTCAGGGAGGCACGCCCCCGGCACGCCCACCAAAGGGGGCGTACTGTCAATCAACATCGACAGCACGCCCCCTTTGATCAGACACAACGAACGAAGGACTTTTCTTCGCTCGTCGCATCTGGCGCATGCGCACGACGGAGCTCCCTCTGTCGTGCGCATGCTCAGTGCATAACATCGACCCACTTGCGAGCGGACAGCCGCTCGCGAGTGGGTCGGAATCAGGCCCTAAATGCAGATTCAACGATTATCATCAAATCAGCAGATAAGGGAGGTGGAGTTGTGGTCCAAAATCTTGAGGATTATAGAACACAGGCCTATCGCCTTCTGTTGAATACTACTTTTTACACCAAATTGGACCACAACCCCTCCTCCATGGATCAGGGGGAACTCAAGTTAATTCTTGATGATGCTCTAAAAGATGGTATCATATCCAGGGAAGAGTGGAAGTTCCTATATATGACATTACTTTTCCCGTCACACCCTATCTACTACCACCTACCCAAAATTCACAAATCACTCACTGCACCACCTGGTCGTCCTATTATTTCGGGTATGGGATCCCTCACTAGTAACCCTTCACACTATATCAATTCACATTTGCAACCTTTAGTAGTTTCTTTAAAATCTTATGTCAAAGATTCCACACACATTTTGAATCTCATTAACAATTTTCATTGGAAGAAAGTTATATCTTTCTTACACTTGATGTTGAATCCCTATATTCTAACATCCTACATGAGAAAGGTATCAATACCATGAGAACTATTCTTAATAAGGCGGATTTTTTGTCTTTATCACATCAAAAATTTATATTAGATAGTATATGGTTTATTCTTACACACAAGCACTTTTTATTTGATGATCTGCACTTTCTTCAGGTGATGGGGACGGCCATGGGAACAAGATTTGCGCCGAGTTATGCTAACCTCTACGTGGACGCCCTAGAAGACGACTACGTTTGGGGTGGCGACTTTCGCGCGAGCCTCGTTCTCTATGGCCGTTATATTGATGATGTATTTATTATTTGGGATGGGGATGAGAATTCAGTACTATACTTTGTTAATTTATTGAACACTAACACTTACAATCTTACTTTCACTTCTCACTTCAGTAGGACTTCCATCTCTTTCCTGGATCTTGATTTGTCTATAGTTGATAAACCATTGTGACATCTACCTTCAAAAAGAAGGTGGATGATAATAATTTTCTACACTACAAAAGTGCACATTATAAACCATGGAGAGATAACATCCCAAAGGGCCAATTAATGCACCTAAAAAGAAATTGTAGCTCTAATTCTACCTTTTTAACACAATCTAAAGACATGTTACAAAACTTTCTGGATAGGGGATATCCCCAACATTTGTTAAACAAAGCTCTGGATGAAGTTAAACAGCTAGCAATCCAGAGATCTTAAGAATCACAGGAATAGAGCATATTAGTGTTACTAAAAGGGGAGGTGATCGTTTTAAACAACTGTGTAAACAGGAGATTTTTGGATCCACAAATTCAATTGTCTTGATCCAGAGGGTCTCAATGAGACCTTAGATCTCAATGAGGTATTATAAAGTTATTAAGTATCATTAATCGTACCTAAGTAGATGTTTAGACTTAGAGATAGTCCACATCACTGGTGTGACCAAAAGGTGACCAGTGGGTTGACTATTTCTCCTCCACTGGTTTAGTTAATTCACCTTGTCTGCTGGTGGTTATATTTCTTTTTTCCTTTCTCTACACATAGGTTCATTAGCATTCATGACATTTATGCCTACACACTCCATGCATTCGTTCCCTCATGAGCATTCAGATTCTGAGTCAATTGATTCCTCAAGTGCACACTGACGACTTTTAGTTGTTTTCTCTGTGCAAGTAGCAATTATAGTGAATATTTTCTTTATCTCATTCTTGGATTTAGTTATCATTTAATAGTTGCTGTATTTGTTTATATGTTTTTCAGTTTAACAGCTTAAGAATAAATTTATTATTTTTCAGTATTTTATTTTTCAACATCGATGGCACACGATGTCACTGTGCACCATCGATGGATATTGTATTGTGTTTTTTTTTAATTATTATTTTCTCTATTTTTATATAGGACGAGTTGCTAAATTTTTGCCTAAATAATTCTTATGAATTATATATCTAATAACTGCTACGGTCTAGAATAACTTTCTATATGCTTTATTGTGTCATAAAGAAAACTTTTTTTGTTATTTTTGGATAAGCCATCCTTCCATATAAAAATAAATTCCAAAAAAGCCATTATTATTCCTCTTGTATTGGAGATACTGTCTGAGCATTTTTATGCATCAGCACTTCTGACGTGGACGATATATTTGAAGAGGTATTATATCAGCAACAGTGTTCTCCTAATAATAACATGTTGGAAGAGTTACTATATCAGTAACAGTGTTCTCCTAATAACAGTTCTTTATTGAATTGTATTTTTACCTTTATTAAATATTATTCAATTTTATTTATTTTCTATTACAAATGGTTCATGATTATCATTAATATTATATATTTTTTTGTTTCTAGAAATGTGCCCAATTTTTATAAAAACACATTTTGCATTTAAATGCTTACACCTGTAATGATTTTAACATTTTTACAAGGACTTTAAGCTGTCAGTAGGCAAACAAACAATATAGGTGTTTTGGATTCAATTTGATTGATTTAAGTATTTAAGGAGGGTCTAACCTCCACATTGTCACACCCCTCTGAAGAAATCTCTATTGGGAAGAAACATGTTAGGGCTTTGAACAAGAGAACTGCATTTATTCATTGATATCCATAGCTGTATTTGTGCACCTTTCCTGATGCTATAAGCTGCCAAATTTCCAGCCGCTATTAGCAATCTCTCTGCTTCATAGTGAGAAGGAGCCGGACTGAGCTTAGCCACCACGTGTGATCTGGGGTAGACACTGAATTCACTGTGTCCCCCTCACAGACGGACGTGGCTAAGAAATGCCTCACAGCTGCCGGCGCTATAACTGATCCTCTGCCAAGAGTTGCTCCGTACTCTCTCCCCTCAGCGAACCAGAGACTGAATTACAGTTCGGTGCCGTTGCCGCACAGTCATGCCTGGTGCTAATATGCTGCACGCTCTCCCCACAGGGGGCTACCCGTGGGGATCGAGGTATTTGCTTCACGCTGATTCCATCTTGATACATTCTGTGGATTTCTTCCAGCTGACTCCAACAAGGGTGAGATACAATTATATGCTGAATATTGTATCCCTTTTCAGACAACTAAGTATCCTTGCAGGCTGACTGAATTTTTTTCACATACGGGACAATCAATCATTATATCCACTCTTATGTGGACTACATCTTCATAACCACATCATTTCTGTGCTGCCAGCTACACTTTGACTATTCATCTATGTTCGCTTTCAATATTGGGATATCAAGAGATTAATATTGCAGATGGCAGTCCTCTATTTGTCCACATTTAACCACAGTTGACACTGCAATTGTGTTGTTTATATATGTGTTTTTAGAATACTCCACTATATGCTTTTTATTTTTAGAGTTGTTCATGGTATAATTTGATTAATATCTTTACATTGTTTTGATTTTTTTGATTATTAAGTGTGATTCATTGTATTGCTTTTGGGCGTTTTTCTAGAACACACATTTTTCCATTATATTATTTATCACTCCAGCGCTGTTCATTGATTCAGCTCATTTGTTTTTTTTCTTGTTGGTTTGCTACCATTTTTGAACAGCTGCAGGGGGATAATCCACTAAGTGTCTCCAGTCAGCGCCTAAGGCTATATTTTTAGTTTTCCATTCATAAAACTCACTCTTCAACTTCTGACAGAACTTTTTCTTTTCTTAGTCAATACAATTTTTCTGCTAATGAAAGAAGAAATATTAATAAAAATTCTACCATTCTCCATCATGATCGATTCCACACTTCCATATTACCCCAGAAAAATCAAGTAGTTTTCAGAAAATCCATGACACTCAAACAGAAACTAGCTCCTAATTTCTTTGCCATCAGAGACACAGTTTTGAAATCATAGTCTTTGGTTTGTACTACCAACTGGCTACCACAGAAACCGAAAGGGTTTTTTAAATGTGGGAATATCAACTGCTTCACCTGCAAACATGTAGTTAATAACACCAAAAGTATCTCTTCTTTTTCCACCAACAAACAATTTGAGATCTCCAGTTTTCTCAATTGCAAGTCTAAATTTGTGATTTACATTATTCAATGTCAATGCAGCATCCAATATGTGGGAAGAACCACACGTAATCTTAACACTAGATTCCTAGACCATCGATATAACATTTTGAAAGGTGTCAAGACACATACCTTGTCACGACATACTAACTGTCTTACCAAGGACATGAGAGGACTCACAATAACAGCTATCCAACATATTAAAACCACACAGAGAGGAGATATAATCTTCTATGTAGAAGAGAAGCATTTTGGATCTTCCAACTAGATACCTTGTCTCCTCGTGGTCTCAACGACACTATAGAACTCAACAATGTTTAGCACCCTGGTTTGCGGTCATTCATCAGGACTTTAGTTCCTTAGAGACTGTATGTCGACTGCCATCTGTGTTATTTTTGTTTGAGTACACCCAGTCACTCACATTGAGTCTCATCCATACCTTCCCATAGGGTGCCACAGCAGTTTTTCTCCACTCCCAGTTTAAATATATCTAGGTATTGAGAAGGAGGGCACCGATCCCCTTGGTTAGTTAGCCTTCACACATCCTCCCCATCAATATACAAAGGTTTCCATCATTGCTCTATACTTTTTCTATTCAATATCCAGCTTTTTGGGACATTTTGTCTTATAATCTAGTGTGTGCTTGGGAGGTGGATGTGGACACCATCATCCACTCAGAGTTTAAATATATCTCATTGATTGTGGGACGCTGTTGTCCATCTTCTCCTCTTTGTCACGTTTTTCCCTATCATTCTTCATCTCTATATATTGATATGTGCTCCAGTATCTGCTGACATTAAACCACATCTCGTCTTGTATTATTACAACTTTTTACATTCTTAATTTCCATCTGTTTCCTCCTTTTTTATATAAGCATGTTTCAGTTGTCTGCCGGCATCATACTATAGATTATTTTGGGTTATTATTTTTTTATTAGCCCGTGGATTGTGATGCTGCCATAATATATGAAGATAGATATCTTTTAAAGTGTTTTGTGGTAGGTTTTTTTGTGGATATTCCAGTTTTCTATTAAGAAGACTTTTTATTAATTTTTACTAGGAATTATTAAGCTTAATATAAGTCTCATCTGCTAATTTTATATTATTGTATTTATTTATTTTATTGTTAGTTTATTTTCTTTCATTTCAGCATATATTTTTATATTTCTGTTTGTTCTATTTATGCATTTTTGCAATTGTCTAACTATTCATAGTATGTTAAAATTATATTTATATTAACAATTTTGTTACATTTAATTTAATTTATATATGTATCCATCTTAATTAGTTTTCTATCAGCCGGGTCCCACGTGTGCTATAAGCGGGTCACAACTATTTTCAATCATTTAGTTAGTTAACTATCATCTCCTATTTAAAGTCCGGGACTAGAGAGAGGGGGTATACAGCCGGAAACAGCCGGTGACAACAGGCTGAGAAACGCGTTAGGTTTGCCCCCACACGCTGGTGCACCCGGGACTATTGTTGCATCATTATTGAGCCTCCAGTTTACCTCAGCACCACCACATGACGAGACTGCCAACTTCCTGGTCAGCACACGGTGTGTACTACAACAGTCTATGAACCCCTTCACTGAACCACGGTCGGCGTCTCTGGATACACGCCAGGCACTGAGGGTCCCCTTGCCGGATGCTTTTAGGAGAGGCCTCTCCCAAGATCAACGCTGCACAGCAGCAGTACTATTATTTCTATTGTCAGTACAGAGACTGTGCTTAATCACGGTCTGGTGGATACAGTCATATATCCCCAGACAAGACCTATATTAAAGGTCACTCTTATTAATTGATTAGATTAGGTATGTGGAGGTGTAAATGATGTGGGACAGGTATGTGGAGGTGTAAATGATGTGGGACAGGTATGTGGAGGTGTAAATGATGTGGGACAGGTATGTGGAGGTGTAATAATGCAGGACAGGTATTTGGGGGTGTAATAATGCAGGACAGGTATGTGGGGGTGTAAATGATGTGGGACAGGTATGCGGAGGTGTAAATGATGCGGGACAGGTATGTGGAGGTGTAAATGATGTGGGACAGGTATGTGGAGGTGTAAATGATGTGGGACAGGTACTGTATGTGGGGGTGTAAATGATGTGGGATAGGTATGTGGGGGTGTAAATGATGTGGGACAGGTATGTGGAGGTGTAAATGATGTGGGATAGGTATGTGGGGGTGTAAATGATGTGGGACAGGTACTGTATGTGGGGGTGTAAATGATGTGGGACAGGTATGTGGGGGTGTAAATGATGTGGGACAGGTATGTGGAGGTGTAAATGATGTGGGATAGGTATGTGGAGGTGTAAATGATGTGGGATAGGTATGTGGGGGTGTAAATGATGTGGGACAGGTACTGTATGTGGGGGTGTAAATGATGTGGGATAGGTATGTGGGGGTGTAAATGATGCGGGACAGGTGTGTGGAGGTGTAATAATGCAGGACAGGTATTTGGGGGTGTAATAATGCAGGACAGGTATGTGGGGGTGTAAATGATGTGGGACAGGTATGCGGAGGTGTAAATGATGCGGGACAGGTATGTGGAGGTGTAAATGATGTGGGACAGGTATGTGGAGGTGTAAATGATGTGGGACAGGTACTGTATGTGGGGGTGTAAATGATGTGGGATAGGTATGTGGGGGTGTAAATGATGTGGGACAGGTATGTGGAGGTGTAAATGATGTGGGATAGGTATGTGGGGGTGTAAATGATGTGGGACAGGTACTGTATGTGGGGGTGTAAATGATGTGGGATAGGTATGTGGGGGTGTAAATGATGTGGGACAGGTATGTGGAGGTGTAAATGATGTGGGATAGGTATGTGGAGGTGTAAATGATGTGGGATAGGTATGTGGAGGTGTAAATGATGTGGGATAGGTATGTGGGGGTGTAAATGATGTGGGACAGGTACTGTATGTGGGGGTGTAATTGATGTGGGATAGGTATGTGGGGGTGTAAATGATGCGGGACAGGTGTGTGGAGGTGTAATAATGCAGGACAGGTATTTGGGGGTGTAATAATGCAGGACAGGTATGTGGGGGTGTAAATGATGTGGGACAGGTATGCGGAGGTGTAAATGATGCGGGACAGGTATGTGGAGGTGTAAATGATGTGGGACAGGTATGTGGAGGTGTAAATGATGTGGGATAGGTATGTGGGGGTGTAAATGATGTGGGACAGGTACTGTATGTGGGGGTGTAAATGATGTGGGATAGGTATGTGGGGGTGTAAATGATGTGGGACAGGTATGTGGAGGTGTAAATGATGTGGGATAGGTATGTGGGGGTGTAAATGATGTGGGACAGGTACTGTATGTGGGGGTGTAAATGATGTGGGATAGGTATGTGGGGGTGTAAATGATGCGGGACAGGTGTGTGGAGGTGTAATAATGCAGGACAGGTATTTGGGGGTGTAATAATGCAGGACAGGTATGTGGGGGTGTAAATGATGTGGGACAGGTATGCGGAGGTGTAAATGATGCGGGACAGGTATGTGGAGGTGTAAATGAGGTGTGAAAGGTATGTGGAGGTGTAAATGATGTGGGACAGGTATGTGGTGGTCTGAATGATTTGGGACAGGTATGTGGAGGTGTAAAATGATGTGGGACAGGTACATGGAGGTGTAAATGATGTAGGACAGGTATGTGGAGGTGTAAATGTGGGATAAGTATGTTGAGTGTTCTATTGATGGGAGGGGGGTTTTGAACTTGCAGATGAGAGGAAAATGTGTTTATCCCAACTTTTTACAAACTTGTGTAAGAAAACACTGAAAAACTACTATACAGCCATTTTTTCTGTACCACAAAATGCTTATAATCATTTGTCAACCATTAATAAAAAAAAAAGTGCAAAAATCAGTCATTTGACACCTTTTAGGAACCTCCAGTACTTTCCTTATGGCCACATACAATCTTCTATATGACCCTGATATCTCAAATGTCATTTTTTTTTTCAGGGCCCAGGATGGTTTCCCCACTTTTTCATGCCCTTCCCCCAGGTCGCACACCATCACCGAGACTACCGCAAATTGGTATTTTTAATTGAATCTCGCATATCTCATGTGCACGCATTTGTGCGATGTATGCGAGTTTCATGAAAAATTGAGCGCACAGAATCTCAAGAAGAGTTCCCATGACAAGAACTTTAAAACTTTGCCTGTATTTTATATAGTTCTTATCATTATTAACTGCAGCCAGCAGAGGGCAGGCTTGCCTTGTTATCATTCAAGCTAATGCAATACATCAGGAAAACTGAATTGCACAGACTGCTTTCACGTCTATTTTGTTCGAAAGTTTTAATGGGGTGGATGTTTTTTTTTGCTTGGTTGTGTGTTTTAGCAAACAGAAAACTATTTTTTCAGCTTTGTCCAGTATGACCTAGTAAGTAGGAGGAAGAATAAATTCATTAATATGGTCACTGTTATTTGAATCTAGTTCAGATACTCTAAAATTATATTTAGGTTATGAATAAAGACAGAAAATCAGGGCTGTCTTATCTAGGAATGACATACACATGCTTCATTCATGCAAATAAGCAGGTAAATTATGCTCTCAATTTGACATATTTATAAAACATTTAAACAACAACAACATAAAAATGGTGGACAACATACAAGTTGGATGCTTGTCCAATTTCCCTATTTGCCGGGGTATGCTATGGGAAACTGCATCAATATCACTCAACCATTAAGTATCACCTATTCTACAACATATGGTTTTAGCTTTTCTATGCAACCACAAACCACTCTAATTACTCTCATGTGTTTTGCAGAATGCTTAATGCTCATATCACTCAGTGATTGGAGGCTGGGAAAGGATGGTCAAATAGCCCCACAAACTTTTTGTTTCAGGGTTCTTGATTGTCTTGGTCCATGTGTATACAATGTGAAATGATGCTGAATCTGAGCTATCCATTCAAAATCTAGGAATTAAGTCAAAGGGGGGGGGGATTCACTTCAGCGCGATGCAGGATAGCCCCTGGAAGGAATCCTGGAGCTATTCAATTCACCGCACTGTTAAGGCCGACTAAAACCACTTAAGTCAGAGAATGCCGGTTAGTGCGCGGAAAGCCTCCGACTAAAAAGTGCCGTCCGCTGGGCTGCTAGCGACGCCCTAAGCTGAAAAACAGCACCACGGCTGGCACTTTAGTTGGATTTCTGCTCACACCCTCAAGTGGTTGCGAGAAGAAATCCTTTAGTCAGGCTAATGTAGAGGGTTCACCACAAGATGTCAACCATTTGTGAGCCACAAAAATAGGAAGACCAGATTAGAGTTTGCCAAACAACATCTAAAAAAAGCCATTACAGTTCTGGAACAACATCCTATGGACAGATGAGACAAAGATCAACTTGTACCAGAGTGATGGGAAGAGATAAGTATGGAGAAGGAAAGGAACTGCTCATGATCCAAAACATACCACCTCATCAGTGAAGCATGGTGGTGGTAGTGTCATGGCGTGGGCATGTATGGCTGCCAATGGAACTGGTTCCCTTGTATTTATTGATGATGTGACTGCTGACAAAAGCAGCAGAATGAATTCTGAAGTGTTTCGGGCAATATTATATGCTCATATTCAGTCAAATGCTTCAGAACTCATTGGACGGCGCTTCACAGTGCAGATGGACAATGACCCGAATACTGCAAAAGCAACCAAAGAGATTTTTAAGGCTAAAAAGTGGAATGTTATGCAATGGCCAAGTCAATCTCCTGACCTGAATCCGATTCAGCATGCATTTCACTTGATGAAGACAAAACTGAAGGGAAAATGCCCCAAGAACAAGCAGGAACTGAAGACATTTGCATTAGAGGCCTGGCAGAGCATCACCAGGGATGAAACTCAGCGTCTGGTGATGTCTATGCATTCCAGACTTCAGGCTGTAATTGTCTGCAAAGGATTTGCAACAAAGTATTAAAAAGTGAAAGTTAGATTTAGGATTGTTTAGTTTGTCCCATTACTTTTGGCCCCTTAAAAAGTGGGAGGCACATATAGAAACCGTTGTAATTCCTACACCGTTCAGCTGATTTGGATGTAATTACCCTCAAATTAAATCTGAAAGTCTGCAGTTAAAGCACATTTTGTTTGTTTCATTCCAAAGCCATTGTGGTGGTGAATAGAGGCCAAAATATGAAAATTCTGTCAATGACCCAATATTTATGCACCTGACTGTAGATTGTCCAACAAGTAACTAGCAGGGTATTTAGAAACCTGTATTGTTCATTGTTCTTGCTAGGCATTATTGGCAGGGATCCGCTCAATGCCCATTTTTTTAAATTTAGCAAAATTGTACGTGCCAATTTGTTCACTGCACTTCCCCAGAGCACAGCGCCGCCACACACAGACACACGAGTCTGGCTGCCACCACGGAGCAACAGAAGCTGGGCAAACAGACGTGCGTCCGGCCACAGCCCATCCCCCAGGAGGCGTAAACCATTTAAAAGCTACAGGAGGGAGTACTCAGGGACTCCTGCTCATTTTGCTGGCAGTATGCTAACCCTAACCCCACACAAGCTGGAAGTCAGAGTCTCTACTGCAGTGTAACCATCATAAAGGAGTGGGCACACATCAGACCCACTGTAGCTGCCATTCTAATACATTCTTCTATAAAGAAGGTAGTACTGTGAGAAATAATTCGAATAAGGGACACTATTATGTGACTCTGAATAAGGGACACTACTGTGGGGCATAATGTGAATAAGGGACACTACTGTGCGACAATGTGAATAAGGGACACGATAGTGTGACAATCTGAATAAGGGGCACTACAGTGTGGCATAATGTGAATAAGGGACACTACTGTGTGGCATAATGTGAATATTGGACACTACTGTGTGGCATAATGTGAATAAGGGACACTACTGTGTGGCATAATGTGATTAAGGGACACTACTGTGTGACAATGTGAATAAGGGACACTACAGTGTGGCATAATGTGAATAAGGGACACTACTATGTGGCATAATGTGAATAAGGGACAATACTGTAGCATAATGTGATTAAGAGGTACTACGGTGTGACAATGTGAATAAGGGGCACTACAGTGTGGCATAATGTGAACTGGGGTCACTATTGTGCAGCTTATAAGAACACTAAACATGGAAGCGATATTGTATTTGTATTTATTTTGATTTTATACAAATCAAATACATTAATGACCAAAAACTTACTTTAGGAAACAGTGATATTTAGCCAATATAAAAATATAAAGTAATTACATAAAGATTCAAAAACTTATTTGAGGGTGCAGTGAAAAACAGTTTATGCAGCAGTTATACTGGGTATAAATAGCCAAGAAACAAACCTATTGGAAACATGGGTGGGAAATCAGGCCTGCCATGCAGTACCTCGAAAAGTTGGTATAAGTATTCGCTTTCTCCACCCAAACTTCATGGGAGCTTATATAACGGGATGTACCCCAGCAACACATTATGGAGAGCAACACACATACCAAGAACCTCAGCATGCTGCATGATCAAACATACCTGTGTGGGAACATGACTCCCAAACTGAGAGTCAGTACAGGAGAGACATTCATTAGAGAAAGCACAGATAGACATTAAACTGATAAGGATTAGAGAAGGTATGGATAGATATCCCACTGATAAGGATTAAGGAAGGTATGGATAGATATCCCACTGATAAGGATTAGAGAAGGTATATCCCACTGACAAGGATTAGAGAAGGTATGGATAGACGTCCAGCCTCCTGCTTTGCAATGTTTGGAACCTTCTATACTCAAGTGGTGGCAACTTCTTGGTCAGTGTGCTCTAAACATTTCTGGATATTTGTTTCCTGCTTTCTTGTGTAAGAGTATTAATTATCATCTGGATACTACTTTGTCTCTGAGCAGTTCTTATTCAATTTTCATGAAATTGATTCAACATACACGAGATGAGAGAAAACGTATAGGCTAGTTTGAACTTCCATGGGACTGACTAGGGTCTCTACGCTTTCTGTTCCATAGCCGTAGCGGCTGAAGAAGAAGCTAGTTGCTTCTGCATTTTGATCTGTTATCATGATGTCCATTTGTGGATGGCCAAATTTTTATCAGCAATTTGAATCATCCTTCCTTGTTTACAGTCCATTCTCCTGTAACAATCTGCCTTCAGAACAGATAAGCCACCATTGTATTCTCCTTGCTTTCAATATCGAATTCTTAAGGTGCCTATCCACTAGACGATTAAAATGAGCGGCTGAACGATAACGATATCGTTCCAAAATCGTATGCAGGTGGTTTAAAAAAATTGGTATTTTAGAGATCTATCATCGTGCAAACATGCTGGTCAACCTGATGATAATGTCAGGTTCAGCATGTTTGCAGATGATTGATTGTGCCTACACTGAATGACTGCTCGTTCAGTGTAGGCATATCACAGACTGACAAACAACTGCACGATTACAGTGCAGTCGTGCAGTCATTTGCCTGTCTCCTAGTGGATAGGCACACTTAAAGTGACTTTAGATTTCTTTTGACTAAAGATAAAAAAGTTTTGCCAATTCCCTCATCTCTGATTTGCTTCTGGTGACCGCTTGATGATTTATGAAGGCCACCACTGTCTTCTTGTCCGAGGATACTTGTTTTCCCATACAGCGGTCATTTCCAGTATATTTATGTAGAGTCCCCTTTTCATGTACATGTTTACTGTATGTTTTATTTGCATAGAGGTGGGATCCCCCAACCTGTAACTGAGATTATGGTTTACAGTGACCATTTTGGCTCTAACAGAGAGATCCCCTGTGTCTTTATTGTCAGTCTCTGCCACCAGCTCAGAGAGTTCCTGGTGTTGATAACCTGGTGTTTGCAATCCTATAACATCAATAGAAGTTCTAGATTGAAATTGCACATATGCTATCTTGACCAGGCTAAGTGAAAGAAAGCACTGCCAATAGTCTGAGGGCTTTCCTTACGGTTATCTGTTATGGTGTCTCTACTTGATGTGCCATGTACTGTATCTTGAGACTTCGGTCCTCTGTCAAGATAACCTTTTTCTGAATGGTGCTCATTATTAACTTATTGGTTGTGAAAGAATGAGGAATGAATCTGCAAAGAGGTGATCATTTATAATGTTCTGGTTTTTACTGCCTGTTCTGATCTCTCCGACACCAGGATGTTGTCCAGATAGTATCACAACTTGACACCAAATTTTCCTAACTCCATTATTAAAGTCACCAGCACCTTTAGGAATCTTCTTAGAGACGTACTACTCACTGCGTGCGACGAGACTTACAAATTCTGAGACAGGTCAGAGCTGCTGTAATTGTGCGTGAGGGGCGATGTTCTCCGATGTTACCGATGTATACGCTGGACTGCGAGGTTTACGGATGTGAGAAGGCAGCAGTGGGCGTCTCTGTGCTGGCTGAGCGGTGGCAGGCATTAGCATATTTTCGCAGATTCATTGCTTGCGATTACACAGCTGTGATTGCAGGCCCACTGTTCACTGATTTCCCATGGAACGATCTGCACTGTTAAGTTTCCTCGAACCAGAATAGTGCGAATAGCGTCTGTGGGCTTCCTGACAGGAATAGTTTGTAATAGAAGCCCTTGCCTTTTTCAGATGTAAGGGAAAGTAGACAATAGCTTTGGCCTACATTAAGTTTGTAGACTGTGTTTCCGAGCTTCTAGTTCTGTCTATTGGAGTTCTAAAGTGTACAAATACATTTTCTTTTGTATATTAGTATATACTGGTATTGTATATTGGAGGGATTTTAACCAGCATCCCTCTTTTACAAAATTTCTAGAACCTCTGATCTTTGATTGAATGTGGCCATATGGTATCGTAACCTGAAATTCTTCCCGTTACTGGTGTTGTATGGAGCTGATCCTGACAATAGTCATTGTTGGGTTCTCGGATTCTGAATTGCATTCCTGATCTTGCAGGCCTGAGAAGGGTTGTCTGGAAGAAGTAGGAACATTCTGTCTTTTAGCTTGTTTTCCAGATTTATAACATTGCTTGTCTAAACAACTGATGTGAAGAAACACTAAAAGGATCACTTCCATCCTTGACGCCAACTATTAACTCTTACTCCAGAGGATATCTGTATCACTGAATCTAATTTGTCCTCAAATAGAAAATTCTCTTCATCTAGGAGATTAGTCAAACAATACTTGCACTATGGGGTAAATTTACTAAAGTGCGGGTTTATAGAAGTGGAGAGGTTGCCCATATCAACCAAATCAGATTCTAGTTATCTTCTAGAAGGTGCTAGTTAAATGTTAAGTAGAATGTAATTGGTTGCTATGGGCAACATTTCCAGTTCTAAAAACTCTCACTTTAGTAAATGTACCCCTATGTGTCTACTATCCAGGGAAGCAGCCAAGAGGCTCCTCACGTTGCTCTTGATGATGCTATCGTTCTGGATGAGGAGCAATGGAGTCCAGGGAGGCTTCACATAGGAACTCACTGCCCATATTTCCTATGCCGTTAGGTAAATACAGTCTTGATGTAACATTCTGGTCAGAACTGAACAGTTCCTTCCCATGGTCTGGGGGCTCTGGAGACTAAACATATGGCAATGCCGGACTTCAATGTGGTTCCTGAGGAAATCTAATGTTTTTTTAAAAGCAGTTTCTATTTCTCTATCCTTTGGTGTCTCTAAGACCTTCTCTAGGAAATGCACAGATTAGCTAGAAGAACCTCCACTTTAGGAAACATTTTAATATCTTCAGAATTGAATGGATACATGCATTCTAGCATCTTTGTATTAAAATCAGTAGATATGCAGCAAACTGCTTATTTTTAATAACATTTTTCAAACAAGAATACAGGTTAATAAGCAGCCATCAAGTTTATCAAAGATCTATCAAATATCCTTTATAGGGCCGTATTCAATTAGTTTTGCGCCCACAAACTTTTTTGCATGCCGGACTTTTCGCTACATTGCGTATTTTAGCTGCGGAAACTTATCGTGCGCGCTCCCGCTATTCGCCGTATTCAATTCCAAAACACGCAAAAACGCAAACCAGAGATGCAAACCAGACAAAAATTACTGTCAGATTTGGGTAAATCAGCCTGACACCCCCTAAAAGATGCACCAACATTGGGGATTAATGTACATGCCCCCGAATACCCCTAATAAAGCTAATTGGGGTACTTAAGGTGTGCCAATTTCTTCTAATTAGCGTCTTTGCACTAGTGGTGAAGAATGGCATTAAGCTGATTTTTTATGAAAAAATAAGTAGTCCTGTCAAATTTGGGGTACATGAAAATGGATGCAAGCATGGTTTAAAATCACTAAAGTAAAGCTTATAAAATCCTTAAAAACGCACCTCTAGCAAACACCTGCAACTAAAAAAACACCTCTTGCAGACTCCCCCAAAAGTCTATTTCGCTAATTTAAGAGTTTGTACCCCCACTTTGCATTTTTTCACCCTCATTTTCAAAGTGCTTTTTTGGGGTGTTCCTCACTTTTTTTAGGGGATTTTTTGACGCAGTTATCCTTTGGGGGGCTGCCCCAAGGGTGCAGAGTGGTTTTCCCACCTTGGCACCCCAAAATAGCGATTTTGCACTTTTTTTCGACACCTATGCATAAGCGAATCTTTTTTGCCTATTACATTGCATTGTCGTGTATGCGAAAACCAAATGCAATTGAATACGGCGATTCTTTTCCAACAGGCAAAAAGTCGCAATACCTTTTTGCGGATTTCGACTTTTCGCCGCTAATTGAATACGGCTTTTAGCTGCCTTCCAACAAACCACAAGTAAATGGAATGTGAATTCATCAGAGAAAGAAAAAATTCACAGAAATCAAATTAACATCTGATGACACAATGCCTACAAGCATCCTCAAGTCTAATTGTCCTACTGCCATAACTAGTTATTTGAAAAAAGGAAACAAGTGGTAAGGTAATTCGCTTTTAGCAATTGACATAAAACAAAACCTTCACAGCACATTTCTTCAAATTTAATTTGGGATATCAGGGAGCACATTTGAACTCAAATACAAGAAATGCATAAGGTCTGCGAATTGTAACTAACAATTAGGGGGCAATTCAATTACCTGCGGGACTTACCTCTAGCTTTTTGCTCCTGGGTTTAAGGGGGTCATTCAGACCCGCTCGCGAGCGGCAGTACGCTCGCAAGCGGGTCGATGTTCCCCACTGCGCATGCGCACGACGGAGGTAGCTCCATCGTGCGCATGCGCGAGACCCGGGGAGCGACGGGCTTTCCATCGCTCCGGGTCTCGCCCCAAAGGGGGCGTGCTGTCGATGTTGATTGACAGCACGCCCCCTTTGGTGGGCGTGCCGGGGGCGTGCCTGCCAGATGAGGCGTTCCCATGGGAACGCCTACTGTCTGAAGCCGGCCCCACTGACATCACTAGTGATGTCAGTGGGAGTGATTTTGGCTCTGATAGAGCCAAAATCACTACAGGGCTTGTGGCAGGGAGACCGTACCGCAGGGTCTCCGTCGCAAGTTCGATGGTCGCGATGGTCAAGACCATCGCGACCATCTTTTTGGCCGCTCGCATATGCTGTGGGTGGTCACCCACAGCTATACGAGCGGCCAGGAGACCGCTCCATTTTCATGGAGGAGGGCCCTGATTCAGAGCGAGCGCTCTGGTCAGAGCGTTCAGCTCTGAATCAGGCCCTAAGTGTCTAGAACTATTCAATTACAGCCGATGGTAAGCCCAGAGGGTGCACTAAAGGCAGATCATCTGTTCGTAGCCTCCTGAAGTGCACCCTCCGTGCTTACTGCATGTGGTAAATGCATAGCTTCAGGCCCTTAAACTGGAATCTATGAATTACCTTGCGTTAGCCTCTGGACTTACTGGGCCATTCCATGCCAAATCATTACAGAAAAAGTAAGTTTTCAACCCGACCGTCTCAGATTTTCATAAAATTTAGTAGGATGATAGACGACATATAGCAACTTTCATATGTAAAATTTTAGCCCTCAGTGATACACAGTGCTCATGCAACGGAGTTGCAAACATGACAAAAATTGTCAAATTTATGCTTGTAAGTTCAACTAAAACCAATCATAAAACTTCAAAATAAGACCAACATGAAAGTTCTACCACAATTAGAAGCAAAGGGTCCATAGTTTTCATAAAGAATAGTTTTATATTTAAATATTGACTTTTACATATCAAGATCACATGATGTGAACTTTGACCTTCAAAATCTAAAAAAGTTATGTTTAATTTTTTTGGACATAAAGTATGTTATACACCTAAATACAATCTCTCTTTGGTATAAGTCATTTTGGGATGCCTTTGGGAACAGGATTAAAAAAAAATCTTAAGTACTGCAGTTGAACCCTTCTTGCACTAACCATGCAACTGGCAAGTTCAGACTTGTCTTGTAGGGTCTCTCTCTGTGTTCTAGGGATGGCCATCATTGGTTTCCATCGATGGACACCATCGATGGCACCATCGGTGATAACCATTGATGGTACAATAATAATCTATGGTGAACAATCGACGGTTTGCACCATTCGATGTCCACCACTGTCGGGTGTTTTGCAAGCCGCCGGCTAATTAAAAAACAAGGGACGGGGCTTAGGTGGCGGGGCTTAGTGGACAGCCAGGGGGTGGAGCTAAGTTCTGTCTCATGAGCAGAAAAATATCCATCAGGTTCCATTTCGCCATCAATGGAGGAAAAGAATTGGCTCTCTGCCATCAATGGCAAAACAATCAGCCATCGGTAGTAAACAATCGATGTTTGTAAATTATTGATGGTTGATGGCTAACCCTACAGTGTTCTTCTCAGTCTGGATGCAGCTTCTACATTAAGATCTAGTGATAGAAGGGACTAAGGGCCTGATTCAGAGCCGGACGCTATTTGCGCTCGCTCGTTCAGAAAAAGGGTCCGGATATTTAAATAGAGCGCTTGCTCTTTACGGTCTGTTAACGCTTCTATGTCTGAACGAGCAAACGAAACATGTGCTCGCTATTTTTTTAAAAACGCCCACTGGCCGCTCGCATCCTACGTCATCTCCGCTATTTATTAGATTAATCGAGTACATCGAAAGGCGTATGAACTGCTCGCTATTCTTGTGGTTGGTTTTTGCTACCACAATTTTGCGAGCAGTTCTGGCTAAAAGACAACCAAGTGACGTGGTCGATGACGCTGCTTTGTTAATTATGCACACCCTTAAAACGCCCGTTTTGACCGTTTGGCACGCCGGCGTTCGGATCTCCACTCCCTGTTTTCAAGCACCTTCCCCTGTTACCACCCACAAACGCCTCATTCTGTCACTCAAATTAGCAGGCATTCGCTATTTTGCGAGCACACAATTTCCGACGGCAATGACTGGTTCGCGCATGCGTATTACAACCCATACGCATGCGCAGTTGTGCGAACATCGCTCGGAGCGAACGAGCGGCCGCTTACGAGCGGCTCTGAATCAGGCCCTAAGATAGTTTACCTAATACAGGGCTTGATTCAGAGTTGTATGCTAACCCGATGGTTAGCGCACATCTCCGATGGTGGGAGTACAGCGCATCTGCAGCCCTCCATCTGCAAGTTCGCTTGCAGAGCCTCCCAGCCGCAGCCTGACTGACAGGTTGAGGCATTGCTGGGGCATTCCAGGGCAGCGTTCCTGAAAATGGGGTCGTGTCGCCCTCGGTCTCCGGGAGAGACGAGGCCAGGGTCTGCGGTGGTGGATGCAAACTTCCTGGCCTCGCAAGCTACCAGGACTCGGTCAGGCTGCGGTAAGATTCAGCAGCCACATCCTGGACGAATTTTTACAGGTTTCCTTTTGCAATAGTTTTCTTTTTTCATTCTTTTCCTCTTGATAGGTGATGCTCCCACACTGCTTAAACTTTCATTTAATGACTGCAAAGCTGATTCAGTCCTGCTTGTTGCCACTTCCTACGTCACATTCCTCATCAATTGATGTGCTTGGTCCTTCCTCAGCAGTTAAATAATCCCTTTTAATTTTTCCTACAGTTATCACAAATCATTTGGATCACTATTGACATGCGGCTGTATGTTAATCATCCATGGTAGCCTCTTCCTTAATTGCTTTCTACTGCTGATATGTCCTGTAATATCAAATGGGTTGCAGTACTGAGTCCTAATGTACTTCTCCATTTGTCACGCTCTTTATAATTTACAAACGGATGGGAGCCTCCAGAAAATCGGGTGGGGTGTAGCGAGGGTGGTTCCAGTGGAGCATGAGCTCCGGGCGCCATCTAGGGTCCCAGAATTCATGAGGCGCTGCACAGTATGACGGCCACCTGTTAGTTTGCTCTATATCCTAAATAAGTTACGGATCCGAGATCCGTTTCTACATTCATGCTCCCTCAAGCTGCCCAGATTGCCTCCCCTCTAGCCCTCCCTCCTCTGTGATCATCTTGTCACCTCTCCTTACCTGTCAGATTACATTCACTTCTCACCTCTTTAATTCCTACCCCTCTCTACCCTGTGATCGGCTCTTTGCCCCTCCCCTCTCCTTTCTTATTGGCTTCTATTACCACCCCTCTGATCAACTCTTTGCCCCTCCCCTCTTTCTTATTGGCTTCTGTCCCACCCTTCTCTCCTTTTTTTGTCGGCTTCTGTCCCTGGCCCTCTCCGATTGGCCCTTTGCCCCTCCCCTCTCTTATTGGCCTCTGTCATCTCCACTCTCTGATCGGCACTTTCCTCTCCCCTCTACTCTTTGATACCCTCCCTCCTTCTCTCCTCATTCAGTTATTCATTCATTCATTGTGCTTCAATGGACTTAATAGTTACACATCTGAGGTAAAATCCTAAACTTCAATTATAAGGTATGAGGTTGAAAAAAAAAAGTCACTGCGTTGCTATATAAAAGTAATGGAGGTGTTCCCAGGCATGACCACACAGTGTTATTTGAAATGTCTTTTAAAAAATATTAGGAGACCTGAAATAATAATAATGGTGGTAGACAGAACATGACATGGTTAGTAGTACTTTCGCGAAGCAGGAGCATAGCTGAGAAGGGAGTTTCCCATAGGTGTCCCCACTCCAGTGAAAGCTGATTGGGGCAGTAATTGCAGTAATAAGCTGTGCACCCTGTGGAATCTCACTCTTGCACATGTACTCTGTCAATTTAAGTTAAATTATCAGAATATATAATACAATCTCCTCTATTGACTAATAACAATGATTCTAAGGAGATAAAAGTCAGATCCTAGGTGCTATACATAAATAAAGCAGTGCCAAAGTAGCTACTTCATAATGTCAGATCACCAAAGCACTCCATTCCCACAATTGTACCTCTTCGCCCAACGCGATACTGCCACTGTTTGCCGTTTTCTCTTCATTTCAGTATTCCCCCACAGGCTGGCCATACCTCTCTAGCACAGTTCAGTTCTGGGAGGGGAGGGGGGGCGCTATGACATGCACTTTCTCCAGGTGCCACGGTTCCACGCTACTCCTCTGCTCCCGGAAAAGCAGGCAAGGCTTGTGTCATAACGGCCCCCGTCCCCTGCTTCACAATGCTGGTAATCTCTGCACTGTGTAGTGGTGGCGGGACCAAAATGATGTGATCGCGTGGTCATGCCCCCCACTCCAATCCTAATGCCGGGTAATATTCCTAGCCACACCCCCTATGCGCCACCACACCCCCCAACTATGCCATCCTGGCTGCCCCCTCCCAGAGGCAAGCACGTCTTGTATCACTAGTTCTCAATGCAGAAGCTACAGCCAGACTGAGAGGTGCAAACCATTGATGGTTCACCATAGATTGTTAATTTACCATCGATGGTGCCATAGATGGTGACCATCAATGGAAACCCACTGATGGCCATCCCTATAGCACAGAGAGAGACACTGCAAGACAAGTCTGAACTTGAGAGTTGCATGTTTAGTGCAGTACTTCATATTTTTTTTTTACTCCTGTTCCTAAATGCATCCCAAAATGAAAAACTTCTATTAAAGAGAAATTGTATTTATGTGTATAACATACTTTAAGTACCAAAAAATTAAACATACACTTAAACATTAAAAAAATTAAACATACTAGCTGGTTTCAGAGCAAGTAAGGTGCATCCCAGGGCTGGACTGGCCGACGGGCACTACTGGCAAATGCCAGAAGGGCGATGGCCAAATGGGCCTCTTTGGCTGAGCACAGGCTTACCCGGCAGTACAACCTCCCGGGCGGCGCCTTGCTCAGCAAGTCGATTTCACGAATGCGCGGCCATGTCATTGCGTAATGACGTAATAACGCGACGCGGCCCAGGAGGTTGCACTGCCGCGACCAAGCCCCAAGGCAATGGGAGAAGTGGGAAGGAATCTGGGGCGGGGGGGAGCGCTATGCGCACAGTCTGCTGCCAGGGAGGCGGAGGCGCACGAGGAGTACATGCCATTCACAGGAGCCGCACTTCCGGGTTCCGGACATCGGCTACAGTACAGCAGGACGCTGTTTCACAGGGGATTACATATGGTGACTAGGTAAAACCTCTGCACACCAAAACTACATGAAGTATCTCTCTCTGCCATCTCCGCCATCAATATCCTTCTGTCTCTCTCTCATCTCACCTTATTTCTCCTCCTCTTACTCTCTTCTATCTCCCATGATTTCTTTCTGTTTCCCCCTATTACCCTCTCATCTCCCCCTATTCCTAAACTCTGCTGCCTGCCCTTATTCCTCCTGTCTCCATTCTCCCCCTATTCCTCCTCTCTCTCCCAGCTCCTCCTATTCCTCCTCTCTCTCCCAGCAACCCCTCTTTCTCCTATGGGCTCGATTCAGTTCAACGCAAATTGAATAGCGCCGTGAATGAGCTCCCGGAGCTATTAAATTCTGCGCGTTGTTAGGTCGGAAAATGCCCTTCTCCCTCCCCTCGCGCCTTAAACAAGGTGTTTAGTCGTGAGAACGGGCATTCTCCAACTAAACTTCCCGGCGCGATGCTGTTTCCGCAGTGCTAAGGGCAGAAAACAGCATTGCGCCTGGACTTTTGCTTGCATCCCAGGAGGGATGAGAGAAGAAATCCTTAGAAGGGCTTAACAGGGCGATGGATTGAATAGCTCCGGGAGCTCATTTACGACGCTATTGAATTTGCGTTGAACTGAATCGAGGCCAATGTCTCTCCTTCAAAGTTTGTTTTTAGCTCTCTCCCTCATTCTGTTTCTCTCGCTCTGTCTCTCTCGTCTCCCACTATTCCTCTTCTCTCTCCCAGCTTCCCCTCTTTCTCCTATGTCTCTCACGGCTTCCGCTATTCCTCTTCTCTCTCCCAGCTTCCCCTCTTTCTCCTATGTCTCTCTCGGCATTCCCTATTCCTTCCTACTCTCTCCCAGCTCCCTTCTCCTATGTCTTTCCCGGCCTCCCCAATTCCTTCTCTCTCACCCAGCTCACCCTATTTCTCCTATGTCTCTCTAGCTTCCCCAGTTCCTCCTCCCTTTCTCTCGGCTCAACCTGTTCCTTCACTCTCTCGTGGCTCTCCCTTTTACTGCTCTCTCCTGGTTCAACCCATACCTTCTCTTTCTCTCCTGGCTCTCCCCATTTCTTCTCTCTCTCTTCCCACTCCCCATATTTCTCCTATGTCTCTCCTGGCTCCCCATATTCTCTCTCTCTCTACCCCAGTTCCTCCTATTCCTCCTCCCTCTCTCCTGGCTCTCCCTAATTCTCCTATGTTGGGTGCCCTCTTTCCTTCCCTCTCCCCAGCTGCCCAAATTCTTTTTCTCCTGGCTCCCCATTTCCTCCTCTCTTTTTCCTGTCTCCCTCTATTTCTTTTAGTATGTTGCTATTTCAAAAGTGCAGATCCATGTAGAATTAATATTAATTGTATACAATAAATTGTTTATTATATTTCTGTTTTATAATATTTGTTATAAAAGACAGTACTGTGTCGTAACGTGAAAAAGGGACACTACTGTCTGACGAAAGGTGAAAAAGGGCACTACTGTGCATTGTAACATGAATACGGGACACTACTGTGCAGTGTAGAGTGATGAAGGGATATTACAGTGTGGTGTAGTGTGACTAAGGGACACTACTGTGTTACGTAACGTGACTATGGGGCACTACCGTGTGACGTAATGTGAAAAAGAGACACTACTGTGTGATGAAACGTGAAGAATTAGGTGGCTACACCCCTTCCCAGCAAAACCACACCTAAATTCACCTATAGATGGCGGCACGCTCTTTTGTTAAAATGTGTAGTTACAGCTCTGCTTTGGAGTGCAGATGTGTCCTTTGCATTCAGCACCCCTGCCCTAAAAAAGTCCTACAGTGAACATTATCTAATCTTCTACAACTGCTAAACTGGGGCTTGGGAAAATGTCTTCCCCTTTCTTTGTGTATGACCTACACCAATGAAGTGCCAGCTTTACTTATATATATCTGTCCAATCTGTCTGGTGGGAAAGAAAATCTGGTCCATTTTCCAGCATCTGGGAGCAAATTTCTATTGTTATTTGCTCCCACACATTCCCAGATTTTCTGTCCCACCACACGAATTGGACAGATATATCTATAGGTGTCTACACAACTTAACAGAACCAACACAATACCAAATGTTTGACTCCCATGCAGGATGTGTTCTATTGTATGTATTTTAATAGAGAATGATGTGTACTTGTCAGTTGTTCTAATATCAATTATATTTGTAAGAGCATAGACTAAGAAGTGGGAGGGGTCAGGAATAGTTAGGGGAGGAGTCTATGCCAGGAGCCAGATGCTGACGTAAGGTGGGCCTGTGTGCTCTTTAAATGCCAGGGCCTATTTTTAGCCCCAGTCCGGCCCTCTATTTACACACTACCCATGTCTCATAGCATAATAAACAGCAGGTGTTATTTTTAAAATCTACCAGTCTCTACCCATCTAGAACGGAATTCTAAACATTGGTAAGACTGCTAAGGACTACAGAGAAAGATAAAAGGATTACAAAACCCTGTTATACCTCCAACCATAGTTAAAAAAAATAAATAAAATAGAACAAAAATCTTTCATAATCTCCTAAAAACAATACAAGACAACAGTATATCCTAATACCAACAATAAATTATATTTTGTGATGAACAAGAAAAACTAGTCAATAAACCAAAAATATTCAAATTGATCAAATGAACAATAAATAAAGTCTATATGGAATATTCCTTCATTAGTTAGTATGGGTTAATGTATCAAAGCTGCGAAAAGTAATTTTAACTGAAGAATACAATATGAAGCAAAACAAAAAATTATATAAAACACAGGGGGTGAGATGTACCAAGCTCCGGAAAGTGATAAATTGGAAAGTGAAAATCTACCAGCCACTCAGCTCCTGTCATCTTACAGGCTGTGTTTGCAAAATGACAGTAAGGAGCCGATTGGTTGGTAGTTTATCACTCTCTAATTTATCACTTTCCAGAGCTTAGTACATCTACCCTATTGAAGCACCGTGGAATCCAAACCCATTGCGGAGCATATGCATGTACAGGTGACTCAAAGCTCAGTCGCATATCCACTTGCGGCTGAAAGGGCATAACAATATGAGATATGGTAAGAACTTACCCTTGTTATCTCTATTTCTACGAAGTCCATAGGGTTCCACAGGATACCTTGGGGTATAGGTGTGACGTCAGTCGCAGGGCACCAAAGAGTTAAGCTTTCAGCCTCCCAGGATGCACTAGGTCCCCCTCCTATACCCCGCCCCCGGGCCAAGGCACCTCAGTTAGTTACCAAGCCATAGGCCGGAGGAGGAGAAGGAAGAGAGAGAACAAAGATCTGGACACATACAAGAATCACATTCTCACCAGAGGGAGACGGAAAACCGGTGACCAGAGCAAAGCCCATCTGCAGCACAGGTGCGACAGGGCGGGAGTCCTGTGGAACCCTATGGACTTCGTAGAAATAGAGATAACAAGGGTAAGTTCTTACCATATCTCATATTTTCTACTTCAGGGTCCATAGGGTATCCACAGGATACCTTGGGGATGTCCCAAAGCAGTATCCTTTAAGGGTGGGGACGCTCCTGTGCAGAAAGGAGAATCCGCCGCCCGAAGGAAGCATCCTGAGAGGCGAAGGTGTCAAACCTGTAATACCTCACGAAGGTATGGACAGAAGACCACGTAGCAGCCTTGCAGATCTGAACTGCCGAGGCACCACGTCGAGCTGCCCACGAAGGACCCACAGACCTAGTGGAATGAGCCTTCAGAGAAGGAGGGACCGGTAGGCCTTCATGAAGATAAGCTTCAGAAATAGCCATACGGATCCAGGCTGCCAAAGTTTGCTTTGAAGCAGGCCAACCCTTTTTACAGAAGCCATAGAGGACAACAAAGCGTCCGACTTCCTAAACAAAGAAGTGCGGTCAACATAAGTCCTTAAGGCCCGCACAACATCCAAAGAGGCCTCACCCACGGAAAGACCCGGTGAGTTAAAGGCCGGAACAACTATTTCCTCGTTAACATGAAACTGGGAAACAACTTTGGGAAGAAACTCGGGCCGAGTGCGGAGCACTGCCCTGTTCCCATGAAAAACCAAGAAAGGGGGTCTACAAGAAAGAGCCCCTAACTCAGAAACACGTCTGGCTGAAGCAACGGCCAGAAGGAAAACAGTCTTAGCTGTTAGCCATTTAATATCCACTGAGCCCAGTGGTTCAAACGGCGGTCCTTGGAGAGCCCTCAGGACCACAGCCAAATCCCAAGGCGCCACAGGTGGAACAAAGGGCGGCTGAATACGGAGAACACCTTGCATAAAGGTGCGCACATCCGGGATTGTAGCAATCCTACGGTGAAACCAGACAGATAGGGCCGAAACCTGTACCTTCAAAGAAGCAAGGCGAAGCCCATGATCTAGTCCCGCTTGCAGGAAGGCGAGAATCCGAGACAGACGAAACTCCCGCGGTGCATAACCTCTCGGTCGACACCACTGGAAGAACGTATGCCACACGCGATGGTATATCCTCGCGGAAGACGGTTTCCGAGCTCGTAACATGGTACGCACCACAGAGCTGGAAAACCCCCAGGACCTCAGCATGGCCGTCTCAACAGCCACGCCGCCAAAGACAGCCGAGTCAGGTCCGGGTGAAGACAAGGACCCTGAGACAGAAGGTCCGGTCGTAGTGGCAACCGCAGAGGACTGTCCACGGACAGACCCTGAAGGTCTGAGAACCAGTGCCGTCTGGGCCACGCGGGAGCTATCAACAGGAGCGTCCCTCCTTCCTGTTTGAATTTCCGGATTACCCGTGGAAGAAGGGAGACCGGAGGGAACAGGTATGCGAACCTGAACGTCCACCGGACGGACAGAGCATCCACCAGAGACGCCCCTTCGTCTCTTGTGCGAGACCCGTACACCGGCAACTTGTTGTTGTGCCGGGACGCCATGAGGTCGATTTCTGGAAGACCCCACCTGTCCACCAGTAGTTGAAAAACGTCCGGGTGCAGGGACCATTCCCCTGGATGAACGTCCTGGCGACTTAGAAAGTCCGCCTCCCAATTTAGCACTCCCGGGATGAAGACCGCTGATATGGCCGGAAGATTGCGCTCCGCCCAAACCAGGATCCGAGAGACCTCTACGAGAGCCGCCCGACTGCGAGTTCCTCCTTGCCTGTTTATGTAGGCCACGGTGGTAGCATTGTCCGACTGGACCTGCACCGGGTGACCCTGGAGAAACCGCTGTGCCTGCAGGAGAGCATTGAAGACCGCACGGAGTTCCAAGATATTTATTGGAAGCTCCGCTTCTGTCGGTGTCCACCTGCCCTGGAACAAGTGTGGACCCGAAACTGCTCCCCAGCCCCGAAGACTGGCGTCCGTTGTCAACAGGACCCAATTTGGAACCCAGAACGGACGTCCCTTGTTGAGGTGGGTCGTCTTTAACCACCACGCAAGGGACAGGCGAACCTCCGGGGTGAGCACAATTGTCTGGAACTTCAGAGACTGAGGCAGCCCGTTCCACTTGGACAGGATCAGGTGCTGCAGAGGTCTGGAGTGAAACTGGGCGTATTCCACCATGTCGAACACCGACACCATGGAGCCCAGTAACCTCATCGCCGAGTGTAAGGACACCCGGCGGCTGTGCAGACAACTGCGCACCCTTGACTGTAAAGCAGAGATCTTGTCCTCCGTCACGAAGATCCTTTGCTGTCCCGAGTCCAATAAGGCTCCAAGATGCAGAATCCTCCGAGACGGGATTAGAGTGGACTTCTGCCAGTTGATTAGCCAGCCGTGCCGTTGCAGCAGTGCAATGGTCAGGTCCAAGTGGTGTAACAGGAGCTCTGGAGATCCTGCCACCAATAACAGGTCGTCCAAGTACGGCAACATGCGGACTCCTTGCAGCCGCAGAGAAGCCGCCATGACCGCCATAGCGTCCTGTATGTCCAATGACACCATGTAGTCCCCAGGTTCCAGCGCCAGAATGATGGACCGTAGGGTCTCCATCCGAAACTTCGGGACCCGCAAAGACTTGTTGAGTGCTTTGAGGTTGAGAATCGGACGATATGACCCATTGGGTTTCTGTACCAAAAATAGATTTGAATAGAAACCCTGGCCCCTCTGGGAGAATGGAACAGGCACTATAACTCCAGCCTGGAGCATAGTGTGCAATACCTTCCGCAGCTCCGTAGCCTTGTTCCGGTCTGATGGTAGACCCGTGGTGAAGAATCGAGCCGGGGGTCTGTGCCGGAAGGAGAGGGCGTACCCGTGAGAGACCACCTCCAGAACCCAAGTGTCTGTCGTAGTGAACGACCAACACCGGGAGAACTGCAGCAGGCGGCCTCCCACCCTGGGATCCCCCAAGGGGAGACCCGGACCGTCAGGCCGCAGGCTTGTCATCTGGCTTGGGGGCCGGACGTCTGGTACTCCATGCCTGTTTCCGGGGCTTGACCGATTTCTTAGGGCCAGCCTGTCGAGGAAACGACTGTGGTTTGGGCCTGCCCTGGGCCCTAGATGACCGAAAGGATGATGGTCCAGAACCAGAAGGAGCAGCGGCCGACGGGAGACAAGCAGATTTGGCTGCCGCCAGCGTGGCCACAATCTTATCCAGATCCGGACCGAAGAGAACTTCTCCGGTAAACGGCAACGCTTCCAGACCTTTCTTGGATCTGCGTCCATCTTCCAGGATCGCAGCCACAAGGTGCGACGAGCAGCTACCGCTGCTGAAGAAATTCTAGACACCAGAGTACTAATGTCTAGAGCCGCCTCGTTGATGTAGGTGGCCGAATCACGGAGATTGCCAATCAACTCCGCCTGTTCGGCCGGACAGTCGGATTCAAAAGAAGCCTCTAATGAATCCGCCCAGCGCTCCATCGCTCTGGCAACCCAGCAAATGGCCATAGCCGGCCGTGCTGCCCCCCCCTGCAAGGGAATAAGCGGACTTCAGGCAGATTTCTACCTTGCGGTCCGTAGCATCCTTAAGGGAGGACATGGATGGCATCGGCAATGTGGCACTACGGACAAGACGGGTCACGTGAGAATCCACCTGTGGAGGGGATTCACACTTAGCAAAATAATTATCCGCGAACGGATAAGCCACCGCCAGGCGTCTCTGCGGCTGGTATCTTTTGCCAGGTTGTTTCCACGCCTCCTCTAAATGGTCCACCAACTGACCCGAAAGAGGAAAGACTGTGGCATCGCCCTTCACATCTTTGAAAAAGGCATACTTAGATTTAGCCGCTGGGGGAACTTCGTCCTCAATCACCAAGGCTGTGCGGACCGCCCGAATAAGTCCAGGAATATATACTTTGGACTTAGCATCAGCGCCCTTAGTATGGAAAGGTTCCTGATCGTAAGGATCCAGAATCTCCCCATCATCAGACGTCCCTTCGTCATCCTCATAAGGAGCGGACAGAGACGCCACCGGCCTTTTATGAGGCCGCATCACAGACTCCCCTTGCAACACATCCGACAAGTGCTGTACAGAACTCGTCAGGGAGTTAACCCACGCTGGCTCCTGAGAACCCGGGAGCGGGGAAATAGGGAGACTGTGGGGTACCACCAATTGTCGTGGGAACCCCTGCATGGGTGACGACATCACAGACTGCTGGGACAAACCCATCGGAGTAAACGCGGGCTGCGGAGCTAACTGGCCCACTAAAGCTGTTAACGCCTGAGCGAAACAAGCCCAGGGCGGCTCCTGTACCGGTGCTGTAACCGTAATAGGCCGCGCCATGGACAAACACTGCCGGCAAAGGCCCTCCGCGCTACCCTCCCCCTCCGCTAACGGTACTTTGCACGTGGTACACTGTAGCCGGAGGGGAAAATCACTTTCAGACATGATGGCACCACGTATGTGACCTCTCTCACCAATTAAGTATTAAATAGGCGAGAGACCACCCTGCAGCACCGCACCGCAAGGGCTTTAGCAGAAAGAACAGGGACAGTAATAAAGCTGACAGTTTAGAGAAGAAAAGTTACAGGCAGCGCTAGCACAGTCACATACAATGCAGAGAAATAACACTTCCTGCACTAACAGCGCTGATCACTCAACTACACAGACACAGGGCCTGGTAGGACACAGCGCTGCATACACAGACCTGAGCCACAGCGGAGGAGAGGTATGCGGGGGGACCCAGACCACGATGCTTCCTTCCAGACTTCCAGCAGCGTTCACCATGCGTTGCAGAGAAGATGGCCGCCGAGGAGCAGAGAGAAGCTGGCCTGGGGGAGGAGCGCTGACACAGGACCAGTCAGCACAGTGCAGAGAGGGCTGTGTGCAGCGGGGGAGGCGCCGGCTGTGAGACAGGGAAGGCGCGCTCCCCTGGCATGCATTTAACCCCTGGGACGCCGCAGCGCTACCGCTCTGCTGCGGTCCGCTGTCCCAGGGGGTAGTGGAAGCGCAGGTTGGTCGCCTGGCTCCACGCTGCAGCCAGTCCCCAGGGAGCCCCCTGCCTGGGGACTTAGGACCATGTGATCAGCGGGGACCCACCGCGGGACCCCGCTGCTTACCTCTGTCCCCCTTGAATCCGGCCATGGTCCGGAGCATCTGGGGTCACCGCTAGCTGTGACCCCAGACGCCCACCAGCATCCCCGGATCAGTATCGGCGTTCTGGTACCGGCGGGGTGTAGGGAAGACAGCATGGGGTATAGGAGGGGGACCTAGTGCATCCTGGGAGGCTGAAAGCTTAACTCTTTGGTGCCCTGCGACTGACGTCACACCTATACCCCAAGGTATCCTGTGGATACCCTATGGACCCTGAAGTAGAAAAGGGGCAACCGGCCAATTCGAGCATAGTCTAAGCATAGCGCTGGTTGTCTTGATGGACTTACGCAGAGATATATCAGTTTTCAGACAGATCTCTTGCATCTTGTAAAGAGCCGGTGCCAGTGTGTACAGATAATGACGACAGCTATGTAACCAAGCATACTAGTCTGAGCAGCGCAATCTCAAATTCCTACAAATCTGCGTAGGGGCAAAATTCAGCATTTAGTTCTATGCCAGCAATACGGGTGCCAATTATGGCCTACTTGTGTGCAACTTTGCATAATCTGTATAACAAAATCTATTACATCACACATACATAGGGGTAGGTACTAAGCTCTCTTGTGGTCCTTTTTTATTCAGCCGCTTTTTTGACATAAAAAAAAAAAAAAAATCACACACACACACACACACACACACACACACACACACACACACAGTATATAAAGCTAGATAAACCTTTAGAGACCAAATGCAAGAGCTGAGTCTAAAGTGCCTTTTTTACAGGTAAAATCAGTTTTGTTTTCCACCTTTAAAATTTTGCAATTTTAAATCCTAATAATTATATCACTGATAAGTCAACATTTTTTGGAAAATCGGAAGCAATTCAATTTGGCCCTTAATGTTAGTCCAAGGAAAAGAAGAACAGTGCTAGTAAACAAGTGTCAATCGATTCAAAAAAAGTTTGTACAAACATTTAAAAAAAAATAATCTATCACAAATGCATCAAATTTTAACAATATTATCAGTGTTTAAAATGATTGTATGGTACAGAAAAGTAATAAAAAAATTTTTTTAAAAAAAAGTTCATTCTCTTCCTAACATGTCAAAATTTTTTAGATTTGGAAAGAATATTTGATTTATTTATAAAACACAGCTGAAACACCCAAATCTGTGCGTTTATACAGTATATTGAGCTCTCTCAGAAAATGAGGTCAGTGTACAGCCCTAGTATGTAACATTGTATACACACAAATTCTGTTTCTTTATCGTTGCACTCTTTCTCAGGATTTTTTAAGAACTCTTGTATCCTGTCTCAGAATTGTGGTTTGTCTATCGGTTTTAGGATCACTGAATTAAAAGGCTGGGAGGACCCCACATTTCATATCCTGCAATTCACACCAAGTTGCAAAGACGTCTGCAGATATTCCATGTGCAACAAAAATATCAACAGGGAGCTACGTCAGGCCAGCTCAGTACATTTTATTACAGCCACAAAACGGATGCACATGACTTACTTTATTGTAAATACGCAGGGAAAACTCCTGTCCAAAGAGCTTACATGGCTGACAAAACAATAACATTTACAATGAAATGTTTAACAAGCATGTTAAGCACCAGGGGGATATTAGGGTTAGGCACTAGGAGGAGGGATAGGGTTAGGCAGAAATACTCTCCCAAACCATTACTCAGTTAGATGACGGTGAAATGACGGTGAAATGACGGTGACGTGACCGCCGGGAACCAGAAAACGCTGCACACATTGGCACCAGGTAAATAACTATTGCGCCAGCATAGACGTTAAGTCGACATGCTATCATCTCAATATGTCATCCATGTAGACATGATCAATGTTGACATGGTCACTGTAAAAATGCTAAGCGCATCAAGATGCTGCATGACTACATTTCGACCATGTCAACATGATAACTGATGACCTATGATACCACGCCCACTGGCAAATACACAACACAGTGTGCCACCCACAAGAACCGATACCAACCATCAAGCACAATGGTAGAGGTGTGATGATATAGGGAGACCACCATGAACCAATAGTGTATTTATAATAGGGTCACATACTGCATAGCCTGCACCCATTTCTGCAATACTTACCTCTCCGGAGTCCTGCGTCTATGTCACAGCAGCACAAATCACCAGGAAACTGGCGCACAGACATTTTCCCTGAGATTTTTGCATGTGCAGTAAAGAGCTCACCATCAAACATGGCATGGGTGCCATGTTTTCGAAGACCTGGGCATGCACAGTAGACTCTGCCACGATGTACCGCAGCTAGAAGGTGGCCGGCACGGAAACTGCACACGAGCCCCCTCCTCTCTTAAACTGCCCCTGCTGTGTATTACAGAGCAAATATGAGTATATCTGTCACGCAACTGAAACTTGGCCTAAACTGGATCGTGCAACAGGTCAATGATCCTGAACACATAAGTAAATGTCTAAACAAATCTGCAAAAAAATAATGTAGGGAGGAGAATTCACTGAAGCACAAGGTTCTGTAGAGATTGAGGATCATACAGAGAACAATGACATGAAATGGTTACTGCTGATGGCAACTGTATATTCTAAAGTGACTCATGGGCTGTACCTACCCTTCACACACCTAGTTTCTTAATGCCTCCCAGCTCTGGGGCCACGGATTCTGACCAGGCCAGGGCACAATTTCCCTCCGGATGCTTCAGTCTGCTCAGGATCCAAAAGGCAATGATATTTTTATTGGCCTCTGGTTAAATGAACCCTAGTGTGTGCATGTGTGTGGTATACAGAATTTAGCCTGTAAGCTCCACTACGGCAGGGACTAACGTAATAAATATTCTCTGTAATGCGCTGCATAATAGGTTGGCACCACAAAGAATGCATAACACATTTTTCCAGCCCCCAAAAAGAAGCAATTAGTGAAATGTGACCCGCCGGCATCTCCCCTGCCCTACATGTGGATAGACCGTTCCTGATGTGATCAACAGCAGCCCACAAGTGGGGATTTCATGTTGGCTTTTCTCACAGTTCTGGACTTGTACAGTATATTTCATGCAGAGTCGTAACTAGACTTTTTGGTGCCCTGTGCCAGAAAGAGCATTGGCGCCCCCCTCATTTTTCAAAGGGACATAACGCACCCATATAAGGGCCATGGCTTCATGCGGAAGGGCCAGGGAAGAGATAGGGGAGACCAGGAGATGCTGGGGATGAAATCAGAGGAAGCTACAAGTGAGAATGACAATAAACCGAGATTTGACAGGCCCAAACAGCGCCCCCTGACCTGTGGTGCCCTGTGCCATGGCACCGGCCGCACTACCCTAGCTACGGCCCTGATTTCATGTATTTCTTCCACTATACAGCTGCATCTATATTAGCACATAAGTAATTGTTGCTCTAGAACTGGGCAATTCAAATGATCTTCAACACCTAGATACCACCCCCCCTCCTCCTCTCCCTCCCTCTGGCATTGCAGCTGCTATCCCTCAGTTGGGTGTGTCTGGACTCAGGCATTGTTTAAGCTTGCCACTCTTTTGTGACCACAAAAGTTACTTGGTATTCATACATATTATATAGCAATAATAGTCACTGTTTCACTTCACTTTCACTTAAAACCCATTAAAATTTGGCCAGGCATTTCAGCACTGGGCTAGAGTTTACCCCATATTATAACAGGGGAAAGTCCCCACGCTGCTCGTCTCCCTTTACAGCAATGATGGAAAAGCCTAGACAAGTGCCACCTTTGCACGCGGAACCCAATGCTCATTGTCCACCTACTTTAGCAGTAACAAGTTTAAGCTATAAAGTACTGGTGCTTGTTTGGGGGGTTGGGGAGAGGGTTTCACACCGGTACCTTATTTATTATCATTTGTTTAAACAGTATAGATACAGCAGTCACACCATCATCCAGTACCTTTACTCTCTGATGTGGGACGCACAATACGCCCAATAAATGACAGTATCAAGTTTACAAGGGCATACACTAACTTGGGCCGCATATTGTGACAATTTGGAATGTGGCCTATTATGAAGGAGGTCACTCCACTATCACTTTACTTCCAGGACCAGAATCCGCTTGCTCAATGTGCGGCCACCGGGATGCACACGTACAAGCATAAATTACCAGAGAGAGATCCTCAGGGCCTACTGAATTCAATTTTGTGATGCTGTAAGTCTTTAGGATAGAATGGCTAACGCCATGTAAAAGCTTATAAAGGGGTTGGGTATGGGATGCAGGAGCTCCAGATCCCGGTGGTCAGAATCCCGATGTCGACATCCTGACAGGATTAGGAAACAGACACCTGGCTGTAAGTATACACAAAAAGTATTCTGAGGATGGCGCTGGTAAGATATACACAATATATACACAAAAAACAAGCAAATACTTCCATTTTTCACGGTGTGTATTCCAGACTTAATTTTTCACTAGTGTTCACAGGACATCATGGAATCCTGGAATACATAATTTAAAATACAAAAAAAAAAAAGGGTTCTATGATGAACATAAATATGAATTTAAAATCCAGAAAATTAGAGGTAGTAGTTTCTACATATGACTGTAATGGAATGGCCTACTCCACTCACAAAGAAGGGTAAAGCCCGGCCCATAAAGGTTTTGTTCGTTGCATTCAAATCTTCATGCACCCATATTTAGATTATACAGGTATATATATGCTGGACGCTGTGGGCTGTTTCTCACTGGTTGCAGCAGCAGCAGGTTGAACACACGGATTACATACCCACTTTCTAACACCTGGCAGGAAGTACCCTACACCTAAACCTAACTCTACCCCCAGCAGCCTAACCCTAACCCCAATAAATTCGGTCTGGATGCCGGTGCCGGATTCTGACTGGTTCCGGCATTCTGAACGCTGGTATCCCGATCGCCGGAATCTCAACTACATCCCCTTTTCAGAGCTTGGTAAATTGGAAATTTTCCCAGTACCTATAGAAAGCAATGCTTTTGCTACCAATAAGAGGGACAGTAAAATTGCCCAATCCTATGAAAACCGACAGGTCCAAAATTGGATTTACCCCAAAAGCTGTATAAATAAGTCCCTTACTTTTTTTAGGAACGATCTTCTGTAGGCGATAAATCCAGTCACACACACTTCACGATCACGGACTTTACAGGTTCATGATCGAACAGCTTGTAACAGAAAGTACAAAGGGAATGATACTGCTCAATGAAGAACCAACCAAAACAATACTAAAAACATTAAACCATGTTAATAGGAATATGCATCTGAATAACAGTAATTGTCTTCCCATGTAAAAAAATAAATAAATAATAAAAAAAAAAATTGCATAGCCCGAAGTGAAGTCGGTAGTAGTTGACGAGATACTGGATAATGTCAAACAAAACAAAGTTTGCTGAAACAGATCCTTTAAGATTGAGGAAATCACTGTGGGGAAAAATGCAGGTACATTAAATAACAGTTGGCAAAACTCCTGATCTGCGTAATTACATATAAACAAATCCCCTAGTTGTTCATCCATTGCAAAATCCAAGCTATGTACAGCGTGAAGCATCGGAGCATAAAATTTTTATGGGCAGTGGGTGAAGACTGCACACACAGAAGAGAATTAATATTTCTATAAAATCAAGCAATCAGCTTGGTCAACAGGACACGTAAAAAGCACCTGTGATGGTATATTTCCCACATGGTCCAGGTTTTCAGCAGGGCTGTCCTGATTGGCTGGCCACAAAAGGGGCAGAGTTTTTCTAAAAGTGGGTGTTTCTGGGCAGATTGAGTGTGGTAGGGACGGGGCCTATTTCGTCCCAATTTTGTATTTTTAAACGTTGGAAGGTTTGTAGGTACTGTATGCCACAAGCTAATACAAAACACATGGAGAAGTTTCTGAGCCTGACCAAAAGTGAAAAATAAAAATGAATCTTGTATAACTAGAGAAAACAGGCATTTAAGATGGGATAGCTTGACCAAAAGGAGAAAACCTCAGAAGACCTCTAGATTTGCAACAGAGTTGTAGGTAAATACTAAAATATTTGAAATAAGTGGAAATCAACTGAAATAAAAAATTCTGTAAGTGGGAGAACTCCGCTAGGATAGCATTAGATTCCGTACCACCTATGCTATCCACACGCACAGCAGTAACATACACAGAACGACACCAAAAACATACTAACCACAACATGTTTATTTGACTATGTAATATCAGTAGACAATATAATACAAGAAATAATCTCTGAAACAGGCCCTTGATCTACAGTGACAAAATGGTCTCAAAAACCTCTCTTTCCTATTTGGTGAAAAGTAATGCCTAGAATATATTTTATAGTTGGTACTTGGCACTGAAAAGAGTGTATGGCACTACCCCGGCCCAGGGCTGGAGACAGTGGCGTAAGATCATCCCAGACACCCGAAGACAAGTTACAGTTTGTTGCCCCCCCCCTAAAAAAAAAAAGGGAAAACACCATGTATTGGGCGGCCGTGACGGTACACTCCGGGTACATATTTACAGCCCTAAGTGGGGTGAATATATTGTGGGCAATGGAGAAGGTGCCCCTTCAGAGCTGGAGCCCGGCGGCAGACCCTCCATTGTTTCCCACAGTTCTGCCCCTGGCTGGAGAAGCTGTTACTATGTGGGCTCATTTCTACAGTTCTGGTGGTTCTGTCCTAAATTTGTCGAGTTCTGAGACAAGGTTGCCACCGACTCTGTGAAGGGGATATAGTTACGACGTGCGGCATTCCGGCTGAGAAATCCCGGCGCCGGAATGACACTACCTGGCTAGAACACTGGCGGCCAGGATGCCGAACGTAAGTATAGCGGAGTTTGGGAAGGTTAGGTTCCAGCGTCACGGTGTGTGGTGGTGGTGGGGGGGGTTGGGGTGGTTTAGGGCTAGGCTAGGGGAGGTTAAGGTTAGGTAGCCCTGGGGGTGGGTTAGGTTTAGGCACTAACGGGGAAACTTAGGATCGGGTGGGGGGAGCGTTAGAATGTACAAAAAGAGGGCTAGGGTAAGAAGGGGGGAGGGTAAGTATCCTGAGCATCGGGATGCCGCTGCTGGTATATTGACTGCAGGCATCCCGACTGCCGGAATTACATACCCATTCCCTGTGAAGTGCTCAAGGTCTCGATCTCCAGGTCCCCATGGCCTTTTCTCTCTGGTTGCCCACTGAATGGTTTGGATAGTTACACTGATAAACTGTCCATACAATATTTAATGCTGCTAGATGCTTGATTGAAGGGAATTGGCAGCATCCCCCATCTCACCAACAGCTCCTGAATAAAAGTTGGCACCATGGAGAAAATATCTTCTTACCCGCATAATACCTCCTGGAAACCTATCTATATCTGGTGTGACTGGTTTATATCTAACAACTCATCTCCTCAAGGAAACCTACCCGAGAGCTTCTGGGATCTTCTGCTTTAGTTATATTTGAGTCCCCAGATGTAGTTCATATTATGTATTTCTCACAACTGTTCCTCACTTTGATCTGCTTGGTTTTGCTGGGAATCAAGCCTTGGTTGATTCCCCCCACCCCAACTCTCATTTTCTTTCCTCCCCCTCTTTCAATCCAGTATTATGGGGAAAATGTATGAAAGCTTATGAAGAGTAGAGAAGTGGACCAAAGTCTCCAATCAGCTTCTATCTTTATCATTTTCTAGAATGTACTTGATAAATGCTCGCTACAAGCTGATTGGTTGCTATGGGAAACTCCTCCATCCTTTGTAAGCTGTAATACATCTACCCATATGTCTGTGCTGCTTGTTTAACTTGTGTGGTTTGATCTGTGGCCACAGTGAGCATAATGAGAATATACTTAGTCAGTCTGTGCAGTTTAGTCTAAATTTTCTCGACTACTCATGATTTTTGCTGCTTGCTCTTTGACTTTGTTCCACTTTTTACTGCTTGGATGTTAGCATTCTCGCTATCTGGCCTTGTTCAATGTCATTTTCTTGTACAGGTTTAGTCTCCCATGTCCAAAATGCCTGGGACCAGGGGTATCTTGGAATATTTGCATACCATAATGATATGTCTTGGGAATAGGACCCAAATCTACACACAGAATGCATTTGTGTGTTATATACACCTTATACACACAGCCTGCAGGTAATTTTATACAATATACTCAATTTTGTGGCTCAAACAAAGTTTGTGTACAGAAATTAACTTAATTTATGTTTCATATACACCTTATACACACCGCCTGAAGTTCATTTTATACAATATTTTTAATAATTTGTGCCTTAGACAAAGTTTGTGTACATTGAACCATCAAAAATTAAAAGGTTTTATTATCTTAGTCATGCCAAAATAATTCCGTATTACGGAATATTTGGATATGGGAGACTCGACCTGTATCTTTGAATATAAAAATAAACATAAAAAAAACCACACACATACATATTATGATTTTACAAAAGACACCCTTTGCGGGGAAGAACTAATGTGAACAAAAGTGAATTAAAATTAAGAAAACAATCACCTACCACCAGTTATTATCCCTATAGCTAATTACATGTGATCACTACCCTGTGGTAATAGACAGGTTGTGCTGATATTCTGTATTCTGTCTGAGTACTATAAAACCGTGGGTAGAAGAACGCAGGTATATGATGCGGCAAATTGAAGCTCGCGTTATTGTTTAACAGGCTTTATGATTCATATGTACATTCTTTATGCTACAATGAGTTACACAATATACTTTCCCCACAAGGCAAATGGCACAAGCAGGGTTGTTGTTTAGAGCCTGAACAGGTTTGCAGTTACAAATTGCGATCTATTAATTTTTTACTTTACTATATTTATTTTTTTGCCCATTAATTTTCTCGTTGACCGCGAGCCAGGCAGGACACACCTGCACATAATAAGGGAAACAGCCAGGTCAATTTAGAGCAGAAATATTATTTGGTGTTAGTGGGCCTGCAACAGTGCTGGTAAATTACACCAAAACACAATCACTCTGTACAGAGGGAGGGAGAGGGGAGGGAGAGGGGGTAATAACCTGGGTGTGTTGGGAGATAAATACCAGACCACGTTTTTAAAATGTAGAGATGTTTTTGTTTTGTTTTTAGCAGGGATGATCATACAAAAATCAGAAGACGGCAAAGTCCTTAAGGTGAAGCTGCACAGATACACATTTATAGCACAGTGCCAGACAGCTGCTGGAGAACCTGGAAATATGACATTTTTAGACACAAAGAGCTGAGGGAGAGTCGCACTCTATGGGGGTTACACCGTACAGGCGCAAATAACCGCAGGTGGACACATTTCTGCTTGCACCCTCCTGAGAGATAAGTCCACGGTTCGGGCGTTTACGTGGCTAAACCCAGTCTATTTAGGAGAGAAATGCGCGATAAGCCATGGGCCCCCCAAAACAAATGCATATCGCACCCGATCTCATCATCACTTTAAACTGGAGAACAGGCGCAAAAACAAAAAAAAACACAGGTGGATCGACCCCTATGGCCGTTGGAAACACAGACCTTTTCTACACAAATCTAAATTGTTGTGGAGTAAAGATCAGCGTTTCCTAAATAACTGAACTCACAATTAGCCTTCCTTCTTGTGGGGCTGTGGATATCTGTATACATTATCTCCCAGCTAAAACAACAACAGGGACCCCTCAACTGGGGCAATTGTTACTTTTACCAAAATGCAATCTTATGGATGGCCAATTATAAAAATGCTAAACTATTACTGGGTATAGATACTTGTGCAAATACATCTATTTGTCCACATCATACACACAGTACACCGATATATACACCACCACTACGTATCCAATATCTCAGCTCCGACTGGAAACATGCACGTTGAATAGGTTGAAAGGTGCACACCAGGGAAAGTTCAGCGGAAATACATTTATTTAATAAACAAATAGATATTTAGACAAGAAAAAAATAAATTCTAAAAAAGCTGCATTGGATGTAATCTGATCTTAAAAGACCGACTATTTAAAGATGACTTGTTATATTATTGTTTTCAAAGACAAAACCTCTTGGCAAATAAATTATTTTCTAGCTGTTAGCACCAATTTTATCTCAATATCTCCTTCAATATATCTACAGATATACACACACACCAATCCGGAAAGTATTAACAGCGCTTCACTTTTTCCACATTTTGTTATGTTACAGCCTTATTCCAAAATGGAATAAATTCATTTTTGTCCTCAAAATTCTACATACAATACCCCATAATGACAACGTGTAAAAAGTTTTCTTGAGATTTTTGCAAATGTTATAAAAAAAAAACTAAGAAATCACATTTACAATAAGTATTCACAGCCTTTGCTCAACACTTTGGCAGCAATTATAGCCTCAAGTCTTTTTGAATATAATGCTACAAGCTTGGCACACCTATCTGTGGGCAGTTTCGCCCATTCCTCTTTGCAGCACCTCTCAAGCTCCATCAGGTTGGATGGGAAGCGTCGGTGCACAGCCATTTTCAGATCTCTCCAGAGATGTTGAATCGGATTCAAGTCTGGGCTTTGGCTGGGCCACTCAAGGACATTCACAGAGTTGTCCTGAAGCCACTACTTTGATATCTTGGCTGTGTGCTTAGGGTCATTGTCTTGCTGACAGATGAACCGTCGCCCCAGTCTGAGGTCAAGAGCGCTCTGGAGCAGGTTTTCATCCAGGATGTCTTTGTACATTGCTGCATTCATCTTTCCCTCTATCCTGACTAGTCTCCCAGTTCCTGCTGCTGAAAAACACACCCACAGCATGATGCTGCCACCACCATGCTTCACTGTGGGGATGGTATTAGCCTGGTGATGAGCAGTGCCTGGTTTCCTCCAAACATAACGCTTGGCATTGATGCCAAAGAGTCCAATCTTTGTCTCATCAGACCAGAGAATTTTGTTTCTCATGGTCAGAGAGTCCGTCAGGTGCATTTTTGCAAACTCCAGGTGGGCTGCCATGTGCTTTTTACTAAGGAGTGGCTTCCGTCTGGCCACTCTACCATACAGGCCTGATTGGTGGATTGCTGCAGAGATGGTTGTCCTTCTAGAAGGTTCTCTTCTCTCCACAGAGGAATGCTGTAGCTCTGACAGAGTGAACATCAGGTTCTTGGTCACCACCCTGACTAGGGCTTTTCTCCCTTGATCGCTCAGTTTAGACGGCCGGCCAACTCTAGGAAGGGTCCTGGTGGTTCCGAACCTCTTCCATTTATGGATGATTGAGGCCACTGTGCTCATTGGGACCTTCAAAGCAGCAGCTATTTTTCTGTACCCTTCCCTAGATTTGTGCTTCGAGACAATCCTGTCTCGGAGGTCTACAGATAGTTCCTTGGACTTCATGCTTGGTTTGTGCTCTGACATGCACTGTCAAGCGTGGTACCTTATATAGACAGGTGTATGCCTTTCAAATTCATGTCCAAACAACTGAATTTACCACAGGTAGACTCCACTAAAGCTGTAGGAACATCTCAAGGATGATCAGTGGAAAAAGAATGCACTGGAGCTCAATTTTGAGCTTCATGGCAAATGCCGTGAATAATTATGTGCATGTGATTTCTTAGTTGTTTTTTATTAATTCAATTTGCAAAAAAAAATTTTTTTTACACGTTGTCACAATGGGGTAGAATTTTGAGGACAAAAATTAATTTAATCTATTTTGGAATAAGGCTGTAACATAACAAAAAGTGAAGCACTGTGAATACTTTCCGGATGCACTGTATACACACACGACGTCGGGTGGCAGGCACTCCCATGTATTGAACACAATTATGCCTGGTGCCCTCCACAGGTGCTCATGTAGTGGCCCATATATATATATAAATATATTTATATATATATATATATATATATATATATATATATATATATATATATATATATACATACATATATACACACATACATACACACACACACACGTTCAAAAGTTTGGGGTCACTTAGAAATGTCCTTATTTTTGAAAGAAAAGCACCGTTATTTTCAATGAAGATAACATTAAATTAATCAGAAATACACTCTATACATTGTTAATGTGGTAAGTGACTATACTAGCTGCAAATGTCTGGTTTTTAAAGGAATATCTACATAGGTGTATATAGGCCCATTTCCAGCAACCATCACTCCAGTGTTCTAATGCTACATTGTGTTTGCTAAGCGCGTTAGAAGACTAATGGATGATTAGAAAACCCTTGAAAACCCTGTGCAATTATGTTAGCACAGCTGAAAACGGGTTTGCTCGTTAGAGAAGCTATAAAACTGTCCTTCCTTATCGCTAGTTGAGTATCTGGAGCATCACATTTGTGGGTTAGATTATACTCTCTAAATGGCCAGAAAAAGAGAACTTTCACGTGAAACTCGACAGTCTATTCTCGTTCTTAGAAATGAAGGCTATTCCATGCGAGAAAATTGCCAAGAAACTGAACATTTCCTACAACGGTGTGTACTACTCCCTTCCGAGAACAGCACAAACAGGCTCTAACCAGAGAAGAAAGAGAAGTGGGAGGCCCCGATGCACAACTGTGCAAGAAGACAAGTACATTAGAGTCTCTAGTTTGAGAAATAGACGCCTCACATGTCCTCAACTGGCAGCTTCATTAAATGGTACCCGCAAAACGCCAGTGTCAACATCTACAGTGAAGAGGCGACTCCGGGATGCTGGCCTTCTAGGCAGAGTGGCAAAGAAAAAGCCATATCTGAGACTGGCCAAAAAAAGGAAAAGATTAATACGGGCAAAAGAACACAGACATTGGACAGAGGGAAGATTGGAAAAAAGTCTTATGGACAGACAAATCGAATTTTGAGTTGTTTGGGTCACACACAAGAACATTTGTGAGACGCAGAACTAGTGAAAAGATGCTGGAAGAGTGCCTGACGCCATCTGTCAAGCATGGTGGAGGTAATGTGATGGTCTGGGGCTGCTTTGGTGCTGGTAAAGTGGGAGATTTGTACAAGGTAAAAGGAATTTTGACTAAGGTTGGCTATCACTCTATTTTGCAACGCTATGCCATACCCTGCGGACAGCGCTTGATTGGAGCCAATTTCCACCTCCAACAGGACAATGACCCAAAGCACACCTCCAAATTATGCAAGAACTATTTAGGGAAGAAGCAGGCAGCTGGTATTCTATCTGTAATGGAGTGGCCAGCGCAGTCACCAGATCTCAACCCCATAGAGCTGTTGTGGGAGCAGCTTGACCGTATGGTACCCAAGAAGTGCCCATCAAGCCACTCCAACTTGTGGGAGGTGCTTCAGGAAGCATGGGATGAAATTTCTTCAGATTACCTCAACAAATTAACAGCATGAATTCCAAAGGTCTGGAATGCTGTAATTGCTGCAAAAGGAGCATTCTTTGACGAAAGCAAAGTTTGAAGGCCAAAATTATTATTTCAAATAAAAATCATAATATCTAACCTTGCCAATGCTTGACTATATGTTCTATTCATTTTGCAACTCATTTGATAAATAAAAGTCAGTTTTCATGTAAAACACAAAATTGTCTGGGTGACCCCAAACTTTTGCTATTGTGCAGGATTTTAGAAATGGAGATTTTGCCCATAGCAACCAATCAGATTGTAGCTATTATCTTCTAGATTAGGTGATAAAAAATCTTAAGTAGAGTCTAATCGGTTGCTATTGGCAAAATCTCCACTTCTAACAACCTGCATTTTAGTAAATATACGAGAGAGAGAGAGAGAGAGATCTTCTGACACTAGGTAAACACTACATTGTACATTATTAATGGAGGTTAATTAACCTGAAACTCATATCTGTTTGTTTTGATCGTGCAGTGAAGATCCCTACGTACTAATCAGAAGACCTCCTATGGTAGAATAACAATGGGAATGCAGGATGAAACAAGGACATTTGGCAGGGAAACCAGCTTTCAACGTGTTAGAGGAGAAAACATATACAGGAAAAGTGTGCGTGTGGGGGGGGGGGGTCACAGTCTGATCTCATGGTTCACCCATCACTTACCCTCGGGAAGCCATTGCGTAGACGGCATGAACACTCAAAGACAGCAGCTCAACAACTCATTAGGAGCCAGTTACACCGCAGGGTGCACCATGTCAATGCTTGCTTTTCAAATTAATAAGTTACACACAAATAATTTACAATTAGAGCCCCTTCAAAAATGAAATAAGCTTATTATTTTATTGTGGAAGTTATTCTCAAAACCTTTTTTATGGTGTATCAGCGAATTCACAGAAGGGCAGCGGCTATGAAAACAATTCGCTGGACTGTAAAACATCAACCAATGTCACACTCTGCAATGTACTTTCCATAAGGTCAGTAACTGAGATTATAATAACATGGGTGCAACTACTTTTCTTGCAAAATGCACAGGAGGAGTATTTTTTGTAGATCACCGCTGTTATAAAAAGAACTTAAGATGAATGTTAAAGGTTTAGATTTGGATGGAGACGATCACCAGAAACAGTCCAGCACTGCCAGGTCATAGACTACTAGCGCCTCACCCATTCAAACATACACATTGCTACATAGTGGCCGACAGATCAGTAAAATTTAAGATGTAAGCTCAACATTGTGAATTGGATAACATTTTTTGGTGAAGTCTTTAACAAACTGAAAAAATGGCATTTGAGTGTGAGCGGTCCAAAAGAGAATGCTACCTACTTCACAATATCCAGTATCCACAATACCCAGAAATAGTATAAGAAGTGAAAATACAATAAGTATGGCGCTATCACATACAAGGATCATTTTGTTGAAATAATAAATAATGAACTAAAAAATCCCAAAACAAAATGCATACTATTCTTACCGGTAATTACATTTCTTTGTAGTGCTCCATGGCAGCCTTTACATATGGCGACTTCCCTTTCATAGCAGGAAGAGACAAGGGTTAACTTCGAGTTCCACATCCACCAATCACAAAGAGATGGTCAAAGACAGGGGATAAATTGTGGATCTACCTATTATATTGATATTAGGTAGCTCATCCCTTTAGCCACTTGTCTGAGTTTTTCTTTTTGATTTTAGGACGGAAGGCATCAATACTAAAAAGGAGGTCAAACCTCCGAAAATGCCATCTTTGGAGATTTGACCGTGTTCCTCATATGCATCAAGCTCTGGAAAGTGAAACTTGACGGCGCTTGTTTACGATAGGCAACACCATCAATAGATGGTGTTGCCTAATAAAAGTCTGGGCTTCGTTTTGGAGCTTCCCCCAGATGTATCCAATAGAGCAACTCCAAGGGACCCTGGCAGCTCATGCATTCACAAAGGACTGAGATCAGTGGCATGATGGATCATATTCCAAATGTGATGCTTGATGCATCCCACCAATTGGGCAGGATGCAGCAAAGTGAAAAATGCGGTCAAACCCCCAAAATGCATTTCTCATATGCACCAAGAATCTTCCTGATGTCGTTACCCATAGTAGCCTTTGGGCTTTTATCGGGAGAGTGCTGAGAGAGGGATCCAATCAGATCCCTCCCAGCAACGCAGAAGGACGCCAGAGAGGCTTCTTGGTCATAGATCCGGAAGTCCCTCCATCGCAGAGGGCCAATCTTACCGAGATAGCTGTCCTTTACCGTGTTCATCATGCATACCCGCGTTACTAACGTCGGCATGCATGCGAAGACCAGCGGGATGCATCGCATCCCGAATGTGATGCATCATGCACCCAGTCTATAGTCTGAAACACACAGAACACAAAGAGAACACAGATGGGCAATTTGTGTGCTGCCATGGAGCAATCAAAGGGGGGAATCCAATTAAATGCGATGATGAATAGCCATGGGAGGGAGTTCCCGAAGCTATTTAATTCAGTGTGCTGTTTGGGTGGGCTAAAGGATTTCTTCTCATACCGCCCCCAGGGGATGCGAGGATACATCCAACAAAAGTTCCGGGCGCGCAGCGGTTTGCCGCCTTAGTGCAGTGCTAACAGCTGCGTGGCAGGCACTTTTGGGGCAGTATTAAATTAGTTTTGCATTGGCAAGAAAGTTTCGCCTGCCAGTCTTTGTCTACATCGCATGTTTTGTACGCGAAAACTTTTCGTGTGCGTCCCCGCTTTTCGCCCTGTTCAATTACTAACCAGGCGAAAACGGCAAGCGGCGAATGCAGAACAGGCTGAAAGTATTGTCAGAATAGGGGAAATCAGTGTGTACCCCCAAAAAAGATGCACTAACATTGGGGATAAATGTAGAAGTGTTCCAATAGCCCTAATAAATTTGGGGTACTGAAGTAGTTTAAAATCCTTGTTATTAGCGTCCTTGTTAAAGTGGTGAAGAATGTCATTAATCAGCATTTTTGGGGAAAATAAGTAGTCCAGTCACATTTAAGGTACTTGAAAATGGGTACTAGCATATTTTTTGTCTCTAAAGTGAAGTTTAAAAATACGTGAAAAACGCACCTGCAATCCTAAAAACACCTGACCCACCTTGCAGACCCCTAAGAAGGCTATTTAGCTAGTACTTCTTCGCCCCCAAAATGAAAGTACTTTTTTGGGGTGTTCTTATGTTTTTTTTATTGTACACAGTTGTCCTTTGGGGGGCCGTCCCAAGGGTTCTGAGTGGTTTCCCCACATTTGCACCCCAAAATAAAAATTTTGCACTTCTTTTCTGCTATTCTTAAGCCAATCTTTTTCGCCTATTACATTGCATTGACTTTCCGCATAGGCGAAAACCGGTTGGAATTAAATATGGAGATATATTCCGACCACGAGAAAAGCAGCGATCCGCGATACTTTTCTGCGGAAAAAGACTTTTCGGTTCTAATTGAATACGGCCCTTAGTCGGAGAATGCTGGTTCTTGCGATGAAACACTTAGGATAAGTCGCGAGAACCGGCATTCTCTGACTTAACCAACTCCCGGCCAGGCAAACAGTGCATGTATTGAATAGCTTCAGGAGGAATCGGCGGTTCGATTCCCGGCAGCGCCTGGCCGACCAAAGCAGAGTTCCCGGCAGCGGAAGCCCAACAGCGCTGGAAATCCCGATCGTCGATAGGTAAGTATTGACTAACCTAACCCTCCTTAGGGGTGCCTAACCCTAATCCCCCCCCTTCCCCACTGCCTAAACCTAAGTCCCGTGGGAGGGTGCCTAACCCTAAGGCCTCCCTGGGGGTGCCTAACCCTAACCCTCCCTCCCCCTAGCCTAACCTTAACCCTCCCGGCTGGGTGCCTGACCCTAAGTCCCCCCCGGGTGCCCTAAACCCAACCCTCCCCCCCCGCGGCTGTCCGCTCGCGGCGCCCGGCATCCCTTCGATCGGGATGCCGGGCGCTGGTCTCCCGGCATCGGGGAAATGTCAGGCGTCTACATCTAGACGCCCGGTATTTCACCCTCGCCGGGATATGACAGTCGGGAAGCCGGCTGCCGGTATTAAGGCAGCTGGCTTCCCGATTGTATACCCTTCGGGAGCTCCCTCCCGCCATTATTCATTATCGCACTGAGTTGAATTCCCCCAAAAGAATCGTAATTACCGGTGAGAATCTGCTCTTTTCTTTTTCAGTGCTCCATGGCAGCCTTAACATATTGTATGTACCCAAGCAATGATATGGGAGGCAATTGAAAGTGAGAAGAGAAAATTTTGAAACATCACAGTAACCTACGGCTTAAACTGTTTATTCTGTTGCCCCTTGAAGCATTTTACTTCTAAACTATTCATTAGAAACATCCAAAAAGAGTAAATGTCTGGTAAATGTAGGGACTGATCACAATGCTGCTGCCCTACAGAGTTCTTCAGATGTTGCTGGAGCCTTTCATGCCCACGAATTTGAGGATTGCCCTGGTTGAGTGCACGCTGACAACGTCTGATATGCTTTCTCCTTTTAGACAAACAGGAATTCTCCTCCCACCCACCTTGAAAGTCTGCTTAGTTGGAACATGACCCTTTCCGACTCCAGTAAGAAGGACAAAAAGATGCTCTGTTGTCCTGACCCCGGCCACTCTTGACAGATCGAAGGTAATTGTCCATACAAGATCCAGAGTATGTAATTTATTTGTATTTATCATCTTTGGGTTGTGGATAAAAAAAAACTGGTAGTGTAAATTGATGAGTAATATGGATCGAGGAAACCACCTTGGAAAAGAAAGCTGGATTGGTCCTCAGTTCCATTCCATCAGGAAGGAATATTAAGAAATTGTTCCTTCGCTCACAAACTTTAGCGCTAACTTAAGTTGGGTACACACTTGAAATATATATGTACGGGTGGTTGTCTGACTGCCCGTACACACAGCACGATGTGCAGATATACCTGCATTGGCTGTGCTGCACAGCCGATGTGATATGTCTCTGAACAACATCGCTCACCAACATATCATCTATGCACGTTAGCCGATGCACACACGATATTTGGATAATCAATTGAACAACCGATATGTCGGCCAGTGTGTACCCAGCATTACTCTTTTTGGCAGCTTTAATTACAACAAGAAACACAACCTTAAGTCTAACTAGCTTAAGGGTCACATCCTCCAATGGTTTGATGTGTAGGACATTAAAAGGTATCTAGAATTAAATTTAAGTCCCACAGGACCATGAAGGATTTAATTTGAGGACAGATTCTTTTAACTGCCTGAAAAATATCTAACGACTAAATCCTCCATAGCCAGATTTTTAGCATCAAGAAGCACTCCTAATGCATAAACCTGTACCTTCAATATTACGAGTGCCAATCCTATAGCCCGGGCATGGCTAACCTGTGGCTCTCCAGCTTTTGTGAAACTACATCTCCCAGTATACCCTCCCAGCGATCAGCTGATAAAGCTCACAACGGCTAGAGAGCCACAGGTTGGCTAGGCCTGCATTAGCCAATCACTGACTCAGGAATTCCAGTACTTATGATACTGATGTTCTTTTTAAGCTTATTTCCAGACAAGGCTATAAACGTATTCCTATCTATATAATAGGCTTCTGAAGAAACCAGCATTCTTACCTGCAATAAAGTTTTTATTACTTGATCTTACAAACCTTTACTTCTCACTAGCCCCTGCTCAATCGCCATGCTGATAAATTTCCACCTGTCATGTGTGGACGAAGAACTGGGCCTTGACGTAATAGATCTGGGCATACTGGCAGTGTCTTCTATCAACATTACAAGAGCTACTGGGAACCACGGACATCTCGACCAATATGTTAGGATCATTATAACTTCTGCCTTCTCTTTTCTGATCTTGAGCAGAATTGGGGTCATCAGCGGAAATGGAGAGAAAACATTTGCCAGATGAAAATCCTACAGCAGGGAAAAGAAAATCTGCTTCCTGAGCTCACAGAATTTGTGACAGGAGAAAAAAACAGGGTCATTGTCATCAATCCACTTGTGGGGGATGTAGTCTTGAAGCCGACGGTCTAAATGCCGACCGCCGGCTTCCAGACTTTCTATTCCCGGCGTGGTACTAATGACAGGCGCCGAAAACTCAACGCCTGTCATTAACTATACGCCGGAAGACGTATATAATAATAATATAATGTGCAATTTGCCAATGGGATTATATTTATGGTTCATGAGAACATCCCCAACAAACGAAGGCCTATTCGGAGCTGAATACTGGGCTGCATCTATAGTATTTGGACTTTTACTCATCTTCCCAATGTTAATAGGACTATGACTGTCTTGTAGAATATCGATTTGTACTCAAAGAAACTGTAGCTGTTGACTTGGGTTTAATTGAAGTGTACACCTAGTTTATGATCCAGGTTATGAGACCTTCATGATGCTGAACAAAAAAAAAAAAAAAAAAAAAGCACATGATCTACTTTGGCTTGGACCAGTTGTTTTGCTTTCCATGGAATTATGGAGTCGCCCACTTGCTGCCATAATGTTAAGTCTTGTTTGTGGAATTCTCCTATGAGAGTTACAAGTACTGTGGTGAAGGTCCTCGGCTCAGTTGCCATTTCGAAAGGGAGGCAGATGAACTGATAGTTGCCCAGTACATAGAATCTGAGAGACTTATGATGGCTTTTTATTATGGGGACATGGAAATTGTCGTCCAGGAATACTATTGACGCAAGTACTTATTCCAGCGAGAACGGTTTTCAGTGCCGCCATCCACAATGGGTTTCCTACAAGGAATAGGTGGATATATAATTCTGATCTCTCTTGTGCAAGAGGTACAGTAACAACTGCTCCTGTATCATTCAATTTTTGTAGATTTTCTGTCATTACTTTTTGTTCTATACAATTTTTGGGGTCTTTTTGAAGAACTCACCACAACTCTTTTGGGTGTACATTCGGAGTCTATCTTGTATCCACTGTGAGACAATTTCTAACACCCAAAGCCCTGTCTTCGATTTTACAGGCAAAAGCACCTTATAGATCAAGGGTGGGCAATAAGTGACCTCCCAGCTGTTGTAGAACTACACATCCCAGCATGCCCTGCCACAGTTTTGATAAAATTACCATGCTGAAACTGTTGCAGAGCTTTTAGGGATGTTTAGTTCAACGGCACCTGGTGAGCTCGTTTATTGCCCACCCCTGTTCTAGATAAACCTGCCGGACATGGTCTGCTATACTGGTGTCCTGGCCTGTAACATCTGGCTTCTCTGAAATGTTGTTTAGATGACCTGGGGAAATAAAAGCTGTTTTGTTCTGTCTTGATTTTCCAATGTACATTTTTTGCGTCAAATTTTCAAATTCAATCACTGAACAGAAGAGAATCTTCAAAAGTTAAAGTGTCCAGCCTATTTTTTTTTACATGAGTATCTGTTGCCCATGGCAACCACAGACCTCTTCATGCTACTGCCACATGAGCATTTTGTTCTAGCTGGGAGACACCAGATCCAAGGAGGATTCACAAAGGAACTCAATGCTTTTCTGCATTATTTCTAAGTTCTTTAGTAAAATATTGGCTAGTTATTTTTTCCTCAACATCAGAATGTAGCGTAGCACTCCAGCTCTAGAGACCAAGGCTGTCGTCATGCCAGACCAACCATTTACAGTTGAGATATGTAGTTTTTATTTAACCTCTCCATTTTTATTTTATCAATGAGGGTTTTGAATGAACCCCTATTCTCCAGAGGAATAGCGGTCCTGGAAGTCAGGACCGTCACAGCTTCATCAACTTTAGGGACAGAGCACCATTCTATTAACTTCTCATCCCTAGCAGGATACATTCCCATTACGTCTACCGGAATCGGTATGTTATACAGTCGGATGTCAGCAGTATAACAGACGCCGGAAGGCCGGCATATGGAGATCTGGACAGGGTAAGTATAAAGGCTATCCCTAAGCCCCTCCCCCCCAGGGGTGCCTAAACCTAACCCCCCTAAAACTAACTCTCCCAGGGGGGTGCCTAACCCTAACCTCCCCCCTGGGGTGCCTGACCATAACCCCCCCTTCCCCTAGCCTAACCCCCCCTCCGTGAGACCCTAAACCTAACCCTCCGGGCCGCCCCCCCCCTGCAGGTATCCACTTCTGATGCCCGGCTTACCTACAATCGGTATGCCGGGCGTTAGGATTTCACCGTGGGGCTAATGATAGATGACAGTATTTAGACGCCTATCATTAGTCCCATGACGGGATTTCACTGTCGGGAAGCAGTCGGTCGACATTTCGACCGCCGGCTTCCTGACTACATACCAGTCTACCTACATGTAATTCTTTAATAACCATGGGGAAGATGTATCAAGCAGTATAATAAGGGGAGAAGTGGACCAGTGGAGAAGTTGTCTATAGCAACCAATTAGCTTTGAGGTAACATTTATCAAATGACAAATATATTCTATAAAATGATTGCTAGAAGCTGATTGGTGGCTATGGGCAACTTTTGCATTCTGTTGATGCATCTCCCCCTAGATCCCTTAAATAACTTTATGAATGGTAAAATTTTCTAATCATATTTGGAGTGATCTTCAAATAAAGGATCCTGTTCAATTTCTGACAGTCTGCTGTCACACAAACTGGCAGAACGGATCATGCACCTGCGCAGATTCCCGATAACTGAATCTGAATAAGGCCCTCATTCCTCAAGGAGCACTAACCGTGCATGTTTTCCAGATCTCTTCACAGAATTACAAGTGAAATAATTAGCCCCAACGGTAGATCTTTTAAAATGTGCTAGCTAGCAATGAATACACCTGTCCACAAACTAGGAAAAATGGAAACCATGCACAGTTAGTGCTCCCCGAGGAGTGAGCTTGGGAAACACTACTCTAAGCCAACTATCCTTATAGCACCTTACTGGTTACCTGGCAGATAACGTACTTTGATGCTGGGGCAAGGGATGAGCCTTCCTTTCCTCCCTGCTTGTGGCAATTGAAATGCGCGATGCAGGGAACAAGGTAAAAACTCTCAAACCTACAACACACACCTACACTGTAGCTCTACCTTTAATAGAAGAAAATAAATGTGCTAATCTAACCTGGACGGTGGACGTGAAACTTTAGGATAACCCTGTCTCTACATGCTAGGAAAGGGTTAGTACCCACATGCACATTATGGTATGCATTCGGCATCCCTGCGGTCGGGATGCCGAGGCTTACATTACCGGTGCCAGAATACAGGCGCCGGTCAGAATGGCGGCTCATGCAATGACTGGGCACACGTGGGTCTCAGTCATTCACATGGAGGAAGGATGTGTGTAAACATACCCTTCCTCCTGTCAGTACTGGATCGGGATTTTTCAGGTTTGTTTTTTAACCCCCTGGATGCCTACATGGACCGAAGAGGACGTGAACAACGCATAGGAAGAGGCGAGTATGGATGTGTTTTCCAGGTACCCGTGGATGCTACATGGAGAAGTGGATGTCGAAAACAAATAATTGGGTAAGACAGAATCTGTTTGGCAATCAGGAAAACCTGCACGACGCCATCTTGTGAATGGCAGCAAGACTCCATTTTAGAAAAGAAAGCTTACACAAGCGCCATTTTGTCAAAAATACATAGTACACAATCAACAGTGCAAAATTGACAAAAGTAGCAATTTTGCTACTCACAACGCAAAGCTGCTAAAAAGTAGCACGAACAGCTTTTTAACAATCTTCCCCTAACACCTACCGACGGTGTTTAGCAGACATAAAATAACTTTGCAACACATTAAAATCACCACAGACTTATATTTGAGCAGTAGCAAAGTAGTGGTGTTTTCCCTGCATTCTCATTAACACATATGCGATGTAGCAAAAAGTAGCAAATTAGTGGTGTTTTCCTTGCACTTCATGTTAAACATAGGACAACGCAAAATAGCGATTTAGAAGCACAGCCAGCTTTTTAGTGACTTTTCCCAAACCTATACTGGCATGCTCACACACATACACAGAAGCCTTTCCAACTTAGTGCTGGTCGCTAAGTGCCCCACAGACCCTCAAACGCACAACGCAATTTAGTGTCATTTCTCCCCGCATACACATTTAAAAGCAAGCGCAAAAGGAATGATTATTACTTAGTTTAATCGCAATGTCACCATATAAAGAAATGAATGCTTTCTGTAACTATGGCTTAGTAAATGACAATTGGACCGTGTTTGGTGCCGTACTGATCTACTCTGTTCCCACAGCGTTCCAGTGGCATCGGTGAGAAGATCAGAACATGCGGCTATGAAATATGAATGTTAGAGAGAATAACTTCTTGAAATGTTGTATGCCATAGTTAGATTAGATTTATTATGCAGCGGGAAAGTGGACACAATCAGGCTGTTAGAGGCTGGGTTGTGTCTTTGCACTGACCTATGAATTGTACCGTAACGGAAGAAGCAAGAAGAGGAACCAATGAGAACCTGCCAACGTATTCTATTGTATTGCTTATCCCAGTACGGGTATATATGTGAGTGCTCTGAAACAAGATGCCAGTCTGCGGTGTTCCTGTTATGCTGTTCGACGGAGGTCTCATTATTGATGCCGGTATCTGGTCCCAGAGCGCACGCGTATGTATTGACTGTACCTTATAACCTAATGTTTGTACAATTTATTTTGCGCTCATTGTTAGATCATAGCGTGGTAACATCTGTACTTTTACCTTAATAATAATCTTTAGTGCGTTGGACCGCTATTCAACTGCCTTATAATTAAACACAGCGCTAATTAGCGACATCTTGTGGTTTTAGAAGGTATAGGCAGGTTTTGTCTTAGAGGTTCTAGGCAGGTGAATCTTAGAGGTTTATAGGCAGGAATGTACTAAAAGGTTTATTTACGATTCAACATGGACATGAATGGCTAGAGCGATACTAGGTGAATATGTGTTATAGTGAGCATGTATCTTTCAATAAAATTGTACTGTCATGGTGTGTGTCTTGTCGTTTTTAATATTTCTTTTGCAGTAGAACTACAGGTACCAGCGGGCCCGTAATGCCCCAAATGCTGGTCCTTGTGGTTCTCCAAGTACCAGCATGCGGAGGAGGCTTGCTGGGATCTGTAGTTTTATTTCAAAAGACAATATTTACAGTTCTATCTTTTACACCATGAACCCGGCACCCCCCGGCCAGGGGTACCAGGGATAGCCCCCGGCCATCAGCCCAGGCCTGGGGTTCTCTGGAGAGGGGGAGCTGACTAGCGGTCAGGGGTAATGCCTTGGCCCAGGGGACCCGATGAAAGGGTTCCCCTGGCTGTAGCATTACCCGTTGGAAAGAGTCCAGAGCTGGTTGTGGAAAATACTGGGGATCCCTACTTTTTTTGTCCCCTGTATTTTAAAAACCAGCACAGGCTCTACAAAGCCCGGGCTGGTTATGCTTTTTGGGAGGGGGTGCATGTAATTTTTTATTTATTTTTTGTAAGTATTTTTATATGTACACACAAAAACATGCACGTATCTCATGGGTATGTGCATGTTTCTGTGTTACTCTGAGCTGCTCAGGATAAACTTGTTTTTGTGATTTCTCAGGCAGTGAAGCACTCGCACTCTATTCTATCTTGAGAATGGGAAAACATCTGCATGCGAGATGCTTTTTTGAGAGTCATAGCAAAGCCTGGAAAATGCGAGTTTTACTATAGTCGCACAATATTACATTTGCAAGTGAGTAAAAATGTAAAGTTTAGCGCTAAACTCAAGTTTTTTTTACAAATTTGCAACCTATTACATTTGGCTCCTTGTATTATAAGCAGCCAAAGGCAACATGTACAAGAGTTCGCACGTACATGCTATAGCGCATATTTTATCCAAGAATTCATAGTATATATATTATATATATATATTTTTATTTTTTTTTATTTTTTTTAAAAGGCCAGGTCCCCCAGGACACACTCTGACAAATCAGCAATTGATATTCACTCTCTCACTGCAGAGCAGAGGATGGGGAGGTGACCATGCAGAGTGTGCTCTACCACACTTCCCTCAACATCGGGGCGGGAGGGTTAGGGTAGGGCACTAGAGGGAGGAGGAAAACTCACTGGAACACTGAAACATCGGAGGCCTGAGCTGGAAGTGACAACCACATGACAATACCAGGAGCAGGTAAGTCACTTCTGGGTCATCGGGGACGATATGTCGACATTTTCAAAATAAATAAATAAATAATTAAATAAATAAATAACTAATTAAATAAATATATATATATATATATATATATATATATATATATAGTAAGTCTCCAGGTCCGGCACTCCAGATAATAAAACAAATCCTGCAGGGGTGCCCCAACATAGGGATAAATAGAAGCATGAAGGTGCAGCACTCCCCTCTCAATATATCAAGCAGAGACCAAAGGATCAATAGAACGTTTCAGTACTTTTAGTACTATTTTCAACCATATGGTTGAAGATAGTACTAAAAGTACTGAAAAGTTCTATTGATCCTGTGGTCTCTGCTTGATTTATTGAGAGGGGAGTACTGCACCTTCATGCTTATATATATATATATATATATATATAGATATATACACATACATATACACACATACATATATACATACACATACATATATACGCACATACATACATACATTCATGCAAATGGAAGAATGTATAGAACATAACATATTTGTGAGTGATACAGTGACTTGCACAAGAGAATAGTTTTCCCTTCTTTGCAAAAAAAAAAAATATATATATATATATAATAATTTCAACTACACAAAATAATAATGCAAGTGTGTATAGTGGCAGTGACACTACACATTCTGGACAATAGTGCCTATATATACCCCCCCCCCCTCCCCCCCAGTGCCTAAGCCTAACCTCCTCCTCATTTAGTGCCTACCGTATCCTCCCTCTAGTGCCTCACCCTAACCCCCCTGATACTTACCTTCGGGATGCTGGCGGTCGGGATACTGAAGCCGGGATCTCAATGCTGTCGGTATTCTGGCGCCGGTATTTACACAGTCTGCATCCCACACGCCAGGATGCTGACTACATCCCAGAAAGGTCTATGCGCTATGTATAAAAAGAATGGCAGCTGCTAGCCAGTAAAATCAGTGCGTGTACCTTCTCACTATACATTCTCCTGGTTGGTGCTTTATCTCCGTCCACTATCTCTCGCCAAGGCCTAGTATATAGACCCCTATGTGCACAACCCTCAAACAGTACATAAAAATGTCAAGAAAAAAAAAAAAGAGCCCCAAATGGACCTCGTCATCCCCGCATCACTCACCTAAAAATGCCCCCGACATGCACAAAACATTTTACTTGCCATAAAATGCCTCCTCAAGCTTTCAGATCCCACATGCCACTGAGACCTCCTTACATGCCCATACATGGCACTCACATACAGCTCAACAAAAATCGGAGTCAAATAAGCCCTCCCCCCGGTCTGTCCTCTTAAGAGTAAGCTCTGCCTCCAGAGATTCATGATTTGGGATGCACTCAGACCTCCCCACAGGCAACTCACACCTAGGAATGGCTATTGACTATGAAAACTTTGCTTGTCAAAGGTTTCACACCATCGGACAGAATCCATCAATGGTTTTGCCAACAATGATTGATGACAGCGCAGACTACAGGAGCGGTGTCTAGATGTGCGCAAAGTGAAAAGTACATAAATCTCCACCATTGGATGCAAACAATCAATGGGCATCTCTACTCACACCTTCCCAGGAAGGCCCCCATTCTCTGGCACTCCCCAACTCACTGAAAAAGTCTACTACATGTTCCAAACCGGAGACCAGAGACAGAGAGAGAGACAGAGACACAGAGAGAGACACAGAGAGAGAGAGAGAGACACAGAGAGAGAGAGAGAGAGAGAGACACAGAGAGAGAGAGAGACACAGAGAGAGAGAGAGACACAGAGAGAGAGAGAGAGAGAGACACAGAGAGAGAGAGAGACACAGAGAGAGAGAGAGACACAGAGAGAGAGAGAGACACAGAGAGAGAGAGAGACACAGAGAGAGAGAGAGACACAGAGAGAGAGAGAGACACAGAGAGAGAGAGACACAGAGAGAGAGAGACAGAGACACAGAGAGAGAGAGAGACAGAGACACAGAGAGAGAGAGAGACACAGAGAGAGAGAGAGACACAGAGAGAGAGAGAGACACAGAGAGAGAGAGAGACACAGAGAGAGAGAGAGAGAGAGACACAGAGAGAGAGAGAGACACAGAGAGAGAGAGAGACACAGAGAGAGAGAGAGACACAGAGAGAGAGAGAGACACAGAGAGAGAGAGAGACACAGAGAGAGAGAGAGACACAGAGAGAGAGAGACACAGAGAGAGAGAGACAGAGACACAGAGAGAGAGAGAGACAGAGACACAGAGAGAGAGAGAGACACAGAGAGAGAGAGAGACACAGAGAGAGAGAGAGACACAGAGAGAGAGAGAGACACAGAGAGAGAGAGAGACACAGAGAGAGAGAGAGACACAGAGAGAGAGAGACACAGAGAGAGAGAGACAGAGACACAGAGAGAGAGAGAGACAGAGACACAGAGAGAGAGAGAGACAGAGACACAGAGAGAGAGAGAGACACAGAGAGAGAGAGACAGAGACAGAGAGAACCAATCAGCTCCTTACAAATTTTTCAGTGTCAGGAGCGGATTGGTTGGTACTTTATGTCTCTCCATGGCTTAGTACATGGACCCCTTATTGTCTGCTTTCTTAATAGGTCAGGGTATAAGGCAGGCACAGTAGGGCCAGGGCCTGCAGATGAAGGCTCTCCAAGTCATCTTTTGCCCACAACTGCTGTAATCTGTGGTGGTTTGACAGTGTGGTTACTGTAATACACAGCAAAGTGGTGTAATATCCATAGCTTTCCCAGTATACCGTCTGTAGATGTAAAAGTCTCTCTCTGGAAGGATAAATGAGCTTTGTGAATGCACTTCATATAAAACATTTAATTAGATCAAGACGGCTGACATGTATTCCAAATACAGATAAGTGTCAAATAAAAGGAGAGCCTCACTGAAATGTCATATTTCCCCAACAATTAAAAATATAAGGGGCCACATACACTGGAACTATATGGGTTAAGATTTACTCCCTGCTGCTCCGACATTTAACAGTAACTGATTATCTTGGCTGCCAATCAAATAAGGAGCCTATAGGACAGAAGTGACACCTGGCTCTACTGGAGAGGGACTGGCAAAACATGACATTTAGATGGAGATCTCCTTTAAACACGATTACTAGTAGCATGCAAACAAGACAGGTCAACACGGTGCATGGATGTTTAAAAAAAAGGTGACTTTCGAAAAATGTACTGAAATGCTCAAACATGAATCTCATCCCATGAAGTAGAGGGTGGGCATTCTATTCGGTTGGTTATGGGATCCCGGCAGTCGGTATGCCCGTGGTCAGAATACCGACGCCCAATAGTAAATTGCCTAACCCTCCCCTACCCCACATTTCATGTAGCCTAACCCTCCCCCTACTTATCGGCGGGATCCCCAGCGGTTGGGATTCCGGCGCCGGTATTCTGAGCACCGGCATCCCGGGGATGTTAACCACATCCCTTTCTATTATATAACAAAAAAAGCGGATAAGCGGATTGCTCAAGAGTGTATGTATGTATGCACACACACTGTATATTTATATAATATATATATATATATATATATATATATATATATATATATATATACACACACACACACACACACACATTATATATATATATATATATATATATATATATATACATACATATACATACACACACGCACACTGTATACTATAATTTTTTTTTTTTTAAATCATTGTTTCTATAACCGAGGCTATTTCTGAGACTCTGTGCCTCATAGATTTCACTGAGGCTCAATTCCACGTGAATATGGAAACAGCCCTCCATTCAGAGAATATGAGGAATGTATTTAAAGTGATGCCAGACGAGTCACACAACTGGGCAATCCTTTACAAGACAAATATAAATATATATATATATATATATATATATATATATATATTTTTTTTATTATTTTATTTTTTTTTTTTAAAAATGAATGAAAAAATAATAAAAAAATCAATGCAAAATGCTTTGGACTGAAAACATATCAACGTGATAAATGTAACGGCCACGGCGGTTTACTAGTTACAGAATACTGCATGCTTGTTCGATGAATGGCAAATAAAATTTTCTTTCAAAAATGACAGCATGGAGAATGATACATAACACAACACCACAAGCCGGCTACAGCACAAAGGCCTTACCGTGTAAATGGCAATTCTACAAACTGCGTAAGAGATCTGGAAGCACTCTGATACTGTCTAAAATTAAAACACAAGATAGGGTCACCTCCACATAACCAGATAACTCTAGAGCAAACATTAAAACAGGTGTCTGCACTTCCTATAAGTAACAAAAAATATTTTGAAATACCTGTATATGGAAAGAAAATGGAAAAATTACTAGTAAAGCTTTCAGTAATACAGTATAAATTTACAGTCTACCCAGGTCCTGCACACGAGAGGCCGCCATTGTGAAGGCTGAGACAATATTCATGATGGCAACCTGTCAGTTCACTGGCAAACTGTAACATCACTGTGGAATGAAGTACTAAGCACCAAACGCCTCAGAGGTCACTGGTCGCTAGTGACATAATGGGCCATCTAGAGCTCACAAGATGGCTGCCTAAACTTAGCCCCATTTCTGAACTACAAAAAACAGCCAAAGTGCAAGGCCTTAGCCCTAAAATAGTGCAATGTAAAAATAAACTACAAAACACACCGAAGTACGAAGGTGGTCCCGATCCATTTAAGTCAAAACTAAACTAAAAGCTCGGTACACACTATACAATGTAACAAACGATGCGACAGTTGTTCCAATGTCACTAAATCCCAGTACACACGATATTGAACGTACACACTATGGGCCTGATTCAACAAGGAACGTAGTCGCTTATATGCACGCAATCGGTCGATTAATTCGCACTGAGCATGCAACACGGTGTGCGAGCTAGGTGCTGCGTTAGTAATTGAGAACGCAGCGACCACACAGACCCATGGCAAAGTGATTGACAGGAAGTGCAGTTTGTGGGTGGTGATGGTGGGGGGGGGGGGGTTGATCGGGCAAATGCAGGCGTGCCAGTTAGTTTCTACACCATGCATAAATTATCCACTGCTATACCAGATGCCACCTGAGGTGTCATAGCGTGCGCATAAGTAAGCAATTCCTGAGCAAGGTCTGGGCTTCTCTAACTGTGCGATGTTAGCGATTGGTTCACTATGTTGACCAAGTACACGGATGTGAGTAAGGAGAAGTGGGCGTCCTTATGTCAGGCTGCAATCGCAATGCGAATGCAAACATTAAAATATCACCGCTGATATTAGCAACGCAGTTGCGTGCGTATAAGCAGAATAGGCCCTACAGTATATAATCTACCGAACTACGGCACAATATATTGTGTCGAGAGATTGGTTACAATTAATCATTTCTCCTATACACTACAGGCCCGATTCAGAGATGGACGCAGTTCCAACCACAACTGCTAGCTAGCAAGCTGCATAGGTGCGAATCTGTGTCCAAAAGCACCCACCTCCAAAAAACAGAGACGCCCAACACAGCCATCGCACACAGGAACGCAGCTGCGCACACCGCCCCAGTACACACACACACACAGGTTCACAGACTGTTGCAGTCCTGAGTAGCCCATGGTAACGCAGCATAGCCTGAGTCGCTGGAGCCTCAAGGTACTCGCCCCTAAAACGGCACAACCACATCTGCGTTTTGACGACCACTTCCCTCTAACGCAGGCTTCCTGTCAATCACTCTGCTAAGCCAGGAGGGCTGCATGAGGGAAGTTTGCGCACACACGTTGTGATGTATGTGCAGTCTTTCGATAATCACTCAAAAGAGTAATATATCGGAAGTGTGGGCCTGATTCAGACCCGCTTGCGAGCGGGTCAATGTTTGGCCACTGCGCATGCGCACGCCAGAGCCAGCTCCGACGTGTGCGAGACCCAGCTAGCGACGGCCTCTCTGTCGCTCCGGGTCTCGCACCAAAGGGGGGCGGCTATTGATTTTGATCGACAGCACGCACCGTTTTGGAGGCGGGCAGGAAGGGGGGGGGGGGGTGGCTGGCCAGATGGAGGCGTTTGGGGGCAGCCCCACTGACATCATGAGTAATGTCAGTGGTGAGCTTCCGGCTCTATTAAGAGCCAGAAGCTCATTTGGGCTTGCGGAAACGAGACCCTACCGCAAGGGTCTCGACGCAAGCCCCGATGGTCGAGACTATCGCGACCATCACCTGGCCGCTCGCAATAGCTGTGGGTGGTCACAGCTATGCAAGCGGCCAGGAGGCCGCCCAAAATAAAAAAAGAAAGCCCTGATTCAGAGCGAGCACTCTTTCAGAGCGTCCGGCTCTGAATCAGGGCCTGTGTCCATCTCCCAAACCAGGCCCTATGTGCGGCTGTGCATACACACTACAAGATGTGCATCACATCATTCATTGCATTTACCCGTCTGACATGCAACACACAGGTGGGACCATGCGATGAACAAGGGCCGTGAACAACGGAGAAGTTGCCCATAGCAAGCAATCCGCTTCTAAAGGTGTGTACACACGGTACGATTAAAATGGACGATATGAAGGATAACGATATCGATCATATCGTTACTGTTCATTTTTCGGTGCCCAACGACCAGCGATGCGCGGGTACATATGGATGATATCGTCCATCGACTGTGCATGCAGGCCAACCTGGTCGATGTCGACCAGGTTACTATAGGGACCCGCGATCATTGACTGCGGATCACTATAGTCTTTGGTGAATTGGTGGTGTGCTGGATGATCAATCATCAAGCACACCCAGGAGATCGTACAACGATATCGTTATTGATGGTCCCGTGTGTACGCAACATAACTCATTTATCTAGCACAGTCCATTAAAAAAAAAAAGGACAGCTCGCATGCGGTTGGTTGCTATGGGTAACTTCTCCACTTTATCTTGAAGATTTGATACAACTCCCCCATATTCCAGCCTTCTGTCACTTTGGAACAACCACTGAGGTGAGGTTTTAAACTTTTGCACAGAGCACGTTTGAAGATTTTTCCCACCTCACTGCACCCCTGGGACAGTCTAACGCAGAGGTTCCCAAACGTGATCCTCAAGGCTCCCCAACAGTTCAGGTTTTGGAGACATCCATGGTTGAGCACAGGCAGTTAAATCAATATGACTGAGGTACTAATTAAGTCCCCTGTGCTCAATCAGGGATCTCCTAAAACCTAAAGTGTTTTGGAGCCTTGAGGACCATGTTTGGGAACCTCTGGTCTAACGTGTAGTGGGCAAACTCTGCTAGAACGTACAGGACAGTAGGCAAGCACCTTTATGCAGAACTACTGGGAAAGCTGTCCTTTGCTATTTTCCAGGTACATACCGGCGATATCATCACCGGTATGTAGAGCATCGCCCTAAGTAACAGAAATCAGGTATTAATGATATTTCTATTATTTCTCTGTTAATTCTTAGTAAACCACACAAACAAGTTATTCCATACAACAAACGCTGTAATTTAACACCGAAACCAATAATTTATTTATATATTTTTTTGCAATTTACACTTTGGCTTACTCCTACAAACATAATTTAGTTGATCACAGTGACCGTACAGCAACCGCTCTTCACAAAACTCCAATTCAACGATGGGATGGAAACTTCCATCTTCTGTTTAAAAAACGATCAGATATCTAATCCTCTGAGCGTTTCCTGTGATCACGTGTAAGCTTTCAGGCAGTGTATCGTTAATGGTGCGTACACACGGTACGATATCTATGAACGATAACGTTCAACGATAAATCATTTATATCGTTCATTTTTATGCAGCGAACGACCAACGATGTGCGTTCCTGCATGGACGATAACGATATCTATAGTCGTCCGTACATGCAGGCCAACTTGGACGATTTCATCATGGTTGCATGTTCTGAGATGTGGCAGGATGACTTCACTGAAAGATAACCATCATAGATATCTCTCAGTGTGTACACCCAATATCGTTTGTCCTGCACTACAGAAAAGATCAAGGGAAATCGTTCAGCGATATTGTTGGTTGTGCAGATCGTACTGTGTGTATGCAGCTTAAGTATTTGTACATGCAAGATCTCATGCCAATAAATCAACCACTGAAAAGTAGGCAGAGAATGCCCAGTGCCGAAAGAGGTCTCCTTGAAAGGACCTCTAGTAGCCAAACTAAGGTATCAATAAACACATAAATATCAATGTAAAGGTTACATGTCAGAACGGAACAGCCAAATGCTGCCAACCAAATATACATGCAGGCAGGCCAGGCATGATTGCTTTGTGTGTGTTATTTATTAAACTAACATACAAGTCGAGTTTAACCCTTTCACAGATAAGTGGGGAAGGGGGGGGTAATACTTCCGGGTGGGTCTACATGCACCGATGGTGGGTGGAAATGCTCCAATAAAGTCAATTGGGGAGGTAAAATGGGTTGGTAAAAAACACATAGTAAAAAAATTAATTAAAAAAAAAAAAAAAAGCAGGGACGAATTACAATGGGGGTTAAACGACAGGGTCTCTTTTACCACTAATACCCTTTTCACACCGAGCTTTTGCTGGGTAAACCTGGGTCTTGTCTTGTGTGAAAGTGTCAACCCGGGTCTGCGGCCCTGGTCATTAACAAGGTTGATCCCAGGAGTGGTCCAGATACACTGCGGTTAAAAAGGGGTGATCTGAGTTATTATACCTGGGTTATGCTTACAAGCTGCTCATTGGCGGATCGCATGTAACTTTTAGTGACTATTAGTTTTGCAGGGGAGACACTGGTGCAGTGTGAAAGGGAACGACCCAGGAATAACCCGAGCCAGAGTGCACTGAGAAAGGGGTTTAAGCAGCTGTAACAAGGTTTGAACATGTTCATTATCGAATCCCGGATTTAGGTGTGAAAGGGATTTAATGGGATCTATTGCCTGGGGGAGGTCTATTTTTCAATGGGGGCCTAAGGACATGAGAAAGTGCGAGTCACCCCTTATGGCTGGTACACACCAGACAACATCTAGTGTGTACACTCAATGTCACTGACGATGCACACTCCTACGCATTGTCAGCGACATCGCCCGTCGGACCTGGATGCAGGTCTGACGGGCAACATAGTCAGCAAGGGCAATGCAGCCGAATGGCGAATGTGATGTCGTTCCCAACATCGGCAAGTGTATGCACTTGCCAATGCCAGGATCCCGTCGCACGACAAGTTGGCTGGGTACACATCGTTAAATGTGTACCCAGCTTAAGACATTTTTTTGAATCAAATATTTGAATTCATTTTTACAAATATATTTTAAAACTATATTAAAGTTAATAAAAACGTAAAATTGCTGGACGGTTTTCAGGGGGGGGGGGGGGAATAGTCAGTGAAGTGGTTAAGCCACACCCCTTCCAGGCAAAAAAATGTAGACCTTTTTAGAAGCCAGGAAACAGGGGAGAGATAGGGATGGACATCTGTAGCCCATTATCGAATGATGGAACTGGCTTACGCCATCGAATGTTGCAATGCAATGGTGGTTAACCATCACATCACAAGTATTCAAGGGTAAATTCACCACCATGATTCGCAAATGCGCAGTTACTCTAATTCACATACGCGCAATACAACCAGAATGCGTCTGGAGTAGGCAGAGTCGGATCCTGTCAGTCACTGGAGGAGGAGGAGCTGGACAGGACAACCCCATCCCTGCTTGCTGTCAAAGAAGAGCGAGTGACTGACATGTTTACACTGTGTAACTGGCTCCACCTAAGCTCCGTCTGTCACTGTGTGAAAATGTGGCAGTTGGGGTCAGGGGGGAATGGGCTGGTGTAGGGAGCTGGAGTAGATGGGACTGGGATAGGGACCTGAATTGTGGAAACTGAGCTGGGATAAGGACACAGACTTCTGGGCATGGGGCGAGATGTACTAAGCTTCGGAGAGAGGAAAAGTGGAGATCGATAAAGTTCCAACCAATGAGCTCCTGTCATTTTACACCCTATGTTTGAAAATTGACAGGAGATGATTGGTTGGTACTTTATCTCTTTCCAAGGCTTCGTACATAGACCCAATGGACTGCTGGGGTAGGGTAGGGTAAAGAACTGCATACTGTAACTGGCTGCTGCAGGAGTAAGGGCTGCGCTCTGACTGGCTCTCTGAGACAGTGAGAACCAATCAGAGCTAGCAGCAACCTAGAAACGGGAGGGACCGGAGCAGTCACATCTGAGGCAGACAGAGACAGCCTCCAACAAAGCCCAGATGCCCTGATGCACAAAGCTGCAGCCAGGAAGGAGCCAGGGGCGGCAAAGCTCTCACAATTTAAAAAAAAAAAAAAAAACACAACATTTAACCATCAGAACACCATCAAAATCATTACCATTAGATGGTGGCAAACAAAGCCACAATTTAATGCTAAAAACACTAGCAATGCAAGAAACTCATTGATGGTCTGCAAAATCAATGTCCATCCCGAGAGAGAGTATTTCAAGTGCTCCATCTCCCCAAAACTTGCATCCACAGACTTGGGAGTATCCTCGTTTGAAAGAGGAGGAGATTTCTCTCTTTCAAATGAAGTTATTCTCTGGCAACCAGAAACCATTATAAAGTCCAAGTATATGAGAATATTTCCCCAATCCTGGCTTCGATAAATTCAGGGACACCATTATTTGAAACACGACAGTCCCCTCTCTCAAATGATGTGGCTCCTTAATAGAAAGAATCTGAAAATTAGACATCAATCTGCACTGCGGAAAGAATAGAGCCAGCAAATGGGGTAGAGCGGTTAATGCGCACGATCTCCCCCTGGCCCCCTCTCATGGCCGAATAATAGGAGAGGCAAACAGGGCGGTCGCCCAGGGGCCCCCACAACACCGTAAATACTGACCGGAACCTGGCCACTCTGGACAGTTCCCGGCAGCATAAAACATAGCACACACACTCACTGACGGACCCGACCGTGGCCGACTATGGAAGCCCCACCCCCTTGATGTCATAATGGGGGTGCATGGGTAGGTGGGAGGCCTAATGCAGTGAAGTGCCCGTCACCATCCATAAAAAATCTGATGCTGCAGCTGAAATAGGTAGTGTGTGCACGCTCTCTCCCCCTCCCTCTCTCCTCCTCTATCTTCCTCTGTCTCACGCCCTTCTCCTCTCGTTCTGTGTGTGTGTGTGTGTGTGTGTGTGTGTGTGTGTGTGTGTGTGTATATATATATATATATACACACACATATACACATACATACACTACACATTTTATATATATATATATATATATATATATATATATATATACACATATACACACACACACACACACATAAATATATATATATATATATATATATATATATATATATATATAAACACACACACACACACACACACATCTATCTTCCTATAAACATGGGCGCAACTACCACAGGTGCGAGGGGTGCAGCTGCTATGGGGCCCAGAGCTTAGGGGGCAATCTTCCGTTCAAAGTTATATGTGTTATATACATTTTTTACCATTGGGTGGTACATAGGGGCCCATAAAAACTTTTGCTATGGGGCCTTGAAGCACCCTTGGGGGACTAGGGCACCCCCCCCCCCCTCCCGGGAGGGTTAGGCTTGGAGAAGGGGGGGGGTTAAGGCACCACTGGGGAGAGGTTAGGTTTAGGCACCCCCCCAGGAGAATTAGGTTTAGTGTGCAGGAAGGGGTGTTCGGGTTAGGCACCAAAGGGGGGAGGTGAGGGTTAGGCTCCATTAAGGGAGAGGGGAGGGTCAGTGTGCTTACCAGCCCCAGTCGGGATTTTGATCCATCCGCTGTCAGTATGCGATCATAATCGCATAATCATTAATTTGCAAAAATCTCAAAAAAACTTTACACGTTGTCATTATGTGTGTATGAAATTTTGAGGACAAAAATGAATTTATTCCATTTTGGAATAAGACTGCAACATAACAAAAAGTGAAGCGCTGTGAATACTTTCCGGGTGCATTGTATATAGATAGGAATCTGTATGATCGCATACTGACAGTGGATGGATCAAAATCCCGACTGTGGGTGGAAAAAGTGAAGCGCTGTGAATACTTTCTGGATAAATTGTATATATACCCGCCCACTCAAAACCCTGCATTTGCCCCTGGCAGTGTATTACATCATATCCGCTATGCTGTCAGGAGTCGGTTCCCAGCAGTGTCGCGGACATGATGTAGTATATTGCGACCCTGCCAGATAGTGGAGGGTCCAGAGACAAGGTAAGAAGCATAGTAGTTACTGCGTGAGGCCGTGAAAATTTTATTGATGGGGCACAAACAAGCATTAATCCGACCCTGCCCCCTCTTTTGAAAGAGCGATCCTCTCCTTCAAACAATGTACCTGCTCCAGGCAATAACACCATATACTACGGCAGAGCTCGACAAAGCCAGGTCACCAAGATTTTAATCCTGGCGACTAGGTTTTACATGAGCCAGCCATGTACATTACTAATAAAGCGAATTGTAAAAAAAAAAAATAATAATAATTAGTGTGTGTCCACTCGCATGCCACATTCAGTGCGACTCCGCCTCCTCTGTTCTGCCCGCAAAACCATCTGCCAAGTGAGTGCCCTAGCTGGGGTCCGGTCTTTCTCTCCCTGCCAAAGCAGCAATGCTGGCACAATGAATGAGTGTGATCCCAGAGAAAGCTGAACACTCTCCGGCCCCAGAGCAGGAGCAGCTTGTTGATCAAATCCTGCAAAGAAGGGACATCATAACAGAACATGATGCTCAGTTATAATAATCGTCTGCTGAAGCTCCTCAGCTAGGTCCTCTACTACGCAGAGAGTCTTCACTGTTTTGCCTGCCCCCTGTTGATTCGTTTTCTACACTGACAGCCTCCTCTAGGGGTCTATTTACTAAGCAGTGTTAGGAGACATAGTGAGAAGTGATAAGAAAGTGATAAGGTGCCAGCCAATCAACTCCCAACTGTCATCTCATGCTGTGTTTGAAAAATGACAGTTAGGAGCTGATTGGCTGGCACCTTATCACTTTTCACTCTGTACCTAACACTGCTTAGTAAATAGACTCCCTAGTGTTATTGCCATCAAGGGGTACTACTCTCTTCTCCAGTTTTTCTTTGGGTGGGAAGCTGTACTATACCTCCCAACTGTCCTGCTTCTGGCAAAACAGTCCCACTGTTCAGGTACTGTCCCGCCTTCCCACACGCCAGCCGCAGTGTGCCGTGGTGGTGGTGAGGGAGAGAGTTGGGCAAAATCACTCACACCAATGCTATGCATAGCAGAGCAGCAGGTGAACATCCGCCGTGCCCATACAGATAGCATCTCTTCGTTGTGCGGGGAGAGCCTGGGGACAGGAGTGCTGGGCGCACACCTAGTGTGATGACAATGGGGATGTGCCGCAAGGCCACGTCCATGCACGGTCCTACTGTGTGGCATAATATGAATTGGGGATACTACTGCATGACATTTTTTAATTGGGGGAAAGTATGGGCATGTGCCAAAATCTCATGATCATTGAAGAGGAATGTGTGGTGGTCTGATGGCATGTGGGGAGGTTGAGGGGCACTGATGTGTGATGGTCTATACAGTTTTTCATATATTTTGGTTGGGGACAATGATCTTGCTCCTAAAATTTTTAGCTGGCACCTAGATTTTACAAATATTTGTTAAGCCCTGTACTACAGAAAGCATTAGGAAATCCGATTGTCCCCCATCCTGGCATCAATAAACACAAGGTCACTCATTTTAGGAGTTCCCTTCAAACACTTAAAAAAATTAAATAAAAAAGGTATCTTTTTCAAGTGCAGATTTTATTTTATTTTTAGCTTACGTTGTTGCAATTTTAATAAAAAATAAACAAAATTCTGCCAAATTTTGGATAGATTGCTTATTACTCCCGACACAGCCATGACAAACGAATGCTATTTTCTGGAAAGCCAGTCTGAAAAAAAAAAAAGTGTGGGTACTGCATACATTTTTTTTTTTTTTTAATTGATATTGGATGTTGGAATATGACCAGAGCAAAAAGTGCCAAAGTCGGCTCAGCAGCGGAAGGGTTAAAAGGTGAACCTACCCGTTTGGTTTTTAGGTTTATTAGATTGAGATCAGTAAGTCCCTGCACCAATTTACAACCATGAGCAGCCTTTACACCATATACCAGTTAGCAGTGGCATAACGGACACTGCAGACCTTAGAATTACAACCATCTCTGTGGAGCAATTCAATTGTTTTATCACACCAGGGCTCCCATTTATTAACGAGTTTTATCACCAAAACGAGTGATAAATTTCACTGTGTATGACAAATGGTGCTCCAGCCAATCAGCTCCCATCTGTCATTTTTCCAACAGTTGACAGTTGGGTGCGAATTGGTTGGAGCACCATTTACAGTGAAATTTATCACTCGTTTTGGTGATAATAAGTGAGGTCCCTGATCTCCTGTCTAAGGTGACCGGAGATCGGGGTGCGATATTCAATTGATTTTGGGCGCCCGTGCTTCATCTTACATGCGCGTCCAAAGAAACAGGGCTTAGCTATGTAAAGCAGCTAAACCAGTCTAAAGTCCTGGTTAGGGTGCAAAAACCAGGACCTATCGCATATTTATGCTCGCCACCACAGGAGGGTATGAGCAGATATATTGGAGACCGTCGCACCCGGACGGAGCTACATTGCTCTGTCGGACGCCCAGTAGTTAAAGCCGCCGGCGCAAACAATTGAATCCCCCCTTTGGATGAGTGTGTAGAAGAGGTTGCCTCATCTCCCATTTACTTCTGAGACGGTCAACGCAACTGGGTGGTGGGCGAAAGAATGGGTGGTGGGTGGAATCTACCTGTAACTACAAACACGTACAGAGGGCAAGATTCAGAGCCGGACGCTCTGACAAGAGCGCTCGCTCTGAATCAGGGCCCTCCTACCTAAAATTGGAGCGGCCTCCTGGCCGCTCGCATAGCTGTGGGTGACCACCCACAGCTTATGCGAGCAGCCAAAAAGATGGTCGCGATGGTCAACAACATCGCTACCATCGGGCTTGCGACGAGACCCTGCGGTAGGGTCTCGCTGCCGCAAGCCCAGGAGTGCTTTTGGCTCTATCAGAGCCAAAAGCACTCCCACTGACCTCACTAGTGAGGTCAGTGGGGCCGGACCCAGACGGTAGGCGTTCCCTACCCCATCGACAGCACGCCCCCTTTGGAGCGAGACCCATAGTGACGGCTGGCCGTCGCTATGCGGGTCTCGCGCATGCGCACGACGGAGCTCCCCCCGTCGTGCCCATGCGCACTAGGGCACCATCGACCCGCTTGCGAGCGGGTCTGAATCAGGCCCAGAGTTCCTAAATTTTAACAGGATAGCATGTCCTGCATAACTTTGTCAAGCTGACAGAACCGGGATGTGCCGACTGGATGCTCGCTAGTAAAATGCGTCAAGACCACGGCACTTGTCTGTACACAATAGGCCAAATTTTACATTTGACATCAGCTGTGTGAAGACATTATCTCATGTTTAGGGTTCACTAAACCAATGCAACAGTAACTTGGAAATCAAATACAAACACTCTATTCTGTCATGTGACAAAATGATCAAATGTTTATCCACATGACCTTCATGAGAAACGTTTAGCTGTCAGAACATGTGAGATTTAATGACAAGGAACTGTGCAGGGCGCTATCTTACACGAATATTACCAGTGAAAAGGTTTAGCAATATATATCTAGTTGAAAAATCAAAATCCGTAAATATTTAATTGCACATGCATTTAGTTTTATGGAGACGTAATAAAAATGTAGCTATATGTCAAAAGGCAGAATAATTAAGATATAAGAAAGCTCTGTGTATATACCCTGGGAATAACAACATGCAGCCGTAAGCATACGGTTTATATATCTCCAAATATACAGCTGAGATATTGTGCCAACTCAACATTAAGGGGCATATCCAATTGCGTTCGGGATTTTGAGAAACCCCGCGGCGCGAGGTTTTTACCGCAGCCGCAAGGTTTTGCTATCCAATAAGGTGAAGGCATGAAAATGGGAAGTGGCGATTTCTATATAAATCACAGCGTCTTTTCTCGCACCTCCAGAGGAAGTCTGATTTTTCCTAAAATTGTTAAGTTTATGAAAAATCAGCGGTACTTGCTCTGGAACGCTAGCAGCAGCGCCCCCAGAGGACTAATTAAGCTATTGGAAGTTTCCAATTAGCTTAATTACACACCTTCTGCATCCAGCGTCGGCTCTTGTACAGGAGGGCGAATATGTGAGCGTTTGTAAGTGTGTATGAGTGTGTGTGAGCATAAGTGTGCGTGTGTGAGTGACCCCTCTCCCGCGTGAGTTACACCCCCTGTACTGGGCACGATGAGAACTACATCTCCCAGTATCCCTTTATATTTTGACATGTTCAGTAAAGGCAATACTTGCAATGTTATGTGACAGCCTTCGCAAAATCTAAATGAATGTGAAGTACTCAGAGAAAAACCTCCACCCCAAGAGGATGGCCAGAAAAAACAGTGATCGTTATAATTGACAGACAGAAATAAAAGACAGTGTCAATACAGCAGCTAGCAAACAGTCACATACAATACATATGTATGTAATAAAATTACAATCGACTCTAAATCAACTACAAAAACACAAAGGAATGGTAGGATTATAGAGTGCTATATACCGTAAGGGAGAGGTATAAAGGGAGACTGACCCGAACCCTCCTGAGACCAGCAGCTACAGGGCACACTGAGCGTGGACCATGAGCGTCTCATATACATGCATTTTTATGACTTGAAGGGTAGGCAGAGCAACCCAGACATGCTAAACCCTTCATAGGGACTGCGTCTGGGTCGGAGCGCCTACCTCCCCTAAGCTGCATTAACCAGCCAGATACGCTGGCCTCGTGGCAGCAGAAGCGTTTGCTGCCGATGCCCGGCATCAGAAGATAGTGAGGTAGTGAGGAAGCGAACAATCCCGGGCCCTGACAGCAGCAGCTCCTGATGCGCCTCTGACACCAGAAGCAAGGACTGCCACACACGATTCCCCCGTAAGCGAACAATCGCCTTAACTAACATTTCCGTACATCCGATTGTAGTCCAGGTCGCAGCATTGCGGCTAGCAAGCTTAGCCGCAACCCGCCAAAATCACCAGCCCAGTTCCTGGTGTTGCAGCCCGGCGGAGGTAGATGGAGTCGCAGTATATGTGTCTTAATTCAGACGCTTGGTACTGCCAACCCAAAAACATAAAATAATATAAAAAATAAAATAAAAGCTTAGGACTGCCAGAGCACTCCCCTGTTACATAGGTGCGTCTTGATCCTGCCGCACCAAACAAACAACTGAAGTCCTACGACTAGGAGCGGGGAATATATGGAGGAGGACTCAGAGGCATCCTGGGAGCTGAAGCTTTAACTGTTTGGCGCCTGGTCTCCAACCATAATATCCCCATGGTATCCCTGTGGATCCCTATGGACCCTGAAGAAAAAAAAAATGTTCACAGCAGTCTGAGGGCCTGATTCAGAGATGGACGGTATTGCACAACCACTAGTGCAACGAAATGTAAATGCAGCAGGAGATGTCTATAGGAATAAGACACATTCTACATTGCATTTGAGATCAGAGTGTAATATGCACTGCCTCAGATAACCATTGCGACCATGGTGGCTGCTTTGGTGTGCAGCCAAGCTGCATAAGCTGAGACTTACTCTGCCTGGCCGACGGAAATTGACAGCCATGGTCTAGGAAGTCTGCGTCCGCCGACGCAGAGCCTGGGCTCAATAAGCCCCTGTTTTGGAAAACAGTTTCGGTCGCCGTTCCCCATATGCCAGAGCATGTTAAAACTAGGGATGTGCAGGCTCGGATTTGGCGGGAAAATACGAACTAATCCGAGCCTGCACATTCCTAGTTAAAACACGTGGAGCTAAGGGGGGGTCTGCAAACGAGCTTGCAGGACCTTTTCTGCACAGAATGGGCCCTGCACAGACCCACAAATATCGGAGATGTACGCTAACCATTGGGTTGCTCTACTAAGCAGTTTTATGATGCACGGGAAAAACACACCTTCTTCGAACGCTGTGTGACAGCAAACTATCTATGCAAGATGGGTGAAACTTGCAAAACCATTTTAGGATAGACCAAGGTCAATGTTCCCCCGCTCCCTTTTAACTCCCACAGCATGGTTTAATTTTTACAAGTACAGTCTCGTTATTTAATAGCCACACCTCATATAGAATGAATGGACCATATAAAGAAATTGCATCCGTTTGTGAAGATAGGACCTTATGGAACAACAAGGGACCCTGTAAGTCTTTAGCAGGTAAGTAAATGGTAACTTGTATATAACTGTCCTTTGCTATTCTAAATAAATCCTGGCCAATGAATGTGTGCACACAGTTGACGGTCCGAGGACTCTTTGCTCAATTGCACAGTCAGACGAATGTCCACTTTGATAGAAAAAATGGTGCCCTTAGGATCAGAACTGCAGGACAGAGGATACCTTGGAAATGGCAAATAAGGTTCTGATGGTCTCGAGGTAGAGGCAGTCCTCAGGTAGATAGGAAAACTCTTAATGTGTTTTGTCACCTATGGAGACTTCATCAGATATAGGTGGGTGTGTTGCCAATATGGCTTTATCATACCTCCCAACTGTCCTGCTTCCAGTAGGACAGTATCGTTTTTCTGGGACTGTCCGGCTCGCGGGCCGCAGTGTCCCGCAGTGGGGGGGAAGTTGGGGAGAGCACAAAAAGTTGCTCTGTACGGCATCTGTTCACTTGTGTAGGGAGAGCCTGGAGGCTGCCCAGCGTCTCGGAGAGTGCTGGGCACGCCCCCAAAGGGACGAAAACGGGGGAAGCCGTGAGGCTCCGCCCCATTTTCAGTTGACTCCACCTCTTTTCCCGAAGGTCACGCCCCCTTTTGGGTGCACGCCCTGTCCCTCTTTTCACTGAAATGTTGGGAGGTATGCTTTATAGAGTATGAACAATTAAACATTTAGTGGTCATCTGACATCAGTCACATGTCCTAAGCAAAAATCCACATCAATTCACTTTAAACAGAAGATAAAAAGGCCCAAGACGACAAACAAACATTTAAAACAAAATGTTATCCCAGTTTTATAGTAAACAAAACTTGAAGATGAGAGAAAACATGTAAATATATCACCAAGAAGGAAGGTCACATGGATGGAGATTAGAGTCCTGTGACCAGATGTACTGTAATCATAAATATTGTCCTAAGAGGCTCCTCCCATTTTATTGAGGCTCTGTCCCTGTACCATGAAGGCTCCACCCCTTTACATGAAACCCCACCCCCTTTTGAGCACACACTCCTATTGCGCGCAAATTGTCCCGAATGTGGACACTTAAAAGTTGGGAGGTATGCACATACAATATCAGATTAGTGCCAAGAACAGTTAATTATAAATACAGTCTGCATTGTGGCACATTACAACAACTATAGATGAAGACAATGCATTTCATATGCCCGTCACCAGCAACATAAAGAACATGAAATTGTTTGTTTGTTTTTCTGGGGTTGCCTCTGTCAGGTTTACGATCGAAGCTGTAGACTATGGCCCTCATTCAGAGCCACTCGCTAGCGGCAGTACGCTCGTTCATGCGCAAACCAGTCAGTGCGGCCGAAAATCGTTGGTACGCAATATAGCGAGGGCCTGCTATTTTGAGTGACAGAATGAGGCATATGTGGGTGGTAACAGGGGAAGGTGCTTGAAAACGGGGAGTGGAGATCCGAACGCAGGCGTGCTTAAAGGTCAAAACGGGCGTTTTAAGGGAGTGCATAATTAACAAAGCAGCGTCATTGACCACGTCACTTGGTTTTTTTTAACTCAGAACTGCTCGCAAAATAGCGGTTGAAAACACCAACCACAAGAATAGCGAGCAGTTCATACGCTGTACGATGTACTCGATTAATCTAATAAATAGCGGACATGACGTATGGTGCGTGCGGCCAGGGGGCGTTTTTATCAAATAAACGAGCGTATATTTTGCTCGCTCGTTCAGACTTAGAGGTGGGAACAGACTGCAATTTGCGAACGGATCATTTGAATAGCCACCCCTTGTTTTTGAACGAACGACCGCAAATAGCGAACGGCTCTGAATCAGGCCCCATGTCAGCCACCCCTTTTCAGCAGGCTGGAGATGACAATTTAAGGTGGAGGTCACATTCAGTGTAAAGTGCTGCTTTAAGTTTTAGTTTCCACAATAATTTTTTTTGGTCTCCCAAAATGAAAACTATAGTTTTTATAAGTACACAAATTCCTCACGAATAATATATTAACTATAACATATACAATCATATACAAAACTGTCAGGGCATTGTGGAGAGGAAAATGCCTTCCATTATTAATAATTCAATTATTGCTCGAATGATAACTGTATATGTGAACTGTGTTTTCTAAATATAAAATCATTAAAGGGCAGGTAATCTGAATGCCCTTTTGTTAGGTTTTGTCAAGTCATCTGGTGGAATTTATCACCCATATAAAGCGGGAGGGGGGGGTGTCTGGGAATATCAAAGTTTATTGAATATATAGACTTTAAAAATGACTGAGAAAGCCTCAGAGGGGGACTGGTGAAGTTTCATTAAAACGTACATCCCTTATGGTATACTGTGAGCAGGAAAAAGAAATTACCTGGATAGGACACATTAAAAAAAAGACAGTCTATATTTGCATATATGTTACTTGAGGATGCGTAGCTGGACCCAAGAACGGCAGGGGTATTCAAATAGCAGTCTGCTCACCGGTATAATACGAGGGCGAGTCATAAATTAGCCACACTCCAGTTATATTAAAACTTCTGTTGGCCGCACTGTCTTATCAACGCTTTCTGTACTATGTCGCTGTCTCCCCAGTCACTGCTGTAATGGATTGAACGTGTTACGTCAGTTCATTTGTGACTGCAGTGCAAGAAAAAATGGCAGCGTGCAGCGATTAGATTTCTTTGTGGCCTGAGGGTGTGTGTGGTGCCGATATTTATCGAAGACTTTGTGCACAGTATGGAGAAAGTGATTTGTCGCGAAGAAGTGTGTATGAATGGATAGAGAAGTTCAAAGAAGGTCGCACAAGTGTCAGCCATGCTGGACACCCTTCCACAACCGATGAGAATACTGAGTGTGCACATGAACTGATGCTGTTGGATAGAGTAGGAGTGACAGTTGATTATGTTGCAAATCATTTAGGAAATCAGCCATGGCTCTGCCTATGCAATAATCCACGACAGACTTGAGTTTCGAAAAAAGTTTGTGCAAGATAAGTACCAAAACAACTCACGGAAGAGCACAAACAGAAGCGCTTGGGCATCTGCAAACAAAATTTGGACCGATACTATCAGGAAGATGAAAGTTTCCTAAAAAGAATCATTACTGGTGACGAGACATGGATTCATCACTGCGAGCCTGAGAGGAAACGGCAGAGTAAGGGATGGAAACATCCTCAATCGCCGACCAAAAGTTCAAAAGTCATCCATCAGCTGGAAAATTGATGCTTACAGTTTTCTGGGATTCCCAAGGGCCAGTATTGAAACATTGGGCCTGACTCAGAGCCGCTCGTAAGCGGCCACTCGTTCGCTCTGAGCGATGTTTGCCCAACTGCGCATGCGTACGGATCGTTATACGCATGCGCGAACCAGTCAGTGCGGTCGAAATTCATGTGCTCGCAAAATAGCGAATGCCTGATAATTCGAGTGACAGGAGGAGGCGTATGTGGGTGGTAACGGGGGAAGGTGCTTGAAAATGGGGAGTGGAGATCCGAACGCAGGCGTGCTTAAAGGTCAAAACGGGCGTTTTAAGGGTGTGCATAATTAAACTAGCAGCGTCATTGACCACGTCACTGGGTTTTTTTTATAGCCAGAACTGCTCGCAAAATTGTGGTAGCAAAAACCAACCACAAGAATAGCGAGCAGTTCATACCCTGGTCGATGTACTCGATTAATCTAATAAATAGCGGACATGACGTAGGATGCGAGCGGCCAGGGGGCGTATTTTTAAAAAAAAACGACCGCAAGTTTTGTTCACTCGTTCAGACCTAGAGGCGTGAACAGACCGCAAAGAGCAAACTGTTCATTTGAATAGCCACCCCTATTTTCTGGACGAGCGAGCACTAATTGCGTCCGGCTCTGAATCAGGTCCTTTATCAGGAAAAAGCTTCAACAATCATCAGTGCTCATTACACTGAGATGCTCAATGAAGAGCTGAAGCCTAAACTTCTAACAAAATGCAGAGGGACTGCTATCCAAGGGTGTTGTGTTGCTGCATGACAATGCACGTCCTCACACCGCTGTTCATACTGTCAACACTCTCCAAAAACTTTGTTTTGAGGTGTGAAAGCATCCTCCCTATAGTCCTGATCTTGCCCCAGCGAACTATCACCTGTTTGGTCCCCTGAAAGAAGCCCTAAGAGCACGAAGATTCTCGTCTGATGAAGAGGTGAAGACAGCGGTGCATTCGTGGATCTCAGCTCAGCCTAAAACATTTTTTAATGCGGGAATAAGAAAACTTGTTGACAGGTGGACAACATGCCTGATTCACTACCGTACGCAACTGCGTATGCAATAGCGATTACGCACACAATTCAACTGCGATTGTATGCCAATTCATTGCGATCGCTATTCCCTCGCAGCACTACACAAGAATGCCCACTTTACTTACCACACATCCACAATGTTTAACAAGACTGCAAAACCATTGGTTCAATTGAGTACCATCGCAGCCTCACGCACACTTGCACAAGCACTGATCTCACTCAGAAATTGCTAACAACCATGCACGCTATAAGACTGTGTAGGCCATCGCAGTGGATTATTTATACATGCCCCGGCAACGGCGTTGAGACGCAATGGCACGCCTGCATTCGGCCGACCACGCCCCCCATTACCACCCACAAATGGCACTTCCTGTCAATCACTCTGCGATGAGTCTGTGTAGTCACTGCGATCGCAGTCCCGATTGCAATAGCTAGTTCATGCACTGCGATGTATAAGCAGAACGTAACACTCGGCCAATTGCGTGCATATTAGCAATTGCGTTTCTTTCTGAATCAGGCCCAAAGTGTATTGAAAAGCAGGGAGATTATGTTTCAACATAATGTATTTGGATGTAGATTTTATTTTAATCAACTTTCAGAAAAGACAGAGTGCGTATAATTTTTGACTCACCCTCGTACATGCCTGGAGCAAAAGTTCTTTTTACCCCTTCTCCCAGTGCATGCTTGAGCCCTTAGCCTAGCGTCCCCGCTAGGCTGTTTTAGCGGGGCGCGGCGCCCTGCCCTCCTTCTGGAGGGCAAAAAGTGCCTTGTCCTCAGAGCCTGCGGGTGCAGTCTTCACCCGCGGGTCGCAGTGTCCCACGGGTGGGGAAATGTGCGGTGACCCGGTCACAGCTGGAGAATAGACGCCGATGCGCCCGGCATCTATTCTCCCTATCGGCAGCGCTTGGGGGTTGCCCGGCGTGTCCGTAAGTGCCGAGCACGCCCCCAAGAGTGAGGAAAAGGGGACGCGTCTTATAGACAAGCCCCCTTTTCAATGGCCATGCCCCCTTTTTGGGAGCGCGTGCGCACACGGAAGTGCCCTCTCTGCCGCCGGAGCTAGAGTGAACACTATTAGACTTGTAGTAGTATTTTGGAAACACTCTGCAGAGTGTTACTAACCTCATGGAAAACATTTTTATAATCTATCCTCAAGTTTATTTAACTTTAAAATCCTAAACACGGTATCTTAAATAATTTATAACCGTAAGAATTAGACAAAAAGATTTGAGTAACAAGAATAAAGCAACAAAAGGAAGAGACAGGCGATTAAATTCCTTATAAGTGTATGAAGAGGCCTTTTATCCTGGGACGATTAGAGAAAGCTCAGGTTTTATACCATAAAGAATTTTAGTATGCTGATCAGCGATGGTCAGCAGACAGCCCCGTGTGTAAGTTTGAGGCTTCACCTGTGGCCCTCAGCTCCTTCCTTCTTCTCAGGTTTGTTAGGAATAGCTCCCAAAGCCGGCTACACACTAGACGATGTGTGTACCCAGCGACGGCACGATCTGGTGTACGACCACCAGAAATATTGTTCCCCTGCCGCATACAGAACCACGAAGTCGACCGCCGGATCTTCACATTGCACTGCTGGCAGATCTGAAGTTACGACGAAGGGGAGTGCGCAATAGTACTGGATGATGTGGACGATATGTCATTCAGATTCACCTCAAAACGACAAATCGTCTAATACATCGTCTAGTGTGTACCCAGCTTAACACTGATTTAAAGTGACTGCTGAGTATCTAGGTCACTATCTTTTTCTTTGCTTAAATCTACTGAAGTGGGCCACCCATGCGGACCCCTTCAGGGTATCAGGTAGTCTATAACGAATATAGGTAATGTGTACACATTTTATTAACATGAAATTCCTGATGGGGATTTTTCAGTATGTATAAACAGCTCAGCCAAGGGTTGCTGTGCTGCAAGCATCTCTGGCAACCCAACAAGATCCCCTCTACAATTCTATTACCTAATTAGTGTGAACACACAGAGGGCCCGTTTACAAAGCGCTTGATTCAATTGAACGCAAATTAAATAGCACCGGGAGCGAGCTCCTAGAGCTATTCAATTCCGCGCCCTGTTAGGTCGGAGAATGTCCGTTCTCCCGCCGCTCGCACCTTAAACAGGATGTTTAGTCGCAAGAACGGGCACTCTCCGACTAAACTGTTCGGCGCGATGCCGTTTCCGCTGCGCTAAGGGCAGAAAACAGCATCACGCCTGTACGGTTGTCGGATTTCTGCTCGCACCCCTTGGGGGGGTGCAGAAATTGTTAACAGCAAATTCAATTGAATCCTTGGCCAACTGCAGCTTACACCACATTAGGGAAACTAATGTCCTGGCAATTCTGCTTTGCCGTGATGCTCTACTGTATGTGGATTGGTGAATTCATACATAGGGCAGAAAAAGTGATATCACAACAGTTCAAATTACTGCATTCTCAGCATTTAGCCAATATCATTTTGAAATGATCTTGACTAAATGCTAAGAATGCAGTCATTTGAAAAGTAATGTAAATTGAAATTATTATTTTCCAAATCAGGAAACGGTCCTAAGAATGTGGGAGGAGCTAGAGGGGATTGTGGATGGAATACTAGACTTTTAAACTCCATGTAAAGTGAATTAATCGTTAATGGAAAGATATTTCCAAATTTGGTTATCTGTTAAAACTACACTCTTCAGAGAATTTACACTTTTGTCGCTACCCCATGATCATCTGTACCAGCGCAATGACAATTACAACCTGCACTTTCGTTAATGTCAAGCATACAGCCATGGCCCAAAGTTCTGAGAATGACACAAGTATTGGTTTTCACAAAGCTTGCTGCTTCAGTGTTTTTAGACCTTTTTGTCAGATGGGCAGCACAGACGGTGTAATGGTTAGCGTTACTGCCTCACAGCACTGAGGTCGTGGGGTCAATTCCCACCACGGCCCTAACTGTGTGGAGTTTGTATATTCTCCCTGTGTTTGCGTGGGTTTCCTCCGGGTACTCCGGTTTCCTCCCACACTCCAAAAATATACTAGTAGGTTGGCTCCCAGCAAAAATTATCCCTAGTGTGTATGTGCGTGAGCATGTGATAGGGATGTGAATGGCCAAATAAAGCGCTGCGGAATATGTGTGCGCTGTATAAATAACTGGTAATAATATTACTATGGTATACTGAAGTAAAATTACAAGCATTTCATAAGTGTCAAAGGCTTTTATTGACAATTTCATTAAGTTTATGCAAAGAGTCAATATTTGCAGTGTTGACCCTTTTTCAAGACCTTTGCAATTCGCCCTGGCATGCTGTCAATCAACTTCTGGGCCACATACTGACTGATGGCCGCCCATTCTTGCTTAATCAATGCTTGGAGTATGTCAGAATTTGTGGGTTTTTGTTTGTCCACCAGCCTCTTGAAGATTGACCACAAGGTCTCAATGGGATTAAGGTCTGGGGAGTTTCCTGGCCATGGACCCAAAATTTTGATGTTTTGTTCCCCGAGCCACTCGGTTATCACTTTTGCCATATGGCAAGATGATCCATCATGCTGGAAAAGGCATTGTTCATCAGCAAACTGTTCTTGGATGGTTGGGAGAAGTTGCTCTTGGAAGGTGTTTTGGTACCATTTTTTATTCATGGCTATGTTCTTAGGCAATATTGTGAGTGATCCCACTCTCTTGGTTGAGAAACAACCCCACACATGAATGGTCTCAGGATCAGAGCCGTAACTAGACTTTTTGGTGCCCTGTGCCAGAGAGAGTATTGGCACCCCTCCCCCCCATTTTTTTATATAGCGACATAAGATAATGCAAGTGAAAAGGGCCATGGCTTCCTTGGGAAGGGCCAGGGAAGAGATAGGGGTACTCCTGGGGCAGCCAGGAGATGCCGGGGATAAAAGAAGAGGAAGCTACAAGTGAGAATGATAATAAACAGGAAAATTGGCAGGCCCAAACAGCGCCCCCTGCCCTGCGGTGCCCTGTGCCATGTCACAGGTCGCACTACCCTAGCTACACCCCTGATCAGGACACAGGACTGATGGTAGCGCTCACCTTTCCTTCTCCGTACAAGCATTTTTCCAGATCCCCAAACAATCTGAAAGGGGATTCATCAGAGCAAATAACTTTACCCCAGTCCTCAGCAGTCCAATCCCTGTACCTTTTGCAGAATATTAGTCAGTCCCTGATGGTTTTCCTGGAGAGAAGTAGCTTATTTGCTGCCTTCTTGACACCAGGCCGTCCTCCAAAAGTCTTCATCCTGTGTCACACGAATTGCAGAGGTCTTGAAAAAGAAGGGTCAACACTGCAAATATTGACTCTTTGCATAAACTTAATGTAATTGTCAATAAAAATCTGACACTTATGAAATGCTTGTAATTTTACTTCAGTATACATAGTAACATCTGACAAATAGGTCTAAAATACTGACGCAGCAAACTTTGTGAAAACCAATACTTGTACATTCTCAAAACTCTCGGGCCACAGGTATACAGTATTATACACAACAAGCAGCTGAAAACATGGCTGCATATTAAGACAGACTGTACGTATATATCCTGAATAAAGAAAAAGTGAAATACCACAGCGCTGACATTACTCGAAAACTGACTAGCTCTGGACAATTACATAAGCCTATGAGGACATGCATTTAAACAAGTAAATGTACCCATAGAAACCAATTATGTATTTACTTTTATTCTGTAAGATCACTAAAAATAAAAATCACAGAATCGGATTTCTGTGGGTTCAACACACTAATACCCCTTTTACACCATAGCAAAAAGCTGGGTTATTGCTGGGTCTACCCGGGTCGCAGCTCAGTGTAAAAGGATCCCTGAAAAATAACCCGGGTCAAGTGACCTGGCAATCCAACCCAGGTAGCCACCTGGGTTGGACCGCTAGGTCAAGTGACCTGGCAATCCAACCCAGGTAGCTACCAGGGTTGGACCCAGGATGGACCTGGGTAATGGTGCAGTGTAAACGGTGCAACCCGGGTTATCCAACCTGGGTCATGCCTAAAATGAGCTGATTGGTGGTTGTGGAGCAGTCACCTCCCACTTTTTATAACCTCACAAGTTTAGCAGGGCAGACCCAGGTTCAGTGTGAACTGGGCTGACCTGAGAATAACCCAGATCGATGGTGCTGTATAAATGGTGTCTGCCCTGGGTCTATCCTGGGTTGGAACCATGTCTGAAAACCCAGGTCGGACCCGGGTTTTTGGTGGAAAAGAGGTATTAGATGCATACCAATATTAATAGATGCATTTATCAGTCCTGGTAATGATTATAAAGGCGCATGGTGATGGCTTGTTACTTGTTTGCTCGCTGCTCACTCGTTGGCTGTAGCACTGCCCAATCTTGAAAAATCTCAAAATAGAGAATTAGAACTAGTCAAATCTGGGAGACCGTCTCTCTCCTAACTAATCTGCATTAATTCTGTGAAAAAAAATGGGGATGGTCAATATAATGCAGAATTCAGGTATGAGGACACTGATGCGAGCATAACCCTTTAGGGTAAGTTGCGCATCCATTAATAATAATTACTCCCAAAAGTTAGACACCACTAGTAATTATTTCAGCGCATTCACTATACGTCTCCTGTAATTGCCGCAGATAAGAACAAGTCATCTATATTAACATACTGAAGAATAAGTCACCTGTATTAACATACTGAAGTTCCTCTAACGCTAAATGTGTAATAAAGTTATACTTTCACTGTGTGTGTCTTGTGTTTATTTTAATATTTGTTTTGCAGGTGAACTACAGGTACTGACGGCCCTTAATGCCCCGCATGCTGGTACTTGTGGTTCTCCAAGTACCAGCAAGCGAGGGAGGCTTGCTGGGACCTGTAGTTCTTCAACAAAATAATATATTAGTTCATCTATCTTTTACACCACACTATACACAATCAACCCGGCACCAACTGGCCAGGGGTGCCGGGGATAGCCCAAGGCTATCAGCCCAGGCTTGGGGTGGCCTGGAGAGGGGAACCCCTTTATTGGGCTGACTAGCGGTCAGGTGTAATGCTTTGGCCGAGGGACCCGGTGAAAGGGTTCCCCTGACTGTGGCTTTACAACCCGCTAGAAAGAGTTCGGTGCTGGTTGTGCTAAATACAGGGGATCCCTATGTCTTTTGTCCCCCGTATTTACACAACCGGGACTGGCTCTGAAGAGTCCAGGGATGGTTGTGCTATTAGGGGGAACCCCACATCATTATTTGACTCTTTACAAGCTTCTAACTGATCTGTGCATGCATCTGTGTCTAAAGCAGGGAGTGGTGTAGGAATGCCTGTCAAGTGACGGCCGCATCGTGCAGGCCTGAACAACATATCTTTTGTCGTTCGGTAGTGCGTACACACTGCACGGTAAGAGGGGAATTGTTAACGAGATTGACAGATGCGACCAACGACTCGTGGGAAAGCGCAGCGGTATCGTGATATAGAGTGTACACACTGGACAATATGAATGATTTGTAGTTCCGATGCATCAGAATCGGCCAAATCTTAAAGATAATGTGTAGTGCACAGGTTCTAAAACTCAGTCCTCAGGACCCCAAACAGTGCAAGTTTTCCAGGTCTCCTGACAGAAGTGAAATAATTAGCTCCACCTGTAGATCTTTTTAAATGTGTTAGGGAGTAATGAATGCACCTGTGCACCTGCCGGGAGACCTGGAAAATGTGATCTGTGTGGGTTCCTGAGGACAGAGTTTGAGAACCACTGTTATAGTGTGTAGGGGCCTTCACAAATATCTTCAAAATCCAATCTCACCATAGGGCCGTATTCAATTAGAGGCGAAAAGCCGTAATCGCAAAAATGTTTCGCGTATTGTCGCTTTTCGCCTGGTCGGAACTCATCTCCAAATTCAATTCCAGCTGGAATTCGCCTAAGCGGAAACTCAATGCAATGTAATAGGCAAACAAGTTTCTCCCAAGAATAGCAGGTGAAAAGAAGTGCAAAATCTTTATTTTGGGGTGCAAACGTGTGGAAATGACCCAGAACCCTTGGCACAGTCCCTCAAAGGCCAAATCTGGCAAAAAATAAAAAAACCTAAGAAAAACCCAAAAAAGTAATAAAATTTTTGGGGCGAAACAGATAAAAAGTGGGGAGATAAGCATAAAAACTATCTAAATAGACTTCTGCCAGGATGGGTCAGGTGTCTTTAGGATTGCAGGTGCTTGCAACAAGTGCATTTTTTAAAAGTTCACTTTCAGACATACAACATGCTAGCACCCATTTTCAAGTACCCCAAATTTGACTGGACTACTTATTTTCTCCAAAAAATACTGCTTAATGCCATTCTTCACCACAAAGACGCTAATAAGAAGCAATATGAACTACTTAAGTACCCCCAAACACTTTTATTAGGGCTATTAGTACACATCTACATTGATTCCCTATGTTACTGCATCTTTTTTGGGGGTACACAGACTGATTTTCCCACTTCTGACAGTACTTTCCGCCAGTTCCGCATTCGCCACTTTCACGTGTTTAGGAATTGAATAGGACGAAAAGCGGGGACACGCACGAAAAGTTTTCGCCTCCGAAAAAGACGAAGGAGGCGGAAAGTCCGACAGGCGAAAGTTTTCCGACTTTTCGCCTCTAATTGAATACGGGCCATAGTTGGTTAAGTTAGTTTCTTGTGATTAGCAGCAAAGCCTAATGTAACACCAGACAAGAATAAATACCAATTAGCCCTATGGCAGATATGTCAACACACAACTCTCTATAACAATGTTTACCTCACAGATCAGATTTCTCAGTTGTGCAATAACTCCCGTGTTTATAAGACTATGTTAAGCCTACAGAAGTGCTAGGTGATTAATGAGGAGAGTGGATACTGCATTATAAAATATCCAGAACTAGCTGGATTAGGAAGATAGGAATGATAGCAACGCTCAGAGTAGAATATACCAGTTACTCGGAACAAGTGGCCTCCATCTGCCATGCAGACGTTTCTCACTTGTATCCAACGGTAAATAGATCCATCAAAAAAATTATGAAAACAGACAAGAGTGGGAATCTAGGAATTACAACAACAAAACAGGAAGTGTCAGGTAAAGAGGTTTAAATCCAATGACATCTTGCATTTGCAGTTTGCCCAGTGCGGTCTTTATAGCGGCTGATGGGTGTACTATGCACACAGGCCATACTTGCCTACTTTTGAAAAAGCATTTCAGGGAGATTTGGAAAGCACCACCGATGAGCGCAGCGGCAAAGCCATACCGCCCAACTGTCCCGCATTCAGCGGGACAGTCCAGTTTTTCTGGGACTGTCCCGCTGTGCCACCCGCGGGCCGCAGTTTTCCCGCGGTGGGGGGGAGAAGTTGGGGAGAGCACACAGCGGGTGTACCAGGAGGTAAACAGATGCCGTGCGCATGTTCACCAGTGTAGGGAAAGCCTGGGAGCTGCCCAGCACCTCGGAGAGTGCTGGGCACGCCCCCTATAGTGACAATAACGGGGGTTGCTGAGCAGCTCCTCCCCTTTTCCGTGACACCCCGCCCCTTTCCACTGAGCCCCGCCCCCTTTTCGGACGTGCAAACTGTCCCTCCTCGTCATGGACAGAAGTTGTGAGGTATGGGTAAAGTGGAGGTGCCATAAAACTGACTTTTAGCCAAATGTAAATGAACCCCAAAGCAGTTAAGCCCCCATTTACTACATGTCACTGTGTATGATAAATGGTGCTCCAGCCAATCACCTCCCAACTGTCATTTTTCTAACAGTTGACAGTTAGGAGCTGATTGGCTGTAGCACCATTTATCATACACAGTGACATTTATCACTCGTTTTGGTGATAACAAAAATCGTTCGTAAAGGAGGCCCTAAAGCTGGGTACACACACAAAGATATTCTGTCCAACCATCCAACTAGTTGATTGGTTGGAATGAAAATCTGGTAAGGTATGAAAGCAAATGACAATCAGCAATTTGCTCCCAAACGCAGGAAAATGGACAAAAAAAACTGTTGTTTGAACAAATTGTTTAGATCAAACATTTAACAAACTTGTCTGACGACCATTTTCATCTATTTTCTGCATGTAGGAGCAAATTGCTGATCATCATTTACTCCCATACGTTACCAAATTTTCATTCCAACCAATCAGCTAGTTGGATGGTTGGACAGAAAATCTTTAGGTGTGTACCCAGCTTTAGTAAGATATACTTGGATGAAAAGATCTACTTGTATATATATCAGCTACATAATGGGGGTAAGAGTAAGGTACAATCAGGGAGATTGCTGGACTCTTCAGGTTGTCAGGGAGATTGTTACTATTTCAGGGAGTCTCCCTGATAATCAGAAAGAGTTGGCAAGTATGACACAGGCTCCCGAATCAAGTGGTGCCTGTGCCGCCCACCCTGCGCCCAGAACAAGGTCTGATTGGGTGGCAGCCAAGAGCATAGTTCTGTGTGGTCACTGGAGCCATATTTGCATCAATTTCTGCATAAATATGGGGCTGGTATATTTCCAATGAAATGGCTGGAAAATTAAATAAGGTGCATGTACAACACATAGAAAAAAAACTGCGCCTCTGTGCTGAAGAGGAGACAAATTTGCACCTAATGCTGGCTACACACTACTAGATATATCATTCGATCGTACAACAAACAGTATATCGCTAGTGCATTGGCGGGTGTATACCCTCAATATGTCTGTGAATGGCGTCCTACACAGACAAATCAGGTCGGCCCTGCAGCACAGCCACACTGGCTGTAGGGTATTCCAACACCGACATCAAAAATGGGTGGGCAAATTGAAATGCCTGCCCAGTTATGATGTCTGGCTCGACAAATTAAGCGGCCAATTGTAAGGGAGTGTAGCTTACCTAATCGGACGCACAGTCGGCACGAGGGCCGGTCGGCTGCAATTTCTTTTAAGCGAGAACCCAGCTTAAAATCACAATATTAACCGAACAGCTGTTGGCACAGAGTGTTTTCAGATCTAATGACGATACAGCAAGGTGGGGTCAGGCATTATTGTCGATGATAACCCATTCCTCTAGAGAAAATCTCTCCAGTGAAAGCCATTATAATAGTCTGGCCTTCTATCCTGCAATCCTGTGTACTTCTGTTTATTTATTCTGCAAAATCACAAGCGGGGAGTCTTATACAACCATGTTGTTTTATCCCCGGGAACGTGTTTTTTTTTATATGTAAGGATAAAAAAAAAAAGTTACTGTAGGAGCAGCGTCAGGAATGTCATTGCAAACAAGTGGAGAAATCAGGTCTCAGTTTTATTTTAGAAGTACAAGGAACAGCTCTTAAAAAAAAAGAAAAAAAATAATCACATTTAACCCATTTGTGCGTCCATCATAGTGGAGCTTTAGGAATTTATTTAGAGTGCATGTAATTTATTAGAGTGCATCTTTATGCCGCCATCCACTTAACAGTATTGTATTAAAAACAGGTCGACAAAACAAAAGCGATTTCAAAGCTGAAATTTCCAAAAATTAATTTTATATTACCGAAGGACTAGTATAATGCCCATTTAGGCAAATAAGCTATTAATACACAATTACAAGCCCTTCAAAACCCACAATTGCTCTCCATCTCCAGTCACACGGAACAAAGAGCTGTGCGCGGGTGATTGGTTAAAACAGCTTAAGGTGGGTACACACTATACAGATATATCTGCAGATGATGGTTGTTCATACACACTGAACAACCATCATCTGTGCCTGCCCACAGGTCCCAGCGACCAGGGGGCGTGTCCCGGTGGGCGGGAGCGTGTCCTGCCCCCCTGTTCGCAGCTTCCATGTGTGTGTACGGGCGGTCTGCCGACCGCCCGCACACACTTGCCGATGGACAGATATGTCTGCAGACTTATCTGACCATCGGCTGTGCAGCACAGCCAATGCGATATATCGGTGAACGTTCACCGATATATCGCGGGTACACACTGCCCCACTGGCAGCAGATACATTGGCTGATCAATTGATCGCCCAATGTATCTGTCGGTGTGTACCCAGCTTTACAGTCTGAAAACTTGTCACGTGTCAGCTCTACAGAACAAGGACTTGTAGCGGATGTAGCGGATGTTTAAAATGTGCATTTTATGTAATGAAAGACCATTAGGCAAAACATTCTCACGGCACCTCTACTATCAAAAAAAAATAGAAAAGGAAAAAAGTAAATTGCTGCTAATCGGTGATGAAATCACAGAGAAAAAAATAATTATATATTAGATACACATTCTGATACACTCAGGCCTTGGTGTGCGTTGTGATATTAGATACACTCAGGCCTTGGTGTGCGTTGTGATATTAGATACACATTCTGATACACTCAGGCCTTGGTGTGCGTTGTGATATTAGATACACATTCTGATACACTCAGGCCTTGGTGTGCGTTGTGATATTAGATACACATTCTGATACACTCAGGCCTTGGTGTGCGTTGATATATTAGATACACATTCTGATACACTCAGGCCTTGGTGTGCGTTGTGATATTAGATACACATTCTGATACACTCAGGCCTTGGTGTGCGTTGTGATATTAGATACACATTCTGATACACTCAGGCCTTGGTGTGCGTTGTGATATTAGATACACATTCTGATACACTCAGGCCTTGGTGTGCGTTGTGATATTAGATACACATTCTGATACACTCAGGCCTTGGTGTGCGTTGTGATATTAGATACACATTCTGATACACTCAGGCCTTGGTGTGCGTTGTGATATTAGATACACATTCTGATACACTCAGGCCTTGGTGTGCGTTGTGATATTAGATACACATTCTGATACACTCAGGCCTTGGTGTGCGTTGTGATATTAGATACACATTCTGATACACTCAGGCCTTGGTGTGCGTTGTGATATTAGATACACATTCTGATACACTCAGGCCTTGGTGTGCGTTGTGATATTAGATACACATTCTGATACACTCAGGCCTTGGTGTGCGTTGTGATATTAGATACACATTCTGATACACTCAGGCCTTGGTGTGCGTTGTGATATTAGATACACATTCTGATACACTCAGGCCTTGGTGTGCGTTGTGATATTAGATACACATTCTGATACACTCAGGCCTTGGTGTGCGTTGTGATATTAGATACACATTCTGATACACTCAGGCCTTGGTGTGCGTTGTGATATTAGATACACATTCTGATACACTCACGCCTTGGTGTGCGTTGTGATGCACGAGGCTGAAGGCCGTTAACTCAGTTGAACATTTAAGAGTTGTTCATTTTGAAAAGAAAATGTGTTGAGCGGTGAATTTTATTGACAGGAAGTGCTTAACACTTCTTCAGGGCCAGGGCTGACATGTCTGCTTACGGTTTGCTGAGCTGGATTCTGAAGTGGCTGCTCAGGTAAGTTCTGTTCAAATTATTTGATGAGGACTAACATTTTTCTGTCAGAAATGTGCAAAGCCGCGTATCCACTACGCGATGTTACTGAGTGATTGCACGATTACGGCATCGTAATCGTGCAATCGCGCAGTAATCATGCACAATTCGCGCACTATTATGCGCGCTCCCGCTGGTCGTTTCTGACATCAATTATCTACTGAACATGCTGGTCAATCTGCAGATAACGACAGATTGCCTATGTTCAGAGATAATTGATGTGCCTACACTGAACGATGAATCGTTCAGTGTAGGCATTGCAGGGGAACAGCAACAACGGTACGATTACATAAGTTGTAATCGTACTGTCATGCCACTGTCGCATAGTGGATGTGCAGCTTAAGCCTGTCAGTGAGGCAGTGAAGTGTATTTCTGTCAGTGAGGTGCTGCTTTTCTGTGAGCAGTGTCTCTGTGAGAGAGGTTATTGTTTACACTTGTGGAGTGATACAGCTGAGGCTTTTTGATGAGGTTTTGGTCACAGTTGGAAGTAGATCAGGCGTTAGATTCTTCGGTTGTTGGAAAATAATGCACAGTCATGTAATCTTGTGTGTGGCTTCAAGTCACTGAGCTCTACTAAACAATTTCAGAGTGCATCTAGGGTCAGGTGGTGGTGGGGAATTAGCATAATCTTTATATGCAATTTAGTATATTTTACTCATTGTGCTCCAAAGCAAGCAGACCGTTTTAACCAGCAAATAACATTAATAGGCAATATTGTCTGTTAACAACTCCTAATCAAACTGCCGACGGCCGGCTTCACAACAGTGAAATCCCGGCATGGGACTAATGATAGGCGTCTAAATATCGACGCCTAACATTAGCGCCACGCCGAAATTCCAACACCCGGCATACCAGACGTAGGTAAGCCGGGCGTCGGGAGGTGATAGCTGTGGGGGGGGGAGGGGGGGTTAAGTTTAGGGATTCCCAGGGGATCTTATGGTTAGGCACCCCCCGGGTTAGGGTCAGGCTAGGGGAAGGGGGGAGGTTGGCATCAGGCACCCCCGAGAAGTTAGGTCTAGGTACCCCCCCGGGAGGGTTATGTTCAAGTGCGGGGAGGGGGGGGTTTAGGTTTAGGCACCCCTGGGGGGTGGTTAGGGTTAGGCACTAGGAGGGGAGGTTATGGTTACCCACGCCTAAGGGAGGGTTAGGGGTGTTAAGTACCTCTGTCGGGATCTTCATCTGCCGGCCTTCCAGCGTCTGTATTTCTTCCGCCGGGCTTAAGTCTGGCGGTAATTCATACCAATTCCTAGCATACAGCGATCACCTCCAACAATAGGCTTACAACATGTAGACGGGATGTAGTCTGGAAGCCGACGGTCTAAATGCCAACCAAAGGCTTCCAGACTCTCTAATCCTGGCGTGGTACTAATGACAGGCATTGAAAACTCGATGCCTGTCATTAACCATATGCCGGAAAACTGACGCCCGGCATACCGAACGAAGGTAAGCCGGGTGCCGACAGCCGCGGGGGAAGGGTTAGGTTTAGGCACCCCCGCGGGAGGTTAGGGTTAGGCTAGGGGGAAGGGGAGGTTAGGGTTAGGCACCCCCAGGGGGATTTAGGTTTAGGCTGCGGGGAAGGGGGGGGGGGTTAGGTTTAGGCACTTAGGGCGGGGGGAGGAGGTTAGGCGCCCCCTAAGGGAGGGTTAGGGGGGGGGAATTAGGTTAGCGATACTTACCTGCCTTTGAGAGCAGCTGGTTGGACAATTAATACTGAATTTAGGAGCCAGCAGGAAAGCAGGAACTGCTAAGGTGCTATGGAAGATTTGCTACAATGGAGGAAACATCCAAATGCTAGGATGCAGCAGTAATTTTTCGGGGGGGGGGGGGGGGGGGGGTGACATTATTTATCTGCCAGCTGGGAGTTATGTAAATGTCTAACTAGTGTCAGGACATGCACAATACTAGGGAGATGAAAACAAGGTGTACTCCTCCTCCCCCGTCTCTGATTATCTCCTGGACCCCCCTTGTTTGCTTTTCTATGTGAAAATTCAATAAAACTTTATATTGGAAACAAGTGTAAAATGGACTATGGGAACTCAACAGCTGGCAAAGTGCCGCGACGCCCAGCTGCGCACATATCAGCCAGTTATGGTAGCACCGGGCAAGAGGAAAAACTTGAGATGCGACTTTCCCCTCTATATGTGTTTATAGGTAATAAGATCCACTTCAGAGGCCAGAAGGGCAGCACTGGAGCTTTCAAACCCTTAATCTCAGGAATAACTTAAAACAATACATTTAATCAAAGATAGTGACACCTATCTGCAACAACACATCAGCAGGCATTCCAAACATGTTATAGCACACAAAATACATGGGTGGTACCATAAGCAAGTCTGTATAATTCACAGCTTAATATCCACATGAGAATCGGTAGCCGTTAAGTCTGTATACCAAACAAAAGTGTTTAGTTGTGAAATGGATTTATGATCAATAGGAGAGTGTACACAGTGCAACCCGTCAATGAAAGTATATGATATACAGTACTAATTAACACACCACAGTGCAGGAAAATATATGATATACAGGGAATCGGTACGTATGACCGCCGGACATCAGGCCGGCAGCTCGATGGGTGAAAATCCCGGACAGCGAAAGTAAGTAGGCTATCCCTACCCCTTTCCTCCCCATAACTCTCCCTTAGGGGTGCCTAACCCTAACCCCCCCCCCTAGTGCCTAACCCTCACCTCTCCCCGAGGGTGCCTAATCCTAACCCCCCCCCTTCCCCTAGCCTAATCCTCCAAGAGGGGTGCCTAACCCTAAGTCTCGGCTCACTTTCGTTTGGTATGCCAGGCGTCGGGATTTCGGCGGGTGGATAATGATGGGCGTCAGGATTTCGACGCCTATCATTAGTCCCATGCCGGGATTTGTCAGTCGGGAAGCCGGCGGACGGCATTTCGACCGCCGGCTTCCTGACTACATACCGGTATACAGTACTAATTAACACACTACAGTGCAGGAAAATATAAGATATACTGTACTAATTAACACACTACAGTGCCCAGTCTGTATTATACCCCACTTGTCACCAATTGGACTTTATGCACAAAAGTGCATAGAAAGGCATTTTATTGTTATAGTATGGTGTTTGTTAAATATACGGCCATCACATGGACACTGCCTACTGGTCATTCGGTTATCTTAAGTACATATGGCACCTCTTGACACAGAGGACAAGATCCTCTGCTGTAGACCTCTGGTATTTTCCAGCCACCCCACCAGCCTTTCCCTACTCCCCTTCACAATGTTCTATAACAACTGGCAAGCAGCGGTACAGCGGAGCTCCCCAGGAAGGGCAAATGGATTCGCTAAGCATCATCCACTCAACACTTGTTCCTAATAATTGAATGACAGGTGGGCACAGTCCATGTTTATAGCGGTATCATTAAAAAGTACCCAGAACTAGCTCAATGCAGTGTCACATAATGATGCACAGTTGACAGTTTCAAATTGTTCACGAAAAAGATTTATGCAACCGCAGCCTGAGCTGAATGGGCAGAATCACCGATTACAAGGGAGTGACAAACTAGTCTGACAGACCTTTTGCTTTGCAAATGAATGAAACAAAAAAACAAAACAAAAGTTTGCAAATGGCGACAATTTTATAGACCACAAATTGTGTATTATGTAGTGTGACACAGTTAGGTTAGGGGGTCCCTCTCCTGGGTAGAGGACTCCTTCCTTTCACACACAGCAGCTGGGAAACAGTACGCCAGACTGGATGCAAGTACAAGCTGGTCGGCGCCAGTCTTTATTGTACAATATCAGAAACAACATAAAGAAAACATAAACATAAATCCTAGCCCTGTCGGGGCACTAACTTCACAGGTAGTTCCCTCACTACCAGAACCTGGCAGGGCCTAATGCCCTCACCAGCAACAAAGGCACAGCACAACAGTCACGGATAGGTTTTCAAGTGTCTCTGAGCAAACTCCCTGTCTGCTCTCCCAGGTGAGACAATCAGCCCTAAACACACTAGGCTTATATTGGCCACTCTCAGGTGGAAACCCTAACAAGCCTGTTACCAGGCTAAGAGAAAACTGCACACTGCAGACTTTCTCCTGGGGGTTTAAAACACATAAGACAGGAATCTGGGACAAATGTACCTGCCACAGACCACTTTACCAATGATCCTATCACAGTAGGAAAACACCTTGTGGGAATTTTATTTAGCACTGATGAGTGGGCAGTTGCTAAATAGAATACATAAAAAGAGGATAAATTTATATCTTTGGGGATATTCTCAACTGTCACGGTAAAGTTCCCTAAAGGGATTGTAACGTCAGCTCTCATGATGTTTTAATATGGCTCAGATTAATAAAGCGCCTTTCATTATTATCAATAAGCCAGGCTCTTTGGTATAATATATATATATATATATATATATATATATATATGTATGTATTGGTGCCCAACGGAGCAATACAGGCGCACACAGCCACTGGTGCTGACATTTCTACTCGCAGCCCCCCAAGCTGGCAAGAAGAAATGACCGAAAAGTGTCACGTTTCAGCGCTCAAAACAGGACTTTATGCGTCTGCAACAATGTTCAGGCTAAAGATGCTCCTCACCACCAAGGGGGGGGTTGGATTCAAGCTTGTTTTTAGTGCCAGCGGCCACGAGTTGGTTCCCGACAGAACAATTCAATTATTGCTCCTTTCGGAATCGCGTAGACGCCGACACTAACATTTCGAAATCACTCCAGGGCTTGTGGTTGAGAAACCAGACCACAGGGTTTCACTCGCAAGTCCGATGGTCGCGATGGTCAAGACCATCGCGACCATCGTGTTGGACGCTCGTATTTGCTGTGGGTGGCGACCCACAGCTATACGAGCGTCCAGGAGGACGCTCCATTTTAATGGAGGAGGGCCCTGATTCAGAGCGAGCGCTCTGGTCAGAGCGTCCGGCTCTGAATCAGGGCCTATATACTTAGGCAATCTTTAAAATGCAATGGGCGATTTCAAGCAATAACAGTAGTGCTTGGGAAAACAAGGTTGTTGTTCGATCCAAGTTGGAGAAAGGACCTCTGACATCACAACCATGTGATCGCTACGGCAGGGCCGGTCCCATACCAGTGTTACTATCTACGTGGACATAGAGGGGGAATATAAACCTGCCTGAAGCGTGGTGAGCAAAGCGAGCCCGCGAGGGGTCACTTTTGGCCACTGTTCTGAACCTTGCCCCTCCCCCTTTTGTCGTGGGTCACGTGGTTGTGATGTCAGAGGTCCTTTACAGCACCTCGTTCTAGACCTAACCTTAGGAACAAAAGCTTACATTCTAATTTTAAAAAAAGTGACAAATCGATTCTTTGCTAGCCACACAAAAAGCTTTAAACAGATGACAAACAGTAGAAGGGAATGTAAATTATGACCCTAAATCCACCAAACTGCAGAAAACCAAAGTACATAAAATAGACATATATGACAACTAATAACTATGGGTCAGTTCACATCTATATATTCTTTATAAACCTGGCATATACTCAGAATGCCATTTAGGGCCACATAAACAGTAAAAAAAAAAAAATGCATTTAAAAGCTAATAACAACAGTGTTATAATTTATAGTAGAGCAGACTCTCCATTTCAAATTAAACTAGAAAGGGTCACCAGCACTACAACTCAGTGAAATGAACCTTTAATATTACAATTGTTTTAAATTAAACTCTTAAAAAGAACGAGGTCAATAACAAAAGGGAGAGCAATCGCCCCCCCCCCCCCCCCCCCCAAAATACACTTTCACATCACTAGTTCCAGGGAAAAAAAAAACAGGAGCATGGTAATTAATGGATCCAATAATAACAAAAGTGGACACTAAATTGATTTAACAGTCACTGGCAGTAATACATCCTGTGTAATATCCACATACACAGCTGCTGTCACAGGGAGCAGGAGATGCAGGAAGACATATATAATGCACTTTACAACTGTATAGAAAAATGAGCAGCATATACTGTACTTGATACTGTATCAAACAAACTGCATACACTGTACATAACATAAGCAGCATATGCTGTACTTGATAGTATACTGTGTTTAAAAAAACAGCATATACTGTACAGAACAAACAGCATATACTGCACCAAATACTGTATAGTACATAAGCAGCATATATTGAGCTGAACATAAGAAGCAGACACTGTACTAAATACTACTTACTGTACAGGACATAAAACAGACAATGCACATGACACTGTACAGGACATAAGCAGACACTGCACATGATACTGTACAGGACATAAACAGACACTGCACAGGACATAAGCAGACACTGCACATGATACTGTACAGGACATAAACAGACACTGCACAGGACATAAGCAGACACTGCACATGATACTGTACAGGACGTAAGCAGACATTGCACTAGATACTGAATAGAATAGAACATAAGAAGCATATACTGCACTAGATACTGTATAGAACATAAGCAGCATATATTGAGCAGAAAATGAGAAGCAGACACTGTACTAAATACCACTGTACAGTACATAAACAGACACTGCACATGATACTGTACAGTACATAAGGAAACACTGCACATGATACTGTACAGGACATAAGCAGACATTGTACTACATACTGAATAGAACATAAGAAGCATATACTGCACTAGATACTGTATAGAACATAAGCAGCATATATTGAGCAGAAAATGAGAAGCAGACACTACTAAATACTACTGTACAGGACATAAACAGACACTGCACATGATACTGTACAGGACATAAGCAGCCATGATACTGAATAGAATAGTACATAATACTGTATAGTACATAAGGAAATATATTGAAGAGGCAGCTCAGGGCAATGTAGGCTGTGGGGGTGCAGCACATAAGACACCTGTGACACAGGCACAGTCTGCATTAGCCATGTATTAGCCGTGCATTAGCAGTGCCATTGGAAGGTAATAGAGGCAGCTCACTGGAGCATGCTTTATGGGTCTGCCTGCTCCAACCAGCAGCCTGGGAGCTATCTGAAGGCATCTAATGGCTGTGGAATGGCCTGGGCTGCTGCAGCAGTGATGGGGGTGACAGACACATACCATGTAATCCATGGACTCATGCAGTTGGGGGGCTGAGCCGTGCACCTGGCTGTCAGAGAGGAGGGGGATTTCCTCCGCTGGGAGTACGGTCACCGCCGCTGCTGCAGCTAGATAACACCGCTCCTGGTAAGTTGTTGCTGCTGGAACTGACCCCTCTCTTTCTTCTTCCTTCCTTCTCCTCCCACCTGCACACGTCTGGCCTGGGAGCCGCTCTAACCCCGCCCAGGGGGGGACGCACCGTAGCAATAACCGCCCACATATCCGCAAGGCACGCCCACAGAGGCACAGCCCCGCCCAGAGAGTGTGATGGCATTGGCGCATCGTCGCGTATCACATGACCCTTTACGTCGTGCAGCAGCAGCCTGGTTGTAACAGGTAGCAGCAGTCCTGGATGAGTGATAGTGACATTAACTCCAGTCCAGTTCATTAGTCTCCAATCTGACTCACTCACTGTGGCTGTGTGATAGGACGGAGTGACTGAGCTGCTGCTGTGGCTCTCTGGCTGCTGTAGAACTGTAAGTCCCAACTGGCAGGGTTTGCTTGGACTTGCAGTTCCACAACAACAGCATACACGCTCAGTTTGAAAACATGCAAGAGTTTTTGTGACCCAGAAGTGTTTGCTCCATTCATGAACGCTGCATCATCCTCCTGCTGGGTAGCCAAATGGAGAAATAATACAATAACTGTTTAGAAATGAAGAATGCAGTCATAGGGCCTGATTCTGCAAGGCTCGCAAATGAGATTACGCTTGCAATAGGCCGATTGTTGCGTATGCAGTGCGTGAACCAGCCATTGCAATAGCTACTGTGATTGCAGGTACTGCAGACCCATCACGACTGACAGGAAGTACCATTTGGGGGGGTTGGCTGGTGAAATGGAGGCGTGACAGTGCATTTGAACGCCATTATAAGGACGTGCATAAATGACCCACTGCAATGCCATACGCAGCTTGAGTACTCATAGTGGGCCTGATTCAGAGCCGCTCGTAAGCGGCCGCTCGTTCATACCGAGCGATGTTTGCACAACTGCGCATGCATACGGATCGTAATACGCATGCGCGAACCAGTCAGTGTGGCCGAAAATCGTTAGTTCGCTAAATAGCGAATGCCTGCTATTTTGAGTGACAGGAGGAGGTGTATGTGGGTGGTAACGGGAAGGTGCTTGAAAACGGGGAGTGAAGATCCGAACGCAGGCGTGCTTAAAGGTCAAAACGGGCGTTTTATGGGTGTGCATAATTAATACAGCAGCGTCATTGACCACGTCACTGGGTTATTTTATAGTCAGAACTGCTCGAATGATTGCGGTAGGAAAAACCAACCACAGGAATAGCGAGCAGTTCATATGCTGGTCGATGTACTCGATTAATCTAATAAATAGCGGACATGACGTAGGATGCGAGCGGCCAGGGGGCGTAGTTTTTCAAAAAACAATCGCAAGTTTTGTTCGCTCGTTCAGACCTAGAGGCGTGAACAGACCGCAAAGAGCGAACGGTTCATTTGAATATCCACCCCTTTTTTCTCAACGAGCGAGCGCAAATAGCGTCCGGCTCTGAATCAGAGCCGGACGCTATTTGATAGACCAGGGGTGGGGAACCTTTTTTCTGCCAAGGGCCATTTTGATATATATAACATTATTTGCAGGCCATGCCCCCTCCGCGTTACGTCATGGAGCAACCTGAGGATGCATCGGGGAGCTGTAAGGGCAGTGGTGTGACCATCTGAAGTATCCTAAGGACGCTCCAGGCGGCACTGCCGCATAGATTCTGGCTGCAGAGTGCTATTCTAGGTACCCTGCTAGTCAGATGAGGATGGCAGAACAAAGCTCAGAGGGCCAGACCAAATGATTCCGAGGGCCTTATACGGCCCCGGGCAGGAGGTTCCCCATCCCTGCCATAGACAATCACTGTCATTTCTGGGGGATTTGACGCACGTGCTGTATGTGTATGCTGTAAAACTGCTTTAAATGCAGCGCCCCTTTTTTGGACGCATGCAGGATCACTATTTCAGGAATAAAGATGCTGGGAGGTACTGTATCTTTTAGGGAATATAGGGGTTTTTGTACTAAGCCTTAGAGATAAACTGGAAGGAGATAAAGTACCAACCAATCAGCTCCTAACTGTCACTTTACAGGCTGTGTTTGAAAAATGACAGGAGCTGATTGGTTATCTCCATCCACTTTATCTCTCTCTCTAAGGCTAAGTACATTGACCCCATAGATTGTAAGCTCAGCTGGAGCGGGGACTTATGAACAATGAAATATTCTATGTAAATTGCTGCAGAAAATGTGTGTGCTATATGAATAACTGTTAATAAATACTGTGACACAGTCAGGTTAGGGGGTCCCTTTCCTGGGTAGAGGACTCCTTCCTTTCACACACAGCAGCTGGGAAACAGTACGCCAGACTGGATTCGAGTACAAGCTGGTCGGCGCCAGTCTTTATTGTACAATGTCAGAAATAACATAAAGAAAACATAAACATAAATTCTAGCCCTGTCGGGGCACTAACTTCACAGGTGGTTCCCTCACTACCAGAACCTGGCAGGGCCTAATGCCCTCACCAGCAACAAAGGCACAGCACAACACTCACGGATAGGTTTTCAAGTGTCTCTGAGCAAACTCCCTGTCTGCTCTCCCAGGTGAGACAATCAGCCCTCAACACACTAGGCTTATATTGGCCACTCTCAGGTGGAAACCCTAACAAGCCTGTTACCAGGCTAAGAGAACCAAAACCTGGAGTGGCCGTGGGTGGAGCCCTGGAGTGGCCGTGGGTGGAGCCCTCCCTCTCCTCTCACCCACAACCCCCAGGTCCCAAACCGGCTTTTCAAAAAGCCGAGACTCAAGCCTGCTACACTGCAGACTTTCTCCTGGGGATTTAAAACACATAAGACAGGAATCTGGGATAAATGTCCCTGTCACAGACCACTTTACCAGTGATCCTATTACAATACATATATAATGGATGGTTGAGCCAGATAGGAGGATATTTCAGTAGTCAAGGCAGAAGATGATGCAAGAATGTATAGGTTTTTTGGCTCTATCTTAGGTAAGCTGAGCTTTCCGTTCTTCTATGAATCGCAGTCAGCATACAAAAGTATGGTGATGTGATTTATACATGAAGCGGGGGTGTTGCTGGAGAAGGAATAACCTTCTCCACAGTAACCCACTCTAGAAATTGACGAAGGCAGTGAAAGGCCATGTTTTCAGCTAAACAGGGCTTTTCACTGCTCTATGAATAGACCACTAATAACCAACACTGAGCCCCCAAACCGGCATATGCGCAGTGGAATAAGGACGGATGCAGATGACTTTCGCAGATGCAAATGATGTTAGCAATCTCCTTGCCAGGGCAGCAATTTTTCATATGTACTGTCCCGGCAGCAGTTTTCATATAAATGACAGAATTCCATTGGCGATAAGCTGCGAGACCAATGGACAAAAGTACATCCACTGTATTGTAATGTGGTGATTTATGTACAGTATCTCAGTTATTAATAAAACAGCGTTGTAGTAAGGCATACCATTGAAAGTATAGGATGCCTTCAGAATTCCAAAATCTCCATACAAAAACTTAGCCCTCTGCAGGGCTGGCAACAGAAATCTCGGAGCCCGGTACAGTGATGTCTACTCACCACCTGCCCGACCTCGCACCCACACATAACTCCTCTGCATGTGTGATATGTGAAGAATGATAATGTTAACTGAAAGATATGCCAGCCTTTAAATACAGTAAAAATACACTATGACTTACCACACTGTCATTGATGATGCAGCCAAGTCTTGATCACAGTGCTGTAGATGCCTCAGGGGTAGGAGGGATGGTGTCTGTAGCCAGCCATCCTTAGTCCTCAGCCTCAGACTCTCATCACCATTCTCAGCCCAAAAGTCCCTTATCACCTTCCTCAGCCTCATCACCATCCTCAGACCACCATCACCTTCCTTAGCCGACAACCACCTTCACCTTCTTCATCCCTTAGTCCCATCACTTTCCCCAGCCCTCAACATCCTTTACCTTTCCCAGCCCTCAGCCCCCTTCATCGTACCCCAGCCCTCAACATCCTTCACCTTTCTCAGCCCCCTTCATCTTCCCCAGCCCTCAACATCCTTCACCTTTCTCAGCCCCCTTCACCTTTCCCAGCCCTCAGCCTCTTTCGCCTTCCCCAGCCCTCAGCTCCTTCATCTTCCCCAGCTCTCAGCATTCTTCACCTTTCCCAGCCCTCAACCCCCTTCACCTTCACCAGCCCTCAACATCCTTCATCTTTTCCAGGCCTCAGCCCCCTTCACCTTTCCCAGGCCTCAGCCACCTTCCCCAGCCCTCAGCCCCCTTCACCTTTCCTAGCCCTCAGCCCCCTTCACCTTCCCCAGCCCTCAACATCTTTCACCTTTCCCAGCCCTCAGCATCCTTCATCTTTTCCAGCCCTCAGCCCCCTTCACCTTCCCCAGCCCTCAGCATCCTTCACCTTTCCCAGCCCTCGGCCCCCCTCACCTTCCTCAGCCCCACACCCCTTCATCTTCCTCAGCCACTGCCGCCAGCCCCTTCCTCCGCATCCAGCCTCTCTGTACCTTAGCCCCCCCCCCCCCCCCCCCCGTCACCGGGCCTGCCCTCTGACACAGGAATGTCCTGTTAACTGTGATTTTTGCAACCTTCAAATATATTCTCTTATGACTCTATGTGCTCGCCCTTAAGATGGGTACAGGTTAATTGAATACTAAACTGCCTACTTTCCCTTCCTGTGACTCATCTGCACTTGCCCACTAAGATACAGTACCCTACCATTGCCCTTGTCTGCCTTCTACCTCCTAACTTGTCTGCTGATGTATTGCTCTGTGTTGTAACCTCTGTATGGCGCTGCTGACACTATGGGCCCTAATCATAAGCATACTAGCCGACCCTCCCTGATTGTCAGGAAGATTCCCTGAAATAGTAGCATTCTCCCCAACTCCCTGAAGAGTCTATCAATCTCCCTGATTGCACCTTACCCCCATTATGAAGCTGTTATATATCTTCAGCCCTTAGTCCCATCACTTTCCCCAGCCCACAACATCCTTTTCCTTTCTCAGCCCCCTTCACCTTCCCCAGCTCTCAGCATTCTTCACCTTTCCCAGCCCTCAACCCCCTTCACCTTCACCAGCCCTCAACATCCTTCAACTTTTCCAGCCCTCAACATCCTTCAACTTTTCCAGCCCTCAGCCCCCTTCACCTTCTCAAGCCCTCAACATCCTTTACCTTTCCCAGCCCTCAGCCCCCTTCACCTTCACCAACCCTCAACATCCTTCAACTTTTCCAGCCCTCAGCCCCCTTCACCTTCTCAAGCCCTCAACATCCTTTACCTTTCCCAGCCCTCAGCCCCTTCACCTTTCCCAGGCCTCAGCCCCCTTCACCTTTCCCAGGCCTCAGCCCCCTTCACCTTCCCCAGCTCTCAGCATCCTTCACCTTTCCTAGCCCTCAGCTCCCTTCACCTTCCCCAGCCCTCAACATCTTTCACCTTTCCCAGCCCTCAGCCCCCTTCCCCAGCCCTCAGCATCCTTCATCTTTTCCAGCCATCAGCCCCCTTCCTCAGCCCCCTTCACCTTCCCCAGCCCTCAGCATCCTTCACCTTTCCCAGCCCTCAGCCCCCCTCACCTTCCTCAGCCCCACACCCCTTCACCTTCCTCATCCACTGCCGCCAGCCCCTTCCTCCGCATCCAGCCTCTCTGGACCTTAGCCCCCCCCCCTGTCACCGGGCCTGGCCCTCTGACACAGGAATGTCCTGTTAAATGTGCTTTTTGCAACCCTTAAATATATTCTCTTATGACTCTATGTGCTCGCCCTTAAGATGGGTACAGGTTAATTGAATACTGAACTGCCTACTTTCCCTTCCTGTGACTCACCTGCACTTGCCCACTAAGATACAGTACCCTACCATTGCCCTTGTCTGCCTTCTACCTCCTAACTTGTCTGCTGATGTATTGCTCTGTGTTGTAACCTCTGTATGGCGCTGCTGACACTATGGGCCCTAATCAGAAGCATACTTGCCGACCCTCCCTGATTGTCAGGAACATTCCCTGAAATAGTAGCATTCTCCCCGACTCCCTGAAGAGTCTATCAATCTCCCTGATTGCACCTTACCCCCATTATGAAGCTGTTATATATCTTCAGCCCTTAGTCCCATCACTTTCCCCAGCCCTCAACATCCTTTTCCTTTCTCAGCCCCCTTCACCTTCCCCAGCCTTCAACATCCTTTACTTTCCCCAGCTCTCAACCCCCTTCACCTTTCCCAGCCCTCAGCCCCTTCACCTTCCCCAGCGCTCAGCATTCTCCACCTTTCCCAGCCCTCAACCCCCTTCACCTTCACCAACCCTCAACATCCTTCATCTTTTCCAGCCCTCAGCCCCTTCACCTTCTCAAGCCCTCAACATCCTTTACCTTTCCCAGCCCTCAGCCCCCTTCACCTTTCCTATCCCTCAGCCCCGTTCACCTTCCCCAGCCCTCAACATCTTTCACCTTTCCCAGCCCTCAGCATCCTTCATCTTTTTCAGCCCTCAGCCCCCTTCACCTTCCCCAGCCCTCAGCCTCCTTCACCTTCCCCAGCCCTCAGCATCCTTCACCTTTCCCAGCCCTCAGCCCCCCTCACCTTCCTCAGCCCCACACCCCTTCACCTTCCTCAGCCACTGCCGCCAGCCCCTTCCTCCGCAACCAGCCTCTCTGGACCTTAGCCACCCCCCCCCCCGTCACCGTGCCTGGCCCTCTGACACAGGAATGTCCTGTTAACTGTGCTCATTGCAAGCCTTAAATATATTCTCTTATGACTCTATGTGCTCGCCCTTAAGGTGGGTACAGGTTAATTGAATACTGAACTGCCTACCTTTCCCTTCCTGTGACTCACCTGCACTTGCCTTGCCCGCTAAGATGCAGTACCCTACCATTGCCCTTGTCTGCCTTCTACCTCCTAACCTGTCTGCTGATTTATTGGTCTGTGTTGTAACCTATGATATGTCAATGTACATTTACTGTACTTTTAATATGTCCAGCTTTACTATTACTATGTATATTCTCTGTATGGCGCTGCTGACACTATGGGCCCTAAATAGAAGCATACTTGCCAACCCTCCCTGATTGTCAGGGAGTCTCCCTGAAGTAGTAGCATTCTCCCCGACTCCCTGAAGAGTCTATCAATCTCCCTGATTGCACCTTACCCCCATTATGAAGCTGTTATATAAAAAAAAAAGATATATACATTCAATTGGGATCATTATTATCATTTCCATGCATTGGTTATAAGGCATAATGGGGGAGATGTATGTGTGCTGATACCGCTTCTCCCCCATGTATGATTGGGGGGCTGGGCGGTAAATGACTCCTGTCATTACCGGCGCTGCTATCTACAAGATAGCAATGCCGTTAGCCTGGGCTATGTATGAACGGACAGTTCGCCTGACCATTCCGCCCGTTGCAGCTGTTGCTATCGACAGTTACAGCTTGGCACTGCCCTATCCTTACAGCAGGGACAGCGATCCCACGCATGCTCAGTGGAGCCGGCCTGGACTGAGATACAGCGCATCAGCACTAGGCAGGGATCGCCGGAGGGGGGAGTTATTACTCCCCTGCTCCGGCCGATGAAATCTATGATACATCTCATCGTTAGTGCTTCTTGCTTTGCCTCGGTAAACAGGTTTAAGCAGGAAGCGTTATAGCGGCACGTTAAGTGCTGCTGTAATACATCTGCCCCAATGATCCCTATGGCTACAGGTATTTTCTGAAAGGTATCAGTGTGTTGTCATCAACAAATAGATCTTACTAACTGTTTTGGGGCTCATTTACTTTTGGATGTAAGTCATTCATATGACACGCCCCTCAGATGTAGCAGTACACGCCCACTTTACGGCCGCACACATAGGTGTTGCAATCACAGTCTCCCTGAAATGCTTTTCCAAAAGTAGGCAAATATGAATCAGAGGTGCCGCTAAGTGCACGCAATGCCGATACTCATTTGAGCGATTATTTGATACTGCACATGCGGGATATATTCAGAAAACCCTTATGGCGCAAGCGTTCCACTTGCGCCATAGTGTCGTAGGCGTGTCAGTGACAGCGGCTCATACGCAGACGGAGGCACTGGACCTGCCATGGTGCACCGACAGTGGACTGTTCAAAACCACTGGCGGTGTTGCAGCGTGCATGGGCAACGATAGGGGGCAGCTCGTGGCCTGCAAATTAAGATGCATCCTAGTACACAACAGGGAGGCTGAAAATAGCGGTTCCGCAAAATGACACACCTCTGAATCAGGCCCTATTTGGGTCCTTAAAAATAAAAGCTAATAATAATACTATCCTTAGCTAAGCATACTGACAGCCCTGCCATAATTGCAGTGTATATATAGAGGATCCTTAAAGAAAGGAAGACAATAACTTGTAATGAGCACACATTTGTAAGGTGATCACTCACCCTCTTCAAGATAATGGCACATAAATAGCCTCCCTGAAATATAGATACTCTCTTTTGTGAGCATTAATATTAAATAACCCTTTCAGATAGACAGAGATGCACATTAATGTTTAACAAGTTTTTATTATTATTTTTAAAGAGCCGGGCTCATGCCGTTATTATTAGTTCACAGCCAATATATACCGTTACCTCTACAGCATCGTGCCTACGTGTGTAAGTACAACATGAATCTGTATTAAGTTATTAACTGGTGCAAAGAAAAACTTTTACTGGCTTAATATAAATATATAAACAGCTGAGTGTGATATACCTGTAAAATGAGTGTGAGATACTACTGAGTGATTGTATTTTTATTACAATGAAAGCGCATTATGACTCATATCACTATTTTCTGAATATTCAACATAAAGTCATATAGGGCCTGATTCAGCAAGGATTGCAGATGCGATTGCAATAGCGATTACACACGCAGTCTCACTGGGATCATATGCTAATCCACTGCGATCGCTATGCCGCCGCAGCACAACATAAGGACGCCCACTTTACCTTACACACATCCGTAATACTTAGCAAGACTGTTTAAAGTAATTACTGGCCGCCAGCCAATAGCGTCTCATGGACCGCCAGTCAATGAGAAGCTGCCAAGTGGCTGCTTCTCATTGGCTCGCGGCCGGCGCCGGATTTAAAAAGCCTCCCCTTCTTTAGATTGCCAGCCTGAGGTCCTGACTTTAAACTGCAGTGCAGCCGGGACCCGATGCTCCTGGCTGTTAGGATTTGCGGTTAGCAAATCATCTTGGTGGCAATTCCCAGTCTGTAACATCGAGTACAATTGGAGCCTCAAGCACACTTGCACAAGGTCAGACCTTACTCAGAAATTGCTAACAGTGCCATCCCAAGCTGCATATGGCATCGCAGTGGCTAATTTATGCACGCCCCTGCAACAGCATTCAAACGTACTGGCACGCCTGCGTTTTGCCGACCACCCCCTCGTCACCACCCCCAAACGGTACTTCCTGTCAACCACACTGCGATGGGACTGCATAGCCACTGCAGTCGCAGTGGAGTGTATGCGCACTGTGATGCATACGGACAATTGCGTGTGTAATCGCAGTTGCGATCCTTGCTGAATCAGTCACCTTAGTCTTTAGACTGACAAGGAAGTAAGTTGATAAATAGTCTATGATAGACGGTGTGGTCATTACTACTGTAGTTTTTAAGTGTGTCACTTTTATGTACTGTGGCATCCCGTAAGGTGAGATGAATGCGGTCAATCTTATCAGTATTGCAGTATGGTTAGAGAGCACCTCTAACCTCACTGAATAATTGCAACAGTCCCTAGAGTCGTGGATATGTCCGTTGTCCCCTCGTGATTGAAATTAATTAGGAGTCCTCTGGTTTCAATGAAGCAATTCCACGTCAGGGGATTGTTGTGTGCAGTAGTTGTGGATAGAGTGATATTATAGGTGGATTTATGTGTAGCATTATCTGGGACATGTTACAGTGATCTGCTCAAGTTCAGTGTAGTTATGATAAAGTAAGGAATAGGGGAGGAGGGAATAGAAAGTGAGGGGATTCTTCTACAGGAACTGTAGTGTACTGTATAAAGTGTGTGAATACAATATGCAATAATTTATATCAGTGGTCGAAGTGGGGCGGTATACAGCGGTATGACATACCGCCACTTCCCGCCGACACTTCATTTTTGCCGCAGAAGAGAAAGTACCAGCACTGGGATTGAGTATGGGATCCCAGCGCTGGTACATTGTGTGGAGATCTCAATCAGCGGCACTGCTGGCACGGAGCTGGAGCATAGGGTCCTGGCTGCACTGCAGTTTAAAGTAATTACTGGCCGCCAGCCAATAGTGTCTCATGGACCGCCAGTCAATGAGAATCTGCCAAGTGGATGCTTCTCATTGGCTTGCGGCCGGCGCCGGATTTAAAAAGCCTCCCCTTCTTTAGATTGCCAGCCTGAGGTCCTGACTTTAAACTGCAGTGCAGCCGGGACCCGATGCTCCTGGCTGTTAGGATTTGCAGTTAGCAAATCATCTTGGTGGCAATTCCCAGTCTTAGTTGTTACTGGGATACTGCATCATGTCCTATCCTTGTTCTGGCTTTTTGCAAGAAGTTGGAAATCCTGTCTTGTCTGTGTCAAGTCATTGCCTGTCATTCAGGTCTGTCTGTGTTTGTGTTGTTTCATGTGTTCACTAATTAACTAGCTCTCTCCTTGCAGAGCAGGTACACACATGTCTTTTAATTAGGAATCACTCTCCAGGAATGGTCTCTGATTGGATCCTGCATCTCATAAGTATACACCCAGCCCTGATCTCATTGCCGGATATACTGTGTCCCAGCCAGTGTATGTTTGCTGTGTTCAGTTCCTAGTGCTTGTCGGTCTACTGAGTACTTTGGTTATTGAATATGGATCCTGTCTCCATTCAGCCCTGCAGTATTACACCACAGTCCTGTCTGTCTGCATTTATCTTGTTACCTGCAGTGTTTCCACCTCACTTCCTCTATTATGTGTTACTGCAGCATCTGAATCCACCTGTCTGCTGTTTAGGCCCCTGCCTAGACCATCTCAGCTGCTTGTGTCAACCGGGTGACACAGGCCGACTATAGAGTGTCTGTGAGTTCCCTCAGCCTGGCTGCAGAGTCAGGTTGTTCCTGTTCTCCGGTTTACTGAACTCCCTCACGGCTTCCTAACCGCTCCAAGTAGCTTCCGTGCTACCACCTATCTCCAAACGGCTTCCTGGCCGCATCTAGCAGCTCCCGTGCTGCCATCATTCACTATACGGCTTCTTAGCCGCTCCAAGTAGCTTCCGTGACCACCAATCTCCAAACTGCTTCCTAGTCGTATCCAGCAGCTCCCATGCTGCCATCGTTCACCATATGGCTTCCAGGTCGCTCCAAGTAGCTTCCGTGCTACCACCAAACGGCTTCCTAGCCGTATCCAGAAGCTCCCGTGTTGCCAACGTTCATCCTACGGCAATTGCTCCAACTTCGGCACCATCGCTGCAACATCGGCACATCTGCCGCACCATCGGCTCTCAAAGACATCATCAAACCATAGACACTTTATCCATGGCAATTGCCCCAACATCTGCACCATCGCTGCAACATCGGCACACTTGCCGCACCATCGGCTCTCAAAGCCATTATTAAACCATAGATTGCTTATCTACGGCACCTGCCCCAACATCGGCACCATCGCTGCAACATCGGCACAGTTGCCGCACCATCGGTTCTCAGAGCCATTTACTAACCCTAGACTGTTTATCTACGGCTATAGCCGCACCATCGGCACAATTGCCGCACCATCAGCATCACTGCCGCACCATTGCTGCACCATCGGCACAGCTGCCACACCTTCGGCTCCCAAGCTATTATCCAAAAAACCAAACTGTACTCTCACAACATCTGGACCATCGATATCCTTATCATCATCAACTGTGTCAGTCCTAACTGTACATTATTTACCTATTGAATTCCCCTGTATCTCCATGTGAGCCACTACTACCTCGAGCATAAGTCCAGGCAGCCGCCTAAGTACCGGTGAACGTATCCTAATTCTAAGGAAACAATGGGCGGTTGTTATTGGAGGAAGATCTCGCTAGCTGGGTTCTTGTGGTGTCACATGGGGTAGGCAGCGAAATTCGTAACATTGGCTCCGATGCAGCGTAGATGTGGAGAGGTCAGAGGAAATCTGAGAGAGGGGAGGGCTTGAGAGAGGGAATCTGTTAAAGAGAAGGGCAGGGGGTGACAGAGATTTAGGGCCTGATTCAGACCCACTCGAGAGCGGCTATCCGCTCGCAAGTGGGTCGATGGTCTGCACTGAGCATGCGCACGACGGAGGGAGCTCCGTCGTGCGCATGCGCCAGACGCGACGAGCGAAGGACTTTCCTTCGATTGGTTGTGTCTGATCAAAGGGGGCGTGCTGTCGATGTTGATTGACAGCACGCCCCCTTTGGTGGGCGTGCCTCCCTGACGGGGGCGTTCCCAAGGGAACGCCTACCGTCAGAAGCCGGCCCACTGACATCACTAGTGATGTCAGTGGGAGTGATTTTGGCTCTGATAGAGCCAAAATCATTCCGGGCCTTGCGGTTCAAAACCTCAACCGCAGGCTCCGGCTCGCAGTGGCGATGGTCACGACCATCGCGGCCATCAAACTGCACGCTCGTATAGGCTGTGGGTGGTAACCCACAGCTATACGAGCGTCCAGGAGGACGCTCCATAATTATGGAGGGCGGCCCTCATTCAGAGCGTACGGCTCTGAATGAGGGCCTTAGTTAGAAAGAGGGGCAGGTGGTGACAGAGAGAATCAGAGAGGGGAGGGTGTGAGAGAGAATCTGTTAGAGGGAAGGGCAGACAGAGGGAATCAGTTAGAGAGAGGGGCAGAGGGTGAGAGGTAAACAGGCAGTTAGTGGTGTAGGGGGTGAGAGTGAGAGGGAATCAGAGAGAGGGGCAGTGGGTGAGAGAGGGAAGCAGGCAGGGAGAAGTGTGGGGGGGTGAGAGAGGGGAGTGACAATGAGAGGTGCAAGGCATGAGATGGAAGCAGGGGCAGCAAGGGTGGGGGAGAGAGATTTAAATCTCCATACCCCCACCTCTAAATTCCCACTGGTTTATATATAAATATGCAAATAAATCAATATTAGAGGTGCACCCAGAGTTATATATTGAAATGACACAAAGCCGGAGGAGGGGCACACTCAAAACAGTATATTATCTATGACATAAAATTTATTTTTTATTAAAGTTCAGTGTACCCCGGCAGGAGATAGACGTTAGCATAGGATAGATTTGTCTCTGTAAATCCAACGCATTTCAGGTAGTCCATAGTTTCTTCAGGGATCAAAGAGGTTATAGTCTGAGAGTGTCTCCGGTTTAAGTACTCCCTTGGTGGAGCTCCTCCTGGTGCTCTGTGCGATGTCTCCCATTGATACTGCTTCCAGCTTTTCAGGTGTTTTGATGTTTTGACTGCGAATAATGTTAAATAATCCTCTCAGATACTAATGGGTAAAATGTAGGTAGTGTTTTGTTACTCATTCCGATTAGAGAGTACAGTTGGATGGTTACAACAGGAGATATATGTTTTATCTCAGGTCATATGTCCCTGTGATTTTAGACTGGGTGCAGGAAAGGATTAGCAGTGTAGAGTGTGATGTTACTGCTGCATTGATGGGTATAGGATGTCTATATCATCTAGCGCGATCATCTTTTAGGTGTAGAAAGATCCACCTTACTGCAAAAGGGGCTATTAATGGAAACGCCATTGTCATGTTTGTGAAACCGGAATGGGGTCTTTGGCTGGAATGGACTCTGTGACGATCGGCTGAAAGCAGGGCGGCCTAATATAATTTCTGCTTGTGGACTAGACTAAGGAGTGGTGGAATGTATTGAGAGTGCACTATGTGTATCTGGTAGCCAAGATCCGGCTGCTGGCGACTGTAGGCACTGGTGGAACAGCCTATACCTGGAGATAGTATAAATACAGTGGGCCTAATTCAGCATGGATCGCTATTCTGCTAATGCGCACGCAACGCAGTTACTAATATCAGTGGTGATATGCAAACAATTACATTCACATTGCAATCGCAGCCTAACATAAGGACGCCCGCTTCCCCTTACTCACATCCGTAATACTTAGCAGAATAGCTAAACCATTGGTACAATCGAGAAACATCGGAATTGCTAACAGCCACGCACGCTATCAGTGCTATGGCTGTGTATGGCCACGCAGTGGATAATTTATGCACGCACTGGCACGTCTGTGTTCACCTGACCACTCCCCTGTCACCACCCACAAATGGCACTTCCTGTCAATCACTCTGCTATGGGTCTGTGTAGCCTCTGTGTTTGCAGTCCCGATCACAATAGCTAGTTTGTATACGCGCACTGGGATGTATACGCATGTGCAGAGCGCAGCAATCGGCCGATTGCGAGCGTATAAGCAACTGCGTTCCTTGCTGGATCAGGCCCAGCTTGGGATAACAATCTGTGTAATACATTGTCACAATGATCTGTCACACTGTCTTATCTCAATTGGATATAAAATATTTGATTTCATTTTCAATGTTAAGTTATTTTGGTGTCAGTGTTCTGAGTGTGTACATCCATTTCAATTCCTCATTACTCTATACGGCTAATCCTTTCCTGCACCCAGTTTAGGTCTATATGGCCTGATGTGCAGTCAGGTGAGGCAGAGCCTCTCCTGTCATACTTGGGTATATTCCAGAGTTTTGACTATAATAATTATAAGACAAATTTTAAAGAAAATATTATAAATATCTTCTTTGTATTATTCTAATCATTTTTATAGTCAAAGCTCTGGAGTACAAAGTGTATGGCAGGTGAGGCACTGCCTCCCCCGTCTACCTTTTCCGCACATCCCTGTTCAAAACACACCAAACTTCCAGCACCATCTACTACTGCACCTTTGTCTAATGCCCACGTGAACCCTCGGGTTCATATATGTATGTGTAACTCTGGCTCTGATACTAGCCAGTGCCTCCCCAGCCATTTACCTCACCGCACGTCACTGCCTGATTTAACATATATCTTGGGCCCTGTTGTAACTCTGCAAATGAGAGGTAATCTGAATTATTAACCAAACATTAGCTAACTGTTACCCATTCATTTCTGCAATGGTTATTTAACATTATTCACAGTCCCCACATCCAAATTGGAATGTAGTGCATTTTCTGCCCAATTCTTCAACTCTCATCCTGCTCAATACACCTGAACTGCTGACAGCAGATATATAATGGGGGAGATATTGCATAGAGGACGATTAGGAAGGTCCGCATCCATACGAAGTATTTAAACCGGAGACATTTTCAGACATTAACTGTATACCTATTCCAGTGACTATACCCTGCTGATTTACACTGTACATGACCAAATCACTATAACGTATCCCAGGCAATGCTGCAAATACACCCACCTGTGATACCATTCCATCCACAGCTACTGCAAGCGGCAATCCCCTACCTGGGAATTGCTTTATTGAATCTCTAGGGCAACATTGCTTGAAGGAGAGGTCTCCTAATTCATTTCAATCAACAGGACAGCGGACATTACCGCGACTCTATGGAGCTACTGCGAATATCTGGTGAAGTTGGATCGAACAGAGCTGACTATTCCAATACCAGCAAGAGCTCCCCACTATCACCTCATTTTGCAGGACATAGATGTGCCACACCTCCTGAAATCAGTCGTTCACCAGGTACGTCACAAATAGATATCAAGAGATAGACATGGCGTGTAGTATTCCGTAAGTAGTAAGCCATTCATCAGTCTAATGTAACCATTTATTGATCAGCTTTATTCCGATAATGCAGAAGGAGAAAGAGCCCATTACAAGTAAAGTCATTTGTTTTTCTAAGCTGCCGATTGACTCTCCAGATACTACTTCTTGTAGGACAAATGTATTCCCCTTAAGCTATGTGGATAAGTGTCTACATATCCTTCCCTTCTCCTATTGTGTTCTTAGGCAAGAGAACAAGAGAGAAAGATGCTCATATAGAGATGATTAATCTGTACGTAGAGAAGCTTATGCAGTACACGTGCCTGTCTTTTCTAATCATATGCATGTGACGAAACTGGGACAGCAGACCAGGCCCGTAACTAGCTCTGGGTGAGTGGAGTGGCCGCACAGAGCTCAGTGCTCTGTGGGCGGCACCGCCGACCACCCATTATCCCTGTATCTGGCTAGCAAGCAGTGGCGGGCTGGGGCAGGGTGCCCTGTGCCCCCCGGGCCTGCAGCATCATGCGGGCCGCGGGCAGTCTGTGTCACTGTGACACAGACTGCACCGCGTGTGTAGCGCTGACCGGATGGAGTTCGGTCAGCGCTACACAGCACAAACACACAGCCGCCGGAGCCGGCAGCTGTGTGTTTACTTTAGCAGCTGATGAGAGTCAGACAGACTCTCATCGGCTGCTGCTCCCACTGCCAGAGCCGGACATCTTCTAAGCGGCGGACGGAGGAGCTGATCTCGTCGGCGGGACCAGGAGCAGGAGCGGGTGTCAGGTAAGTGGTTTTTTTTTTTATATATTGTGTGTGTCTACTGCGGGGGGGTCTAGCACTATAAGGAGGAGACCACTACTGGGGGCACTACTAAGGGGGGGACTACTACTACTGGGGGTGCTACAAGGGGGGGGACTACTACTGGGGGCACTACAAGGGGGGGGAGTACTACTACTGGGGGCACTACAAGGGGGGGACTACTACTACTGGGGGCACTACAAGGGGGGGACTACTACTACTGGGGGCACTACAAGGGGGGTGGACTACTACTACTGGGGGCACTACAAGGGGGGGACTACTACTACTGGGGGCACTACAAGGGGGGGACTACTACTACTGGGGGCACTACAAGGGGGGGACTACTACTGGGGGCACTACAAGGGGGGTGGACTACTACTACTGGGGGCACTACAAGGGGGGGACTACTACTGGGGGCACTACAAGGGGGGTGGACTACTACTACTGGGGGCACTACAAGGGGGGGACTACTACTACTGGGGGCACTACAAGGGGGGTGGACTACTACTACTGGGGGCACTACAAGGGGGGGACTACTACTACTGGGGGCACTACAAGGACGGGACTACTACTGGGGGCACTACAAGGGGGGTACTACTACTGGGGGGGACTACTACTAGGGGCACTACAAGGGGAGGGGACTACTATTAGGGGCATTGCATATGGGGGAGGGGACTACTACTAGGGGCACTACATAGGGGGGAGGGGACTACCACTGGGGGCACTGCATCGAGGGACAACTGCTGGGGGCTCTATATAAAAGGTCAATAGTGGAGGTACTGCATAGGGGGAAGACTACAACTGGGGCCACTATTTAAGGGGCGCTGCATAAGGGTTACCACTACTGGGGGCACTATATAAGGGGCTTACTACTGGGGGCACAAGGGGCACTGCATAGGGGGGATCTCTACTGGGGGCACTACTCGAGGCCTGCATAAGGGTGTCCTCTCCTCTGGCACAGGTTGGCACTGCATATGGGCACTACGACAGGGGGCTGCCCCATATCTTTATTTTTACCTTACATTAATCCCATATGGACCCGCCTCCTCCCTAGAACACTTGTGGGGGGGGGGCGTAGCACGCACGTTCTTTCGGGCACCCTGGCTACACGCTACTCCTCTGCCAGGGCCGCCTGCATGCATTTGCCACACAGGCTAAAAGTTGCCAGCCAGCCCCTGCTAGCAGGGTTCCTGGAACAGCACCATGCAGCCAGAATCACAGATGCAGTGCCACCCGGAGAGTCCTCTGGACGCTCTAAATGGCCGACAGCAGCCATAACAGCCCCACGGAGCATCCTGAGAATGCTCCAGGCAGCACTTTTGTTCCTGTCACTTGGGGGCCCGCCCTCCGTGGCATGATATTATGCGCAGAGGGGACCTTAACGTGAATTTATGGCACTGCTGTAGAGCATTTGTTGCTTTCTTGTAAAATAACCTGTTTTTCAAGGGATGTAGTTACCATCCCGGCGGTTGAGATGCTGGTGCTCAGAATGCCGGCGCCAGAATATCGACAGCAGTCGGAATCCTGGCACGAAGAATTCTGACCGCCGGCATCCCGATGGTAAGTATTAGGGTTAGCGGTCAGGGTTAGGCACTAGGGGGAGGGTTAGGCTGCCGGTGGGAGGGTTAGGGTTAGGCTGCGGGAAGGGTGGGTTAGAGGTTAGGTTTAGTATACTTACCTTTGGGCGCCAGGATTCTGACTGTCAGGATGCTTACGGTATTCATACCGCCAGCATCCCGATCGCTAGGATCCCATACCCAATCTTTTTTCAGTGATCAATTAATGGGTTAATATCTTACAGCTGTTCTATAGCAATCTGCGTTCCTCCCGTTACCAGGGGAAATGTTGGGCGGTGGGCTGCAGCAGTGCATACACTACTAGATGCCATTGAATTAGCAGATCTTTCAGACATGCCGGATGAATTCAGCATGTCAGAGAGACTGATAATTACTGTGTGTTTGCAGCAATATACTACACAATAATCTGGGCGATCCGCCGATATACCCCCGATAAGCCTTAAAACTATTTCTACAAGTGTCCCCAAAGTCTGTTGATTACCCTGTCTGTATAAAAGCAGTGTTGGAACAGTTTGTTATTAAACCATCTAAAGCGTTAGTGGACAATATTGCACTGCAGGAAGTCATAGATTTATATAATAATGGCAGTAAAATGGTAATTAACAAAGTAAGATAGACCATTATAACCCTTCAAACTGTATGTTTTTCCTTTAGAGAAATTGCAAAGAAAGCAAAAGTGTCATCGGCGAGTACAGTTTCCAACACCATCAATAGTCACTAAGGGACTGGAGGAACCTCTGACAGGAATCTTGAAAATGTTAAGTCCTTGGTACTACATAGAAAACCTTTTGGTAACCTCAACCCTATGTGATCCTCAGTTCTTTGTAAGGACATTCTTAAGCTGCATACACACACAACGATTTTTTTAATGATTATCGTTAAACGATATCGTGTAACGATAATTGATGGCAAAAATCGTTCACTTTCTGAGTCAAACGATGAACGATTATCGTTCATGCGCGTTCATGTTTGTAGTTTGTCGTTCAGTCAGACTTGTCAACTCAACGATTTACATTAAGGGAATATGCAAAAATCGTTTGTAGTTCATAAAAATCGTTCATGACATTTAGTAAATGAACAACTTTAGTAAACGATTTTAGTAAATTTTTTCAAGGGAAAAAATCGTTAACTCAAATCGTTCATTAAAAAAATCGTTGTGTGTGTATGCAGCTTTATGGTGCATACACACGATCAGATTTTTTCTTCAGATATGGACGATAACGATTTAAAAATCGTTCAGTCGTTCATATCTGATGAAAAATCGTTCATATCTGACATGCCTGAACGTTGGACGATCAACGATGCGCGTTCCCGTTTGTCAGATAACGATATCTGACATCTGATGGGTTTGCAGTCAGACTTGGACGATTCCATTCATTTTAATGCAGTTAAAAATCGTTCAATCGTTCAAATCGTTCAAAACTTTGGTCAAATCGTCCAAATCGTCCAAATCGTTCAGTCGTTCATCTGACAAATCTGATAAGTCTGACAAATCTGACCGTGTGTACGCTCCATTATTCCTATCCCAAGCATGTTTAAATTGCTCTACTGTCTTAGCCTCTACCACCCTTTCCATGAAGTAATTTTTCCTCAAATTTCCTTTGAACCTCCCACCAATGTCAGTGCATGTCCTCGTGTTCTAGTACTTCTCTTCTTTTGAAGAATGTCTCCCTCCTGCATCTTGTTAAAACCCATGATATATTTGAAATTCTCTATCATGTTCCCCCTTTCCCTTCTCTGTTCCAGACTATACATATTGAGATCTTTTAGTCATTCCTGTTAAGTTTTGTGATGAAGATATATATTTTTTTTACACCATTGAGTAGGCAAAAAGGATGGTTCCTCAGTGTGTGACACCACCTGTCAAACGTGGAGGAGGAAGAGGATGGTCTGGGGCTTTTTTGCGACTTGCACAGAGTGACTGGCACCCAGAGCCAAAATGGTTATTTCAACATTTTACAGCGCCATGCAATACCCTCTGATCTATGCCTAGTTGGTCAAGGGCTCATACTACAGTAAAATAATAACCCAAGACATACCTGCATGCTAACTGAGAACATCCTTTGTGGAAAAGAACAAGACGGTAGGCTTCAAATCAGGGATTAGCCAGCAGAGGCTCCAGACGTAAACCCTATTGAGCTGGTTTGGGCCGAATTTGACAATATTAGGATAATGACGACCATGATAGTCATTTACTGTGCAGGTGAACGGTGGTAATTTTCTGTGTAGAAGAATGCTGATCATTTTCTGCTGATCAACGCTAAAACCTTGCGCCCCTTGTGGCCAATTTCGGAATCCCGCGGGTATGCGCGCTCCCGACACCCACGGGATTCAATAAAAAAAACAGGGGACGCGGGGTTTTCATCACTGAAAACCACGCGCCTCGTAAATTAAAAAAAAAAAGCCACTTACCTGTCCAGTCTCCACGGCTCCCGGTGGCTTCCCCTCTCTCTTCTTACTGGAGAGGGGGCTGGTGGATGCAGCAAGGGCTGCTGGGAGATGTAGTTCTCCCAGCGCCCATTACGGGGGGGCCACAGTGACACTGTGGGGGGCACACTGACACCGGGACACAAATACACACACTCATGCACACACACTCATACACACTTACAAACACCACACACACTCACATACCCCTGCTGCAGAAGAGCCGACTCCCGATGCAGGATGAAGAAGACAGCACTGCCAAAGGCAAGTAATTAAGGACTAATTAAGCTAATTGGATACTTCCAATTGCTTAATTAGTCTTCAGGGGGGTGCCGCGGGGGTGTCAGAGCAAGTCCCGGTGATTTTACCTAAAATCATCGATTCTGGGAAAAATCACGCTTGCTCAGGAGGTGCGTGGTAAAAAACCTCCCGGCACGTGTTTTAAAAAAACATGCACCTAATAGAAGAGCAAAAAACCCGCACCTGCAGGAAAAACCTCGCAGGTGTGGGTTTCTTTGCTATTCTCGCAGCCTATTGAATATGCCCTTATGTATTTTACTATTGTACTATTGTATTAGTCGGGGCCACTACTACTTGATTTCAACTGGTGGACTGTGCTCTCAGACAGAGGCTTGTCTGCACTGGATCTTGTATATGGCAGAGCTTTAAGCTTCTATGAATTGACATTGTATACAGAATGAGACATCTGCTTGGACAGGTAAGGATTACCCACCAACGTGACTTATGAGATGTTTACTCGGATATTTAAATTGTCCCAAGATGGCTACCTCACAAAAAATATCTTTGTTCATGTTTAGGCTTCAGGACATCTCTTCTGTAATAATTCTGTTCTTGAACCTATTCATATTACGCCACCTTAGTGAAGGAGTGAGTTTTTCTGTCACCATAAAATTAATCTTTCATGTACTCTGTAGAATTACTGTATTTGCACCAGGGGCAAATTAAAACAGGCTTAGGGGCCTATTTATCATTCAATATTTGAGGTAAAATCCCCGAAAACACACGTTTTCGGGGGTCTACCTCAAATACTAAGTATCCCCCGGATGTATGAAGGAGGGACCGCAGTAGGTATCTCAGATACCTGCTTGTGATCCCTCCATTGCCGCTGGCAGCCGCCTCCCCCATAGGTTTCTATGGGGGATGTGATGCTGCGAAATGTATCAATATCGGGAATGCGAAGCATTCCCGATATTGGCCCCAGCAGCTAGCCGCTGAAGTTTCTTACCGCATATCAGCCAGCGGAGGGATCTTCCAGATCCAATGGGCAATGGGCGCCGCTCATGTGCTGTCCGCGGGACTGTGCATGCGCAGCAGCCCCGCATGCACTCCGGCCACATTTCGGAGCCCGTCACCCTGCATGTGCCGGTTAATACATCCGGCCGCTATGATCGCATTTTGCAATGCGATCATGGGCGGTACTGCATGTTCTGATCGCATTGCAAAATGTGATCATTAATAAATGGGCCCCATGGTCTTAGAACACATAAACATCCATGGCTTACTAAGCTCACAATAGTGTTTATTAGCACAGTTGACAGATTAGAGTTAGTCCAGGGTTGGTGGTGCCCTAGACACGAGTCCACGCCTCATGTACTATTTCGATGGCTGACCATCTACTAAAATACCAACAATCATTTAATATCCACACCAGAACTATTGTTTAGCTAGAAATTAGTGACATTGCAGACTCAATATTGGCTGAGACAACAACATGGCCAGCAAGGTGCAGTATATGAGTACTGAGGTCAAGTTTGCCTTGAATGCAATATAATTTGCAATATGTCAGGATATCAGAAATCAGACCTCCGTCAGCTGCAGCCTGCTTACTACCTTATGCTAATGCGGATATCCGCCCATGCATGCCGATTATCCGCCTGTTCATGTGGAAGGCCGTGCCGCCCTCTGTTTTTTCGTCGGAAGCCTTCATCATTAGTATTGGCACTTACTCCCACTCCATGTTTGGTGCAAAAGATCAGTGTGCAACAGGCGTCCCATCTCCATCCTGCTCCGAATGAGCACGGCAGTCTGCCTACACACCCACGCTCCCATAACACCCTCACCAGATGTGACGGCATGGTTTACGACTTTACGTCCAGAAACACCCATTTTATGGAAAGAGTTATCTGTCAACGTACGGACCCGACCGTCCCCTCTTTCACTCTCCTCCCGTGTGTGAATGCCTGATGCTTTCTATGGCGTTTGCGCAGTTTACAGAAAGTCCCAGGTTCCCTCCATATTTGGACTTGCAAAATCAGCCCCATCATGTATTGGTGTTCTGTTCCCCTATCTAAATCAGGTTCCACAACCTGTAGTGAGGATGGAACCACTTCTAAAGGGGTTGACCTACTCCCCTGACCTCCTTCTCAAATAGACAGGGTCAGCTATGCTAGGAATGCTGATTATTTTTGGTGTGTCTGACAGCCTGACTCAGCAAGGATATCCACAACAGCTCTGGGAGTATCCTACCAAAATAACTGGGCTCTGGTATGAAAATGGACCTCTGCAATCATGTTCTGTCTATAAGCAAAGTTTATGTACCTTTTAATTCTGAACTTTTTTAAAACATAAAGGGGTCTATTTACTAAGCAGTGTTAGGAGACATAGTGAAAAGTGATAAGGTGCCAGCCAATCCGCTCCTAACTGCCATCTCACAGGCTGTGTTTGAAAAATGACAGTTGGGAGCTGATTGGCTGGCACCTTATCACTTTTCACTCTGTCTCCTAACACTGCAGTGCTTAGTAAATAGACCCCATAAAGTTAAAGTTATTCTGTATAGAGAACTTTTAGGGGTATATTTACTGAAGTGCGGGTTTTTCAGAAATGGAGATGTTGCCCATAGCAACCAATTAGATTCTACTTATCATTTATCTAGCACCTTCTAGAAGATAATAGCTAGAATCTGATTGGTTGCTATGGGCAACATCTCCATTTCTAAAAACCTGCACTTTAGTAAATATACCTCTCTGTCTCTGCACATATCTATTTAATAAAATAAATGAATGCTGCTGAACTGCTAGACATGGCAGTTTTCCTCTTCTCACAACTTCCCTTCCTATGAATCTCCTTTGAAACTAAATATTGTATAAGTTTTGATTTACATACTGGTCCGCTGATTTTCAGGCCTATTGCTGGAGGCAATGATTTCCTGTTTGTGTGCTCCTAATTAGATGCATTACATTTCCCCCATTGTTTTTATAGACATGTCTGTATGGGAGCAGAGCTCTTGGGCATCTTCACTTAAACACATACTTGCCGACTTTTGTTTTTTCCACCCCAGGAGAAGCCCGGGGAGGAGAAGCAGATGGGTGGTGGGGCCTGTTAGTCCGTGACATTGAGCCCCATCTCCTCATAATAAATTGTCACCATTGGCGCAAATTTATATAGGGACGGGGCCTAATGTCACGATTTTTGCAGATTCACGTCATTAAGCCCTGCCCCCTACACGGGAGTCCACGATTGCCCTGGCAATTCTCCCTCATTCTGCCCACTTCACTAGGAAGTGGACAGGAATGCGGGAGATGTGCCTACTCTACCTGGGGTGTGGGGAGTTACCCGAAAAATCGGGAGCCTCCCGCAACTTCCGAGAGAGTAAGCATGTAGTATTTCTCTTAGCAAAAGTTTTATTGTAAAGCTGAGTACACACTAGACGATGTGTAAAAATATTTCACCAAGCTGCTGTATATCAGCTGGCCAGGGTGCTGAAGCAGCAAGAGACAGTGGGCCTGATTCAGCAAAGAACGTAGTTGCTATAACGCACGCAATCGGCCAATTGTTGCATTCTGCACATACGTATGCATTGCAGTACGCGTGCGCGAACGAGTCTTTGCGATCGGGACTGCGATCGCAGTAACTAGGCAGACCCTTCGCAAAGTGATTGACAGGAAGTGCCATTTGTGGGTGGGGATGGGGGGTGGTCAGCCGAACACAGGCATGCCAGTGCGTTTGAACAGTGTTGCATGGGCGTGTATATATTATCCACTGCGATAACATACGCAGCCTGAGGCCTCATAGCGTGCTCTGAAGCAAGCAATTCCTGAGTAAGATCTGACCTGCCTTAACTGTGCGTATGGATCTGATCGTACTCGATTGTACCGATGTTTTTGTAGTCTTGCTAACCATTATGGATGTGCATGTAAAGTAAAGTGGGCGTCCTTATGTAGTGCTATGACGGCAATGCGATTGCTATGGATTAGCATACTATCGCACTGAACTGCATGCATATGCTATATAGCAATCATTGCTGAATCAGGCCCAGTGAGTGCCAAACAGAGACAGGAATGTGCCCTGTTGCTTAGCAGCAGCCTAGAGAGGGGAGGGAGTCAGGGACTGAGCAAGGTCACGTCTGAGGCAGACAGAGAGTGAGGAGAGCCTCCAACGAACTGCTGAAGAAGCCCTGATGCAGACACGCTAGCCAGGAAGGGGCCAGGGGATGCATAGCTATCAGGAGTTTAATAAAAAACAAACAACCATCGGAACACCATCAAATGATTTCCATTCAATGGTGGCAAAAATCGTACAAAAGGGCGCCGAGCAGTGACAACTTTCGTTTAGCAAGTCAATGAAGAAACAAACGTCCGAGCGCTTTTTTGGGTTTCGCTGCCTAAACTGTTAAAGATATATCACAACAATGGACTTTATGTTATACCATGTAGAGATTGATACGTATTATCCAGTTTCTGCAGACAAATTGATGGAAGTTCTGTTTACTGATACAAAATTTCAGTTTTTCCCTTTTTTTTTACTGTTCCTATTTCATTTTTGTGAAAAACGATTCTTTAGTCCAATTCCCGGTAAGAGTCTGCTCAGTAAGCACAGGGACAGACAGCGTGGTTGAAGTTGACCTAAGTGGAGACTGTTTGGCTCATGGACAACTTTATGTGGCGCTTTTGCGTGTCACGTAAAAACTAAAGGCCTGATTCAGAGTTAGGTATAGAGTTCTGTAAGAAATAGCAAGCAACTGTGTACCTGGAAAAACCATGTTACAATGCAAGGGGTGCAAATACATAAATTTTTTTTACATGCAGGATAGATACCACCTGCTTTGGCATGTGGCCCACACATGCTGGACAGCTTTATTGTTACACTGCAGTTTAGATTTCAGAATGTGGTACATATTCAACTATTAAAAGTCTGTTTGTAATTCCTTTTATAGGTAAGAAGTTGGCAGTGATGTGCGGTCAGGTAAGGCAGAGCTTTTCCTGTCATACTTAGGTATACTCCAGTTTGACTTTAAAAATTCTAAGAAAAATGTAAATAAAATATAATATATTATAAATATATTCTTTGTATTATTCTAATCATTTTTATAGTCAAAACCCTGGAGTAAAAATTGTATGCCAGGTGAGGTACTGCCTCCCCTGTCTACCTTTTCCACACATCCCTGATCAAAACACACCAAATTTCCAGCACTATATTCTGGTGCACCTTTGTATAATGCCCACATGAACAGATTTGTTCATATATGTATCTGTAAATCTGTCCATTTACCTCACCGCACGTCACTGGTAGTTGGTAACTATAGTCCAAGTCTTCCTTGTTATCCAACCACTTGGCACTGTAAAGGTTCCTCGTGGTATGAGTAACTGAAATCCTTGTGAACCATATTGAGTGGTATACTTGTGACAATTCAAATATAACTAGAACCCAATTAAGGTGATTCACAGCATCCACATCTAAGTAACTTAGGGGTCTAATCATGAAGCAGAGAAGAGCCCTGTTTAGCTGAAATCAGGACTCTTCTCTGCTTCGTGCTATTCATGGAGCTAGTATACCCTGGAGAAGTGTATTACTTCTCCTGCGGTACCCCTGCTTCATGCCTGTATCGCATCATCATACTACTGTATGGTGAGTGCGATTCATGAAGGAACGGATAGCTCAGCTTTCCGTCCCCTCCTGCAGTACAGATTCGACATCAGAAGATGGCGTTATCTGTTACCGCAAGCCAGACAGAGCAGGAATGCTGCATACTTCCCTGCTCTCTGTCTGGCACCCGGCGCTGGCTCCACCCCTTTTCCCTGCATCCATAACAGCAGGTCTGGTGTGACACCAGGGGCATGCACAGTGAGGAGCAGGTCTATCTTCTCACTGTGCTACAGGGATCGTGGAGGGGCCGGACAGCACCCAAAGACGTCGGATAGGTAATTGTACATGAATGGCTACAAAACTTCACTACATATCGTATCGATGTGATGCGATATATAGCGATATCTTTTAGTAGCCACTTCATGTTCTACACGAATAGACCGCTTACTTTGTTAACACTTTAAGTGCAACCAAACAACAGTCCTATGTCACACTACAGTTAAATAAATGCCAGCAATATACTCTGAAAGACGTTTTTGTTCATCTGCTCTATTCTGCATTGTTTCTTGTGGCTGCTAGTAGTGAGGGCCGTGCATTTAGGCTGTTTTATTACTGTACAGTATACCTATCCCTTCCGATTGGCTATCTCCCAGGCACTTTTACTGTCACTCCTCCAGCTCATTACTTAGGACTCGGAGCTGCCTGTAGGCAATGTATGTATATCCCCTGCATTAGCTTATGATGCTATAGCCAGTGTCTAGGGCTCTATTTCTTATTATTTTTACTAAAATGAAGTAAAAAAGGGTGTTTTCACACCCTTTTCACATTATTTTAGTTGTACATAAAGTTACTTAAGGGGAATTGGAGTAGAATTCATAAAATTCTACTCCAAACCATAATTATCACATATTTTTAGCAAGTAGATCGCATTTACCATAATTGTTATGGGAAATGTGATCTGGCCAGAGTTACTAAAAATATATTGTAAAAACATACTGGGGGAAGCCCTGTGATAATAACACAACCAGGTGATGGCGTTATCCAGGATTTCCTCCAGTTCCCCGACTCCTGCTCTGCTCTAACAGGCAGAGCAGAGTCGGGAGCCGGCCCCTGTGATCAGCTGTGTGGTCTAAATAGACTACAACCTGATCACTGCAAAAAACAAACAAACACCTGCATCCACAGTGCTCGGTGATGTGTTCCGGGACTCCAGTCAGCTGGTCTCCTGGCTCCTGCACTGTGACCCTGGTTAGCTGCTGCATAGAACAGCTGACTGGGGTCACAGTGCAGGATGGGAGTCCAACTGACCAGAGCCCCGGAGGGAGGACATCACCGATCACTGGAGGTAAGTGAAAGTGCAGGGAGAAAGAGGGGTCGCGGGGGGAGGCGAGCACATGTGTGCATGTGTGTGGTGGGGGGGCAGTTGCGGGATGTGGTGGTGGGCGATCAAGCAGGGGTTATGGTGAGCCGGTTGGCACATGTGCGGGCAGCTTCTCACTGTATTTTTCTGCGAAAAATACAGTGATAAGGCTGCGGATGGGATTTGCAGGGACAGAGCTTGTTCGCAAACTCTGGGACTGATTCAGAGCCACTCGCAAAAAGCGAGCGCTCGCTCTGAATCAGGGCGGGTGCTTGTTTTTTAAGTGACCACCCACAGCTTATGCGAGCGGCCAGGTGATGGTCAAGACCATCGCGACCATCGGGCTTGTGACGACACCCTTACAGTAGGGTCTCGTGGCCACAAGCCCCAGTTGACTTCCTGCTCTAATAGAGCAGGAAGTCCACCTACTGATATCACAAGTGATGTCAGTAGGGCCGCCCACAAACGGCAGGCGTTCCTGCAGGAACGCCCCCCGTTTGGCCAGCCACCCCCCCCACTCCCTGCCTCCCAAACGGGACGAGCTGTCGATCAATATCGACAGCCGGAGAGATTGCTTTTTGCACTCGCTTCGGGGCTCATGCACGCGCAGTGTGCACGCCGCGCGTGCGCACTGGCCCACCATCGACCCGCTTGCGAGCGCTATGCGCTTGGAAACTAGTCTGAATCAGGCCCTCTGTCCCTGCAGGGGATTTTTGTTAAATCTCAGGGATATTGCCTAAATTCGCAATGCAATGATAGTGCCCCTTATGCAGTTCCCCCAGTAGTGGTAGTGCCTGTTATACAGTGCCCCCAGTAGTGGTAGTGACCCTTATGCAGTGCCCACAGTGGTAGTGTCCCTTATTCAGTGACCACAGTAGTGGTGCCCCTTATGCAGTTCCCCCAGTAGTGGTAGTGCCTGTTATACAGTGCCCCCAGTAGAGGTAGTGCCCCTTATGCAGTGCCCACAGTGGTAGTGTCCCTTATTCAGTGACCACAGTAGTGGTGCCCCTTATGCAGTGCCCCAAGAGTGGTACCCCCTGTAGAAGTAATGCCCCCAGTAGTAATGCCAATAGTAATAACCCCTGTAGTAATGCCCCCAGTAGTAGTGCCCCTGAGTAAATGCCCCCAGTAGTAGTGCCCCAGAATAAATGCCCCCAGTAGTAGTGCCCACAGAAGTTATGCCCTCAATATGGAAGCCGCTTACACAGAAACCAAAAAAAATACTTACCTTAAGCCCCGCTCCCGCGTCCGTCTGGCTGGTAGCTCCTCAGAAGTATGGGAGAGACATCAGGAGCCTGAAGCCATAGCTAAGGTGTGAGCTCCAGCCTACGGTTGGTGCTGAGGGGAGTGAGCCGGACGGCCGCTGGCGACAAAATCTCAGCGGGCGCCCAGCAAATGGAGCCTCCCTGCGACGCCGGGCTAAGGTGGGTCGGAAGAGGCAGAACTGGTTCCGTCTCCAAATAGAAGTGACGGAACGCAGTTCCGTCCCGTTCCAGCCCACTTGAACCCCTGCTTCCGGGTCAGTTACTATGTAGTCCTTTAGGCATCTATTGAAATACTAATATTATGGTCACCACATCCCTGCTCCAGTCTGCTGTAATACTTACCCTGTCGCCGCACTGCAGGGTTCTCTCCGAGTCTATGTTGCGGCAGTACGAGCCCTTCAAGGGGGCACCGCTAGCGCATGTCCTGGCTCCTACTGCCAGAGACCTGCCATCTTCGTAAACGGCTTACATCTTTCATTAAGCTATGGGATCATTCTCAATTAAAATACATTATATATTATACATTAAAATGTACATTAAAAATATTTTTAGATATTGCCTGGATCACATTAATGCCTCATTGGGCAAAACCCTTCTTACTGAGCCTAACTAATTATCTGTAAAGCACAAGAGGGGACTTGGAAACTGTAACCTAAATGTAGAGTGTGTTAAGCATTTATAACAGGCGAGTACAGGAAAAGATAAAGTCTAATTATGCAGTTTGAGAGTTACATTTTTCTCTAGTCTTTATTTCAGGTCAGGTCACGATAAAAGTACGGTACTTAATGGGACATAGAAAAAAAACCACAATAGACCTTGGTTGTCAGAAGAGCAATATCTACACCAGTGAGTGTAGTGCAATAAAAAAGAAAAGCAAGGGGTCTCATTCTGTGTAGGACGCACCGGCATCTGTGTGCACGCCTTCTGCTGGTCTTGCTTCTGCAACTATAAGCCACTAAAAGCCCTTCCCCAGTGTACATCCGTGCCTCTGCATGTGCAAGGACTGAGAAGCCCACTTTGAGCATCTTTAGATGCTGAAATACCTCTTGGTCGCACCATCGAAACTTACATGAGCCCTATGCTAGGTGCAGATTCTCAGTCAAAGTATGGCCTCTAATGTAAAGACTTATGCATCCAAGTTCTCAACCACTTCAGCAACACGCCTGTGACACTCCCATGCAGGGCCTCAACTAGGGCTGTGAGAGCACAGAGGCCCTGATTCAGAGCCACTCTCACAGCCCTAGTTGAGGTCCTGCATGGGAGTGTCGCAGGCGTGTTGCTGAAGTGGTTGAGCACAGGGGGGCTTAATTAGTACCTCAGTCAATTTGATTTAACCATCTGTGCTCCACCATGGATAGCTCTAAAACTTGAACTGTTGGGGAGTCTTGAGGACCGCATTTGGGAACCTCTGGTGTAATGTGTTACAAATCATAGGGTGAATAAACAATATAATGCATTAGCCTTGAACCTTTATAGGAAAATTTCATAGGCCTATTGCATCAGTGGTTTTTATTACTGATCCACAAGGAAACGGCATGTGACTCGTCCAAGACTTTTACCAAGATTGTGTACCTCAAAGGAGCTGACATATAATAGATTTGTTTATTACCTAAAAGACAAAATAGATTGCTGGTACATCAATATAATATCTGTGTCTTAGATAGTCCATAGAAAGTTCATCAGAAGGTATCAAGAGGTAGGTTCCAGGTCTACAGATTTTATTTTTTTTAAATAACTAAAAAATGTAATAAGTATTTAACCCCTGTAGACTAGTACTTGCTAGATCCACAATTTATTGCAATAACAGCTGTAAGTACAGTATATTGGGGAAAGTTTGGTATTGACCTTTTTGTTCCACCCATGCCAGTGATGCTTTGGCCTTGTTCTTAGGATCATTACCCTGCTGAAATGTGAACGGTTTCCCAAGGTTTCTAGCACACTGAAGCATGTTGTCCAGCAGTAACTACCTGAATTATGAACCATCCATCGGTACTTCAATTGTAACAAGATGCCCAGTCTGAGGGAAAGCATCCCCACAACATGATGCGGCCACCCCCATACTTTAATTTAATTTTGTTATGGTGTTTGCTGAGGAATGGACAGTGCTAGGTACAGTATGTTTCACACATAGGGGTATATTTACTAAAGTGTGGGTTTTTAGAAGTGGAGACCATAGCATCCAATCAGATTGTAACTATTATCTTCTAGAAGGTGCAAGATAAATGTTAAGTAGAATCTGATTGATTGCCATGGGCAACATCTCCACTTCTAAACTTTCACTTTATTAAATATACCCCATAATGTGTTGGATGGGGGCAAAAAGAATCGTTTATGTCTCATCTGACCACAAACCCTTATCTCACATTTTAGCTGGGTACCTCTGACTTTTTTTGGCATACTTTTGCAATACCTGTGTAAGGCACTGTATACAGTATATAACAGTAACCTCAAATAAAAGGGATACGATAGCACTCAGGTGTTAGATGAACAAATTAAGTTTATTTTAATAAAGAGGAACACATAATGTTCCCAGCCCAATGTCTGTTTCAGTCACCCCCATGACCTTCCTCGGTGGCCCTCACCCCACCTAAGGCTATACGACTGGGCATCATCCTATATTTTTAGTGTAATGCGTGTTGGAAAGCACATTAACCTGCGCTTTTTGATAAAAAGTTTCAAACACACAAATTGGACACATGTAATATAGACAGTAACGAAGTTACGATACCCTACTCTCATGATTTTTATAAGTCATCAAAGAAGTTAGACTAAGCAGCATTTTAGGAGAAAAGCAGAAAAAGCAAAATTAACAGACGGGTAGTCCTAATGTGTTAGTAGGTTGGACTTTGATATCTGGGTTCATTTTAAAGTGGAATCTCCAACCCGCAAAGTTAGGCACAAGTACAGGTGTTGATGAGTCACACACATCTCCACATGTGACCAGGGAGGAACACCTGGGCTGTGAAAGGGCTGTTCTCACTTAGGCAAAGTTCAGTGAGGGTGTGTCAGTGGGGTTTGATAAGTTTTTTTTTATATTAAAAATGTTGACGTTCGTCATGTCGACAACCAGCTTGTCAACACTGATGAAATGCCATCATGCTCAGAATCACTTATCTCCTTTCAGCTCTGGCAGTGCAGTGGTGTCTTCCGGGTCTGGCGCTGCCAGGTGATGAGAAGGTTTGGCAGTGTCATCTGATTAAGTGGTTTCAGCAGTGAGTACATTAAGCCCTAACCCTAACCCCCCCCCACCCTCTGCCGCCTAGACCTAATTCTCCCCCCTCAGCCTAACTGTCAGGACTGCGACTATTTCAGTAAATAAAGATAGATTACTTTTTCCAAAGTTCCTTTGTGGTCGTTGGAGGAGCTATCCTGCTTGCTGGCGTTCTTCACATACAGGGAATAGAGAGTTAAAGTGATCGTCTGTTTCCAAGGTGTTGTCAGGTTGTGGGATTCCTAGATTGCTCATTATTTCAAACCTGATTCCATTTGGGTCACATGTTCTGAACTTCCTATGGATCACAGATCTCTAGTATAAAGCCTGTTACTAACTGTGTCTCAGTGTCTGTGCAACGTTACTTTAAGGTCTTTCTTGAACTCATGCCAGATCCCTGCTGTGCCTGTGGGTTGCTGTGGACTTTGCTATATCTCCGCTCATGTTCCAGCTAAACTTCTGATGCCAGTTACCAGCCGCACTACAGAGCTCAGCATAGCCATTGCCTAAGTATTGCCTTTTGCTCCACTGCTGTGGTTTCACCTTTTGCTGCACTATTTACTTTGCCCGTTGCCTCTCACTCCTGTGGACATCTAACCCATCTTCGTTACAGTTGTCAACTGCACTGTTACAGTTATCATCGCCGCATCGCGGAGCTCAAGTCCGTTCCGGAGTCTAGTCACACCGCAGGGCTCAACCCTGTTCCGGAACCACACCTCTTCACAGGGCTCAACCCTGTTCCGACCTCATTGCATCACAGGGCTCAACCCTGCTCCGACCTCACCGCATCACAGGGCTCAACCCTGCTCCGACCTCACTGCATCATAGGGCTCAACCCTGCTTCAACCTCATCGCATCACAGGGCTTAACCCTGCTCTGACCTCATCGCATCACAGGGCTCAAGGCTGCTCCGGCCTCATCGCATCACAGGGCTCAATCCTGCTCCGACCTCATTGCATCACAGGGCTCAACCCTTCTCCGACCTCACAGTATCACAGGGCTCAACCCTGCTCCATCTTTCACCGCATCACAGGGCTCACTCTGCTCCGGATCTCCATCACTACAGGGTTCCACCCAGGTGTTAGCCTCATACTGGACTCAGGGTTCCCTACCATATTAACTTTTCTGTGTTAAAGACTATATGGGGGGTTTCTCCTATACTCATTATTGCTTATGTGAACCTCAGTGCTGTTGAGACTTTATGTGAGACATTGCTATTATATTTCTCCTGTGAATAAATTCTATTTACTTTTATTCCATGCTATCGAGATTTCATGAAAAGGTAATTCCTAATGTCACCCAGTTTATTGTGCCTAGTAGGCCTGCCTCCTCCCAGAAGTCTCAAGTGTCGGCAACCGTGACACTAACCTTAACCCCAACACTGCAGCCTAACCCTAATGTCGGCATTCTGCAGAATGTCGGCCTTTCACATGTTGACATTGTGAATATGTCAGCACTCTGCAGTTGTTCCATGCTGACATTTTGACAATGTTGACATCATACAGTATTCTGGTCATATTTGTTCTGAATTTCGCTTTCATGCACAGATGAGTAGATCTAATTTGCTGAGCCAGTAATTATCCCACCTGTTTCCACAGACAGAAATCCAAAAAACATGACTCACTGGGGGTACTGTATTTGATGACTGGAGTTGAGAACCACCGCTCTACACAGATAAAGGATATTTGCTAATTGATTTCTATGATTTAGGGCAAATTTGCACCTAAATGCAATGCTAGTATACTGTAAAGTGTCTTGGTAAACGTAATCCAACATATAAACTGCTATGAACAGACAGCAACATTTGTGAAGTCTTATGGTGCGTACACAGTACACACATAACGATTTTAGTAACCAACGATTTTCATTAACGATTTTCATTCAGATTTTCCCTTGAAAAAGTGAACAGAAATCGTTGATGAAAATCGTTGGTTACTAAAATAATGAACAAATTTGTCAACGATTTTTTGCACGATAACGACGTCGCTAACGACAAATCGTTCAAAAAATCGTTACGTGTGTAAGCACCTTTAGAAAGACTTGTCTGACCCTAAACTTTGACCTTATATAATTTAAACACATATCAGTTTACCCTAGATGACCTCTTTTTATGATTTAATGGTGTCATATAAGTCCCACAATCCACAAATTGCTTCTTGTAGTCTTTAGACACTGTCATGTGATGTAATGGGAGAGTTGTTTCTTCTAAATTTACTGTAAGAACATATACAGAATTAAATGAATGGGGGAGGGGCTATTATTTAAGGGATTATGCAGTATTGATAACAGTATCTATCTCTCTCTCTCTCTCTCTCTCTCTCTCTCTCTATATATATATTTATAAAATAAAGTCCCTAGTTTACGTGTCTGCCTGTCCATTCGGGCTAATCTCTTAAACCACTGGATGGATTTTGAACCATTCATCTGTGACAAATGGGAGCTTAGCAGTGATGACTTTAGTGAAGCAAAGTCACCGAAAAAATATTTCACCAAGCGTGTATATCAGCTGGCCAGGGTGCTGAAACAGCAAGAGACAGTGGAGTATATTTACTAAAGTGAGAATTTTTAGAAGCAGAGATGTTGCCCATAGCAACCATTCAGATTCTAGCTATTATCTTCTAGAAGGTGCTAGTTAAATGTTAAGTAGAATCCGATTGGTTGCTATAGGCAACATCTCCATTTCTAAAAACTTTTACTTTAGTAAATATACCCCAGTGAGTGCCAAACAATGTGCCCTGTTGCTTAGCAGCAGCCTAAAGAGGGGAGGGAGTCAGAGACTGAGCAGGGTCATGTCTGAGGCAGACAGAGAGTAAGAGACAGCTTCCAACGAACTGCTGAAGAAGCCCTGATGCAGACACACTAGCCAGGAAGGAGTCAGGGGATGCATAGCTATCAGGAATTTAATAAAAAAACAAATAACGATCGGAACACCATGAAATGATTTCCATTCGATGGTGGCAAACATCTGACTGCCACCATCAAACAGTAAAAACACTACCATTGGAACAAAAACATTGATGGTTAGTAACGATTGGATTCCAATACCCATCCTTACACTGAACCTGCAGATGAACTCTGGTCACCACTCCTCCACCGTGAAGTGCTCCCTCTCCAGCATGATGTTCACGCTTAGCCACACACCCTCAGTGAACAGGAGGCACCTCCCATGGAAGTCAGTGCTGTTCTCAGACATCGGCACAATGGCGAGGAAGCTCAACAGGAAGCCCAGGAAATACAGGGTACATTATGCAAAAAGGACATTGCTCATCACCATGTTTGGCAGCTGGGGAGGGATGTGCATGGAAATATGCACAGGTGCCCCAGCCCCGGGGACATGCTGCTGATAATGCTTATAGTAGCTGCAGTACGAATCTCTCAACCATGATCCTCCTGCCCTTCCCAGCACATCCCAGTGGCCGGGCACCAGCTAGCTGCAGGGCAGCAGCAGTGGGGTTGTAGTGACACTGGTGAGATGTAGGGGGCAGAAGTGAGAAGCAGGAAATTGTGGCGAGATGCCAAGGGCTATAGTGAAATATAGGATACTGTGGTGAAATTCAGGGGCAGTAGTGAGAAGCAGAAGGCTGTTGTGAGATGCAGGGGGCTGTGTTGATATGGCATAGGTTGTTACAAGATGCAGAGGGCTGTGGCGAGATGAAGCCGGGGCGGATCGCTAGTGCATAGTATAACATAAAGTTACTGGTAGGCATCTGTCTGTTTCTTCGGGCTAATCTCAAGAACCACTGAACGGATTTTGAGTCAGTTTTCACTATTCTATAAACCATTTGTCAAAGAAGGTTTAGGTGTATGACACATTAATGTATGACAAAAGAAAGATGAGCATTGACGATTTTAGTGAAGCAAGTCAATGAAAAAAGGATGTCCGAGTGCTTTCTTGGCTTATGCTGCCTAAACTGTTAAAGATATACTGTATTACAATGATTGACTTTATTTCATACCATGTAGATATTGATACATATGATCCAGTTTCTACAGAAAAATTGATGTAAGCCCTGTTTACTGATACCAAATTTCAGTTTTTCCCATTTTTTTCCCATTCCTATTTCATTTATGTGAAATACAATTCTTTAATTTCAAATGAGGCCAATTACTGGTAAGAGTCTGCTGTGGCATGACCATAAATAACGCACAGGGACTTTTAGTGTCTGGAGTTGACCTGTATGCAGAGAATGTTTTTCTCATGGACAACTTACGTGGCCCTTTTGCGTGTCACGTCAAAACTAAATTTTTTCGTGTTGGCGTCAGGAGGAAAAACGACTAATGTCATCTACTATCAGGACCTCATTCAGAGTCGGTCGAAGCGGCTGCACAGTCGTACGCCACCGATGTTTGCTAAACTGCGCATGCATAAAGTTCGCAATGCGCGTGCGCAAACTAGCCGCTACGATCAGAAATTTCTCTCTCCTTGAACACAGCCAGGTCGGTAGTTTGAGTGACAGATTGAGGCGTTTGTGGGTGGTAACAGGGGAAGGTGCTTGAAAACGGGGGAGTGGAGATCCGAACGCAGGCGTGCCTAATTATGCGAACAGCGTTTTATGGGAGTGCATAATTAACAAAGTAGTGTCATGGCACACGTGACATGGGAGGTTTTTACACTGACATGATCGTAGAGCTTAAGAGAGGGTATGGTCAACCTTAAGCTCTACGACCAGTTCCGATGGTCTCGATTAATCCTTATATGCCCGGAGATGACGTGTAATGCGTACGAGAAGGGGGCGTATTTTTTGTCTTCCGGCCGCTTCCTCCCCTTGGTCGGCCAGCTGCCGATCCGATCTTAGGGACGCAACATGTGAGTGCATCATTTGCATATCCGGCCCCTTTTCCCGTACGACCGTGCGGCCGCTTCGACCGACTCTGAATGAGGTCCTCAATCCTAGAAGACCTTGGTTAAAAAAGACTATCGCCGTAAATTCAAAATTACTCCTGTGCAAAGCCAGGGGTTGGTTGCTAGTTAAATTACATTCATATATTTTATATTTTATTAATGCCAAAAAGAATATTCACAGTCAGTAAAGAGTTGTTCAAATGGAGTTTCATAAACAAAAATAGGTATTCTCACTCACCACCGTGTCCCCTTTTCAAAACAATTCTCCCGTGCAGGGCAATTATACATACATACAAAATAAACCTACAACGAGGTAATATGTCAAATTGATAAATAAATTATACCGCTAATGTTTCCAATAAAGTGATGTGAAACTGTTCTCCTGTTTCCTATAGGTTGAATCTTTAGAAGAATAGATTAAATACCTTTACTTGATTATTTCTTGAATCTGTTGATTCCAACAGTCCTTAATTAATAAAGAATTATGTGAATACTAGCGCACAAATTTTAGATTCCTTATGTAGATAAAGTCATGTGATGTTGTAGAAGTGATGATACGTTGCAAAAGACACTCCTGATAATAACAGGTGGCTGCAGTTTTCCAATGACCCATGTGGCAAAACGGGAAAATAGGGTGCTGAAAAATAATAAAGACGTGCGCCTAATAGTGTAGTAGTTAAAATTAATGAACTTGTGCTCAAAGGTAAGTATTGTGCGTACCAAAAAATAAAAAAATGAAAGCTTATCTGATGTCCAGGGTCTGCTCCTACGGTCAGGAAGCACGTGGCGACAACTTATTCAGGACTTATTCCAAGGGACGATACTGCTTGAACAAACTTTTAAATCGGGCTTATATCAAGCCCATAAAAGCAATGTAGTGTAGTATATTTTATGCAAACATATTTGACAGTAGACATACATAAATCTGCGTACCAGAAAATGCAATAGATAATGCATATAAAGGAGTCACTCTTCCGTGTTCTTTGAAGTGTGTGGTCACATCTTACCATCTGATGGGCTGCTCTTCAGATGGGACTATCCGATGTATGATGTGGTGCTGGAACGTGAATCCTGTAACAATATATTGATTCAGCCTATGGGCGATTGTGCAATGTGTACGCGAACACAATATAGTGTTACATCGTATCGGCCCATCGCAAGATCGCTGGGTAGTCAGAGGGTGTACGTCTCGATACAAATCCCGGCAGCTGCAACATTTGCCTATTTTCGCACAGACGCTCGGTACGGGATCGCAGCAGTGATGGCATGTGTGGCCATTTCTGAATCAGGCCCAGTGACTGGAAAGCTCATCAATCATTTCTCAGTGTGTGAAAGGTTTCTATTTATAAGAAAGAGCTCGCTGCGCTGCTAATTGCGTGGGAAGTTTTCCCGGTCTCGTTATAAGGTTCATAACTATCCTCCGCCAAAATAAACAAGAAATGAATCACACCAAACCCTATTTCCTTCTACTTGTGGCAAATAAATAAGTAGAATTTTCCAGGATTGTTTCACAGCTACTTTGACATTTAAATAAATGATCATTTAAAGAAAACAAAAAAAAACGCAAGAGGCCATGTCATTTTTCCTGAGGCCAATATCCCTATATCCTGACTGGTTGCTATAAAATCTAGTAATGTTAGTGGAAAATGTTTGGCTGACCTGTATTTTTAGAAAACTTTATTTACAACTTTTCAGAAAATAACACTCAAGGAACCTGATCAGGGGCAGTACACTGCATCCCCGGCCCCATAGCAAAATTTTGCAGAGGGTCTGTCAATGCAACTCTAGCCTTCTGTGCCACCACTGCTAACAAAAGAGCATATCAAGGGCCTCTCCTGAGCATGTATGGATCCAGCAAATGCTCTGAGTAAGCAAAGTGGAGCTCTCAGGACTTGGAGCAGGGGTCTGCACTAGTCCAGGAGGTTTCCCAGGTGATACCCTACCCCAGTGGATCTCAAACTCGGTCCCCAGGACCCCACGCAGTTCACATTTTCCAGGTCACCACCAGCAGGTGTACAGGTGCATTCATTACTCACTGACACATTTTAAAAGATCCACAGGTGGAGCTAATTATTTAACTTGTGATTCTGTGAGGAGACCTAGAAAACATGCACTGTTTGGGGTTCTGAGGACAGAGTTTGAGAACCTGTGCTCTATAATATAGGACTGTTTTAACACACATTATTGGTTTTTGAATAGTAAGGAGCAATCCACAAAGGTTTTTATATTAGTAAATGAATTTTTGAATGGTGCTAATTATACCAGTTTATATTAATGATAAGATGTGTAATGGTTGCTTTAAATAGGTACTTACATACTTGCCGATATTCAGCTCCCTCCTTCCGAGAGGGAGCTGAATGCCTGCAAACAGTGGGGGGCGTGACTAGGCATTGGGGGTGGGCCGCACGATCGCATCAGCATGGCCCCGCCTGCTCCTCACAATGCTGAAAATAAAGGCATTGTGAAGCAGGGGGCGAATCGCATCATCGGGCCCCCCGCTGCAGGGGTTTCTAGTAGGTAGTCGGGGGGGCAGGCAGCAGCTGGGAGGCTTGCTTGCCTTTCCAGGGGGTCGGGAGCAGTACCCGATATTTGGCAGGCTCCCGACCAAATCGGTAGGGTAGGCAAGCCTGACTTATGAGATGTTTTAAAAGTTTTTTAAAATGTGCTAATAAATTATTAGATAAAAATATAAATCATTGCGTCTGTTTCACCACTATAGCGCTGTGTTTCCTTTAAGTATCTGGGAATACCTCTGGGCAAATTCCAGCATGCACATTTTCACAGCCCAATATGGAATGAAGCAGATATTTAGCGGAACTGCTTTGAAAACTCAGCGCATCCCTACAAGCGTTACTTAGTACGGAAAATTTAGCTTTCAACTCACTTTCTTGTGTCAAGTTTTGTCAAATGACCATTTCCCAATGTGGTATTCATTATTCAGTTTGAATGGAGCACTTGGAAATAGTTCTGTGCATGCAAATCAATTTTTATGCACATTTCTTGGACATCCTGCATGGAAAAAGCCCAGTCTGACTCCTCTCCCTGTAATGCACAGGTTCTCAAACTCGGTCTTTAGGACCCCAAACAGTGCAAGTTTTCCTGGTCTCCTCACAAAATCACAACTGAAATAATGAGCTCCACCAGTGGATCTTTTAAAATGTGTCAGTGAGTAATGAATACACCTGTGCACCTGCTAGGTTACCTGGAAAATGTGACCTGTGTGGGGTCCTGAGGACCGAGTTTGAGAACCACTGGTCTAGAGAATAGATCATCATAATGGGGCCTATTCATCAACACTAAAATAATTGTTTTAAGGACATTTTTCTTAATTACCGTTATTTTAATATTCATGAAAACACTTAATACAGGAGATATCACTGATATCTCCTGGGTAAGTCCGCCTGCGTTAGTTTCTACACTCCCCATACATTAGTACATTAGTATGGGGATATGGAAATTAGGCTATTCATCAAATTCCGAAAATTATGTATTTTCGGAATTTGATGGTGTTACTATATGCCACTCTCAGGTGGTGTATAGTGGGTTACACTTATCTGCTTTCAGCTGGGCAGATCCTCCGCCGGCTCCCTCCGTCCCTCTGGTCCCTTCCTAGGCTCCAGCTGCTGCTCTGTGTACTCACAGCATTGCGGCTGTGAGAACAATATAAAGTTTTAAAAAATATCTAAAAATCTTCAGCCCCCTCTGCCTGTCTGTGCTGCCTGCTGCAGACTGGCGCCTGACGGGAGGTCGGGATCTGCGGCTACATCCGGCCAGGTAAGTGAAGGGGGGAGAGGGGGGGTGGACACCAAATTATCGCAGGTGTAATCTGTGCTGCGCATGCGCCGCTTTTGTGAACGGAACGGCGCATGCACAGCACTGAATACAGCTGCGATAAGGTATGTATAGGCAGGGAAAAGTACCTATTTCCCGAAAAGCTGTCATTGCAAATGACAGCTTTTCGGAATAGATACTTAAGGAGAGGAGGAATGATGAATTCCTTCGGTAATTAGATAGAACTCCATGCAGTTCTAATACTAATTACCTCCAGAGAATTTATAGTTATAATGAATAGGCCCCATAGTCATTATATAAATGCCGTAGTTGTTAAACTATTGGAGTGCAAACATTAAGTGAAAAAAACGTCCATTTCTCACGGATTTCCTGATGAAACTGGCTGCACTTATACTGTTATTGGAGTCAGGTTTCCCCATTTATATTCCTGCTTCAATATTACGGAGTGTCTTCCTTCCCCGTTTGATGTGGTTATTGCTCGTATGTAAGTACTTATGTAGAGGACGGAGGAGCCGGCTTGCGACCTGCCAACTCGGGGTCCGATGAGAGCTCTCACGCTGACCTCCAGATGCCGTCCTGTCCGTACCTTATGGAGAACGGTGGAGTTGGCTATTAATCTGCCAGATGGGGCTCCGGTGATAGCACTCACCACTGACTTCCAGACGCCGTCTCCGTCCACAGGCTGAAGCACTCTGCCAATAGTGCTCTGTACAAGTGACATAGTTGCAATAATCTCCCAATAGTTGTTGCAGTGTTGTTGCCGTTTGCAATTTTGTTGCAATATGATGACACCAATTTCCTTTGAAAAAATCCGGTTTGGTTGGAAGAAACGCGTCAACAGGTTTATACTGGGTCCTAGTACCCTAATGAACTAATTTATCCTTCCTGTGGAGAAATAGACAGTTTTTTCACTTAAGGTTTGCACTCCAATAGTTTAACAACTGCTGCAGTTATATAATGACTATATGATGATCTATTCTCTATAATATAGGACTGATTTACATAGGACACATTATTGGTTTTTGAATAGTAAGGAGCAATCCACAAAGGTTTTTATATTAGTAAATTACTTTTTGAATGGTGATAATTATACCAGTTTTTATAATTTTTAACATTTGTAAAAGACTTCTTCAGGAGAAGCTGACACTGCACATGTGCACAGTGTCAGTTTACACCGGAGACTGCATGAGAGAGACCGCTCATAAGACTCCATAGGCCTAAAGCAGTTTACACTAACAATGGTGTAAATTAACAGGGCTAAACTTAGATCGTAGTCCCCATGGATAATTATGAGGATTGCGATTTGCAGTACTAATTAGCATTCTGCCAGAGATTTCTGTGAATATGTTAGTACATAACAACAATTCATAAAATTATGCAGAAACTTATGAAAAAAAAGCTTGATAAATAGGCCCCTAGAGCAGTGAGTTCATTCTCCAGTAATCATATGTACATGTGTTTTTCTGTTCACTTTGCCATGTTTGAGTGTGCATCTGGAAATGGTTCTCAGGCTCACAATTCACCAAGGCTTTTTTGAAAGAGGATTTAGCTCCAAGTTATAATTTTTATGAACAACATCTTATTAAACGTACAGTACCATTTATTTATATCTTTATGGGTCTTATTTTGTTTCCAGTAACAAATGATTCTGCTTACTGAGCACGTGTGTATGTATATGTACTGTATATGTATTAATCGGTTTCCACACATAGGACATGGGAGACTTCCAAACTGGATGTCTTTAGTTATTTTCCACAACTTTCAAGTGTTCTAATTTTAGGCTGTTAAAGGAAGAGCCTTCCAAGGTCAGATGCTAAGGTCACAGGCAATGTCTCTTAGTAAGGCATCTGTTTGTATCTACATATAAGAAGATTGCTCTGTATAAAGGACACTGGGTGTAAATAAATGTACCCACACAGGAATATTCCCGTAACTGATGAAAATGTAGGAAATTAGCCTCCACCATTTTCATATGCAATTTCAAATGGACATGGTCTATGTATTAAACACTTAACCATACTTGCCATCATTCTGGCAGCCAGGTCAGTGCATAGTTGGGGGGGTGGCACGGCATAAGGGGGGCGTGGCACTGGAGGCAGAGCAAGGGCGTGACCGCGCATTTGCATCATTGTGGCCCTGCCCACGCTATACGATACCAAGATTACTGGCATTTTAAAGCAGATCATGATGATGCAAATCACGTCATCCCCCCCCCCTGCCTTCAGGAGTATGTGTGTAGGGGTGTGGGGGGGGGGACCAGGGCTATGCAGGGGGGTGCCAGCCAGCCGGGAGACTTGCCTACTTTTTTGGGAGTGCCACCTGAGTAGGCAGGTATGCACTTACCTATGTACAGCACGTGGACATACAATCAAGTCTATACATTCTGCACACATAGTGCTTGATTCTGAGTCGGACGCAGTGGAGCGATGTTTATAGCGTGTGAATGCACCTGAGTCGCACTGCGCATGCTTCTGCATACTTTTCACACAGAGGACCTCATTCAGAGCTGCTCGCAAAATGCGAGCGCTTGCTCTGAATGAAGGCGGCCTCCTGGCCACTCGCTAGGCTGTGGGTGACCACCCACAGCTTTAATGAGTGGCCAGCTTGATGGTCGCGATGGTTAAGACCACCGCGACAATCGGGGCTTGCAATGAGACCCTTATGGTAGGGTCTCATCTACCCAGTGAGCTTTCGGCTCTATTAGAGCCAGAAGCTCACCACTAACATCATGAGTGAGGTCAGTGGGGCCGCCCCCAAATGGCAGGAGTTCCGTCGGGAACGCCTCCGTTTGTGTAGCCACCCCCCCGCCCCACCTACAAATTGGGGCGAGCTGTCGATCACCATCAACAGCCGCCCCTTTTGTAGTGAGTCCCGGAGCGAGAGAATTTCTCGCTCCGGGGCTTGCACACGCACAGTGCGGCCGCTGCACGTGTGCAGGGTCTCAACATCGACCCGCTTGCTAGCACATAGGCGCTTGCGAGCGGGTCTGAATGAGACCCAGAGTCACAGACCAAATTTATATAGACGGTAGCAGAAATATAAGGGGCAATTCTGGATGGTGACTGGGAGATAACGGGGGTGGCTAAACAGAAGTATGGAGATATAGTGTCGCTGAAACGGTTGCCTACTGAGAAACAGCCTGGGGTTCTGTCCTCCACCAGCGAGCCGCAGTGTCCCTCAGGTGGGGAAACGGCAGAGCAGCGGAGTTTGGGGCTGCCCAGCATGTCCTTAAGTGCCGGGCACGCCCCCAAGAGTGTCGAAAAGGGGACGCATCATAAAGACATGCCCTCTTTTCATTGGTCACACCCTTTTTTCGGGCACGCTCAGAAGTGCCCTTGCTCTAGGTCCGGCGCCCTGCCATGCCACTAATAAAGTCACAGATGAGACTGTGGCAAAAGACACAACGGCGGTCGCAAATGGGCACTAGGGTTAGTTTTGCCAGAGTCTTATTATCCTACCAGCATGTAGGGAATTGATATCAGTGTTGTGAGGCTGTAATACTAACCACTGTGCCACTTGAATCATAAAAAGTGTTAAGTATTTTTAAAGCGAAAGTACAAACCCATGAAATAAAAATATATTTGTTCCAATATATTCCCTCTTGAAAAAAAATGCAAACAATGAGCTTAAAAAAATTCTAGCAAAAAATAGCAGCCAATCAGACTCTAGTTATCCTTTATCTAACATCTCCTAGAAGATAATAGCTAAAATCTGATTGGTCGCTATGGGCAGCACCATTTCTATCAACCCACACTTTAGTAAACATACCCTAAAGGTGCGTACACATGGGACAATAAAAATGCACTATATCAACGATAACGATATTGATCATATCGTTATCACTCATATCGTGCATTGTTTGGTCCCTTCCAACCCGCCAACGACCTTCAAAGTGGGGGCACATATGGATGATAACGATATCGTCCAACGCCCGGGCATGCAGGCCAACCTGGTCGATATCGACCAGGTTACTAGAAGGACCCATGGGTCGTTGGCTGTTGTTGGTGGTGTGCTGAGTGATAGATGTCGATTAGAGGTAGCGATGTTGTGAAGTATCTCACAGCTGGAGGCTGCTGATCTTGTATCAATCTGTACTCCTGAAATCATGGGTAGATTCTATGTCAACTGTTACAATTTGTACTCCTTTAAAAGAAAAAAGAAATAAAACACAGCTACAAGCTGTAAATTAGGGTTGGTATATTTCAAATATAATCCAGGATGTATTCGTGGGGATCTCACCGGCGCAGGCAATCCAAACCGCACCCAATTACATAAACACCATAATATGGGAATTATATTGCCGTGGAAGCAAAATACAGACTATACATATAATTTAGTGGTGTTTGGACATATAAAGCACATTTAAAGTTCACAATTGATCCTGACTATATGTATTTTCATAAAACAAATGTGTCTACTGAACAAATGTAAAAGCTCACATTATGCCGTAGATGATTATGGCCCTGATTCAGAGCCGGACGCTCTGACCAGAGCGCTCGCTCTGAATCAGGGCCCACCTCCATTAAAATGGAGTGTCCTCCTGGACGCTCGTATAGCTGTGGGTCACCACCCACAGCATATACGAGCGTCCAACAAGATGGTCGCGTTGGTCTTGACCATCGCGACCATCGGACTTGCGAGTGAAACCCTGTGGTCGGGTTTCTCAACCGCAAGCCCTGGAGTGATTTTGGCTCTATCAGAGCCAAAATCACTCCCACTGACATCACTAGTGATGTCAGTGGGACCGGCTTCAGACGGTAGGTGTTCCAATGGGAACGCCTCCGTCTGGCAGGCACGCCCCCGGCATGCCCACCAAAGGGGGCGTGCTGTCAGTCACCATCGACAGCACGCCCCCTTTGGTGAGACACTCCGAGCGAAGGAAAGTCCTTTGCTCGCCGGGTCTCGCGCATGCGCAGTGGGGAACATCGACCCACTTGCGAGCATACTGCCGCTGGCGAGTGGGTCTGAATGACCCCCTATGTTCGCTTTCATTTTGGTTTTGAGAGTAGGAGACTCTTTGGGCTGTATTCAGTTAGCCGCAGTAATTAACTGTGGGCTAATTGGTTGTCCGGGCCTATTCAATTACAACCCGCAGCAGCCCACAGGCTGCATTTAATGCAGATTTCTGTTTGAGCATCATACACTCATGGATTTTCTTTGCAGTTTTCCTCTGCAGGAAAACAAAACTTCATGACAACCTGGAGTTCCACATTCGAAAATTCAACACTTTGCAGACTGGCAGTAGACTGGCAGTGATTGACAGTAGGGGTGTGCACCGGCCACTTTTCGTGTTTTGTGTTTTGGTTTTGGATCTGGATCTTTCTTCGTGTTTTGGATCTGGATTGGTTTTGCCAAAACCACCCTTCCGTGTTTTGGGTTCTGGGTTTTGTGTTTTGGATCTGTATTTTTTTGAAAAAAAGCATAAAAACAGCTAAAATCACAGAATTTGTAGGTTTTTCTGCTCCTATGCTATTATTAACCTCAATAACCTTAATTTCCACTCATTTCCAGTCTATTCTGAACACCTCACACCTCACAATAGTGTTTTTATGTCCAAAAGGTTGCACCGAGGTAGCTGGATGACTATGCTAAGCGACACGAGTGGGCGGCACAAACACGTGACCCATCTAGGCGTGATACTGCAGTGGCAGACAGGATGGCAGTTTGAAAAACTAGGCCCCAAACTGTACATAATGCAAAGAAAAAAAAGTGGTGCAAGATGGAATTGTCCTTGGGCCCTCCCACCCACCCTTATGTTGTATAAACAGGACATGCACACTTTAACAAACCAATCATTTCAGCGCCAGGGTCTGCCACACAACTGTGGCTGAAATGATTGGTTCGTTTGGGCCCCCACAAAACAAGCTGGCAATTAATGTGTCCCTGCACAAACTGGCTATACGGAGGCAAGATGTCATCCTCATCCTCCTCATCCACCGATTCCTCACCCTCTTCAGTGTGTACATCCTCATCCTCACAAAGTATTAACTCGTCCCCACTTGAATCCACCACCACAGGTCCCTCTGTACATTCTGGAGGCTGGTCTCCCTGGAAGAGCTGATAATTCATTTTGAAGAACATCATCTTCTCCACATTCTGTGGAAGCAACCTCCTACGCCTTTCGCTGACAAGGTTCCCGGCTGCACTAAACACTCTTTCGGAGTACACACTGGAGGGGGGGCAACTCAGAAAAAATAGAGCCAGTTTGTACAGGGGCCTCCAAATTGCCTCTTTTTCCTGCCAGTACAGGTATGGACTGTCTGACATGCCTACTTGGATGCTGTCACCGATGTAATCCTCCACCATTCTGTCAATGGTAACAGTATCATATGCAGTGACAGTAGACATGTCAGAAATTGTTGCCAGGTCCTTCAGTCCGGACCAGATGTCCAAACTTGGTCCTGCCTGCCCTGCATCACCGACCGGCGGGTTGCTTAGGATACCTAAGTTTTTTCCTGGCAGCACCAGTTGCGGGAGAAAATGAAGAAGGAGCTGTTGACGTGTCACGTTCCGCTTCAGCTGACAGTGTGTTCACCAGCAGGTCTTTGCAACTCTGCAGGCTTGTGTCGGCCGGAAAGAGAGACACCACATAGGCTTTAAACCTAGGATCGAGCACGGTGGCCAAAATGTAGTGGTCTGATTTCAACAGATTGACCACCCTGGAATCCTGGCAAAGCGAATGAAGGGCTTCATCCACAAGTCCCACATGCCGAGCGGAATCGCTCCGTCTTAGCTCCTCCTTCACTTTCTCCAGCTGCTTCTGCAAAAGCCTGATGAGGGGAATGACCTGACTCAAGCTGGCAGTGTCTGAACTGACTTCACGTGTGGCAAGTTCAAAGGGCTGGAGAACCTTGCACAACACGGAAATCATTCTCCACTGCGTTTGAGTCAGGTGCATACCCCCTCCTTTGCCTATGTCATAGGTGGATGTATAGGCTTGTATGGCCTTTTGCTGCTCCTCCATCCTCTGAAGCATATAGAGGGTTGAGTTCCACCGCGTCACAACCTCTTGCTTCAGGTGATGGCGGGGCAGGTTCAAGAGTGTTTGCTGGCGCTCCAGTCTTCAGCACGCAGTCGCTGAATGGCGAAAGTGGCCAGAAATTTTTCGGGCCACCCAATGCGTCTCCTGCATGCCCCTGTCGCTTTTCAGAAAATTCTGCACCACCAAGTTTATTGTGTGAGCAAAACATGGGATGTGCTGGAATTTGCCCAGATGTAATGCCCGCACAATATTGGTGGCGTTGTCAGATATCACAAATCCCCAGGAGAGTCTAAGTGGGGTAAGCCACTGGGCGATGATTTCCCTCAGTTTCTCTAAGAGGTTGTCGGCGGTGTGCCTCTTACTGAAACCGGTGATACACAGCGTAGCCTGCCTTGGAACGAGCTGGCGTTTCTGAGATGCTGCTACTGGTGACGCTGCTGCTGTTGCTGCGTAAGGTGATACATCTACCCAGTGGGCTGTCACAGTCATATAGTCCTTAGTCTGCCCTGTTCCTCTTGTCCACATGTCCGTGGTTAAGTGGACATTGTGTACAACGGCATTTTTCAGGACACTGAGGACACTTTTTCTGACGTTTCTGTACAGTCTCGGTATCGCCTGCCTAGTGAAGTGGAATCTAGACGGGATTTGGAACCGGGGACACACTACCTCCATCAATTGTCTAAATCCCACTGCACTAATGGCGGATACCGGACGCACGTCTAACACCAACATAGCAGTCAAGGCCTCAGTTATACGTTTTGCTTCAGGATGACTGCTGTCGTACTTCATCCTCCTCGCTAAGGACTGTTGGAGGGTCAATTGTTTAGTAAAAGTAGTGGTGTTCCTACTTCCTCTCTGGGATGATGAATGACTCCCAGCAGCAGCAACAGCAGCAGCGGCAGCAGTAGGCGTAGCAATGCAGGATCCTCCGGAGGAATCTCGGATAGGAGAGTCAGTCATGCCAGTGACATGGCCTGCAGTACTACTTCCGATCCTGACTAAGGAGGAAATTGACGAGGAGGGAGTTGACGGTGTGGTTTGCAGGCGCTTGGATACAACAGGACAATGGGATTTAGGTGTCCCTGGACTGCTTACGGTCTTAGCCAAAGTTTCTGAACTTGACAGTAACTTTTTATGAACGCGCTGCAGGTGCCGTATAAGGGAGGATGTTCCTAGGTGGTTGACGTCCCTACTTATTTCACTTTTACATATGGTACATATGGCAAGACAGTTGTTGTCCGGATTTGGATCGAAATATTGCCAGACCAAAGAGGTGGAATGTTTGGTCTTCTGCCCAGGCATGACCGTGATGGGCTTTTTCATCCCACGGACAACAACTGTCTCCCCCGGAGCCTGATTTAAACAAACCACATCACCATCAGAATCCTCCTCGCCAACTTCCTCCTCAGCGCCAGCTACACCAGTATCCTCATCCTGTTGTACTTCAACAGTGACATCTTCAATTTGCATATCAGCAAGTGGACTGTGGGTGCTCCTTTCAGCACTTGCAGGGGGCGTGCAAATGGTGGAAAGAGCCACCTCTTCCCGTCCAGTGCTGGGAAGGTCAGGCATCGCAACCACCACCACACTTGGACTCTCCTTGGGGATTTGTGATATCTTCTTAGAAAGCACAGTTCTTCGCTGTGCTTTTGCCAGCTTAACTCTTTTGATTTTTTTAGTGGGAGGAGGGCTTTCATCGTCATGTGAAGCTGAACCACTAGTCATGAACATACTAGGGATCGACCTTAGCCGTTCCTTGCCACTCCGTGTCGTAAATGGCATATTGGCAAGTTTACATTTCTCTTCAGCTGATTTAAATGTTTTTTTCAAGGTCATTTTCCTGAACTTTGTCATTTGGGATTGTATGTGCCCTCTATTATGACATTGGGCATCGGCCTTGGCAGACGACGTTGATGGCATGTTATCGTCTATGTCATGACTAGTGGCAGCAGCTTCAGCACTAGGAGGAAGTCTTTCTTGCTCTTTCTCTATAATATTTGTATCGGAGAAAGTTTGGTCCTCCATTTATGTTATATCGATTTGATATATACGTGCGGCTAAACACAGAAAATATTTCTTTCATTTTGCTGGAGAGTAGTGCACTTTGTGGGTTACACCAGCCTTTAAGAAATGAGCCAGCCGGCTCTTTACTTATGGGACACAGGCGCACGCTTGGCGCTGCTCCTTTGTTGATGCACGTGCGGCTACTGCGCACACAATTCATAAACACAGAAAATAATTTTTTTTTTGGTTTGGACTGGAGTGTACTTTGGGGGTTACAGCACCCTTTAACGGTCAAGCCAGCCGGCCCTTTACTTATGACACAGGCGCACGCTTGGCACTACTTTGTTGATGCAAGTGCGGCTACTGCGCACACAATTCACAAACACAGAAAATAATTTTTTTTTTGGTTTGGACTGGAGTGTACTTTCGGGGGTTACAGCACCCTTTAACGGTCAAGCCAGCCGGCCCTTTACTTATGACACAGGCGCACGCTTGGCACTACTTTGTTGATGCACGTGCGGCTACTGCGCACACAATTCACAAACACAGAAAATATATATTTTTTTGGTTTGGACTGGAGTGTACTTTGGGGGTTACAGCACCCTTTAACGGTCAAGCCAGCCGGCCCTTTACTTATGACACAGGCGCACGCTTGGCACTACTTTGTTGATGCACGTGCGGCTACTGCGCACACAATTCACAAACACAGAAAATAATTTTTTTTTTGGTTTGGACTGGAGTGTACTTTGGGGGTTACAGCACCCTTTAACGGTCAAGCCAGCCGGCCCTTTACTTATGACACAGGCACACGCTTGGCACTACTTTGTTGATGCACGTGCGGCTACTGCGCACACAATTCACAAACACAGAAAATAATTTTTTTTTTGGTTTGGACTTGAGTGTACTTTGGGGGTTACAGCACCCTTTAACGGTCAAGCCAGCCGGCCCTTTACTTATGACACAGGCGTACGCTTGGCACTACTTTGTTGATGCACGTGCGGCTACTGCGCACACAATTCACAAACACAGAAAATAATTTTTTTTTTGGTTTGGACTGGAGTGTACTTTGGGGGTTACAGCACCCTTCTACGTTCAAGCCTGCCGGCCCTTTACTTATGACACAGGCGCACGCTTGGCACTACTTTGTTGATGCACGTGCGGCTACTGCGCACACAATTCACAAACACAGAAAATATTTTTTTTTTGGTTTGGACTGGAGTGTACTTTGGGGGTTACAGCACCCTTTAACGGTCAAGCCAGCCGGCCCTTTACTTATGACACAGGCGCACGCTTGGCACTACTTTGTTGATGCACGTGCGGCTACTGCGCACACAATTCACAAACACAGAAAATAATTTTTTTTTTGGTTTGGACTGGAGTGTACTTTCGGGGGTTACAGCACCCTTAACGGTCAAGCCAGCCGGCCCTTTACTTATGACACAGGCGCACGCTTGGCACTACTTTGTTGATGCACGTGCGGCTACTGCGCACACAATTCACAAACACAGAAAATAATTTTTTTTTTAGTTTGGACTGGAGTGTACTTTGGGGGTTACAGCACCCTTTAACGGTCAAGCCAGCCGGCCCTTTTCTTATGACACAGGCGCACGCTTGGCACTACTTTGTTGATGCACGTGCGGCTACTGCGCACACAATTCACAAACACAGAAAATAATTTTTTTTTTGGTTTGGACTGGAGTGTACTTTCGGGGGTTACAGCACCCTTAACGGTCAAGCCAGCCGGCCCTTTACTTATGACACAGGCGCACGCTTGGCACTACTTTGTTGATGCACGTGCGGCTACTGCGCACACAATTCACAAACACAGAAAATAATTTTTTTTTTAGTTTGGACTGGAGTGTACTTTGGGGGTTACAGCACCCTTTAACGGTCAAGCCAGCCGGCCCTTTTCTTATGACACAGGCGCACGCTTGGCACTACTTTGTTGATGCACGTGCGGCTACTGCGCACACAATTCACAAACACAGAAAATAATTTTTTTTTTGGTTTGGACTGGAGTGTACTTTCGGGGGTTACAGCACCCTTAACGGTCAAGCCAGCCGGCCCTTTACTTATGACACAGGCGCACGCTTGGCACTACTTTGTTGATGCACGTGCGGCTACTGCGCACACAATTCACAAACACAGAAAATCATTTTTTTTTTGGTTTGGACTGAGAGTGTACTTTCGGGGGTTACAGCACCCTTAACGGTCAAGCCAGCCGGCCCTTTACTTATGACACAGGCGCACGCTTGGCACTACTTTGTTGATGCACGTGCAGCTACTGCGCACACAATTCACAAACACAGAAAATAATTTTTTTTTTGGTTTGGACTGGAGTGTACTTTGGGGGTTACAGCACCCTTTAACGGTCAAGCCAGCCGGCCCTTTACTTATGACACAGGCGCACGCTTGGCACTACTTTGTTGATGCACGTGCGGCTACTGCGCACACAATTCACAAACACAGAAAATATATTATTTTTTTAGCACTTGGGGGGAGCACCCCTGATGGACAGAGCACCCCCTGGACAACACTACAGCACCCCTTTAGGACTGGGACACTGCACAGGACTTTGGAGTGGACACAGCCCCTATGGAGAACTGACTGCACAACACAGTCCAGCCAGCCCCTATGGACTTTGAAGTAGTGGACACAGCCCCTATTAACAACAGCAGCACAGCACAACACAGCCAGCCCCTATGGACTTTGAAGTAGTGGACAACAGCAGCACTACACTACACTACACTACACAGCCCTAACTCCCACCCTCCCTCTTCACTGTCCACAGCCGAGTGAGAAAATGGCGCCAACGCGGGTACCTTATATAGGATCCAAAACCCACAAGACTCGGAAGGCGGGATGATGACGTTTTGCCTCGATTTCAGATCCGAGTCAGGCGGTAAAAGTCGAGCCTGACTCGGATCGGACTCGGATCGGGGGGGCTCGGGGGGGTTCGGATTTCAGAAATCCGAACCCGCTCACCCCTAATTGACAGTCTGCTGCCATTTGTGGGCGTGTTACCAACGTTGGGGGGAAGGAAAGAGACCAGGATCTCTGTCGACTGACAGAGATTTCCTGGCCTCTTAGCCATGGGTCACTTAGCCGGCTTATGTTCTCGCAGATTATCCGATGCTGTGTTGTATAACGCAGCTGGATAAGTAATGCAACAGGAGGCGTGATGCCTCCTGCTACATTACCATAACTGCAAGGACGGAATTGCAAAACTTTGTGCGTGCAAACTAGGGGTGTGCACCGGCCACTTTTCGTGTTTTGTGCTTTGGTTTTGGATCTGGATCTTTCTTCGTGTTTTGGATCTGGATTGGTTTTGCCAAAACCACCCTTCCGTGTTTTGGGTTCTGGGTTTTGTGTTTTGGATCTGTATTTTTTTTAAAAAAAGCATAAAAACAGCTAAAATCACAGAATTTGTGGATTTTTCTGGTCCTATGCTATTATTAACCTCAAAAACCTTAATTTCCACTCATTTCCAGTCTATTCTGAACACCTCACACCTCACAATAGTGTTTTTATGTCCAAAAGGTTGCACCGAGGTAGCTGGATGACTATGCTAAGCGATACGAGTGGGCGGCACAAACACGTGGCCCATCTATGAGTGACACTGCAGTGGCAGACAGGATGGCAGTTTGAAAAACTAGGCCACAAACAGTACATAATGCAAAGAAAAAAAAGAGGTGCAAGATGGAATTGTCCTTGGGCCCTCCCACCCACCCTTATGTTGTATAAACAGGACATGCACACTTTAACAAACCAATCATTTCAGCGCCAGGGTCTGCCACACGACTGTGGCTGAAATGATTGGTTCGTTTGGGCCCCCACAAAACAAGCTGGCAATTAATCTGTCCCTGCACAAACTGGCTCTACGGAGGCAAGATGTCGGCCTCATCCTTCTCATTCACCGATTCCTCACCCTCTTCAGTGTTGTGTACATCCTCATCCTCACAAAGTATTAATTCGTCCCCGCTGGAATCCAACACCACAGGTCCCTCTGTACGTTCTGAAGGCTGGTCTCCCTGGAAGAGTTGATAATTAATTTTTATGAACATCATCTTCTCCACATTTTGTGGAAGCAACCTCCTATGCCTTTTGCTGACAAGGTTACCGGCTGCACTAAACACTCTTTCGGAGAACACACTGGAAGGGGGGCAACTCAAGTAAAATAGAGCCAGTTTGTACAGGGGCCTCCAAATTGCCTCTTGTTCCTGCCAGTACATGTACGGACTGTCTGACATGCTTACTTGGATGCTGTCACCGATGTAATCCTTTAACAGACAGACGCACGCTTGTCGCTGCTGTTTTGAGGATGCAGGTGTGGCTACAGCCCACACAATTCACGAAGACAGGAAAAAAAATAATTTTTTATTTTTTGTGGAGTGCACTTTGAGGGTTACACCACCCTTTAACAGACAGATGCACGCTTGTCACTGCTGCTTTGAGGATGCAGGTGCGGCTACTGCGCATACATTTCACACACAAACACAGAAAAAAAGAAGATTATTTTATTTTGGTTGGAGCGCACTGTGGGGGTTACACCACCGTTTAACAGACAGACGCACGCTTGTTGCTGCTGCTTTGAGGATGCAGGTGCGGCTACAGCCCACACAATTCACAAAGACAGAAAAAAAAAGAATTTTTTGATTGTTGAGAAGCGCACTTTGAGGGTTACCCCACCCTTTAACAGACAGACGCACGCTTGTCGCTGCTGCTTTGAGGACAATATCATATGCAGTGACAGTAGACTTGTCAGAAATTGTTGGCACGTCCTGCAGTCCGGACCAGATGTCCAAACGGCCCTTGACTTATGACACAGGCGCACGCTTGGCGCTGCTACTGTGTTGATGCACATGCGGCTACATCGCACACAAGTCACAAACACATAAAAAAAATAGTTTTTTATTTTTTGGAGCACTTTGAGGGTTACACCACCCTTTAACAGACAGATGCACGCTTGTTGCTGCTGCTTTGAGGATGCAGGTGGAATCTAGACGGGATTTGGAATCCCACTGCACTAATGGCGGATACCGGACGCACGTCTAACACCAACATAGCAGTCAAGGCCTCAGTTATATTTTTTGCTTCAGGATGACTGCTGTCGTACTTCATCCTCCTCGCTAGGGACTGTTGGAGGGTCAATTGTTTAGTAAAAGTAGTGGTGTTGTTACTTCGTCTCTGGGATGATGCACAATTCTCAGAAGCAGCAACAGCACTAGGAGGAAGTGGCTCTTGATCTTTCCCTATTTTATTTTTATCGGAGAAAGTTTGGTCCTGTATTTATGCTATATTGATATATACGTGCGGGTAAAGTGCACGCATACACAGAAAATATTTTTTTATTTTTGCTGGAGAGTAGTGCAGCTACTGCGCACACAATTCACAAACACAAAAAAATATATTTTTTTATTTTGTTTGGAGTGCCCTTTGGGGGTTACTGCACCCTTTAACGGTCAATCCAGCTGGCCCTTTATTTATGGGACACAGGCGCACGCTTGGCACTACTTTGTTGATACACGTGCGGCTACTGCGCACACAATTCACAAACACAAAAAATAATATTTTTTGATTTTGTTTGGAGTGCCCTTTGGGGGTTACAGCACTCTTTAATGGACAAGCCAGCCAGCCTTTTACTTATGGGACACAGGCGCACGCTTGGCGCTGCTCCTTTGTTGATGCACGTGCAGCCACAGTGCACACAATTCACAAACACAGAATTTTTTTTTTTATTTTGTTTGGAGTGCCCTTTGGGGGTTACAGCACCCTTTAGCGGTCAAGCCAGCCAGCCCTTTACCTATGGGACACAGGCGCACGCTTGGCGCTGCTCCTTTGTTGATGCACGTGCAGCCACAGTGCACACAATTCACAAACACAGAAAAAATATTTTTTTTTGCACTTGGGGGGAGCACCCCTGATGGACAGAGCACCCCCTGGACAACACTACAGCACCCCTTTAGGACTGGGACACTGCACAGGACTTTGGAGCGGACACAGCCCCTATGGACAACTGACTGCACAACACAGTCCACCCAGCCCCTATGGACTTTGTAGGAGTGGACACAGCCCCTATGGACAACAGCAGCACAGCACAGCACAGCACAGCACAGCACAACACTACACCACTACACTACACTACACAGTCCAGCCAGCCCTAACTTCCACCCTCTCTCTTCACTGTCCACAGCCGAGTGAGAAAATGGCGCCGACGCGGGTACCTTATATAGGATCCAAAACCCGCGAGACCCGGAAGGCGGGATGATGACGTTTTGCCTCGATTTCAGATCCGAGTCAGGCGGGAAAAGTCGAGCCTGACTCGGATCGGCCTCGGATTGGGGGGGCTCGGGGGGGTTCGGATTTCAGAAATCCGACCCGCTCACCCCTAGTGCAAACATCATATTTCTATAGCCTACCTGCATACATCATATATCTATAGCCTGTGTACATACATCATATATCTATAGCCTCCGTGCAGCTTTGCAATTCCGTCCTATGCTGAATTAGGCCCATTAGTATGAAAACTGGAATTTTACAATAAAAAAGGATGCTCTTTCTAGTTACAGTGACAAAATAATGCTATGATTACAGGAAGTGGATTAGGCCGAGGACTTATTAGTGTCCCCTTGTGATAAATGTACGCAAGCTGCATCGGCTAATATAGAATCATCCAATAGTGTGGCAGCTACTCAATGCATTCAGACATGAACTATAGGTTCAGTTGTTCAGACTACAAGGAAATGTGAACTAAAGGGCTAATTCAGCATTGCAAGTAAGTGCAATACTAAACACAGATTCCCGTATATCGGGAATCTGCGTGTGTGCAGGACCCGTTCTGTGAATGTGCAGAACCGGTCCTGCATGATCGCATGCAGCCCCTTCCATGTATCTGCCTAATTGACAGGCAAAGGCCTTTAAGAGACAGTTCGGGGACAGTCGACGTTCCCGAAAATGGGGTCGTCAGACCTGTTTTCCGGGAGTAGCAAGGCCAGGGGCAGCATCCACGGACGTAATTTACTGCCCACGCAAGCCGGCCAGCCTGCGTCAGCTGAAGTTAACTCAGCTGGCCGGCGCCGTCCATTGGTCGCGATGGTTATCCCAGCCTGCGATCTTGGTCACAATGCTGGGATCGCAAATGCAGAAGTGGATGTCATACACCTCCTGCTGTATTTGCAAGGACAGGACTGCTTGTGTGCAGGTTTGAAATTCCATCCTCTGCTGAATTAGCCCCTAAGTGACTTTGACCGGCAATTCTGTGGGTGAAAATATCTTGTTAAGTATAAAAGTCAGAGCAGAATGGCCAGACTGATTCAAGCTGAATGGAAGATGACAGAAACTCAATAACCTTACATTACAACAGTGATATGTAGAAGAGAATCTTTGAATGCACGTCATTGAAGTGAATAGGCTCCAACAGCAGAAGACCACACCAGGTTCTTAACTTGTGAGCTAAGAAAAGGATCCAAAAAAGAAGATTAAAAAAATGACCCACAAGACTCTATTAGGGAGCACTCTTATAGCATATATAAGTATTAATTATAAAACATAACTTTTATTGTATCAAATAACTTAAAATAGACTTACAAAACAGATATAATAGAAAAAGGTGTGAAAAGTATATAGATAAGGGTGTGAGGGGCTCAACCCTCTAAGGGTGGCGAAATATGAAAAGGAATAATGACGTTTAACATATAGATGACAATCACAAATACAAATACATACAATTCAGAAACAATGTAAAATACACGCAGGGAAAAAAAGAAAATATCTCATAGAAAAACAATGTTACTGCTTTCATGTACAAAGGTGGAGAGACTGAATTAATTTCTCTCCAGTGATGTCAATCGCTGTAATTTAGTCACAACAAAAGGCACTTATTACATACCGTTAGAAGAAAGGAGAGAAAAAAGTCAGGGTGTGAGAGGCCTGTATTACACAGTTCTGCTGCTTCCCATCATACCTAAAGCATAGGGTGGGAAGTGATAGACGTGTGTTCCACAGTAACTTCTTTTTTGCATTGTTGTCGCCAAGTCTAAGTAGCATCACCACACACTCCATTACCTGTTTATTTATTCTTTCTACTTTAAGGAATACCTATGGACATAGGGCCTGATCAGAGCCGCTCGCTGCTGGCGATTATCGCGACCATCGGGCTTGCGACGAGACCCTGTGGTAGGGTCTCGGCTCCCGCAAGCCCGAGTGGACTTTCTGCTCTAATATAGCAGGAAGTCCACTACTGACACCATTAGTGATGTCAGTAGGGCCGCCCTCAAACGGCAGGCGTTCCTTTGGAACCCCCCCCCCCTCCCCGGCTACAAAATGGGGCGAGCTGTCACTCACCATCGACAGCCGCCCCGTCTTGTAGCAAGTCCCGCAGCGACTGAAGCTCAGTCGCACGTCGGGGCTCGCGCATGCGCACGCCGGAGGTGGCGCATGCTCAGTGGGGGACCATCGACCCGCTTGCGAGCGGGTCTGAATCAGGCCCATAATCTTTTCAATAATTTTATCTGTATACATATTTTTCAGTAGTAGATATACCAGTGGGGTGAGATATATCCCTTATCCTCTCTTTTCCCTTCCCTTTTTTTGTCTCAAGCTAAGAAAATGAACCTGAGGCTTAATTGGGCACATGCCCACCAACACTGTACCATTGAAGATAGTAAATATGTTGCCTGGTCTGGTGAATCTCAATTTATGCTGCGACACTCAGATAGTACTGTAGGGTCAAGATTTAGTGTACACAACATCCATGTATCCATCCTGCCTTGTATTATCAGTCCAGGCTGCTAATAGTGTTGTACTGGTATGGGGAGTGTCTTCTTGGCACACTTTATGCCCCTTAATATCAACTGACCATTATTTGAATGCCAGAGACTACCTGAGTATTGTTGCTGACCAATTGCTTACCTTTATGACCAATGTTTACCCATCTTCTTATGTCTACTTCCAGCTGGATAATGTGCAGTGTCACAAAGCACACATCATCTCAGGCTGGTTCCATGACAATGACAATGAGTTCAGAATGTGCAGCAGCTGCATGATGCTATCATATCATCATTAACCAGAATGTTTCCTGCACCTTGTTAAATCCACGCCACGAAAAACTCATTCTGCCCTGTGAGCAAAAGTGAGTACTCCCCAGTACTACAAAAGTGCATCTAATAAAGTGGCCACTGAGTGTATATATACATATGGATGGTATGGAGTCATTATGTCAACAATTACTATATAAACAGTCATTATGTTGACACCACAATGTCAATTTTGAACATGTCAACATGCTATATGTCAAAATATGCACCTTATCGACATGGTGTAGTCAGGGGCGTTTCTAGAGAAGAGGGGGCCCATGTGCAGTTTGTCCGGGGGTCTCCTCCTCTCCCTCCGGCGGCCGGCTCAGCGAGCCCTGTAGACATTGGGCACTAGAGTTTGCCCGGAGTGTACAGCGCATGCGCAGGTCACCACTGCCATTTTCAAGGAGAGTTCGATAGCACTGATAGCGGTGCTGACGTGGGACTCCGGAAGTAAGTATTAAACATAAGGATGCAGGGTGTGCGGTGTCAGCCCGTGTGCCCCGCACACCCTGCACCCATTATAGATACGCCCCCGGGTGTAGTTTAGATTATGACTGTCGAGTGTCGACATTTATCATTTAAATTATACTGAGCCCATGTGGATATTTATAGCATTAACATGCATGTTTGTATAAGTATACATGCAGTGTACAGTAGGACTGACCAGGAAGTGTTGGTCAGTTTAATGTAACATACTTTTAATGCAATGCATAGTTTTACTATAGAGTACAGTTTGAAATATGAGTGGTGCAGATCCTATATGGTATGTAACACTTTGAATGCTAGAACAATTTGTAGAATTAATGCTACACATAATTATTTGAGAAACTTGTTGAGCTGGTCCGTATAGTAAAATTAGTTGTAGCGATAGTTTACTGCAACTGAGTCCCAAGTAGAGAAGCATCTTTTTTGCTCTGCAAACAAAACACTAACACATCATTCAGACCCGCTCGCAAGCGCTATGCGCTCGCAAGCGGATCAATGGTTGTGCATTGCGCAAGCCCCGTAGCGAGTGAGAAATTCACTTGCTCCGGGGCTCGCTACAAACAGGGCGGCTGTCGATGTTGACCGACAGCTCACCCCGTTTTGTAGGTGAGGTGGGGGGGTGGCTGGACAAACGGAGGCGTTCCTGAAGAAACGCCTGCCATTTGTGGGCAGCCCTACTGACATCACGAGTAATGTCAGTAGTGAGCTTCCGGCTCACTGGGGCTTGTGGTAGACGAGACTCTACCACAAGGGTCTCGTCGCAAGCCCGGATGGTCGCGACCATCGTGATCATCACCTGGCCGCTCGCAAAAGCTGTGTCACCCACAGCTTAGTGAGCGGCCAGGAGGCCGGCTTTTAAAAAAAAAAGCAGCCGCCCTCATTCAGAGCGAGCGCTCACTTTTTGCGAGCAGCTCTGAATGAGGTCCATTGTCTGTAGCATCCAATCCTATTATATTCAAAATCTGAACACAATAAATAAAAAAACCTAAAAAAAAATTATACAGAAAACTGTGCGAGAAAAAATGGAGTCAAGATGCAAGAGAAAGATAGGATGAAAACCAAAATGACAAAACACATATCTATCTGCAAGTGACCACCCTCTGTGGGTTTCAAGTAGAGATGTGCGCTGACCCCTGTGTTTTGGTTTTGGATCTGTATCTCCTCGTGTTTGGATCTGGATTTCGTTTTGCAAAACCGCCTCTTGTGTGTTTTGGTTTTGGATCTGTATTTTTTCCGAAAAAATCATAAAAACAGCTCAAATCACATAATTTGGGCTGTTTTTGTTCCTACAGGATTATTAACCTCAATAACATTTATTTCCAGTCATTTCCAATCAATTTTGACCACCTCACAATATTGATTTTTTTCATCTAGTTAGGGCCAAAAGGTTGCATACAGCTAGCTGGCTGACTAAGCTAAGCGACAGCAGTGGGCGGCACTAACATGTGGCAGTTTAGCTTCCAACACGAATACAGTGTGTTATACAGTGTGGGTTGGATACACAAATAGTGCACTTACTGTGAAAGCAAGTGCGGGATGTTGGCGGTGTCCTCAATGCGAAAGTGCCAGTGGTGTCTTCAATGCGGAAGTGCTGGCAGTGTTGGAAGTGTGGCGATGTTGGCAGAGTGGGGGTCCTGGCAGTGTCCTTAGTGTATAGAGCCAATAGTGTCGGCAGAGCTGGGGGTGCCAGCGGTGTCCTCAGTGCAATAGTGCTGACAGTGTCAGCTGTGTGGGGATGCCCTCGGTGGAGGAGTAGCAGCAGTGTGGGGTCGCTGACGGCATCCTCAATACATGGGGCAGTAGTTCGGGGGTGCCGGTGGTGTCGGCAAAGCGGGGGTGCCAGCGGTGTCCTGAGTGCATGTGTGCTGACAGTGTCGGCAGTGTAGGGGTGCCAGTGGTGGCCTCAGTGTGGGAGTGCTAGCAGTGTCGGCAGTGTGGGGTTGCTGATGGTGTCCTCAGTACGTGGGGAGTGTCCTCAGTGCAAGGTGTCGGCAAAGCGGGGGTGCCAGTGGTGTCCTGACAGTGTCGGCAGTGCAGGGGCACCAGTGGTGTCCTCAGTGTAGGAGTGCCGGCAGTGTCGGCAGTGTGGGGTCACTGACGGTGTCCTCAGTACATGGGGCAGGGGTGCTGGCAGTGTCCTCAGTGCAGGGTGTCGGCAAAGCGGGGGTGCCAGCGGTGTCCTCAGTGTGGGAGTGCCGGCAGTGTTGGCAGTGTGGGGCTGCTGATGGTGTCCTCAGTACGTGGGGCAGCAGTGCAGGGGTGCTGGTAGTGTCCTCAGTGCAGGGTGCCGGCGGTGTCGACAGAGCTGGGGTGCCAGCAGTATCCTCAGTGTGGGGGTCCTGATGATGTTGGCAGTGCATGGGTGCTGGCGGTGTCCTCAATGCAGGGTGCAAGCTGTCGGCAGCGGGGGATGCTGCCAGTGTGGGTCAGCAGCAGGGGGTGCCAGCGGTGTCAGCAGTGGGGGGTGCCGGTGGTGTCAGGCAAGTTGGATGGGCGGCATCTTCCTAACTTCCTGTGCCCATATTCAATGGGCTTAACACTGATTGGCTCCTAGCCGATAAGCGTTAAGCCCGCTCGAGGCAAAACCTTGCAATCCGACAGCAGGATCATGAGGTTTTGCCTTGATTAGGGATCCGGGGCAATCAGGGAGACCCCAGGTGTGTCTCGGATCCCCGAAATTCGGGTGGGTCCGGTTCTCAGAGAACCGGACCCGCCCATCTCTAGTTTCAATTATTACATTTGTTGACCAATTTGTTGACCAAGGGTATCTAACCCTTGCACAACTACAGAAGCTTATTAATAACAATGTTAACTTAGTGATCTAACATGATTTCATTGATTTAATATATCATGATCTGAATAATGGTGTGTATCCAATTGACGATTTCTATGCCCGATTGAATGATAATGATATTGTTACTATAACAAGCTTAGAAATAGTTAATTTTTTTTTTTAAATGACGTGGGGTCCCCCCTAAAACAGAACCAGCACAGACTTTTCATAGCCAGTCCTGGTTGTGTAAGTGCAGGAAAAAAATTGTGTAGGGTTCCACTGTACTAAACACAACCAGCAATGGGCTCAGATCTTGTCCTGGTTCTGGAATTACAGGGGGAAAAAATGCGTAGGATCCCCCTGTTATCTCCAGAACCAGCATCGGACCCTTTCTAGCAGGGGGCTGATGCCACAGCCCAGGCCATGGATTCCTGGGGAGTTGGGGACCCCCCAATAAAGGGGTCCCCTTTCCAGGGCACCTCTAGCCTAGTCTGATAGCCCGGGATATTCCCCGACCCCTGGGCAGTGGGTGGCGGGTTGATAGTGTAGGTGTAGTGCATTTGAAATAGTTTAAAATATTATATTTTGCTGTGGAACTGCAGGTCCAAGCAAGCCTCCCCCGCATGCTGGTACTGGAGAACCACAAGTACAAGCATTCAGGACATTGCGGGCTGCTAGTACCTGTAGTTCCACTGCAGAAGCAATAGAAAAAAAACCACAGGACACACATAACCGTACACAGTATAAGTTTATTAAACATACATGCACTCACACATGTACACACACATGCACACACATATGTACTCATACTCACCTGTAGCATCGGTCCCCTTCTCCAGTAGATTATCCTTTGGGTACCTGTATTAAAAAACATTTATTCACAACAAAACTGAAAAATCAAAGTGGTCACTCACAAACAAAACACACAGTGATAATCACAAATACAACACATACCAACCACACCAAATAAAAAAACAACAAAACAAGAACTGGTTGACGAAGGACCATGCCAACATGATTCCACAAATATGGCGTTGCAATATGGGTTCCATATAATATATCCCCAAAATGTCCACATACAGGTTTTTTAAGGGTAGCAGGAAGTAGTCATCGTTGGAGTGCCAAAGATTGTGTGAAAAAACAGAAGATGGAGAAAATTAAAAAAAATAATTAGATGTTCTCAAACAAACCCTACCACATTAGGTATAAACACTGTTGTTTTGACAATAATTACCTAAAAAATCTGGCCACCACATCATCGTGTATGGCCCCCCCACATACTGACCTCCGACCAACCTCAGGGGGGCCATCCTCAGGTAAGGCATCCTCTGGCTGCATTGGGACACCACTCCTTATGGCGATGTTGTGAAATATCCCACACAGGACCACAATTTTCGAAACCATATCCGGGAAATACATGAGCTCGCCACCAGAGCGGTGGAGGCATCTGAATCGGCCTTTTAAAAGGCCGATACAGCACTCCACCACTTGCCTGGTGGATGTAAGTGCGGAATTATACTCACTTTGTGGCCCTGGTGTGGGAGCCAAATAAGGAGTGAGCAGCCAGGGCGTGCAAGGGTAGCCACTGTCTCCTGTGAAAAAGATTAGACAACATCGGGATCACTCTGTATGAAGCTTAACATTGTTATGTACTAAAGGTCTCCACTTACCCAGAAGCCACGCATCACCAGCTTGTAGGTTGGTTAATTTGTGCCATATCCCAGATTGCCGGATGACGAAGGAGTCATGTGCACTTCCTGGTAATTTTGCATTCAGGGACAGGATCTGGAGGGAGGCATCACATACCACCATTACATTGAGGGAGTGATAGTGTTTCCGGTTTCAAAAAATTGGCTCCAGCCGTGCTGGAGGCTGAAGTGGTATGTGAGTACCATCCACAACCCCTATGATGTGTGGGAAGCCAGCTATTTGGTAAAAATTGGCCTTGGCCACACTAAGGGCACCCATATCCAAAGGCATTTGAATAAAATGATGGAGGTGCTTGAAAAGTGCCTCCATCACTGCCCTCAGGATCCTGGAAAAGGAGGATTGTGAGATGCCCGCCACTATTCCCACCGTTGTTTGAAACGATCCTGAGGCACAGAAATGTAACACCGCCATAAATTGCGTAAGTGGTGGTATTGCTGTAGGACGGTCAATTTGCCGCTCAAGATCACTCTCTATTAATGAGAGTGTCTATGATGATTTTTGGAGGAAGACAGTAGCGTCTTAAAACCTCATCATCGGGCATTCCAAAAAGGGTGACACGTGTTCGAAATATCTGGGGCCTTGCACGCCTACGATGCCTACGCCTGGGACGAGATTGAGGTTGGTCGGCTTCCGGGAGCATGGCCAGAACAATCCGACCCAGATCAACCTGAAATGGCAAGATTTGAATATCAGGCTTTTTGCCCCCCCCAAAAAATAAAAAAAACACTTAGCTTGAAGATATCATCCATTGATGCTTACATGCCGGGGTATTGTCATGATATGTGCAAACTGGAAATAATCAGAACATAAATATACATCATTTTATGCTGGCCATTTCTGAATCCAAATTTTAAGCAAGACCAAACATAAAAGGGGAGAAACACACATTTGGGCAAATAGCAAAACGACATTGCGCACACTACGCCAAATTGAGACCAAATGTAAGCAACAAATGCTCCAGAGAAAACACAAACAATTTTACAGGATGAATAAGCATTTCACAAAGCGCTAATTAGTTCGCCCAGAAAAGTCACAATTGAAAGTAATAAAAAGGCACTAATTAGTTCGCAAAGACAAGTCACAATTGAAAGTAATAAAAAGGCGCTAATTAGTTCACAAAGACAAGTCACAATTGAAAGTAATAAAAAGGCGCTAATTAGTTCGCAAAGACAAGTCACAATTGAAAGTAATAAAAAGGCGCTAATTAGTTCGCAAAGACAAGTCACAATTGAAAGTAATAAAAAATTACTAATTAGTTCGCAAAGACAAGTTAAAAAAACGCAGCTAAAATAAACAAAAAATAAACACAGATTTCGGTTTTGGAAAAACAAAGGTTACATGTGTAAGGCCAACCAAAGTTGCGTAAAGACAAACAAGAACATTTCCAAAACAATTTAACAAATGAACTTACCAAGAGATAATATATAAGAATCCGGAACAAAAGGTCTTTGGGGCAGAGCCAAAATAAAACCTAAGAGAGATGAAATGACGGAAACCAAAAATTAGAAAATTCTTAAACAGAAGGAGACACAAATTGACCCAAAGTTAGACTTCCCAAAACTTACCAAAACTGTAAACAACCAAAAAAATTACAAGCGAAAAAAAAAGAACGCAAATCAAAAAACGAATATATCCAAAAAACAACTTCCAAAAACGCAAACTCCTACACCAGCCAACAATCAACTCCAACCAACGTAACCTCCAACATTCAAAAAACGCCACCTCGAATCGAGACGCCCCAAGCCATAAATAGTGTTTCGTTTCCCGCACAAATTAAGGAGGGATCATAGGAACGCACAATCAATGATGCGGCCGCAAAATAAGGACGCTTGTATAAATATGTCACGAGACACAAAAAACATTCTGGTGTATTTCTTGTTTGGAGCTCAGACATGGCTACAGACCAGGGAAACAATGGACAACAGTCTGGCGGTAAGTATTTCAGGCATTTTGACTCAATGATTAATTAGAAACATAATATTGTGCAAGTTGTGAAGTTGTGAATTCTCCAAATTTACCCAAATAGGTGAGGAGGATGACATGGAAGAGGCTGCTGGGCCCAGTATTCCGGGCAAAGCTGCCAAAAAGAAAAGGCAGCCACAATTCACAAGAAAGGAGATGGAGGTTTTGATTCAGAAGTGAGTGGACATCCTGCCACAGGCAGACAGGAATATGAGTTCAAGCCAGAAGTGGAGAATGTAGGAAGAGGTAGCCGTTGAGGTCAAAAGGGTGGGTGATTATGTCCGTCTAGCCCGGGATGTCAAACGGCGGTAAGTAAACACTTGACCACCCTAAAACCAAAAACAAACAAAAAAAATAATGTTTCCTTTTTCACCCACAGATGGCAAGACTTCAAATATCGCCTGAAACAAAAAATGGCGGACAGGGCTAGGCATGCAAGGGGGACAGGTGGAGGTCCCACCCCTGTGTCATTGGAGTTGACTGATTTAGAAGAGCTGGCACAGGGGTGTGTGCAGGCTGTGAAGGTGTTTGGCGTGTCCAACATGGATACGGACATGCCAGACTTTGCGGCTCCTCATGTTGTCCCAGGTAAAAAATGTGATGTCACCAACTCTGAAATGTTAGTGTGCCAATATGTAGATTCTAATGTGAGTCTTTTCTCATATTTCCAACAGAGACACAGGCGGATGAGTCTGCTACAGAGGGGAGCCTTGGCCGCAGAATGTCGCCAGGCTCTGCAGGGGATGAACCAGTACATCCGGCTGAGGACCCTGCAGAAGCCAGTCCTGGGCAATCCCCCTCGCAGGCAGTGTCCCTCCTCACAGAACTCAATTTTAAATCGGATTTCCATACAGAGATTCTGCAGAGGATGGACGCCAGTCTGGTACGGGTGGCTGAGGCCCTGGAGCAAAATGCTGCGGCCAACGTGACCATTGGTCAGGCCCTGGCGGAAAATACCAGGGCCAACATCCGCATCGCCAATGCCCTGGAGCAGCTCGTTCGCCAGCACATGGTGGAGCCGACCTCCCTTCCTGCCGGAACATCAGGATCCTCCACCTCTGGCACAACATCAGCCAAGCCTCCAAATGTGCCTAGCCCTGTGCCTAGTCCAGAGGCCACAACATCTGCCTCTGGACAGGCCAGCCCGATGACATCCCGGACCCGGTCTGGCGCCCTACCCCAGCCAAATGGCCGAAAAAACGGTGACAGCATTGGCTACTTTTCCCACACTCCTTCTGTGCTTGCCTCATATTCCTTTCTGGCCAAAACTTCCCTCTCCTTTCTTGTGAATTGTTTTTAATTTTTGCATTTACGTTTAACAACAATTTATTGTTTGCACAATTAATAAATATTGTGGAATGAACACTGCCAAAAATATTTTGGTTAAATATGTGCAATAATTTTTTTGGGAATACCAATAAATTTACATCAAATGTACGATTTTGTATTCTGACATTATTGTAAAAATGGGTTACATTTAATCCGGGCCCACAAGCCAACAACGTTCAAACGAAAAAATTACACATTGGAAAAAAAGGGCTCGTTAAGGAATGTTTAAAACATTACCTAAGGTGGAAAAATCACCTTGCAAACACAAAATGAGGCACCAAACCTAAACATGATGACATTATTGTTACAATAATCCAAAAAGAACACATTGCGGCCAAAATACACCCCCACAAATGTACGCTAATTGATTGTGTAATCCAGACATTAGCAGCTATGATTTCTACCTGCGTTCGGTTTTGTGCTATCCAAAAAAACTGCTTTCAAAACACATATCAAGCCGGTTTTCAATCCAACACTAATTGCTTTTCTGACAAGCCGTGATTAATCGATGCAACATCGTGGAGTGCCGGGACGGAGGAGAAGGCCATCGCCACTGTGGTCGAGTTATCCAGCCCCTAAGCTATGCGAGCATTTTGAAGGGAAAGAGGATCATCCAGTGACGTATGAGTTGGTACAAACACATTTGACGTTTGCATTTGTTAATGTATGTACGCCCAAAAAACGCCTCGCCACGCCTGCGTTTTTCCAACTCCTCCCACGTCAACACCCAAAAACGCCCTGTTCTGTCAATCACATTCCTGTACGCTATTTGACGAACGAGACAAAATAAGCTCGCAATCTGCCGTAAGCACATGTGCAGTGTAACACCGACGCATGCGCAGTTAGTCAACATCGGAACGCAACGAGCGTACTGCTGTTAACGAGCGGCTCTGAATCAGGGCCTAAAAAATCTTTACAAGCTTGTTACACTAGGATACATGCATGCATCTCACTGATGTATGCATGTATCTGTGTCAAATCGAACTGCTCATGCTGAAAACTAATGCATGAGTTCAAATTGAAAGTTAGTAAATATAGGGATCCAATTGCTCTGCATGTGAAAACATCGATGTTTTTCAGAAATTCGATTTTATTTGAAATTCATCTTTCTGTTCGATTTTACATTCGATTTGGGCTTTAGTAAATCCTTTCATAAAAATCGAACCAAAATCGAATGCAAAATCGAACAGAAAACGAAATCAAACTTTAGTAAATTTACCCCTGGAGCATGATTAAGAAGTGAATAAGAAGCTGGAGCACGAATAAGAAGTGAATATAAAGCTGGAGCATGAATAAGAAGTGAAATAAAGCTGGAGCATGAATAAGAAGTGAATAAGAAGCTGGAGCACGATTAAGAAGTGAATATGAAGCTGGAGCATGAATAAGAAGTGAATATAAAGCTGGAGCATGAATAAGAAGTGAAATAAAGCTGGAGCATGAATAAGAAGTGAATAAGAAGCTGGAGCACGATTAAGAAGTGAATAAGAAGCTGGAGCATATATAAGAAGTGAATATGAAGCTGGAGCAGGAATATGAAGTGAATAAGAAGCTGGAGCATGAATATGAAGTGAATAAGAAGCTGGAGCATGATTAAGAAGTGAATATGAAGCTGGAGCATGAATAAGAAGTGAATATAAAGCTGGAGCATGAATAAGAAGTGAATAAGAAGCTGGAGCACGATTAAGAAGTGAACAAGAAGCTGGAGCATGAATATGAAGTGAATATAAAGCAGGAGCATGAATAAGAAGTGAATAAGTAGCTGGAGCACGATTAAGAAGTGAATATAAAGCTGGAGCATGATTAAGAAGTGAATATGAAGCTGGAGCATATATAAGAAGTGAATATGAAGCTGGAGCATGAATAAGAAGTGAATAAGAAGCTGGAGCATGAATAAGAAGTGAATATAAAGCAGGAGCATGAATAAGAAGTGAATAAGGAGCTGGAACACGATTAAGATGTGAATATAAAGCTGGAGCATGAATAAGAAGTGAATAAGAAGCTGGAGCATGATTAAGAAGTGAATATGAAGCTGGAGCATGAACAAGAAGTGAATAAGAAGCTGGAGCATGAATATGAAGTGAATAAGAAGCTGGAGCATGAATATGAAGTGAATAAGAAGCTGGAGCATGAATAAGAAGTGAATATAAAGCAGGAGCATGAATAAGAAGTGAATATGAAGCTTGAGCATGAATATGAAGTGAATAAGAAGCTGGAGCATGAATATGAAGTAAATAAAAAGCTGGAACATGAATAAGAAGTGAATAAAAAGCTGGAGCATGAATAAGAAGTGTATTTAAAAGCTGAAGCATGAATAAGAAGTGAATAAAAAGCTGGAGCATGAATAAGAAGTGAATATAAAGCTGGAGCATGAATATGAAGTGAATATAAAGCTGGAGCATGAATAAAAAGTGAATATAAAGCTGGAGCATGAATATGAAGTGAATAAGAAGCTGGAGCATGAATAAGAAGTGAATATAAAGCTGGAGCATGAATAAGAAGTGAATATAAAGCTGGAGCATGAAAATGAAGTGAATATAAAGCTGGAGCACGAATAAGAAGAGAATAAGAAGCTGGAGCATGAAAAAGAAGTGAATAAGAAGCTGGAGCATGAAAAAGAAGTGAATCTGAAGCTGGATCATGAATATGAAGTGAATAAGAAGCTGGAGCATGAATAAGAAGATGAAGTGAAAAAGAAGCTGGAGCATGAATTAGAAGTGAATAAGAAGAGGGAGCATGAATAAGAAGTGAATATGAAGCTGGAGCATGAAATAGAAGTGAATAAGAAGCTGTAGCATGAATAAGAAGTGAATATAAAGCTGGAACATGAATAAGAAGTGAATATAAAGCTGGAGCATGAATAAGAAGTGAATATGAAGTGAATAAGAAGCTGGAGCCTATTAAGAAGTGAATAAGAAGCTGGAGCATGAATAAGAAGTGAATAAGAAGCTGGAGCATGAATAAGAAGTGAATAAGAAGCTGGAGCATGAACAAGAAGTGAATAAGAAGCTGGAGCATGAATATGAAGTGAATAAGAAGCTGGAGCATGAAAATGAAGTGAATAAGAAGCTGAAACATGAATAAAAAGTGAATCTGAAGCTGGAGCATGAATATGAAGTGAATAAGAAGCTGGAGCATGAATAAGAAGTGAATAAGAAGCTGGAGCATGAAAAAGAAGTGAATAAGAAGCTGGAGCATGAATAAGAAGTGAATAAGAAGCTGGGGCATGAATATGAAGCGAATATGAAGCTGGAGCATGAATAAGAAGTGAATAAGAAACTGGAGCATGAATATGAAGTGAATAAGAAGCTGGAGCAAAAATAAGAAGTGAATAAGAAGCTGCAGAATGAATAAGAAGTGAATAAGAAGCTGGAGCATGAATATGAAGTGAATAAGAAGCTGGAGTATGAATAAGAAGCTGGAGCATGAATAAGAAGTGAATAAGAAGCTGGAGAATCAATAAAAAGTGAATTAGAAGCTGGAGCATCAATAAGAAGTGAATAAGAAGCTTGAGCATGAATAAGAAGTGAATAAGAAGCTGGAGCACGAAAAAGAAGTGAATAAGAAGATGGAGCATGAATCTGAAGTGAATAAGAAGCTGGAGCAAGAATATAAAGTGAATAAAAAGCTGGAGCTTGAATAAGAAGTGAATCTGAAGCTGGATCATGAATATGAAGTGAATAAGAAGCTGGAGCATGAAAATAAATATGAACTAAATAAGAAGCTGTAGCTCAAATAAGAAGTGAATATGAAGCTGGAGTATGAATAAGATGTGAATATAAAGCTGCAGCACACTTAAGAAGTGAATATAAAGCTGTAGCATGAATAAGAAGTGAATATGAAGCTGTAGCATGAATAAGAATTGAATAAGAAGCTGGAGCATGATTAAGAAGTGAATATGAAGCTGGAGCATGAATAAGAAGTGAATAAGAAGCTGGAACATGAAAAAGAAGTGAATTATAAGCTGGGGAATGAGCAAGAAGTGAATAAGAAGCTGGAGCATGAATATAAAGTGAATAAGAAGCTGGAGCATGAATAAGAAGTGAATAAGAAGCTGGAGCATGAATATGAAGTAAATAAGAAGCTGCAGCATGAATATGAAGTGAATAAGAAGCTGGAGCATCAATAAGAAGTGAATAAGAAGCTGCAGAATGAATAAGAAGTGAATAAGAAGCTGGAGCATGAATATGAAGTGAATAAGAAGCTGGAGTATGAATAAGAAGTCAATAAGAAGCTGGAGCATCAACATGAAGTGAATAAGAAGCTGGAGCATGAATAAGAAGTCAATAAGAAGCTGGAGCATCAATAAGAAGTGAATTAGAAGCTGGACCATCAATAAGAAGAGAATAAGAAGCTGGAGCATGAATAAGAAGTGAATAAGAAGCTGGAGCATGAATAAGAAGTCAATAAGAAGCTGGAGCATCAATAAGAAGTGAATTAGAAGCTGGACCATCAATAAGAAGAGAATAAGAAGCTGGAGCATGAATAAGAAGTGAATAAGAAGCTGGAGCTTGAATATAAAGTGAATAAAAAGCTGGAGCATGAAAAAGAAGTGAATAAGAAGAGGGAGCATGAATAAGAAGTGAATAAGAAGCTGGAGCATGAGTAAGAAATGAATATGAAGCTGGAGCATGAATTAGAAGTGAATAAGAAGCTGGAGCTTGAATATAAAGTGAATAAAAAGCTGGAGCATGAAAAAGAAGTGAATAAGAAGAGGGAGCATGAATAAGAAGTGAATATGAAGCTGGAGCATGAATAAGAAGAGAATAAGAAGCTGGAGCATGAATAAGAAGTGAATAAGAAGCTGGAGCATGAATATAAAGTGAATAAGAAGCTTGAGCATGAATAAGAAGTGAATAAAAAGCTGGAGCACGAATAAGAAGTGAATAAGAAGCTGGAGCATGAATATGAAGTGAATAAGAAGCTGGAGCATGAATAAGAAATGAATGAGAAGCTGGAGCATGAATAAGAAGTGAATATGAAGATGGAGCATGAATCAGAAGTGAATAAGAAGCTGGAGCATGAATATAAAGTGAATAATAAGCTGGAGCATGAATAAGAAGTGAATATGTAGCTGGAGTATGAATAAGAAGTGAATAAGAAGCTGGAGCATGAATATGAAGTGAATAAGAAGCTGGAGTATGAAAAAGACATTAATAAGAAGCTGGAGCATGAATATGAAGTGAAAAAGAAGCTGGAGCATGAATAAGAAGTGAGTAAGAAGTAGGAGAATCAAAAAGAAGTGAATTAGAAGCTGGAGAATCAATAAGAAGTGAACAAGAAGCTGGAGCATGAATAAGAAGTGAATAAGTAGCTGGAGCATGAATATGAAGTGAATAAGAAGCTTGAGCATGAATAAGAAGTGAATAAGAAGCTGGAGCATGAACAGGAAGTGAATAAGAAGATGGAGCATGAATATGAAGAGAATAAGTAGCTTGAGCACGAATAAGAAGTGAATAAGAAGCTGGAGCATGAGTATGAAGTGAAAATGAAGCTGGAGCATGAATAAGAAGTGAATAAGAAGCTGGAGCTTGAAAATAAAATGAATAAAAAGCTGGAGCATGAATAAGAAGTGAATAAGAAGCTGGAGCATGAATAAGAAGTGAATATGAAGCTGGAGCATGAATATGAAGTTAATAATAAGCTGTAGCATGAATAAGAATTGAATATGAAGCTGGAGCATGAATATAAAGTGAATAAGAAGCTGGAGCACGAATAAGAAGTGAATAAGAAGCTGGAGCATGAATATGAAGTAAATAAGAAGCTGGAGCACAAATAGGAAGTTAATAAGAAGCTGGAGAATGAATAAGATGTGAATATAAAGCCGGAGCACGATTAAGAAGTGAATATAAAGCTGTAGCATGAATAAGAAGTGAATAAAAAGCTGTAGCATGAATAAGAATTGAATAAGAAGCTGGAGCATGATTAAGAAGTGAATATGAAGCTGGAGCATGAATAAGAAGTGAATACGAAGCTGAAACATGAATAAAAGTAAATCTGAAGCTGGAGCATGAATATGAAGTGAATAAGAAGCTGGAGCATGAAAAAGAAGTGAAATAGAAGCTTGAGCATGAACAAGAAGTGAATAAGAAGCTGGAGCATGAATATGAAGTGAATAAGAAGCTGAAACATGAATAAGAAGTGAATCTGAAGCTGGAGCATGAATATGAAGTGAATAAGAAGCTTGAGCATGAATAAGAAGTGAATAAGAAGCTGGAGCATGAAAAAGAAGTGAAATAGAAGCTTGAGCATGAACAAGAAGTGAATAAGAAGCTGGAGCATAAATATGAAGTGAAGAAGAAGGTGGAGCATGAATAAGAAGTGAATAAGAAACTGGAGCATGAATATGAAGTGAATAAGAAGCTGGAGCATGAATATGAAGTGAATAAGAAGCTGGAGCATCAATAAGAAGTGAATAAGAAGCTGCAGAATGAATAAGAAGTGAATAAGAAGCTGGAGCATGAATATGAAGTGAATAAGAAGCTGTAGTATGAATAAGAAATCAATAAGAAGCTGGAGCATGAATATGAAGTGAATAAGAAGCTGGAGCATAAATAAGAAGTGAATAAGAAGCTGGAGCATCAATAAGAAGTGAATTAGAAGCTGGACCATCAATAAGAAGTGAATAAGAAGCTGGAGCATGAAAAAGAAGTGAATAAGAAGCTGGAACATGAATATGAAGTGAATAAGAATCTTGAGCATGAATAAGAAGTGAATAAGAAATTGGAGCATGAATATGAAGTGAATAAGAAGCTGGAGCATGAATATGAAGTGAATAAGAAGCTGAAGCATCAATAAGAAATTAAAAAGAAGCTGGAGCATGAATAAGAAGTCAATATAAAGCTGGAGCATGAATAAGAAGTGAATATAAAGCTGTAGCATGAATAAGAAGTCAATAAAAAGCTGGAGCACGAATAAGAAGTGAACAAGAAGCTGGAGCACGAATAAGAAATGAATGGGAAGCTGGAGCATGAATAAGAAGTGAATATGAAGCTGGAGCATGAATCAGAAGTGAATAAGAAGCTCGAGCATGAATATAAAGTGAATAATAAGCTGGAGCATGAATAAAAAGTGAATATGAAGCTGGAGTACGAATAAGAAGTGAATAAGAAGCTGCAGCATGAATAAGAAGTGAATAAGAATCTGGAGCATGAATAAGAAGTGAATATAAAGCTGGAGCATGATTAAGAAGTGAATAAGAACCTGGAGTATGAATAAGAAGTGAATAAGATGCTGGAGCATTAGTAAGAAATTAATAAGAAGCTGGAGCATGAATAAGAAGTGAATAAGAAGCTGGAGCATGAGTATGAAGTGAAAATGAAGCTGGAGCATGAATAAGAAGTGAATAAGAAGCTGGAGCTTGAAAATAAAGTGAATAAAAAGCTGGAGCATGAATAAGAAGTGAATAAGAAGCTGGAGCATGAATAAGAAGTGAATATGAAGCTGGAGAATGAATATGAAGTTAATAATAAGCTGTAGCATGAATAAGAAGTGAATATGAAGCTGGAGCATGAATATAAAGTGAATAAGAAGCTGGAGCACGAATAAGAAGTGAATAAGAAGCTGGAGCATGAATATGAAGTAAATAAGAAGCTGGAGCACAAATAAGAAGTTAATAAGAAGCTGTAGAATGAATAAGATGTGAATATAAAGCCGGAGTACGATTAAGAAGTGAATATAAAGCTGTAGCATGAATAAGAAGTGAATAAAAAGCTGTAGCATGAATAAGAATTGAATAAGAAGCTGGAGCATGATTAAGAAGTGAATATGAAACTGGAGCATGAATAAGAATTGAATACGAAGCTGAAACATGAATAAAAGTAAATCTGAAGCTGGAGCATGAATAAAAAGTAAATAAGAAGCTGGAGCATGAAAAAGAAGTGAAATAGAAGCTTGAGCATGAACAAGAAGTGAATAAGAAGCTGGAGCATGAATATGAAGTGAATAAGAAGCTGAAACATGAATAAGAAGTGAATCTGAAGCTGGAGCATGAATATGAAGTGAATAAGAAGCTGGAGCATGAATAAGAAGTGAATAAGAAGCTGGAGCATGAAAAAGAAGTGAAATAGAAGCTTGAGCATGAACAAGAAGTGAATAAGAAGCTGGAGCATAAATATGAAGTGAAGAAGAAGCTGGAGCATGAATAAGAAGTGAATAAGAAACTGGAGCATGAATATGAAGTGAATAAGAGGCTGGAGCATGAATATGAAGTGAATAAGAAGCTGGAGCATCAATAAGAAGTGAATAAGAAGATGCAGAATGAATAAGAAGTGAATAAGAAGCTGGAGCATGAATATGAAGTGAATAAGAAGCTGTAGTATGAATAAGAAATCAATAAGAAGCTGGAGCATGAATATGAAGTGAATAAGATGCTGGAGCATAAATAAGAAGTGAATAAGAAGCTGGAGCATCAATAAGAAGTGAATTAGAAGCTGGACCATCAATAAGAAGTGAATATGAAGCTGGAGCATGAATATAAAGTGAATAAGAATCTTGAGCATGAATAAGAAGTGAATAAGAAATTGGAGCATGGATATGAAGTGAATAAGAAGCTGGAGCATGAATATGAAGTGAATAAGAAGCTGAAGCATCAATAAGAAATTAAAAAGAAGCTGGAGCATGAATAAGAAGTCAATATAAACCTGGAGCATGAATAAGAAGTGAATATAAAGCTGTAGCATGAATAAGAAGTCAATAAAAAGCTGGAGCACGAATAAGAAGTGAATAAGAAGCTGGAGCACGAATAAGAAATGAATAAGAAGCTGGAGCATGAATAAGAAGTGAATATGAAGCTGGAGCATGAATCAGAAGTGAATAAGAAGCTGGAGCATGAATATAAAGTGAATAATAAGCTGGAGCATGAATAAGAAGTGAATATGAAGCTGGAGTACGAATAAGAAGTGAATAAGAAGCTGGAGCATGAATAAGAAGTGAATAAGAATCTGGAGAATGAATAAGAAGTGAATATAAAGCTGTAGCATGATTAAGAAGTGAATATGAACCTGGAGTATGAATAAGAAGTGAATAAGATGCTGGAGCATTAGTAAGAAATTTATAAGAAGCTGGAGCATGAATAAGAAGTGAATATAAAGCTGGAGCATGAATAAGAAGTGAATAAGAAGCTGGAGCATGAATATGAAGTAAATAAGAAGCTGGAGCATCAATAAGAAATTAATTAGAAGCTGGAGCATGAATATGAAGTGAATATAAAGCTGGAGCATGAATAAGAAGTGAATAAGAAGCTGGAGCAGGATTAAGAAGTGAATATGAAGCTGGAGCTTGAATAAGAAGTGAATATGAAGCTAGAGCAGAAATAAGAAGTGAATTTGAAGCTAGAGCACTATTAAGAAGTGAATAAGAAGCAGGAGCATGAACAAGAAGTGAATAAGAAGCTGGAGTATGAATATGAAGTGAATAAGTAGCTGGAGTATGATTATGAAGTGAATAAGAAGCTGGAGCATGAATAAGAAGTGAATAAGAAGCTGGATCATGAAAAAAAAGTGAATAAGAAGCTGGAGCTTGAATAAGAAGTGAATAAGAAGCAGGAGCTTGAATTAGAAGTGAATACGAAGAGGGAGCATGAATATGAAGTGAATAAGAAGCTGAAACATGAATAAGATGTGAATAAGAAGTTGGAGAATGAATAAGTGAATATGAAGCTGGAGCATGAATATGAAGTGAATAAGAAGCTGGATCATGAAAAAAAAGTTAATAAGAAGCTGGAGCATGAATAATAAGTGAATAAGTAGATGGAGCATGAATATGAAGTGAATAAAAAGCTGGAGCATGAATATGAAGTGAATGAGAAGCTGGATCATTAAAAAAAAAGTTAATAAGAAGCTGGAGCATGAATAAGAAGTGAATAAGTAGATGGAGCTTGAATATGAAGTGAATATGAAGCTGGTTCATGAATAAGAAGTGAATAAGAAGATAGAGCATGAATAAGATGTGAATATGCAGCTGCAGCATGAATATGAAGTGAATAAGAAGCTGGAGAATGAATATGAAGAGAATAAGAAGCTGGAGCATGAATACGAAGTAAATAAGAAGCTGGTGCATTAATAAGAAATTAATTAGAAGCTGGAGCATGAATAAGAAGTGAATATAAAGCTTGAGCATGAATAAGAAGTGAATAAGAAGCTGGAGCATGGTTAAGAAGTGAATATAAAGCTGGAGCATGAATAAGAAGTGAATATAATGCTGGAGCATGAATAAGAAGTGAATAAGAAGCTGGAGTATGAATATGAAGTGAATAAGAAGCTGGATCATGAAAAAAAGTGAATAAGAAGCTGAAACATGAATAAGAAGTGAGAAAGAAGCTGGAGCATGAATAAGTGAATAAGAAGCTGGAGCATAAATAAGAAGTGAATAAGAAGCTGGAGCATGAATAAGTGAATATGAAGCTGGAGCATGAATATTAAGTGAATAAGAAGCTGAAGCATGAATATGAAGTGAATATGCAGCTGCAGCATGAATATGAAGTGAATAAGAAGCTGGAGCATGAATATGAAGTATATAAGAAGCTGGAGCATTAATAAGAAATTAATTAGAAGCTGGAGCATGAATAAGAAATGAATATAAAGCTTGAGCATGAATAAGAAGTGAATAAGAAGCTGGAGCATGGTTAAGAAGTGAATATAAAGCTGGAGCATGAAAAAGAAGTGAATATGAAGCTAAAGCAGAAATAAGAAGAGAATTTGAAGCCGGAGCACGATTAAGAAGTGAATAAGAAGCTGGAGCATGAACAAGAAGTGAATAAGAAGCTGGAGTATGAATATGAAGTGAATAAGAAGCTGGAGTATGAATAAGAAGTGAATAAGGAGCTGGAGCATGAAAAAGAAGTGAATAGGAAGCTGGAGAATGAATATGATGTGAATAAGAAGCTGAAGCATGAAAAAAAAAGTTAATAGGAATCTGGAGCATGAACATTAAGTGAATCAGAAGCTGGAGCATGAATGTGAAGTGAATAAGAAGCTGGATCATGAAAAAAAGTTAATAAGAAGCTAGATCATGAATAAGAAGTGAATAAGAAGCTGTAGCATGAATATGAAGTGAATAAGAAGCTGGAGCATGAATAAGAAGTGAATATGAATCTGGATCATGAATAAGAAGTGAATAAGAAGCTGGAGCATGAATATGAAGTGAATAAGAAGCTGGAGCATGAATAAGAAGCGAATAAGAAGCTGGAGCATGAATAAGAAGTGAATATAAAGCTGGAGCATGAATAAGAATTGAATAAGAAGCCGGAGCATGATTAAGAAGTGAATAAGAAGCTGGAGCATTAACAAGAAGTGAATAAGAAGCTGGAGCATTAACACGAAGTGAATAAGAAGCTGGAGTATGAATATGAAGTGAATAAGAAGCTGGAGTATGAATATGAAGTGAATAAGAAGCTGGAGCATGAATAAGAAGTCAACAAGAAGCTGGAGCATTAAAATGAAGTGAATAAGAAGTTGAAGCATGAATATGAAGTGAATAAGAAGCTGGAATATGGCTATGAAGTGAATAAGAAGCTGGATCATGAAAAAAAAGTGAATAAGACGCTGGAGCATGAATAAGAAGTGAATAAGAAGCAGGAGCATGAATTAGAAGTGAATAAGAAGAGGGAGCATGAATAAGTGAATAAGAAGCTGGAGCATGAATAAGATGTGAATATGCAGCTGGAGCTTGAATATGAAGTGAATAAGAAGCTGGAGCATGAATATGAAGTGAAAAAGAAGCTGGAGCATGAATATGAACTAAATAAGAAGCTGGAGCATTATTAAGAAATTAATTAGAAGCTGGATCAAGAATAAGAAGTGAGTAAGAAGATGGAGCATGGTTAAGATGCGAATATAAAGCTGGAGCATGAATAAGAAGTGTATAAGAAGCTGGAGCAGGATTAAGAAGTGAATATGAAGCTGGAGCATGAATAAAAAGTGAATATGAAGCTAGAGCAGAAATAAGAAGTGAATTAGAAGCTGGAGCACGAATAAGAAGTGAATAAGAAGCTGGAGCATGAGTAAGAAGTGAATAAGAAGCTGGAGAATGAATATGAAGTGAATAAGAAGCTGGAGCATGAATAAGAAGTGAATAAGAAGCTGGAGAATGAATAAGAAGTGAATAAGAAGCTGGAGCATGAATAAGAAGTGAATAAGAAGCTGGAGCACGAATAAGAAGTGAATAAGAAGCTGGAGCATGAATAAGAAGTGAATAAGAAGCTGGAGCATTAACAAGAAGTGAATAAGAAGCTGGAGCATTAACATGAAGTGAATAAGAAGCTGGAGTAAGAATATGAAGTGAATAAGAAGCTGGAGTAAGAATATGAAGTGAATAAGAAGCTGGAGCATGAATAAGAAGTCAACAAGAAGCTGGAGCATTAAAATGAAGTGAATAAGAAGTTGAAGCATGAATATGAAGTGAATAAGAAGCTGGAATATGGTTATGAAGTGAATAAGAAGCTGGATCATGAAAAAAAAGTGAATAAGACGCTGGAGCATGAATAAGAAGTGAATAAGAAGCAGGAGCATGAATTAGAAGTGAATAAGAAGAGGGAGCATGAATAAGTGAATAAGAAGCTGGAGCATGAATAAGAAGTGGATAAGAAGCTGGAGCATGATTAAGTGATTAAGAAGCTGGAGCATGAATAAGAAGTGGATAAGAAGCTGGAGCATAAATAAGTGAATATGAAGCTGGAGCATGAATATGAAGTGAATAAGAAGCTGAAGCATGAATATGAAGTGAATAAGAAGCTGGATCATGAAAAAAAAGTTAATAAGAAGCTGGAGCATGAATAAGAAGTAAATAAGAAGCTGGAGCATGAATATGAAGAGAATAAGAAGCTGGATCATGAAAAAAAAGTTAATAAGAAGCTGGAGCATGAATAAGAAGTAAATAAGAAGCTGGAGCATGAACATGAAGTGAATATGAAGGTGTAGCATGAATAAGAAGTGAATAAGAAGCTGGAGCATGAATAAGATGTGAATATGCAGCTGAAGCTTGAATATGAAGTGAATAAGAAGCTGGAGCATGAATATGAAGTGAAAAAGAAGCTGGAGCATGAATATGAACTAAATAAGAAGCTGGAGCATTAATAAGAAATTAATTAGAAGCTGAATCAAGAATAAGAAGTGAGTAAGAAGCTGGAGCATGGTTAGGATGCGAATATAAAGCTGGAGCATGAATAAGAAGTGTATAAGAAGCTGGAGCAGGATTAAGAAGTGAATATGAAGCTGGAGCATGAATAAGAAGTGAATATGAAGCTAGAGCAGAAATAAGAAGTGAATTTGAAGCTGGAGCACGATTAAGAAGGGAATAAAAAGCTGGAGCATGAACAAGAAGTGAATAAGAAGCTGGAGTATGAATATGAAGTGAGAAAGAAGCTGAAGTATGAATATGAAGTGAATAGGAAGCTGGAGCATGAATAAGAAGTGAATAAGAAGCTGGGGCATGAATATGTAGTGAATAAGAAGCTGAAGCATGAATATGAAGTGAATAAGAAGCTGGAGTATGGATATGAAGTGATTAAGAAGCTGGATCATGAAAAAATAGTGAATAAGAAGATGGAGCATGAATAAGAAGTGAATAAGAAGCAGGAGCATGAATTAGAAGTGAATAAGAAGAGAGAGCATGAATATGAAGTGAAAAAGAGGCTGAAACATGAATAAGAAGTGAATAAGAAGCTGGAGCATGAATAAGTGAATAAGAAGCTGGAGCATGAATAAGAAGTGAATAAGAAGCTGGAGCATGAATAAGTGAATATGAAGCTGGAGCATGAATATGAAGTGAATAAGAAGCTGAAGCATGAATATGAAGTGAATAAGAAGCTGGATCATGAAAAAAAAGTTAATAAGAAGCTGGAGCATGAATAAGAAGTGAATAAGATGCTGGAGCATGAGTATGAAGTGAATAAGAATCTGGAGCATGAATATGAGGTGAATAAGAAGCTGGAACATGAAAAAAAAGTTAATAAGAAGCTGGAGCATGAATAAGAAGTAAATAAGAAGCTGGAGCATGAACATGAAGTGAATATGAAGCTGGAGCATGAATAAGAAGTGAATAAGAAGCTGGAGCATGAATAAGATGTGAATATGCAGCTGGAGCTTGAATATGAAGTGAATAAGAAGCTGGAGCATGAATTTGAAGTGAATAAGAAGCTGGAGCATGAATATGAACTAAATAAGAAGCTGGAGCATTAATAAGAAATTAATAAGAAGCTGGAGCATGAATAAGAAGTGAGTAACAAGCTGGAGCATGGTTAAGATGCGAATATAAAGCTGGAGCATGAATAAGAAGTGAATAAGAAGCTGGAGCAGGATTAAGAAGTGAATATGAAGCTGGAGCATGAATAAGAAGTGAATATGAAGCTAGAGCAGAAATAAGAAGTGAATTTGAAGCTGGAGCATGATTAAGAAGTGAATAAGAAGCTGGAGCATGAACAAGAAGTGAATAAGAAGCTGGAGTATGAATATGAAGTGAAAAAAAAGCTGAAGTATGAATATGAAGTGAATAGGAAGCTGGAGCATGAATAAGAAGTGTATAAGAAGCTGGAGCAGGATTAAGAAGTGAATATGAAGCTGGAGCATGAATAAGAAGTGAATATGAAGCTAGAGCAGAAATAAGAAGTGAATTAGAAGCTGGAGCACGAATAAGAAGTGAATAAGAAGCTGGAGCATGAATAAGAAGTGAATAAGAAGCTGGAGAATGAATATGAAGTGAATAAGAAGCTGGAGCATGAATAAGAAGTGAATAAGAAGCTGGAGAATGAATAAGAAGTGAATAAGAAGCTGGAGCATGAATAAGAAGTGAATAAGAAGCTGGAGCACGAATAAGAAGTGAATAAGAAGCTGGAGCATGAATAAGAAGTGAATAAGAAGCTGGAGCATTAACAAGAAGTGAATAAGAAGCTGGAGCATTAACATGAAGTGAATAAGAAGCTGGAGTATGAATATGAAGTGAATAAGAAGCTGGAGTAAGAATATGAAGTGAATAAGAAGCTGGAGCATGAATAAGAAGTCAACAAGAAGCTGGAGCATTAAAATGAAGTGAATAAGAAGTTGAAGCATGAATATGAAGTGAATAAGAAGCTGGAATATGGTTATGAAGTGAATAAGAAGCTGGATCATGAAAAAAAAGTGAATAAGACGCTGGAGCATGAATAAGAAGTGAATAAGAAGCAGGAGCATGAATTAGAAGTGAATAAGAAGAGGGAGCATGAATAAGTGAATAAGAAGCTGGAGCATGAATAAGAAGTGGATAAGAAGCTGGAGCATGATTAAGTGATTAAGAAGCTGGAGCATGAATAAGAAGTGGATAAGAAGCTGGAGCATGAATAAGTGAATATGAAGCTGGAGCATGAATATGAAGTGAATAAGAAGCTGAAGCATGAATATGAAGTGAATAAGAAGCTGGATCATGAAAAAAAAGTTAATAAGAAGCTGGAGCATGAATAAGAAGTAAATAAGAAGCTGGAGCATGAATATGAAGAGAATAAGAAGGTGGATCATGAAAAAAAAGTTAATAAAAAGCTGGAGCATGAATAAGAAGTAAATAAGAAGCTGGAGCATGAACATGAAGTGAATATGAAGGTGTAGCATGAATAAGAAGTGAATAAGAAGCTGGAGCATGAATAAGATGTGAATATGCAGCTGAAGCTTGAATATGAAGTGAATAAGAAGCTGGAGCATGAATATGAAGTGAAAAAGAAGCTGGAGCATGAATATGAACTAAATAAGAAGCTGGAGCATTAATAAGAAATTAATTAGAAGCTGGATCAAGAATAAGAAGTGAGTAAGAAGCTGGAGCATGGTTAAGATGCGAATATAAAGCTGGAGCATGAATAAGAAGTGTATAAGAAGCTGGAGCAGGATTAAGAAGTGAATATGAAGCTGGAGCATGAATAAGAAGTGAATATGAAGCTAGAGCAGAAATAAGAAGTGAATTTGAAGCTGGAGCACGATTAAGAAGGGAATAAAAAGCTGGAGCATGAACAAGAAGTGAATAAGAAGCTGGAGTATGAATATGAAGTGAGAAAGAAGCTGAAGTATGAATATGAAGTGAATAGGAAGCTGGAGCATGAATAAGAAGTGAATAAGAAGCTGGAGCATGAATATGTAGTGAATAAGAAGCTGAAGCATGAATATGAAGTGAATAAGAAGCTGGAGTATGGATATGAAGTGATTAAGAAGCTGGATCATGAAAAAATTGTGAATAAGAAGATGGAGCATGAATAAGAAGTGAATAAGAAGCAGGAGCATGAATTAGAAGTGAATAAGAAGAGAGAGCATGAATATGAAGTGAAAAAGAGGCTGAAACATGAATAAGAAGTGAATAAGAAGCTGGAGCATGAATAAGTGAATAAGAAGCTGGAGCATGAATAAGAAGTGAATAAGAAGCTGGAGCATGAATAAGTGAATATGAAGCTGGAGCATGAATATGAAGTGAATAAGAAGCTGAAGCATGAATATGAAGTGAATAAGAAGCTGGATCATGAAAAAAAAGTTAATAAGAAGCTGGAGCATGAATAAGAAGTGAATAAGATGCTGGAGCATGAGTATGAAGTGAATAAGAATCTGGAGCATGAATATGAGGTGAATAAGAAGCTGGATCATGAAAAAAAAGTTAATAAGAAGAAGGAGCATGAATAAGAAGTAAATAAGAAGCTGGAGCATGAACATGAAGTGAATATGAAGCTGGAGCATGAATAAGAAGTGAATAAGAAGCTGGAGCATGAATAAGATGTGAATATGCAGCTGGAGCTTGAATATGAAGTGAATAAGAAGCTGGAGCATGAATATGAAGTGAATAAGAAGCTGGAGCATGAATATGAACGAAATAAGAAGCTGGAGCATTAATAAGAAATTAATTAGAAGCTGGAGCATGAATAAGAAGTGAGTAACAAGCTGGAGCATGGTTAAGATGCGAATATAAAGCTGGAGCATGAATAAGAAGTGAATAAGAAGCTGGAGCAGGATTAAGAAGTGAATATGAAGCTGGAGCATGAATAAGAAGTGAAAATGAAGCTAGAGCAGAAATAAGAAGTGAATTTGAAGCTGGAGCATGATTAAGAAGTGAATAAGAAGCTGGAGCATGAACAAGAAGTGAATAAGAAGCTGGAGTATGAATATGAAGTGAAAAAAAAGCTGAAGTATGAATATGAAGTGAATAGGAAGCTGGAGCATGAATAAGAAGTGAATAAGAAGCTGGAGCATGAATATGAAGTGAATAAGAAGCTGAAGCATGAAAATGAAGTAAATACGAAGCTGGAGTATGGATATGAAGTGATTAAGAAGCTGGATCATGAAAAAATAGTGAATAAGAAGATGGAGCATGAATAAGAAGTGAATAAGATGCAGGAGCATGAATTAGAAGTGAATCAGAAGAGAGAGCATGAATATGAAGTGAATAAGAGGCTGAAACATGAATAAGAAGTGAATAAGAAGCTGGAGCATGAATAAGTGAATAAGAAGCTGGAGCATGAATAAGAAGTGAATAAGAAGCTGGAGCATGAATAAGTGAATATGAAGATGGAGCATGAATATGAAGTGAATAAGAAGCTGATGCATGAATATGAAGTGAATAAGAAGCTGGATCATGAAAAAAAAGTTAATAAGAAGCTGGAGCATGAATAAGAAGTGAATAAGAAGCTGGAGCATGAGTATGAAGTGAATAAGAATCTGGAGCATGAATATGAGATGAATAAGAAGCTGGATCATGAAAAAAAAGTTAATAAGAAGCTGGAACATGAATAAGAAGTGAATAAGAAGCTGGAGCATGAATATGAAGTGAGTAAGAAGCTGGAGCATGAATAAGAAGTGAATAAGAAGATGGAGCATGAATAAGAAGTGAATAAGAAGCTGGGGCATGAATATGAAGTGAATAAGAAGCTGGAGCATGAATAAGAAGTGAATAAGAAGCTGGAGCAGGACTAAGAAGTGAATAAGAGGCTGGAGCATGAGTATGAAGTGAATAAGAGCCTGGAGCATGAATATGAAGTGAATAAGAAGCTGGAGCATGAATAAGAAGTGAATAAGAAGCTGGAGAATGAATAAGAAGAGAATAAGAAGCTGGAGCATGAATAAAAAGTGAATATGAAGCTGGAGGAGGAATAAGAAGTGAATAAGAAGCTGGAGCTTGAATAAGAAGTGAATAAGAAGCTGGATCTTGAATAAGAAGTGAATAAGAAGCAGGAGAATGAATATGAGGTGAATAATAAGCTGGAGGTTGAATAAGAAGTGAATAAGAAGCTGGAGCATGAATAAGAAGTGAATAAGAAGCTGGAGCATGAATAAGAAGTGAATAAGAAGCTGAAGCATGAATAAGAAGTGAATAAGAAGCTGGAGAATGAATATCTAGTGAATAAGAAGCTGGAGCATGAATAAGAAGTGAATAAGAAGCTGGAGAATGAATAAGAAGTGAATAAGAAGCTGGAGCATGAATAAGAAGTGAATAAGAAGCTGGAGAATGAATAAGAAGTGAATAAGAAGCTGGAGCATGAATAAGAAGTGAATAAGGAGCTGGAGCATGAATAAGAAGTGAATAAGAAGCTGGAGCTTGTATAAGAAGTGAATAAGAAGCTGGAGCATGAATAAGAAGTGAATAAGAAGCTGGAGCATGAATAAGAAGTGAATAAGAAGCTGGAGAATGAATAAGAAGTGAATAAGAAGCTGGAGCATGAATAAGAAGTGAATAAGAAGCTGGAGCATGAATAAGTGACTATGAAGCTGGAGCATGAATATGAAGTGAACAAGAAGCTGGAGCATGAATATGAAGTGATTAAGAAGCTGGATCATGAAAAAAAAGTTAATAAGAAGCTGGAGCATGAATAAGAAGAGAATAAGAAGCTGGAGCATGAATATGAAGTGAATAAGAAGCTGGATCATGAAAAAAAAGTTAATATGAAACTGGATCATGAATAAGAAGTGAATAAGAAGCTGGAGCACGAAAAAGAAGTGAATAAGAAGATGGAGCATGAATCAGAAGTGAATAAGAAGCTGGAGCATGAATATAAAGTGAATAAAAAGCTGGAGCATGAATAAGAAGTGAATCTGAAGCTGGATCATGAACATGAAGTGAATAAGAAGCTGGAGCATGAATATGAATATGAAGTAAATAAGAAGCTGTAGCTCAAATAAGAAGTGAATATGAAGCTGGAGTATGAATAAGATGTGAATATAAAGCTGCAGCACGATTAAGAAGTGAATATAAAGCTGTAGCATGAATAAGAAGTGAATATGAAGCTGGAGCATGAATAAGAAGTGAATAAGAAGCTGGAACATGAAAAAGAATTGAATTATAAGCTGGGTAATGAACAAGAAGTGAATAAGAAGCTGGAGCAAGAATATAAAGTGAATAAGAAGCTGGAGCATGAATAAGAAGTGAATAAGAAGCTGGAGCATGAATATGAAGTAATAAGAAGCTGCAGTATGAATATGAAGTGAATAAGAAGCTGGAGCATCAATAAGAAGTGAATAAGAAGCTGGAGCATGAATAAGAAGTGAATAAGAAGCTGGAGAATGAATAAGAAGTGAATAAGAAGCTAGAGCATGAATAAGAAGTGAATAAGAAGCTGGAGCATGAATAAGTGACTATGAAGCTGGAGCATGAATATGAAGTGAATAAGAAGCTGGAGCATGAATATGAAGTGATTAAGAAGCTGGATCATGAAAAAAAAGTTAATAAGAAGCTGGAGCATGAATAAGAAGAGAATAAGAAGCTGGAGCATGAATATGAAGTGAATAAGAAGCTGGATCATGAAAAAAAAGTTAATAGGAAACTGGATCATGAATAAGAAGTGAATAAGAAGCTGGAGCACGAAAAAAAAGTGAATATGAAGATGGAGCATGAATCAGAAGTGAATAAGAAGCTGGAGCATGAATATAAAGTGAATAAAAAGCTGGAGCATGAATAAGAAGTGAATCTGAAGCTGGATCATGAACATGAAGTGAATAAGAAGCTGGAGCATGAATATGAATATGAAGTAAATAAGAAGCTGTAGCTCAAATAAGAAGTGAATATGAAGCTGGAGTATGAATAAGATGTGAATATAAAGCTGCAGCACGATTAAGAAGTGAATATAAAGCTGTAGCATGAATAAGAAGTGAATATGAAGCTGGAGCATGAATAAGAAGTGAATAAGAAGCTGGAACATGAAAAAGAATTGAATTATAAGCTGGGTAATGAACAAGAAGTGAATAAGAAGCTGGAGCAAGAATATAAAGTGAATAAGAAGCTGGAGCATGAATAAGAAGTGAATAAGAAGCTGGAGCATGAATATGAAGTAAATAAGAAGCTGCAGTATGAATATGAAGTGAATAAGAAGCTGGAGCATCAATAAGAAGTGAATAAGAAGCTGCAGAATGAATAAGAAGTGAATAAGAAGCTGGAGCATGAATATGAAGTGAATAAGAAGCTAGAGTATGAATAAGAAGTCAATAAGAAGCTGGAGCATAAATATGAAGTGAGTAAGAAGCTGGAGCATGAATAAGAAGTCAATAAGAAGCAGGAACATCAATAAGAAGTGAATTAGAAGCTGGAGCATGAATAAGAAGAGAATAAGAAGCTGGAGCATGAATATGAAGTGAATAAGAAGCTGGATCATGAAAAAAAGTTAATAGGAAGCTGGATCATGAATAAGAAGTGAATAAGAAGCTGGAGCACGAAAAAGAAGTGAATAAGAAGATGGAGCATGAATCAGAAGTGAATAAGAAGCTGGAGCATGAATATAAAGTGAATAAAAAGCTGGAGCATGAATAAGAAGTGAATCTGAAGCTGGATCATGAATATGAAGTGAATAAGAAGCTGGAGCATGAATATGAATATGAAGTAAATAAGAAGCTGTAGCTCAAATAAGAAGTGAATATGAAGCTGGAGTATGAATAAGATGTGAATATAAAGCTGCAGCACGATTAAGAAGTGAATATAAAGCTCTAGCATGAATAAGAAGTGAATATGAAGCTGGAGCATGAATAAGAAGTGAATAAGAAGCTGGAACATGAAAAATAATTGAATTATAAGCTGGGGAATGAACAAGAAGTGAATAAGAAGCTGGAGCATGAATATAAAGTGAATAAGAAGCTGGAGCATGAATAAGAAGTGAATAAGAAGCTGGAGCATGAATATGAAGTAAATAAGAAGCTGCAGCATGAATGTGAAGTGAATAAGTAGCTGGAGCATCAATAAGAAGTGAATAAGAAGCTGCAGAATGAATAAGAAGTGAATAAGAAGCTGGAGCATGAATATGAAGTGAATAAGAAGCTGGAGTATGAATAAGAAGTCAATAAGAAGCTGGAGCATGAATATGAAGTGAATAAGAAGCTGGAGCATGAATAAGAAGTCAATAAGAAGCTGGAGCATCAATAAGAAGTGAATTAGAAGCTGGACCATCAATAAGAAGAGAATAAGAAGCTGGAGCATGAATAAGAAGTGAAAAAGAAGCTGGAGCATGAATATGAAGTGAATAAGAAGCTTGAGCATGAATAAGAAGCTGGAGCACGAATAAGAAGTGAATACGAAGATGGAGCACGAATATGAAGTGAATTAGAAGCTGGAGCATGAGTAAGAAATGAATATGAAGCTGGAGCATGAATATGAAGTGAATAAGAAGGTGGAGCATGAATATAAAGTGAATAAAAAGCTGGAGCATGAATAAGAAGTGAATAAGAAGAGGGAGCAAGAATAAGAAGTGAATATGAAGCTGGAGCATGAATAAGAAGTGAATAAGAAGCTGGAGCATGAATAAGAAGTGAATAAGAAGATGGAGCATGAATATAAAGTGAATAAGAAGCTTGAGCATGAATAAGAAGTGAATAAAAAGCTGCAGCACGAAAAAGAAGTGAATAAGAAGCTGGAGCAGGAATATGAAGTGAATAAGAAGCTGGAGCATGAATAAGAAATGAATGAGAAGCTGGAGCATGAACAAGAAGTGAATATGAAGATGGAGCATGAATCAGAAGTGAATAAGAAGCTGGAGCATGAATATAAAGTGAATAATAAGCTGGAGCATGAATAAGAAGTGAATATTTAGCTGGAGTATGAATAAGAAGTGAATAAGAAGCTGGAGCATGAATATGAAGTGAATAAGAAGCTGGAGTATGAACAAGACGTCAATAAGAAGCTGGAGCATGAATATGAAGTGAATAAGAAGCTGGAGCATGAAAAAGAAGTGAATAAGAAGTAGGAGCATCAAAAAGAAGTGAATTAGAAGCTGGAGAATCAATAAGAAGTGAATAAGAAGCTGGAGCATGAAAAAGAAGTGAATAAGTATCTGGAGCATGAATATGAAGTGAATAAGAAGCTTGAGCATGAATAAGAAGTGAATAAGAAGCTGGAGCATGAATAAGAAGTGAATATAAAGCTGGAGCATGAGTAAGAATTGAATAAGAAGCCGGAGCATGATTAAGAAGTGAATAAGAAGCTGGAGCATTAACAAGAAGTGAATAAGAAGCTGGAGCATTAACACAAAGTGAATAAGAAGCTGGAGTATGAATATGAAGTGAATAAGAAGCTGGAGTATGAATATGTAGTGAATAAGAAGCTGGGGCATGAATAAGAAGTCAACAAGAAGCTGGAGCATTAAAATGAAGTGAATAAGAAGTTGAAGCATGAATATGAAGTGAATAAGAAGCTGGAATATGGATATGAAGTGAATAAGAAGCTGGATCATGAAAAAAAAGTGAATAAGACGCTGGAGCATGAATAAGAAGTGAATAAGAAGCAGCAGCATGAATTAGAAGTGAATAAGAAGAGGGAGCATGAATATGAAGTGAATAAAAAGCTGAAACATGAATAAGAAGTGAATAAAAAGCTGGAGCATGAATAAGTGAATAAGAAGCTGGAGCAGGATTAAGAAGTGAATAAGAAGCTGGAGCATGAATATGAAGAGAATAAGAAGCTGGATCATGAAAAAAAAATTAATAAGAAGCTGGAGCATGAATAAGAAGTAAATAAGAAGCTGGAGCATGAACATGAAGTGAATATGAAGCTGGAGCATGAATAAGAAGTGAATAAGAAGCTGGAGCATGAATAATATGTGAATATGCAGCTGGAGCTTGAATATGAAGTGAATAAGAAGCTGGAGCATGAATATGAAGTGAATAAGAAGCTGGAGCATGAATACGAACTAAATAAGAAGCTGGAGCATTAATAAGAAATTAATTAGAAGCTGGAGCAAGAATAAGAAGTGAGTAAGAAGCTGGAGCATGGTTAAGATGCGAATATAAAGCTGGAGCATGAATAAGAAGTGAATAAGAAGCTGGAGCAGGATTAAGAAGTGAATATGAAGCTGGAGCATGAATAAGAAGTGAATATGAAGCTAGAGCAGAAATAAGAAGTGAGTTTGAAGCTGGAGCACGATTAAGAAGTGAATAAGAAGCTGGAGCATGAACAAGAAGTGAATAAGAAGCTGGAGTATGAATATGAAGTGAAAAAGAAGCTGAAGTATGAATATGAAGTGAGTAGGAAGCTGGAGCAAGAATAAGAAGTGAATAAGAAGCTGGAGCATGAATATGAAGTGAATAAGAAGCTGAAGCATGAATATGAAGTGAATAAAAAACTGGAGAATGGATATGAAGTGATTAAGAAGCTGGATCATGAAAAAATAGTGAAAAAGAAGATGGAGCATGAATAAGAAGTGAATAAGAAGAGAGAGCATGAATATGAAGTGAATAAGAGACTGAAACATGAATAAGAGGTGAACAAGAAGCTGGAGCATGAATAAGTGAATAAGAAGCTGGAGCATGAATAAGAAGTGAATAAGAAGCTGGAGCATGAATAAGTGAATATGAAGATGGAGCATGAATATGAAGTGAATAAGAAGCTGATGCATGAATATGAAGTGAATAAGAAGCTGGATCATGAAAAAAAAGTTAATAAGAAGCTGGAGCATGAATAAGAAGTGAATAAGAAGCTGGAGCATGAGTATGAAGTGAATAAGAATCTGGAGCATGAATATGAGGTGAATAAGAAGCTGGATCATGAAAAAAAAGTTAATAAGAAGCTGGAACATGAATAAGAAGTGAATAAGAAGCTGGAGCATGAATATGAAGTGAATATAAAGCTGGAGCATGAATAAGAAGTGAATAAGAAGCTGGAGCATGAATATGAAGTGAGTAAGAAGCTGGAGCATGAATAAGAAGTGAATAAGAAGATGGAGCATGAATAAGAAGTGAATAAGAAGCTGGGGCATGAATATGAAGTGAATAAGAAGCTGGAGCATGAATAAGAAGTGAATAAGAACCTGGAGCAGGACTAAGAAGTGAATAAGAGGCTGGAGCATGAGTATGAAGTGAATAAGAGCCTGGAGCATGAATATGAAGTGAATAAGAAGCTGGAGCATGAATAAGAAGTGAATAAGAAGCTGGAGAATGAATAAGAAGAGAATAAGAAGCTGGAGCATGAATAAAAAGTGAATATGAAGCTGGAGGAGGAATAAGAAGTGAATAAGAAGCTGGAGCTTGAATAAGAAGTGAATAAGAAGCTGGATCTTGAATAAGAAGTGAATAAGAAGCAGGAGAATGAATATGAGGTGAATAATAAGCTGGAGGTTGAATAAGAAGTGAATAAGAAGCTGGAGCATGAATAAGAAGTGAATAAGAAGCTGGAGCATGAATAAGAAGTGAATAAGAAGCTGGAGCATGAATAAGAAGTGAATAAGAAGCTGGAGAATGAATATCTAGTGAATAAGAAGCTGGAGCATGAATAAGAAGTGAATAAGAAGCTGGAGAATGAATAAGAAGTGAATAAGAAGCTGGAGCATGAATAAGAAGTGAATAAGAAGCTGGAGAATGAATAAGAAGTGAATAAGAAGCTGGAGCATGAATAAGAAGTGAATAAGGAGCTGGAGCATGAATAAGAAGTGAATAAGAAGCTGGAGCTTGTATAAGAAGTGAATAAGAAGCTGGAGCATGAATAAGAAGTGAATAAGAAGCTGGAGCATGAATAAGAAGTGAATAAGAAGCTGGAGAATGAATAAGAAGTGAATAAGAAGCTGGAGCATGAATAAGAAGTGAATAAGAAGCTGGAGCATGAATAAGTGACTATGAAGCTGGAGCATGAATATGAAGTGAATAAGAAGCTGGAGCATGAATATGAAGAGATTAAGAAGCTGGATCATGAAAAAAAAGTTAATAAGAAGCTGGAGCATGAATAAGAAGAGAATAAGAAGCTGGAGCATGAATATGAAGTGAATAAGAAGCTGGATCATGAAAAAAAAGTTAATAGGAAACTGGATCATGAATAAGAAGTGAATAAGAAGCTGGAGCACGAAAAAGAAGTGAATAAGAAGATGGAGCATGAATCAGAAGTGAATAAGAAGCTGGAGCATGAATATAAAGTGAATAAAAAGCTGGAGCATGAATAAGAAGTGAATCTGAAGCTGGATCATGAACATGAAGTGAATAAGAAGCTGGAGCATGAATATGAATATGAAGTAAATAAGAAGCTGTAGCTCAAATAAGAAGTGAATATGAAGCTGGAGTATGAATAAGATGTGAATATAAAGCTGCAGCACGATTAAGAAGTGAATATAAAGCTGTAGCATGAATAAGAAGTGAATATGAAGCTGGAGCATGAATAAGAAGTGAATAAGAAGCTGGAACATGAAAAAGAATTGAATTATAAGCTGGGTAATGAACAAGAAGTGAATAAGAAGCTGGAGCAAGAATATAAAGTGAATAAGAAGCTGGAGCATGAATAAGAAGTGAATAAGAAGCTGGAGCATGAATATGAAGTAAATAAGAAGCTGCAGTATGAATATGAAGTGAATAAGAAGCTGGAGCATCAATAAGAAGTGAATAAGAAGCTGCAGAATGAATAAGAAGTGAATAAGAAGCTGGAGCATGAATATGAAGTGAATAAGAAGCTGGAGTATGAATAAGAAGTCAATAAGAAGCTGGAGCATAAATATGAAGTGAGAAAGAAGCTGGAGCATGAATAAGAAGTCAATAAGAAGCAGGAACATCAATAAGAAGTGAATTAGAAGCTGGAGCATGAATAAGAAGAGAATAAGAAGCTGGAGCATGAATATGAAGTGAATAAGAAGCTGGATCATGAAAAAAAGTTAATAGGAAGCTGGATCATGAATAAGAAGTGAATAAGAAGCTGGAGCACGAAAAAGAAGTGAATAAGAAGATGGAGCATGATTCAGAAGTGAATAAGAAGCTGGAACATGAATATAAAGTGAATAAAAAGCTGGAGCATGAATAAGAAGTGAATCTGAAGCTGGATCATGAATATGAAGTGAATAAGAAGCTGGAGCATGAATATGAATATGAAGTAAATAAGAAGCTGTAGCTCAAATAAGAAGTGAATATGAAGCTGGAGTATGAATAAGATGTGAATATAAAGCTGCAGCACGATTAAGAAGTGAATATAAAGCTGTAGCATGAATAAGAAGTGAATATGAAGCTGGAGCATGAATAAGAAGTGAATAAGAAGCTGGAACATGAAAAATAATTGAATTATAAGCTGGGGAATGAACAAGAAGTGAATAAGAAGCTGGAGCATGAATATAAAGTGAATAAGAAGCTGGAGCATGAATAAGAAGTGAATAAGAAGCTGGAGCATGAATATGAAGTAAATAAGAAGCTGCAGCATGAATGTGAAGTGAATAAGTAGCTGGAGCATCAATAAGAAGTGAATAAGAAGCTGCAGAATGAATAAGAAGTGAATAAGAAGCTGGAGCATGAATATGAAGTGAATAAGAAGCTGGAGTATGAATAAGAAGTCAATAAGAAGCTGGAGCATGAATATGAAGTGAATAAGAAGCTGGAGCATGAATAAGAAGTCAATAAGAAGCAGGAGCATCAATAAGAAGTGAATTAGAAGCTGGACCATCAATAAGAAGAGAATAAGAAGCTGGAGCATGAATAAGAAGTGAAAAAGAAGCTGGAGCATGAATATGAAGTGAATAAGAAGCTTGAGCATGAATAAGAAGCTGGAGCACGAATTAGAAGTGAATAAGAAGATGGAGCACGAATATGAAGTGAATTAGAAGCTGGAGCATGAGTAAGAAATGAATATGAAGCTGGAGCATGAATTAGAAGTGAATAAGAAGGTGGAGCATGAATATAAAGTGAATAAAAAGCTGGAGCATGAATAAGAAGTGAATAAGAAGAGGGAGCAAGAATAAGAAGTGAATATGAAGCTGGAGCATGAATAAGAAGTGAATAAGAAGCTGGAGCATGAATAAGAAGTGAATAAAAAGCTGCAGCACGAATAAGAAGTGAATAAGAAGCTGGAGCAGGAATATGAAGTGAATAAGAAGCTGGAGCATGAATAAGAAATGAATGAGAAGCTGGAGCATGAACAAGAAGTGAATATGAAGATGGAGCATGAATCAGAAGTGAATAAGAAGCTGGAGCATGAATATAAAGTGAATAATAAGCTGGAGCATGAATAAGAAGTGAATATTTAGCTGGAGTATGAATAAGAAGTGAATAAGAAGCTGGAGCATGAATATGAAGTGAATAAGAAGCTGGAGTATGAACAAGACGTCAATAAGAAGCTGGAGCATGAATATGAAGTGAATAAGAAGCTGGAGCATGAATAAGAAGTGAATAAGAAGTAGGAGCATCAAAAAGAAGTGAATTAGAAGCTGGAGAATCAATAAGAAGTGAATAAGAAGCTGGAGCATGAAAAAGAAGTGAATAAGTAGCTGGAGCATGAATATGAAGTGAATAAGAAGCTTGAGCATGAATAAGAAGTGAATAAGAAGCTGGAGCATGAATAAGAAGTGAATATAAAGCTGGAGCATGAGTAAGAATTGAATAAGAAGCCGGAGCATGATTAAGAAGTGAATAAGAAGCTGGAGCATTAACAAGAAGTGAATAAGAAGCTGGAGCATTAACACAAAGTGAATAAGAAGCTGGAGTATGAATATGAAGTGAATAAGAAGCTGGAGTATGAATATGTAGTGAATAAGAAGCTGGGGCATGAATAAGAAGTCAACAAGAAGCTGGAGCATTAAAATGAAGTGAATAAGAAGTTGAAGCATGAATATGAAGTGAATAAGAAGCTGGAATATGGATATGAAGTGAATAAGAAGCTGGATCATGAAAAAAAAGTGAATAAGACGCTGGAGCATGAATAAGAAGTGAATAAGAAGCAGGAGCATGAATTAGAAGTGAATAAGAAGAGGGAGCATGAATATGAAGTGAATAAAAAGCTGAAACATGAATAAGAAGTGAATAAAAAGCTGGAGCATGAATAAGTGAATAAGAAGCTGGAGCATGAATAAGAAGTGGATAAGAAGCTGGAGCATGAATAAGTGAATATGAAGCTGGAGCATGAATATGAAGTGAATAAGAAGCTGAAGCATGAATATGAAGTGAATAAGAAGCTGGATCATGAAAAAAAAGTTAATAAGAAGCTGGAGCATGAATAAGAAGTAAATAAGAAGCTGGAGCATGAATATGAAGAGAATAAGAAGCTGGATCATGAAAAAAAAATTAATAAGAAGCTGGATCATGAATAAGAAGTAAATAAGAAGCTGGAGCATGAACATGAAGTGAATATGAAGCTGGAGCATGAATAAGAAGTGAATAAGAAGCTGGAGCATGAATAATATGTGAATATGCAGCTGGAGCTTGAATATGAAGTGAATAAGAAGCTGGAGCATGAATATGAAGTGAATAAGAAGCTGGAGCATGAATACGAACTAAATAAGAAGCTGGAGCATTAATAAGAAATTAATTAGAAGCTGGAGCAAGAATAAGAAGTGAGTAAGAAGCTGGAGCATGGTTAAGATGCGAATATAAAGCTGGAGCATGAATAAGAAGTGAATAAGAAGCTGGAGCAGGATTAAGAAGTGAATATGAAGCTGGAGCATGAATAAGAAGTGAATATGAAGCTAGAGCAGAAATAAGAAGTGAGTTTGAAGCTGGAGCACGATTAAGAAGTGAATAAGAAGCTGGAGCATGAACAAGAAGTGAATAAGAAGCTGGAGTATGAATATGAAGTGAAAAAGAAGCTGAAGTATGAATATGAAGTGAGTAGGAAGCTGGAGCAAGAATAAGAAGTGAATAAGAAGCTGGAGCATGAATATGAAGTGAATAAGAAGCTGAAGCATGAATATGAAGTGAATAAAAAGCTGGAGAATGGATATGAAGTGATTAAGAAGCTGGATCATGAAAAAATAGTGAAAAAGAAGATGGAGCATGAATAAGAAGTGAATAAGAAGAGAGAGCATGAATATGAAGTGAATAAGAGGCTGAAACATGAATAAGAAGTGAACAAGAAGCTGGAGCATGAATAAGTGAATAAGAAGCTGGAGCATGAATAAGAAGTGAATAAGAAGCTGGAGCATGAATAAGTGAATATGAAGATGGAGCATGAATATGAAGTGAATAAGAAGCTGATGCATGAATATGAAGTGAATAAGAAGCTGGATCATGAAAAAAAAGTTAATAAGAAGCTGGAGCATGAATAAGAAGTGAATAAGAAGCTGGAGCATGAGTATGAAGTGAATAAGAATCTGGAGCATGAATATGAGGTGAATAAGAAGCTGGATCATGAAAAAAAAGTTAATAAGAAGCTGGAACATGAATAAGAAGTGAATAAGAAGCTGGAGCATGAATATGAAGTGAATATAAAGCTGGAGCATGAATAAGAAGTGAATAAGAAGCTGGAGCATGAATATGAAGTGAGTAAGAAGCTGGAGCATGAATAAGAAGTGAATAAGAAGATGGAGCATGAATAAGAAGTGAATAAGAAGCTGGGGCATGAATATGAAGTGAATAAGAAGCTGGAGCATGAATAAGAAGTGAATAAGAAGCTGGAGCAGGACTAAGAAGTGAATAAGAGGCTGGAGCATGAGTATGAAGTGAATAAGAGCCTGGAGCATGAATATGAAGTGAATAAGAAGCTGGAGCATGAATAAGAAGTGAATAAGAAGCTGGAGAATGAATAAGAAGAGAATAAGAAGCTGGAGCATGAATAAAAAGTGAATATGAAGCTGGAGGAGGAATAAGAAGTGAATAAGAAGCTGGAGCTTGAATAAGAAGTGAATAAGAAGCTGGATCTTGAATAAGAAGTGAATAAGAAGCAGGAGAATGAATATGAGGTGAATAATAAGCTGGAGGTTGAATAAGAAGTGAATAAGAAGCTGGAGCATGAATAAGAAGTGAATAAGAAGCTGGAGCATGAATAAGAAGTGAATAAGAAGCTGGAGAATGAATATCTAGTGAATAAGAAGCTGGAGCATGAATAAGAAGTGAATAAGAAGCTGGAGAATGAATAAGAAGTGAATAAGAAGCTGGAGCATGAATAAGAAGTGAATAAGAAGCTGGAGAATGAATAAGAAGTGAATAAGAAGCTGGAGCATGAATAAGAAGTGAATAAGGAGCTGGAGCATGAATAAGAAGTGAATAAGAAGCTGGAGCTTGTATAAGAAGTGAATAAGAAGCTGGAGCATGAATAAGAAGTGAATAAGAAGCTGGAGCATGAATAAGAAGTGAATAAGAAGCTGGAGAATGAATAAGAAGTGAATAAGAAGCTGGAGCATGAATAAGAAGTGAATAAGAAGCTGGAGCATGAATAAGTGACTATGAAGCTGGAGCATGAATATGAAGTGAATAAGAAGCTGGAGCATGAATATGAAGTGATTAAGAAGCTGGATCATGAAAAAAAAGTTAATAAGAAGCTGGAGCATGAATAAGAAGAGAATAAGAAGCTGGAGCATGAATATGAAGTGAATAAGAAGCTGGATCATGAAAAAAAAGTTAATAGGAAACTGGATCATGAATAAGAAGTGAATAAGAAGCTGGAGCACGAAAAAGAAGTGAATAAGAAGATGGAGCATGAATCAGAAGTGAATAAGAAGCTGGAGCATGAATATAAAGTGAATAAAAAGCTGGAGCATGAATAAGAAGTGAATCTGAAGCTGGATCATGAACATGAAGTGAATAAGAAGCTGGAGCATGAATATGAATATGAAGTAAATAAGAAGCTGTAGCTCAAATAAGAAGTGAATATGAAGCTGGAGTATGAATAAGATGTGAATATAAAGCTGCAGCACGATTAAGAAGTGAATATAAAGCTGTAGCATGAATAAGAAGTGAATATGAAGCTGGAGCATGAATAAGAAGTGAATAAGAAGCTGGAACATGAAAAAGAATTGAATTATAAGCTGGGTAATGAACAAGAAGTGAATAAGAAGCTGGAGCAAGAATATAAAGTGAATAAGAAGCTGGAGCATGAATAAGAAGTGAATAAGAAGCTGGAGCATGAATATGAAGTAAATAAGAAGCTGCAGTATGAATATGAAGTGAATAAGAAGCTGGAGCATCAATAAGAAGTGAATAAGAAGCTGCAGAATGAATAAGAAGTGAATAAGAAGCTGGAGCATGAATATGAAGTGAATAAGAAGCTGGACTATGAATAAGAAGTCAATAAGAAGCTGGAGCATAAATATGAAGTGAGTAAGAAGCTGGAGCATGAATAAGAAGTCAATAAGAAGCAGGAACATCAATAAGAAGTGAATTAGAAGCTGGAGCATGAATAAGAAGAGAATAAGAAGCTGGAGCATGAATATGAAGTGAATAAGAAGCTGGATCATGAAAAAAAGTTAATAGGAAGCTGGATCATGAATAAGAAGTGAATAAGAAGCTGGAGCACGAAAAAGAAGTGAATAAGAAGATGGAGCATGAATCAGAAGTGAATAAGAAGCTGGAGCATGAATATAAAGTGAATAAAAAGCTGGAGCATGAATAAGAAGTGAATCTGAAGCTGGATCATGAATATGAAGTGAATAAGAAGCTGGAGCATGAATATGAATATGAAGTAAATAAGAAGCTGTAGCTCAAATAAGAAGTGAATATGAAGCTGGAGTATGAATAAGATGTGAATATAAAGCTGCAGCACGATTAAGAAGTGAATATAAAGCTGTAGCATGAATAAGAAGTGAATATGAAGCTGGAGCATGAATAAGAAGTGAATAAGAAGCTGGAACATGAAAAATAATTGAATTATAAGCTGGGGAATGAACAAGAAGTGAATAAGAAGCTGGAGCATGAATATAAAGTGAATAAGAAGCTGGAGCATGAATATGAAGTAAATAAGAAGCTGCAGCATGAATGTGAAGTGAATAAGTAGCTGGAGCATCAATAAGAAGTGAATAAGAAGCTGCAGAATGAATAAGAAGTGAATAAGAAGCTGGAGCATGAATATGAAGTGAATAAGAAGCTGGAGTATGAATAAGAAGTCAATAAGAAGCTGGAGCATGAATATGAAGTGAATAAGAAGCTGGAGCATGAATAAGAAGTCAATAAGAAGCTGGAGCATCAATAAGAAGTGAATTAGAAGCTGGACCATCAATAAGAAGAGAATAAGAAGCTGGAGCATGAATAAGAAGTGAAAAAGAAGCTGGAGCATGAATATGAAGTGAATAAGAAGCTTGAGCATGAATAAGAAGCTGGAGCACGAATAAGAAGTGAATAAGAAGATGGAGCACGAATATGAAGTGAAATAGAAGCTGGAGCATGAGTAAGAAATGAATATGAAGCTGGAGCATGAATTAGAAGTGAATAAGAAGGTGGAGCATGAATATAAAGTGAATAAAAAGCTGGAGCATGAATAAGAAGTGAATAAGAAGAGGGAGCAAGAATAAGAAGTGAATATGAAGCTGGAGCATGAATAAGAAGTGAATAAGAAGCTGGAGCATGAATAAGAAGTGAATAAGAAGCTGGAGCATGAATATAAAGTGAATAAGAAGCTTGAGCATGAATAAGAAGTGAATAAAAAGCTGCAGCACGAATAAGAAGTGAATAAGAAGCTGGAGCAGGAATATGAAGTGAATAAGAAGCTGGAGCATGAATAAGAAATGAATGAGAAGCTGGAGCATGAACAAGAAGTGAATATGAAGATGGAGCATGAATCAGAAGTGAATAAGAAGCTGGAGCATGAATATAAAGTGAATAATAAGCTGGAGCATGAATAAGAAGTGAATATTTAGCTGGAGTATGAATAAGAAGTGAATAAGAAGCTGGAGCATGAATATGAAGTGAATAAGAAGCTGGAGTATGAACAAGACGTCAATAAGAAGCTGGAGCATGAATATGAAGTGAATAAGAAGCTGGAGCATGAATAAGAAGTGAATAAGAAGTAGGAGCATCAAAAAGAAGTGAATTAGAAGCTGGAGAATCAATAAGAAGTGAATAAGAAGCTGGAGCATGAAAAAGAAGTGAATAAGTATCTGGAGCATGAATATGAAGTGAATAAGAAGCTTGAGCATGAATAAGAAGTGAATAAGAAGCTGGAGCATGAATAAGAAGTGAATATAAAGCTGGAGCATGAGTAAGAATTGAATAAGAAGCCGGAGCATGATTAGGAAGTGAATAAGAAGCTGGAGCATTAACAAGAAGTGAATAAGAAGCTGGAGCATTAACACAAAGTGAATAAGAAGCTGGAGTATGAATATGAAGTGAATAAGAAGCTGGAGTATGAATATGTAGTGAATAAGAAGCTGGGGCATGAATAAGAAGTCAACAAGAAGCTGGAGCATTAAAATGAAGTGAATAAGAAGTTGAAGCATGAATATGAAGTGAATAAGAAGCTGGAATATGGATATGAAGTGAATAAGAAGCTGGATCATGAAAAAAAAGTGAATAAGACGCTGGAGCATGAATAAGAAGTGAATAAGAAGCAGGAGCATGAATTAGAAGTGAATAAGAAGAGGGAGCATGAATATGAAGTGAATAAAAAGCTGAAACATGAATAAGAAGTGAATAAAAAGCTGGAGCATGAATAAGTGAATAAGAAGCTGGAGCATGAATAAGAAGTGGATAAGAAGCTGGAGCATGAATAAGTGAATATGAAGCTGGAGCATGAATATGAAGTGAATAAGAAGCTGAAGCATGAATATGAAGTGAATAAGAAGCTGGATCATGAAAAAAAAGTTAATAAGAAGCTGGAGCATGAATAAGAAGTAAATAAGAAGCTGGAGCATGAACATGAAGTGAATATGAAGCTGGAGCATGAATAAGAAGTGAATAAGAAGCTGGAGCATGAATAATATGTGAATATGCAGCTGGAGCTTGAATATGAAGTGAATAAGAAGCTGGAGCATGAATATGAAGTGAATAAGAAGCTGGAGCATGAATACGAACTAAATAAGAAGCTGGAGCATTAATAAGAAATTAATTAGAAGCTGGAGCAAGAATAAGAAGTGAGTAAGAAGCTGGAGCATGGTTAAGATGCGAATATAAAGCTGGAGCATGAATAAGAAGTGAATAAGAAGCTGGAGCAGGATTAAGAAGTGAATATGAAGCTGGAGCATGAATAAGAAGTGAATATGAAGCTAGAGCAGAAATAAGAAGTGAGTTTGAAGCTGGAGCACGATTAAGAAGTGAATAAGAAGCTGGAGCATGAACAAGAAGTGAATAAGAAGCTGGAGTATGAATATGAAGTGAAAAAGAAGCTGAAGTATGAATATGAAGTGAGTAGGAAGCTGGAGCAAGAATAAGAAGTGAATAAGAAGCTGGAGCATGAATATGAAGTGAATAAGAAGCTGAAGCATGAATATGAAGTGAATAAAAAGCTGGAGAATGGATATGAAGTGATTAAGAAGCTGGATCATGAAAAAATAGTGAAAAAGAAGATGGAGCATGAATAAGAAGTGAATAAGAAGAGAGAGCATGAATATGAAGTGAATAAGAGGCTGAAACATGAATAAGAAGTGAACAAGAAGCTGGAGCATGAATAATTGAATAAGAAGCTGGAGCATGAATAAGAAGTGAATAAGAAGCTGGAGCATGAATAAGAAGTGAATAAGAAGCTGGAGCATGAGTATGAAGTGAATAAGAATCTGGAGCATGAATATGAGGTGAATAAGAAGCTGGATCATGAAAAAAAAGTTAATAAGAAGCTGGAACATGAATAAGAAGTGAATAAGAAGCTGGAGCATGAATATGAAGTGAATATAAAGCTGGAGCATGAATAAGAAGTGAATAAGAAGCTGGAGCATGAATATGAAGTGAGTAAGAAGCTGGAGCATGAATAAGAAGTGAATAAGAAGATGGAGCATGAATAAGAAGTGAATAAGAAGCTGGGGCATGAATATGAAGTGAATAAGAAGCTGGAGCATGAATAAGAAGTGAATAAGAAGCTGGAGCAGGACTAAGAAGTGAATAAGAGGCTGGAGCATGAGTATGAAGTGAATAAGAGCCTGGAGCATGAATATGAAGTGAATAAGAAGCTGGAGCATGAATAAGAAGTGAATAAGAAGCAGGAGAATGAATAAGAAGAGAATAAGAAGCTGGAGCATGAATAAAAAGTGAATATGAAGCTGGAGGAGGAATAAGAAGTGAATAAGAAGCTGGAGCTTGAATAAGAAGTGAATAAGAAGCTGGATCTTGAATAAGAAGTGAATAAGAAGCAGGAGAATGAATATGAGGTGAATAATAAGCTGGAGGTTGAATAAGAAGTGAATAAGAAGCTGGAGCATGAATAAGAAGTGAATAAGAAGCTGGAGCATGAATAAGAAGTGAATAAGAAGCTGGAGCATGAATAAGAAGTGAATAAGAAGCTGGAGAATGAATATCTAGTGAATAAGAAGCTGGAGCATGAATAAGAAGTGAATAAGAAGCTGGAGAATGAATAAGAAGTGAATAAGAAGCTGGAGCATGAATAAGAAGTGAATAAGAAGCTGGAGAATGAATAAGAAGTGAATAAGAAGCTGGAGCATGAATAAGAAGTGAATAAGGAGCTGGAGCATGAATAAGAAGTGAATAAGAAGCTGGAGCTTGTATAAGAAGTGAATAAGAAGCTGGAGCATGAATAAGAAGTGAATAAGAAGCAGGAGCATGAATAAGAAGTGAATAAGAAGCTGGAGAATGAATAAGAAGTGAATAAGAAGCTGGAGCATGAATAAGAAGTGAATAAGAAGCTGGAGCATGAATAAGTGACTATGAAGCTGGAGCATGAATATGAAGTGAATAAGAAGCTGGAGCATGAATATGAAGTGATTAAGAAGCTGGATCATGAAAAAAAAGTTAATAAGAAGCTGGAGCATGAATAAGAAGAGAATAAGAAGCTGGAGCATGAATATGAAGTGAATAAGAAGCTGGATCATGAAAAAAAAGTTAATAGGAAACTGGATCATGAATAAGAAGTGAATAAGAAGCTGGAGCACGAAAAAGAAGTGAATAAGAAGATGGAGCATGAATCAGAAGTGAATAAGAAGCTGGAGCATGAATATAAAGTGAATAAAAAGCTGGAGCATGAATAAGAAGTGAATCTGAAGCTGGATCATGAACATGAAGTGAATAAGAAGCTGGAGCATGAATATGAATATGAAGTAAATAAGAAGCTGTAGCTCAAATAAGAAGTGAATATGAAGCTGGAGTATGAATAAGATGTGAATATAAAGCTGCAGCACGATTAAGAAGTGAATATAAAGCTGTAGCATGAATAAGAAGTGAATATGAAGCTGGAGCATGAATAAGAAGTGAATAAGAAGCTGGAACATGAAAAAGAATTGAATTATAAGCTGGGTAATGAACAAGAAGTGAATAAGAAGCTGGAGCAAGAATATAAAGTGAATAAGAAGCTGGAGCATGAATAAGAAGTGAATAAGAAGCTGGAGCATGAATATGAAGTAAATAAGAAGCTGCAGTATGAATATGAAGTGAATAAGAAGCTGGAGCATCAATAAGAAGTGAATAAGAAGCTGCAGAATGAATAAGAAGTGAATAAGAAGCTGGAGCATGAATATGAAGTGAATAAGAAGCTGGAGTATGAATAAGAAGTCAATAAGAAGCTGGAGCATAAATATGAAGTGAGTAAGAAGCTGGAGCATGAATAAGAAGTCAATAAGAAGCAGGAACATCAATAAGAAGTGAATTAGAAGCTGGAGCATGAATAAGAAGAGAATAAGAAGCTGGAGCATGAATATGAAGTGAATAAGAAGCTGGATCATGAAAAAAGTTAATAGGAAGCTGGATAATGAATAAGAAGTGAATAAGAAGCTGGAGCACGAAAAAGAAGTGAATAAGAAGATGGAGCATGAATCAGAAGTGAATAAGAAGCTGGAGCATGAATATAAAGTGAATAAAAAGCTGGAGCATGAATAAGAAGTGAATCTGAAGCTGGATCATGAATATGAAGTGAATAAGAAGCTGGAGCATGAATATGAATATGAAGTAAATAAGAAGCTGTAGCTCAAATAAGAAGTGAATATGAAGCTGGAGTATGAATAAGATGTGAATATAAAGCTGCAGCACGATTAAGAAGTGAATATAAAGCTGTAGCATGAATAAGAAGTGAATATGAAGCTGGAGCATGAATAAGAAGTGAATAAGAAGCTGGAACATGAAAAATAATTGAATTATAAGCTGGGGAATGAACAAGAAGTGAATAAGAAGCTGGAGCATGAATATAAAGTGAATAAGAAGCTGGAGCATGAATAAGAAGTGAATAAGAAGCTGGAGCATGAATATGAAGTAAATAAGAAGCTGCAGCATGAATGTGAAGTGAATAAGTAGCTGGAGCATCAATAAGAAGTGAATAAGAAGCTGCAGAATGAATAAGAAGTGAATAAGAAGCTGGAGCATGAATATGAAGTGAATAAGAAGCTGGAGTATGAATAAGAAGTCAATAAGAAGCTGGAGCATGAATATGAAGTGAATAAGAAGCTGGAGCATGAATAAGAAGTCAATAAGAAGCTGGAGCATCAATAAGAAGTGAATTAGAAGCTGGACCATCAATAAGAAGAGAATAAGAAGCTGGAGCATGAATAAGAAGTGAAAAAGAAGCTGGAGCATGAATATGAAGTGAATAAGAAGCATGAGCATGAATAAGAAGCTGGAGCACGAATAAGAAGTGAATAAGAAGATGGAGCACGAATATGAAGTGAATTAGAAGCTGGAGCATGAGTAAGAAATGAATATGAAGCTGGAGCATGAATTAGAAGTGAATAAGAAGGTGGAGCATGAATATAAAGTGAATAAAAAGCTGGAGCATGAATAAGAAGTGAATAAGAAGAGGGAGCAAGAATAAGAAGTGAATATGAAGCTGGAGCATGAATAAGAAGTGAATAAGAAGCTGGAGCATGAATAAGAAGTGAATAAGAAGCTGGAGCATGAATATAAAGTGAATAAGAAGCTTGAGCATGAATAAGAAGTGAATAAAAAGCTGCAGCACGAATAAGAAGTGAATAAGAAGCTGGAGCAGGAATATGAAGTGAATAAGAAGCTGGAGCATGAATAAGAAATGAATGAGAAGCTGGAGCATGAACAAGAAGTGAATATGAAGATGGAGCATGAATCAGAAGTGAATAAGAAGCTGGAGCATGAATATAAAGTGAATAATAAGCTGGAGCATGAATAAGAAGTGAATATTTAGCTGGAGTATGAATAAGAAGTGAATAAGAAGCTGGAGCATGAATATGAAGTGAATAAGAAGCTGGAGTATGAACAAGACGTCAATAAGAAGCTGGAGCATGAATATGAAGTGAATAAGAAGCTGGAGCATGAATAAGAAGTGAATAAGAAGTAGGAGCATCAAAAAGAAGTGAATTAGAAGCTGGAGAATCAATAAGAAGTGAATAAGAAGCTGGAGCATGAAAAAGAAGTGAATAAGTAGCTGGAGCATGAATATGAAGTGAATAAGAAGCTTGAGCATGAATAAGAAGTGAATAAGAAGCTGGAGCATGAATAAGAAGTGAATATAAAGCTGGAGCATGAGTAAGAATTGAATAAGAAGCCGGAGCATGATTAAGAAGTGAATAAGAAGCTGGAGCATTAACAAGAAGTGAATAAGAAGCTGGAGCATTAACACAAAGTGAATAAGAAGCTGGAGTATGAATATGAAGTGAATAAGAAGCTGGAGTATGAATATGTAGTGAATAAGAAGCTGGGGCATGAATAAGAAGTGAATAAGAAGCTGGAGCATGAATAAGAAGTGAATAAGAAGTAGGAGCATCAAAAAGAAGTGAATTAGAAGCTGGAGAATCAATAAGAAGTGAATAAGAAGCTGGAGCATGAAAAAGAAGTGAATAAGTAGCTGGAGCATGAATATGAAGTGAATAAGAAGCTTGAGCATGAATAAGAAGTGAATAAGAAGCTGGAGCATGAATAAGAAGTGAATATAAAGCTGGAGCATGAGTAAGAATTGAATAAGAAGCCGGAGCATGATTAAGAAGTGAATAAGAAGCTGGAGCATTAACAAGAAGTGAATAAGAAGCTGGAGCATTAACACAAAGTGAATAAGAAGCTGGAGTATGAATATGAAGTGAATAAGAAGCTGGAGTATGAATATGTAGTGAATAAGAAGCTGGGGCATGAATAAGAAGTCAACAAGAAGCTGGAGCATTAAAATGAAGTGAATAAGAAGTTGAAGCATGAATATGAAGTGAATAAGAAGCTGGAATATGGATATGAAGTGAATAAGAAGCTGGATCATGAAAAAAAAGTGAATAAGACGCTGGAGCATGAATAAGAAGTGAATAAGAAGCAGGAGCATGAATTAGAAGTGAATAAGAAGAGGGAGCATGAATATGAAGTGAATAAAAAGCTGAAACATGAATAAGAAGTGAATAAAAAGCTGGAGCATGAATAAGTGAATAAGACGCTGGAGCATGAATAAGAAGTGGATAAGAAGCTGGAGCATGAATAAGTGAATATGAAGCTGGAGCATGAATATGAAGTGAATAAGAAGCTGAAGCATGAATATGAAGTGAATAAGAAGCTGGATCATGAAAAAAAAGTTAATAAGAAGCTGGAGCATGAATAAGTAGTAAATAAGAAGCTGGAGCATGAATATGAAGAGAATAAGAAGCTGGATCATGAAAAAAAAATTAATAAGAAGCTGGAGCATGAATAAGAAGTAAATAAGAAGCTGGAGCATGAACATGAAGTGAATATGAAGCTGGAGCATGAATAAGAAGTGAATAAGAAGCTGGAGCATGAATAATATGTGAATATGCAGCTGGAGCTTGAATATGAAGTGAATAAGAAGCTGGAGCATGAATATGAAGTGAATAAGAAGCTGGAGCATGAATATGAACTAAATAAGAAGCTGGAGCATTAATAAGAAATTAATTAGAAGCTGGAGCAAGAATAAGAAGTGAGTAAGAAGCTGGAGCATGGTTAAGATGCGAATATAAAGCTGGAGCATGAATAAGAAGTGAATAAGAAGCTGGAGCAGGATTAAGAAGTGAATATGAAGCTGGAGCATGAATAAGAAGTGAATATGAAGCTAGAGCAGAAATAAGAAGTGAGTTTGAAGCTGGAGCACGATTAAGAAGTGAATAAGAAGCTGGAGCATGAACAAGAAGTGAATAAGAAGCTGGAGTATGAATATGAAGTGAAAAAGAAGCTGAAGTATGAATATGAAGTGAGTAGGAAGCTGGAGCAAGAATAAGAAGTGAATAAGAAGCTGGAGCATGAATATGAAGTGAATAAGAAGCTGAAGCATGAATATGAAGTGAATAAAAAGCTGGAGAATGGATATGAAGTGATTAAGAAGCTGGATCATGAAAAAATAGTGAAAAAGAAGATGGAGCATGAATAAGAAGTGAATAAGAAGCTGGAGCATGAATAAGTGAATAAGAAGCTGGAGCATGAATAAGAAGTGAATAAGAAGCTGGAGCATGAATAAGTGAATATGAAGATGGAGCATGAATATGAAGTGAATAAGAAGCTGATGCATGAATATGAAGTGAATAAGAAGCTGGATCATGAAAAAAAAGTTAATAAGAAGCTGGAGCATGAATAAGAAGTGAATAAGAAGCTGGAGCATGAGTATGAAGTGAATAAGAATCTGGAGCATGAATATGAGGTGAATAAGAAGCTGGATCATGAAAAAAAAGTTAATAAGAAGCTGGAACATGAATAAGAAGTGAATAAGAAGCTGGAGCATGAATATGAAGTGAATATAAAGCTGGAGCATGAATAAGAAGTGAATAAGAAGCTGGAGCATGAATATGAAGTGAGTAAGAAGCTGGAGCATGAATAAGAAGTGAATAAGAAGATGGAGCATGAATAAGAAGTGAATAAGAAGCTGGGGCATGAATATGAAGTGAATAAGAAGCTGGAGCATGAATAAGAAGTGAATAAGAAGCTGGAGCAGGACTAAGAAGTGAATAAGAGGCTGGAGCATGAGTATGAAGTGAATAAGAGCCTGGAGCATGAATATGAAGTGAAAAAGAAGCTGGAGCATGAATAAGAAGTGAATAAGAAGCTGGAGAATGAATAAGAAGAGAATAAGAAGCTGGAGCATGAATAAAAAGTGAATATGAAGCTGGAGGAGGAATAAGAAGTGAATAAGAAGATGGAGCTTGAATAAGAAGTGAATAAGAAGCTGGATCTTGAATAAGAAGTGAATAAGAAGCAGGAGAATGAATATGAGGTGAATAATAAGCTGGAGGTTGAATAAGAAGTGAATAAGAAGCTGGAGAATGAATAAGAAGTGAATAAGAAGCTGGAGCATGAATAAGAAGTGAATAAGAAGCTGGAGCATGAATAAGAAGTGAATAAGAAGCTGGAGAATGAATATCTAGTGAATAAGAAGCTGGAGCATGAATAAGAAGTGAATAAGAAGCTGGAGAATGAATAAGAAGTGAATAAGAAGCTGGAGCATGAATAAGAAGTGAATAAGAAGCTGGAGAATGAATAAGAAGTGAATAAGAAGCTGGAGCATGAATAAGAAGTGAATAAGGAGCTGGAGCATGAACAAGAAGTGAATAAGAAGCTGGAGCTTGTATAAGAAGTGAATAAGAAGCTGGAGCATGAATAAGAAGTGAATAAGAAGCTGGAGCATGAATAAGAAGTGAATAAGAAGCTGGAGAATGAATAAGAAGAGAATAAGAAGCTGGAGCATGAATAAAAAGTGAATATGAAGCTGGAGGAGGAATAAGAAGTGAATAAGAAGCTGGAGCTTGAATAAGAAGTGAATAAGAAGCTGGATCTTGAATAAGAAGTGAATAAGAAGCAGGAGAATGAATATGAGGTGAATAATAAGCTGGAGGTTGAATAAGAAGTGAATAAGAAGCTGGAGCATGAATAAGAAGTGAATAAGAAGCTGGAGCATGAATAAGAAGTGAATAAGAAGCTGGAGCATGAATAAGAAGTGAATAAGAAGCTGGAGAATGAATATCTAGTGAATAAGAAGCTGGAGCATGAATAAGAAGTGAATAAGAGGCTGGAGAATGAAAAAGAAGTGAATAAGAAGCTGGAGCATGAATAAGAAGTGAATAAGAAGCTGGAGAATGAATAAGAAGTGAATAAGAAGCTGGAGCATGAATAAGAAGTGAATAAGGAGCTGGAGCATGAATAAGAAGTGAATAAGAAGCTGGAGCTTGTATAAGAAGTGAATAAGAAGCTGGAGCATGAATAAGAAGTGAATAAGAAGCTGGAGCATGAATAAGAAGTGAATAAGAAGCTGGAGAATGAATAAGAAGTGAATAAGAAGCTGGAGCATGAATAAGAAGTGAATAAGAAGCTGGAGCATGAATAAGTGACTATGAAGCTGGAGCATGAATATGAAGTGAATAAGAAGCTGGAGCATGAATATGAAGTGATTAAGAAGCTGGATCATGAAAAAAAAGTTAATAAGAAGCTGGAGCATGAATAAGAAGAGAATAAGAAGCTGGAGCATGAATATGAAGTGAATAAGAAGCTGGATCATGAAAAAAAAGTTAATAGGAAACTGGATCATGAATAAGAAGTGAATAAGAAGCTGGAGCACGAAAAAGAAGTGAATAAGAAGATGGAGCATGAATCAGAAGTGAATAAGAAGCTGGAGCATGAATATAAAGTGAATAAAAAGCTGGAGCATGAATAAGAAGTGAATCTGAAGCTGGATCATGAACATGAAGTGAATAAGAAGCTGGAGCATGAATATGAATATGAAGTAAATAAGAAGCTGTAGCTCAAATAAGAAGTGAATATGAAGCTGGAGTATGAATAAGATGTGAATATAAAGCTGCAGCACGATTAAGAAGTGAATATAAAGCTGTAGCATGAATAAGAAGTGAATATGAAGCTGGAGCATGAATAAGAAGTGAATAAGAAGCTGGAACATGAAAAAGAATTGAATTATAAGCTGGGTAATGAACAAGAAGTGAATAAGAAGCTGGAGCAAGAATATAAAGTGAATAAGAAGCTGGAGCATGAATAAGAAGTGAATAAGAAGCTGGAGCATGAATATGAAGTAAATAAGAAGCTGCAGTATGAATATGAAGTGAATAAGAAGCTGGAGCATCAATAAGAAGTGAATAAGAAGCTGCAGAATGAATAAGAAGTGAATAAGAAGCTGGAGCATGAATATGAAGTGAATAAGAAGCTGGAGTATGAATAAGAAGTCAATAAGAAGTTGGAGCATAAATATGAAGTGAGTAAGAAGCTGGAGCATGAATAAGAAGTCAATAAGAAGCAGGAACATCAATAAGAAGTGAATTAGAAGCTGGAGCATGAATAAGAAGAGAATAAGAAGCTGGAGCATGAATATGAAGTGAATAAGAAGCTGGATCATGAAAAAAAGTTAATAGGAAGCTGGATCATGAATAAGAAGTGAATAAGAAGCTGGAGCACGAAAAAGAAGTGAATAAGAAGATGGAGCATGAATCAGAAGTGAATAAGAAGCTGGAGCATGAATATAAAGTGAATAAAAAGCTGGAGCATGAATAAGAAGTGAATCTGAAGCTGGATCATGAATATGAAGTGAATAAGAAGCTGGAGCATGAATATGAATATGAAGTAAATAAGAAGCTGTAGCTCAAATAAGAAGTGAATATGAAGCTGGAGTATGAATAAGATGTGAATATAAAGCTGCAGCACGATTAAGAAGTGAATATAAAGCTGTAGCATGAATAAGAAGTGAATATGAAGCTGGAGCATGAATAAGAAGTGAATAAGAAGCTGGAACATGAAAAATAATTGAATTATAAGCTGGGGAATGAACAAGAAGTGAATAAGAAGCTGGAGCATGAATATAAAGTGAATAAGAAGCTGGAGCATGAATAAGAAGTGAATAAGAAGCTGGAGCATGAATATGAAGTAAATAAGAAGCTGCAGCATGAATGTGAAGTGAATAAGTAGCTGGAGCATCAATAAGAAGTGAATAAGAAGCTGCAGAATGAATAAGAAGTGAATAAGAAGCTGGAGCATGAATATGAAGTGAATAAGAAGCTGGAGTATGAATAAGAAGTCAATAAGAAGCTGGAGCATGAATATGAAGTGAATAAGAAGCTGGAGCATGAATAAGAAGTCAATAAGAAGCTGGAGCATCAATAAGAAGTGAATTAGAAGCTGGACCATCAATAAGAAGAGAATAAGAAGCTGGAGCATGAATAAGAAGTGAAAAAGAAGCTGGAGCATGAATATGAAGTGAATAAGAAGCTTGAGCATGAATAAGAAGCTGGAGCACGAATAAGAAGTGAATAAGAAGATGGAGCACGAATATGAAGTGAATTAGAAGCTGGAGCATGAGTAAGAAATGAATATGAAGCTGGAGCATGAATTAGAAGTGAATAAGAAGGTGGAGCATGAATATAAAGTGAATAAAAAGCTGGAGCATGAATAAGAAGTGAATAAGAAGAGGGAGCAAGAATAAGAAGTGAATATGAAGCTGGAGCATGAATAAGAAGTGAATAAGAAGCTGGAGCATGAATAAGAAGTGAATAAGAAGCTGGAGCATGAATATAAAGTGAATAAGAAGTTGGAGCATGAACAAGAAGTGAATATGAAGATGGAGCATGAATCAGAAGTGAATAAGAAGCTGGAGCATGAATATAAAGTGAATAATAAGCTGGAGCATGAATAAGAAGTGAATATTTAGCTGGAGTATGAATAAGAAGTGAATAAGAAGCTGGAGCATGAATATGAAGTGAATAAGAAGCTGGAGTATGAACAAGACGTCAATAAGAAGCTGGAGCATGAATATGAAGTGAATAAGAAGCTGGAGCATGAATAGGAAGTGAATAAGAAGTAGGAGCATCAAAAAGAAGTGAATTAGAAGCTGGAGAATCAATAAGAAGTGAATAAGAAGCTGGAGCATGAAAAAGAAGTGAATAAGTAGCTGGAGCATGAATATGAAGTGAATAAGAAGCTTGAGCATGAATAAGAAGTGAATAAGAAGCTGGAGCATGAATAAGAAGTGAATATAAAGCTGGAGCATGAGTAAGAATTGAATAAGAAGCCGGAGCATGATTAAGAAGTGAATAAGAAGCTGGAGCATTAAAAAGAAGTGAATAAGAAGCTGGAGCATTAACACAAAGTGAATAAGAAGCTGGAGTATGAATATGAAATGAATAAGAAGCTGGAGTATGAATATGTAGTGAATAAGAAGCTGGATCATGAAAAAAAGTTAATAAGAAGCTGGAGCATGAATAAGAAGTAAATAAGAAGCTGGAGCATGAATATGAAGAGAATAAGAAGCTGGATTATGAAAAAAAAGTTAATAAGAAGCTGGAGCATGAATAAGAAGTAAATAAGAAGCTGGAGCATGAACATGAAGTGAATATGAAGCTGGAGCAGGAATAAGAAGTGAATAAGAAGCTGGAGCATGAATAATATGTGAATATGCAGCTGGAGCTTGAATATGAAGTGAATAAGAAGCTGGAGCATGAATATGAAGTGAATAAGAAGCTGGAGCATGAATACGAACTAAATAAGAAGCTGGAGCATTAATAAGAAATTAATTAGAAGCTGGAGCAAGAATAAGAAGTGAGTAAGAAGCTGGAGCATGGTTAAGATGCGAATATAAAGCTGGAGCATGACTAAGAAGTGAATAAGAAGCTGGAGCAGTATTAAGAAGTGAATATGAAGCTGGAGCATGAATAAGAAGTGAATATGAAGCTAGAGCAGAAATAAGAAGTGAATTTGAAGCTGGAGCACGATTAAGAAGTGAATAAGAAGCTGGAGCATGAACAAGAAGTGAATAAGAAGCTGGAGTATGAATATGAAGTGAAAAAGAAGCTGAAGTATGAATATGAAGTGAGTAGGAAGCTGGAGCAAGAATAAGAAGTGAATAAGAAGCTGGAGCATGAATATGAAGTGAATAAGAAGCTGAAGCATGAATATGAAGTGAATAAAAAGCTGGAGTATGGATATGAAGTGATTAAGAAGCTGGATCATGAAAAAATAGTGAAAAAGAAGATGGAGCATGAATAAGAAGTGAATAAGAAGAGAGAGCATGAATATGAAGTGAATAAGAGGCTGAAACATGAATAAGAAGTGAATAAGAAGCTGGAGCATGAATAAGTGAATAAGAAGCTGGAGCATGAATAAGAAGTGAATAAGATGCTGGAGCATGAATAAGTGAATATGAAGCTGGAGCATGAATATGAAGTGAATAAGAAGCTGAAGCATGAATATGAAGTGAATAAGAAGCTGGATCATGAAAAAAAAGTTAATAAGAAGCTGGATCATGAAAAAAAGTTAATAAGAAGCTGGAGCATGAATAAGAAGTAAATAAGAAGCTGGAGCATGAACATGAAGTGAATATGAAGCTGGAGCATGAATAAGAAGTGAATAAGAAGCTGGAGCATGAATAAGATGTGAATATGCAGCTGGAGCTTGAATATGAAGTGAATAAGAAGCTGGAGCATGAATATGAACTAAATAAGAAGCTGGAGCATTAATAAGAAATTAATTAGAAGCTGGAGCATGAATAAGAAGTGAGTAAGAAGCTGGAGCATGGTTAAGATGCGAATATAAAGCTGGAGCATGAATAAGAAGTGAATAAGAAGCTGGAGCAGGATTAAGAAGTGAATATGAAGCTGGAGCATGAATAAGAAGTGGATATGAAGCTAGAGCATGAATAAGTGACTATGAAGCTGGAGCATGAATATGAAGTGAATAAGAAGCTGGTGCATGAATATGAACTGATTAAGAAGCTGGATCATGAAAAAAAAGTTAATAAGAAGCTGGAGCATGAATAAGAAGAGAATAAGAAGCTGGAGCATGAATATGAAGTGAATAAGAAGCTGGATCATGAAAAAAAAGTTAATAGGAAGCTGGATCATGAATAAGAAGTGAATTAGAAGCTGGAGCACGAAAAAGAAGTGAATAAGAAGATGGAGCATGAATCAGAAGTGAATAAGAAGCTGGAGCATGAATAAAAAGTGAATAAAAAGCTGGAGCATGAATAAGAAGTGAATCTGAAGCTGGATCATGAATATGAAGTGAATAAGAAGCTGGAGCATGAATATGAATATGAAGTAAATAAGAAGCTGTAGCTCAAATAAGAAGTGAATATGAAGCTGGAGTATGAATAAGATGTGAATATAAAGCTGCAGCACGATTAAGAAGTGAATATAAAGCTGTAGCATGATTAAGAAGTGAATATGAAGCTGGAGCATGAATAAGAAGTGAATAAGAAGCTGGAACATGAAAAATAATTGAATTATAAGCTGGGGAATGAACAAGAAGTGAATAAGAAGCTGGAGCATGAATATAAAGTGAATAAGAAGCTGGAGCATGAATAAGAAGTGAATAAGAAGCTGGAGCATGAATATGAAGTAAATAAGAAGCTGCAGCATGAATATGAAGTGAATAAGAAGCTGGAGCATCAATAAGAAGTGAATAAGAAGCTGCAGAATGAATAAGAAGTGAATATGAAGCTGGAGCATGAATATGAAGTGAATAAGAAGCTGGAGTATGAATAAGAAGTCAATAAAAAGCTGGAGCATAAATATGAAGTGAATAAGAAGCTGGAGCATGAATAAGAAGTCAATAAGAAGCTGGAGCATCAATAAGAAGTGAATTAGAAGCTGGAGCATGAATAAGAAGAGAATAAGAAGCTGGAGCATGAATATGAAGTGAATAAGAAGCTGGATCATGAAAAAAAGTTAATAGGAAGCTGGATCATGAATAAGAAGTGAATAAGAAGCTGGAGCACGAAAAAGAAGTGAATAAGAAGATGGAGCATGAATCAGAAGTGAATAAGAAGCTGGAGCATGAAAATAAAGTGAATAAAAAGCTGGAGCATGAATAAGAAGTGAATCTGAAGCTGGATCATGAATATGAAGTGAATAAGAAGCTGGAGCATGAATATGAATATGAAGTAAATAAGAAGCTGTAGCTCAAATAAGAAGTGAATATGAAGCTGGAGTATGAATAAGATGTGAATATAAAGCTGCAGCACGATTAAGAAGTGAATATAAAGCTGTAGCATGAATAAGAAGTGAATATGAAGCTGGAGCATGAATAAGAAGTGAATAAGAAGCTGGAACATGAAAAATAATTGATTTATAAGCTGGGGAATGAACAAGAAGTGAATAAGAAGCTGGAGCATGAATATAAAGTGAATAAGAAGCTGGAGCATGAATAAGAAGTGAATAAGAAGCTGGAGCATGAATGTGAAGTAAATAAGAAGCTGCAGCATGAATGTGAAGTGAATAAGAAGCTGGAGCATCAATAAGAAGTGAATAAGAAGCTGCAGAATGAATAAGAAGTGAATAAGAAGCTGGAGCATGAATATGAAGTGAATAAGAAGCTGGAGTATGAATAAGAAGTCAATAAGAAGCTGGAGCATGAATATGAAGTGAATAAGAAGCTGGAGCATGAATAAGAAGTCAATAAGAAGCTGGAGCATCAATTAGAAGTGAATTAGAAGCTGGACCATCAATAAGAAGAGAATAAGAAGCTGGGGCATGAATAAGAAGTGAATAAGAAGCTGGAGCATGAATATGAAGTGAATAAGAAGCTTGAGCATGAATAAGAAGCTGGAGCACGAATAAGAAGTGAATAAGAAGATGGAGCACGAATATGAAGTGAATTAGAAGCTGGAGCATGAGTAAGAAATGAATATGAAGCTGGAGCATGAATTAGAAGTGAATAAGAAGGTGGAGCATGAATATAAAGTGAATAAAAAGCTGGAGCATGAATAAGAAGTGAATAAGAAGAGGGAGCAAGAATAAGAAGTGAATATGAAGCTGGAGCATGAATAAGAAGTGAATAAGAAGCTGGAGCATGAATAAGAAGTGAATAAGAAGCTGGAGCATGAATATAAAGTGAATTAGAAGCTTGAGCATGAATAAGAAGTGAATAAAAAGCTGGAGCACGAATAAGAAGTGAATAAGAAGCTGGACAGGAATATGAAGTGAATAAGAAGCTGGAGCATGAATAAGAAATGAATGAGAAGCTGGAGCATGAATAAGAAGTGAATAAGAAGCTGGAGCATGAATATAAAGTGAATAATAAGCTGGAGCATGAATAAGAAGTGAATATGTAGCTGGAGTATGAATAAGAAGTGAATAAGAAGCTGGAGTATGAACAAGACGTCAATAAAAAGCTGGAGCATGAATATGAAGTGAATAAGAAGCTGGAGCATGAATAAGAAGTGAATAAGAAGTAGGAGCATCAAAAAGAAGTGAATTAGAAGCTGGAGAATCAATAAGAAGTGCATAAGAAGCTGGAGCATGAAAAAGAAGTGAATAAGTAGCTGGAGCATGAATATGAAGTGAATAAGAAGCTTGAGCATGAATAAGAAGTGAATAAGAAGCTGGAGCATGAATAAGAAGTGAATATAAAGCTGGAGCATGAGTAAGAATTGAATAAGAAGCCGGAGCATGATTAAGAAGTGAATAAGAAGCTGGAGCATTAACAAGAAGTGAATAAGAAGCTGGAGCATTAACACAAAGTGAATAAGAAGCTGGAGTATGAATATGAAGTGAATAAGAAGCTGGAGTATGAATATGAAGTGAATAAGAAGCTGGGGCATGAATAAGAAGTCAACAAGAAGCTGGAGCATTAAAATGAAGTGAATAAGAAGTTGAAGCATGAATATGAAGTGAATAAGAAGCTGGAATATGGATATGAAGTGAATAAGAAGCTGGATCATGAAAAAAAAGTGAATAAGACGCTGGAGCATGAATAAGAAGTGAATAAGAAGCAGGAGCATGAATTAGAAGTGAATAAGAAGAGGGAGCATGAATATGAAGTGAATAAAAAGCTGAAACATGAATAAGAAGTGAATAAAAAGCTGGAGCATGAATAAGTGAATAAGAAGCTGGAGCATGAATAAGAAGTGGATAAGAAGCTGGACCATGAATAAGTGAATATGAAGCTGGAGCATGAATATGAAGTGAATAAGAAACTGAAGCATGAATATGAAGTGAATAAGAAGCTGGATCATGAAAAAAAAGTTAATAAGAAGCTGGAGCATGAATAAGAAGTAAATAAGAAGCTGGAGCATGAATATGAAGAGAATAAGAAGCTGGATCATGAAAAAAAAGTTAATAAGAAGCTGGAGCATGAATAAGAAGTAAATAAGAAGATGGAGCATGAACATGAAGTGAATATGAAGCTGGAGCATGAATAAGGAGTGAATAAGAAGCTGGAGCATGAATAAGATGTGAATATGCAGCTGGAGCTTGAATATGAAGTGAATAAAAAGCTGGAGCATGAATATGAAGTGAATAAGAAGCTGGAGCATGAATACGAACTAAATAAGAAGCTGGAGCATTAATAAGAAATTAATTAGAAGCTGGAGCAAGAATAAGAAGTGAGTAAGAAGCTGGAGCATGGTTAAGATGCGAATATAAAGCTGGAGCATCAATAAGAAGTGAATAAGAAGCTGGAGCAGGATTAAGAAGTGAATATGAAGCTGGAGCATGAAGAAGAAGTGAATATGAAGCTAGAGCAGAAATAAGAAGTGAATTTGAAGCTGGAGCACGATTAAGAAGTGAATAAGAAGCTGGAGCATGAACAAGAAGTGAATAAGAAGCTGGAGTATGAATACGAAGTGAAAAAGAAGCTGAAGTATGAATATGAAGTGAGTAGGAAGCTGGAGCAAGAATAAGAAGTGAATAAGAAGCTGGAGCATGAATATGAAGTGAATAAGAAGCTGAAGCATGAATATGAAGTGAATAAAAAGCTGGAGTATGGATATGAAGTGATTAAGAAGCTGGATCATGAAAAAATAGTGAAAAAGAAGATGGAGCATGAATAAGAAGTGAATAAGAAGAGAGAGCATGAATATGAAGTGAATAAGAGGCTGAAACATGAATAAGAAGTGAATAAGAAGCTGGAGCATGAATAAGTGAATAAGAAGCAGGAGCATGAATAAGAAGTGAATAAGATGCTGGAGCATGAATAAGTGAATATGAAGCTGGAGCATGAATATGAAGTGAATAAGAAGCTGAAGCATGAATATGAAGTGAATAAGAAGCTGGATCATGAAAAAAAGTTAATAAGAAGCTGGAGCATGAATAAGAAGTGAATAAGAAGCTGGAGCATGAGTATGAAGTGAATAAGAATCTGGAGCATGAATATGAGGTGAATAAGAAGCGGGATCATGAAAAAAAAGTTAATAAGAAGCTGGAGCATGAACATGAAGTGAATATGAAGCTGGAGCATGAATAAGAAGTGAATAAGAAGCTGGAGCATGAATAAGATGTGAATATGCAGCTGGAGCTTGAATATGAAGTGAATAAGAAGCTGGAGCATGAATATGAACTAAATAAGAAGCTGGAGCATTAATAAGAAATTAATTAGAAGCTGGAGCATGAATAAGAAGTGAGTAAGAAGCTGGAGCATGGTTAAGATGCGAATATAAAGCTGGAGCATGAATAAGAAGTGAATAAGAAGCTGGAGCAGGATTAAGAAGTGAATATGAAGCTGGAGCATGAATAAGAAGTGAATATGAAGCTAGAGCAGAAATAAGAAGTGAATTTGAAGCTGGAGCACGATTAAGAAGTGAATAAGAAGCTGGAGCATGAACAACAAGTGAATAAGAAGCTGGAGTATGAATATGAAGGGAAAAAGAAGCTGAAGTATGAATATGAAGTGAATAGGAAGCTGGAGCATGAATAAGAAGTGAATAAGAAGCTGGAGCATGAATATGAAGTGAATAAGAAGCTGAAGCATGAAAATGAAGTGAATAAGAAGCTGGAGTATGGATATGAAGTGATTAAGAAGCTGGATCATGAAAAAATAGTGAATAAGAAGCAGGAGCATGAACTAGAAGTGAATAAGAAGAGAGAGCATGAATATGAAGTGAATAAGAGGCTGAAACATGAATAAGAAGTGAATAAGAAGCTGGAGCATGAATAACTGAATAAGAAGCTGGAGCATGAATAAAAAGTGAATAAGAAGCTGGAGCATGAATAAGTGAATATGAAGCTGGAGCATGAATATGAAGTGAATAAGAATCTGGAGTATGAATATGAGGTGAATAAGAAGCTGGATCATGAAAAAAAAGTTAATAAGAAGCTGGATCATGAATAAGAAGTGAATAAGAAGCTGGAGCATGAATATGAAGTGAATATAAAGCTGGAGCATGAATAAGAAGTGAATAAGAAGCTGGAGCATGAATATGAAGTGAGTAAGAAGCTGGAGCATGAATAAGAAGTGAATAAGAAGATGGAGCATGAATAAGAAGTGAATAAGAAGCTGGGGCATGAATATGAAGTGAATAAGAAGATGGAGCATGAATAAGAAGTGAATAAGAAGCTGGAGCAGGACTAAGAAGTGAATAAGAGGCTGGAGCATGAATATGAAGTGAATAAGAGCCTGGAGCATGAATATGAAGTGAATAAGAAGCTGGAGCATGAATAAGAAGTGAATAAGAAGCTGGAGAATGAACAAGAAGTGAATACGAAGCTGGAGCATGAATAAGAAGTGAATAAGAAGCTGGAGCTTGAATAAGAAGTGAATAAGAAGCTGGAGCTTGAATAAGAAGTGAATAAGAAGCAGGAGAATGAATATGAAGTGAATAATAAGCTGGAGCTTGAATAAGAAGTGAATAAGAAGCTGGAGCTTGAATAAGAAGTGAATAAGAAGCTGGAGCATGAATAAGAAGTGAATAAGAAGCTGGAGCATGAATAAGAAGTTTATAAGAAGCTGGAGAATGAATATGAAGTGAATAAGAAGCTGGAGCATGAATAAGAAGTGAATAAGAAGCTGGAGAATGAATAAGAAGTGAATAAGAAGCTGGAGCACGAATAAGAAGTGAATAAGAAGCTGGAGCATGAATAAGAAGTGAATAAGGAGCTGGAGCATGAATAAGAAGTGAATAAGAAGCTGGAGCTTGTATAAGAAGTGAATAAGAAGCTGGAGCATGAATAAGAAGAGAATAAGAAGCTGGAGCATGAATTAGAAGTGAATAAGAAGCTGAAGAATGAAAAAGAAGTGAATAAGAAGCTGGAGCATGAATAAGAAGTGAATAAGAAGCTGGATCATGAATAAGTGAATATGAAGCTGGAGCATAAATATGAAGTGAATAAGAAGCTGGAGCATGAATATGAAGTGAATAAGAAGCTGGATCATGAAAAAAAAAGTTAATAAGAAGCTGGAGCATGAATAAGAAGAGAATAAGAAGCTGGAGCATGAATATGAAGTGAATAAGAAGCTGGATCATGAAAAAAAAGTTAATAGGAAGCTGGATCATGAATAAGAAGTGAATAAGAAGCTGGAGCATGAATATGAAGTGAATATAAAGCTGGAGCATGAATATGAAGTGAATAAGAAGCTGAAGCATGAATATGAAGTGAATAAAAAGCTGGAGTATGGATATGAAGTGATTAAGAAGCTGGATCATGAAAAAATAGTGAAAAAGAAGATGGAGCATGAATAAGAAGTGAATAAGAAGAGAGAGCATGAATATGAAGTGAATAAGAGGCTGAAACATGAATAAGAAGTGAATAAGAAGCTGGAGCATGAATAAGTGAATAAGAAGCTGGAGCATGAATAAGAAGTGAATAAGATGCTGGAGCATGAATAAGTGAATATGAAGCTGGAGCATGAATATGAAGTGAATAAGAAGCTGAAGCATGAATATGAAGTGAATAAGAAGCTGGATCATGAAAAAAAAGTTAATAAGAAGCTGGATCATGAAAAAAAGTTAATAAGAAGCCGGAGCATGAATAAGAAGTAAATAAGAAGCTGGAGCATGAACATGAAGTGAATATGAAGCTGGAGCATGAATAAGAAGTGAATAAGAAGCTGGAGCATGAATAAGATGTGAATATGCAGCTGGAGCTTGAATATGAAGTGAATAAGAAGCTGGAGCATGAATATGAACTAAATAAGAAGCTGGAGCATTAATAAGAAATTAATTAGAAGCTGGAGCATGAATAAGAAGTGAGTAAGAAGCTGGAGCATGGTTAAGATGCGAATATAAAGCTGGAGCATGAATAAGAAGTGAATAAGAAGCTGGAGCAGGATTAAGAAGTGAATATGAAGCTGGAGCATGAATAAGAAGTGAATATGAAGCTAGAGCATGAATAAGTGACTATGAAGCTGGAGCATGAATATGAAGTGAATAAGAAGCTGGAGCATGAATATGAAGTGATTAAGAAGCTGGATCATGAAAAAAAAGTTAATAAGAAGCTGGAGCATGAATAAGAAGAGAATAAGAAGCTGGAGCATGAATATGAAGTGAATAAGAAGCTGGATCATGAAAAAAAAGTTAATAGGAAGCTGGATCATGAATAAGAAGTGAATAAGAAGCTGGAGCACGAAAAAGAAGTGAATAAGAAGATGGAGCATGAATCAGAAGTGAATAATAAGCTGGAGCATGAATAAAAAGTGAATAAAAAGCTGGAGCATGAATAAGAAGTGAATCTGAAGCTGGATCATGAATATGAAGTGAATAAGAAGCTGGAGCATGAATATGAATATGAAGTAAATAAGAAGCTGTAGCTCAAATAAGAAGTGAATATGAAGCTGGAGTATGAATAAGATGTGAATGTAAAGCTGCAGCACGATTAAGAAGTGAATATAAAGCTGTAGCATGAATAAGAAGTGAATATGAAGCTGGAGCATGAATAAGAAGTGAATAAGAAGCTGGAACATGAAATAGAATTGAATTATAAGCTGGGGAATGAACAAGAAGTGAATAAGAAGCTGGAGCATGAATATAAAGTGAATAAGAAGCTGGAGCATGAATAAGAAGTGAATAAGAAGCTGGAGCATGAATATGAAGTAAATAAGAAGCTGCAGCATGAATATGAAGTGAATAAGAAGCTGGAGCATCAATAAGAAGTGAACAAGAAGCTGCAGAATGAATAAGAAGTGAATATGAAGCTGGAGCATGAATATGAAGTGAGTAAGAAGCTGGAGTATGAATAAGAAGTCAATAAGAAGCTGGAGCATAAATATGAAGTGAATAAGAAGCTGGAGCATGAATAAGAAGTCAATAAGAAGCTGGAGCATCAATAAGAAGTGAATTAGAAGCTGGAGCATGAATAAGAAGAGAATAAGAAGCTGGAGCATGAATATGAAGTGAATAAGAAGCTGGATCATGAAAAAAAGTTAATAGGAAGGTGGATCATGAATAAGAAGTGAATAAGAAGCTGGAGCACGAAAAAGAAGTGAATAAGAAGATGGAGCATGAATCAGAAGTGAATAAGAAGCTGGAGCATGAATATAAAGTGAATAAAAAGCTGGAGCATGAATAAGAAGTGAATCTGAAGCTGGATCATGAATATGAAGTGAATAAGAAGCTGGAGCATGAATATGAATATGAAGTAAATAAGAAGCTGTAGCTCAAATAAGAAGTGAATATGAAGCTGGAGTATGAATAAGATGTGAATATAAAGCTGCAGCACGATTAAGAAGTGAATATAAAGCTGTAGCATGAATAAGAAGTGAATATGAAGCTGGAGCATGAATAAGAAGTGAATAAGAAGCTGGAACATGAAAAATAATTGAATTATAAGCTGGGGAATGAACAAGAAGTGAATAAGAAGCTGGAGAATGAATATAAAGTGAATAAGAAGCTGGAGCATGAATAAGAAGTGAATAAGAAGCTGGAGCATGAATGTGAAGTAAATAAGAAGCTGCAGCATGAATGTGAAGTGAATAAGAAGCTGGAGCATCAATAAGAAGTGAATAAGAAGCTGCAGAATGAATAAGAAGTGAATAAGAAGCTGGAGCATGAATATGAAGTGAATAAGAAGCTGGAGTATGAATAAGAAGTCAATAAGAAGCTGGAGCATGAATATGAAGTGAATAAGAAGCTGGAGCATGAATAAGAAGTCAATAAGAAGCTGGAGCATCAATTAGAAGTGAATTAGAAGCTGGACCATCAATAAGAAGAGAATAAGAAGCTGGGGCATGAATAAGAAGTGAATAAGAAGCTGGAGCATGAATATGAAGTGAATAAGAAGCTTGAGCATGAATAAGAAGCTGGAGCACGAATAAGAAGTGAATAAGAAGATGGAGCACGAATATGAAGTGAATTAGAAGCTGGAGCATGAGTAAGAAATGAATATGAAGCTGGAGCATGAATTAGAAGTGAATAAGAAGGTGGAGCATGAATATAAAGTGAATAAAAAGCTGGAGCATGAATAAGAAGTGAATAAGAAGAGGGAGCAAGAATAAGAAGTGAATATGAAGCTGGAGCATGAATAAGAAGTGAATAAGAAGCTGGAGCATGAATAAGAAGTGAATAAGAAGCTGGAGCATGAATATAAAGTGAATTAGAAGCTTGAGCATGAATAAGAAGTGAATAAAAAGCTGGAGCACGAATAAGAAGTGAATAAGAAGCTGGACAGGAATATGAAGTGAATAAGAAGCTGGAGCATGAATAAGAAATGAATGAGAAGCTGGAGCATGAATAAGAAGTGAATAAGAAGCTGGAGCATGAATATAAAGTGAATAATAAGCTGGAGCATGAATAAGAAGTGAATATGTAGCTGGAGTATGAATAAGAAGTGAATAAGAAGCTGGAGCATGAACATGAAGTGAATAAGAAGCTGGAGTATGAACAAGACGTCAATAAAAAGCTGGAGCATGAATATGAAGTGAATAAGAAGCTGGAGCATGAATAAGAAGTGAATAAGAAGTAGGAGCATCAAAAAGAAGTGAATTAGAAGCTGGAGAATCAATAAGAAGTGAATAAGAAGCTGGAGCATGAAAAAGAAGTGAATAAGTAGCTGGAGCATGAATATGAAGTGAATAAGAAGCTTGAGCATGAATAAGAAGTGAATAAGAAGCTGGAGCATGAATAAGAAGTGAATATAAAGCTGGAGCATGAGTAAGAATTGAATAAGAAGCCGGAGCATGATTAAGAAGTGAATAAGAAGCTGGAGCATTAACAAGAAGTGAATAAGAAGCTGGAGCATTAACACAAAGTGAATAAGAAGCTGGAGTATGAATATGAAGTGAATAAGAAGCTGGAGTATGAATATGAAGTGAATAAGAAGCTGGGGCATGAATAAGAAGTCAACAAGAAGCTGGAGCATTAAAATTAAGTGAATAAGAAGTTGAAGCATGAATATGAAGTGAATAAGAAGCTGGAATATGGATATGAAGTGAATAAGAAGCTGGATCATGAAAAAAAAGTGAATAAGACGCTGGAGCATGAATAAGAAGTGAATAAGAAGCAGGAGCATGAATTAGAAGTGAATAAGAAGAGGGAGCATGAATATGAAGTGAATAAAAAGCTGAAACATGAATAAGAAGTGAATAAAAAGCTGGAGCATGAATAAGTGAATAAGAAGCTGGAGCATGAATAAGAAGTGGATAAGAAGCTGGACCATGAATAAGTGAATATGAAGCTGGAGCATGAATATGAAGTGAATAAGAAACTGAAGCATGAATATGAAGTGAATAAGAAGCTGGATCATGAAAAAAAAGTTAATAAGAAGCTGGAGCATGAATAAGAAGTAAATAAGAAGCTGGAGCATGAATATGAAGAGAATAAGAAGCTGGATCATGAAAAAAAAGTTAATAAGAAGCTGGAGCATGAATAAGAAGTAAATAAGAAGATGGAGCATGAACATGAAGTGAATATGAAGCTGGAGCATGAATAAGAAGTGAATAAGAAGCTGGAGCATGAATAAGATGTGAATATGCAGCTGGAGCTTGAATATGAAGTGAATAAAAAGCTGGAGCATGAATATGAAGTGAATAAGAAGCTGGAGCATGAATACGAACTAAATAAGAAGCTGGAGCATTAATAAGAAATTAATTAGAAGCTGGAGCAAGAATAAGAAGTGAGTAAGAAGCTGGAGCATGGTTAAGATGTGAATATAAAGCTGGAGCATCAATAAGAAGTGAATAAGAAGCTGGAGCAGGATTAAGAAGTGAATATGAAGCTGGAGCATGAAGAAGAAGTGAATATGAAGCTAGAGCAGAAATAAGAAGTGAATTTGAAGCTGGAGCACGATTAAGAAGTGAATAAGAAGCTGGAGCATGAACAAGAAGTGAATAAGAAGCTGGAGTATGAATACGAAGTGAAAAAGAAGCTGAAGTATGAATATGAAGTGAGTAGGAAGCTGGAGCAAGAATAAGAAGTGAATAAGAAGCTGGAGCATGAATATGAAGTGAATAAGAAGCTGAAGCATGAATATGAAGTGAATAAAAAGCTGGAGTATGGATATGAAGTGATTAAGAAGCTGGATCATGAAAAAATAGTGAAAAAGAAGATGGAGCATGAATAAGAAGTGAATAAGAAGAGAGAGCATGAATATGAAGTGAATAAGAGGCTGAAACATGAATAAGAAGTGAATAAGAAGCTGGAGCATGAATAAGTGAATAAGAAGCAGGAGCATGAATAAGAAGTGAATAAGATGCTGGAGCATGAATAAGTGAATATGAAGCTGGAGCATGAATATGAAGTGAATAAGAAGCTGAAGCATGAATATGAAGTGAATAAGAAGCTGGATCATGAAAAAAAGTTAATAAGAAGCTGGAGCATGAATAAGAAGTGAATAAGAAGCTGGAGCATGAGTATGAAGTGAATAAGAATCTGGAGCATGAATATGAGGTGAATAAGAAGCGGGATCATGAAAAAAAAGTTAATAAGAAGCTGGAGCATGAACATGAAGTGAATATGAAGCTGGAGCATGAATAAGAAGTGAATAAGAAGCTGGAGCATGAATAAGATGTGAATATGCAGCTGGAGCTTGAATATGAAGTGAATAAGAAGCTGGAGCATGAATATGAACTAAATAAGAAGCTGGAGCATTAATAAGAAATTAATTAGAAGCTGGAGCATGAATAAGAAGTGAGTAAGAAGCTGGAGCATGGTTAAGATGCGAATATAAAGCTGGAGCATGAATAAGAAGTGAATAAGAAGCTGGAGCAGGATTAAGAAGTGAATATGAAGCTGGAGCATGAATAAGAAGTGAATATGAAGCTAGAGCAGAAATAAGAAGTGAATTTGAAGCTGGAGCACGATTAAGAAGTGAATAAGAAGCTGGAGCATGAACAACAAGTGAATAAGAAGCTGGAGTATGAATATGAAGGGAAAAAGAAGCTGAAGTATGAATATGAAGTGAATAGGAAGCTGGAGCATGAATAAGAAGTGAATAAGAAGCTGGAGCATGAATATGAAGTGAATAAGAAGCTGAAGCATGAAAATGAAGTGAATAAGAAGCTGGAGTATGGATATGAAGTGATTAAGAAGCTGGATCATGAAAAAATAGTGAATAAGAAGCAGGAGCATGAACTAGAAGTGAATAAGAAGAGAGAGCATGAATATGAAGTGAATAAGAGGCTGAAACATGAATAAGAAGTGAATAAGAAGCTGGAGCATGAATAAGTGAATAAGAAGCTGGAGCATGAATAAAAAGTGAATAAGAAGCTGGAGCATGAATAAGTGAATATGAAGCTGGAGCATGAATATGAAGTGAATAAGAATCTGGAGTATGAATATGAGGTGAATAAGAAGCTGGATCATGAAAAAAAAGTTAATAAGAAGCTGGATCATGAATAAGAAGTGAATAAGAAGCTGGAGCATGAATATGAAGTGAATATAAAGCTGGAGCATGAATAAGAAGTGAATAAGAAGCTGGAGCATGAATATGAAGTGAGTAAGAAGCTGGAGCATGAATAAGAAGTGAATAAGAAGATGGAGCATGAATAAGAAGTGAATAAGAAGCTGGGGCATGAATATGAAGTGAATAAGAAGATGGAGCATGAATAAGAAGTGAATAAGAAGCTGGAGCAGGACTAAGAAGTGAATAAGAGGCTGGAGCATGAATATGAAGTGAATAAGAGCCTGGAGCATGAATATGAAGTGAATAAGAAGCTGGAGCATGAATAAGAAGTGAATAAGAAGCTGGAGAATGAACAAGAAGTGAATACGAAGCTGGAGCATGAATAAGAAGTGAATAAGAAGCTGGAGCTTGAATAAGAAGTGAATAAGAAGCTGGAGCTTGAATAAGAAGTGAATAAGAAGCAGGAGAATGAATATGAAGTGAATAATAAGCTGGAGCTTGAATAAGAAGTGAATAAGAAGCTGGAGCTTGAATAAGAAGTGAATAAGAAGCTGGAGCATGAATAAGAAGTGAATAAGAAGCTGGAGCATGAATAAGAAGTTTATAAGAAGCTGGAGAATGAATATGAAGTGAATAAGAAGCTGGAGAATGAATAAGAAGTGAATAAGAAGCTGGAGAATGAATAAGAAGTGAATAAGAAGCTGGAGCACGAATAAGAAGTGAATAAGAAGCTGGAGCATGAATAAGAAGTGAATAAGGAGCTGGAGCATGAATAAGAAGTGAATAAGAAGCTGGAGCTTGTATAAGAAGTGAATAAGAAGCTGGAGCATGAATAAGAAGAGAATAAGAAGCTGGAGCATGAATTAGAAGTGAATAAGAAGCTGAAGAATGAAAAAGAAGTGAATAAGAAGCTGGAGCATGAATAAGAAGTGAATAAGAAGCTGGATCATGAATAAGTGAATATGAAGCTGGAGCATAAATATGAAGTGAATAAGAAGCTGGAGCATGAATATGAAGTGAATAAGAAGCTGGATCATGAAAAAAAAAGTTAATAAGAAGCTGGAGCATGAATAAGAAGAGAATAAGAAGCTGGAGCATGAATATGAAGTGAATAAGAAGCTGGATCATGAAAAAAAAGTTAATAGGAAGCTGGATCATGAATAAGAAGTGAATAAGAAGCTGGAGCATGAATATGAAGTGAATATAAAGCTGGAGCATGAATATGAAGTGAATAAGAAGCTGAAGCATGAATATGAAGTGAATAAAAAGCTGGAGTATGGATATGAAGTGATTAAGAAGCTGGATCATGAAAAAATAGTGAAAAAGAAGATGGAGCATGAATAAGAAGTGAATAAGAAGAGAGAGCATGAATATGAAGTGAATAAGAGGCTGAAACATGAATAAGAAGTGAATAAGAAGCTGGAGCATGAATAAGTGAATAAGAAGCTGGAGCATGAATAAGAAGTGAATAAGATGCTGGAGCATGAATAAGTGAATATGAAGCTGGAGCATGAATATGAAGTGAATAAGAAGCTGAAGCATGAATATGAAGTGAATAAGAAGCTGGATCATGAAAAAAAAGTTAATAAGAAGCTGGATCATGAAAAAAAGTTAATAAGAAGCTGGAGCATGAATAAGAAGTAAATAAGAAGCTGGAGCATGAACATGAAGTGAATATGAAGCTGGAGCATGAATAAGAAGTGAATAAGAAGCTGGAGCATGAATAAGATGTGAATATGCAGCTGGAGCTTGAATATGAAGTGAATAAGAAGCTGGAGCATGAATATGAACTAAATAAGAAGCTGGAGCATTAATAAGAAATTAATTAGAAGCTGGAGCATGAATAAGAAGTGAGTAAGAAGCTGGAGCATGGTTAAGATGCGAATATAAAGCTGGAGCATGAATAAGAAGTGAATAAGAAGCTGGAGCAGGATTAAGAAGTGAATATGAAGCTGGAGCATGAATAAGAAGTGAATATGAAGCTAGAGCATGAATAAGTGACTATGAAGCTGGAGCATGAATATGAAGTGAATAAGAAGCTGGAGCATGAATATGAAGTGATTAAGAAGCTGGATCATGAAAAAAAAGTTAATAAGAAGATGGAGCATGAATAAGAAGAGAATAAGAAGCTGGAGCATGAATATGAAGTGAATAAGAAGCTGGATCATGAAAAAAAAGTTAATAGGAAGCTGGATCATGAATAAGAAGTGAATAAGAAGCTGGAGCACGAAAAAGAAGTGAATAAGAAGATGGAGCATGAATCAGAAGTGAATAAGAAGCTGGAGCATGAATAAAAAGTGAATAAAAAGCTGGAGCATGAATAAGAAGTGAATCTGAAGCTGGATCATGAATATGAAGTGAATAAGAAGCTGGAGCATGAATATGAATATGAAGTAAATAAGAAGCTGTAGCTCAAATAAGAAGTGAATATGAAGCTGGAGTATGAATAAGATGTGAATGTAAAGCTGCAGCACGATTAAGAAGTGAATATAAAGCTGTAGCATGAATAAGAAGTGAATATGAAGCTGGAGCATGAATAAGAAGTGAATAAGAAGCTGGAACATGAAAAAGAATTGAATTATAAGCTGGGGAATGAACAAGAAGTGAATAAGAAGCTGGAGCATGAATATAAAGTGAATAAGAAGCTGGAGCATAAATAAGAAGTGAATAAGAAGCTGGAGCATGAATATGAAGTAAATAAGAAGCTGCAGCATGAATATGAAGTGAATAAGAAGCTGGAGCATCAATAAGAAGTGAACAAGAAGCTGCAGAATGAATAAGAAGTGAATATGAAGCTGGAGCATGAATATGAAGTGAGTAAGAAGCTGGAGTATGAATAAGAAGTCAATAAGAAGCTGGAGCATAAATATGAAGTGAATAAGAAGCTGGAGCATGAATAAGAAGTCAATAAGAAGCTGGAGCATCAATAAGAAGTGAATTAGAAGCTGGAGCATGAATAAGAAGAGAATAAGAAGCTGGAGCATGAATATGAAGTGAATAAGAAGCTGGATCATGAAAAAAAGTTAATAGGAAGGTGGATCATGAATAAGAAGTGAATAAGAAGCTGGAGCACGAAAAAGAAGTGAATAAGAAGATGGAGCATGAATCAGAAGTGAATAAGAAGCTGGAGCATGAATATAAAGTGAATAAAAAGCTGGAGCATGAATAAGAAGTGAATCTGAAGCTGGATCATGAATATGAAGTGAATAAGAAGCTGGAGCATGAATATGAATATGAAGTAAATAAGAAGCTGTAGCTCAAATAAGAAGTGAATATGAAGCTGGAGTATGAATAAGATGTGAATATAAAGCTGCAGCACGATAAAGAAGTGAATATAAAGCTGTAGCATGAATAAGAAGTGAATATGAAGCTGGAGCATGAATAAGAAGTGAATAAGAAGCTGGAACATGAAAAATAATTGAATTATAAGCTGGGGAATGAACAAGAAGTGAATAAGAAGCTGGAGCATGAATATAAAGTGAATAAGAAGCTGGAGCATGAAAAAGAAGTGAATAAGAAGCTGGAGCATGATTATGAAGTAAATAAGAAGCTGCAGCATGAATGTGATGTGAATAAGAAGCTGCAGCATCAATAAGAAGTGAATTAGAAGCTGCAGAATGAATAAGAAGTGAATAAGAAGCTGGAGCATGAATATGAAGTGAATAAGAAGCTGGAGTATGAATAAGAAGTCAATAAGAAGCTGGAGCATGAATATGAAGTGAATAAGAAGCTGGAGCATGAATAAGAAGTCAATAAGAAGCTGGAGCATCAATTAGAAGTGAATTAGAAGCTGGACCATCAATAAGAAGAGAATAAGAAGCTGGAGCATGAATAAGAAGTGAATAAGAAGCTGGAGCATGAATATGAAGTGAATAAGAAGCTTGAGCATGAATAAGAAGCTGTTGCACGAATAAGAAGTGAATAAGAAGATGGAGCACGAATATGAAGTGAATTAGAAGCTGGAGCATGAGTAAGAAATGAACATGAAGCTGGAGCATGAATTAGAAGTGAATAAGAAGGTGGAGCATGAATATAAAGTGAATAAAAAGCTGGAGCATGAATAAGAAGTGAATAAGAAGAGGGAGCAAGAATAAGAAGTGAATATGAAGCTGGAGCATGAATAAGAAGTGAATAAGAAGCTGGAGCATGAATAAGAAGTGAATAAGAAGCTGGAGCATGAATATAAAGTGAATTAGAAGCTTGAGCATGAATAAGAAGTGAATAAAAAGCTGGAGCACGAATAAGAAGTGAATAAGAAGCTGGACAGGAATATGAAGTGAATAAGAAGCTGGAGCATGAATAAGAAATGAATGAGAAGCTGGAGCATGAATAAGAAGTAAATATGAAGATGGAGCATGAATCAGAAGTGAATTAGAAGCTGGAGCATGAATATAAAGTGAATAATAAGCTGGAGCATGAATAAGAAGTGAATATGTAGCTGGAGTATGAATAAGAAGTGAATAAGAAGCTGGAGCATGAATATGAAGTGAATAAGAAGCTGGAGTATGAACAAGACGTCAATAAAAAGCTGGAGCATGAATATGAAGTGAATAAGAAGCTGGAGCATGAATAAGAAGTGAATAAGAAGTAGGAGCATCAAAAAGAAGTGAATTAGAAGCTGGAGAATCAATAAGAAGTGAATAAGAAGCTGGAGCATGAAAAAGAAGTGAATAAGTAGCTGGAGCATGAATATGAAGTGAATAAGAAGCTTGAGCATGAATAAGAAGTGAATATGAAGCTGGAGCATGAATACGAAGTGAATATAAAGCTGGAGCATGAGTAAGAATTGAATAAGAAGCCGGAGCATGATTAAGAAGTGAATAAGAAGCTGGAGCATTAACAAGAAGTGAATAAGAAGCTGGAGCATTAACACAAAGTGAATAAGAAGCTGGAGTATGAATATGAAGTGAATAAGAAGCTGGAGTATGAATATGAAGTGAATAAGAAGCTGGAATATGGATATGAAGTGAATAAGAAGCTGGATCATGAAAAAAAAGTGAATAAGATGCTGGAGCATGAATAAGAAGTGAATAAGAAGCAGGAGCATGAATTAGAAGTGAATAAGAAGAGGGAGCATGAATATGAAGTGAATAAAAAGCTGAAACATGAATAAGAAGTGAATAAAAAGCTGGAGCATGAATAAGTGAATAAGAAGCTGGAGCATGAATAAGAAGTGGATAAGAAGCTGGACCATGAATAAGTGAATATGAAGCTGGAGCATGAATATGAAGTGAATAAGAAGCTGAAGCATGAATATGAAGTGAATAAGAAGCTGGATCATGAAAAAAAAGTTAATAAGAAGCTGGAGCATGAATAAGAAGTAAATAAGAAGCTGGAGCATGAATATGAAGAGAATAAGAAGCTGGATTATGAAAAAAAAGTTAATAAGAAGCTGGAGCATGAATAAGAAGTAAATAAGAAGCTGGAGCATGAACATGAAGTGAATATGAAGCTGGAGCATGAATAAGAAGTGAATAAGAAGCTGGAGCATGAATAAGATGTGAATATGCAGCTGGAGCTTGAATATGAAGTGAATAAGAAACTGGAGCATGAATATGAAGTGAATAAGAAGCTGGAGCATGAATACGAACTAAATAAGAAGCTGGAGCATTAATAAGAAATTAATTAGAAGCTGGAGCAAGAATAAGAAGTGAGTAAGAAGCTGGAGCATGGTTAAGATGCGAATATAAAGCTGGAGCATGAATAAGAAGTGAATAAGAAGCTGGAGCAGGATTAAGAAGTGAATATGAAGCTGGAGCATGAAGATGAAGTGAATATGAAGCTAGAGCAGAAATAAGAAGTGAATTTGAAGCTGGAGCACGATTAAGAAGTGAATAAGAAGCTGGAGCATGAACAAGAAGTGAATAAGAAGCTGGAGTATGAATACGAAGTGAAAAAGAAGCTGAAGTATGAATATGAAGTGAGTAGGAAGCTGGAGCAAGAATAAGAAGTGAATAAGAAGCTGGAGCATGAATATGAAGTGAATAAGAAGCTGAAGCATGAATATGAAGTGAATAAAAAGCTGGAGTATGGATATGAAGTGATTAAGAAGCTGGATCATGAAAAAATAGTGAAAAAGAAGATGGAGCATGAATAAGAAGTGAATAAGCAGAGAGAGCATGAATATGAAGTGAATAAGAGGCTGAAACATGAATAAGAAGTGAATAAGAAGCTGGAGCATGAATAAGTGAATAAGAAGCTGGAGCATGAATAAGAAGTGAATAAGAAGCTGGAGCATGAATATGAGGTGAATAAGAAGCTGGATCATGAAAAAAAAGTTAATAAGAAGCTGGAGCATGAATAAGAAGTGAATAAGAAGCTGGAGCATGAGTATGAAGTGAATAAGAATCTGGAGCATGAATATGAGGTGAATAAGAAGCTGGATCATGAAAAAAAAGTTAATAAGAAGCTGGAGCATGAACATGAAGTGAATATGAAGCTGGAGCATGAATAAGAAGTGAATAAGAAGCTGGAGCATGAATAAGATGTGAATATGCAGCTGGAGCTTGAATATGAAGTGAATAAGAAGCTGGAGCATGAATATGAACTAAATAAGAAGCTGGAGCATTAATAAGAAATTAATTAGAAGCTGGAGCATGAATAAGAAGTGAGTAAGAAGCTGGAGCATGGTTAAGATGCGAATATAAAGCTGGAGCATGAATAAGAAGTGAATAAGAAGCTGGAGCAGGATTAAGAAGTGAATATGAAGCTGGAGCATGAATAAGAAGTGAATATGAAGCTAGAGCAGAAATAAGAAGTGAATTTGAAGCTGGAGCACGATTAAGAAGTGAATAAGAAGCTGGAGCATGAACAACAAGTGAATAAGAAGCTGGAGTATGAATATGAAGGGAAAAAGAAGCTGAAGTATGAATATGAAGTGAATAGGAAGCTGGAGCATGAATAAGAAGTGAATAAGAAGCTGGAGCATGAATATGAAGTGAATAAGAAGCTGAAGCATGAAAATGAAGTGAATAAGAAGCTGGAGTATGGATATGAAGTGATTAAGAAGCTGGATCATGAAAAAATAGTGAATAAGAAGCAGGAGCATGAACTAGAAGTGAATAAGAAGAGAGAGCATGAATATGAAGTGAATAAGAGGCTGAAACATGAATAAGAAGTGAATAAGAAACTGGAGCATGAATAAGTGAATAAGAAGCTGGAGCATGAATAAAAAGTGAATAAGAAGCTGGAGCATGAATAAGTGAATATGAAGCTGGAGCATGAATATGAAGTGAATAAGAATCTGGAGCATGAATATGAGGTGAATAAGAAGCTGGATCATGAAAAAAAAGTTAATAAGAAGCTGGATCATGAATAAGAAGTGAATAAGAAGCTGGAGCATGAATATGAAGTGAATATAAAGCTGGAGCATGAATAAGAAGTGAATAAGAAGCTGGAGCATGAATATGAAGTGAGTAAGAAGCTGGAGCATGAATATGAAGTGAATAAGAAGATGGAGCATGAATAAGAAGTGAATAAGAAGCTGGGGCATGAATATGAAGTGAATAAGAAGATGGAGCATGAATAAGAAGTGAATAAGAAGCTGGAGCAGGACTAAGAAGTGAATAAGAGGCTGGAGCATGAATATGAAGTGAATAAGAGCCTGGAGCATGAATATGAAGTGAATAAGAAGCTGGAGCATGAATAAGAAGTGAATAAGAAGCTGGAGAATGAACAAGAAGTGAATACGAAGCTGGAGCATGAATAAGAAGTGAATTTGAAGCTGGAGGAGGAATAAGAAGTGAATAAGAAGCTGGAGCTTGAATAAGAAGTGAATAAGAAGCTGGAGCTTGAATAAGAAGTGAATAAGAAGCAGGAGAATGAATATGAAGTGAATAATAAGCTGGAGCTTGAATAAGAAGTGAATAAGAAGCTGGAGCTTGAATAAGAAGTGAATAAGAAGCTGGAGCATGAATAAGAAGTGAATAAGAAGCTGGAGCATGAATAAGAAGTGTATAAGAAGCTGGAGAATGAATATGAAGTGAATAAGAAGCTGGAGCATGAATAAGAAGTGAATAAGAAGCTGGAGAATGAATAAGAAGTGAATAAGAAGCTGGAGCATGAATAAGAAGTGAATAAGAAGCTGGAGCACGAATAAGAAGTGAATAAGAAGCTGGAGCATGAATAAGAAGTGAATAAGGAGCTGGAGCATGAATAAGAAGTGAATAAGAAGCTGGAGCTTGTATAAGAAGTGAATAAGAAGCTGGAGCATGAATAAGAAGAGAATAAGAAGCTGGAGCATGAATAAGAAGTGAATAAGAGGCTGAAGAATGAAAAAGAAGTGAATAAGAAGCTGGAGCATGAATAAGAAGTGAATAAGAAGCTGGAGCATGAATAAGTGAATATGAAGCTGGAGCATAAATATGAAGTGAATAAGAAGCTGGAGCATGAATATGAAGTGAATAAGAAGCTGGATCATGAAAAAAAAAGTTAATAAGAAGCTGGAGCATGAATAAGAAGAGAATAAGAAGCTGGAGCATGAATATGAAGTGAATAAGAAGCTGGATCATGAAAAAAAAGTTAATAGGAAGCTGGATCATGAATAAGAAGTGAATAAGAAGCTGGAGCATGAATATGAAGTGAATATAAAGCTGGAGCATGAATAAGAAGTGAATAAGAAGCTGGAGCATGAATATGAAGTGAATAAGAAGCTGGAGCATGAATAAGAAGTGAATATGAAGCTGGATCATAAATAAGAAGTGAATAAGAAGCTGGAGCATGAATATGAAGTGAATAAGAAGCTGGAGCATGAATAATAAGCGAATAAGAAGCTGGATCAGGACTAAGAAGTGAATAAAAGGCTGGAGCATGCATATGAAGTGAATAAGAGGCTGAAGCATGAATATGAAGTGAATAAGAAGCTGGAGCATGAATAAGAAGTGAATAAGAAGTTGGAGCATGAATAAGAAGTGAATAAGAAGCTGGAGCATGAATAAGAAGTGAATATGAAGCTGGAGCATGAATAAGAAGTGAATATGAAGCTGGAGCAGGAATAAGAAGAGATAAAGAAGCTGGAGCATGAAAAAGAAGTGTATAAGAAGCTGGAGCTTGAATAAGAAGTGAATAAGAAGCTGGAGCATGAATAAGAAGTGAATATGAAGCTGGAGCAGGAATAAGAAGTGAATAAGAAACTGGAGCATGAATAAGGAGTGAATAAGAAGCTGGAGCATGAATAAGAAGTGAATAAGAAGCTGGAGCATGAATAAGAAGTGAATATGAAGCTGGATCATGAACAAGAAGTGAATAAGAAGCTGGGGCATGAATATGAAGTGAATAAGAAGCTGGAGCATGAATAAGAAGTGAATAAGAAGCTGGAGCAGGACTAAGAAGTGAATAAGAGGCTGGAGCATGAACATGAAGTGAATAAGAGCCTGGAGCATGAATATGAAGTGAATAAGAAGCTGGAGCATGAATAAGAAGTGAATAAGAAGCTGGAGAATGAATAAGAAGTGAATACGAAGCTGGAGCATGAATAAGAAGTGAATATGAAGCTGGAGGAGGAATAAGAAGTGAATAAGAAGCTGGAGCTTGAATAAGAAGTGAATAAGAAGCTGGAGAAAGAATATGAAGTGAAAAATAAGCTGGAGCTTGAATAAGAAGTGAATAAGAAGCTGGAGCTTGAATAGGAAGTGAATAAGAAGCTGGAGCATGAATAAGAAGTGAATAAGAAGCTGGAGCATGAATAAGAAGTGAACAAAAAGCTGGAGAATGAATAAGTGAATATGAAGCTGGAGTATGAATATGAAGTGAATAAGAAGCTGGAGCATGAATATGAAGTGAATTAGAAGCTGGATCATGAAAAAATGTTAATAAGAAGCTGGAGCATGAATAAGAAGAGAATAAGAAGCTGGAGCAGGAAAATGAAGTGAATAAGAAGCTGGATCATGAAAAAAAAGTGAATAGGAAGCTGGATTATGAATAAGAAGTGAATAAGAAGCTGGAGCATGAATATGAAGTGAATATAAAGATGGAGCATGAATAAGAAGTGAATAAGAAGCTGGAGCATGAATATGAAGTGAATAAGAAGCTGGAGCATGAATAAGAAGTGAATATGAAGCTGGATCATGAATAAGAAGTGAATAAGAAGCTGGAGCATGAATATGAAGTGAATAAGAAGCTGGAGCATGAATAATAAGCGAATAAGAAGCTGGATCAGGACTAAGAAGTGAATAAGAGGCTGGAGCATGCATATGAAGTGAATAAGAGGCTGAAGCATGAATATGAAGTGAATAAGAAGCTGGAGCATGAATAAGAAGTGAATAAGAAGTTGGAGCATGAATAAGAAGTGAATAAGAAGCTGGAGCATGAATAAGAAGTGAATATGAAGCTGGAGCATGAATAAGAAGTGAATATGAAGCTGGAGCAGGAATAAGAAGTGAATAAGATGTTGGAGCATGAAAAAGAAGTGAATAAGAAGGTGGAACATGAATAAGAAGTGAATAAGAAGCTGGAGCATGAATAAGAAGTGAATAAGAAGCTGGAGCAGGAATAAGAAGTGAATAAGAAGCTGGAGAATGAATATGAAGTGAATAAGAATCTGGAGCATGAATATGAGGTGAATAAGAAGCTGGGGCATGAATAAGAAGTGAATAAGAGGCTGGAGCATGAATAAGAAGTGAATATGAAACTGGATCATGAATAAGAAGTGAATAAGAAGCTGGGGCATGAATATGAAGTGAATAAGAAGCTGGAGCATGAATAAGAAGTGAATAAGAAGCTGGAGCAGGACTAAGAAGTGAATAAGAGGCTGGAGCATGAATATGAAGTGAATAAGAGCCTGCAGCATGAATATGAAGTGAATAAGAAGCTGGAGCATGAATAAGAAGTGAATAAGAAGCTGGAGAATGAATAAGAAGTGAATACGAAGCTGGAGCATGAATAAGAAGTGAATATGAAGCTGGAGGAGGAATAAGAAGTGAATAAGAAGCTGGAGCATGAATAAGAAGTGAATAAGAAGCTGGAGAAAGAATATGAAGTGAATAATAAGCTGGAGCTTGAATAAGAAGTGAATAAGAAGCTGGAGCTTGAATAGGAAGTGAATAAGAAGCTGGAGCATGAATAAGAAGTGAATAAGAAGCTGGAGCATGAATAAGAAGTGAACAAGAAGCTGGAGAATGAATAAGTGAATATGAAGCTGGAGTATGAATATGAAGTGAATAAGAAGCTGGAGCATGAATATGAAGTGAATTAGAAGCTGGATCATGAAAAAATGTTAATAAGAAGCTGGAGCATGAATAAGAAGTGAATAAGAAGCTGGAGCATGAATATGAAGTGAATAAGAAGCTGGATCATGAAAAAAAAGTAAAAAAGAAGCTGGATCATGAATAAGAAGTGAATAAGAAGCTGGAGCATGAATATGAAGTGAATATAAAGGTGGAGCATGAATAAGAAGTGAATAAGAAGCTGGAGCATGAATATGAAGTGAATAAGAAGCTGGAGCATGAATAAGAAGTGAATATGAAGCTGGATCATGAATAAGAAGTGAATAAGAAGCTGGAGCATGAATATGAAGTGAATAAGAAGCTGGATCATGAAAAAAAGTTAATAAGAAGCTAGATCATGAATAAGAAGTGAATAAGAAGCTGTAGCATGAATATGAAGTGAATAAGAAGCTGGAACATGAATAAGAAGTGAATATGAATCTGGATCATGAATAAGAAGTGAATAAGAAGCTGGAGCATGAATATGAAGTGATTAAGAAGCTGGATCATGAATAAGAATTGAATAAGAAGCCGGAGCATGATTAAGAAGTGAATAAGAAGCTGGAGCATTAACAAGAAGTGAATAAGAAGCTGGAGCATTAACACAAAGTGAATAAGAAGCTGGAGTATGAATATGAAGTGAATAAGAAGCTGGAGTATGAATATGAAGTGAATAAGAAGCTGGGGCATGAATAAGAAGTCAACAAGAAGCTGGAGCATTAAAATGAAGTGAATAAGAAGTTGAAGCATGAATATGAAGTGAATAAGAAGCTGGAATATGGATATGAAGTGAATAAGAAGCTGGATCATGAAAAAAAAGTGAATAAGACGCTGGAGCATGAATAAGAAGTGAATAAGAAGCAGGAGCATGAATTAGAAGTGAATAAGAAGAGGGAGCATGAATATGAAGTGAATAAAAAGCTGAAACATGAATAAGAAGTGAATAAAAAGCTGGAGCATGAATAAGTGAATAAGAAGCTGGAGCATGAATAAGAAGTGGATAAGAAGCTGGACCATGAATAAGTGAATATGAAGCTGGAGCATGAATATGAAGTGAATAAGAAGCTGAAGCATGAATATGAAGTGAATAAGAAGCTGGATCATGAAAAAAAAGTTAATAAGAAGCTGGAGCATGAATAAGAAGTAAATAAGAAGCTGGAGCATGAATATGAAGAGAATAAGAAGCTGGATCATGAAAAAAAAGTTAATAAGAAGCTGGAGCATGAATAAGAAGTAAATAAGAAGCTGGAGCATGAACATGAAGTGAATATGAAGCTGGAGCATGAATAAGAAGTGAATAAGAAGCTGGAGCATGAATAAGATGTGAATATGCAGCTGGAGCTTGAATATGAAGTGAATAAGAAGCTGGAGCATGAATATGAAGTGAATAAGAAGCTGGAGCATGAATACGAACTAAATAAGAAGCTGGAGCATTAATAAGAAATTAATTAGAAGCTGGAGCAAGAATAAGAAGTGAGTTAGAAGCTGGAGCATGGTTAAGATGCGAATATAAAGCTGGAGCATGAATAAGAAGTGAATAAGAAGCTGGAGCAGGATTAAGAAGTGAATATGAAGATGGAGCATGAAGAAGAAGTGAATATGAAGCTAGAGCAGAAATAAGAAGTGAATTTGAAGCTGGAGCACGATTAAGAAGTGAATAATAAGCTGGAGCATGAACAAGAAGTGAATAAGAAGCTGGAGTATGAATACGAAGTGAAAAAGAAGCTGAAGTATGAATATGAAGTGAGTAGGAAGCTGGAGCAAGAATAAGAAGTGAATAAGAAGCTGGAGCATGAATATGAAGTGAATAAGAAGCTGAAGCATGAATATGAAGTGAATAAAAAGCTGGAGTATGGATATGAAGTGATTAAGAAGCTGGATCATGAAAAAATAGTGAAAAAGAAGATGGAGCATGAATAAGAAGTGAATAAGCAGAGAGAGCATGAATATGAAGTGAATAAGAGTCTGAAACATGAATAAGAAGTGAATAAGAAGCTGGAGCATGAATAAGTGAATAAGAAGCTGGAGCATGAATAAGAAGTGAATAAGATGCTGGAGATTGAATAAGTGAATATGAAGCTGGAGCATGAATATGAAGTGAATAAGAAGCTGAAGCATGAATATGAAGTGAATAAGAAGCTGGATCATGAAAAAAAAGTTAATAAGAAGCTGGAGCATGAATAAGAAGTGAATAAGAAGCTGGAGCATGAGTATGAAGTGAATAAGAATCTGGAGCATGAATATGAGGTGAATAAGAAGCTGGATCATGAAAAAAAAGTTAATAAGAAGCTGGAGCATGAACATGAAGTGAATATGAAGCTGGAGCATGAATAAGAAGTGAATAAGAAGCTGGAGCATGAATAAGATGTGAATATGCAGCTGGAGCTTGAATATGAAGTGAATAAGAAGCTGGAGCATGAATATGAACTAAATAAGAAGCTGGAGCATTAATAAGAAATTAATTAGAAGCTGGAGCATGAATAAGAAGTGAGTAAGAAGCTGGAGCATGGTTAAGATGCGAATATAAAGCTGGAGCATGAATAAGAAGTGAATAAGAAGCTGGAGCAGGATTAAGAAGTGAATATGAAGCTGGAGCATGAATAAGAAGTGAATATGAAGCTAGAGCAGAAATAAGAAGTGAATTTGAAGCTGGAGCACGATTAAGAAGTGAATAAGAAGCTGGAGCATGAACAACAAGTGAATAAGAAGCTGGAGTATGAATATGAAGGGAAAAAGAAGCTGAAGTATGAATATGAAGTGAATAGGAAGCTGGAGCATGAATAAGAAGTGAATAAGTAGCTGGAGCATGAATATGAAGTGAATAAGAAGCTGAAGCATGAATAAGAAGTGAATAGGAAGCTGGAGCATGAATAAGAAGTGAATAAGAAGCTGGAGTATGGATATGAAGTGATTAAGAAGCTGGATCATGAAAAAATAGTGAATAAGAAGCAGGAGCATGAACTAGAAGTGAATAAGAAGAGAGAGCATGAATATGAAGTGAATAAGAGGCTGAAACATGAATAAGAAGTGAATAAGAAACTGGAGCATGAATAAGTGAATAAGAAGCTGGAGCATGAATAAAAAGTGAATAAGAAGCTGGAGCATGAATAAGTGAATATGAAGCTGGAGCATGAATATGAAGTGAATAAGAATCTGGAGCATGAATATGAGGTGAATAAGAAGCTGGATCATGAAAAAAAAGTTAATAAGAAGCTGGATCATGAATAAGAAGTGAATAAGAAGCTGGAGCATGAATATGAAGTGAATATAAAGCTGGAGCATGAATAAGAAGTGAATAAGAAGCTGGAGCATGAATATGAAGTGAGTAAGAAGCTGGAGCATGAATATGAAGTGAATAAGAAGATGGAGCATGAATAAGAAGTGAATAAGAAGCTGGGGCATGAATATGAAGTGAATAAGAAGATGGAGCATGAATAAGAAGTGAATAAGAAGCTGGAGCAGGACTAAGAAGTGAATAAGAGGCTGGAGCATGAATATGAAGTGAATAAGAGCCTGGAGCATGAATATGAAGTGAATAAGAAGCTGGAGCATGAATAAGAAGTGAATAAGAAGCTGGAGAATGAACAAGAAGTGAATACGAAGCTGGAGCATGAATAAGAAGTGAATATGAAGCTGGAGGAGGAATAAGAAGTGAATAAGAAGCTGGAGCTTGAATAAGAAGTGAATAAGAAGCTGGAGCTTGAATAAGAAGTGAATAAGAAGCAGGAGAATGAATATGAAGTGAATAATAAGCTGGAGCTTGAATAAGAAGTGAATAAGAAGCTGGAGCTTGAATAAGAAGTGAATAAGAAGCTGGAGCATGAATAAGAAGTGAATAAGAAGCTGGAGCATGAATAAGAAGTGTATAAGAAGCTGGAGAATGAATATGAAGTGAATAAGAAGCTGGAGCATGAATAAGAAGTGAATAAGAAGCTGGAGAATGAATAAGAAGTGAATAAGAAGCTGGAGCATGAATAAGAAGTGAATAAGAAGCTGGAGCACGAATAAGAAGTGAATAAGAAGCTGGAGCATGAATAAGAAGTGAATAAGGAGCTGGAGCATGAATAAGAAGTGAATAAGAAGCTGGAGCTTGTATAAGAAGTGAATAAGAAGCTGGAGCATGAATAAGAAGAGAATAAGAAGCTGGAGCATGAATAAGAAGTGAATAAGAAGCTGAAGAATGAAAAAGAAGTGAATAAGAAGCTGGAGCATGAATAAGAAGTGAATAAGAAGCTGGAGCATGAATAAGTGAATATGAAGCTGGAGCATAAATATGAAGTGAATAAGAAGCTGGAGCATGAATATGAAGTGAATAAGAAGCTGGATCATGAAAAAAAAAGTTAATAAGAAGCTGGAGCATGAATAAGAAGAGAATAAGAAGCTGGAGCATGAATATGAAGTGAATAAGAAGCTGGATCATGAAAAAAAAGTTAATAGGAAGCTGGATCATGAATAAGAAGTGAATAAGAAGCTGGAGCATGAATATGAAGTGAATATGAAGCTGGAGCATGAATAAGAAGTGAATAAGAAGCTGGAGCATGAATATGAAGTGAATAAGAAGCTGGAGCATGAATAAGAAGTGAATATGAAGCTGGATCATAAAAAAGAAGTGAATAAGAAGCTGGAGCATGAATATTAAGTGAATAAGAAGCTGGAGCATGAATAATAAGCGAATAAGAAGCTGGATCAGGACTAAGAAGTGAATAAAAGGCTGGAGCATGCATATGAAGTGAATAAGAGGCTGAAGCATGAATATGAAGTGAATAAGAAGCTGGAGCATGAATAAGAAGTGAATAAGAAGTTGGAGCATGAATAAGAAGTGAATAAGAAGCTGGAGCATGAATAAGAAGTGAATATGAAGCTGGAGCATGAATAAGAAGTGAATATGAAGCTGGAGCAGGAATAAGAAGAGATAAAGAAGCTGGAGCATGAAAAAGAAGTGTATAAGAAGCTGGAGCTTGAATAAGAAGTGAATAAGAAGCTGGAGCATGAATAAGAAGTGAATATGAAGCTGGAGCAGGAATAAGAAGTGAATAAGAAACTGGAGCATGAATAAGGAGTGAATAAGAAGCTGGAGCATGAATAAGAAGTGAATAAGAAGCTGGAGCATGAATAAGAAGTGAACATGAAGCTGGATCATGAACAAGAAGTGAATAAGAAGCTGGGGCATGAATATGAAGTGAATAAGAAGCTGGAGCATGAATAAGAAGTGAATAAGAAGCTGGAGCAGGACTAAGAAGTGAATAAGAGGCTGGAGCATGAACATGAAGTGAATAAGAGCCTGGAGCATGAATATGAAGTGAATAAGAAGCTGGAGCATGAATAAGAAGTGAATAAGAAGCTGGAGAATGAATAAGAAGTGAATACGAAGCTGGAGCATGAATAAGAAGTGAATATGAAGCTGGAGGAGGAATAAGAAGTGAATAAGAAGCTGGAGCTTGAATAAGAAGTGAATAAGAAGCTGGAGAAAGAATATGAAGTGAAAAATAAGCTGGAGCTTGAATAAGAAGTGAATAAGAAGCTGGAGCTTGAATAGGAAGTGAATAAGAAGCTGGAGCATGAATAAGAAGTGAATAAGAAGCTGGAGCATGAATAAGAAGTGAACAAAAAGCTGGAGAATGAATAAGTGAATATGAAGCTGGAGTATGAATATGAAGTGAATAAGAAGCTGGAGCATGAATATGAAGTGAATTAGAAGCTGGATCATGAAAAAATGTTAATAAGAAGCTGGAGCATGAATAAGAAGAGAATAAGAAGCTGGAGCAGGAAAATGAAGTGAATAAGAAGCTGGATCATGAAAAAAAAGTGAATAGGAAGCTGGATTATGAATAAGAAGTGAATAAGAAGCTGGAGCATGAATATGAAGTGAATATAAAGATGGAGCATGAATAAGAAGTGAATAAGAAGCTGGAGCATGAATATGAAGTGAATAAGAAGCTGGAGCATGAATAAGAAGTGAATATGAAGCTGGATCATGAATAAGAAGTGAATAAGAAGCTGGAGCATGAATATGAAGTGAATAAGAAGCTGGAGCATGAATAATAAGCGAATAAGAAGCTGGATCAGGACTAAGAAGTGAATAAGAGGCTGGAGCATGCATGTGAAGTGAATAAGAGGCTGAAGCATGAATATGAAGTGAATAAGAAGCTGGAGCATGAATAAGAAGTGAATAAGAAGTTGGAGCATGAATAAGAAGTGAATAAGAAGCTGGAGCATGAATAAGAAGTGAATATGAAGCTGGAGCATGAATAAGAAGTGAATATGAAGCTGGAGCAGGAATAAGAAGTGAATAAGATGTTGGAGCATGAAAAAGAAGTGAATAAGAAGGTGGAACATGAATAAGAAGTGAATAAGAAGCTGGAGCATGAATAAGAAGTGAATAAGAAGCTGGAGCAGGAATAAGAAGTGAATAAGAAGCTGAAGAATGAATATGAAGTGAATAAGAATCTGGAGCATGAATATGAGGTGAATTAGAAGCTGGGGCATGAATAAGAAGTGAATAAGAGGCTGGAGCATGAATAAGAAGTGAATATGAAGCTGGATCATGAATAAGAAGTGAATAAGAAGCTGGGGCATGAATATGAAGTGAATAAGAAGCTGGAGCATGAATAAGAAGTGAATAAGAAGCTGGAGCAGGACTAAGAAGTGAATAAGAGGCTGGAGCATGAATATGAAGTGAATAAGAGCCTGGAGCATGAATATGAAGTGAATAAGAAGCTGGAGCATGAATAAGAAGTGAATAAGAAGCTGGAGAATGAATAAGAAGTGAATACGAAGCTGGAGCATGAATAAGAAGTGAATATGAAGCTGGAGGAGGAATAAGAAGTGAATAAGAAGCTGGAGCATGAATAAGAAGTGAATAAGAAGCTGGAGAAAGAATATGAAGTGAATAATAAGCTGGAGCTTGAATAAAAAGTGAATAAGAAGCTGGAGCTTGAATAGGAAGTGAATAAGAAGCTGGAGCATGAATAAGAAGTGAATAAGAAGCTGGAGCATGAATAAGAAGTGAACAAGAAGCTGGAGAAGGAATAAGTGAATATGAAGCTGGAGTATGAATATGAAGTGAATAAGAAGCTGGAGCATGAATATGAAGTGAATTAGAAGCTGGATCATGAAAAAATGTTAATAAGAAGCTGGAGCATGAATAAGAAGTGAATAAGAAGCTGGAGCATGAATATGAAGTGAATAAGAAGCTGGATCATGAAAAAAAAGTAAATAAGAAGCTGGATCATAAATAAGAAGTGAATAAGAAGCTGGAGCATGAATATGAAGTGAATATAAAGGTGGAGCATGAATAAGAAGTGAATAAGAAGCTGGAGCATGAATATGAAGTGAATAAGAAGCTGGAGCATGAATAAGAAGTGAATATGAAGCTGGATCATGAATAAGAAGTGAATAAGAAGCTGGAGCATGAATATGAAGTGAATAAGAAGCTGGATCATGAAAAAAAGTTAATAAGAAGCTAGATCATGAATAAGAAGTGAATAAGAAGCTGTAGCATGAATATGAAGTGAATAAGAAGCTGGAACATGAATAAGAAGTGAATATGAATCTGGATCATGAATAAGAAGTGAATAAGAAGCTGGAGCATGAATATGAAGTGATTAAGAAGCTGGATCATGAATAAGAATTGAATAAGAAGCCGGAGCATGATTAAGAAGTGAATAAGAAGCTGGAGCATTAACAAGAAGTGAATAAGAAGCTGGAGCATTAACACAAAGTGAATAAGAAGCTGGAGTATGAATATGAAGTGAATAAGAAGCTGGAGTATGAATATGAAGTGAATAAGAAGCTGGGGCATGAATAAGAAGTCAACAAGAAGCTGGAGCATTAAAATGAAGTGAATAAGAAGTTGAAGCATGAATATGAAGTGAATAAGAAGCTGGAATATGGATATGAAGTGAATAAGAAGCTGGATCATGAAAAAAAAGTGAATAAGACGCTGGAGCATGAATAAGAAGTGAATAAGAAGCAGGAGCATGAATTAGAAGTGAATAAGAAGAGGGAGCATGAATATGAAGTGAATAAAAAGCTGAAACATGAATAAGAAGTGAATAAAAAGCTGGAGCATGAATAAGTGAATAAGAAGCTGGAGCATGAATAAGAAGTGGATAAGAAGCTGGACCATGAATAAGTGAATATGAAGCTGGAGCATGAATATGAAGTGAATAAGAAGCTGAAGCATGAATATGAAGTGAATAAGAAGCTGGATCATGAAAAAAAAGTTAATAAGAAGCTGGAGCATGAATAAGAAGTAAATAAGAAGCTGGAGCATGAATATGAAGAGAATAAGAAGCTGGATCATGAAAAAAAAGTTAATAAGAAGCTGGAGCATGAATAAGAAGTAAATAAGAAGCTGGAGCATGAACATGAAGTGAATATGAAGCTGGAGCATGAATAAGAAGTGAATAAGAAGCTGGAGCATGAATAAGATGTGAATATGCAGCTGGAGCTTGAATATGAAGTGAATAAGAAGCTGGAGCATGAATATGAAGTGAATAAGAAGCTGGAGCATGAATACGAACTAAATAAGAAGCTGGAGCATTAATAAGAAATTAATTAGAAGCTGGAGCAAGAATAAGAAGTGAGTTAGAAGCTGGAGCATGGTTAAGATGCGAATATAAAGCTGGAGCATGAATAAGAAGTGAATAAGAAGCTGGAGCAGGATTAAGAAGTGAATATGAAGATGGAGCATGAAGAAGAAGTGAATATGAAGCTAGAGCAGAAATAAGAAGTGAATTTGAAGCTGGAGCACGATTAAGAAGTGAATAAGAAGCTGGAGCATGAACAAGAAGTGAATAAGAAGCTGGAGTATGAATACGAAGTGAAAAAGAAGCTGAAGTATGAATATGAAGTGAGTAGGAAGCTGGAGCAAGAATAAGAAGTGAATAAGAAGCTGGATCATGAATATGAAGTGAATAAGAAGCTGAAGCATGAATATGAAGTGAATAAAAAGCTGGAGTATGGATATGAAGTGATTAAGAAGCTGGATCATGAAAAAATAGTGAAAAAGAAGATGGAGCATGAATAAGAAGTGAATAAGCAGAAAGAGCATGAATATGAAGTGAATAAGAGGCTGAAACATGAATAAGAAGTGAATAAGAAGCTGGAGCATGAATAAGTGAATAAGTAGCTGGAGCATGAATAAGAAGTGAATAAGATGCTGGAGATTGAATAAGTGAATATGAAGCTGGAGCATGAATATGAAGTGAATAAGAAGCTGAAGCATGAATATGAAGTGAATAAGAAGCTGGATCATGAAAAAAAAGTTAATAAGAAGCTGGAGCATGAATAAGAAGTGAATAAGAAGCTGGAGCATGAGTATGAAGTGAATAAGAATCTGGAGCATGAATATGAGGTGAATAAGAAGCTGGATCATGAAAAAAAAGTTAATAAGAAGCTGGAGCATGAACATGAAGTGAATATGAAGCTGGAGCATGAATAAGAAGTGAATAAGAAGCTGGAGCATGAATAAGATGTGAATATGCAGCTGGAGCTTGAATATGAAGTGAATAAGAAGCTGGAGCATGAATATGAACTAAATAAGAAGCTGGAGCATTAATAAGAAATTAATTAGAAGCTGGAGCATGAATAAGAAGTGAGTAAGAAGCTGGAGCATGGTTAAGATGCGAATATAAAGCTGGAGCATGAATAAGAAGTGAATAAGAAGCTGGAGCAGGATTAAGAAGTGAATATGAAGCTGGAGCATGAATAAGAAGTGAAAATGAAGCTAGAGCAGAAATAAGAAGTGAATTTGAAGCTGGAGCACGATTAAGAAGTGAATAAGAAGCTGGAGCATGAACAACAAGTGAATAAGAAGCTGGAGTATGAATATGAAGGGAAAAAGAAGCTGAAGTATGAATATGAAGTGAATAGGAAGCTGGAGCATGAATAAGAAGTGAATAAGAAGCTGGAGCATGAATATGAAGTGAATAAGAAGCTGAAGCATGAAAATGAAGTGAATAAGAAGCTGGAGTATGGATATGAAGTGATTAAGAAGCTGGATCATGAAAAAATAGTGAATAAGAAGCAGGAGCATGAACTAGAAGTGAATAAGAAGAGAGAGCATGAATATGAAGTGAATAAGAGGCTGAAACATGAATAAGAAGTGAATAAGAAACTGGAGCATGAATAAGTGAATAAGAAGCTGGAGCATGAATAAAAAGTGAATAAGAAGCTGGAGCATGAATAAGTGAATATGAAGCTGGAGCATGAATATGAAGTGAATAAGAATCTGGAGCATGAATATGAGGTGAATAAGAAGCTGGATCATGAAAAAAAAGTTAATAAGAAGCTGGATCATGAATAAGAAGTGAATAAGAAGCTGGAGCATGAATATGAAGTGAATATAAAGCTGGAGCATGAATAAGAAGTGAATAAGAAGCTGGAGCATGAATATGAAGTGAGTAAGAAGCTGGAGCATGAATATGAAGTGAATAAGAAGATGGAGCATGAATAAGAAGTGAATAAGAAGCTGGGGCATGAATATGAAGTGAATAAGAAGATGGAGCATGAATAAGAAGTGAATAAGAAGCTGGAGCAGGACTAAGAAGTGAATAAGAGGCTGGAGCATGAATATGAAGTGAATAAGAGCCTGGAGCATGAATATGAAGTGAATAAGAAGCTGGAGCATGAATAAGAAGTGAATAAGAAGCTGGAGAATGAACAAGAAGTGAATACGAAGCTGGAGCATGAATAAGAAGTGAATATGAAGCTGGAGGAGGAATAAGAAGTGAATAAGAAGCTGGAGCTTGAATAAGAAGTGAATAAGAAGCAGGAGCTTGAATAAGAAGTGAATAAGAAGCAGGAGAATGAATATGAAGTGAATAATAAGCTGGAGCTTGAATAAGAAGTGAATAAGAAGCTGGAGCTTGAATAAGAAGTGAATAAGAAGCTGGAGCATGAATAAGAAGTGAATAAGAAGCTGGAGCATGAATAAGAAGTGTATAAGAAGCTGGAGAATGAATATGAAGTGAATAAGAAGCTGGAGCATGAATAAGAAGTGAATAAGAAGCTGGAGAATGAATAAGAAGTGAATAAGAAGCTGGAGCATGAATAAGAAGTGAATAAGAAGCTGGAGCACGAATAAGAAGTGAATAAGAAGCTGGAGCATGAATAAGAAGTGAATAAGGAGCTGGAGCATGAATAAGAAGTGAATAAGAAGCTGGAGCTTGTATAAGAAGTGAATAAGAAGCTGGAGCATGAATAAGAAGAGAATAAGAAGCTGGAGCATGAATAAGAAGTGAATAAGAAGCTGAAGAATGAAAAAGAAGTGAATAAGAAGCTGGAGCATGAATAAGAAGTGAATAAGAAGCTGGAGCATGAATAAGTGAATATGAAGCTGGAGCATAAATTTGAAGTGAATAAGAAGCTGGAGCATGAATATGAAGTGAATAAGAAGCTGGATCATGAAAAAAAAAGTTAATAAGAAGCTGGAGCATGAATAAGAAGAGAATAAGAAGCTGGAGCATGAATATGAACTGAATAAGAAGCTGGATCATGAAAAAAAAGTTAATAGGAAGCTGGATCATGAATAAGAAGTGAATAAGAAGCTGGAGCATGAATATGAAGTGAATATAAAGCTGGAGCATGAATAAGAAGTGAATAAGAAGCTGGAGCATGAATATGAAGTGAATAAGAAGCTGGAGCATGAATAAGAAGTGAATATGAAGCTGGATCATAAATAAGAAGTGAATAAGAAGCTGGAGCATGAATATGAAGTGAATAAGAAGCTGGAGCATGAATAATAAGCGAATAAGAAGCTGGATCAGGACTAAGAAGTGAATAAAAGGCTGGAGCATGCATATGAAGTGAATAAGAGGCTGAAGCATGAATATGAAGTGAATAAGAAGCTGGAGCATGAATAAGAAGTGAATAAGAAGTTGGAGCATGAATAAGAAGTGAATAAGAAGCTGGAGCATGAATAAGAAGTGAATATGAAGCTGGAGCATGAATAAGAAGTGAATATGAAGCTGGAGCAGGAATAAGAAGAGAATAAGAAACTGGAGCATGAAAAAGAAGTGTATAAGAAGCTGGAGCTTGAATAAGAAGTGAATAAGAAGCTGGAGCATGAATAAGAAGTGAATATGAAGCTGGAGCAGGAATAAGAAGTGAATAAGAAACTGGAGCATGAATAAGGAGTGAATAAGAAGCTGGAGCATGAATAAGAAGTGAATAAGAAGCTGGAGCATGAATAAGAAGTGAATATGAAGCTGGATCATGAACAAGAAGTGAATAAGAAGCTGGGGCATGAATATGAAGTGAATAAGAAGCTGGAGCATGAATAAGAAGTGAATAAGAAGCTGGAGCAGGACTAAGAAGTGAATAAGAGGCTGGAGCATGAATATGAAGTGAATAAGAGCCTGGAGCATGAATATGAAGTGAATAAGAAGCTGGAGCATGAATAAGAAGTGAATAAGAAGCTGGAGAATGAATAAGAAGTGAATACGAAGCTGGAGCATGAATAAGAAGTGAATATGAAGCTGGAGGAGGAATAAGAAGTGAATAAGAAGCTGGAGCTTGAATAAGAAGTGAATAAGAAGCTGGAGAAAGAATATGAAGTGAAAAATAAGCTGGAGCTTGAATAAGAAGTGAATAAGAAGCTGGAGCTTGAATAGGAAGTGAATAAGAAGCTGGAGCATGAATAAGAAGTGAATAAGAAGCTGGAGCATGAATAAGAAGTGAACAAAAAGCTGGAGAATGAATAAGTGAATATGAAGCTGGAGTATGAATATGAAGTGAATAAGAAGCTGGAGCATGAATATGAAGTGAATTAGAAGCTGGATCATGAAAAAATGTTAATAAGAAGCTGGAGCATGAATAAGAAGAGAATAAGAAGCTGGAGCAGGAAAATGAAGTGAATAAGAAGCTGGATCATGAAAAAAAAGTGAATAGGAAGCTGGATTATGAATAAGAAGTGAATAAGAAGCTGGAGCATGAATATGAAGTGAATATAAAGCTGGAGCATGAATAAGAAGTGAATAAGAAGCTGGAGCATGAATATGAAGTGAATAAGAAGCTGGAGCATGAATAAGAAGTGAATATGAAGCTGGATCATGAATAAGAAGTGAATAAGAAGCTGGAGCATGAATATGAAGTGAATAAGAAGCTGGAGCATGAATAATAAGCGAATAAGAAGCTGGATCAGGACTAAGAAGTGAATAAGAGGCTGGAGCATGCATATGAAGTGAATAAGAGGCTGAAGCATGAATATGAAGTGAATAAGAAGCTGGAGCATGAATAAGAAGTGAATAAGAAGTTGGAGCATGAATAAGAAGTGAATAAGAAGCTGGAGCATGAATAAGAAGTGAATATGAAGTTGGAGCATGATTAAGAAGTGAATATGAAGCTGGAGCAGGAATAAGAAGTGAATAAGATGTTGGAGCATGAAAAAGAAGTGAATAAGAAGCTGGAACATGAATAAGAAGTGAATAAGAAGCTGGAGCATGAATAAGAAGTGAATAAGAAGCTGGAGCATGAATAAGAAGTGAATAAGAAGCTGGAGCATGAATATGAAGTGAATAAGAAGCTGGATCATGAAAAAAAAGTAAATAAGAAGCTGGATCATGAATAAGAAGTGAATAAGAAGCTGGAGCATGAATATGAAGTGAATATAAAGGTGGAGCATGAATAAGAAGTGAATAAGAAGCTGGAGCATGAATATGAAGTGAATAAGAAGCTGGAGCATGAATAAGAAGTGAATATGAAGCTGGATCATGAATAAGAAGTGAATAAGAAGCTGGAGCATGAATATGAAGTGAATAAGAAGCTGGATCATGAAAAAAAGTTAATAAGAAGCTAGATCATGAATAAGAAGTGAATAAGAAGCTGTAGCATGAATATGAAGTGAATAAGAAGCTGGAACATGAATAAGAAGTGAATATGAATCTGGATCATGAATAAGAAGTGAATAAGAAGCTGGAGCATGAATATGAAGTGAATAAGAAGCTGGATCATGAATAAGAATTGAATAAGAAGCCGGAGCATGATTAAGAAGTGAATAAGAAGCTGGAGCATTAACAAGAAGTGAATAAGAAGCTGGAGCATTAACACAAAGTGAATAAGAAGCTGGAGTATGAATATGAAGTGAATAAGAAGCTGGAGTATGAATATGAAGTGAATAAGAAGCTGGGGCATGAATAAGAAGTCAACAAGAAGCTGGAGCATTAAAATGAAGTGAATAAGAAGTTGAAGCATGAATATGAAGTGAATAAGAAGCTGGAATATGGATATGAAGTGAATAAGAAGCTGGATCATGAAAAAAAAGTGAATAAGACGCTGGAGCATGAATAAGAAGTGAATAAGAAGCAGGAGCATGAATTAGAAGTGAATAAGAAGAGGGAGCATGAATATGAAGTGAATAAAAAGCTGAAACATGAATAAGAAGTGAATAAAAAGCTGGAGCATGAATAAGTGAATAAGAAGCTGGAGCATGAATAAGAAGTGGATAAGAAGCTGGACCATGAATAAGTGAATATGAAGCTGGAGCATGAATATGAAGTGAATAAGAAGCTGAAGCATGAATATGAAGTGAATAAGAAGCTGGATCATGAAAAAAAAGTTAATAAGAAGCTGGAGCATGAATAAGAAGTAAATAAGAAGCTGGAGCATGAATATGAAGAGAATAAGAAGCTGGATCATGAAAAAAAAGTTAATAAGAAGCTGGAGCATGAATAAGAAGTAAATAAGAAGCTGGAGCATGAACATGAAGTGAATATGAAGCTGGAGCATGAATAAGAAGTGAATAAGAAGCTGGAGCATGAATAAGATGTGAATATGCAGCTGGAGCTTGAATATGAAGTGAATAAGAAGCTGGAGCATGAATATGAAGTGAATAAGAAGCTGGAGCATGAATACGAACTAAATAAGAAGCTGGAGCATTAATAAGAAATTAAATAGAAGCTGGAGCAAGAATAAGAAGTGAGTTAGAAGCTGGAGCATGGTTAAGATGCGAATATAAAGCTGGAGCATGAATAAGAAGTGAATAAGAAGCTGGAGCAGGATTAAGAAGTGAATATGAAGATGGAGCATGAAGAAGAAGTGAATATGAAGCTAGAGCAGAAATAAGAAGTGAATTTGAAGCTGGAGCACGATTAAGAAGTGAATAAGAAGCTGGAGCATGAACAAGAAGTGAATAAGAAGCTGGAGTATGAATACGAAGTGAAAAAGAAGCTGAAGTATGAATATGAAGTGAGTAGGAAGCTGGAGCAAGAATAAGAAGTGAATAAGAAGCTGGAGCATGAATATGAAGTGAATAAGAAGCTGAAGCATGAATATGAAGTGAATAAAAAGCTGGAGTATGGATATGAAGTGATTAAGAAGCTGGATCATGAAAAAATAGTGAAAAAGAAGATGGAGCATGAATAAGAAGTGAATAAGCAGAAAGAGCATGAATATGAAGTGAATAAGAGGCTGAAACATGAATAAGAAGTGAATAAGAAGCTGGAGCATGAATAAGTGAATAAGTAGCTGGAGCATGAATAAGAAGTGAATAAGATGCTGGAGATTGAATAAGTGAATATGAAGCTGGAGCATGAATATGAAGTGAATAAGAAGCTGAAGCATGAATATGAAGTGAATAAGAAGCTGGATCATGAAAAAAAAGTTAATAAGAAGCTGGAGCATGAATAAGAAGTGAATAAGAAGCTGGAGCATGAGTATGAAGTGAATAAGAATCTGGAGCATGAATATGAGGTGAATAAGAAGCTGGATCATGAAAAAAAAGTTAATAAGAAGCTGGAGCATGAACATGAAGTGAATATGAAGCTGGAGCATGAATAAGAAGTGAATAAGAAGCTGGAGCATGAAAAAGATGTGAATATGCAGCTGGAGCTTGAATATGAAGTGAATAAGAAGCTGGAGCATGAATATGAACTAAATAAGAAGCTGGAGCATTAATAAGAAATTAATTAGAAGCTGGAGCATGAATAAGAAGTGAGTAAGAAGCTGGAGCATGGTTAAGATGCGAATATAAAGCTGGAGCATGAATAAGAAGTGAATAAGAAGCTGGAGCAGGATTAAGAAGTGAATATGAAGCTGGAGCATGAATAAGAAGTGAAAATGAAGCTAGAGCAGAAATAAGAAGTGAATTTGAAGCTGGAGCACGATTAAGAAGTGAATAAGAAGCTGGAGCATGAACAACAAGTGAATAAGAAGCTGGAGTATGAATATGAAGGGAAAAAGAAGCTGAAGTATGAATATGAAGTGAATAGGAAGCTGGAGCATGAATAAGAAGTGACTAAGAAGCTGGAGCATGAATATGAAGTGAATAAGAAGCTGAAGCATGAAAATGAAGTGAATAAGAAGCTGGAGTATGGATATGAAGTGATTAAGAAGCTGGATCATGAAAAAATAGTGAATAAGAAGCAGGAGCATGAACTAGAAGTGAATAAGAAGAGAGAGCATGAATATGAAGTGAATAAGAGGCTGAAACATGAATAAGAAGTGAATAAGAAACTGGAGCATGAATAAGTGAATAAGAAGCTGGAGCATGAATAAAAAGTGAATAAGAAGCTGGAGCATGAATAAGTGAATATGAAGCTGGAGCATGAATATGAAGTGAATAAGAATCTGGAGCATGAATATGAGGTGAATAAGAAGCTGGATCATGAAAAAAAAGTTAATAAGAAGCTGGATCATGAATAAGAAGTGAATAAGAAGCTGGAGCATGAATATGAAGTGAATATAAAGCTGGAGCATGAATAAGAAGTGAATAAGAAGCTGGAGCATGAATATGAAGTGAGTAAGAAGCTGGAGCATGAATATGAAGTGAATAAGAAGATGGAGCATGAATAAGAAGTGAATAAGAAGCTGGGGCATGAATATGAAGTGAATAAGAAGATGGAGCATGAATAAGAAGTGAATAAGAAGCTGGAGCAGGACTAAGAAGTGAATAAGAAGCTGGAGCATGAATAAGAAGTGAATAAGAAGCTGGAGAATGAATAAGAAGTGAATAAGAAGCTGGAGCATGAATAAGAAGTGAATAAGAAGCTGGAGCACGAATAAGAAGTGAATAAGAAGCTGGAGCATGAATAAGAAGTGAATAAGGAGCTGGAGCATGAATAAGAAGTGAATAAGAAGCTGGAGCTTGTATAAGAAGTGAATAAGAAGCTGGAGCATGAATAAGAAGAGAATAAGAAGCTGGAGCATGAATAAGAAGTGAATAAGAAGCTGAAGAATGAAAAAGAAGTGAATAAGAAGCTGGAGCATGAATAAGAAGTGAATAAGAAGCTGGAGCATGAATAAGTGAATATGAAGCTGGAGCATAAATATGAAGTGAATAAGAAGCTGGAGCATGAATATGAAGTGAATAAGAAGCTGGATCATGAAAAAAAAAGTTAATAAGAAGCTGGAGCATGAATAAGAAGAGAATAAGAAGCTGGAGCATGAATATGAACTGAATAAGAAGCTGGATCATGAAAAAAAAGTTAATAGGAAGCTGGATCATGAATAAGAAGTGAATAAGAAGCTGGAGCATGAATATGAAGTGAATATAAAGCTGGAGCATGAATAAGAAGTGAATAAGAAGCTGGAGCATGAATATGAAGTGAATAAGAAGCTGGAGCATGAATAAGAAGTGAATATGAAGCTGGATCATAAATAAGAAGTGAATAAGAAGCTGGAGCATGAATATGAAGTGAATAAGAAGCTGGAGCATGAATAATAAGCGAATAAGAAGCTGGATCAGGACTAAGAAGTGAATAAAAGGCTGGAGCATGCATATGAAGTGAATAAGAGGCTGAAGCATGAATATGAAGTGAATAAGAAGCTGGAGCATGAACAAGAAGTGAATAAGAAGTTGGAGCATGAATAAGAAGTGAATAAGAAGCTGGAGCATGAATAAGAAGTGAATATGAAGCTGGAGCATGAATAAGAAGTGAATATGAAGCTGGAGCAGGAATAAGAAGAGAATAAGAAACTGGAGCATGAAAAAGAAGTGTATAAGAAGCTGGAGCTTGAATAAGAAGTGAATAAGAAGCTGGAGCATGAATAAGAAGTGAATATGAAGCTGGAGCAGGAATAAGAAGTGAATAAGAAACTGGAGCATGAATAAGGAGTGAATAAGAAGCTGGAGCATGAATAAGAAGTGAATAAGAAGCTGGAGCATGAATAAAAAGTGAATATGAAGCTGGATCATGAACAAGAAGTGAATAAGAAGCTGGGGCATGAATATGAAGTGAATAAGAAGCTGGAGCATGAATAAGAAGTGAATAAGAAGCTGGAGCAGGACTAAGAAGTGAATAAGAGGCTGGAGCATGAATATGAAGTGAATAAGAGCCTGGAGCATGAATATGAAGTGAATAAGAAGCTGGAGCATGAATAAGAAGTGAATAAGAAGCTGGAGAATGAATAAGAAGTGAATACGAAGCTGGAGCATGAATAAGAAGTGAATATGAAGCTGGAGGAGGAATAAGAAGTGAATAAGAAGCTGGAGCTTGAATAAGAAGTGAATAAGAAGCTGGAGAAAGAATATGAAGTGAAAAATAAGCTGGAGCTTGAATAAGAAGTGAATAAGAAGCTGGAGCTTGAATAGGAAGTGAATAAGAAGCTGGAGCATGAATAAGAAGTGAATAAGAAGCTGGAGCATGAATAAGAAGTGAACAAAAAGCTGGAGAATGAATAAGTGAATATGAAGCTGGAGTATGAATATGAAGTGAATAAGAAGCTGGAGCATGAATATGAAGTGAATTAGAAGCTGGATCATGAAAAAATGTTAATAAGAAGCTGGAGCATGAATAAGAAGAGAATAAGAAGCTGGAGCAGGAAAATGAAGTGAATAAGAAGCTGGATCATGAAAAAAAAGTGAATAGGAAGCTGGATTATGAATAAGAAGTGAATAAGAAGCTGGAGCATGAATATGAAGTGAATATAAAGCTGGAGCATGAATAAGAAGTGAATAAGAAGCTGGAGCATGAATATGAAGTGAATAAGAAGCTGGAGCATGAATAAGAAGTGAATATGAAGCTGGATCATGAATAAGAAGTGAATAAGAAGCTGGAGCATGAATATGAAGTGAATAAGAAGCTGGAGCATGAATAATAAGCGAATAAGAAGCTGGATCAGGACTAAGAAGTGAATAAGAGGCTGGAGCATGCATATGAAGTGAATAAGAGGCTGAAGCATGAATATGAAGTGAATAAGAAGCTGGAGCATGAATAAGAAGTGAATAAGAAGTTGGAGCATGAATAAGAAGTGAATAAGAAGCTGGAGCATGAATAAGAAGTGAATATGAAGCTGGAGCATGATTAAGAAGTGAATATGAAGCTGGAGCAGGAATAAGAAGTGAATAAGATGTTGGAGCATGAAAAAGAAGTGAATAAGAAGCTGGAACATGAATAAGAAGTGAATAAGAAGCTGGAGCATGAATAAGAAGTGAATAAGAAGCTGGAGCAGGAATAAGAAGTGAATAAGAAGCTGGAGAATGAATATGAAGTGAATAAGAATCTGGAGCATGAATATGAGGTGAATAAGAAGCTGGGGCATGAATAAGAAGTGAATAAGAGGCTGGAGCATGAATAAGAAGTGAATATGAAGCTGGATCATGAATAAGAAGTGAATAAGAAGCTGGGGCATGAATATGAAGTGAATAAGAAGCTGGAGCATGAATAAGAAGTGAATAAGAAGCTGGAGCAGGACTAAGAAGTGAATAAGAGGCTGGAGCATGAATATGAAGTGAATAAGAGCCTGGAGCATGAATATGAAGTGAATAAGAAGCTGGAGCATGAATAAGAAGTGAATAAGAAGCTGGAGAATGAATAAGAAGTGAATACGAAGCTGGAGCATGAATAAGAAGTGAATATGAAGCTGGAGGAGGAATAAGAAGTGAATAAGAAGCTGGAGCATGAATAAGAAGTGAATAAGAAGCTGGAGAAAGAATATGAAGTGAATAATAAGCTGGAGCTTGAATAAGAAGTGAATAAGAAGCTGGAGCTTGAATAGGAAGTGAATAAGAAGCTGGAGCATGAATAAGAAGTGAATAAGAAGCTGGAGCATGAATAAGAAGTGAACAAGAAGCTGGAGAATGAATAAGTGAATTTGAAGCTGGAGTATGAATATGAAGTGAATAAGAAGCTGGAGCATGAATATGAAGTGAATTAGAAGCTGGATCATGAAAAAATGTTAATAAGAAGCTGGAGCATGAATAAGAAGTGAATAAGAAGCTGGAGCATGAATATGAAGTGAATAAGAAGCTGGATCATGAAAAAAAAGTAAATAAGAAGCTGGATAATGAATAAGAAGTGAATAAGAAGCTGGAGCATGAATATGAAGTGAATATAAAGGTGGAGCATGAATAAGAAGTGAATAAGAAGCTGGAGCATGAATATGAAGTGAATAAGAAGCTGGAGCATGAATAAGAAGTGAATATGAAGCTGGATCATGAATAAGAAGTGAATAAGAAGCTGGAGCATGAATATGAAGTGAATAAGAAGCTGGATCATGAAAAAAAGTTAATAAGAAGCTAGATCATGAATAAGAAGTGAATAAGAAGCTGTAGCATGAATATGAAGTGAATAAGAAGCTGGAACATGAATAAGAAGTGAATATGAATCTGGATCATGAATAAGAAGTGAATAAGAAGCTGGAGCATGAATATGAAGTGATTAAGAAGCTGGATCATGAATAAGAATTGAATAAGAAGCCGGAGCATGATTAAGAAGTGAATAAGAAGCTGGAGCATTAACAAGAAGTGAATAAGAAGCTGGAGCATTAACACGAAGTGAATAAGAAGCTGGAGTATGAATATAAAGTGAATAAGAAGCTGGAGTATGAATATGTAGTGAATAAGAAGCTGGGGCATGAATAAGAAGTCAACAAGAAGCTGGAGCATTAAAATGAAGTGAATAAGAAGTTGAAGCATGAATATGAAGTGAATAAGAAGCTGGAATATGGATATGAAGTGAATAAGAAGCTGGATCATGAAAAAAAAGTGAATAATACGCTGGAGCATGAATTAGAAGTGAATAAGAAGAGGGAGCATGAATATGAAGTGAATAAAAAGCTGAAACATGAATAAGAAGTGAATAAAAAGCTGGAGCATGAATAAGTGAATAAGAAGCTGGAGCATGAATAAGAAGTGGATAAGAAGCTGGAGCATGAATAAGTGAATATGAAGCTGGAGCATAAATATGAAGTGAATAAGAAGCTGAAGCATGAATATGAAGTGAATAAAAAGCTGGATCATGAAAAAAAAGTTAATAAGAAGCTGGAGCATGAATAAGAAGTAAATTAGAAGCTGGAGCATGAATATGAAGAGAATAAGAAGCTGGATCATGAAAAAAAAGTTAATAAGAAGCTGGAGCATGAATAAGAAGTAAATAAGAAGGTGGAGCATGAACATGAAGTGAATATGAAGCTGGAGCATGAATAAGAAGTGAATAAGAAGCTGGAGCATGAATAAGATGTGAATATGCAGCTGGAGCTTGAATATGAAGTGAATAAGAAACTGGAGCATGAATATGAAGTGAATAAGAAGCTTGAGCATGAATATGAACTAAATAAGAAGCTGGAGCATTAATAAGAAATTAATTAGAAGCTGGAGCAAGAATAAGAAGTGAGTAAGAAGCTGGAGCATGGTTAAGATGCGAATATAAAGCTGGAGCATGAATAAGAAGTGAATAAGAAGCTGGAGCAGGATTAAGAAGTGAATATGAAGCTGGAGCATGAATAAGAAGTGAATATGAAGCTAGAGCAGAAATAAGAAGTGAATTTGAAGCTGGAGCACGATTAAGAAGTGAATAAGAAGCTGGAGCATGAACAAGAAGTGAATAAGAAGCTGGAGTATGAATATGAAGTGAAAAAGAAGCTGAAGTATGAATATGAAGTGAGTAGGAAGCTGGAGCAAGAATAAGAAGTGAATAAGAAGCTGGAGCATGAATATGAACTGAATAAGAAGCTGAAGCATGAATATGAAGTGAATAAGAAGCTGGAGTATGGATATGAAGTGATTAAGAAGCTGGATCATGAAAAAATAGTGAAAAAGAAGATGGAGCATGAATAAGAAGTGAATAAGAAGAGAGAGCATGAATATGAAGTGAATAAGAGGCTGAAACATGAATAAGAAGTGAATAAGAAGCTGGAGCATGAATAAGTGAATAAGAAGCTGGAGCATGAATAAGAAGTGAATAAGATGCTGGAGCATGAATAAGTGAATATGAAGCTGGAGCATGAATATGAAGTGAATAAGAAGCTGAAGCATGAAAATGAAGTGAATAAGAAGCTGGATCATGAAAAAAAAGTTAATAAGAAGCTGGAGCATGAATAAGAAGTGAATAAGAAGCTGGAGCATGAGTATGAAGTGAATAAGAATCCGGAGCATGAATATGAGGTGAATAAGAAGCTGGATCATGAAAAAAAAGTTAATAAGAAGCTGGAGCATGAATAAGAAGTAAATAAGAAGCTGGAGCATGAACATGAAGTGAATATGAAGCTGGAGCATGAATAAGAAGTGAATAAGAATCTGGATCATGAATAAGATGTGAATATGCAGCTGGAGCTTAAATATGAAGTGAATAAGAAGCTGGAGCATGAATATGAACTAAATAAGAAGCTGGAGCATTAATAAGAAATTGATTAGAAGCTGGAGCATGAATAAGAAGTGAGTAAGAAGCTGGAGCATGGTTAAGATGCGAATATAAAGCTGGAGCATGAATAAGAAGTGAATATGAAGCTAGAGCAGAAATAAGAAGTGAATTTGAAGCTGGAGCACGATTAAGAAGTGAATAAGAAGCGGGAGCATGAACAAGAAGTGAATAAGAAGCTGGAGCATGAACAAGAAGTGAATAAGAAGCTGGAGTATGGATATGAAGTGATTAAGAAGCTGGATCATGAAAAAATAGTGAATAAGAAGCAGGAGCATGAACTAGAATTGAATAAGAAGAGAGAGCATGAATATGAAGTGAATAAGAGGCTGAAACATGAATAAGAAGTGAATAAGAAGCTGGAGCATGAATAAGTGAATAAGAAGCTGGAGCATGAATAAGAAGTGAATAAGAAGCTGGAGCATGAATAAGTGAAAATGAAGCTGGAGCATGAAAATGAAGTGAATAAGAATCTGGAGCATGAATATGAGGTGAATAAGAAGCTGGATCATGAAAAAAAAGTTAATAAGAAGCTGGATCATGAATAAGAAGTGAATAAGAAGCTGGAGCATGAATATGAAGTGAATATAAAGCTGGAGCATGAATAAGAAGTGAATAAGAAGCTGGAGCATGAATATGAAGTGAGTAAGAAGCTGGAGCATGAATAAGAAGTGAATAAGAAGCTGGGGCATGAATATGAAGTGAATAAGAAGATGGAGCATGAATAAGAAGTGAATAAGAAGCTGGAGCAGGACTAAGAAGTGAATAAGAGGCTGGAGCATGAATATGAAGTGAATATGAGCCTGGAGCATGAATATGAAGTGTATAAGAAGCTGGAGCATGAATAAGAAGTGAATAAGAAGCTGGAGAATGAATAAGAAGTGAATAAGAAGCTGGAGCATGAATAGGAAGTGAATAAGAAGCTGGAGCATGAATAATAAGTGAATAAGAAGCTGGAGAATGAATATGAAGTGAAAAAGAAGCTGGAGCATGAATAAGAAGTGAATAAGAAGCTGGAGAATGAATAAGAAGTGAATAAGAAGCTGGAGCATGAATAAGAAGTGAATAAGAAGCTGGAGCATGAATAAGAAGTGAATAAGAAGCTGGAGCATGAATAAGAAGAGAATAAGGAGCTGGAGCATGAATAAGAAGTGAATAAGAAGCTGGAGCTTGTATAAGAAGTGAATAAGAAGCTGGAGCATGAATAAGAAGTGAATAAGAAGCTGGAGCATGAATAAGAAGTGAATAAGAAGCTGGAGAATGAAAAAGAAGTGAATAAGAAGCTGGAGCATGAATAAGTGAATATGAAGCTGGAGCATGAATATGAAGTGAATAAGAAGCTGGAGCATGAATATGAAGTGAATAAGAAGCTGGATCATGAAAAAAAGTTAATAAGAAGCTGGAGCATGAATAAGAAGAGAATAAGAAGCTGGAGCATGAATATGAAGTGAATAAGAAGCTGGATCATGAAAAAAAAGTTAATAGGAAGCTGGATCATGAATAAGAAGTGAATAAGAAGCTGGAGCATGAATATGAAGTGACTATAAAGCTGGAGCATGAATAAGAAGTGAATAAGAAGCTGGAGCATGAATATGAAGTGATAAAGAAGCTGGAGCATGATTAAGAAGTGAATATGAAGCTGGATCATGAATAAGAAGTGAATAAGAAGCTGGAGCATGAATATGAAGTGAATAAGAAGCTGGAGCATGAATAATAAGCGAATAAGAAGCTGGATCAGGACTAAGAAGTGAATAAGAGGCTGGAGCATGCATATGAAGTGAATAAGAGGCTGGAGCATGAATAAGTAGTGAATAAGAAGTTGGAGCATGAATAAGAAGTGAATAAGAAGCTGGAGCATGAATAAGAAGTGAATATGAAGCTGGAGCATGAATAAGAAGTGAATAAGAAGCTGGAGCATGAATAGGAAGTGAATAAGAAGCTGGAGCATGAATAATAAGTGAATAAGAAGCTGGAGAATGAATATGAAGTGAATAAGAAGCTGGAGCATGAATAAGAAGTGAATAAGAAGCTGGAGCATGAATAAGAAGTGAATAAGGAGCTGGAGCATGAATAAGAAGTGAATAAGAAGCTGGAGCTTGTATAAGAAGTGAATAAGAAGCTGGAGCATGAATAAGAAGTGAATAAGAAGCTGGAGCATGAATAAGAAGTGAATAAGAAGCTGGAGAATGAAAAGAAGTGAATAAGAAGCTGGAGCATGAATAAGTGAATATGAAGCTGGAGCATGAATATGAAGTGAATAAGAAGCTGGAGCATGAATATGAAGTGAATAAGAAGCTGGATCATGAAAAAAAGTTAATAAGAAGCTGGAGCATGAATAAGAAGAGAATAAGAAGCTGGAGCATGAATATGAAGTGAATAAGAAGCTGGATCATGAAAAAAAGTTAATAGGAAGCTGGATCATGAATAAGAAGTGAATAAGAAGCTGGAGCATGAATATGAAGTGAATATAAAGCTGGAGCATGAATAAGAAGTGAATAAGAAGCTGGAGCATGAATATGAAGTGAATAAGAAGCTGGAGCATGAATAAGAAGTGAATATGAAGCTGGATCATGAATAAGAAGTGAATAAGAAGCTGGAGCATGAATATGAAGTGAATAAGAAGCTGGAACATGAATAATAAGCGAATAAGAAGCTGGATCAGGACTAAGAAGTGAATAAGAGGCTGGAGCATGCATATGAAGTGAATAAGAGGCTGAAGCATGAATATGAAGTGAATAAGAAGCTGGAGCATGAATAAGAAGTGAACAAGAAGCTGGAGATTGAATAAGTGAATATGAAGCTGGAGTATGAATATGAAGTGAATAAGAAGTTGGAGCATGAATAAGAAGTGAATAAGAAGCTGGAGCATGAATAAGAAGTGAATATGAAGCTGGAGCATGAATAAGAAGTGAATATGAAGCTGGAGCAGGAATAAGAAGTGAATATGAAGCTGGAGGAGGAATAAGAAGTGAATAAGAAGCTGGAGCTTGAATAAGAAGTGAATAAGAAGCTGGAGCTTGAATATGAAGTGAATAAGAAGCTGTAGCATGAATAAGAAGTGAATATGAAGCTGGAGCAGGAATAAGAAGTGAATAAGAAGCTGGAGCATGAATAAAAAGTGAATAAGAAGCTGGAGCATGAATAAGAAGTGAATAAGAAGCTGGAGCATGAATAAGAAGTGAATAAGAAGCTGTAGCAGGAATAAGAAGTGAATAAGCAGCTGGAGAATGAATAGGAAGTGAATAAGAAGCTGGATCATGAAAAAAAAGTAAATAAGAAGCTGGATCATGAATAAGAAGTGAATAAGAAGCTGAAGCATGAATATGAAGTGAATAAGAAGCTTGAGCTTGAATAAGAAGTGAATAAAAAGCTGGAGCATGAATAAGAAGTGAATAAGAAGCTGGAGCATGAATAAGTAGTGAATAAGAAGTTGGAGCATGAATAAGAAGTGAATAAGAAGCTGGAGCATGAATAAGAAGTGAATATGAAGCTGGAGCATGAATAAGAAGTGAATAAGAAGCTGGAGCATGAATAGGAAGTGAATAAGAAGCTGGAGCATGAATAATAAGTGAATAAGAAGCTGGAGAATGAATATGAAGTGAATAAGAAGCTGGAGCATGAATAAGAAGTGAATAAGAAGCTGGAGAATGAATAAGAAGTGAATAAGAAGCTGGAGCATGAATAAGAAGTGAATAAGAAGCTGGAGCACGAATAAGAAGTGAATAAGAAGCTGGAGCATGAATAATAAGTGAATAAGGAGCTGGAGCATGAATAAGAAGTGAATAAGAAGCTGGAGCTTGTATAAGAAGTGAATAAGAAGCTGGAGCATGAATAAGAAGTGAATAAGAAGCTGGAGCATGAATAAGAAGTGAATAAGAAGCTGGAGAATGAAAAAGAAGTGAATAAGAAGCTGGAGCATGAATAAGTGAATATGAAGCTGGAGCATGAATATGAAGTGAATAAGAAGCTGGAGCATGAATATGAAGTGAATAAGAAGCTGGATCATGAAAAAAAAGTTAATAAGAAGCTGGAGCATGAATAAGAAGAGAATAAGAAGCTGGAGCATGAATATGAAGTGAATAAGAAGCTGGATCATGAAAAAAAAGTTAATACGAAGCTGGATCATGAATAAGAAGTGAGTAAGAAGCTGGAGCATGAATATGAAGTGAATATAAAGCTGGAGCATGAATAAGAAGTGAATAAGAAGCTGGAGCATGAATATGAAGTGAATAAGAAGCTGGAGCATGAATAAGAAGTGAATATGAAGCTGGATCATGAATAAGAAGTGAATAAGAAGCTGGAGCATGAATATGAAGTGAATAAGAAGCTGGAACATGAATAATAAGCGAATAAGAAGCTGGATCAGGACTAAGAAGTGAATAAGAGGCTGGAGCATGCATATGAAGTGAATAAGAGGCTGAAGCATGAATATGAAGTGAATAAGAAGCTGGAGCATGAATATGAAGTGAATAAAAGTTGGAGCATGAATAAGAAGTGAATAAGAAGCTGGAGCATGAATAAGAAGTGAATATGAAGCTGGAGCATGAATAAGAAGTGAATATGAAGCTGGAGCAGGAATAAGAAGTGAATATGAAGCTGGAGGAGGAATAAGAAGTGAATAAGAAGCTGGAGCTTGAATAAGAAGTGAATAAGAAGCTGGAGCTTGAATATGAAGTGAATAAGAAGCTGGAGCATGAATAAGAAGTGAATATGAAGCTGGAGCAGGAATAAGAAGTGAATAAGAAGCTGGAGCATGAATAAAAAGTGAATAAGAAGCTGGAGCATGAATAAGAAGTGAATAAGAAGCTGGAGCATGAATAAGAAGTGAATAAGAAGCTGTAGCAGGAATAAGAAGTGAATAAGAAGCTGGAGAATGAATATGAAGTGAATAAGAATCTGGAGCATGAATATGAGGTGAATAAGAAGCTGGGGCATGAATAAGAAGTGAATAAGAAGCTGGAGCATGAATAAGAAGTGAATATGAAGTTGGATCATGAATAAGAAGTGAATAAGAAGCTGGGGCATGAATATGAAGTGAATAAGAAGCTGGAGCATGAATAAGAAGTGAATAAGAAGCTGGAGCAGGACTAAGAAGTGAATAAGAGGCTGGAGCATGAATATGAAGTGAATAAGAGCCTGGAGCATGAATATGAAGTGAATAAGAAGCTGGAGCATGAATAAGAAGTGAATAAGAAGCTGGAGAATGAATAAGAAGTGAATACGAAGCTGGAGCATGAATAAGAAGTGAATATGAAGCTGGAGGAGGAATAAGAAGTGAATAAGAAGCTGGAGCTTGAATAAGAAGTGAATAAGAAGCTGGAGCTTGAATATGAAGTGAATAATAAGCTGGAGCTTGAATAAGAAGTGAATAAGAATCTGGAGCTTGAATAAGAAGTGAATAAGAAGCTGGAGCATGAATAAGAAGTGAATAAGAAGCTGGAGCATGAATAAGAAGTGAACAAGAAGCTGGAGAGTGAATCAGTGAATATGAAGCTGGAGTATGAATATGAAGTGAATAAGAAGCTGGAGCATGAATATGAAGTGAATTAGAAGCTGGATCATGAAAAAAAGTTAATAAGAAGCTGGAGCATGAATAAGAAGTGAATAAGAAGCTGGAGCATGAATATGAAGTGAATAAGAAGCTGGAACATGAATAATAAGCGAATAAGAAGCTGGATCAGGACTAAGAAGTGAATAAGAGGCTGGAGCATGCATATGAAGTGAATAAGAGGCTGAAGCATGAATATGAAGTGAATAAGAAGCTGGAGCATGAATATGAAGTGAATAAGAAGTTGGAGCATGAATAAGAAGTGAATAAGAAGCTGGAGCATGAATAAGAAGTGAATATGAAGCTGGAGCATGAATAAGAAGTGAATATGAAGCTGGAGCAGGAATAAGAAGTGAATATGAAGCTGGAGGAGGAATAAGAAGTGAATAAGAAGCTGGAGCTTGAATAAGAAGTGAATAAGAAGCTGGAGCTTGAATATGAAGTGAATAAGAAGCTGGAGCATGAATAAGAAGTGAATATGAAGCTGGAGCAGGAATAAGAAGTGAATAAGAAGCTGGAGCATGAATAAAAAGTGAATAAGAAGCTGGAGCATGAATAAGAAGTGAATAAGAAGCTGGAGCATGAATAAGAAGTGAATAAGAAGCTGTAGCAGGAATAAGAAGTGAATAAGAAGCTGGAGAATGAATATGAAGTGAATAAGAATCTGGAGCATGAATATGAGGTGAATAAGAAGCTGGGGCATGAATAAGAAGTGAATAAGAAGCTGGAGCATGAATAAGAAGTGAATATGAAGTTGGATCATGAATAAGAAGTGAATAAGAAGCTGGGGCATGAATATGAAGTGAATAAGAAGCTGGAGCATGAATAAGAAGTGAATAAGAAGCTGGAGCAGGACTAAGAAGTGAATAAGAGACTGGAGCATGAATATGAAGTGAATAAGAGCCTGGAGCATGAATATGAAGTGAATAAGAAGCTGGAGCATGAATAAGAAGTGAATAAGAAGCTGGAGAATGAATAAGAAGTGAATACGAAGCTGGAGCATGAATAAGAAGTGAATATGAAGCTGGAGGAGGAATAAGAAGTGAAAAAGAAGCTGGAGCTTGAATAAGAAGTGAATAAGAAGCTGGAGCTTGAATATGAAGTGAATAATAAGCTGGAGCTTGAATAAGAAGTGAATAAGAATCTGGAGCTTGAATAAGAAGTGAATAAGAAGCTGGAGCATGAATAAGAAGTGAATAAGAAGCTGGAGCATGAATAAGAAGTGAACAAGAAGCTGGAGAATGAATAAGTGAATATGAAGCTGGAGTATGAATATGAAGTGAATAAGAAGCTGGAGCATGAATATGAAGTGAATTAGAAGCTGGATCATGAAAAAAAGTTAATAAGAAGCTGGAGCATGAATAAGAAGTGAATAAGAAGCTGGAGCATGAATATGAAGTGAATAAGAAGCTGGATCATGAAAAAAAAGTAAATAAGAAGCTGGATCATGAATAAGAAGTGAATAAGAAGCTGGAGCATGAATATGAAGTGAATATAAAGCTGGAGCATGAATAAGAAGTGAATAAGAAGCTGGAGCATGAATATGAAGTGAATAAGAAGCTGGAGCATGAATAAGAAGTGAATATGAAGCTGGATCATGAATAAGAAGTGAATAAGAAGCTGGAGCATGAATATGAAGTGAATAAGAAGCTGGAGCATGAATAATAAGCGAATAAGAAGCTGGATCAGGACTAAGAAGTGAATAAGAAGCTGGAGCATGAATAAGAAGTGAATAAGAAGTTGTAGCATGAATAAGAAGTGAATAAGAAGCTGGAGCATGAATAAGAAGTGAATATGAAGCTGGAGCATGAATAAGAAGTGAATATGAAGCTGGAGCAGGAATAAGAAGTGAATAAGAAGCTGAAGCAAGAATATGAAGTGAATAAGAAGCTTCAGCTTGAATAAGAAGTGAATAAAAAGCTGGAGCATGAATAAGAAGTGAATATGAAGCTGGAGCAGGAATAAGAAGTGAATAAGAAGCTGGAGCATGAATAATAAGTGAATAAGAAGCTGGAGCATAAATAAGAAGTGAATAAGAAGCTGGAGCATGAATAAGAAGTGAATAAGAAGCTGGAGCAGGAATAAGAAGTGAATAAGAAGCTGGAGCATGAATAAGAAGTGAATAAGAAGCTGGAGAATGAATATGAAGTGAATAAGAAGCTGGAGAATGAATATGAAGTGAATAAGAATCTGGAGCATGAATAAGAAGTGAATAAGAAGCTGGAGCAGGAATAAGAAGTGAATAAGAAGCTGGAGCATGAATAAGAAGTGAATAAGAAGCTGGAGAATGAATATGAAGTGAATAAGAAGCTGGAGAATGAATATGAAGTGAATAAGAATCTGGAGCAGGAATAAGAAGTGAATAAGAAGCTGGAGCATGAATAAGAAGTGAATATGAAGCTGGAGCATGAATAAGAAGAGAATAAGAAGCTGGAGCATGAATATGAAGTGAATAAGAAGCTGGATCATGAAAAAAAAGTTAATAGGAAGCTGGATCATGAATAAGAAGTGAATAAGAAGCTGGAGCATGAATATGAAGTGACTATAAAGCTGGAGCATGAATAAGAAGTGAATAAGAAGCTGGAGCATGAATATGAAGTGAATAAGAAGCTGGAGCATGAATAAGAAGTGAATATGAAGCTGGATCATGAATAAGAAGTGAATAAGAAGCTGGAGCATGAATATGAAGTGAATAAGAAGCTGGAGCATGAATAATAAGCGAATAAGAAGCTGGATCAGGACTAAGAAGTGAATAAGAGGCTGGAGCATGCATATGAAGTGAATAAGAAGCTGGAGCATGAATAAGTAGTGAATAAGAAGTTGGAGCATGAATATGAAGTGAATAAGAAGCTGGAGCATGAATAAGAAGTGAATATGAAGCTGGAGCATGAATAAGAAGTGAATAAGAAGCTGGAGCATGAATAGGAAGTGAATAAGAAGCTGGAGCATGAATAATAAGTGAATAAGAAGCTGGAGAATGAATATGAAGTGAATAAGAAGCTGGAGCATGAATAAGAAGTGAATAAGAAGCTGGAGAATGAATAAGAAGTGAATAAGAAGCTGGAGCATGAATAAGAAGTGAATAAGAAGCTGGAGCACGAATAAGAAGTGAATAAGAAGCTGGAGCATGAATAAGAAGTGAATAAGGAGCTGGAGCATGAATAAGAAGTGAATAAGAAGCTGCAGCTTGTATAAGAAGTGAATAAGAAGCTGGAGCATCAATAAGAAGTGAATAAGAAGCTGGAGCATGAATAAGAAGTGAATAAGAAGCTGGAGAATGAAAAAGAAGTGAATAAGAAGCTGGAGCATGAATAAGTGAATATGAAGCTGGAGCATGAATATGAAGTGAATAAGAAGCTGGAGCATGAATATGAAGTGAATAAGAAGCTGGATCATGAAAAAAAAGTTAATAAGAAGCTGGAGCATGAATAAGAAGAGAATAAGAAGCTGGAGCATGAATATGAAGTGAATAAGAAGCTGGATCATGAAAAAAAAGTTAATAGGAAGCTGGATCATGAATAAGAAGTGAATAAGAAGCTGGAGCATGAATATGAAGTGAATATAAAGCTGGAGCATGAATAAGAAGTGAATAAGAAGCTGGAGCATGAATATGAAGTGAATAAGAAGCTGGAGCATGAATAAGAAGTGAATATGAAGCTGGATCATGAATAAGAAGTGAATAAGAAGCTGGAGCATGAATATGAAGTGAATAAGAAGCTGGAACATGAATAATAAGCGAATAAGAAGCTGGATCAGGACTAAGAAGTGAATAAGAGGCTGGAGCATGCATATGAAGTGAATAAGAGGCTGAAGCATGAATATGAAGTGAATAAGAAGCTGGAGCATGAATATGAAGTGAATAAGAAGTTGGAGCATGAATAAGAAGTGAATAAGAAGCTGGAGCATGAATAAGAAGTGAATATGAAGCTGGAGCATGAATAAGAAGTGAATATGAAGCTGGAGCAGGAATAAGAAGTGAATATGAAGCTGGAGGAGGAATAAGAAGTGAATAAGAAGCTGGAGCTTGAATAAGAAGTGAATAAGAAGCTGGAACTTGAATATGAAGTGAATAAGAAGCTGGAGCATGAATAAGAAGTGAATATGAAGCTGGAGCAGGAATAAGAAGTGAATAAGAAGCTGGAGCATGAATAAAAAGTGAATAAGAAGCTGGAGCATGAATAAGAAGTGAATAAGAAGCTGTAGCAGGAATAAGAAGTGAATAAGAAGCTGGAGAATGAATATGAAGTGAATAAGAATCTGGTGCATGAATATGAGGTGAATAAGAAGCTGGGGCATGAATAAGAAGTGAATAAGAAGCTGGAGCATGAATAAGAAGTGAATATGAAGTTGGATCATGAATAAGAAGTGAATAAGAAGCTGGGGCATGAATATGAAGTGAATAAGAAGCTGGAGCATGAATAAGAAGTGAATAAGAAGCTGGAGCAGGACTAAGAAGTGAATAAGAGGCTGGAGCATGAATATGAAGTGAATAAGAGCCTGGAGCATGAATATGAAGTGAATAAGAAGCTGGAGCATGAATAAGAAGTGAATAAGAAGCTGGAGAATGAATATGAAGTGAATAAGAATCTGGAGCATAAATATGAGGTGAATAAGAAGCTGGGGCATGAATATGAGGTGAATAAGAAGCTGGGGCATGAATAAGAAGTGAATAAGAAGCTGGAGCATGAATAAGAAGTGAATAAGAAGCTGTAGCAGGAATAAGAAGTGAATAAGAAGCTGGAGAATGAATATGAAGTGAATAAGAATCTGGAGCATGAATATGAGGTGAATAAGAAGCTGGGGCATGAATAAGAAGTGAATAAGAAGCTGGAGCATGAATAAGAAGTGAATATGAAGTTGGATCATGAATATGAAGTGAATAAGAAGCTGGGGCATGAATATGAAGTGAATAAGAAGCTGGAGCATGAATAAGAAGTGAATAAGAAGCTGGAGCAGGACTAAGAAGTGAATAAGAGACTGGAGCATGAATATGAAGTGAATAAGAGCCTGGAGCATGAATATGAAGTGAATAAGAAGCTGGAGCATGAATAAGAAGTGAATAAGAAGCTGGAGAATGAATAAGAAGTGAATACGAAGCTGGAGCATGAATAAGAAGTGAATATGAAGCTGGAGGAGGAATAAGAAGTGAAAAAGAAGCTGGAGCTTGAATAAGAAGTGAATAAGAAGCTGGAGCTTGAATTTGAAGTGAATAATAAGCTGGAGCTTGAATAAGAAGTGAATAAGAATCTGGAGCTTGAATAAGAAGTGAATAAGAAGCTGGAGCATGAATAAGAAGTGAATAAGAAGCTGGAGCATGAATAAGAAGTGAACAAGAAGCTGGAGAATGAATAAGTGAATATGAAGCTGGAGTATGAATATGAAGTGAATAAGAAGCTGGAGCATGAATATGAAGTGAATTAGAAGCTGGATCATGAAGAAAAGTTAATAAGAAGCTGGAGCATGAATAAGAAGTGAATAAGAAGCTGGAGCATGAATATGAAGTGAATAAGAAGCTGGATCATGAAAAAAAAGTAAATAAGAAGCTGGATCATGAATAAGAAGTGAATAAGAAGCTGGAGCATGAATATGAAGTGAATATAAAGCTGGAGCATGAATAAGAAGTGAATAAGAAGCTGGAGCATGAATATGAAGTGAATAAGAAGCTGGAGCATGAATAAGAAGTGAAAATGAAGCTGGATCATGAATAAGAAGTGAATAAGAAGCTGGAGCATGAATATGAAGTGAATAAGAAGCTGGAGCATGAATAATAAGCGAATAAGAAGCTGGATCAGGACTAAGAAGTGAATAAGAAGCTGGAGCATGAATAAGAAGTGAATAAGAAGTTGTAGCATGAATAAGAAGTGAATAAGAAGCTGGAGCATGAATAAGAAGTGAATATGAAGCTGGAGCATGAATAAGAAGTGAATATGAAGCTGGAGCAGGAATAAGAAGTGAATAAGAAGCTGAAGCATGAATATGAAGTGAATAAGAAGCTTGAGCTTGAATAAGAAGTGAATAAAAAGCTGGAGCATGAATAAGAAGTGAATATGAAGCTGGAGCAGGAATAAGAAGTGAATAAGAAGCTGGAGCATGAATAAGAAGTGAATAAGAAGCTGGAGCATAAATAAGAAGTGAATAAGAAGCTGGAGCATGAATAAGAAGTGAATAAGAAGCTGGAGCAGGAATAAGAAGTGAATAAGAAGCTGGAGCATGAATAAGAAGTGAATAAGAAGCTGGAGAATGAATATGAAGTGAATAAGAAGCTGGAGAATGAATATGAAGTGAATAAGAATCTGGAGCATGAATAAGAAGTGAATAAGAAGCTGGAGCAGGAATAAGAAGTGAATAAGAAGCTGGAGCATGAATAAGAAGTGAATAAGAAGCTGGAGAATGAATATGAAGTGAATAAGAAGCTGGAGAATGAATATGAAGTGAATAAGAATCTGGAGCAGGAATAAGAAGTGAATAAGAAGCTGGAGCATGAATAAGAAGTGAATATGAAGCTGGAGCATGAATAAGAAGAGAATAAGAAGCTGGAGCATGAATATGAAGTGAATAAGAAGCTGGATCATGAAAAAAAAGTTAATAGGAAGCTGGATCATGAATAAGAAGTGAATAAGAAGCTGGAGCATGAATATGAAGTGACTATAAAGCTGGAGCATGAATAAGAAGTGAATAAGAAGCTGGAGCATGAATATGAAGTGAATAAGAAGCTGGAGCATGAATAAGAAGTGAATATGAAGCTGGATCATGAATAAGAAGTGAATAAGAAGCTGGAGCATGAATATGAAGTGAATAAGAAGCTGGAGCATGAATAATAAGCGAATAAGAAGCTGGATCAGGACTAAGAAGTGAATAAGAGGCTGGAGCATGCATATGAAGTGAATAAGAGGCTGAAGCATGAATATGAAGTGAATAAGAAGCTGGAGCTTGAATATGAAGTGAATAAGAAGCTGGAGCATGAATAAGAAGTGAATATGAAGCTGGAGCAGGAATAAGAAGTGAATAAGAAGCTGGAGCATGAATAAAAAGTGAATAAGAAGCTGGAGCATGAATAAGAAGTGAATAAGAAGCTGTAGCAGGAATAAGAAGTGAATAAGAAGCTGGAGAATGAATATGAAGTGAATAAGAATCTGGTGCATGAATATGAGGTGAATAAGAAGCTGGGGCATGAATAAGAAGTGAATAAGAAGCTGGAGCATGAATAAGAAGTGAATATGAAGTTGGATCATGAATAAGAAGTGAATAAGAAGCTGGGGCATGAATATGAAGTGAATAAGAAGCTGGAGCATGAATAAGAAGTGAATAAGAAGCTGGAGCAGGACTAAGAAGTGAATAAGAGGCTGGAGCATGAATATGAAGTGAATAAGAGCCTGGAGCATGAATATGAAGTGAATAAGAAGCTGGAGCATGAATAAGAAGTGAATAAGAAGCTGGAGAATGAATAAGAAGTGAATACGAAGCTGGAGCATGAATAAGAAGTGAATATGAAGCTGGAGGAGGAATAAGAAGTGAATAAGAAGCTGGAGCTTGAATAAGAAGTGAATAAGAAGCTGGAGCTTGAATATGAAGTGAATAATAAGCTGGAGCTTGAATAAGAAGTGAATAAGAATCTGGAGCTTGAATAAGAAGTGAATAAGAAGCTGGAGCATGAATAAGAAGTGAATAAGAAGCTGGAGCATGAATAAGAAGTGAACAAGAAGCTGGAGAATGAATAAGTGAATTTGAAGCTGGAGTATGAATATGAAGTTAATAAGAAGCTGGAGCATGAATATGAAGTGAATTAGAAGCTGGATCATGAAAAAAAGTTAATAAGAAGCTGGAGCATGAATAAGAAGTGAATAAGAAGCTGGAGCATGAATATGAAGTGAATAAGAAGCTGGATCATGAAAAAAAAGTAAATAAGAAGCTGGATCATGAATAAGAAGTGAATAAGAAGCTGGAGCAAGAATATGAAGTGAATATAAAGCTGGAGCATGAATAAGAAGTGAATAAGAAGCTGGAGCATGAATATGAAGTGAATAAGAAGCTGGAGCATGAATAAGAAGTGAATATGAAGCTGGATCATGAATAAGAAGTGAATAAGAAGCTGGAGCATGAATATGAAGTGAATAAGAAGCTGGAGCATGAATAATAAGCGAATAAGAAGCTGGATCAGGACTAAGAAGTGAATAAGAAGCTGGAGCATGAATAAGAAGTGAATAAGAAGTTGGAGCATGAATAAGAAGTGAATATGAAGCTGGAACAGGAATAAGAAGTGAATAAGAAGCTGAAGCATGAATATGAAGTGAATAAGAAGCTTGAGCTTGAATAAGATGTGAATAAAAAGCTGGAGCATGAATAAGAAGTGAATATGAAGCTGGAGCAGGAATAAGAAGTGAATAAGAAGTTGGAGCATGAATAAGAAGTGAATAAGAAGCTGGAGCATGAATAAGAAGTGAATATGAAGCTGGAGCATGAATAAGAAGTAAATAAGAAGCTGGAGCATGAATAGGAAGTGAATAAGAAGCTGGATCATGAAAAAAAAGTAAATAAGAAGCTGGATCATGAATAAGAAGTGAATTAGAAGCTGAAGCATGAATATGAAGTGAATAAGAAGCTTGAGCTTGAATAGGAAGTGAATAAAAAGCTGGAGCATGAATAAGAAGTGAATAAGAAGCTGGAGCATGAATAAGTAGTGAATAAGAAGTTGGAGCATGAATAAGAAGTGAATAAGAAGCTGGAGCATGAATAAGAAGTGAATATGAAGCTGGAGCATGAATAAGAAGTGAATAAGAAGCTGGAGCATGAATAGGAAGTGAATAAGAAGCTGGAGCATGAATAATAAGTGAATAAGAAGCTGGAGAATGAATATGAAGTGAAAAAGAAGCTGGAGCATGAATAAGAAGTGAATAAGAAGCTGGAGAATGAATAAGAAGTGAATAAGAAGCTGGAGCATGAATAAGAAGTGAATAAGAAGCTGGAGCACGAATAAGAAGTGAATAAGAAGTTGGAGCATGAATAAGAAGTGAATAAGGAGCTGGAGCATGAATAAGAAGTGAATAAGAAGCTGGAGCTTGTATAAGAAGTGAATAAGAAGCTGGAGCATGAATAAGAAGTGAATAAGAAGCTGGAGCATGAATAAGAAGTGAATAAGAAGCTGGAGAATGAAAAAGAAGTGAATAAGAAGCTGGAGCATGAATAAGTGAATATGAAGCTGGAGCATGAATATGAAGTGAATAAGAAGCTGGAGCATGAATATGAAGTGAATAAGAAGCTGGATCATGAAAAAAAAGTTAATAAGAAGCTGGAGCATGAATAAGAAGAGAATAAGAAGCTGGAGCATGAATATGAAGTGAATAAGAAGCTGGATCATGAAAAAAAAGTTAATAGGAAGCTGGATCATGAATAAGAAGTGAATAAGAAGCTGGAGCATGAATATGAAGTGAATATAAAGCTGGAGCATGAATAAGAAGTGAATAAGAAGCTGGAGCATGAATATGAAGTGAATAAGAGGCTGGAGCATGAATAAGAAGTGAATATGAAGCTGGATCATGAATAAGAAGTGAATAAGAAGCTGGAGCATGAATATGAAGTGAATAAGAAGCTGGAACATGAATAATAAGCGAATAAGAAGCTGGATCAGGACTAAGAAGTGAATAAGAGGCTGGAGCATGCATATGAAGTGAATAAGAGGCTGAAGCATGAATATGAAGTGAATAAGAAGCTGGAGCATGAATATGAAGTGAATAAGAAGTTGGAGCATGAATAAGAAGTGAATAAGAAGCTGGAGCATGAATAAGAAGTGAATATGAAGCTGGAGCATGAATAAGAAGTGAATATGAAGCTGGAGCAGGAATAAGAAGTGAATATGAAGCTGGAGGAGGAATAAGAAGTGAATAAGAAGCTGGAGCTTGAATAAGAAGTGAATAAGAAGCTGGAGCTTGAATATGAAGTGAATAAGAAGCTGGAGCATGAATAAGAAGTGAATATGAAGCTGGAGCAGGAATAAGAAGTGAATAAGAAGCTGGAGCATGAATAAAAAGTGAATAAGAAGCTGGAGCATGAATAAGAAGTGAATAAGAAGCTGGAGCATGAATAAGAAGTGAATAAGAAGCTGTAGCAGGAATAAGAAGTGAATAAGAAGCTGGAGAATGAATATGAAGTGAATAAGAATCTGGAGCATGAATATGAGGTGAATAAGAAGCTGGGGCATGAATAAGAAGTGAATAAGAAGCTGGAGCATGAATAAGAAGTGAATATGAAGTTGGATCATGAATAAGAAGTGAATAAGAAGCTGGGGCATGAATATGAAGTGAATAAGAAGCTGGAGCATGAATAAGAAGTGAATAAGAAGCTGGAGCAGGACTAATAAGTGAATGCTGGAGCATGAATATGAAGTGAATAAGAGCCTGGAGCATGAATATGAAGTGAATAAGAAGCTGGAGCATGAATAAGAAGTGAATAAGAAGCTGGAGAATGAATAAGAAGTGAATACGAAGCTGGAGCATGAATAAGAAGTGAATATGAAGCTGGAGGAGGAATAAGAAGTGAATAAGAAGCTGGAGCTTGAATAAGAAGTGAATAAGAAGCTGGAGCTTGAATATGAAGTGAATAATAAGCTGGAGCTTGAATAAGTGAATAAGAATCTGGAGCTTGAATAAGAAGTGAATAAGAAGCTGGAGCATGAATAAGAAGTGAATAAGAAGCTGGAGCATGAATAAGAAGTGAACAAGAAGCTGGAGAATGAATAAGTGAATATGAAGCTGGAGTATGAATATGAAGTGAATAAGAAGCTGGAGCATGAATATGAAGTGAATTAGAAGCTGGATCATGAAAAAAAGTTAATAAGAAGCTGGAGCATGAATAAGAAGTGAATAAGAAGCTGGAGCATGAATATGAAGTGAATAAGAAGCTGGAACATGAATAATAAGCGAATAAGAAGCTGGATCAGGACTAAGAAGTGAATAAGAGGCTGGAGCATGCATATGAAGTGAATAAGAGGCTGAAGCATGAATATGAAGTGAATAAGAAGCTGGAGCATGAATATGAAGTGAATAAGAAGTTGGAGCATGAATAAGAAGTGAATAAGAAGCTGGAGCATGAATAAGAAGTGAATATGAAGCTGGAGCATGAATAAGAAGTGAATATGAAGCTGGAGCAGGAATAAGAAGTGAATATGAAGCTGGAGGAGGAATAAGAAGTGAATAAGAAGCTGGAGCTTGAATAAGAAGTGAATAAGAAGCTGGAGCTTGAATATGAAGTGAATAAGAAGCTGGAGCATGAATAAAAAGTGAATATGAAGCTGGAGCAGGAATAAGAAGTGAATAAGAAGCTGGAGCATGAATAAAAAGTGAATAAGAAGCTGGAGCATGAATAAGAAGTGAATAAGAAGCTGGAGCATGAATAAGAAGTGAATAAGAAGCTGTAGCAGGAATAAGAAGTGAATAAGAAGCTGGAGAATGAATATGAAGTGAATAAGAATCTGGAGCATGAATATGAGGTGAATAAGAAGCTGGGGCATGAATAAGAAGTGAATAAGAAGCTGGAGCATGAATAAGAAGTGAATATGAAGTTGGATCATGAATAAGAAGTGAATAAGAAGCTGGGGCATGAATATGAAGTGAATAAGAAGCTGGAGCATGAATAAGAAGTGAATAAGAAGCTGGAGCAGGACTAAGAAGTGAATAAGAGGCTGGAGCATGAATATGAAGTGAATAAGAGCCTGGAGCATGAATATGAAGTGAATAAGAAGCTGGAGCATGAATAAGAAGTGAATAAGAAGCTGGAGAATGAATAAAAAGTGAATACGAAGCTGGAGCATGAATAAGAAGTGAATATGAAGCTGGAGAAGGAATAAGAAGTGAATAAGAAGCTGGAGCTTGAATAAGAAGTGAATAAGAAGCTGGAGCTTGAATATGAAGTGAATAATAAGCTGGAGCTTGAATAAGAAGTGAATAAGAATCTGGAGCTTGAATAAGAAGTGAATAAGAAGCTGGAGCATGAATAAGAAGTGAATAAGAAGCTGGAGCATGAATAAGAAGTGAACAAGAAGCTGGAGAATGAATAAGTGAATATGAAGCTGGAGTATGAATATGAAGTGAATAAGAAGCTGGAGCATGAATATGAAGTGAATTAGAAGCTGGATCATGAAAAAAAGTTAATAAGAAGCTGGAGCATGAATAAGAAGTGAATAAGAAGCTGGAGCATGAATATGAAGTGAATAAGAAGCTGGATCATGAAAAAAAAGTAAATAAGAAGCTGGATCATGAATAAGAAGTGAATAAGAAGCTGGAGCATGAATATGAAGTGAATATAAAGCTGGAGCATGAATAAGAAGTGAATAAGAAGCTGGAGCATGAATATGAAGTGAATAAGAAGCTGGAGCATGAATAAGAAGTGAATATGAAGCTGGATCATGAATAAGAAGTGAATAAGAAGCTGGAGCATGAATATGAAGTGAATAAGAAGCTGGAGCATGAATAATAAGCGAATAAGAAGCTGGATCAGGACTAAGAAGTGAATAAGAAGCTGGAGCATGAATAAGAAGTGAATAAGAAGTTGGAGCATGAATAAGAAGTGAATAAGAAGCTGGAGCATGAATAAGAAGTGAATATGAAGCTGGAGCATGAATAAGAAGTGAATATGAAGCTGGAGCAGGAATAAGAAGTGAATAAGAAGCTGAAGCATGAATATGAAGTGAATAAGAAGCTTGAGCTTGAATAAGAAGTGAATAAAAAGCTGGAGCATGAATAAGAAGTGAATATGAAGCTGGAGCAGGAATAAGAAGTGAATAAGAAGCTGGAGCATGAATAAGAAGTGAATAAGAAGCTGGAGCATAAATAAGAAGTGAATAAGAAGCTGGAGCATGAATAAGAAGTGAATAAGAAGCTGGAGCAGGAATAAGAAGTGAATAAGAAGCTGGAGCATGAATAAGAAGTGAATAAGAAGCTGGAGAATGAATATGAAGTGAATAAGAAGCTGGAGAATGAATATGAAGTGAATAAGAATCTGGAGCATGAATAAGAAGTGAATAAGAAGCTGGAGCAGGAATAAGAAGTGAATAAGAAGCTGGAGCATGAATAAGAAGTGAATAAGAAGCTGGAGAATGAATATGAAGTTAATAAGAAGCTGGAGAATGAATATGAAGTGAATAAGAATCTGGAGCAGGAATATGAAGTGAATAAGAAGCTGGAGCATGAATAAGAAGTGAATATGAAGCTGGAGCATGAATAAGAAGTGAATAAGAAGCTGGAGCATGAATAAGAAGTGAATAAGAAGCTGGAGAATGAATATGAAGTGAATAATAAGCTGGAGCATGAATATGAAGTGAATAAGAAGCTAACTTCATTCTTTGAAAGACGGTTTTCACAAAGTACTTATTTTTAAAGATAAAAAACTATTGCAGTCAGCTCCAACACATCCCATATCGCTACTTATTGTCAGGAGACACAGACAGACAGCTGCACTTTCAATCAAAACTGCTTTTCCACTTTTACAGATTGAGAGGTGTATTTATAAATAAATCTCTTATCTGAACTGAATTCATAACAATAAGACTATTTCAAGGATATGTTCACTTATACCACTTTCACATCAGAATGGGGGTCGCACCTAGGATTTTGTACACAAGTCCATCCCAGGTGCGTCCCGGCTGAGACTCCTTTCAGACTGGCGGCCCTACCCTGCATTATTGACATAACCACCATCACATGCTGAGCCGGCGCTTGGAGTAGAGATAATCTCCAAGTGCCAGCTCTTCCTATGCAGTGAACGAGACCCGGGTTGCATCCACCCGGGTTACCCATTCACACTGCATCATAAGCCTTGTTGAACCCGTGACAAACCCTTCTCGTGACCAGGGTTGAAATGCCAGGTCGCGCGATAGTAACCTGGGATGCTGCGCATTCACGTGCAATAACCCTGGTTATTGCAGAAAATGTGAAAGGGGTATTAGATAATTCTTACACATTTTCATTTGCTATTTAATCCAACAGTCATTTGCAAATAAAATAAAATTGCTTGTCTGGCTGCAAACATCATTAGTGACAGCTGTGTTACACTTCCTCATTGGAACCTTCTCTGCTAATAGTTTTCCTGCTGCCATGAACAGCACCGATCAGGAAGGACTGCAGTTTGAATTTAGAAAAGCTTATCTTCACAACAAGAGTGGGAACTTTTCTATTACCTTTTTACACCTGTCCCGAGTCTGACCCGGGATTTGGAACATGGGTCCAAACTGGGTCAGACCTAGGACAGACTCCTTTCTCACTGTGGGGTCCCAGGTTATTCCGTTCATATCCCCCCCCCTCTCCATGTGCAGTTGAACTTTTCTACCGGTGCTTTGAGATGACATAATTTCCAGGCGCCGAGAAATCCGGATCTCCACATGGCAGTTAGGAGCTGATTGGCGGGTACCTTATCACATTTCACTTTGTCTCCTAACACTGCTTAGTAAATAGACCCCTAACTCACTTGGCTATAGGGGCTGTTATAATTGATATGTAGCTCGCTGAGAGAATATATCATTCTGTAAACTACCATCGTTTAAGTTTCTGTCACATAGAGGTCTATTTATAAAGCTGAGATAAGCCTTTTCTCTGGCATTTTCTCTGGAGAAAGGGTTTATCTCAGTTTTTCTGTATGGGGTCTATTCATTATGTTAATTTTAGAGGTCCCGATAAGTAACATACTTACTTGCCGCATGCACCAGAGCAATTCATCATTGCCCCAGCATGGAGACAGCTGATCCAAAAATCAGCTGTCTCTGCGAGCGGCTTCACTGCTCCTTTCTTAGCAGTGAGACAAGTGCACATGCGTGACCTGTAAGCCCACTTTGCAGATGGCTCTTGTAATTGTTTTCATTGTTGGAGTCTGCTTATGCGGCATTGAGCACTCATGGGCGATTCAGAGTTGTATGCACCTCAGCCTCATCTCCACGTACAGCTTTTTCGGTGTAAGTGGGCAGCAATGCGGAGTTCACACACCGTATGTGTTCCGTGGGTGTGCCACATAGAAGGAATTCATACCTCGCATTTTCAACACACTTGGAGATACTGGGCGGCCCCCAGGTTCTTTTCCGCACTGTGCTATGCAGATCAGTTGTGAGAGTGCTCCCCCCAACTCCCCCTCTTTCCATGGTATTCTGCAGCCCCAGAGTGGGACATCGGGACAGTCCCTGAGTAGTGGGTCTGCCCTGCCCAAAGCGGGACAGTTGGAAGGTGTAGGAATTGCTGCCTGTCGTGATCATTAATGGTATCTGATCCCAACACATGAGATTGTGCAAACTGTATGTCGAGTCCATGTATATTCTGTATGGAAAATATGTTATTTTCAAGTTGCATGTCTATTGCTACTTTGTATGAACCAGGAGTGTGTTTAGAGAGGAGGGGGCCCATGTTCACTCAGCATCCTAGGCCCCCTCCTCTCTCTCTGGCGGCCGCGGTGTACTGACAGTTTCAGTAGACTCCGGGCACTAGTCTGTGCCTGAAGTCTATTGCACATGCGCAGAACGCTGGGAAAGTTGCGGCCATTTTCCAGCCATTCTGTGCTTTATTATTTTATTATTATTATTATCATTATCATCATCATTTACTTATATGACGCCACAAGTGTTCCGCAGCGCCTTACAAAGTACATAACGAAAAAAGAGACTTACAGTATAATACAAATACAATGCAGGACAAGGACAGGTATAATACACATTGCTACATTGGTGACCATAATATCCAAATAAGCAACAGAGCATAAAAACCAAGTGTTGGCTGCCCTAGTGGGGAGTGAGAAATAGATGGAAATAAAGTAAGGAGAAGCACAAGAGGGTAGAGGTCCCTGCTTGCAAGAGCTTACATTCTAAAGGGGAGGGGCAGACAATCAGGTGTGACACAGATGGGGTAGACAGGGAGAATGGAGCATGGAGTAGTCGGTTAGGATGAGAACTGGAAAGCTTTGATGAAGTAGTGGGTTTTGAGAGGCAGTTTTAAGGATTGTAGAGAGGTGCAGAATCTGTTGGGGAGAGGGAGAGAGTTCCAAAGGTAGGGAGCAGCATGGACAAAATCTTGGAGGCAGGAGTGGGAGAGAGTAATCAGTTGACATGAGAGGCGGCGTGCATTTGTTGAATGAAGAGGGTGGGCAGGAGAGTGAAAGGAGATGAGGTCAGAGATGTAAATGGGAGAGGAATGTGTGAGGGCTTTGTAAGCGAGTGTGTGAACCTTGATTTGGGTTCTGAAGGGGAAGGAGAGCCAGTGGAGGGCTTGTAGGAGATGTAGAGAGTTTGGAGAGAAAGATGAGTCGAGCATCAGCATTGAGGACAGACTGGAGTGGAGTGAGATGGGAGTTGGGGGGGCCAGAAAGGAGGAGGTTACAGTAGTCCAATCTGGAGATGACCAGTGAGTGTATTAGGGTCTTAGGGGGTCATTCAGACCCGCTCGCGAGCGAAGGTCGCTCGCTAGCGGGTCGATGTTGGGCGAATACCGTCTGGGTCCGGCCCCACTGACATCACTAGTGATGTCAGTGGGAGTGATTTTGGCTCTGATAGAGCCAAAATCACTCCTGGGCTTGCGGCAGTGAGACCCTACCGCAGGGTCTCGTCGCAAGCCCGACGGTCGCGATGGTCTTGACCATCGCGACCATCATCATGGACGCTTGCATAAGCTGTGGGTGGTAACCCACAGCTATGCGAGCATCCAAAAGGCCGCTCCACATTTAAATAGGACGGCCCTGATTCAGAGCGAGCGCTCTGGTCAGAGCGTTCAGCCCTGAATCAGGCCCTTAGTTTAATACCCCTAAAGTGCTTGCTGGTCATTTCACATATTAATTAAAAATGGTAATCCATGTAGTGAATGTTTATTGTTAGGCATTCTCATCAATTGCCCAATGCTGCCATGTCTCCCTAATTAACCTCCCTCCCGAGGGAGCTAATGGTCTCCTCCAACCCCTTCAGCTTATATTGAGCCACCGGGAGTTCCCGAGGTCGGGACTCTATGACTGACAATTGAGGGAGGGAACCAGGCTGGCTTAAGAGACTTGAGAATAGGTACAGAAGGGGACAGTGACTGGTGCGTGAGTCTGGCGGGAGCACAGCCGGCTCGCGCTGAAGGCAGGAGGAAGTTATAATAATGGCTGGACACTGACGATTGTGCGCAGTGCACCTGAGGTGATCTGACTAAGAGGAGCCCTGCGCTGTGGGTTACTTACCTCAGGTTTGGAGGTGAACTGGTAAGCCGGATAGGAGTGACCAGCTGATGGGACCGGAGCTCCGGAGTGACGGCGGCAAGGTGCGGCATGCACCAGTATCATCATCTGTGTAACCAGAGACTTTCCCGGGGTGTTGAATGGGAGGCGGAACTGGGCAGAGCTACTGCAGTGAGTGACTGCTATTCTCTGCATCCCGGAGAGGAGAGGAGGCTGGAGGCGCGGCTACCTCAGTCGGGGGTTGAGCCGGAGGCGGATTTGTTGGTACAACAGACAGTATATTTGCAAATCATACACCTTACCACCACAGTGCCTGGGGACTGACAGGATTAATCAGCTGTGGTGTACCAGTTCACAGCCTTCTTAATTAAAGTTGCTGGAGATCCGGTTATCAGTTACGCAGGGAACTAATTAAACGTCATTATGATACAACTTGTCAGGGCACATGCAAGATAATAACTCATGATCTGCCTGTTCCCGTCAGTTTCATTCAAAGAGTCAGCTCAGCTTAAAAGTGTCCTTTTGCAGCATACTTACCTGAGTACAGAATAGTTCTAAGGTTAACCAATAAAATTGGATACAGCTACCGGAGACCCAGCTAGTTTTGGAGCTAACTTCTCCCTTCAAGTTACCGGTGCCTTCCGGAATTTCATACTGAGCTAGAGAAGGGCATATTTATTAAAGCTTAAAGAAGAGTATAACAGAAACTTACCTGTTTAGTGAAATTCACATATTTCTAGGTCGAGCAGTCAGAACACTTGCTACCAATTGTAGTCATAAAGGAAAGGATAGCTCTAGTATAAGAGGAACTTCCCCTTTTCTCTTCAATCCAAATCGGATTTTCCCTCACTACGGTAGTGCTAGCCTACTATCATCAGTGATAACACAAGTATCCCGGGCAACGTTTGCAAACAATTTTGTTAGACAATCTTTTGTATGCAAAAAGGGAACTGAACTATTATTTCAGAGGTAAAACAAATAGTTCTAGTATATATCTCTGTATTGGAGTAACTGTATGTTGATGTTTTATTTTGCACCTGTTTGCATTTAACTTTTCTTCCAAAAGGGGGTCCAAGGTGTTCCAGAGTTCCGGTTACAATAAAACTTTGTGGATCCCGGTGCAATTTTCTGACTCTAATGTATGTAACCAATTGTATTTGTATTTATTGAAATTGTATTGCTAATGGTATGAGTTCTTGTTTGCCGGAACCACAAGGGTTCGAATAAATTCTATGTTTCTATTATATTTGTTGGTTATCCCTAAATTATAATCTAGTGGGAGGTTTCAGGACAAATTGAGGTCAGAACTCTTATGTAATAACATTAGCTAACTATTATACACTCTGCACTATATAGACTGGGGGTGTCACATTAGTAGCATCCTGGGTGAGAAAGGGTTTCTGTCGTAAGTGTCCAAGAACTCTGTGTTGTTCTTTTTTTTGTTTGCATGTTAATCTGTATGGCATTTTTATTAATCACTAGCTGGGTTACCCGGCGTTCCCGGGTTGAAGACTGGACCCTGAAGTACATTTGCAGCATTTGTTTACATTGTCCTTGCCTATAACCCCATTCCATTGATCCTGAAAAAGACCCCACTGTTTTCTACCATGCATGCAAACAGTGGCGTAACTACTGTCGATGTAAGGGGTGCTGCTGCTATGGTGCCTGAGCTTCCACTGTGGGTCACCACTCCCCCTGCACCCGGTCACGCACACAAGCCGGGCCAGTCCAGTCAGGGCCTCCGAGTGGGCCCCGGGTAGCTGCGGTGTTGATTTGGTGCCAGCCCGTCAGCTGATTACAGGCATGGAAAGACAGCCCCACTGATCGTGAGGCAATCAGAGCTCGCAGACCGCCAGCCAATCAGTAGTGGCGGCTCCTGCTTGGCCGCTGGTCCGGGAGTTCTAATTGGCCTGCTGCCAGCGCCAAATTCAAATTTTGCCAGTGCTGTCTGTCCATGTCTGCCTCTGCCTGCCAGTGTGCCAGCTGTAATTAGCTGGCAGCCCGGCACCAAATCCACACCCGCTGGCTGCTGATGTCACACAGGGGGTGGCGAGTGGCTGCTGGAGGGACACGGAGAGGTGAGTTGCTGGGGGGGTCATAGGACCTCATTCAGAGTCGGTCGAAGTGGCCACACAGTCGTACGGGAAAAGGGCCCGGATATGCAAATGATTCCCTCGCAAGTTGCATCCCTAAGTTTGGATCGGTAGCTGGCCGAGCAAGGGGAGGAAGCGGCCGGAAGACAAAAAAATACGCCCGCTTTTCGTACGCATTACACGTCATCTCCGGGCATATAAGGATTAATCGAGACCATCAAGAACCATCAGAACTGGTCGTAGAGCTTAAGGTTGACCATACCCTCTCTTAAGCTCTACGATCATGTCAGTGTAAAAACCTCCCATGTCACATGTGCCATGACGCTACTTTGTTAATTATGCACTCCCATAAACCGTATGCACTCCCATAAAATGCTGTTCGCATAATTAGGCACGCCTGTGTTCGGATCTCCACTCCCCCATTTTCAAGCACCTTCCCCTGTTACCACCCACAAACGCCTCAATCTGTCACTCAAACTACCGACCTGGCTGTGTTCAAGGAGAGAGAAATTTCTGATCGTAGCGGCTAGTTTGCGCACGTGCATTGCGACCTTTACACATGCGCGGTATAGCGAACATCGGTGGCGTACGACCGTGCGGCCGCTTCGACTGACTCTGAATGAGGTCCATAATGTGTAAGGGGCATTACTGTGTGGCATAATGTGTAAAGGGCACTACTATTGTGTAAAATAATGTATTATACGGCGCACTACTACTATGTGGCATAATTTGTAAAGGGCATTACTGTGTGTTATAATGTGTAAGAGGCATTACTGTGTGGCATAATGTATAAGGGGCACTACTACTGCGTGGCATAATGTGTATAAGGGGTTCTACTGTGTGGCATAACCTGAATGGACTCTTTGTGGCATAATATGAATAGGCTCTGTGTGGGTGCAAATGTGGGGGATTTTTTTTACCTTGGTGGGGCTTTTAAGATCTTTCTATGTGGCCCCCAAAGTTATGCCCTTGCATGCAAACCCAGAGGGCTGACTAATATATATGGTCACTTTCAAAAGGACTAACTCTTGATTTAATATGAACTTGCAAAATTCATAAATTTTGACACTTGCTCAGACTGTGAGGTTAAAATGATGGGATATGTTCAGTATCCCGGTATAGGGGATTCTGGCGCTTATAATATCATTGCCGGAATCCAGACACCTGTCAAAATCATGGAGCTGGCATCCTGACTGCCGATATCCTGAAGGTAAGTAGTGGGGTTGGGGTGAGGGTTAGGGGTAAAGGGAGGCTTGGTTTAGGCACTAGGAGGTAAGTTAGGTTCAGGCATCAGGTAGGGAAGTTTAGGGCAGGGAGAGGGGGAGGGTTAGGATACCTACCGGAAGGTGTCAGTATCTTAACCCTGCAGACACAAAAGGATAACTCCAACATTACGAATTTCATATATAATACATTTTGCAATACAAATTTGCAACAAATAAAGGTTTTATCATAATCATGGCCAAGGTTATGGGCCTACCCACCATTTTCTTAGGGTAGGGACCATGATTATGCTAAAACCTCTATTTATTGAAAAAATTTATTACAAAATGTATTATATTTGTAATTAGTAATGTTGGAGTTGTGCACTTGTAATTTTTCCATTTGTGTCTGCAACATTAGTATCAACAAGTAACACCTCCCATTATTTATATTCAGGGTGTGCAGTCTAGGGTCTTTCTCCTGGTATTCTAACCCTGTCAGCACCGGCGTCCCTTACCCATCCCAAAAGGATACTTTTGTAGCTTTCACACAGGTTTTTGGCAGACTGCCAATTTTCACTTGAACCAGCCCCGGAACCTATGTAATTTAAGACTGTCCCCATTTTTAGGGATTGTGTGACAATGTGTGGGCCTCACGAAGTTCAAATCTAGGCAAAAACCTAACCCTGGTCAAACTTACCCACCATGGCAAATTTGGTGGAGCTAGGTCTAAAAATCTGGCCGGGCATAAAGGACAAACAGACAGACAGAGACACATTTTCTTGCTTATTATATAGATTTTTTGTAACTAAACTTTGGAAACATTTTTCAGATTAAACAAATTTAATCTATCATATTCTCAGTGATTCTTATTGAACCTGTGAGCCTGTGAGGCCCATGCTACATAGTACAGTGCATCCAGAAAGTATTCACAGCGTTCACTTTTTCCACATTTTGTTATGTTGCAGCCTTATTCCAAAATGGAATAAATTCATTTTTGTCCTCAAAATTCTACACACAAAACCCCATAATGACAATGTGTAAAAAGTTTTTTTGAGATTTTTTCAAATGTAATAAAAAAAAACGAACTAAGAAATCACATGTACTGTACATAAGTATTCACAGCCTTTGCTCAATAGTTTGTTGTTGCACCTTTGGCAGCAATTACAGCCTCAAGTATTTTTTAATATGATGCCACAAGCTTGGCACACCTATCTTTGGGTAGTTTCGCCCATTCCTCTTTGCAGCACCTCTCAAGCTCCATCAGGTTGGATGGGAAGCGTCGGTGCACATCCATTCTCAGATCTCTTCAGAGATGTTCAATCGGATTCAAGTCTGGGCTCTGGCTGGGCCACTCAAGGACATTCACAGAGTTGTCCAGAAGCCACTCCTTTGATATCTTGGCTGTGTGCTTAGGGTCGTTGTCCTGCTGAAAGATGAGCTGTTGCCCCAGCCTAAGGTCAAGAGCGATCTGGAGCAGGTTTTCATCCAAGATTTCTCTGTACCTTGCTGTATTCATCTTTCCCTCTCTCCTGACTAGTCTCCCAGTTCTTGCCACTGAAAAACATCCCCACAACATGATGCTGCCACCACCATGCTTCACTGTAGGGATGGTATTGGCCTGGAGATGGGTGGTGCCTGGTTTCCTCCAAACATAACGCCTGGCATTGACGCCAAAGACTTCAATCTTTGTCTCATCAGACCAGATAATTTTGTTTCTCATGGTCTGAGAGTCCTTCAGGTGCATTTTTGCAAACTCCAGGCGAGCTGCCATGTGCTTTTTACTAAGGAGTGGCTGCCATCTGGCCACTCTACCATACAGGCCTGATTGGTGGATTGCTGCAGAGATGGTTGTCCTATAAGGTTCTCCTCTCTCCACAGAGGAATGCTGTAGATCTGACAGAGTGACCATCGGGTTCTTTGTCACCTCCTTGACTAGGGCCCTTCTCCCACGATCGCTCAGTTTAGATGGCCGGCCAACTCTAGGAAGAGTCCTGGTGGTTTCGAACTTCTTCCATTTATGGATGATGGAGGCCACTGTTCTCATTGGGACCTTCAAAGCAGCAGATATTTTTCTGTACCCTTCCCCAGATTTGTGCCTCGAGACAATCCTGTCTCGGAGGTCTACAGACAATTCCTTGGACTTCATGCTTGGTTTGTGCTCTGACATGCACTGTCAAGTGTGGGACCTTATATAGACAAGTGTTTGCCTTTCAAAATCATGTCCAAACAACTGAATTTACCACAGGTAGACTCCAATTAAGCTGTAGGAACATCTCAAGGAAGATCAGTGGAAACAGGATTCACCTGAGCTCACTTTTGAGCTTCATGGCAAAGTCTATGAATACTTATGTACATGTGATTTCTTAGTTTTTTTTTAAATTAAATTTGCAAAAATCTCAAAAAAACTTTTTATACGTTGTCATTATGGAGTATTGTGTGTAGAATTTTGAGGACAAAAATTAATTTATTCCATTTTGGAATAATACTGCAACATAACAAAATGTGGAAAAAGTGAAGCGCTGTGAATACTTTCCAGATGTACTGTACGCGTGTGTAATTGAAGGTAATATATTAATCATTTGTTCGGTAAATGCAAAGGGCCCATTATTCCCTTCCGTGGTGGCAGTGAGATTGTGTAGTTTGGTAAGTGACTGAGGTGCGCCGTTGTCATGACCCGGGTTCGTGACAGCCAAGCACTGCCTGAGATGCCCGGATGTGCCCTGGGGTTCTTTTCTGCTTGGTGTTATGCAGATCAGAGGTGACAGTGCTCCTCCCAACTCCCCCCTTCCCTTTCCACAGGACACTACGGCCCCTGAGTATTCGGTCCTTCCCAAAGCTGCACAATTGGAAGGTGTGGGGATTGCCAGATATTCAGAGTTGTGCACATGCAGGAATCCATCTGATTGCAAACAGATCTCTTGCACCAAGCATAAAGCTGATACAAATGTACACTGATTGCGAGGGCGGCTGTTTCCACAAGCTATTATATAAGGGCACCGGGGGGGGGGAACACAATGCACACCATGCACCCATATTATACTAACCTCTCCGGAGTCCCACGTCGGCGCCAGAGTCTATCAGTGTGGTTCTGGCTGTGCTTCGCTCAGTGTGCAGCCGGCTGCCGGACTGAGAGGAGGGTGCCCATGACGGAGACTGCACACGGGCCCCCTCCTCTCATGAAACGCCCCTGAGGGGCACTTGGATGTGTTACATGTATGGTCTAAAATACATGGATTATTGTATTTGAATAATGGGCATTTATTATGCTCCAAAGGGGAGCACAGCCTCTAGCTTGCCTCTGGGTGACTAGGAAAAATGTACACCCCTGATATGCATCAGCAAAATTAAGATAATTTTTGAGTCTTCTTAAATTATTAGTTTGTCAGAAAGGCACTTACATTTCTGCAAACATTTTTATGTATATTAACTTAATGTATGAGCACCCCAATCACTCCTACCTGCCGTACCACTATCCATGATTTAGCTGGCTCAGGCTATGCAGGATATGAAAACTAATTTGCAAATAGAGATTGAGACTACCCTTTCTTATGTGACCTAGATCTGGGCCACAAGTCATTATGTACAGTTATGGAAACTGGGGCACAGGAGAAAAGTGCTTTAGCCCATAGCAATTACTCAGGTACTGCCATTTATTTCTAGTGCAGCCTAGACAATGAAAGAAAATGTCATTTTAGTTGCCATGGTCTCTGTTTTTAGAAATGTCTCATAATGGGCTCCATACAAATAACTTCAATGTTCTTCTGAGTAAAGAGGCCCATATATTTATGGTCCTGGGCCCTTGGTGTAATGATGACACAGAACCAGCGTCAGGAGCAGAAGGATCAGTACTTCGCAAAATGCAAACAGATGCCATTGGGGCAACAACTGTGCCGCCCCCTCAGCCTTGTGACCTAGGCAGTGGCACCCATTATCCTACCCCCTACTTAGGGATCTGACTGTAACTTCAGGTAAGTTTACCATATGATTTAGGCTTACTAATGAATACTGCTATAGAATACAGAAATTGATGGATTTGCAAAAAAGTACATAGGTGGACTAATAAATGTTGACAGATCAGTGTGGGCACAAGTTCTATTATCTGAACATTTTATTTGATTTTGTCAGTACTAAGCTGTGAAAGAATCATTTATTACTTAGTAGCAATAACCAATTTTTGCTGGTTTGCTCAGTTGTGGTGTTCAGACACAAAGGTGTTTATTGAGCTGAACCGTTATTTATAACAGCCTATCAATTCACCAGGGTCCTGGGGCAACCGGTTGGGGTGGGGAGGAGCAATTAAAAAAACTGGGTACATTTGAAAATCTACTATGTTTTGCCCACCCCATCAACTTGGTGGTTCAGAATTAAAAAAATAAATAAATGGGGGATACAGGAGATGCTGTCTCTGGCCATAATAACTTCTGGACATTTTTGGGATTCATCAACCGCATGTAGAAGATTTCAGCGGCTGTGGCAGTGCGACTTCCAACATGGCACATCAGGAAACAAATGTTTACATTAATCAAGATGCCTGAGGGAGATGGAGTATGTACATAGTTGAAGGCAGGGATGGGAAGGGTTGATTCGTGGTAAATTTAATTTAAGTTTGGGATTCCGAAGCAAATTTATGAGGGAGGAGGGGAGTCATTTACAAAGAAATTTGACTCATTTGCATTGGTCCTTGCCCCAATTGAGTTCTTTGGTGGTTCCCCATTTAAAAAAAAAAATGAAAGGGGCATGCAGGAGATGCTGTCTGTGGCAGCACACAAAACGAAAGCTTTGAACAGGAAGGGGGGCACCAAACATGGCTGTTATGATCAAGGAAAGCCAAGCCCACCAGATTGGAATCTACAAATCAAGGTTGAAAAATGGCATAAGAGTATTTTGCAAGTATTTGTGATTTTAGTTTAAATAAATACAGTATGAAACTAAAAAAATAAAAAAAAGGAAGCGTCAGAAAAGTGGCACAAAAGCACGGCAGTTTAAAATATGTAGGACATCTATGAAATATTTGCCACACAGCAGTGGCAGACATAATGCCAGTTTAATAAACTATAAAATTAAAAATGTTAGGCAGCAATGCCCCAAACAGCACATAATGCAAGGAACAAAGATGCAAGATGGAATTGTCCTTGGGCCCTTCCACCCAGCAATATATTGAACAGGGCATGCACAGTTTAAAAAACCAAGCACTTTAGGGACAATGACTGACACTTTTGTGGCAGAAGTCCTTGGTTTGTTTGAGCCCCCACAAAACAATTTTTTGGAAGTACTACTTCCAATCATTAAGGAGGAGGTTGATGATGAGAGTGTTGGTGGTGGAGATTGCATGTGTTGGTCCAAGCTGCTGGTAGCTGATACTAAGCTGCTTGTTATTAATTTACAAATTATAATAATTTTTTTAAATAAATTGCATGAACTCACTGCAAATGACATAACAGGGAGGAGGTGCCTAGATGGTTAACATCCCTGCATCTACTAACTTTGGCTTCACAAATGGTACAGATGCCTTCACAACTGTTGTCAGGATTTGGGTTAAAATAATTCCACAACCAAGATGTGGCTTTTCTGGTCTTATGCCCAGGTATGACAATATCTTTCTTTTTATCACAAGCGAGAACTGCTGTCACTGGTGGCTGATTTACACAAACAACATCCTCATTATTAACATCCCCATTAGCGTCAGATAGGACACAAATATCCTCCTTTTGTACTTCCTCCACACCATCATCCTCAATTTCTATTATTTCACAATGTAATACTAGCACAGCCATCATGGCTTCAGTGATCCTCTGTGAAACTGGGTGACAGTTGTTATACTTGCTTCCTCTATAAAAGGATTGTTTAACAGTCAATTGTTTTTTAAACTACTACTACTAGTAGTCTTCTTGGTCCCTTTCTGGAATGAAGATCCACCCCCTGCAGCAGCAGCAGGCCTAGCGCTCAAGGATTCTTCTGAGGAATACTGGATAAGGGAGGATTCACCTACACTTTCTCCTGGATGCAGAACTACCTCCTATCATTAGTGAGGATATTGATGATGAAGGTGTTGGTGGCTGAAATTGCAGGTGCTGGGATCTAGCTGAGGGAAGAGAGCTAACTGATGCTGGACTGTATGTTATTTTTTTAGCACCAGTTTCTGATTTTCCCAAAACTGTTCCATGAACTTGCTGCAAATGACATAACAAGTAGGAGGTTCCTAAATGGTTAAGGTCCCTATCTCTACTTACTCTGGCTTTACAATGGGTACAGATGGTTTGACAATTATTTTCTGGGTTTGGGTAGAAATAATTCCACACATAAGAAGTGGATTTTTTTGTCTTATGCCCAGGCATGACAACGGGACTTTTTCTTATCATGGGCAGCAACTGTTTCCACTGGTGCCTGATTTACACAAATAACATCCTCATCAACAACATCCTCATCATCAACATTTTTTTTTTAAACAATTTTTTATTGAGACATCATAGAACAAATATATAACAAAATATATATATATATATATATAGCAAATACAATATGCAACAGAGTCTGAATAAATGTGGTGAAAATCACACATAGACAAAAATAGATAATATTGATAGTGTGAAAATAAGTCACGTGCCATACACATTGTAACATACAGACTGTCAACATATAAATAAAATAAAGAAAACAAATGAAAAAGGAAAAGAGCAAAAAAGAAACAATAATCAGGAGCAACTGCAGCCGCGATTCCGAAATACTATAATAGGAGCCTTGGGAATTAATCTATTGAATTCCTTATCGATTAAGTTAAGGAAATAAGTGGGTCTTGTGTCACTAACCTGGTAAGATACCATGTGGTATTATTAAAGCTATAATGGATCTGTTTCCTAGTTGTGAGTGGGAGACCATCTATATATAACTCCCATACCAAAAAGAAACGTTCAACCTATTTTTCTTTCTATAGAAGTGTTTCAACCCAGTGCATCCTGAATAGAAAATAAAGTTTGTTCAGGAAAAGAGGTATTTGAGGAGGTGTACTGTCTTTCCAGCCCTGCAAAATTGTTTTCCTGCCAGCAGCACTGATAGCTAATAAAGTTTAATACTTGCCATAGTCATTCGGGGATTGGAATCAAATATACCTAAGACTGCCCATTCCGGGGTGAAAGGCACAAACAAGTTTTGCTTCTACATAGCGATGAATAAGGTGCCAAAAATATTGGATTATGGGGCAGGCCCAGAGGCAATGATATGTATCAGACCCCTCCAGATGACATTTTGGACAAGCATGACTTTTGGAGGTCCCCATTCGGAAACGTCATAGGTATTATGATATATATTGAGAAAGAGTTCAGTGTACATGCTGGATGATAGTGTTTTCCTGGAAAATAAAAAGGCCTTTCCCAGTGTTGACATAGTTAAAGTAGGGAAGCGGGTCAACCATCCAGCCATACCCCCAGTTATCTTAATATGGTCCAAAATGTCCCTCAAAAATGTATAATGGACAGATATCTGCTTGTGGTTAGGTACAGGTTGCTTTAAAAAGCAATCCAAAGTACTATCCCAATCCTAGTACTATCCCAATCCAAGTACTATCCCAATTCCCATCCAAAGAATGACCAACAACATGTGTGCGGTATGATGAACCTACAGCGTCACTGACACTACTTGTATGAATTTTACACTGCGGTATGACGAATCTACAGCGTCACAATACTTGTATGAATTTTACACTGCGGTACGGATGCCAGCATCACAATATGTTTATAAATATATTAAACTGCAGTATGAATGACCTACAGCGTCACAATATGTTTATAAATATATTAAACTGCGGTATGAATGACCTACAGCGTCACAATATTTTTATGAATATTACACTGCGGTATGGCCAGCAGCGTCACACTACTTATATATGGATACACTAGGGGGGTACAGCATACAGCGTCACAGTGCTTATATGGATAAACTGGGGAACAGCACAAAAAAAGTTAACTTTTTTAACTTATTATTTTTTTATTTTTTTTACTTTTATTACTTTTTTTTTTTTTGTTACAGCCCATGGACGGACAGCACACCCCTGGATGGATAGCACACTGGATGGACAGCACACCACCGGATTGGACACACAGACACTGATTGAAGAGCCCCCCTGGGCAGAGCACAACACAGCCCCCTGGACAGAGAACAGTGACAGCACACCCATGTTTTGGACACACAGCCCCTGATTGAAAGAGAACCCTCCTCCTGGGCAGAGCACAGCACTCCTCTGTTAAACAGCCCCCTGAACAGAGCACAGTGACAGCACACCCCTGGATTAGACACACAGCCCCAGATTGAACAGCCACCCCTTGGCAGAGCACAGCAAACCCCTGTTAAACAGCCCCCTGGACAAAGCACAGTGACAGCACACGCCTTTTTTATACAACAGCGCCGTCAGAGCACAGTGACAGCAAACTCCTGGATTGGACTACAGCCCCCTTGACACACAGCCCCCCCTTGGACGTGGAGCACAGCACACAGCCGCACAACCCGGTGCTCAGCAAGTAAATGACTCCGATCACCGCGGGAAGTGACTTATATACAATCCAAAACCTGTGAGAATCCGACAGCTTGAGGATGACTTTTAGCCTCATTTTGGATTCTGAATCAGGCAGAAAAACCCAAGCCTGACTCAGATCCTGCTCGGATCCCCCATGTTCGGGTGGGTCCGATTCTCAGAGAACCGGACCCACTCAATCTCTAATTAAAATATTATAGAGTATACATAGTCAGGTTCCAGTGTCGGACTGGTACATGAAGGGTCCAATAGGGGAATGCAGTGGTAGGGGCCCATGCTTAAGCGGTGTGGTCAGCCACCAGAGGGGGTGTGGCCAGCCACCACAGAGTTTTGGTTAACCATTAGTGCATGGTCTGGGTCCCTTTATAAATATGTATTGTAAATATATCGATATTGCATGCATGTTAATGTACAAGAGCTCTTTAGTGAATACACCACATACAGGGCCGCTACGAGCCGGCCTGGGTAAGGAGACGTGGCCTAATTGTGGGAGTCATGGCCACTCCCCCTTAGAAAATAAAGAAAAAACCCTAGTTGCAGCGCCGTGATGCAGTGCTGGGGAGGGGGGTACTGTGAGCTCCCCAGATATGCAGTCGGGAAGCCGGTGGACGTAATCCCGACGGCCGGCTTCCCGACTGCTTTATCCCGACGAGGGTTAAATGACAGGCATCTAAATCTAGATGCCTGTCATTTAATGACGCCAGGAGACCGGCACCCGGCATCCCGATTGAAGTGATGCCGGGCGCCGCTGCGGACAGCCGCGCGGGGAAAGGTGGGTTAGGTTTAGGGCTCCCGGGGGGGACTTAGGGTTAGGCACCCCCCCGGGGGGTTAGGGTTAGGCTAGGGGAAGGGATGGTTAGGGTTAGGCACCCCCGGGGGGACTTAGGTTTAGGCGGCGGGGAAGGGGGGGTTAGGTTTAGGCACTTAGAGGGGGGATTAGGGTTAGGCACTGGGGGGAAGGTTATGGTTAGGCACCCCTAAGGAGGGTTAGGGGGGGGAGTTTAGGTTAGTAAATACCTGGGGACGATTGGGATTTTCGGGCAGCCGCTGTCGGGATTTGAACCGCCGCACATCCGGCGGTAATTCATACCGATTCCGCTCCCCAGCCCAGCGCAAATCCAGTGGGGGGCGCGATCAGGATAAGGGAGGAATAGGAAGTGGACGTGTTAGGGGTAGGGATGGTGGGGTTGTGCTATGGTAGTCTAAAGTCACCAATGTTATTTTATCCTGGTCATTTCTTGTCTATGTTACAAAGAACCACAGTCTGTGGAAAGTGATATTTAAATGCAAGATTCCGAAGAGTTATCTCTTTTAGAAGAATGCAGAACATGCACCATTCAGTAATTCAATTGCAGGCTCTATTGCCTGTATAAATACATGGCAGCAGCTACAGCTGTTTAGAAAAGTGAGTGCTTCAATCAAGATCAGTTTGTATTGCTAGGTCATAGTTGCTACCCTCCCGCATCCTACGTGTAACCCTGGTTAAGGGTTAGAAAAATATATTATATAAATAAAACTATATTTTATGTGGTAATCCAGATTTCTACAACTAAAAAGGAAAATAATGATTATTTAGTAAGTAATTAATATATGTATTTTAATTCATATTATAAATACATTAAAAATGTCTGACAATTCCTGTATGTAAGTACCATATTGTTTGAGGAATATGTGTGGAGATGTCAAGGTACTTTAAATTCATACTGTAATACATATATATGGATATATATATGTGGTGTGCATTATACAAGTAATATAGGTAAAAGCCATGGCACGAGCTACAGTCAGGAAGCCCATGTTTAACAAGGGCAGAGTGTGTAGGCTCGTGCTGCAGGCAGGAAGGGCTAGCAGGCAGCACGTGGAGGGGCTCGTGCTTAGTGCGGGAAGGAGAGGCTCGCGGCCAGAGTGAGGGGTCCCGTGCCTGTAGCCTGAGGTATAAATAGAGCAGCCGTTGCCATCTAGTCTGGATTTTCCTCCCTCCAGTGCCTGCCCCCTGTTTCTTGAGCGGCAAATGAGTTATGCTGCCGTGCGCATGGGGGTAGAGCTGGAGAGGACCCCCAGCTGGAGCTGGGGAAGCAGGTGAGCAGCGGTACTCACCCTGCCCTGCTGGCGCGGAAGACAGTGGCATCCCAGGAAGTGGCACATTGTGCGGTTCTTTGGTGGGAGTGACCGGTGGTATGGTCTCAGGAGCCGGGTCGGAGACTGAGGTCATGGCGGTGGAGCAGCAGCAGTTGTGGCAGTAGGGATGGCCATCGATGGTTTATGGCCGATGTCAAATGCTTTTACCATTGATGGGGGAGAACCAGACGGTTTCCCTCCATCGATGTCTAAGCATAACCAAATGTGTTTGTTTTTTTTGTTTTTACAAGGTGCCAGGACTCACCCCCTTGCACCCAAGAAGTCCCACCCCCAGGTTACAATTGGCCGACGGGCCTTTCAGTCACAAAATAGGGAGGACCATCGGTTGGTGAAGCCATCGATGGTCATCCATTGAATAGTTTGTAGCCATCGATGGCTACTTGCTATTTTGCCATCGATGGTAACACTACCGATGGCCATCCCTTCTCGTCAGTGGAGCAGCACAGCGGGATCGGCGGTGAGCAGAAACTGTGATGGGGCGGAGTCGATGCACATACTTGTAGCTGAGTGGCTGTATTCAAGGAGAGCGGCGCGGCAGCAGTTAGGCAGGCGGAGGTGCAGCCGCTGTATTAAGTGGTCAGAGGCAATTTACCTGGCAGGACAGCTGATCAGTGGTAACACAAGCAGGTTACAGCTGTCAAAACGGATGAGAGGCATTTAGGTAGCAGCAGCAGCGCGCTACCTTAGTGAGTAAGCTCTTGCACTGCACACACCTAACTATCAGCAGCATCATCAGTACAAATTATAGGGGCAGTGTAGACTCGTGCCTCAGAATAGACTCTTAACTCAGTATTTTTTGCTCATTACCATAAAGAAAGGCTGTAATATAGATTACAGTCACAATGAGCAGAATCTTACACTCTACCTGTCACTACTGTAATGATATTGTCACAGAGGTAGCCATTTAAATCTTTACAGTGAGCTCATATATATACAGTATACTGTAGCTATCTCTGCACAGTTAATTGAAGTTATTCAGAATTCGCATATCAGCCATAATCAGAAGCTGTAATATCAAAGCTAATTGGATACTGGGCCTGATTCAGAGCCGCTCGTAAGCAGCCGCTCGTTCGCTCCGAGCGATGTTCGCACATCTGCACATGCGTATGGGTTGTAATGCGCATGCGCCAACCAGTCAGTGCGGTCGGATATCGTGTGCTCGCAAAATAGCGAATGCCTGCTAATTTGAGTGAAAGAATGAGGCGTTTGTGGGTGGTAACAGGGGAAGGTGCTTGAAAACGGGGAGTGGAGATCCGAACGCAGGCGTGCCAAACGGTCAAAACGGGCATTTTAAGGGTGTGCATAATTAACAAAGCAGCGTCATCGACAACGTCACTTGGTTGTCTTTTAGCCTGAACTGCTCGCATGATTGCGGTAGGAAAATGCTACCACAAGAATAGCGAGCAGTTCATACGTCTTTCGATGTACTAGTTTAATCTATTAAATAGCGGAGATGACGTATAATGCGAGCGGCCAAGGGGCGTCTTTACAAAATAGCGAGCGCATGTTTCGTTCGCTCGCTCAGACATAGAGGCGTCAACAGACCGCAAAGAGCGAGCGCTCAATTTAAATAGCCAGCCCCTTTTTCTGAACGAGCGTCCGCAAATAGCGTCCGGTTCTGAATCAGGCCCACTGTTTCTTATACAGCAGGAGCAAAGGATAAAAAGTAACTTTTTGTGCAGCCACTGTAACAACTCCAGAAACCATCTATAAGAGAATAATAACTCATAGCCAAGGCTTTTACCTAGGCTGAACTCATATATTTTTATGTACATTATTACTGTTATGTAAGCAGTTTAGTGTGACCGAACACAAGGACTGGGAGTCAGTTTAAGTTGTTAGTACTTTTTTTTTAGATCTAAACAATAGTTATCCTATACCCAGGAGAGCAGAGTTATTTTTAAGTTATCCGCTGGAAGTGATTTAAGGTTTACTGTATAACTCCCAAACTAAGGAGCCACAGCATGACTCTCCGAACTTATCTCTGAGTATTCATTTCAATATTGTGGACATCTCATTGTTCATGTAAAACTCTATACGTATGCTCATATTCTGAAATTAATATTTTCATGTATAGAAGAGTAGTCATGTATGTTACTATGAGATCTAGCTGGCGACAGGAAGATTAGCAGTTTGTGCGGCAGGTCATGGTCAACCACAGCTTTGCGAATGGTTCCGATGTTACTCGTGTTACCGATGTTTTCGCTGACTTGCGCATGCATGTCACGGGAAGTGGGCGGCTTTATACAGTGATGGGCGTCTTGGTATAGTGCTGCGGTTGCCGTGCAATTGCATTCATTAGCATATTTTTTAAGCGAGCGGGTGCGTGCGAATGCAGCCTTGCGAACCAGCCTGAATCAGGCCCTGAGAACAAACTACATTCAAACAATACACTATAGTAATCCACATCAATACTAATCTATCTAGTGTGTTATCTAGGGTTTCCTAAGTAGGTCCAGACTACTACCAATACTTGGGTGGAGGCACTGGATTAATAAAAGGAGGTACACCACTTAGCAAGAGTTTAAGGGCGGGTACAATAGATTACATGGGAGTTAGTAATCTTGTGTCCCTTTAGTGGTTGAAGAGGGGTTACATACAGGAGACTCCCGGATTACTGTCTAGTCTCCTGCTACCACAGATTCTTCACTGCAGGTCAACTCAACCTGCCAGGAGACCAGCATGCCAGGAGACCACCATGCCAGGGGACCATCATGCCAGGAGACGACCACGCTAAGAGACCACCATGCCAGGACACCACCATGTTGCTGTGCAAAGTCTGTGATTTTCTGCAGTCACTGTGACTGCTGTCATTGCTTAGGAGCCTCTGCTGTCCTTGCTCATGAGCTCCTTGGTTGTGCCCCAGCAGGATGATCACAGTGAGCCTGATTCAGAGATGAACGTACATCCGATGATCAATGTACATCTCTGTTGGTTAGGGGTCTGCACCTGTGCAGGACCCATTTTGCGCATGTGCAGAATGGGTCCTATGATTACACTGGCAGACCCCCCCCCCAAGCTGCAACATGAATTTGGGGAATGGAGCAGTGGTGTGGTTGGTCACAGTTCCTGGAAACAGGGGCATGGGAAGCTTGAGCTCCTGCAGCCTGACCAAAGGAGCAATCCTCGCGACCATCGGTGAGCTCCTCACTGTGAACACACAAAAAGGACAATACAACAAAAAGTTTTAAAATCTGTGTTTTACCAAAAGATGATCATTAAAGTAAGGGCCTGATTTAGAGCCGGACGCTATTTGCGGACGGTCGTTCCAAAAAAGGGGCCGGCTATTTAAATTGAGCGATCGCTCTTTGCGGTTTGTTGATGCCTCTAGGTCTGAGCGAGCAAACAAAAAATGCTCTCCCTATTTTGTAAAGACGCCCCTTTGCCGTTCGCACCACACGTCATCTCCGGTATTTATTAGATTAATTGGGAACATCGAAAGGTATCTGAACTGCTCGCAGTGCTTGTGGTAGGTTTTTCCTACCGCAATCACTGCGAGCAGTTCAGGCTAAAAGACAACCAAGTGACGTGGTCGATGACGCGCCTTTACTAATTATGCACTCCCATTAAACGCCCTTTTCACCGTTTGGCACGCCTGCGTTCGGATCTCCACTTCCCCATTTTCAAGCACCTTCCCCTGTTACCACCCACAAACGGTACATTCTGTCAATCAAATTAGCAGCCCCTCGCTGTTTTGCGAGCGCACGATTTCCGACCGTAATGACTGGTTTGCGCATGCACATTACGACCCATATGCATGCTCAGTTATGCAAACATCGCTCATAGCGAACGAGCGGCCGCTTACGAGCGGCTCTGAATCAGGCCCTAAGTCTGTAATTTCTTATCATAAGTAGCAAACCAACGGTATTTACTGTAGGTGAATTATAGGATCAAAAGTAGTTGATAAGCGTGATCAAAAGGTAAAGGTATATTCAATGTAGCTGGTTACTACAGTGATTTGTGGTGGACTAAGGACCTGATTCAGACACACTCGCTAGGATGCGTTAGCACGCAGCCATCAGTAGCCAGAGTATGCAAATCCCGCGATCGCTAGCAAGACATTAGCACACCCACTAAGTCTTGCCGTGTGATCACGGTATGTATTTAGACGCTCACCAGCCTTACACAAGACGCCCACTTTCCCTTACCCTCCCGCAAACACTGCGAGTGCTCCTGTGTGTATTTCAGCCAAGTGACATGTATGCTGACGCTGCGTCTTAATTATGTACACCCCTGAAAGGCCTTCAGATGCACAGACACGCCTGCGTTTGCACCATCACACCCCCCTTACCGTCGACCACCCCCTGTCACGACCCACAAATGGCGCGACTCATGCTTGTTGAGCTTCTGTGTGCAGCGAGCAAACGCTTCGCGATCGCATGGACTGGTTCGCGCACTTGCACTGTGTCTTATACACATGCGCAGATTGCAAACATCGGCAGGCTACGTGCGAATGCGGCCTTTGCGAACGGGTCTGAATCAGGACCTAAATACTATCAGGATTCTAAGCACAATTCCTCAAAATAGCTCATGTGGCCGATTGTATGCTGTAGTATTACCAGGGTTATTTTTCTGGAAAAATAGGTTCAGGAACTGTGGTTGGAGCGACAGGGGGTGAAGCTATAGAAAACAAATTATATTGATAAATTATATAGTTTGCAGCTGTCATTAGGCTCTGTCCCACTGGAAAGCTGCGATTCCCGGGACGCAACGAGGGGACCGGACTAAATGACACAATTTGCATAATTTAGTCCCACCCCCTCCTGACGGCTCCATGAATTCCTAGTACAATCTCCCTAATCTGCCTACTTCACTAGGAAGTGGACAGGACGCAGGAGATCTGATTACTCTTTCGGGGTGCTACCGGAAAAATCGGGAGCCTCCCGCACCTCTCGGGAGAGTAGGCCAGTGTGATTCTAATTCCAACTATAATCTCCCTGAGACTAGTTTTCAAAAGTAGTGTAAGCAAGTATAACGTGGGTGCTCCTAGACTTATATGCCGTTCATTACACCTAACTATCTGCATAAACCCATTTTGCAATGTATATACATTCATCAGGTCATGCAAAAAGTCATACTGTAGTTCTACTTATCCCAATTATAAACAAGGAAAACAATTTATGGATTGTGTATAAATGACTTCTATTTTCCATAAATGCAGGTTTAGGCAGGGTGACAGCCGGGCCTAGCTGAGTGCCAGCTCCTGTGAACACCACACTGATATGCAGCTATCACTCCTGCTTCGGATAATCTTGGACGGTTCAGCCTAGTTTGATTGTCTTGTACAGAGACATTAGCAATCTCTATAAAAGGGAATTATTCCAGTCATGTACTGCATTGCTTCCAGGACAATATTAATCCTGCTGTAGCTTCCCACTTATTTCTATCCTTGTTGACTGCAAGAAACCTGAATGATACAATGGTCTGGGAGAAATTTATAAGAATCTGACAGTTATTGTAAAGAATTTTCTTTTACCGCTCATAATATCTAATCAAGATATACTAATCGGTTTTGTACGTTGTGCCTAATAAACATAACCGGCCAAATGTAATAGGGTGAGTGTTTAGAAACTGTGAGAGTTTAGCAGTAAATGATCACACTTTTTAAGCTCGCAAAGTGTAATAATGTCCGAGAACAGGCAAACTCGCACGGTGTTAGGCTCAAACAAACTCTCACGATATAAAACCTCAGCCAGATATTTCCCATTTTGAAGATAAAACTCCACCAATGTGAAAGTTTATTGCTAAACTCTGACATTTCCTAAACTCTCACCCTATTACATTTGGCCCCATGTGTGTTGTGTAATCTCACAGCAGCCTCCTCATCCCTTATACAAAAGCCCATAGAGGTGTATATTTTGGGGTACACTTTAACTGACAAATATTGTTGTTTTTAGGCATTACTATATGCTGCTGTGGTTAAATTACACTATTGCACCACTAACATTTGTAAGAATGAAATCCCTTCATATTGATACGACTCAGAACTTGCCGCCTGAGACATCTAACATTGGGATCTATTCTCCACTGGTGGTCACATTTTATTTGGACTATTTGCACATCCGTGGCATATGCTCACATGGGGGGGTACCCAGAAATCCCCCTGATGGACATTTTTCAGAGATGCAGACAACCTTGGGCCTGATTCAGAGCCGTTCGCTATTTGTGGTCGTTCGTTCAAAAACAAAGGGTGGCTATTCAAATGATCCGTTCGCAAATTGCAGTCTGTTCCCACCTCTAAGTCTGAACGAGCGAGCAAAACATACGCTCGTTTTTTTGATAAAAACGCCCCCTGGCCGCACGCACCATACGTCATGTCCGCTATTTATTAGATTAATCGAGTACATCGTACAGCGTATGAACTGCTCGCTATTCTTGTGGTTGGTGTTTTCAACCGCTATTTTGCGAGCAGTTCTGAGTTAAAAAAAAACAAGTGACGTGGTCAATGACGCTGCTGTATTAATTATGCACTCCCTTAAAACGCCCGTTTTGACCTTTAAGCACGCCTGCGTTCGGATCTCCACTCCCCGTTTTCAAGCACCTTCCCCTGTTACCACCCACATACGCCTCATTCTGTCACTCAAAATAGCAGGCATTCGCTATATTGCGTACCAACGATTTTCGGCCGCACTGACTGGTTCGCGCATGCGTACTAAAAACCGTACGCATGCGCAGATGTGCGAACATCGCTCGGAACGAGCGTACTGCCGCTAGCGAGTGGCTCTGAATGAGGGCCCTTGTCTCTGCACTGGTCGTGGGCACGACGGAGCTACCGCTCCACAGAGAGCTCTTATTGGCAGAGCTCTCTGCACAGTATACAGGTAAGGCCGTGGGAGCTGCAATGCATGGCGAGCACCATCAGCAGCTCCGCTAACATGGACTCAGGCGGCGAGCTTCCTCCTCCCTTCTCAGCCCCCGGTTTCTATATATATATTGCTGTTTATGTGTGTGTGTATGTATGCTGTGTGTGTGTATGTATGCTGTGCGTGTGTATGTATGTGTGCTGTGTGTGTGTGTGTGTATGTATGCTGTGTGTAAGTATGCTTGTGTGTTTGTGTATGTATGCTGTGTGTAAGTATGCTTGTGTGTTTGTTTATGTGTATGTATGCTGTGTGTAAGTATGCTTGTGTGTGTGTATGTATGCTGTGTGTAAGGGAATGGGTATGATATGCCGATGCATGAGATGCTCGTGGTTCAAAGCCGGAATCCTGATTGTGCAGAATCCCGACAGGGGCCAGTAAGTACCCTAACCCTCCCCGTCTCCCCCCCCTAACCCTCCTTTAGTGGTGCCTAACCCTAACCTCCTCCCAATGATGCCTAACCCTAACCTCCTCCCAATGGTGCCTAACCCTAACCTCCTCCCAATGGTGCCTAACCCTAACCTCCTCCCAATGGTGCCTAACCCTAACCTCCTCCCAATGATGCCTAACCCTAACCCCCCCATTCCTGCACCATAAACCTAACCCTCCAGGGGTTGTGCCTAACCCTAACCTCCTCCCGGTAACCCTAACCCCCTCTTTCCACAGCCTAACCCTACCCAAACCCACCTGGGAGGTCCCTAATCCTAACCCCCTATCCCCGGGCTAAGGCTAGTTTACTAACCTTCGGGATGACGGTGTTCGGGATGCTGACGTTGCGGCAATAGCTTCCTGACAGGCGTCAGGATTTTCGGCGTAGGTAAACCGACGTCCAGCATCCCGTCTGCCGGAATCTTAACCGCATCCCGTGTGTAAGTATGCTTCTGTGTGTGTATATGTATGCTGTGTGTAAGTATGCTTCTGTGTGTGTGTGTGTGTGTGTATATATGTATGCTGTGTGTAAGTATGCTTGCGTGTGTGTAAGTATGCTTGTGTGTGTTGTGTATATGTATGCTGTGTGTATGTATGCTTGTGTGTAAGTATGCTGTGTGTAAGTATGCTTGTCTATGTGTATGCTGTGTGTAAGTATGCTTGTGTGTGTGTATATGTATGCTGTGTGTAAGTATGCTTGTGTGTGTATATATGTATGCTGTGTGTGAGTATGCTTGTGTGTGTATATGTATGCTGTGTGTAAGTATGCTTGGGTGTGTGTATACAGTATGTATGCTGTGTGTAAGTATGCTTGTGTGTGTGTAAGTATGCTTATGTGTATATGTATGCTGTGTGTATGTATGCTTGTGTGTAAGTATGCTGTGTGTAAGTATGCTTGTCTATGTGTATGCTGTGTGTAAGTATGCTTGTGTGTGTGTATATGTTTGCTGTGTGTAAGTATGCTTGTGTGTGTGTATATATGTATGCTGTGTGTAAGTATGCTTGGGTGTGTGTATACAGTATGTATGCTGTGTGTAAGTATGCTTGTGTGTGTGTAAGTATGCTTATGTGTATATGTATGCTGTGTGTAAGTATGCTTGTGTGTACTGTATATGTATGCTGTGTGTAAGTATGCTTGTGTGTGTGTATATGTATGCTGTGTGTAAGTATGCTTGTGTGTGTGTAAGTATGCTTATGTGTACTGTATATGTATGCTGTGTGTAAGTATGCTTGTGTGTGTGTATATGTATGCAGTGTGTAAGTATGCTTGTGTGTGTGTTTAAGTATGCTTATGTGTGTGTGTCTGTGTGCATGCTGTGCATACGTATGCTTATAAGTTTCTGTATGTGTGTGTGAATGTATGCATGCCTGTATGTTGTGATGTGACGTGATCTGCCTGTCTCCAGAACTGGCGATATCTGTTGAAGCTGTTCGTTTCCCTAGAGCTGTTACCATCTGCCGAGTGACGATTGAATGCTATGCTGATCATTATAAACTTTAATGTATGTGAGCTTATACATAAGTAAAAGTGATTTTATGTGACTATTCACAAGTGCGCTTTCCTGTGACTACCTGTTCCATATATTATTATATATATAGAAAATACCCCCCTTAAAATTCCTGCGTTTACCACTGCATGGGGCATGATTATAGTTGCTTAGAAGTTGAGTGTTTGCCCCATGGGAAAGAAAACCTAACTTCACCTGATTGGTAAGCGTGTTGCTATCCCCATTTTGTAGTATCCTCACAGTTAAGACAGAATTATCAAAAGTTGTATTTTAAATCTTTGAATCATTTCTCTGTAACTTCTTAGGTGAGTGCAGCGTGTATTGCTCGCTCGTTTCCGAGTTTATGCAAATGGACTACAAACTCCTTTCCTTGTGTACATCCGTGCGGCCAAATGTGCAAGGACTGAAATACCTACTTTTAGCAAATGTTGATGGTTTACCGCATCGGTGCCCAACACTGTTTGCAGACCAGGCTGGATGTGGGCCAATCTGGGTACACGGGGTGGCTTAATGGCACAGCAAGGGGTAGAGCTACACTCCATGACCCTGGTGCCTGGGAATAAAAAAAAAAAAAAAATTGCAGCGCTCCCTTCCATCAATGGCGGCGAACCATTGGATCTCTGCCATCTATGGCACAACCATCAACCATCTGTGGCAAACCATCAATGTTTGCTAGCCATCGATGGTCGATGGCCATCCTTAAGAGTGTCTAAGTGACCTCTGCAGGCCTATTGCTGTTAGCTAGGCCAAACATCCAGGATCCATGACAGAGAAAGTGTGTCAGTGAGAGTGTGAGAGACAGGAAAAAATGTATAATAGCTTCATTATATCTCTGTCTTAGGCCCGTATTCAGTTTGAAGCGTTAAGTCCGGATCCGCGTTAAGTTACCGCCGATGACGTCATTATCACTTGTTTTGTTTTCCTCCGTATTCAATTTGAAAGACTTTCCGCCTAGGCGGAAAGTCAATGCAATGTAATAGGCGGTAAAGTATGGCAGGCGGAAAAAAGGGCAGAATTGGGGTTTTGGGGTGCAGCGTTTCGGGAACCCCCCTGCAGCCTACAGACAGCCCCCCAAAGGTAATCTGTGTAAAAAAAAAAAAAAAACATGAGGACACCCCAAAAATTTACTTTGAAAAAGGGGGCAAAAAAAAAATGTTGGGGTACAAAGTTAAAAACTAGCGAACTTGACTCTGGGGGGGTCCCCAAGTATACCCCAGGTGGTTTTTTGATTGCAGGTGTTTTCGGCAGGTTGATTTTTCACGATTTTTCAACTTCACTTTAGCAACTTTTAAATATGCTGACCCCCATTTTTAAGTACCCCAAATTTGCTTGGATAACTTATTTTCTGGAAAAAATACTCCTAAATACTATTCTGCACCACGTATACAAAAACAGTATTTAGCAGCTATTGAGCTGATTTAAAAACCCCAAATACCTTCAGCGAGCCAAATCGGGGGGTACCATAGTGAACCCCCATGTCAGAGCATCATTTGGGGGGTGACAGGCTGATTTCCCCCAAAATTATAGTACTTTCCGCTTGTTACAGTATCGCTGGGTGCCGTTTACACGTACTTTCAAAATGAAAATGGGGTAAAGCATGCACGCGTGCGATACTTTAACGCCTACAAAACAGGTGAAGTCGGCGTTATACCCGGGCCACGTTTAGTTAACGCAACTCAGCTCAAATTGAATATGGGCCTTAATCCCCAACAAAAGAGTGAGCACAACAGGGGAGTGGCTGCGTCATGTTGCGGGCATCTGTATTTAAAAACGCCATTGTTTGTGCAGGAGTACCTTCCAACCCCTGCAAATCCGGACAAAACTCAGGAAAAATGTTTGGATGTATGGGATATGTATTAGAATACTTTAGCCTATAACAGTGTTGGCTAACCTTGACACTCCAGCTGTTATGGAACTACATAACCCAGCATGCACTGCTACAGTTTTGCTATTAGGGCATGCTAAAACTGTGGCAGGGCATGCTGGGATATATAGTTCCACAACAGCTGGAGTGTCAAGGTTAGCCAACACTGGCCTATAATCTAGGCCATGCTTATTGACTTTCTGGCTGCCCCTTTGACTGCCTTGTCTCAGCAGTCAGCAGTGGGATGTGGCATCGACCATAGGTAGTTGGGGTGGGGATGTGACGGCTCAATCGCATCATGGTGGCACTGTAAAGTGGGGGACAGGGCACGAAACTCGTCATCGGCTTCCCCTGACTGCCCACTTTTGCTCACAAAGGGCAGCTATGGGGCGTGCCAGAAAGTTGCTGGCCAGGAGAGAAGGCAAGTATGATCTAGGCATGCTCCTGTGACCCCAGATAGTCCATAGAATGTATAAAGAATGTTAGTCACTGTCACTGGAAATAGAAAAAAAAAACACTTTGTCAAAACTCTGCAGGCAGAGAAAGAACAAGCTTCTAAAGCAGAGGGGTGGTCAGTAAATAAGCAAAGGATCAGCGGTCAAGGCTGGCTACAAACACACTAAGACAGAGGACAAGCCAGAGGTCAGTCCACAAATAAGCAATATAAAAGGGAACACCAGGAAGATAATTATAAATGTCTGACTGATGTATACCAGTCCTGGCACTTCATTAAATGGAGATAAGGAAAACAAAGAAATTGTGTGATATGATGCCATGCCCCTATATTTAGACTCACACAAATAGCCCCTTGTTGTATGGTGTCAAAACCTGAAATCATTTGCGTAGGTGACAGTGCACTACACAGAATGCATTGAGAAAGTGGTGTGTTACTGAAGCACAGTGATTCTCCACAGTAAGCCATATTTTTTCTGTAAGCCCTATAATAATAGCAAAATCATTCAGTATAGTGGTAACTTAGGTCACTTGAACACACAAACTAAAAAATCAGTAATTAAATGGGCAAAATTCAATTAAAAGCGAGGTCCCATATATTACCAATAATTGCATATACGCACTAAATCGTGTATTTTACTCGAAAATGGGGACCGGGGACTCACTTTTGGAGAATTGGTGGGTCCCCGGGGACATGCTCTGCTGCCCAATCCCCTGATTGAACGATTGATGCCTCCCTGGCACAGCCAGGGAGGACTACACAAAGTGGAGGTAGAGCCAGCGAGCCCTTTAGTGCCTTACCTCTTGGATGCCGCATCCCCCGGCACCACGGGAACACAGGCGACCCCCAGTATCAAAGGGACACCATCCTATTTGTGTGTCTCCAGCACCATCACCTTGGTGTGTCTCCAGCCCATCCCCCCTATGTGTCTCTCCAGAGCTATCCTCCTGCTTCTTTCCAGCGCTATCCCCCTATGCCTCTGCAACGCCATCTTCCTGCGCCTCTCCAGCACCATCCTTACGTGTCTTCCCAATGCCAACATCCTGTGTCTCTCCAGCACCATCCTCCTGCGTCTCCCCAGTGCCATCCTGCTGCCCTAGCACATAATATCCCCCTCCCCAGTTAGATCATCATCTCCCCATAGCACTAAATAACCCCCCTCCCCCTTAAACAGATCATCTCCCCCTAGAACAGATTAACCCCCCTCCCCCTCAGACAGAACATCTCCCCTTAGAACAGAATAACCCCGCCCCCTCCCCACTGACAGATCATCTCCCCTTAGAACAGAATAACCCCGCCCCCTCCCCACCGACAGATCATCTCCCCATAGAACAGAATAACCCCACCAACAGATAATCATTTCCCCCTAGTACAGAACAGCCCCTCCAGACAGAAATCAATCTCCCCCAATCAGCCAGTGCAGCTCTGCAGGCAGCTTGTCAGTCTTTAAAAAAAATGTCCTACATTTTTTTTTCAAGACTGACAGACTGGCTGCAGCAGGTGTCGATGCCCCTATTCAGTGTCCCCAGTAGCGACCCCCCCTATACAGTGCCCCGAGTAGTGGCCACCCCCTTTACACAGTGCCCGCAGTAGCAGCACCCACTATACATTGTCAGTGTCAGTGCCCCTTACATACACACACACACAAAAAACACAACTTACCTAAATCCCTGCTCCTGCCGCCACCGCCACTGTCCGCTCCTCACGGCCCGCTCTGCACTATGGGAGAGACATCACACCCCAGCGAGGGGAGCCAGAAGGCGGAGCTCATGAGTGAGCTCCAGCTGGGTCCCTCCGTGGATGCAGCAGAAAATGAGAGTCTGTCTTTCTCTCACTGGCTGCTAAAATAAACACACCGCCGCCAGGTAGAATGAACATACTGCCCAGTGCCGGCGTTGGTGTGTTTGTTCGTGTGTAGTGCGGACCACACACACTGCGGTCTGCACTACAGTTAGTGATCAGCGGGTAGGGTGGGTTTCTGGGAACTCAGAAACTCCCCCTCCGTGTGCACCTGGGATGGTTGGGAGCAGTTGCTCTTGGAGGGTGTTTTGGTACCATTCTTTATTCATGGCTGTGTTCTTAGGCAAAGTTGTGAGTGATCCCTTGGCTGAGAAGCAACCCCACACATGAATGGTCTCCGGATGTTTTACTGTTGGCATGACACAGGGCTGATGGTAGCGCTCACCTTTCCTTCTCCGGACAAGTGTTTTTCCAGATGCCCCAAACAATCTGAAAGGGGATTCATCAGAGAAAATAACTTTACCCCAGTCCTCAGCAGTCCAATCCCTGTACCTTTTGCAGAATATCAGTCTGTCCCTGATGTTAATCTTGGAGAGAAGTGGCTTCTTTGCTGCCCTTCTTGACACCAGGCCATCCTCCAAAAGTCTTCGACTCACTGTGTGTGAAGATGCACTCATACCTGCCATTCCTGAGCAAGGTCTGCACTGGTGGTGCCCTGATCCCGCAGCTGAATCAACCTTTGGAGACATTCCTGGAGCTTGTTGGACATTCTTGGGTGCCCTGAAGCCTTATTCACAACTATTGAACCTCTCTCCTTGAAGTAGTTGATGATCCGATAAATGGTTGATTTAGGTGCAATCTTATTAGCAGCAATATTCTTGCCTGTGAAGCCCTTTTTGTGCAAAACAATGATGACTGCACGGTTTTCCTTGCAGGTAACCATGGTTAACAGAGGAAGAACAATGATTTCAAGCTCCAACCTCCTTTTAAAGCTTCCAGTCTGTTATTCTAACTCAATCAGTATGACAGAGTGATCTCCAGCCTTGTCCTCGTCAGCACTCTCACCTGTGTTAATGAAAGACTGACTGAAATGATGTCAGCTGGTCCATCTGACCACTCTTCATGACATTCTGGAGTATATGCAAATTGCCATCATAAAAACTGAAGCAGCAGACTTTGTGAAAACCAATGCTTGTGTCATTCTCAAAACATTTGGCCATGGCTGTACAGTGATGAAAAAGGGCCATGCCTTAAGGACATGGGCGTGCCTCAACAACTGTGTAAGAGTATCAGAAGAATTGAGAGCAACTCCATTAACCAAACTTTTTAGCAAATCGGTGCTGGTAACCGAGGTGAAATTCCTGGTGATTGAAAAGGCAGGAAAAAGTGGTAGGAGAGACTATAAAAGCAATATATCTTCGAATCTCACATTAGTAATAGATAAATTGATGTATTCACTTTTTTCTAGTGAAAAGAGAATTGTTAATAATTTAGAGTGAAACAAATTAGAGGATCTGAGGCAGCAGCGATGCTGTTGGGAGATCATATGAAACAAATAGGATTTTTCTTTTTTTTGTTGATGTGGTAACTAAAGTGATAGATTAGAGGGTATGTAATGTCTCTTATGTACAAGGACTGATTAAAAAGTAATGAGACCGCCTCTGTCCCATAGGTAGACGTGCCCACGCTATGCTAGTTATTGTGAAGCTCAGACATCGATATGTCTGAACCTGCAGTTGGATTACCGTAGTCTTCTACGCCTCCTGCTGCCTTACCATATTAGTGCTATTGCAGCTGCTACCATGTTAGAAGCTGCGATAGCCTCTGCGTCCACAGCTGAATCACCCCCCATAGAACTTCTGAGTAAGCCTGTGCTGTCTCAGACAGAATGGCTCTCCTAAGGCCCTGGGTCTCTCCAGCTTTGAATGAGTTTGCTGAGGCTCGCTAAAGCACGCCCAGAAAATGGTCCCGACACTTCTGCATTTTTCTATCCACCCACCACCACCCGTTACCTTCCCCAAAACCTGTCTACCTGTCGCTCTGTCACTTTGCGAATGAATCATCTCTGCATCCGCCATTGCTAACCCATCACCACACATGCGCAGTGCGGCTTTGCCAAATGCGCACGGACAAAAAACCACTCCACTATATCCAACATCAAAATTGCGCACATCTCTGAATCAGGAGTGAAGTCTTTCCAATGCTTTAGTTGCGTTGTGCATCAGATCTGCATATCAAATTGAAGTGACAAGTTAAAATAATTACATTTTTCAGAGAAGTTGAGAAACTGATTAAAAGACAGATGAATCTGTGTTACTGTACAGTACTGCTTGTTCTGCAGATTAATGAATCAGCCCCTATGGGCATGTTCCTACGTGTCCTTGCCTCCTAAGAGAGATAAGATATAGGAAGCGCATGGGAAACTTTTATTTTCCACTGGATAGATCAAAATCATACTTTAATCTTCCGGAAAATTAGCAGTTTTGAGGACTATGTTTTACGAGCTCTGCGTGTTCTGAAATTATATAATGTGGTTTGCTGCATGTGACAGACTGGCTGAAATGACAGTGCCAGGGGTACAGGAGCAGAAGAGCTTACTAGGGTCAGTTTTACACATTCTCTTAAAGAAAAGGAGATTTGTTTTTCTGCATGTGCTATTAAAGATTATGCCCAAACTTTTATTATTTTATTATCGGTGCTGAACTTCCGGGTGCCTTGAGCCCCACACCCCCTGCGCAATGTCATGACGTCATACACTTAGGGGGCAGGGCTGGCACAGGGCACAATGCAGCCCGAGTACGGCATTGCAGCAAGCTAACTATTGTGACGCTGTGGCACCTAAAAGTGCAGAACAGATATAATAGTACAAATAAGAACAATATGTACATGGTAGTTATTAGAAATATATTGATATACCTAGGGATTTTGTTATCCCAATGCAACATAATGGTCCCAGTTAGAGGGTTTCCTGAATGCCAGAGGTAGCTGGCAGTATCTAGTCTGAAGCGATTCGTTGTGTACCTGCGACCTATCTGCACAATCATCATGTGGTTACATTGTCCTCTCAGATGGGACGAGGTTACATACAATGTGGTGTAGTTACTGTAGATTAAGCAAGTAGCGATATATTGTGTCATTGTACGGCGGATCGTGCAGTGTGTATGATGACGTAATATCGTCGTAGCGTTGGGTTACTAGATCGCTTAACACACCCACTATGATGGTCCTATGGTGAACAACTGCTGTATCAAATAACTAAATCAATATGATCTCTGATTACAATTTATTACATTTAATGAAGTAAACAAAATTAAAAATATCTCATACTAAGGGCTCTATTTATTAACATTATTTTTACTAAAATAAAGTGAAAAAGTGTGTTTTCACACCTTTTTCACATTATTTTAGTTTCACCACGAGTTACTATAGGGCAGTTGGAGTAGAATTTGAAAAATTCTACTCCAACCCCTAAGTATCTCTTATTTTTAGTAAGCAGATCGCATTTCCCATAATTGTAATGGGAAATGTGATTCGACCAGAGTTACTAAAAATAAATTGTAAAAAAATACCAGGGAAAGCCCTGTGATAATAACGCCACCTGGAGGTGGCGTTATCCATGGTCTCCCCCGGTTGCCGGACTCCTGCCCTGCTCTAACGGGGAGAGCAGACCCGGGACTCGGCCCCAGTAATCAGCTGTGTGGTCTAAACAGACCACACGCTGAATTCACTGTAAAGAAAAGCAAAAAAAAAAAGAAAAAAAAATGTACTTACCTGACTCCAGGGACCGGTGATCAGGGCTCCGAGTGATGTCCTCCCTCTGGTCAGCTGGTCTCCCATGCTGCACTGCAGCCTGGTCATCAGGTGATCGGGTCCCAGTGCAGTATGGGATATCACCTGACCGGAGGACATGGAAGACATCACCGGAGCCCGGATCATGCAGGTAAGTGTAATTAAGGGAGAGGGGGGGGGGTCGCAGGGGATGTCTGCGATCGCAGGGGCAGGGCTTAATGATGGGGGCGCGGTTTAGCGCCAGGGGGAGCAGCGACGGTCGGTTGGCGAATGCGCGGGGCACTATTCACTGTATTTTTTTGCAAAAATACCGTGACTAGTGTGCGGAGGGGATTCGCAGGGACTGATTTTTCTCGCAAGCTCTGTCCCTGCACGGGATTTGTAGTAAATCCCTGTGATATTGCCTGAATTCGCAATGTGAATTCAGTCGGTAATATCACACTACAATCTACATTACCAATGCGGATTGTAGTAAATAGAGCCCAAAATCTTTCTGCATATGTAACCCCCCGTTAGGATACTAATTCATACTTACCTACTTTTGAAAAATAATTTCAGGGAGATTGTGAAAGCAGCACCCAAGAGCGCAGCGGTAAAGTGGGCGTGTGCTGCTATATATGAGAGGCGTGTCATAAACATTGATTTACATCCAAATGTAAATGAGTCCTAAAGCAATAAGATCTATTTGTTGATGAAAACACACTAATACTTTTCAGAAAATGCATGTAGCCATAGGGATCATTGTGCCTTATAACCAATGTAGGGAAATTATACTAATTGTCCCAGTTGAATGCATATATCTCTGTTTCTTATTTAATATAACAGCTTCATAAAGGAGGTAAGGTGGAATCAGGGAGATTGCTAGACTCTTAAGGGAATCAGGGAGATTGCTACTATTTCAGGGAGTCTCCCTGACAATGAGGGAGGGTTGGCAAGTATGTACTAACTAATTCCTCCACCCAAGTATTGATAAGCAGGTATAGGCCTACTTGGGAAGACCCTATTATTAATATTATAGTTTGTGATGTAGCCAGGGCCCGGTGCAAGGTTCTGTTTGCCCTAGACAACATTTTATCCACCGTCCCTGCTCCCTCAAGTTCATAATATGCCACACAGCAGTGTCACAAATTCTTAATATACTATATAGAATATCCCAACTAATATGCCAAACAGCAGAGCACGAAAATCATACTGTTCCTTATAACACTGCCCCTAATTGATAATACCACCACTGTTGCTGATTCTACCACACTAACAAGTGAGAATGCAGTGCTTGGAGTTGGGGGAGTTACTGTGTCAGCCTTGGTAAACAATAGTCACGGCCAGGACTAAAAGAGACATCCTTCTTTTTTTGTGGACTCAGCAGCGCCCTCCAGTGGCTGACGCCCCTAGGCAGCCATCTAAAGCTGCCTAATGGTAGCACCGGCCCAGAATGTAGCAATGTGGTGTTATATCTTAATGTGGTGTTAAATGTTCAGACAGTTAAACCATTCGATTCATTCCTTTCTCTATCTTTTTACAGGTAACGTTCATAGCTGGATTTCACTGCCTTAGTCCAGGTAAGTAATCACAGTAAGTAATCAATCAAGAAAACATATATCTATATACTTTGTTTTTTACTTTTGAAATAACAAATAAATACAGTACATTAATATTATTGAAATACAATCACATAGCTGACTACTAAACAAACAATAGATCTATCTATATATATATCTATATAATTGTACTTTCAACCTAAATAAATGTACTCCTCACAGTATGCATGTTGTAGTAAAAGACAATGGCCCTCATTCAGAGGCGGTCGCGCTGAGGCGAGCGCTCGCTCTGAATGAGAGCGGCCGCTTTACTTTTCTAGTGCCTCCTGGTCGCTAGCTAAGCTGTGGGTTACCATCGGGGCTTGCGACGAGACCCTAAGGTTGGGTCTCGGCAACCGCAAGCCCCAGGGAGCTCGATCAGAGCAGGAAGCTCCCCACTGACATCCTTAAGGAACGCCTCCGTTTGTGAAACCACCCCACTGCCGCGCCTAGAAAACGGGGCGAGCTGTTGATCAACATCGACAGCCGCCCCTTTTGTAGTGAGCTCCGGAGCGAGAGAAATTCTCTCTCGCTCTGGGGCTTGCGCACACGCAGTGCGGCCGCTTGCGAGCGCTCAGCGCTTGCGACCGGGTCTGAATGAGGTCCTATATGTATTCGCTTCAATCTGACAGTGTTTAAAGTTTCAAAGTCAATATGCTGTATGCACAGTTGCCACTGACGTGAGGTTGACTTTGCATTACTGTTGCAAATTGTAGACAATGTGGTTCATTCTCCCTTTTAGTGTTGAATTCCTAGTGAAAGCAATAATTATAACAACCACCCTGGTATTCCCTCGATGACAGATAAAAATATCCAAATTTATAAGTACTAGAAAGTTTCTTCTTCCTCTTACTGTATCTTAGTGCATGTTAGTTATCAGACTGTAAGGCTTATCATGCAGACTCTTCTTTCAGGCAATGCTGGTGTCTGCGTTTCCTTGTCTATATTTTGCAGGGAAAATTATCAATAAACCCTAAACGTATTGACAGTAATGTTGCAATGATATGTTTTATGCAGCATACACACTTAATGGATATCGCTACATGAGCAATATCGTTAAGTGTTTCACCTGCACTGCCAGACTCAATGTTGTTAACGATATTGAGCATACACGCTGAACAATATCGTAAATGATATTGTTAAGTGACGGCACCCTCCCTCATCCCCATACGTGCAGAACCTGATGTTATTGTCAGGTTGCCCTGCAAGTACGGGCGATAAAAGACATCGTTAACAATCCGCGGGAGCACGCATCGTTAACAATGTCTTGCATACACACTGGACGATATTGAACACGAGGAACGATATCGCTATCGTTCATATCGTCCAACTTATCGCCTAATGTGTATGCGGCTTTAGTGCTTTCTTTCCTCTGGCGAGTACATTTTAGAAGCAGTTAATTCATCTCTTCAATACTAAACAACAACCCTGTATCCAGGCAATTCATCTACTTAACTATATTTCTTTAAGTACTACTGTTGACAAATGTTATTCTCCCTTGAAATCAGTTAGTCCCCGAGTTGAAACTGGCTGTTACTGTAGATATACTGTATGTGAATATATATATATATATATACTGCGCTCAAAACACCTTTTCCTTTGGTGTGACTGATCATTGAATATCAGTTGATCAGTGAGTATTACAAGTGCAAGATAGTAGAGTAATAGTGCAAACTTTAATTATCATATGAGAGGTGTAGACATGAGAATGCAAACAAAGCAGGTTGGGTAAACATGAAAACAATCAGCTGTAATACACATACGACAAAAGGTAATTATACACATAGAGCAATATTTATGCATGTAGATGGGCAGACTCTTGGTGTGCCAGGTTGGTTATTAATCAGTCAGTTCTTGTTGGGTAATAGTTGGTGGATAAATCGATTGATAGAGGGATGATAGAAAAGCAGGGCTGTGATCAAACAGTCAGCGTCAGTGTCATATTCCCAGACTGCGGCGTTCCGCTAGTCTGCTAGTAACAATGGATGATGACAGAAAAGTAAAGTTGACTTGGGTGATCTTCTATTAATGGCATGGCAGTTCTTCCCCTATGGGGAGGGGGATTGGAGTCAAACTAGTTGAAAAAGGTTTGGGCCCCCGGACTGGGCGTTACAGCCTGTGATCGGGTAGCAGAGGTGCGCCTTGTGCTAGATGGCCCCCCCAGACCTATGCCACAAGTGGAAACCCCGCTGCCTGGAGAGAGGATGATCCCAGCTAGGGCTGGATGAGGCCTTTTACCAAACACCCCCCAACTTAGGAGACTCACTTACAGCTTCTCATGCCTCTTAGCTTTTCTCTCCCCTCCACTGGGTCCTGCTGCTCAGCGTGAGGGGATGATCTTTTGCTTTGTGGGTCAGTGTGGCAGAATTTGTATAAATAGTGCCCCAACACGTTTCAGTTCTTGTAGTCATACCTCCTAGAGGATGGAGCGCAAGAACCGAAATGCATCGGAGCACGATTTATACAAGTTCTGCCACACCAAACTCAACTTCAAAATAGCCCCAGTCGCGGTCATGTGACACATCCAGGAAGTGCAGTCTAACAGAGACGCTGGTAGCCGCCCTGCACAGAGGGACCCAGTGGAGGGGAGAGAAGAGCTAAGTGTCATGAGAGGCACTAGGTGAGTCTAAGTGGAGGGGCTGTCCAGTAAAATTATCCATCCAGCCCTAGATGTGATCATCCCCTCCCCAGGCAGTGGCAATTCCGCTTGTAGACATAGGAACTATGTCTGTGAGCCCCCTCACAGCATTCCCATACATATAAACCATACATACAATGAAATTACAGCCAGAATCACCACATATACATACACGTTAGAGGTGGGTGTATATATATATATATATATATATATGTATATATAGACAGCAAAGGAAAATAGGGGCACTCAGAGACTCCAGTCTTCAAACAAATGACCCCATAACCGGGGTGTTTATTAGTGTGACCACACTAATAAACACCCCGGTTATGGGGTCATTTGTTTGAAGACTGGAGTTTCTGAGTGCCGCCTAATTTCCTTTGCTGTCTATATTGTGGGGGTTTGTGACCCTCAGGGAGGGCGCCAGAGCAGATATTAAAGAGAGAGCACTGGAGTGCCGGAGTCTATCCCTGTATGTGTGTGTGTATATATATATATATATATATATACATATATATATATATATATATATATATATATATACACGGCATATATAGATAGATAGATAGATAGATAGATAGATAGATAGATGAATTGCCATTGTTTCATACATAGCACACGTTATTTCTGTAAAATGAATTTCCAATAGCTATTCTCTCCCCTAATATCCCAATACAATATCCCCTTTTCTTTTACCTAACTTATTTATAAAATACACCAGTGAGTACATAAATCCATTACCTATACGTTGTCATCCCACACATATATACCCATAATCTGTCCCTACATGGTGTAAATATATGCATTATTTAACAATATTGTTACATAATAGAGTGTGATTCTAGACCACAGGTTCTCAAACTCTGTCCTCTGGACCCCAAACAGTGCATGTTTTCCAGGTCTCGCAGAATCTCAAGTGAAATAATTAGCTCCACCTGTGGCTCTTTTAAAATATGTCAGCGAGTAATGAATACACCTGTGCACCTGCTGAGTGACCTGGAAAACGTGAACTGTGTGGGGTCCTGGGGACCAAGTTTGAGAACCACTGGTCTAGACCAGGGACGGGGAACCTCAGGCCCAGGGGCCGTATAAGGCCCTTGGAGTCATTTTGGTCTGGCCCTCCGAGCTTTTTTCTGCTAGCGCCATCTGGCTAGTAAGGTGCCTAGAATGGCACCCTGCAGCCAGAATCTATGCAGCAGTGCCGCCTGGAGCATCCTTAGGATGCTTCAGATGGTCACACCGCTGCCCTTACAGCTCCCGGGAGCATCCTCAGGATGCTCCAGGCATTGTTGTAATCACTGGCGAATGTGCCCCGTCCCCGTATGACATCAAATGGAGGGCCCGCAAATAATGTTATATATATCAAAATGGCCCGCTGCAGAAAACATGTTCCCCACCCCTGGTCTAGACCAAATGTCTACAAAGTATACATGTGCTATTCTATACATGTGCTATTCAAGCCAACCTGCCCCCCCCCTTTATACAACAATGGAAATTTGCTAGGATAGAGATGAATATGATAATGATATTCCCAGAGACACTATTATCTACTAAGGTGCACATTAGGCACAGATCCCTGGCAGAAGAGGGGTTAAATAGAACGGACGTGATTAGGTTTCGGATGGCTTGTTTTAATTACAGAGTTGATGAGCTGACCCCATCTCTCTTTATTCTTCTCCTGGTTCAAAAAACTCTTGTTAAATGTACTCGAATGTTTGCAGTTTGTGTTTATCCCATGCATTCTGCGCTTGGAAACAAGTGGTGAGGGGAAACTGGACATTTATTTACTTCTCAGACTCAAAGAACTTAGTTGTTTTATTATTTCTATTCTGATTAAAGATAAAGCAATTACAGAGATCTCCCCAGTGAGCTGCAAGTATGATTTCCCATGACAATCACACAGAGTATGTAAATGAATGAGAAAACAGCAGAGATATTTATCATTGTTTATACAGTAAATGCATAACCATAGCTGTTATTGTTTAAAATAACATTGTGCTCTTTGTATATAATCTACAGCTGTTGCTCTGAGACATAAACAGGAATGGAGATTGTGCTTGGCCATTGTGAATGTATATGTTCTAAATTACTAGATGTACACCCTAATTATTAAAGCATAAGACAACAGCAAGTGCAATCCTGCATCATTCCTCTGTGGAAACAGCCTTGTAGCACCAAATATCCGGCAGCGCTGATGTGATATACAGTACTATGGGCCAGGGTTGGACTGGACCACAGGGGTACAGGGAAAACCCCTGGTGGGTCCCACTGCCTGAGGGCCCACCACCACCTCTAGGAATCAGGTTCCAGGCTGTGCACTTGAATTATACATTATACATATGTTCCATTTTACTGCACGGGACTATGGTGTATTTTCTACAATGCATTGTTGTTATTCTATAGTGCATTCTGTGGCGTGACTAGGGTAATTGGAGACCAGGGCAAATTGAAAAATGGAGCCCCCCCCCCATGTGCGCGCACGTGCCGAAAAGTGGGTGTGTCACAAGGGGCATGGTCACTGAAAAATTGGGCATGTCAAAATGACACACTACTTTCTCGTCACTCTGGGAACAGTCCTTTCCATTCCATATGCACCTTAATGCAGTCCCCCCCATGCAGTGCCCCCAGTAGTGCCCCTTATAAAGTACCCCCAATATTGCCCCTTATACAGTACCCCCAGTAGTGGTCCCCCTTATGCAGCCCCCATTAGTTCCCCTTATACAGTGCTCCCAGTAGTGGTCCCTTTTATGCAGGCCCCCATTAGTGCCCCTTATATGGTGCCCCCAGTAGTGGTCCCCCTTACGCAGGCCCCCAGTAGTGACCCCCCCTATGCAGTGCCCCATGTACAGTGCCCCCTGTAGTGGTCCTCCCTATTCAATGCCCCCAGTAGTGGCCCCCCTATGCAGTGCCCCAGTAGTGCCCCTTATACAGTGCCCCCAGTAGTGGTCGCCCTTATGCATGCCCCCAGTAGTGATTCCCTCTATGCAGTCCTCTTATACAGTGCCCCCAGTAGTGGTCCCCCCTGTGCAGTGCCCCTTGTGCCCCCAATATTAAACCCCTTATATAGTGCCCCCAGTTGTAGTCCCCCCTATGCAGTGCCCTCCCTATGTAGTGCCCTTTATATAGTGCCCCCAGTAGTGTTCCCCCAAAGCAGTGCCCCCAGTAGTGCTCCCCCAATGCAGTGCCCCCAGTAGTGCTCCCCTGATTCAGTGCCCCCAGTAGTAGTCCCCCCCAGTATTGCCCCAGTAGTGGTCCCCCGATGCAGTTCCCCAGTAGTAGTCCCTTTTCCAGTATTGCCCCCAGTAGTGGTCCCCCAATGCAGTGCCCCCAGTAGTAGTCTCCTCCCCAGTAGTCCCCCCCAATGCAGTGCCCCCAGTAGAAGTCCCCCCCAAGTAGTGCCCCCGGTAGTGGTCCCTCTCGATGCAGTGCCCCCAGCAGTAGTCCCCCCCCCCTCCTCCAGCAGTGCAGACAAACACACATGTAAAAAAAAGAAAAAAACCCAACTTACCTGAATCCCCGCTCCGGCTCCTGCTCCCGCTGCCATCCGCATATTCGTCCTCCCGTGTCGGCCCACTCTGCATTATGGGAGAGACATTGTGACGTCTCTCCCATTACCCACTGCGGGAGCTGGAAGATGGAGCTCATGAGTAAGCTCCTGCCCAGCTCCGGTAGTGGGCGAAGCAGTCAATGAGAGTCTTTCTGACTCTCATTGGCTGCTATTTAAAACTAACACACAGCCGCCGGCATGCAGCTGTGTGTTTGTTACTTACTGTGTAGTGCTGACCAAACTCCGTCCGGTCAGCACCAGACTGACCACGGTGTCCTGGACCATGACCGGCGGCGCCCCCCGCGCTGCTGGTCCGATGGCACCCAGGGAACACGCCTTGCTCGATCCCCCTTAGTTACGCCACTGAATGCATTCTTGTTATACAAACAGCAATGCACTGTAGAAAATACACCATGCACCAGCAGTAATTACTGTGTATATTTTTTTAAAGGGGCTCAGGGCCTGATTCAGAGCCGGACGCTCTGACAAAGTGCTCACTCTGAATCAGGGCCAGCCTTCTTGTTTTTTAGAGCGGCCTCCTGGCCGCTCGCATAGCTGTGGGTAGCCACCCACAGCTATAGCGAGCGGCCAGGAAAATGGTCGCGATGGTCAAGACCATCGCGACCATCAGGCTTGCGATGAGACCCTTGTGGTAGGGTCTTGTTTCCACAAGCCCCAGAGAGCTTTCGGCTCTGACAGAGCCGAAAGCTCTCCCACTGACATCACTTGTGGGGCCGGCCCCAGATGGTAGGCGTTCCCATGGGAATGCCTCCGTCTGGGCAGCTACTCCCCCGGCCCGCCCACCAAAGGTGGCGTGCTATCACTCAATATCGACAGCACGCCCCCTTTGGTACGAGACCTGGAGCGACGGTTTGCTATACGGGTCTCGCGCATGTGCACGACGGAGCCGGCTCCGCCGTGCGCATGCACACTGGGCCACCATCAACCCGCTTGCGAGCGCATAGCGCTCGCGAGTGGGTCTGAATCAGGCCCTCAGACCATGCACTCCCTAATGATTAGGCAAGCCTCTATGGAGGAGGCCACACCCCTTCTGGAGACTGTCCGCACCCCTAAGTAAAGGACCCTAACACTACATTCCCCCGGTAGTGCCCCCGGTGGGCCCTTCTTGCCTCAATCTGACACTGCTATGGACAGAAGACTCTGTGGTGTAGGGATGGTCAGGGTCCCCGAGAGAAGAGAGCAGCGGGGTGGAGGGGCCTGGTGAAAATCTGGGTCAGCTGCTGCCACTGGTCACTGCATAGCAGTCTTCTCTCTCTCACTGCCAGATGTGACACTGTCGGCGGCTGCGCTGCTTAATCGGTAGTGGGCAAGTTACAGGTAGTTACAGATGGAGACAATCGCACTGATTGCCTTTCAGCATCTTGGAGCAGCCTCTCTGCTGAGCAGCACTGTGCATAGTACTTAATTTTGCATATTTAATGTGGGTGCATAGCCATGCTGCCCAGAATTGGCCACCCCCCCAGTACTTGGGCCCGTCGGTGCTCTTGACAGCCCTGCAAAGTCATCAACCATCAACAACCATCAATGGGCAATGCTTTTAACATCGATGGTTCTCCACCATCAACGGCAGCCTGTCCTCAATGTTTTTTTTTTCCTCCACAATGCAGGAGGCATGGAACTTAACCCCACCACCAGTAGGGCTAATAAGCCCCACTCCCCCGTGCCTGATTGGCCTGCTGTAGCCAACCATCAATGGCTTCAAGCCATCTCAACCTGCATTCTACATTACATTATTTCCTTATTAAAGGACCTAGTAGACAGTAGGCAGGAAAAACAAAGAATAACAACAGAGGATCCCAATGGATCAATGGTAACAGAATGAACCTCTTGACCCAAAGCATCTGTACAGAGGCCCTGATTCAGAGCTGGACGCTCTGACAGAGCGCTCGCTCTGAATCCGGGACATCCCTGCTCCTTTTTGGAGTGGCCTCCTGGCCACTCGCATAGCTGTGGGTGACCACCCACAGCTATAGCAAACGGCCAAAATGATGGTCGCGATGGTCAAGACCATCGGGCTTGCGACGAGACTCTGCGGTAGGGTTTCACTTCCGCAAGCCTGGGAGTGCTTTTGGCTCTATCAGAGCCAAAAGCACTCCCACTGACATCACTAGTGATGTCAATCACCATCGACAGCACGACCCCTTTGGTGCGAGACCCTTAACGACGGCTTGGCCGTCGTTATTCGGGTCTCGTGCATGCGCACGATGGAGCCGCCTCCGTCGTGCACATGCGCACTTGGGCACCATCGACCCACTTGCGAGCGCTCAGCGCTCGTGAGCGGGTCAGAATCGGGCCCAGAGTCAGATGCTCTGCCGATGTTGGTTACAGTTGAGTGATTTTTTTTCTTCTGCGCATGTGTCTAAATGCAGTTGTGTTTCAGACGCACGGTATCAGCACTGTGGGGCCTGATTCACTATGGATCGCAGGGGCGTATTTATAATGGGTGCAGTGTGTGCAGTGCACACGGGACCCCGGATCCAGTGAGGGTCCACACCGCACACCCTGCACCCATATTATATAAAACTTACCTCTCCGAGGTCCTGTGTCAGGTCTCTCAGCGCTGCTCAAAACGCTGGAAAATGTCCGCCGCTGCCATATTTCCGGCATTTTGCGCATGCGCTGTGAGGAAATCGCCAGGAAAATGGTGGCCATTTGACCGGCGATCTGCGCATACTCAGTAGACTCTGGGCACACTCTAATGCCCAGTCTACTGATTCTGCGATGGCCGTCCAGCTGCGTCAGTTGGCTACCGGCCACCGGTGTGAGAGGAGGGGGCCCGTGACGGGGGATGCACAAGGCCCCCCTCTCTAAAGATGCCCCTGATGGATCGCTATTGCGATTACGCACGCAGATGGCCAATTGTTGCGTACCGCGCTTGCATATGCATCGCAGTACGTGAAGGTATCACTGAGATCGTATTGTGATCTGAGAGGCCATGCAGACCCATCACAGAGTGATTGACAGGAAGTGAGCATTTGGGGGTGTTGACGGGGGGGGGTGGATCAGCGAAACGCAGGCTACCAGTGATTTTGAACGCCGTTACAGGGGCTTGCATAAATTATCCACTGCGATGGCATACGCAGCTTGAGCTCCCACTACGAGGTTAGCAATTCCTGAGTAAGCTCTGACCTTGTGCATGAGGCTCTGATGTCACTTGATGGCAGGGCCGGCTCCAGGGGTCAGAGCACCCTGTGCCGGCTCAGTTAATAGCGTAGCCACGTGCAAAAATGCGGGTGTGGCCTAATTACCATAGGCCACTCCCCCCAAAGGGACGTTAGTTGGAGGCGTGTCTGCATGGCACGCCTCCAAATAACATCAGGCTGGGGGTAAGCCCAGCACTCCATCACTAGCTGGGCTTCCGCCAGCCCTATCCCAGCACTGAATGGATTCTGCGCGCATGCGCGCAGCATCCATTCAGCTACTCTGGGGTACGGCACCGCCGAAAACAACTGCAGCAGTGGGGGTCCCCAACCTCCCGATTTGACCACCCGTGGGCCACTTTGGCCCACGGGTGGAACAGCGGGATAGTATTGTCCCGCTGAAATCCGGATGTTGGGGAGGGGTGCACCCTCTATGGGGCCCTCTATGGCGCCCCTGTTGGTCGAACACCCCAAGAGCCAGCCCTGCTTGATGGTACCGATATTTTTTCGCAGACTTGCAAAGTATTACGTGTGTGAGAGAGGAGAAGTGGGTGTCTTTATGTTGGCCTGAGACGGCATTGTGATTGCAAACATTAACATATTTTCGCAGTGAGTCTGTTTGCGTAATCGCAGCTACGATCGCAATAGCGATCCGTAGTGCATCAGGCCCTGTGTTTTAAGTGAGGTGGGAGGCGGCTATTCAGAACCACAAAATGGTCCATCTTATGGGTGTGTTATGGGAGTGTCGCGGGCGTTTCTCTGAACTGGTTGTGAACTCAAACACACAAACGCTCACATAGGGGGGTTGAACTCTGGGCCTGATTCAGAGCCGGACGCTCTGACCAGAGCGCTCGCTCTGAATCTGGGCCCTCCTGCCTAAACTTGGAGCGGCCTCTTGGACGCTCGCATAGCTGTGGGTTACCACCCACAGCTTATGCGAGCGTCCATGATGATGGTCGCGATGGTCAAGACCATCGCAACCATCGGGCTTGCGACGAGACCCTGCGGTAGGGTCTCGGTGACCGCAAGCCCTGGAGTGATTTTGGCTCTCAGAGCCAAAATCACTCCCACTGACATCACTAGTGATGTCAGTGGGGCCGGACCCAGACGGCAGGCGTTCCCATGGGAACACCTCCGTCTGGCAGCCACGCCCCCGGCACGCCCACCAAAGGGGGCGTGCTGTCAATCAACATCGACATCACGCCCCCTTTGGTGCGAGACCTGGAGAGACGGCTTCCCGTCGATCCCCGGGTCTCGCGCATGCACACGACGGAGCTCCCTCCATCGTGCGCATGTGCACTAGGGCACCATCGACCCACTTGCGAGCGCTCAGTCTGTAATTTTTCCGACGCCGTGAGACCGGCGCCCGGCATCCCGATCGAAGGGATGCTGGGCACCGCGAACGGACTGCTGCGCGGGGGGGGTTAGGTTTAGGGCACCCGGGGGGACTTAGGGTTAAGTACCCCCCGGGAGGATTAGAGTTAGGCTAGGGGAAGGGGGGGTTAGGGTTAGGCACCCCGGGGGGAGGTTAGGGTTAGGCACCCCCCCGGGGGACTTAGGTTTAGGCAGCTGGGAAGTGGGGGTTAGGTTTAGGCACTTAGAGGGGGGATTAGGGTTAGGCATGGGGGGAGGTTAGGGTTAGTCACTCCTAAGGAGGGTTAGGGGGGTAGGTTAGATTAGTTTGTACTTACCTAGGGACGATCAGGATTTCCAGTGCTGTCGGGCTGCCGCTGCCGGGATCTCTGCATCTGTCGGACTGACGCTGCCGGGAATCGAACTGCCAGCCATGCGTCAGCTGGTATTTCATACCGATTCCATGTACAATAGGGAAGGGCTTGTAGTGGCATTTGGATTGTCGCAGATGTGCGCCTGGCAAAAGTTGCAGACACGGTCACCGCAGTGTCTGACTCAGAACCATTTCCATAATTTTGTAGTATTTAAAATTAATCATGTTGGAATCAAAGATAAAAACATACAGTGGCTGATGCAGATTACTAGCATAGCGTAGCTTGTGTGTAGTCGCTGTGTACATGCCTAGAAAATGGACACACCAATATGTATATGCAGACTTGGAAAAGTGGTATAGGGGGCAGGGTTGGACTTACCTGCCGGGGGGGGGGTGGCAGTTACATCCTTGGTGGGCCCTCCTGCTTTGGAGCTCTGCCCACTGCCATTGGGAGGGCAGCATCCATGCAGGTTCGGGGTCCTATCGGACTAACTTGACCTGGCTAGCTAGGCCACCGGGTTTAATGTAAAGATGTACTCACCTCTCAGTTGAAGAACTCCTCAGCAGTGTCTACTGTGCTCCAATTGGCTGAGTTACACACTACACACAGTCACTCAGCCACTCAGAACAAAGGCACGCCCTCCACATACTCTGACTGCAGCCAGTGGAAGAGGGTGGAGGAAAAATAGGAGGCTCCTGTTCACTGGAGATGAGACTGTAGGCAGCACTCAGGGTACAGGTCAATGTCAGTGCGACACAGTGTGTTTGTCTGAAAGACTGTGTGTGAGGCTAGTGCCAGATTAAGGTCCACCTTGACCTGGAGTTGAAATTTATGAAGGGCCTACAGATGTGTCCATATACATTTATCCTCCGTGTGCTACAAATGGCGCTACACATGACGTGGGAGCTCCGTGTGACTCGGTAGAGCCGAGCGTGTTTTCATGCGACTTTTTACCTTACCACAGCGATGTGAATAATTAGCACAAGCAGCTTCTGCTGATTAAAATGATATGCAGCATGTCTATGTTCTCTGTGCGACTGCGGGTGTATCTGCATACAAAACGCTATATTACAGCCGCTGGCACTGCATATGAAAGTAAAAGGTCACACGAAAAGATGCTCAGCGCTACAGAGTCATGAAGGGCTGTTTAGCGCGCAAGGAGGCTAGATGTATAAGAACACATTTGTATTTGTGCCACCGCAGGTGATGTGACTAGCGCCGTGGGGATGTGACTAGTGGTCAGAGTTGTGGGGGTGCTCTGCACTGGGGGTGTGGCCTGTGCCATGGCCTGTGACTAGCGCCTACCTTGAAAAAAATTAATCTCCCTCTCCTCTTCGCTTTTATCAATGCAACACTCATTAATGTGACGTAATATGAAAAAAAGGAAAATGGCACTTAATGATTATGTAAATGTAAAACCCCTTTACTAAAGATGCTACCGGTCATTTAGTGATGATATGAATGTGAAATCTTTCTATACGCTAAAAACAAGACCTTTCCTTATAAATGAGTTGGGTACAGGATGCCAGTGGTCGGGATCCCGGCAGCCAGAATCCCGACGCCGGCATCTTGACAGGGTTAGGATGCCGACACCTTTCGGTCAGTATTCTAACCCTCCCTCCCCGGTGCCTGAACCTAACCTCCCCCTAGTGCCTAAAACTAACCTCCCTCTCCCCTCACCCTAAACTTAAACGTCCCCCATTAGTGCCTAACCCTAATGCTAACCCTCCCCCTAACCCCGCTACTTACCTTTGGGATTCCATCAGTAGGGATGCCGGCATTCTGAGTGCCGGAATCCCAGTGGTCGGGATTATGACAGCATCCCCTTATTTAATAGCTGTACTGAGAAGATATTAGATATGGGGTGGGGAGGGGGCTCAGAGCAACAGAGAGGGGGCGGGCAATAGCTCATGGGTTGTGGAGAAGGAAAGAGTGGGGATACGGGACGTTGTGGAATGTGGGGGTGGTGACTAAGTATATAAGTATATATATATATATATATATATATATATATATATATAGTGATAGAGGCAGTTGTAAAGTCCTAACTGGCAAATATGTTTGTCCAAGGTTTCTGACTTATGTGTTTTAAACCCCAGGAAATGTCTATTTCTGCTAAACAGACTTGATCAGAGTTTGGGCTTTAAGTAGAAGCCGGATAATGGGTCCTGGGAGGGCTCCATCCACAAGGCCATTTCGAGTTTTCAGGCCTTCAGCCTGAGAGCAGGCTAATTAGTGCCTGCAACTGTGAGAGACTAAAAAAGACAGTGTCAGGGTTTGGCTCAATCTCTCATACCTAGGGAGAGCAGGCAGTCAGGCAAAGATATTGTGATGTACTACTTGTAAGTACTGTGCATATGCCTATTTTAGTGGTGAGGGCAGTAGGCACTACCACTTTGAGAGAGGGAATTTATTGTTTAGTTAGTGCCCAGACGGGCTAGGATTATTTGTTTTCCATTTTTATACTGCACAATAAAAACTAGCTGCGGATAGCTTGCACGAAAAATCATGGACAGGTGTGCTGTTTCCTGGCTGCTGTGTGTTTGGTGGTGTCCATGTACTCCTGGAGAGGGACCTCCTACCCCGATCCTATTACAATATGTATATTTATGTATATATATATATTTTGCAAGATTGGGTTAATGGTTGCAGTCTCTCGGGGAAGACATTGGCACACTGCATGCAGCAGCCATTTCAGCCATTCAGGAGCACACCAGTCCAAGGTCTTGATATAGGTAGCCACAGCTAGTTTTATTTATTAGTACAAAACAAACAAAATAACATAAATCCATAGCAACAGCAAAGAGTTACCATTATGACATCACAGCATGACCTCACTTACGTTCTACATTCCTTAAAGGAGAAGCGCCCAAAATAATCTCTACTAATATGTGATATGTATATATATATATATATATATATATATTATATATATATATATATATATATTGTGACACAGTTAGGTTAGGGGGTCCCTCTCCTGGGTAGAGGACTCCTTCCTTACACACACACACAGCAGCAGGGAAGCAGCACACCAGTCTGGATGCAAGTACAAGCTGGTCGGCGCCAGTCTTTAATGACAATGACAGAAATATAAAGAAAACATAAATATAAATCCTAGCCCTGTCGGGGCACTAACTTCACAGGTAGTTCCCTCACTACCAGAACCTGGCAGGGCCTAATGCCCTCGCCAGCAACAAAGCACAGCACAGTACTCACAAATAGGTTTTTCAAGTGTCTCTGAGCAAACTCCCTGCCTGCTCTCCCAGGTGAGACAATCAGCCCTCAACACACTAGGCTTATATTGGCCACTCTCAGGTGGGAACCCAATCAAGCCTGTTACCAGGCTGCGAGAACCAAAACCTGGAGTGGCCGTGGGTGGAGCCCTCCCTCTCCTCTCACCCACAACCCCCAGGTCCCAAACCGGCTTTTCAAAAAGCCGAAACTCAAGCCAGCTACACTGCAGACTTTCTCCTGGGGGTTTAAAACACAAAAGACAGGACCTGGGACAAATGTACCTGCCACAGACCACTTTACCAGTGATCCTATCACATATCCCCCCCCTTTGTTTCGACCTGTGGGGCGGAACAACTGAAGCCCCCAAACAATGAACGCGTGACAACGCGTCAGCATTGGCCAGCTGGCTTCCTGGCCTGTGTTCCACTGAAAATTTAAAAGTTTGTAACGCCAAGAACCATCTTGTAATTCTCTCATTACTGTCCTTATTTTCAGACATCCACTTCAGAGGGGCATGGTCAGTGATCAATTTGAACTTTCTTCCGACCAAGTAGTACCTGAGAGCCTCTAACGCCCACTTTATGGCCAACGCCTCCTTCTCCACTGTGGCATAGTTTCTCTCATGTAAATTCAACTTTCTGCTAAGATAGAAAATAGAGTGTTCCTCACCCTCCTTGTTCTGGGACAGGACCGCTCCTATACCTACTTCTGATGCATCGGTTTGTACTATGAATTCCCTTTCAAAATTAGGAGTCATCAGGACTGGTTGGGAACACAATGCTACTTTCAACTCCAGAAAAGCTTTCTGTGCCTCAGGACTCCATTCTACCATGACTTTTTGTTTGCCTTTGGTCAGGTCAGTCAGTGGGACTGCCATGGTGGCAAAGTTGGGTATAAACCTCCTGTAGTACCCCGTAATTCCCAAGAAGGCTCTCACCTGCTTCTTATTCAGAGGCCGTGGCCAGTTTTGTATGGCATCAACTTTATTGAGCTGAGGCTTTATCAGGCCTCTGCCAATTGTGTATCCCAGATATTTTACTTCCTCCATGCCTAGACAACACTTTTTTGGGTTGGCTGTCAAACCTGCCTTATAGATGGAGTCCAACACTGCTTGTACCGTGGGTAAGTGAGACTGCCAATCAGGACTATGAACGACCATGTCATCCAGATAAGCAGCCGCATACAGTCTATGGGGCCTTAGAATCCTTTCCATCATTCTTTGGAAGGTAGCAGGTGCCCCATGTAGCCCGAAGGGCAACATCTTGTACTGAAACAAGCCCTCTGGCGCTGAAAAAGCTGTCTTTTGTTTGGCGCTCTCGGTTAATGGTACTTGCCAATACCCTTTGGTTAGGTCAAGAGTGGTTAAATACCTTGCCGTCCCTAGTCTCTCAATCAGTTCATCCACTCTTGGCATCGGGTAGGCATCGAATTTTGAAACACTGTTCAACTTTTGGAAGTCATTGCAGAAACGCACACTCCCGTCGGGCTTTGGAATCAACACAATGGGACTTGACCATTCACGATGTGATTCTTCAATAACCCCTAACTCTAGCATATTTTTAATTTCTTTCAACACCGATTCTCTTTGTGCTTCTGGTAACCTGTAGGGCTTTAGATTAACTTTAACCCCTGGGTCAGTGATGATGTCATGTTTAATGACCGAGGTTTTCCCAGGTACGTCAGAGAACAGCACCCTATTTCTAATCAGAAACTCCTTGACCTCTTGTTGTTGAATTGCAGACAGGGTTTTTGCCACTGTCACTTCGGGAACTAAGGGCCCTGGACTTACTGGTGGGTCTCGGACGGCCGACAGTACCGTTCTATCTTTCCAGGGCTTTAATAGATTTATATGGTATATCTGTTCCGGCTTTCTTTTCCCCGGCTGGTAAACTTTGTAATTGACCTGCCCCACTCTTTCTAAGATTTCAAAGGGCCCTTGCCATTTAGCCAAAAGTTTATTTTCCACAGTGGGAACCAATACTAAAACTCTGTCCCCAGGAGCAAAGCTGCGTAACCGAGCATTGCGGTTGTATACCCTCTGCTGTGCCTGTTGAGCCTGTTCCAGGTGCTCTCTCACTATCGGCACTACCGCAGCAATTCTCTCCTGCATTTGAGAAACATACTCAATCACCATTTTGTAAGGACTAGACTGCCCCTCCCATGTCTCTTTGGCAATGTCTAGTAACCCCCTTGGGTGTCTCCCATACAACAAGTCGAAGGGTGAAAACCCGGTGGAGGACTGGGGAACTTCTCTTATGGCCAACAATAAATACGGCAATAAGTAGTCCCAATCCCTACCATCCTTGTCGACCACTTTCCTAAGCATGTGTTTTAACGTCTTGTTAAACCTCTCGACCAGCCCATCGGTTTGGGGGTGATAAACCGAAGTTCTTAACTGTTCGATTTTGAACAGGCGGCATAACTCTTTCATGACTTTGGACATAAACGGTGTACCCTGGTCAGTTAGTATCTCCTTAGGTATACCCAGCCTGCTAAAGACATGAACTAGCTCTCTGGCAATGGTCTTGGTTGACGTATTGCGCAACGGGATCGCTTCCGGGTACCTGGTAGCGTAATCCATTATGATCAGAATATACTGGTGTCCCCTGGTAGACTTCATTAAGGGTCCAACCAAATCCATCGCTATTCTTTCAAACGGCACCTCTATGATAGGCAATGGAACTAGTGGACCCTTAAAATGTGGCCTGGGAGCATGATACTGACACTCAGGGCAGGATGCGCAAAAGTCAGATACCTCTTTATGAAGCCCGGGCCAGAAAAACCTCTGCATTATTTGCTCCGTGGTTTTCTCTACCCCTAGATGGCCTGCCGTTATATGACCATGGGCCAGATCCAACACTGTTCTACTGTAGGCTTTGGGAACTATTAGTTGTTCCACAACATCTTTCCCCTTCTTAGTCACCTGATATAACAAATCCTGACACATTGCCATGTGGGGATAGGACAAAGGACTATCAGGGTCTACGGGTTTACCATAAACTACTTTTACATTCTCCCTGGCTTTTACCAAAGTAGGGTCATTCAACTGCTCCACGGCAAAGACCTCTCTTATGACCTCTAAATCAGGCAGACGATCACCTGGCCCAACAACACTTCCCACCTCAATGGGAGGCACATCAGTTGGCGGGCCACCGTCACGTTCCGCATTCTCTAGTTCGCCAACCATAGTAGAAAAAGGGAATAACTCTGACTCAGAAGAAACTCCCTCCTCCACTACATTGACAACCTTCTCAAATGGATCGGGGTTGTTCACCTCTGGAACAAAACGGCTTTCCCACAACTTCCAGAAGTGAGCAAAGTCTCTCCCCAATATTGCATCGTACACCAGACCATGCACCAAACCCACAGAAACTATAGCAGAGCCACATGGTGTCTCGATGTTCACCTCGGCCGTAACATAATATCGAGTATCCCCATGTATGCAGGTCACACCAACAGTTTTCCCTGTATGCCTCAAGGGGTTCACCAGCTCAGCTTTTATAAGTGTCACCAAGCTACCAGAGTCTAACAGTGCCTCTACTCGGTTGCCATCTACAGTGAGTACACACATGTGCTTATCAGTCTCAGCCTGCCGGTCAGCCGTACAGGCTATCTGTGCAAAGAAAGACCCCCTGCGGTAGACATGAGCAGTATCACATTGCATAGGTTCAGTTGTAAGTGCACAATTAGCGGCAATATGGCCGAAGCCACCACATCGGAAACACTGAGTCATATTAATGTCTAGTCGTTTACGGGGCAAGAACCTTCCCGGCCTGGCAGGCCTGTCTCCAGGTTCTACACCCTCAGTCTTAGGTACATTCCACCGCCCAGCACCCTTCTCCCCTGGAACAGTCTTACCAGTGTCTCTGGGAGTTCGCCGGAGCGCCATCGTGGCTCGGTGGGGCATACTCATCAGCTCCTCAGCTGCCACGTACCTCTCCACCAGCTCGACCAACTGGTCCGCGGACTTAGGGTCTCCATGGCTCACCCACTTGCGCAGAGTCACAGGTAATGATCGCAGGTACCGGTCCATCACGACCCTTTCCACGTTCTGTGGTCCCGTCAGCGCCTCGGGCTGTAGCCATTTTGAGGACAGATGGACGAGGTCATGCATCTGTGAACGTGGAGGCTTGTCCTTATGGAACTCCCAGCGGTGGACCCGTTGGGCACGAACAAAGGTGGTGACTCCCAAGCGAGTTAGGATCTCCTGTTTTAGTTTTTTATAGTCCTTGGCATCAGCCAGGCATAAGTCGAAATGTGGCTCCCCAGACAAAAAAGGTGCCACCAGACTTGCCCACTGCTCCTTGGGCCAACTCTCCCTCTCGGCCGTTCTTTCAAATGCGGCGAGATAGGCCTCCACATCATCGCCCGAAGTCATCTTTTGGAGGAAGTGACTGGCTCGTACGGAGTGAGTGGTGGTGGGAGGACCAGTATTAACATCTCTGGGCCGGGCGACCAGGTGCTGTACCACCTCTCTTATGGCCTTGCTGTTTTCCGCTAAGGCCTGGCGGGTTTCCTCGACGGCGACCTGTTGTTGTCTCTGGGCTGTCTCCAAGGTGGATTCCCTGGTGGATTCCTGCTGAGCCCAGGTAGCTTCCTGCTGAAGTTTGTTTGTCTCCTGCTGAGCTGCTGTAGCTTGGAGCAAGGCTTTAATAATGTCCTCCATTTTGTCCTGGGGTGTAGGTTGGAAGCTGAACCTTGCCTCTCTGAGCATTGGCTGACACCTCCTCTATGGGACTCCAAGGACACAGTGTTATTTCCACACTCACCAATTGGGTGTCTGTCCCTTTAATTTTTAAACGGAAAGTTTTCCTCTCGCTGCAACTTCAGTGTGTGTGGTTGCCCGCATTCTCCACCATATTGTGACACAGTTAGGTTAGGGGGTCCCTCTCCTGGGTAGAGGACTCCTTCCTTACACACACACACACACACACACACACACACACACACACACACACACACACAGCAGCAGGGAAGCAGCACACAGTCTGGATGCAAGTACAAGCTGGTCGGCGCCAGTCTTTATTGTACAATGACAGAAATATATAGAAAACATAAATATAAATCCTAGCCCTGTCGGGGCACTAACTTCACAGGTAGTTCCCTCTCTACCAGAACCTGGCAGGGCCTAATGCCCTCGCCAGCAACAAAGCACAGCACAGTACTCACAAATAGGTTTTTCAAGTGTCTCTGAGCAAACTCCCTGCCTGCTCTCCCAGGTGAGACAATCAGCCCTCAACACACTAGGCTTATATTGGCCACTCTCAGGTGGGAACCCAATCAAGCCTGTTACCAGGCTGCGAGAACCAAAACCTGGAGTGGCCGTGGGTGGAGCCCTCCCTCTCCTCTCACCCACAACCCCCAGGTCCCAAACCGGCTTTTCAAAAAGCCGAAACTCAAGCCTGCTACACTGCAGACTTTCTCCTGGGGGTTTAAAACACAAAAGACAGGAATCTGGGACAAATGTACCTGCCACAGACCACTTTACCAGTGATCCTATCACAATATATATATATATAAAAGTTCTCAGTAATCTGCTGCTTCTGTCTAAATGTCATTTTTCAAGACTGCTACTTGGGTAGAAAACAAGCAAGGGATTGAATTAATATAAAAAACACAATTAAAATGAAATTACTGTTATGATGATTATATATGGAAATTACATTATCAGCTAGGCCAAGGCTAGTTATTTTAGCACCACTATGGGTGTGAGCAAAGCCGAGTGAGGGATTCCTGCAGGATGATCGACATTACATCAGTGTGCAAGGTTCTGATGGAAGCTTGCTGCTAATTTATCTCCCCCATAGTCTCTGAGCCCAGTAAAGAATCCATTTGGTCATGATGAAGGTACAGTGGAGGGTATACTGCTTTATCCCGCCGTGGGATAAATGACCGGCATCTATATCTAGAAGCCTCTCATCTCCCTGACGCCGGGGGACCGGCGCCCCGGCATCCCGATCGAGCGGATGCCAGGCGCCGCGAGCGGACAGCCACAGGGGGGGAGGGTTAGATTTCGGGCACCCGGGGGGGACTTAGGGTTAGGCACCCCCTCGGGAGGGTTAGGGTTAGGCACCCCTGGGGGGGACTTAGGGTGAGGCACCCCCCCCCGGGGGACTTGGGTTTAGGCAGCGGGGAAGGGGGGGGTTAGAGTTAGGCACTTAGAGGGGGGATTAGGGTTAGGCACAGGGGGGGTGGTTAGGGTTAGGCACCCCTAAGGAGGGTTAGGGTTAGGGGGTTAGGTTAGTTGATACTTACCTTACCACGATTGGGATTTCCAGCGCTGTCAGGCTACCGCTGCCGGGCTCTGCTGTTTTGTCGGGCTGCCGCTGCCAGGATTCGAACTCCCGGCAATGCAGCAGCCGGGATATCATACCGATACCCAGTGGAGGACACGTCGTGCCCATTATACGATAGACCTTCATGATTGATAAATATTCAATTTAGCCCAATGTAACTTGATTAGTATACAATATATCCCTGTTATGCTTAGCCACTATACTGAATAGGCTAAGTATACACTCTGGGACAGTGGCGTAAGTTTATCCCAAACGCCTGGAGGCAAGTTATCATTTGGTGCCCCCACCCCCGTATATGTGACTATATTTCTATTAGGTCTATTTACTAAAGTAAATTTGCAGGATATTCCCCCAAAACACCCTTTTTGTACATGTCTCACTGAGATAAGAAGCTGCTGAGGAGCAGCAACACCAATGAGCAGGGACTGGCTATATAGATAGATGGAATCGGCAACTGATGATCTGACATAGAGCCCTCCACTAGTAGAGGTGCCATGTATTGAGCAGCCCTGAAGGTACACTCCGGGTACATATTTACAGACCTAAGTGGGGTGAATATATTGTGGGCACTGGAGGAGGTGCCCCTTCACTGCTCTGCCCGGTGGCAGGCGCCTCCATTGTCTCCCATAGTTCTGCCCCGGACTATGCAGACCCATCGCAGATATTGACAGGAAGTACCGTTCAGGGAAGGTGACAGGGGGCTGGTCAGCGAAACACAGGCATGCCAGTGCGTTTGACCGCCATTGCAAGGGCGTGCATCAGTTAGGCACTTTGATGCCATACGCAGCTTGGGCTTTCACTGCATGCGATGAGGTTAGCAATTTCTGAGTAAGGTCTTGTGCAAGTGTGCATGAGGCTCAGATTGTACTCGATGTTACCGATGTTTTTGCAGATTTGCAAACTATTATGGATGTGTGTAAGGTAAGGTGGGCGTCCTTATGTTGTGCTGCAACGACATAGCGCATGCAGAGGATTAGCATATCTTTGCAGTGAGACTGCGTGCGTAATCGCTGTTGCGATCCAACCTGAATCGGGCGCTGTGTATATACACTGGATAGATAAATTGTGCATGGTCAGTTTATTACATACCGTAGTACACATAATCAGGTGATTGACAGTACACTGTAAGTTTCTATATTCCACAATTTTTTCACCTGTGACAATGTGACAATCTTTTTCATTTTCAAATTGATGTCAGTCTATATGAATGAGAACTACAGGGGAAGCCACACATGAACTGTCATTAACAAACTGAGGGCCTGATTCAGAGCCGGACGCTCTGAAAGAGCGCTCGCTCTGAATAGGGCATTTTCTTTTTTTTGGAGCGGCCTCCTGGCTGCTCGCATAGCTGTGGGTGACCACCCACAGCTATAGCGAGCGGTCATGATGATGACCATCAGGCTTGCGACGAGACTCTTGTGGTAGGGTCTCGTTCATCGCAAGCCCCAGAGAGCTTTCGGCTCTAACAGAGCCGGAAGCTCTCCACTGACATCACTCGTGATGTCAGTGGGGCCGCCCCCAAACGGCAAGCATTTCCTCGGGAACGCCTCCGTTTGGGCAGCCACCCCCTGGCCTGCCCACCAAACGGGGCGAGCTGTCACTCAACATCGACAGCTCGTCCCCTTTGGTGCGAGACCCGAAGCGACGGATTGCCCTTCGCTAGCCGGGTCTCACGCATGCGCACGACGGAGCCGGCTCCGTTGTGTGCATGCGCTGTGGGCCACCATCTACCCAGTTGCGAGCGCTTAGCGCTTGCGACCAGGTCTGAATCAGGCCTTGTGTCTTTATTGTAGGGTATGAAACATATAGTAGTAGTATATAACTGCTTTCTGAGCCAAGACACTTTTAGAAAATGCATAAGACTACATAGTATGAAACACTGTTGGATTGCACACGCTGCCTATTAATGTAAGAGGCACCCAGTCCTAATGTACTTATAGGCAAAGTGACTGTTCCACTGAGACATGTAGTTATATAATATAGAGACTGTGCTACTTCTTCAGTCACCACTAGAGGGAGCACTTTTCCCATAAATAGGAGTTTATTTAAAAAAAAAAAAAATGTTTTTATTGGAATCAAAAAACATTACAATATCATATATACAATACAATTAGTCAGTAGACACAGTTTGGATATGGTAGAGGCATAAACAAGAAATAAGGTAAGAGAATACTACGAATACAAAAGTACAGACTTTTATATTGTAATATGTAGAAAGAAGAAGCAATTGAACAAGGCGTTCCTGTCAGTCTTCAGAGCATTATGGGTCTCATTCAGACACGCTCGCTAGCGAAGGACGCTCGCAAGCGGGTCGATGGTACCCAAACGCGCATGCGCACGACGGAGGGAGCTCTGTCGTGCGCATGCGCAAGACCCGGATAGTGACAGCCAAGCTGTCGCTCCGGGTCTCGCACCAAAGGGGGCGTGCTGTCGATGGTGAGTGACAGCACGCCCCCTTTGGTGGGCGTGCCGGGGGCATGGCTGCCAGACGGAGCCGTTCCCACCTACCGTCTGGGTCCGGCCCCACTGACATCACTAGTGATGTCAGTGGGAGTGATTTTGGCTCTGATAGAGCCAAAATCACTCCTGGTCTCGTCACAAGCCCGATGGTCGCGATGGTCTTGACCATCGCGACCATCATCATGGACGCTCGCATAAGCTGTGGGTGGTAACCCACAGCTATGCGAGCGTCCAAGAGGCCGCTCCAAGTTTAGGTAGGAGGGCCCTGATTCAGAGCGAGCGCTCTGGTCAGAGCGTCCGGCTCTGAATCAGGCCCTATGTGCCATCAAATATACAGTCACATAGTTCCAATTTATTACATCAAGAATATTAGGTTGTTTTTTAAGTAATAGTAATACAGTATGTAAAAATACAAAAAAAAATATTTTATATATTTTTCTTTTTTTGTTTTGTTTCTATTAGTGGTACATTTTAAAACAACACATAGGGGTAGATGTTCTAAGCCTTAGAGAGAGATAAAGTGGATGGAGATAAAGTACCAACCAATCATCTCATAACTCTAATTTTTCAAACTCAGCCTGTAACGTGACAGTTAGGTGCTGATTTTTTGTACTTTATCTCTCTCCACTTTCTCTCTCCAAGGCTTAGTACATAGGGTCTCATTCAGACCCGCTTGCAAGCGGGTCGATGTATAGGCTCTGCGCACGCACAGCGGCCGCACAGCGCGTGCCAAGCCCCAGTGCGAGAGAGACATTCTCTCGCTCTGGAGCTCTCTACAAAAGGGGTGGCTGTCGATGTTGATTGACAGCTTGCCCCGTTTTGTAGGCGTGGCAGGGGGGGGTTTCACAAACGGAGGTGTTCCTTAAGGAACACCTGCCGTTTTGTGGGCGGCCGCACTGATATCAGCAGTGATTCAGTGGGGAGTTTCCTGCTCGATCAGAGCAGGAAGCTCCCTGGGGCTTGCGGTTGCCAAGACCCAACCTTAGGGTCTCGTCGCAAGCCCCGATGGTCCGGCTGGTCGTTGATGACATCTTTCATCACCCGTATTTGTAGGGCAACCTGACGATATTGTCAGGTTCTGCAAGTACAGGGATGAGGGAGGGTGACGTCACTAAACAATATCGTGAATTATATATTTCAGTGTGGGTGCTCAGTGTCTTTAATGACATTGAGTACATCACTGCCGGGGAAACACTAGATGATATCGCTCATGGAGCATATCGTGTAGTGGATTCCCGCCTTTAGATGGGCCAACTGCCAGCCCAGCACCAACAACTCAAAGCTTAGATGGGGGCCAACTGCCAGCCCATTGCCAAATACTCAAGGCTTACATGGGAGCCAACTGCTAGCCCATCAGCAACTCAAAGCTTAGATGGGGGCCAATTGCCAGCCCATCACTACCAAATCAAGGTACAGTATCTTATCTTCTCTGCCAATGAAACAAGAATCAGCTTAAACCCATGGAGAACACCAAAAGACCTGCAACAAGACAGCAGCTGTAACCGTTCTTTTCCAAAAAACAAGTTAACAATCACCATAAGCAGGGGGGGGGGGTCTACCGCAGGCAAGAAACCTCTCAACCGGGAAATCACTATTATAAACTAGCAAATTGGCCCCAAAACTCAACCTCTTAACCGTAATAGGTCACCCCTTAACTGTAATAGGACTACACACCTTAACTGTAATACGACACCCCTTAAGTATTACCCTTGCTTCTAAATGTATGCTGAACCAGCATATTCATTTACAATATAAAATGTCAAAACCAGTGGCGTCTCCAGAGTTGGGGCTGCAGCGCAGTCCAAAATTCAAATAGGGGAGTAATACCAACTGCCAGTGATTCCCGGCCAGCAATGATTGGCAGCAGTTGGGGTGGCAGTTGGTGTGGCTCCCCTACTTGAATTTTGGACCGCACTGCAGCCTCACCTCTGGCGCCGCCACTGGTCAAAACTAAACCTAAAGAAAAACAACTCGGGGAGATTTATCAAACCTCCTAATAATGACAGAATCCAGATATCAAAAATCTTGTACATTCTATAAACTAATATCTAGAATCTGGTTGCTGTGGTCAACACCTCTACTTGTCCTCTGTAAAGGATTTGATAAATCTCACACATACAGTATAAGCCTGTCTAGAATTAAGGGAAAATTACATTTATCTTTGCAGTATATGATCTCCTGCTTTGCAGCATATCGTTGCAGGAAGAGTTTGGGTCAGAATCTATGAATAAACAAGTCACCCGAGGGGTGGAGCCAAAAAGAATCACCCCTCCAGCATTCTCAACACTTCCAGTATCCATATGCAACAACATACAACGTTACACAAAAAAACACACAAAACTTTATTGACACAAAACACTTCAGCAATGGATGGCTTCCAGGGGCAGATTGGCTGTATAAGATTCCAGCTTGGTCGAGATAACTGAGGGGCCGGTATGCCTGTCGCATGTCCCCAACAGGGGCGCATAGAAGGGGGAAGCGGGTACTAATTATCCAGGCCCAGGCTTGATGGAGGGACTCGGCGGGGGCCTGGGACCAACACCGCACCCCTCTGCATCTTACCTGGCAGCAGCCTAGCACATGCAGCAGTCTCCTCTCCTCTGCCTGTGGAGGGATCACACTGATTGCGCCCCCCCCCTGGAATTGCAAAGGGCTGAAGGGCTCACAGTGCCACCCTCCCCAACGCGCAACGCTGATTTGCGGTGCTGCAAATATTTTTCTTTCCTTTTCTTCTAAGGGGGCCTGCCCACACATCCTGCGATTAGACCATGTCCCATTCGGGCCCCCTACCCTACCCCTAGTATCACATCACTTTTATGACAAATAGGCTGCCTGCAGTGGCCCCGCCACTCCTGGTCTACTATTCACTGTGGCACTAGGAGGGTCTATGATTGGACGGAGCTTCTCACCTGCAGGCGGGGCTGGTGAGCAGGGTCCGTTGGTCTCCCAAATCCCACCCCCCCAAGCCCAGTTTCTACCTCTCCCCCCAACCCAGTGTCATCTATCCCAATGCCACCCCATATCAGTGTAATCCACTACTCCTCCATCATCTCACTGATACCACCCAGCCAGCTCAGTGTCTCCCCCATGCTCTCCCTAACCAGCCGACTGCCCCCCCCACCTAGAACCCTCCCAGCCAGCCAAGTCACAGTCTTCCCCCATTAAGCCCAGGGGCCAACCTTCCAGCCCATTAGTGTTCCCCCTTCCAGCCCCATCTCACTGCCGCCATTCTCATACAGCCCAGTACACCCCTTTTGCACTGTCCCCCATCCAGCCTAGTGTCCCCCCATATATCACCCCCCAGCTTTCCCCCAGCATTCAGCCCAATGTCAGCCTCCCATGTCACTGCATCCCTACCTGAGAACAGTGGAGCCACCACTTAACAGCCCCCACTCAATCATTAGGGCTCCCTCCTTTGTTAGGTCTCAGCTTCTGATGAGAACCAGAGAGTGAGAAAGCTACTGTATATCTGCCCATGCAGGGTCCTGGTATGTCAGGGGAGGCGGGAGAGTTATGGCAAACATTTCATTTAGCTGCAGTCTCTGTGCTATTACCGCTACATATATATATATGAGCTGAGAGGGTTACAAAGTTACTTAGTCTCTGAAGTGGGAGACAAGCAGAGACCCTGGTGCAGGAATGTGGACCTGGGGGTGGGCACAGAGGAGATGGCACTGTAGAGACACAGAGCTGGTGCTAGAGAGACACACGGGGCTGGTGCTGGAGACACACGGGGATGGTGCTGGAGGGACACAGGTAGGACCACTGGTAGGATAAGAAGAAAATGGGTGACAGTAATTTTCAGTAAAAGACACAAATTCTAAAGAAACCATATTACTGATATTAAAGGTACCAAATTAGCAAATATGTTTTATTAATATAACATTGTTTGATCAGGGAAACTCCCATTTTGCTCTGCACCAAAACTTCTGTTACTATGTATTATCTGGTTGAACCTTTGTTGCATGTTAATGACATTGGCTTTACTCCTACACAAACAGGCGGCTTTCAAACCATGTGATCTCCTGCATGAATAGAGAAGACGCTGCCTGTCCAGGAAGTATCAGTTTCATCAGAGGTTCCCAGCAGCAGAGAAACCATATAGGTAAGAAAATACTCATTCATATGCTCACTGTGATTATTCACTGGAGAGAAGTACTGGGGGAATGCCCATAATCTCCCGGAGCGATGGGCATGCCCACAGCATGATTAAAATGAGGGAGTGGCTTACCAGCATGGCATATCTCACAAGGCCACACTCCTTGACACAAAGCAACACCCATATTTCCAGGCGCGCAGAAGGAGCTCTCACATGGGGCCACTTTTTGTTTTTTTTAAGGGCCACTTTAAATTCCCAATCCACCCCTGAAAGCTTCCCACGTCTTAAGTAAAATATGCATGCAACAAAAGGTAAGCTTTCCATTGCTCAATGAGCCTGATTCAGAGTCTCATGCAAACCGATGTTCACATAGTTGGGCGATTGTTTGCAACTGTGCATGCGTGAAAATTTCAAAAAAGTTCTACGATGCATGCGTTACACAGAGCGTAGGCAGAAAGGCACAGAGCGTATAGGCACAAAGGCACAGAGCGTAGGCATATAGGCACAGAGAATAAAGGCACAGAGCGTATAGGCACAAGGGCACAGAGCGTAGGCACACAGGCACAGAGTATATAGGCACAAAGGCACAGAGCGTATAGGCACAAAGGCACAGAGTGTTGGCACAAAGGCACAGAGCATATAGGCACAAAGACACAGAGCGTATAGGCACAAAGACACAGAGCGTATAGGCACAAAGGCACAGAGCATATAGGCACAAAGGCACAGAGCATATAGGCACAAAGGCACAGAGCGTATAGGCACAAAGGCACAGAGCGTATAGGCACAAAGGCACAGAGTGTAGGCACAAAGGCACAGAGCGTATAGGCACAAAGGCACAGAGCGTATAGGCACAAAGGCACAGAGCATATAGACACAAAGACACAGAGCATATAGGCACAAAGGCACAGAGCATGTAGGCACAAAGGCACAGAGCATGTAGGCACAAAGGCACAGAGCGTACAGGCACAAAGGCACAGAGCGTATAGGCACAAAGACACAGAGCATACAGGCACAAAGGCACAGAGCGTATAGGCACAAAGGTAAAGATCATACAGGCACAAAGACAGAGCACAGAGCATGTAGGCACAAAGGCACAGAGCGTATAGGCACAAAGACACAGAGCATACAGGCACAAAGGCACAGAGCGTATAGGCACAAAGGTAAAGATCATACAGGCACAAAGACAGAGCACAGAGCATGTAGGCACAAAGGCACAGAGCGTACAGGCACAAAGGCACAGAGCGTATAGGCACAAAGGCACAGAGCATATAGGCACAAAGGCACAGAGCGTATAGGCACAAAGGCACAGAGCATATAGACACAAAGACACAGAGCGTATAGGCACAAAGGCACAGAGCGTATAGGCACAAAGGCACAGAGCATATAGGCACAAAGGCACAGAGCGTACAGGCACAAAGGCACAGAGCATGTAGGCACAAAGACACAGAGCATACAGGCACAAAGGCACAGAGCGTATAGGCACAAAGGTAAAGATCATACAGGCACAAAGACAGAGCATATAGGCACAAAGGCACAGAGCGTATAGGCACAAAGGCACAGAGCATATAGGCACAAAGGCACAGAGCGTATAGGCACAAAGGTAAAGATCATACAGGCACAAAGACAGAGCATATAGGCACAAAGGCACAGAGCGTATAGGCACAAAGGCACAGAGCATATAGGCACAAAGGCACAGAGCATATAGGCACAAAGGCACAGAGCGTATAGGCACAAAGGTAAAGATCATACAGGCACAAAGACAGAGCATATAGGCACAAAGGCACAGAGCGTATAGGCACAAAGGTAAAGATCATACAGGCACAAAGACAGAGCATATAGGCACAAAGGCACAGAGCGTATAGGCACAAAGGTAAAGATCATACAGGCACAAAGACAGAGCATATAGGCACAAAGGCACAGAGCGTATAGGCACAAAGGCACAGAGCATATAGGCACAAAGGCACAGAGCATATAGGCACAAAGGCACAGAGCGTATAGGCACAAAGACACAGAGCGTATAGGCACAAAGGCACAGAGCATATAGGCACAAAGGCACAGAGCATATAGGCACAAAGGCACAGAGCGTATAGGCACAAAGGCACAGAGCATAGGCACAAAGGCACAGAGTAAATAGGCAGAAAGGCGCTGCTGCGATCAGGACAGATGGTATCAGATATGTTGTGCTTAAGTGATGGGGGTTCCTGGGCGGTGACTGGCTACTAGTGCAGGCACAAATGCCTGGGATTCCCGGCTATGCTTTGCTGGGGGCGAGGCTGCAAAGGTGCGATTCACAGCAATCAAGTCATTAATGCTCTTTGGGCCTGATTCAGTAAGGAACACACGGATGCAGACGCACGCAGCCGTCCGCTGCGAGAATATGCTAATCAATGCATACGCACGGAGAATGCAACACAAGATGCAGAAGCCCAGCCCCATATTAAGCCGCCCATCTCCTTTTACTCACAGCCTGATCAGCACACAAGATAGCGTAAACATCGGTAACATCGAGAACCATCGGATCCATTAGCATAATAGTGGTTGACCTGACCTGCCGCCGGATTTTGACTGCTTCCTGTGTACAGCTTACGGTATGGCTGCGTATGTCGCCGCACTGCCTTAACTATGCACGCCCCTATAACGGTAATGCCTGCGTTCGCCTGATCACCCTCCATTACCACCCACAAATGGCACTTCCTGTCAATCAACTTCGGAAAGGGTCTGCGTACACAATGTGTAGTTTGCGTACCATAACCCGAATGCACTCGCTAGTTTGCGCATGCACAGTGTGATGCATATGCATGTGCAGTGCAAAAACATCGGCCAAGTGCGTGCATTCTCTCCTTTGCGTTCCTTGCTGAATCGTTCCATTTGTTTCGCCCACTTCATGGAGTGGCCGGGGGAAAGGGGGGGGGGGCGGTGAGTGCAGGGTGTGGGAGACTGGTTCATCTTTCTAGGAGCCAGAAGACTTCCCATAACCCCCAAATCGGGAGTCTCCAGGCAGATCTGGGAGTGTAGACATGTATTGGGCAGAGCTACGGCTTTATCAGCCATCTCAGACCATCTAGTGGGATCAACCCTCTCTGGGGATGGCCACAGGTGGTGTGTCCATCGATGGTTACCATCGATAGGCCCACCAGTGATGACCATCGTTAGAACACAAACCATCGAGTGTGAACCATCGATGGTTTGCACCCCCTCGATGGTCACCTCTGCTGCCTGTATGTCGGCCACGGGCCTATCAAAAATGGGGGCGGAGCTTAGTGACAGCCGGGATTCAGTGAAAAATATATATATATCGGCTCCAACCTATCCATCGATGGCAGAGAACCTTTGGTTCTCTGTCATCGATGGCAAAACTAGTTAACATCGGTCATCAACCATTGATGTTTTTAAAAAATCAATGGACGATGGCCATCCATAGCCCTTTCATAGTCCCCAGCCCTTTCCTAGCTATCTGAGGATAGTGTACTGTATGTGGACACATCTGTACAGTACATGAGACCCTGATTCCATGGTGTTCCGTCCACAACATCGAGTCTGGGACAATGTTATGACAATAATTGAAATAAGAATAGTTAGAAAACATGTATAAATATGTGTATTGTAAATAATATATAAAAAATAAACATTGCAAACCCAAAATAGTAAAAGCCATGCTGTTCAGGTTACAAAAAAACCACTAGGATTCTACATAATAAGAATTTCTCCTGTTTTGGGGCTCTATTTATTAACATTATTTTTACTAAAATAAAGTGAAAAAGGATGTTTTCACACCCTTTTCACATTATTTTAGTATCACCTACAGTTACTATAGGGCAATTGGAGTAGAATTCGTAAAATTTTACTCCAACCCCTAAGTATCACTTATTTTTAGTAAGCAGATTGCATTTCCCATAATTGTAATGGGAAATGTGGTCCGACCAGAGTTACTAAAAATAAATTGTAAAAAAAAACCGGGGAAAGCCCTGTGATAATAACGCCACCTGGAGGTGGCGTTATCCAGGGTCTCCCCCGGTTACCGGACTCCTGCCCTGCTCTAACGGGAAGAGCAGAGCCGGGAGTCGGCCCCAGTAATCAGCTGTGTGGTCTAAACAGACTACACGCTGATTGACAGTAAAAAAAGTTAAAAAAAAAATGTACTTAACTGACTCCATGGACTGGTGGTCGGATCTCTGGGTGATGTCCTCCCTCCGGTCAGCTGGTCTCCTATGCTGCACTGCGGCCTGGTCAACAGGTGATCGGGTCCCAGTGCAGTATGGGATATCACCTGACCGGAGGACATGGAAGACATCTCCGGAGCCTGGATCATGCAGGTAAGTGTAATTAAGGGAGGGGGGGCCGCGATCACGGGGGTGGGGCTTAATGATGGGGGCAGGGCTTAGCGTCGGGGGGGTAGCAGCGATGATCGGTCGGCGCATGTGCGGGGCACTGGTCACGGTATTTTTTTGCATAAATAACGTGACCAGTGTGCGGAGGGGATTCACAGGGACAGAAATTTATCGCTAGCTCTGTCCCTGCAAGGGATTTGTAGTAAATCCCTGTGATATTGCCTGAATTCGCAATGCAAATTCAGTCGGTAATATCACACTACAATCTACATTACCAATGCGGATTGTAGTAAATAGAGCCTTTGTCAGAAGACCCATGATACCTCTATGCAAAGGGTCCCCAGCTTCGACCGCCACCTGCATGAGCACCAGGCCTAGGAGCAGTTGTGCGTGCTGAGTGAGGCGGCAGACTGGACAGACTGGTTTCACCTGATGTCAAAGGAGCAGGTAACCTTATAAGTACAGTATATGATGTACAGTACTTGTGCACGAATACTGCTAATGTGTGTGTTTATCTCTTTACTGAGGAGTTTAATCACTTAACGGCAGCAGTATTTTTAAGATAAATAATATTGTTTTGCACCAGAGTTGTTACAATATGGTTTAATGCACAAGTTGTATTGTGAGCTTTGTATAAGCTGCTGCAAGATCTGGTTACAGATGTTGTCTCCTGGGGTTTGATACAACAAGTGTAAGCAGTAAAATAAAAAAACATTAAAAGAAAATCCTAACCTGTCCGACACTAACATAGATTATTCCTCCCAAATACTAGGCATCAAGTTCAGTTTTGTCACACTCAAAGTGGCCTTACATTGGTGGAGCTTAATCAACCGTAGGGGGAGTCAACACAATGATAGGTGGGATTAGCACATCATTATCCTCAGCCATTTCAGTCCTTTTATTTCTTTTTTTTTTTTGCACACAAATTATACCTTGTTTTGTTTTTTTGTTTCAGAAGAGTTTAGCACTTGCAAATGAAGATGCATGTTTTCTTTTTATTTATGTGTTTGAAGAATAATGTGTATCTGTGTGTTTGCATGAAATGCGTATAATGTGTAGGAATTATATAGTTGCCCAATAAGGCGTACCATTATGAAAATAGATAACCTACCACATCAAATTAGGGGACCCTTATGTTTAATTATGCTAGGATGTGGGAGATCTGCACATTAGAAACCCCCCCATCTCTGAATTTCCTAACACTCTCTGTAATATAGGGTCATAGCAGCTATAACTACTAAGTGGGCACATTGGGCCTGACTCAGACCCGCTTGCGAGTGCTATGCGCTCATGAGCGGGTCGATGTTTGGCCACTGTGCATGCGCACGCCGGAGCCGGCTCCGACATGCGCATGCGTGAGACCCAGCTAGCAACGGGAACTCCGTCACTCCGGGTCTCGCACCAAAAGGGGGCGGCTGTCAATTTTGATCGACAGCTCGCTCCATTTTGGAGGCGGGGAGGGGGGGTGGCTGGCCAAACGGAGGCGTTCCCGACGGAACGCCTGCCGTTTGGGGGCGGCCCCACTGACATCACGAGTGATGTCAGTGGTGAGCTTCTGGCTCTATTAAGAGCCAGAAGCTCACTGGTGCTTGCGGGAACGAGACCCTACCTCAAGGGTCTTGTCGCAAGCCCCGATGGACGAGACCATTGCGACCGTCACCTGGCCGCTCGCAATAGCTGTGGGTGGTCAGCAAAAAAAACCAAAATGCCCAGATTCAGAGCGAGCGCTCTTTCAGAGCATCCGGCTCTGAATCAGGCCCACTGTTTGCAAAAAAGGTACTCCATGCTTGCCGACATTCTGCTGAAATTGCTGCCAAGTCGACATAGTGGGGGGGCGTAGCGCTCCTTAAGGGTGCGTGGCAGATAAAGCATGCTTCATTAGAGGTGGATCGGGGGCGTATCTGCACAATTGCGTCATTAGGGCCCCGCTCTGTTACACAATGTCGAGATTACAGGTGTTGTGAAGCATAGTGCCGGGCCAAAATTAATCGCGTCAATGTTTGAGTTATCGGGTGGGGAGGGGGTGTCGGGGGGGGGGGGGGCCAGAGTAGGCGGGAGACTTGTTCACCTTTCCAGGTGGCCAGGAGGGCCTCACGATTTTTAGGAGGCTCCAGGCCATTCCGGTAGGGTAGGTATGAGGTACTCCCCTCTTTCAAACGAAGGTGCCCCTAAGAGTCTAAATACTAGTGTGGGGTGAACCTACCAATATTCCTGTAGTGTATGTTTATATTGTCTGGTGATCACAAATTATCTCTTTTAAGGATAAACATCTAATGCTATTTTTGTTAAGGAAACTACCGTGTTTCCCCCGATAATAAGACACTGTCTTATTTTTTTTTTTGTTAACAAAAACACCATAGGGCTTATTTTCGGGGTAGGTCTTATATTAATTTTGACAGCAGTGCCCTTATGCAGGCCCCCCCACTTGCAGAAGTGTCCCATACGCAGGCCACCCCCTTGCAGGCCCCCTTGCAGAAGTGCCCCTTATGCAGGCCCCCCCTTGCAGAAGTGCCCCTTATGCAGGCCCCCCCCTTGTGGAAGTGCCGCTTATGCATGCCCCCCCCCCTTGCAGGCCCCCTTGTGGAAGTGCCGTTTATACAGGTCCCCCCCTGTAGCAGTGTCCCTTATTGCAGTGCACTTACCTGACTCGCCGCCATCCGGGATGTCACTCTCACCTGCACGCTGACTGGATCTAACATGATCCAGCAGGCGCGGCCGCACAGGATCCTCAGCGCGCGGGTGACGTCATGACGTCACCCGCGCACTGCATGACTGGGAACGCTGGTCTCTGCAGCGTTCCCAGCTGAAAATGAGTTCAGGTAGGTCTTATTTTCGGGGTAGGGCTTAATTTGGACCGGGTTTCAAAATTAAGGGTAGGTCTTATTTTCGGGGTAGGTCTTATTATCGGGGAAACACGGTATATAATGTTCAATAATAGCAGTTACTGTAAACAAACACAAGAGGGAGTGTTCTTCCCAAAAATATTAACTTGATGAAAAGATACTACAGCAGTGGTTCCCAAACTTTTTTGAATCACGGCGCCCTAGAGTATCAGCATTGTTTTCACGGCACCCCTAAGCCAAATGTTTGTTTTTGAGAAATTCAGAAAAAAATTTAGTAACGTAAATTGTACTTACCTGTCATCTTTAGGTTCAGTTACTTATGTGGTGGTGGACAGGTTTGCGCTTCTGTTTGTCCACATATTTACATTACATTGACCATAAATAATTTTATGTTGTGCTAGCACACCATCCTGAGGCACCCTTGCAAGTGTCCCGAGGTACCCCAGGGTGCCTAGGCACACAGTTTGGAAACCACTGCACTAGGTGGTAAAATTACTAAAGTGAGAGTTTTTAGAAGTGAGTTTTAGAAGTGATGTTGCCCATAGCAACCAATCAGATTTTAGCTATTATCTTCTAGAAGGTGCTAGATAAATGTTAAGTAGAATCTAATTGGTTGCTATGGGCAACATCACTTCTAAAAATTCTCACTTTAGTAACTTTACCCTTCGGTATTAGTGGAAATCTTATGACTGTAATGGATACAGAATAACCTCATTTGGCAAATATACTACAAAACTAGTTATTAGCATTTTAAGCTTAGTATATCTGTCCTTAATAACCCCAGATTTAGTGGAAGATTTAGGACCAAATAAATAATGACTGATTATGTATGTAGCCCACAAATGCTGGACGGGTTTTTTGTTACACTGCAATTTAGATTTGAGTTTGGACACACCCCTCTCATATCTAAGGGGTAAAAGTAATAGGCTTTAGCAGTAGCAGTCTTTTAATAGGCAAAATCAACCTGGTTTTGCCTATTAAAAGACTGCTACTTTAAAACATTGGGCAGTCTTGCACGGGACTCGCCGATCTCTCAAAGCCGGAGCCTATTACTTTTACCCCCTAAATCTCTCTCTGTACATTTACATCTACCCCACCTGATTTTGCCACGGTGCTCTTTTTCCTTTGCTCTCAACTCACAAAATGTTAGTGTAATAATTGGTGACGACCTTATCCATACATGATGATGCAAAGTTTGCTGAATATATACATGACCATAATGGGCCCGATACTTTGGAATTCTCGTGTTGGAAGCCATTCCACCTGCAAGGCATCTGCCGTTGCTAAGGGACTCGAGGACGCAACCTTATTTGGTAGAAACTACAATATTCTATTTACCAGGTACTTTTATTCTTGATGGTAGGATCTATATTAATATTATTGACCATTTATTTCCACACAAAACTGCACATTTAAATTGGACATTGCTCCACTCAATATCCATTTGATCCATTTGGGAGCATAACCCTCTGATGACTTAGCGCTGTTTATCACAATGCACATCTCAGATGTGGATGTGATATAATCGCCAGGATTCGCAATGTGATATTTTAATACATAGCAAGGATGCAAAAAGCTCTGACCCAGCGAATTCTCTTCTCACTCTATTCAGGGTATTTTTCTCAAAGTGTGGCAGTGTGACCACGCATGTGCCGCTGGCACTCACCCCCCCAAGCGATCATGCCCTCCCCCCGCCAACCCCTACTCATCCGCTTATTTACACTTACTGCCGTTCAGGTGATCAGTGAGCTCCTATGGGATCTGGTCATCTGAAGGCTGTGCCCTGGTAATCTGATCCCTGCAGCAATCCGAGGATGTTGCCGGGACATCTCAGTTTTCAGATCATATGACCGGGTCACCGAGGACCTGGCTCCTGATCACCTGAGTGGAGGTAAGTGTGGTCTTTTTTTATTTTAATTCTGATCAGCCTGCCGTCTAGCAGACATGCAGGCTGACCACTGACCCCTACTGGGGCTCTGCTTTTGCTGTCAGCAGGCAGGGAAGGCTGGGTTAGTGTAGGTGAGATGGTGGGAGGGGAGACCCTGCTTAACGCCATCTCCAGGTTTTGTTGTTATCGCAGGGCTCCCTCCTGGTATTTTTTACCAGTTACAGTACTTTTGGTAAATTTGAAGAGCAGATAGTGTTTCCTATTATAAGTGTGGGAAATGTGACCTGCTTACTAAAAGAATGTGATAATTAGGGCTTGGAGTAGCATTTATCAAATTCTACTCCAATTGCCCTTTAGTACATTTAGGCGATACTAAAATAATGTGGAAGAGGTGTGAAAACACCCGTTTTCACATTATTTTAGTAAAAAAAACAAAAAGATTGATAAACAGGGCCCTAATCCCTTTATTGAATGCTAAATTTATGAAAATTGGTTATTACTGATTTTGTATACTTTGATGGTGTATGCCTATTTTATCCATATATATTGCGTATGCCTTTGTGAAATTGCACCATTAACACAAAATTGATTTTATTATCAATTTATAGGGATAAATGTTATAATTTAATTTTACTTATCCGCATGTTATACAATCATTTTTGACTATTGCACTGTATGTTTTTTTTCCATATTTTACAGTTAGGAGATTGACAACCACTTGAATAGCAGCTTTATCATGTAGTTTGCACCTTATAGGGTTCCTTTACTGACTTTCTATAGAATTTTGTTTTCCCTTGTAACCTTAGCTAATTTTCCCTGTGATAGCATTTTGCACTTATTATGTGTCTTTGGGAACTAAGGTGAAGTCTTTGAAGTCATTTATTGAAAACGCCAATCTGGGTGTCATGCAGTTGAACTGTCTCTTTATGATAAATGCAAGGAATCTCATTCCTAATCAGGGTTCTCAGGAGCGGCTCGCTGCTGCACACATTCTCCATGTGGATGTAGGGTTTCCAGGACTTTTGGTTGGACGTGTTCTCTTCATATCTCTATGGAAAACTACTGAAGTTTAAAACTTTATCTAAGTCAATTAAATTACATTTTTTATTTTTACTATAAAAGCAGCAATTAATTTGCTTCCTAAATACTGTATAAAAGTTTTCATGTTTTCTTTTAATTATTGTCTGTGGTGCCAAACATTGAGAAAAAGGAAACTGGAAAGGTTGGATGCTGCTTTAATGAGAAGATCCTGGCTTTTTCGTTATCACATTTTTCCCTGAAATACACTGACTTATCCTTTGGGGGTCCATTAGGTTGTGCACGATAAGCCAATTTATATACTGTATATGCCAAGTCATAATTCATTAATTTTTCACCAGATCATTTTTCAAAAACTATGGAACTGTTATAATCTCAGCGTGTGCAAAACTCAAATACAGATTCCAGAAGCAGGTGAAAGTACATAAAAGATTTATTATGCAGAGCACACATGAATTCATGGTATGGGGAGCCCTTGAAGGCTGGAGAGTAAACAAATAATACAAAACACAGTCAATAAAATGCAGACAGAGAAATCCAGAAACTGTATACTGAAGGGACTTGGGACTCAGGGTTCCAATCCAAATCTCAGGCAGAGCAACAGTAGACACAGGCACATCAGACCCGAGAATACCCAGGAGCATAGCACAGGATACTTACTGGAATTCACAGTCATTAAGAAAATGCAGGTCTGCAGAAAATACTGGGCAAATACCCTTGAAATGTACAAGTATGCTGATTGCTGCAACATACAGAGCTGGGCAAAAGTCCAAGATATCCCTGGTAAATGACTTGACATATCTAATATGGAGATTCAGTACAAGAAGTCCAAATGCAGAGAGGCCAAGACAGGCAGAGACATCAGATAGGAAACATCAATGACAGTGATGCATACTGTAGGTGAACGCAGTAATGAGGAGATGAGGTAAACCAATAGTCCCAGGAGTTGAGTCCAGGCAGAAGCCCCTACTGGTAAACCCTAGAACTGCACAAAAGGAATACAAAAAGTCGTAACATAATACCTCCCCTCAGAAGGCAGATTGCAGACACCTTAGGGATCATCTCGTCTTCTACTTTTTCCCTTTGACAAATGTACGGAGGCGTAACCGACTCTTAGGGAGGGATTGTAGATGTTGTACAGACTTGTAGGGTTGTGGCACAAGCATATAATGTAGAAACTTAAAACTGGCACATCAACGCCTGAATCATGATTAATATCTGAAGGCTGGTTAGCAGAGGGACATTCCAAAGGCCCCTCAACACTGGTTACAAAAACATTTACCACTGGACTCGTGCCTGGAGCCATGAGGAGACAGAACATACATGCCTATCTCCCAGAAGTCGCGAGAGGCTCCCGATTTTTTGAGTAACTCCCCACACCCCTGGTAGGGTAGGAATTTCTCCTGCATTCTGTCCACTACCTAATGAAGTTGGAAAAATGGGGAGAATTTCTGCAGCGATCGCAGGTCCCTGTGTAGGGGGCGGGGCTTAGTGACGTGATTCAAGAATCACATCATTTAGCTCCACCTCTATTTAAATTTGCACCAATCGTGACAATTTACCTTGAAAGGGCAGGGCTTAATGGCTCGAGCCATCAGGCCCCGCCCTTGTCGCAACCCACCTGTTTCTCCTCCCCAGGCTTCTCCCGGAGAGGAGAAAAAAAAGTTGGCAAGTATGCCTCATGCCCGGAGGCGTGGGAAAACAGAACTTCATGCCCACTGGCATGGGCAGACAGAACCTCTCGCCCAATGGCGAGGGCAGACAGATACTTGCACCTGGAGGCATGGGTAAATAGAACCTTGAGACTGGATACATGGGCAGACAGAACTTCATGCCTGGAGTTGTGGACAGACAGAACCTCACACCTGGAGACATGGGCAGGCAGAACCTCACGCCTGAACATTAACTCCTCTCAGACCTTTGGCAAGGCAGCAGGCACCTCTCGGACATCTGGCAAGGCAGCGTGCATCTCTCAAGAGAGTAATAACACCATCTCCAACTTTAGCAGCTGCAATCAAGGTGCAGTTTCTCCACCTGACCACGGCCTCCAATGCCTGCGGCTGTGCGACTGTGACGCTACTAGCCACCTCCCATTCTTTTTTGCCACCTTTCTGATACTATCTTAATCGCAACAGCACCTTTGTGTGTAGACTCTGTAACCCATTCGTCATAGGGGTTTTCAAAACATTTGGTGCACTTGAGCCTCAGTACTGCATGTGGATTGTGTGCAACTCAGAATCAGGTTTAATGAACTAAGGAGCTAATTTACTAAGCATCGTGACTGGTTGAGATTAAACATGCTGGGCATCGGTGTGATACGTGAGAGTTCTTCCCAATCAAGCACTGAAATTTACTAAGAATCGTGTTATGCAGAATTGTATTTTTCAATGGTCTATGGAATCGTGTTCTCTAAGTATCTTGCATTCCGGGGTTGACTTGCTGGGATCTCTAGTTCCACTGTGAAGAGCAATATTAAATGTATTTTTTACACCAAAGAGTCCTGGGCTGGTTCAGCTCAGTGCTGGTTACACTGTACAACAAATTAATACTTTTAATTTGTTTCCTTTCTAAAAATAGCCATACATTACTAATTTGAGGTCAAGAAAAACTAAAATGATTTCAGAATGTTTTTACTAACTATTTTTTGAGCTACACTACTTGCACTATACTGTATGTACATTAGTAATATAGTTGTAGTGAAAAGCTATTTTAAAATAATCTGATATTTTCTTGATAGAAAATAAATAACAGTTGCTTTAATTCAATCAATCACAAATAAGAACACAAAACGAAACAAACATACGACATATACGAAACAAACATACAGCAAAGTACTATGTAATATAGTGGCCTAATCATGGGGGTGCTGTCTCTTTGCTTGTCGCTTGTACTCCTCTTCTGGGGCATCTATTGTCACTGTCCAACAGTAGTGATCACCTACCCTGATATCTTTGTACCATTGCTGAAATGTCTTGGTGGAATCGCTCACTATGCTTGTCACTCAGTGCACCACAGTTATCTTGTGTGGGTAATCCCGTGAATCGCATATATTTGAATAGGGGAGGGGATAAATAAATTATTCCTTTAATTGGGTAATTAGGCCCCGCCCCCTCTGCGCAGAACGCAGTTTGGTGGTAAGATTCTCTCCATTCTGCCCACTTCACTAGGAATACCCCTACATCGTCATAAATGGGCTATATCTCGGAACTCAGAGCTAACTGAGAGTTTTAAATGTCATATTCATTCTTTGCATGCTGAAATCAATTAGAAGTAATTATTTCCACATCGGAAACATTTTCATTGTTGTGCAGTGTTATAGGAAAACAGGGAGAACCCCACATCGGGTTTTCCCCCGATTTTCCAGTACCAGAACAGGTTCAGAGGTCCAGGGCTGGATATGCTTTTGGGCGGGGATCCCACACCATTTTCTTTCTTACTTTTGTAACCCTTTATTATACCTATAGCACAGAAGCACTGCAGAGATCTCATTGATCTGTACAGTATTTCTGCAGAACATGCAGCTGAGGAGGTGGTCTATTAGATTCCTCTATTTTGGCCCGTATTTCCTCCACATTTGATTGTATTTGCAAGTGCGACTCTTAGTAAATCTCCGTGTTGTATTCCTGTCTATGGAAAGTACTTGCGAGACGGTTCGATGGTGTATTGAGTTCTATTTGTGTGTTCAGCCATGTTTTGCAGATCGAATCGTATTATTACACCCGTGATTGCCTTTAGTAAATCCCTGTGTTTGAAAATCAGGGTAAACTTGCACAAAAATGCAATCTCGGCCAAACACTATTCTCAGTAACTATACCCCTTAATGTTAGGAGGAGAGTAAAGTAAAGGGTTGTTCTATGCTTGCACAAATATGGTTCTGAGTGGGGATGGCCATCAAAGAGTTAACCATCGATGGTCATTGATTATAAGTTAATGTGCTTAGGGCCTGATTCAGAGCCGAATGCTCTGACCAGAGGGCTCGCTCTGAATCAGTGCCCTCCTCCATGAAAATGGAGTGGCCTCCTGGCCGCTCGCATAGCTGTGGGTGACCACCCACAGCATATGCGAGCGTCCATGATGATGGACTTGGGCTTGCGACGGAAACCCTGCGGTAGGGTCTCGCTGCCGCAAGCCCTGCAGTGATTTTGGCTCTATCAGAGCCAAAATCACTCCCACTGACATCACTAGTGATGTCAGTGGGGCCGGCTTCAGATGGTAGGCGTTCCCATGGGAACGCCTCCGTCTGGCAGGCATGCCCCCGGCACACCCACCAAAGGGGGCGTGCTGTCAATCAATATCGACAGCACGCCCCCTTTGGTGCGAGACCCGGAGCGATGGAGAGCCCATCGCTCGCCGGGTCTCGCGTATGCGCACGACGGAGCTCCCTCTGTCATGTGCATGCGCAGTGGGGGAACATCGACGCCCTTGCGAGTGTCCTGCGCTTGCGAGCAGGTCTGAATGACCCCCTTAGCACATACTTGCCTCCTTTTATTTTCTCCTCCCCGGGAGAAGCAGGTGGGTTGCGATGGGGGCGGGGCCTGACTGGACATGTCATTAAGCCCCACGCCTTTACGGGAAATTGACACGATTGGTACAAATTTAAATAGGGGGTGGGACTAAATGACACAATTCATGAAGAATTGCATCATTATGCCCCACCCCCTAACAGAGACCCGCGATCACCGCGGAAATTCTCCCCATGCTGCCCACTTCACTAGGAAGTGGGCAGAATGCAGGAGAAGTGCCTACTAGGGTAGGCATGCATGGATTAGCATTGGTAGCATGAAATTGTCAGGAAACCATCGGACTTGTATGCAAACTCAGTCATGCTACCGACACCTAATCCACTTTACCTTCAGTCTATTCCAGATTTTCCCTATTGCTATCTCAGTTTATTCTGATACCTGCACCAGTCCTGTATTCAGTTGCCCTAAGTGTCGTCCTATAGCAGTAGTCTGCATAAGGAGGAGTATTATCAGGCTACCTGGCTTTGTTTAATCTCCTGCACTTGTATCCCAATCCAAATCAACAAAACCCCAATAACGTGACAGAAGAGACTTAAAGATGCCTTAAAATGATGCACACTGGGCCGCACTAGGCATGCCCACTCCAGTAGAGTACTATGTACCCTAGTGTTTCTCTAGAAGAATTGGGGGCCCTTCATTTTCTGCTATGCACCATGCATTATTGAGGTCTACCCGCGGTTTATTTTGGATATAGACTTTCTTAATCACCACATTATTAATAAAAAACCTAAGAGAGTATTCTGCCTGTTAAAGTTGCCATCTTAAGTGACATGACTGTGTATGGGCCTAGCATCTCTGCTACAGTGTGGGAAGGGCGAGCTGGTGGAGTCCTCACCAGAAAGAAAGAAGATCCACTGGAGCTGCCGTCTCTGCTGTAAGGTACCTAACTTATCTGTGCCCACAATTCTATACTTTTGCGTTCCACAGACAGGGTGGGGATGACAGGCATATACTGGGTCCATTCATTAGTATAAAAATATGATACTATTAGGGGTGTGCACCGGCCACTTTTCGTGTTTTGTGTTTTGGTTTTGGATCTGGATCTTTCTTCGTGTTTTGGATCTGGATTGGTTTTGCCAAAACCACCCTTCCGTGTTTTGGGTTCTGGGTTTTGTGTTTTGGATCTGTATTTTTTTTAAAAAAAGCATAAAAACAGCTAAAATCACAGAATTTGTGGGTTTTTCTGCTCCTATGCTATTATTAACCTTAATAACCTTCATTTCCACTCATTTCCAGTCTATTCTGAACACCTCACACCTCACAATATTGTTTTTATGTCCAAAAGGTTGCACCGAGGTAGCTGGATGACTATGCTAAGCGACACGAGTGGGCGGCACAAACACGTGGCCCATCTAGGAGTGACACTGCAGTGGCAGACAGGATGGCAGTTAGATAAACTAGGCCCCAAACAGTACATACTGCAAAGAAAAAAAAGAGGTGCAAGATGGAATTGTCCTTGGGCCCTCCCACCCACCCTTATGTTGTATAAATAGGACATGCACACTTAACAAATCAATCATTTCAGCGCCAGGGTCTGCCACATGACTGTGGCTGAAATGATTGGTTCGTTTCGGCCCCCACAAAACAAGTTGGCAATTAATGTGTCCCTGCACAAACTGGTTCTACGGAGGCAAGATGTCGTCCTCATCCTCCTCATCCACCGATTCCTTGGATAAAACAGGAAAAAGGGATTTAGGTGACCCTGGACTACTTACGGTCTGAGCCAAAGTTTCTGAACTTGACAGTAACTTTTTATGAACGCGCTGCAGGTGCCGTATAAGGGAGGATGTTCCTAGGTGGTTAACGTCCCTACCCCTACTTTTTTCACCTTTACATATGGTACATATGGCAAGACAGTTGTTGTCCGGATTTGGATAGAAATATTGCCAGATCAAAGAGGTGGAATGTTTGGTCTTCTGCCCAGGCATGACCGTGATGGGCATTTTCATCCCACGGACAACAACTGTCTCCCCCGGAGCCTGATTTAAACAAACCACATCACCATCAGAATCCTCCTCGCCAACTTCCTCCTCAGTGCCAGCTACACCTGTATCCTCATCCTGTTGTACTTCAACAGTGACATCTTCAATTTGCATATCAGCAAGTGGACTGTGAGTGCTCCTTTCAGCACTTGCAGGGGGCGTGCAAATTGTGGAAAGAGCCACCTCTTCCCGTCCAGTGCTGGGAAGGTCAGGCATTGCAACCGCCACCACACTTGGACTCTCCTTGGGGATTTGTGATATCTTCTTAGAAAGCACAGTTCTTCGCTGTGCTTTTGCCAGCTTAACTCATTTGATTTTTTTAGCGGGAGGAGGTCTTCCATCGTCATGTGAAGCTGAACCACTAGTTATGAACATAGGGAAAGACCTTAGCCGTTCCTTGCCACTCCGTGTCGTAAATGGCTTATTGGCAAGTTTACGTTTCTCTTCAGATGATTTAAATGTTTTTTTCAAGGTCATTTTCCTGAACTTTGTCATTTGGGATTGTATGTGCCCTCTACTATGACATTGGGCATCGGCCTTGGCAGACGACGTTGATGGCATGTTATCGTCTATGTCATGACTAGTGGCAGCAGCTTCAGCACTAGGAGGAAGTGGTTCTTGATCTTTCCCTATTTTATTTTTATCGGAGAAAGTTTGGTCCTCCATTTATGTTATATTGATATATACGTGCGGCTAAGGCGCACACAAACACAGAAAATATTTTTTTATTTTTGTTGGAGACTAGTGCACTTTGTGGGTTACACCACCCTTTAAGAAATGAGCTAGCCGGCCCTTTACTTATGGGACACAGGCGCACGCTTGGCACTACTTTGTTGATGCACGTGCGGCTACTGCGCACACAATTCACAAACACAGAAAATATTTTTTTATTTGGTTTGGACTGGAGTGTACTTTGGGGGTTACAGCACCCTTTAACGGTCAAGCCAGGCGGCCCTTTACTTATGACACAGGCGCACGCTTGGCACTACTTTGTTGATGCACGTGCGGCTACTGCGCACACAATTCACAAACACAGAAAAAATTTTTTTATTTGGTTTGGAGTGTACTTTGGGGGTTACAGCACCCTTTAACGGTCAAGCCAGCCGGCCCTTTACTTATGACACAGGCGCACGCTTGGCACTACTTTGATGATGCACGTGCGGCTACTGCGCACACAATTCACAAACACAGAAAAAAATTTTTTATTTGGTTTGGAGTGTACTTTGGGGGTTACAGCACCCTTTAACGGTCAAGCCAGCCGGCCCTTTACTTATGACACAGGCGCACGCTTGGCACTACTTTGTTGATGCACGTGCGGCTACTGCGCACACAATTCACAAACACAGAAAAAATATTTTTTTTTTAGCACTTGGGGAGAGCACCCCTGACGAACAGAGCACCCCCTGGACAACACTACAGCACCCCTTTAGGACTGGGACACTGCACAGGACTTTGGAGTGGACACAGCCCCTATGGACAACTGACTGCACAACACAGTTCAGCCAGCCCCTATGGACTTTGAAGTAGTGGACACAGCCCCTATTAACAGCAGCACAGCACAACACAGCCAGCCCCTATGGACTTTGAAGTAGTGGACACAGCCCCTATGGACAACAGCAGCACAGCACAGCACAACACTACTCTGCACTACATTACACTACACTACACAGCCCAGCCAGCCCTAACTCCCACCCTCCCTCTTCACTGTCCACAGCCGAGTGAGAAAATGGCGCCGACGCGGGTACCTTATATAGGATCCAAAACCCGCGAGACCCGGAAGGCGGGATGATGACGTTTTGCCTCGATTTCAGAATCTGAGTCAGGCGGGAAAAGTCGAGCCTGACTCGGATTGGACTCGGATCGGGGGGGCTCGGGGGGGTTCAGATTTCAGAAATCCGAACCCGCTCACCCCTAGATACTATCAAAACCAGAAATGTGCTTTTCCAGTAGTGAAAACTGGGGAGAGTAAAGCATACACATATCGTACCCCTGTAATACCTTTGGATAATAAGAACCACTGAGTATATGAAAAAAATACCTAAAAGTCCTCTGGCAAGAGGTTTAGTAGCAGCAAAGTAAATGATCATATATTGTCTAGTAAAACACAGTAACAAATGGTTATGACAAAAAAAATGCAGAACAAATCAATGTGAATCATTCTACATTCATGGGTTAGAGCAGGGGTTGGGAACGAGGGCCATTTTGATATATAGCATTATTTGCTGGTCCATGCAGGCCACACTCCCTCCATGTGATGTTACAAGGGGGCGGGTCACAATCGATGGTGATTACAGCAATGCCAGGAGCATCCTGAGGATGCTCCGGGGAGCTGTAAGGGCAGCAGTGTGATCGTCTTAAGCATCCTAAGGACGCTCCAGGCGGCACTGCTGCATAGATTCTGGCTGCAGAGTGCCATTCTAGGCACCCTGCTAGCCAGGTGAGGCTAGCATAAAAAGCTCAGAAGGCCAAACCAGATGATTGCGGGGCCCTTATACGGCCCCCGAGCCTGAGGTTCCACATCCCTGGGTTAGAGACAGCCAGAAAATTTGTAGACTCTTCCAAGGGCCAGGGCAGGTAGCAGAAAAATCATAGTGAAAGCCAAGGTCATAATAGAAAACGCAATATACAGTAAGGAGCCAAATCCGGAAGCACAAGTAGTCACGACTGCAACAGAACCGATCACTGGCAAGGAGGCTAATCCCTTTCAGTCTTTTAAACTCACATAACCCATAGAGAACATTCCTACACAAGAGTGTTCAAGCAAAGTGATTTGCAATGCAGTCATGTGACCGCTGAAATGTATAAACCAGTGTTTTGGTCGCAATGGAACAAGCAGCCGGAATGCAGGAGTAAATGGTGGCCGCTCATGTTTAAATGGCCCTACGAAAGCATTCAGAGGGAAAGCCGCCAGACAAAGACACAACGGACTAGGGAATGCTGCATCCATGTGCTCTGAGCATATACATTGAACACTATTGGTCACTAAGGGGAATATTTACTAGAGATGAGTGGGTTTGGTTCCCTGAGAACCGAACCCACCCGAATTTAGAGGATTCGAGTCAGAACCGAGTCGACTTGGGTTTTTCCGCCTGACTCAGATCTGAAAACGGTGCCAAACGTCATAATCCCACTGTCAGATTCTCACAGGTTTTGGATTCTATAAAGGTCCCGCGATCGCTGCCATTTTTAATTCCGGCTGTGGAGAGTGAAGAGGGAGGGAGCTGGGAGCTGTGCGGTGCTGCTGTGCATAGGGGTCCTATCCATAGGGGCTGGCTGACTATAGTCCATAGGGGTTGGATGGCTGTTGTCCTGTCCATAGATCCTGGCTGGCTGTAGTCCATAGGGGCTGGCTGTTGTCCATAGGGGCTGACTGTTCTGCTGTGTTTTCCAGGGGGTGCTATGTCCATAATGGGTGCACTTCACCCCCAGTGTGAAAAAAATAAACATTCTGTCTGTGGAGAGTGAAGAGGGAGGGAGCTGGGAGCTTTGCGGTGCTGCTGTGCATAGGGGCTGGCTACAGTTGTGTTGCTTAATGTCCAAAGAGGCTGGCTGTTGTCCATATAGGGGCTGGCTGTTGTTGTGACTGAGATAGTTATGTCCATCCATAGGGGCTGGCTGTCTGTTGACCATATATAGGGACTGGCTGTTGTCCATAGGGGCTGGCTGTTCTGCTGTGTTGTCCAGGGGGTGCTCTGTCCATAAGGGGTGCACTTCACCCCCAGTGTGAAATAAAAAAAAAATTCTGTGTGCGTGTGAGCCACACCTGTCATCAACGTAGGTGTGCAGGGGTGCTGTGCTGCTGTCTATCAAGGGGCTGCTGCCTCTTTCAGGGGTGCTCTTCACCCCCAGTGTGAAAAAAGACAACAACAATTTTTTCTGTGTGCGTGTTAGCCACACCAGGTGCGCAGGGGTGCTGTGCTGCTGTCTGTCAAGGGGCTGCTTCCTCTTTCAGGGGTGCTCTTAACCCACCACCAGTGTGAAAAAAAAGATACTATTTTTTCTGTGTGCGTGTTAGCCACACCTGTCATCAACGTATGTGCGCAGGGATGGTGTGCTGCTGCATGTCAAGGGGCTGCTGCTTCTTCCAGGGGTGCTCTTCACCCATCCCCAGTGTGAAAAAAAACATTTTTTTCTGTGTGTGTGTTAGCCCCACCTGTCATCAACGTAGGTGTGCAGGGGTGGTGGGCTGCTGCCTCTTTCATGGGTGCTCTTCACCCACCCCCAGTGTGAAATAAAACAAACATCATAATCCCACTGTCAGATTCTCACAGGTTTTGGATTCTGTGTGCGTTAGCCACACCTGTCATCAACGTAGGTGCGCAGGGATGCTTTGCTGCTGTCTGTCAAGGGGCTGCTGCCTCTTTCAGGGGTGCTCTTCACCCACCCCCAGTGTGAAACAAAACAAAAACTATTTTTTTTGTGTGTGTTTGTGTGCATTATCCCCAACTTAGCGGTGCTATAATTGCTTGGTGACACTGCTGTAAGACCGCAGTGAGTATGGAAGACAGTCACATGACCGGAGAGCAGGATCCACATACCAGTCTTGTAGCTGCCAGCAGCAGTCATGATGATGATGATGCAAGGCCGTCAATGTCATCTATGTAGGACAGTGTACCAGGGCTTATGTCAGGCCAAACAGTCTGGCTAAAAAAAATCTACTTTTACCCTGTTAAACCAAAACAAATCTAAAGCTGTCAGCTGTTGAGAAACAAAAAATTGGCAATATGCCAATCACTACACAAAGTGGCAAGGAAAGGATAAGGCCTTGGCCTTTATTATTTATGACTGGTGGTTCTAATGATGGTTTAAGCCCCTCTGCTTGTAGGAGAGGTACCAAAAAAAATAAAAATTGTTAAGACGAGTAAGACACCGGAACCGACTGTGTGCTCCAAAAAAATTACAAATCCCTGAGGAGAGTCCAAGTGTGTCCGCGGTTGCCATGTGTGAACCTGACCTTTTGGATCCTCCTTCCACCATTTGTGTGCCCACTGCAAATGTGGGTATGAGCAGCATAAGTCAACATGCTGACGTAGATATCGAGGTTGCTTCTGTGGAATTGCACGAGGAGGATGAGGAGGTTATTCATGTAGCTGACGATAACAACAAGGATGATGAGGATGTTGATGATGATGAGGATGTTGATGGCGAGGATTTTTGTGTAAAAACTTTAAATCATGCAACAGTTGTTTCCCATGGTGGGAAAAATCCCATTGTTGCCATGCCTGAGCAAAGGACCAAAACATCCACATCTCATGTGTGGAATCATTTCCTCCCAAATCCGGACAACTTTTGCCAAGCCATTTGTAACCATTGCCATGTAACAGTGAGTAGAGGTAAGGACCATAACCATATTGGAACCTCCTCCCTGTTATGTCACTTGCAGTACATTCATCAAATTGGAAAGGGTATAGAAACTTTGTGGACAAAAAAGCTAACAACAATCAGTCCAGTGTCACCTAGCTGCACCCTTCTGTCTGGAACCAAGTGCCTGCAATCTCCACCATCAACACCTGCATCATCATCAACATCCTCATTCGTGATCAGAAGTAGTCCTGTATCTAATATCATAAGGACTGACTCCTCTCCTATCCGTTGTTCCTCAGAAGGATTCTTGAGTGTTATGCCTGCTGCTGCTGTTGCTATGACTGGATCTTCATCCCAGAAAGGGACCAGGTAGAAAATTACTTTTAGTAGTTCAAGTATAACCAAACAATTGACTATTACACAATCCATTGCATTAGCAAACAAGTATGACGGCAAACACCCAGTTGCACAGTGGATTACTGACGCCATAACAGCTAAGTTGGTATTAGGTGTGTGTCCAGTATCTGCCATTAATGCAGTGGGTTTTAGACAGTTAATGGAGGTCCTGTGTCCCCGCTACCATGTCTCTTCTAGATTCCACTTCTCTAGAATAGCAATTCCCAATCTGTACAAGGACATTAAAAAAACCTTATTAATGTCCTCCGAAATGCCATTGTGCCCACTGTCCACTTATCCACAAATATGTGGACAAGTGGGACAGGGCAAACTAAAGATTACATGACTGTGGCAGCCCACTGGGTAGGTGTATTGCCTTCAACAGTGCAAACAGCAGCAGCAGCATCTAACAAATGCCAGCTCATTCAGAGGAAGGCTACTCTGTGTATCACCAGTTTCATACCGCTGAGAACCTCTTAGAGAAACTCAGGAAAATCATTGCAAAATGGCTTACCCCACTTGGACTCTCCTCTGGATTTGTGATTTCTAACAATGCCAGCAATATTGTGCGAGCATTACATGTGGGCGAATTCGAACAAATCCCATGTTTTGCTCACACAATGAATTTGATGGTGTAACATTTTTTTTAAATGACAGAGGTGTGCAGGAGATGCTCTCGGTAGCCCGAAAGATTTTTGGACATTTTCGACATTTAGCAACTGAGTGTCGAAGATTGCAGCACCAGCAAGAACTGTTGAATTTGCCCTGCCATCAGCTGAAGCAAGAGGTAGTAACTAGGTGGAATTCTACCCTCTATATGCTTCAGCAGATGGAGGAGCAGAAAAAGGCCATCCAAGGCTACACTATGGCCTATGACATAGGGAAAGGAGTGGGAATGCACCTTAGTCAAGCGCAGTGGAGAATAATTTCCTTGTTGTGCAAGGTTCTCAAACTCTTTGAACTTGCCATGTCAGGTCATTCCCCTAATCAGACTTTTGCAAAAGCAGCTGGAGAAACTGAAGGAGGAGCTGGTGACCATACTTGTTCCTAGGTTTAAGTCATATCTTGTGTCTTTCATTCCGATGGACATAAATCTGAAAAGATGCAAATAGCTGGTGGTGAAAAAATTGTCAGCTCAAGCAGAACGTGACACGGCAGCATTTCCTCCTTCAGTTTAAAATCTAATGACATCTGGTTGGATCTGAAAGAACTGCATACAATGAGTGACATGTCTACCGTGACATTGTCTGATACGCTCACCATTCAGAGAAAAATGGATGACTATTTTAGGGATAGCATCCAAATAGGCATGTCAGACAGTCAGTTTCACTACTGGCAGGAAAAATAGGCAATTTGGAATCCCTTACACAAACTGGCTTTGCTGTACTAAAATTGACCACCCTCCATTGTGTACTCTTACATCCAAAAAATACAGAAGCGTTTATACTGGTGGATTCCAGCGGGGACGAATTAATATTGTGTGAAGAAGAGGAGGATGCACACACTGATGGGGATGACGATGACTAATCTAATGTATTGTAAAGCCAGTTTGTGTATGGGATCATTGCTACCAATGTCCACTGCACATTGGCAGCTTGTTTTGTGGGGGGTCCAAACAAACCAATCATTTCAGCCACAAGTGGCAGTCCCTGTTGCTGAAGTGATAGCTTTGTTATACTGTGAATGTCCTGTTTCATATTTGCATCAGGGTGGGTGGAGGGCCCAAGGACAATTCCATCTTGCACCTTTTTCCTTTCCATTATGTGTTGGTTGGGGCATTGCTGCCTGATATTTTTAATGTTATGGTTTATGAATGTTCAGAAATTGTAATGGCCACAGATAGCATCTCCTGCATGCCCCTTTCATTTTTTTGGAACCAATTGCTGCTTGTTGTGTCAACCCGACGGCACAAGTCGCACAACAGTGACATTCAGCCAAGGGTTCTCAGCCCTTAAGGCTGCTACATGGCCCAAAGGCTGCATCCTGCTTGTGGCCCAAAGGCCACCTGTCGTCTCTCCTCACCAGCCCTCAAGGCTGTAATGGCCGCAACTTGCCAATTGAGGCTTTTAGCATAATCATGGCCAAGGTTATGGGCCTACCCACCATATCCAGGTAACCTCTGTAGAGTAGGTCCCTAACATACTAGGGTTCAAATCCAGAGTGCAGGACACCCCTAAATCGACGCAGCCGAGCCACCGCAGGGCATTGCTATAATGAGAAAAGTGAAATGTGAAATAAGAAAGGTAAGAGCAGCTTTGGCTGCATAGAAAGGTGAAAATACAATATAATAAAAGCAAACAATAAAGTGTTAAAATTTGCAAAACAGAAAGAATGTGTTATAATGCGATGCCCTGAAGCAGTCCAACCAAAGCAATCCGGGAAGCCCGCGCCCCAAAAATAAACCCAAAGTTGCACTACAGTATATAACTTGTAGGACTTACCTAAAATTGTGCCTATTACTAGTGTGCATATACAATACCAGACTCCATGCTTTTAAACCAATAGGGGAGGGGTGCTAGTCCAGGCTGAAGGCGTCTCCTTTCCTTCAGGTATGCAATAAAGCACATTAAATAAAGCATATTAGCGGGTCTGAATCAGACCCTGTGTTCCATGAGCAGTACACACAGCTCAGACATAAGTTTTAACAGGCACAGTTCCCCACAAGACCAGCACACTTCTGCAGCTTACAGTATCTTCTGTGCTATTGCATCTCACTTTAAGGCGACATGCTGGATGAGCTGCATTGAATACAATAATTTGCTCAGACATCTGAAAATAATCAACATCTGTTGATCTCCTCATGGGTCATTTTGTAAGTCAATCAAATATTTGCTAATTCATTTATTAATTTGACAACAAAAAGCCTATGATATGGTACAATCACGTTTTATTATTTTTCTTTAAAGGCTGAATAAATTGTGCTTAGAATAGACAGAATATGCATGACACATAACACATTTGTTGCCAAAAATATATTGAATAAATGTTAATCCTTCACACATTCTTGTGTTTTTATATAGCATACTGTATGCTTCAGCGTTGGATTTTATGATGGGAGAGTTTATCCCGATACTGTTTTCCTTATTTAATTCTAGTCCTAAAATAGACTGACAGTTCTAGCACCTAAAACTGAGGAGAGAAATAACACAATGCAAAAATAAACTGTCACTGATCTGCTGCTGGAAACAAGAACAGACTGGAATCCAAACCGACAGGTAATGGTATAACCTGTCTTAGTACCTCCTGGTCATTTTATGACATGGATTTTCAGTTATATGCCCATTAATTGTCTTGGGGTAACATGTTAGAAATAGGGTATGTTTACAGAATACTCCGTGTTATTTTTAGAAGGAGATTCCAAGCAATTTATAAATGTGTATTTTCAGTGGGTATTTGGAGCCCAGGGCAAATTAGAAAATGGAGCTCCCCACCCCTTGGGTGAAAAATGGGCATGGTCACTTAAAAATGGGGCGTGTCAACATGACACCTCCCCTTTATCATCACTCAGAACATTCCTATCCATATGCACCCTAACCCCAGTAGTGCCCATTATACAGTACCCCCAGTATGTAATGTCCCCAGTTGTGGTCCCTCTTATGCAGGCCCATAGTAGTGCCCCTTATACAGTACCCCCAGTAGTGATCCCCCTTATACAGCCCCCCATTAGTTCCCCTTGTTCAGTGCCCCCAGTAGTGGTCCCCCCAATGCAGTGCCCCATGTAGTGGTCCCCCCTATGAAGTGCCCCCAGTAGTGTTCCCCCTTATGCAGTGCCCCAGTAGCAGTCCCCACAATGCAGTGCCCCCAGTAGTGGCACCCCCCTTATGCAGTGCCTTTTATATAGTGCCCCCAGTAGTAGTCCCCCCTATGCAGTGCCCCCAGTAGTGATCCCCCTTATGCAGGCCCCCAGTAGTGATCCCCCCTATCCAGTGCCCCTTATACAGTGCCCCCTGTAGTGGTCCACCCTATTTAGTGCCCCCAGTAGTGGTCCCCCCAGTGCAGTGCCCCCAGCAGTAAGCCCCTTATATAGTGGTGCCCCCAGCAGTTGTCCCCCCCTATGCAGTGCACCCAGTAGTGGTCCCCCTTATGCAGACCCCCAGTAGTGATCCCCCCTATCCAGTGCCCCTTATACAGTGTCCCCTGTAGTGGTCCTTCCTATTATTGCCCCCAGTAGTGGTCCCCCCAGTGCAGTGCCCCTAGTAGTAAGCCCCTTATATAGTGCCCGGACCGTGGCCGGCAGCGCCCCCCCCCCCTTAGTTACGCCACTGTGTATTTTACATAACAGCATTTTGCACCCTGAAACTTATTCGTGCCTTTAAAATGTGGCTTTTGAATATAACTGTTCATTAAAATATTGATTTTGAACAACACAGTCTGCAGGATACTTTCCTACTCGTCTCTGCTCCCAGAACAGCCGGGATGCTCCCAAAAATCAGGTGGCGCTTCCGGCCACCCAGAAGAGTGGGCAAGTCTCCCAGAGCCTACGGTCAATCTCCCACGCCCCACACCTCCCCCCACACAGTGCCTGTAATCTTGACACTATATAGCAGGCTGCGGGGTCACAAAAATGTAATTGCACCACCACGCCCCCCGGACCACCCACCTATGCTGTTTCCAAGTGCCTCACTGTGCTGATGTGATACCCCTAGTTCTGGGGAGTATCACTGTTGTGTGCTGTATAGGGTAACCACCTGTTTATACTTATATATATGTATATGCCTCATGTTGCTAAAGCATGGTCCCTATCTCCCCTTGCGTTGTAGAAAGTCTTCCCCTGTTCTGGACTGGTACATGGCAGGGCATGAGACAAGAATGTCCCCAGTGTACTTTAATGGGGAACCCTGCTTGTCCGTAAGCTGGAGCAGTGTGGCTCATGCGACCCCGGCGAGAATGACAGCCGGCGCGTGGCCAGGGAACTGACTGCAGCCACCGTGGAGGGGAGAGACTGCCCTATAAGAGCCCGGATGAGTAGAGCAGGAGAGTGGCGCGTGCGGTGAGCGGGAAGAGGACCCGCACGTGACCGCCGTAGATAAAAGGGAGCCCCGCAGAGACTTCTGGGAGAGTCTCTGAGGAGAGAGCCGGAGCGGCAGCCCTGTGGCAGGAGCAGGACTTACCGAGAGGAGCTGCGCTGTCTGCGGGTGTCTGTGAGGAGAGAGAGCGGAGATTGAAGCTGCCGGGAAGCTGTGAGGTCTGCCGGAGAAAGCAGCATCACAGCGGGACCGCCCAGGCACCAGCCCCTTTGAAGTGACTGACAGTCGGGAGCAGGGGGAGTGGAGATATCGCTGTCTGGGGTGCTGTAGCTGAAAACAGCAGGAGCAGGTCTGTTGAGCTGCATTGTAATAACACCTCAGCATCACATTTAATAGGCAACGCACATTGATAAAGTTATAATAACAACTAATCTAGTCAGAACTTGCCCTGGTAGCAGGAAGAATTGTTTATTAAGCCTAAATATCTACAGTGACTCTGAGGTAGCTAATTTACCCAACCTGTCAGCCCTGGTTATCATAGGATCAGCCTCTTCCCCTATAAATTCTATCCCTCAAAGGAAATAGAGAGGCAAAGCAAGAGGATCATATAGTAGCACTGGGCAATAGAAACAGTACAGGGAGGAACCACAGATACTTTAGTTATATTATTCAGCAACCCAACTTTATCTAAAGCCACCGTTGCTCTAAAGAAAGGAAGATTACGCAGGGATCAGTACAGACTAAAGGAGTACAATAGCATCCTCAGGTGACCAACCCAGGAATCCTCAGGCCCGGGCTTGCAGCATACAAGTGACCAATATCAGCGTAGCATCCGTAGTCAACTGCAGATATCCGATGAGATATAACTTTAAGTTCACAACTCCTTCAAACGTGCACCACCGTAAGACATAGGCGCCAGACTTTGAGGGGTTTGATAGGTCATAGACCATTCTATCGTATATAGCAAATCCCGGGTATTAGAAAAGCTTTCAATTGTTATATTGTGGAAGGATGCTTCATATATGGTGAATAATAGGTATTGTGTTAAAGGTTTGCCATAATATTCTTCATTTCAGTGCAAAGAAAGTAGCTTTCCTGAAAAAATAAAATTACCCTAGGACAAGCGTGTATTTACTGTTGTTATATGTATGCATATATTGGTTTATTGAAATGTGAATTGCTCCTTTTAAGTGACATTGTACAAATTTGCTCCCATGTAAAACTGTTTGAAATACTTACCTTTCACTACACCTACGTTTTCTTTGAATAAATACGAAAGCGTATGAGAATCCTGTTGCCTATATCTATTTCTCATCTTCCAGTTGGAATCTGAACCAACTGGGAAGTGGTAAGACACTTTGTATTACATTGCACTCCAACATACCACGCTTGTTATAGGGGTCACAACTTGGCGTCATACGAACAGGACGAACAAAAATAAAATATGTTGGGAACCCAGAATCCTACATCCACCCCAAGCCGGAGATTTCTACCTACTTCACCAGGTCAGAGACCTTCATCATCAAAAAATGCATCACCCAGTGCATCACCCAGTGGAGAAACACCATCAACACTGGTGTCACCTATCACGATGCCATATTATTTCGGGGCCACTTGGCTCCCGACCTATATTGGAGATAATAGGGGAGAAGAAGGAACAACATTGCTGGAATTCAAGAAAAAGATCAAAGCTATGTTCCGCCTATACCCTGTGAACGAGCAGCAACAAGTAGAGATACTGATGGGACAAATGAAGGGAGCTGCTCTAAGGGAGGTCTCATCTTGGCCATGAGCGGAGTGAAAACAGGTCGAACAGATACGATTGACTGCCATCTTTGAAACCCAGATGATCTCTGAGTTAAAAATGTAATTTTATGGCCGGCACCAAAGGATTAGCGAAACACTCAGAGATTATGCTTTAAGTCTTCAAGAAGCTTTGAAAGCCATTCAAGCCATGGATAACTATGAAATAAGAAATCCTGATGAAACCTTGATTGCACAATTCATAGAGGGCGCCAATAAAGAGAGTGTCAGCAGTCAACTAAGAATGTTAAGGATGCAACTTGAGGAATATACTTTTCTAGACTTCAAAGAGGCTGCTATCAATGTGATAGGATGTCACATTAACCAAGGAGTTACATTCCCGGAAATGCTGGGGTATCAAGAAACCGTTCACTCAACAGGAGCAGGAAACCACTCGGGGAAAGAACTAGTTGGACAGAGCACTCAAGTTCCTACCCAAGATCCAGTTCAAGCCTTAAAAGAGCAACTGGTGGATTTAACTATTGAGTTAATGGAAATGCGCAAGGAGATGAAACAGTTAGCCCGTTCAAAGACTACCTCTTCCCCCAGAGTGCGGAGGGATTCAGATTGGAGGAGTACAAGAGATGACTGGTGGGAACCGCCCCGAAGAGATGGAAGGAGACCCACCGACAGATTTGATTCCCAGGGGAGACCCATCTGTAGAAGGTGCGAGAGGAGTGGTCATGTGGAATGGAATTGTGATCGTATGGAGCCTTTAAACTCCAAAACCCCGAGGATGGGAGCTGCACCTCGGGGAGATCCGGTTGAGTAGATCCCAAGCCGGAAGATTGGTGGCCCCAATATGTTGGACAATTTCCCACTATTCACATTACTATCAATGGAATTGAAACCTTGGCCATGGTGGATACAGGGTCGCAGATCACTATGATACAATTGACTGCCTTTAACCAACACTGGGAAGATGGGCAGTTACTTTTACCACCTACAACGTGGCTGCAGTTGATCGCCAGTAATGGATTAGGCATTTCTTGTGTCGGATATTGGGAGGCCGATGTACGGATTGGGCAAACTCTTCTAGCCAAACAAGGATGTCTGGTCACAGAAACAAATGACGCGAAAGTAGCTCCAGTCATACTGGGAATTAATATCCTGCAACAATGCCCAGAAGAATTAGTCACTATCTTGAGGGGAGAGATACCCAAAGCCGTGTTACCCGCTCAACAAACATTACAGAAGGTTATCAAGATTATTCAGGGTCATCAAAGGCTGGCCCAGAATCCAGGAGCAGTAGGTACAGTGAGATTAACCGATGGTAAACCCATTAAACTTCAACCAAATTCAGAAATCATAGTGTGGGGAAAAGCACGTCATGGCCCACATGATCAAGAGTTTGAGGCCTTTATCGAACCATGTGTCATTTCAGCCAATCCAGATGTAGTCGTGGCCAGTACTCTGGTGACCATCAAAAATGGTAGAGTGCCCCTCCGGGTCCTCAATCCTCATAATTGCCAAGTCAAGTTGTATCGACACCAACCCATGGCACAGTTGAAGTGGACTACCTTTCAGAATGTGATCGATCCCAGTTTCAACCACCAATAAATAGAGACAATAGCTAATCCAGAGGCAGAGCCTGAAGCTGAGACAGCTTGGTGGAATGAACTTCAGATCGGGGACAGCACCACCCCAGAGGAGCAACGACAAGGGGCTCTTCGCGTGGCTAGAGAAAGTTCGGAAGCTTTCGGTAAATACCCAACAAATCTTGGAGTAGTGACCAATATTCAACACCGGATATTCACAGGAGAACATCTACCCGTGAAAGAGCGACACCGACCATTAGCTCCAGGAATGTACCAAACTGTGCAAAAAATGTTGGAGGATATGAAGACCTCCGGGATCATCCAAGAGAGCCATAGCCCCTGGGCAGCTCCAATGGTACTGGTCCGGAAAAAAGATGGACAATTCCGTTTCTGTGTCGACTATAGAAAATTAAATGATCTAACTCACAAGGATGCATACCCTCTTCCTCGAATAGAAGAGTCACTCACAGCATTAAAATCAGCCCAATACTTCTCCACGCTCGATCTCACTAGTGGATAGTGGCAGATACAAATGTCAGAAGAAGACATGAAGAAAACGGCCTTCATCACCCTCATGGGGTTGTTCGAGTTTTTGAAGATACCCATTGGGCTATGTAACGCCCCAGCCACATTTCAAAGAGTAATGGAGCATTGCCAGGGCCACAAAAATTTTGAGACTGTCCTACTCTATCTAGACGATGTCATCATCTTTTCAGAAACCTTTTCGGAGCATCTCCAACATCTCCAAGAAGTTTTCCATCAGTTGATTAAATTTGGCCTGAAGTTAAAGCCACCTAAATGCTATTTGCTAAGGCCTCAAGTTCAGTATCTTGGACACATCGTGAGTTCGACTGGAGTGTCCCCGGACCCGGAAAAGATTAGGGCGGTGATAGAATGGCCACAACCTTGGACTGTAAAGGACATCCGCAGGTTCCTTGGAATTGTTGGATACTATCGGAGATTTATCCCAAATTTCGTGAAGGTATCAGCACCATTGCTGGAGTCACTCCGAGGGATCTAGAGGGATCGGTACAAGAGACAAATCCACATACAATGGACCAATGAAAAGCAGACTGCCTTTGATCAGTTGAAGAAAAACTTGACTGAAGCACCATTGCTGGCGTATCCTGACTATAGCAAACCCTTCCGGTTGTACACTGATGCCAGCAAACATGGATTGGGGGCAGTACTGTCCCAGGTGCAAGAGGGCAAGGAGCGGACCATAGCCTACGCAAGTTGGAGTCTGCGAAAGTGCAAAAGGAACGATGCAAATTACAGCACCTTCAAGCTGGAGTTCCTAGCATTGGTGTGGGCTGTCACAGAAAAATGTAGAGATTACCTGGCTAAGACCCATTCATAGCCTACACTGATTGTAATCCTATGTCACACCAAGATACCGCAAAATTGGAAGCACTGGAACAGAGGTGGTCCGCCCGCTTGGCAAACTACAACTACCATTTTCAATATCGGAGCGGTCGTAGCAACGCAAATGCAGATGCCTTATCACAGCTACCTAACCTAGAAGAAGAGACTGAGGAAGATGATCCATGGGAAATAATTGAAACACTGAACTTCAATCTCCCAGTTAGCACACCTAAATGGAATACACTGATGTCAGTTACTGCAGAAAATAACCCACCTGAATTTGTAGGGGGTGAAAGCGAATGGGCGCAATGGCAAGGAGACTACCCCTGTTTTAAGTGATTGAGGAGAATGCTGAATACACGCCAAGGGTTGACTAGACATGAAAGACAGTCAGCGGAACTCGAATTAGTCCAGCTCTGGCAACACCGAGACAGACTAGAAATACAAGAGAATCTAATAGTATGATGAACTACCGATCCTAAGACCCATTTGCCGATCACTCAAATATTGGTGCCCAAAACAAAGATTGATACAGTGCTGAGTGCTTATCATGATGAGTCAGGACATTACGGATGTCAGAAAATGGAAGCAAACATCAGAGCACGATTTTATTGGAGTAACTTACGTCGGGATGTAGAAGATTGGTGTCGAACTTGTAAGACTTGTATTATTCGCAAACCGGCTCCCCCAGGACAAAGGGCACCGCTGCATCCCATTATCAGTCAGCAACCACTGGAGATAGTGTCCATTGACCACGTCAAGTTATAGACCAGTCGATTGGGATACCAGTATGCTCTTACAATGATCGACCATTACACCAAATTTGCAGTTGTCTTGCCCATAAGAGACTTGTCAGCCAAGACTACAGCAGAGCTTTTCTGGCGAGCTTTTTTACGCCCCTATGGGTATCCGTCTAAAACTCTAACAGACCAAGGCGCAGCTTTCGAGTCACAATTGTTTCATGAATTATGTGTGCTATACCGATGTAAAAAGATGCAGACTACGGCTTATCATCCACAGGGAAATGGAGTCTGTGAGAGAATGAATGGGACCATCATCAACATGCTACATGCAATTCCGCCATCTCAGAGACTGGAGTGGCCCACCTTGTTGGCAGAACTTATGTTCATTTACAATAATTCATGGCTCCACTGGATATACCCCTTATTATTTACTGTTTGGTAGGCCTGGAAAATTACCTGTTGATTTACAGTTGGAACTATCTGAATCCTTTGTCTCGGAGACTCACTCCAAAACTGATTGGGTAGAAGAGCACCAACACCGATTAAAAACTGCACAGGCCTTGGTTGATAAATATATGGAAAAAGAAAGAAACCAACACGAGGAATACTATAAAAGGAAGTCCCATGCCCAACCTCTAAAAGTAGGAGATCAAGTGCTAAAAAGGAACAACCAGCGACGTAATAAGTTGGATCCATGCTGGGAGACAATTCCGCACACCGTGACTGAAATACCCAACTGTGAGATTCCAATTTATAAAATTATGCGGGAGAACGAACCATTGGAAAAAATTGTCTATCGGGATCAACTAAAGATATACTCGGACTCTATGCCAGCAATAAGACATCGAGAGCCAACAACTGTTTCGAAGACAGAGGCTGATAAGTCGCCAGACGATGCCTTAAAACTAATGATGAGCATATACTGGCCAGTAGTCTATGATCGACAATTCCCTCCAGTATGGGAACAGTGGGAAAGTCTACAACCAGAAGTATTCCCTGAAGAAACAGTCAAAATCTCCAGTTTGAGACGGTCTACGAGACCCAACAAAGGAACTCTGCCAATTAGATTTAGACAATAATCTGTAAGCCACTGTTGTACCATCTTGGTAATTGAATGTTTAGCTATTTAAACTTATAAAGTGATAGTGTTCCAATTGTTATAATGCTGCTAAAAGTTTTGCTAAAATAAATAGTTGTTAAAACCTTCTTAAGAGAGAGACAGATGCATGAGGACATGCATCAATTTAGCTGGGAGGAATGTTCCCCTAGTTCTGGGGAGTATCACTGTTGTGTGCTGTATAGGGTAACAACCTGTTTATACTTATATATATGTATATGCCTCATGTTGCTAAAGCATGGTCCCTATCTCCCCCTGCATTGTAGAATGTCTTCCCCTGTTCATGGACTGGTACATGGCAGGGCATGAGACAAGAATGTCCCCAGTGTACTTTAATGGGGAACTCTGCTTGTCCGTGAGCTGGAGCAGTCTGGCGTGTGGCCAGGGAACTGACTGCAGCCACCGTGGAGGGGAGAGACTGCCCTACAAGAGCCCGGATGAGTAGAGCAGGAGAGTGGCGCATGCGGTGAGCGGGAAGAGGACCCGCACGCGACCGCTGTAGATAAAAGGGAGCCCCGCAGAGACTTCTGGGAGAGTCTCTGAGGAGAGAGCCGGAGCGGCAGCCCTGTGGCAGGAGCAGGACTTACCGAGAGGAGCTGCGCTGTCTGCGGGTGTCGGGTGTCTGTGAGGAGAGAGAGCGGAGATTGAAGCTGCCGGGAAGCTGTGAGGTCTGCCGAAGAAAGCAGCATCACAGCGGGACCGCCCAGGCACCAGCCCCTTTGAAGTGACTGACAGTCGGGAGCAGGGGGAGTGGAGATATCGCTGTCTGGGGTGCTGTAGCTGAAAACAGCAGGAGCAGGTCTGTTGAGCTGCATTGTAATAACACCTCAGCATCACATTTAATAGGCAACGCACATTGATAAAGTTATAATAACAACTAATCTAGTCAGAACTTGCCCTGGTAGCAGGAAGAATTGTTTATTAAGCCTAAATATCTACAGTGACTCTGAGGTAGCTAATTTACCCAACCTGTCAGCCCTGGTTATCATAGGATCAGCCTCTTCCCCTATAAATTCTATCCCTCAAAGGAAATAGAGAGGCAAAGCAAGAGGATCATATAGTAGCGCTGGGCAATAGAAACAGTACAGGGAGGAGCCACAGATACTTCAGTTATATGAAACACATTCTGCAGCTTCAGTAAAGTGAAATTCCGCTCTTTGTTAAGCGTTGGGAGGCAGCAAATAGAGAACGTAAGTACAAGTGCCCATGTGTTAGACTGCCGGTAAAATAACCTCCCTTATCAGCCGTACTAAAATAAACTATTATTCAGCAACCCAACTTTATCTACAGCCACTGTTGCTCTAAAGAAAGGAAGATTATGCAGGGATCAGTACAGACTAAAGGAGTACAATAGTATCCTCAGGTGACCAACCCAGGAATCCTCAGGCCCGGGCTTGCAGCATACAAGTGACCAATATCAGCGTAGCATCCGTAGTCAACTGCAGATATCCGATGAGATATAACTTTAAGTTCACAACTCCTTCAAACGTGCACCACCATAAGACATAGGCGCCAGACTTTGAGGGGTTTGATAGGTCATAGACCATTCTATCGTATATAGCAAATCCCGGGTATTAGAAAAGCTTTCAATTGTTATATTGTGGAAGGATGCTTCATATATGGTGAATAATAGGTATTGTGTTAAAGGTTTGCCATAATATTCTTTGTTTCAGTGCAAAGAAAGAAGCGTTCCTGAAAAAATAAAATTACCCTAGGACAAGCGTGTATTTACTGTTGTTATATGTATGCATATATTGGTTTATTGAAATGTGAATTGCTCCTTTTAAGTGACATTGTACAAATTTGCTCCCATGTAAAACTGTTTGAAATACTTACCTTTCACTACACCTACGTTTTCTTTGAATAAATACGAAAGCGTATGAGAATCCTGTTGCCTATATCTAATTCTCATCTTCCGGTTGGAATCTGAACCATCCGAACACTGGGAAGTGGTAAGACACTTTGTATTACATTGCACTTCAACATACCACGCTTGTTATAGGGGTCACACTGACCTGGGTGCCATCTCCCGGAGGGGTTATCCAGAAAGTTGCCAAGTATGGTCTGCAGCCAGTGTGCTGAAATAAATGTTTTTTTTTCTGATAATTCATTCATGTTAGCTCACTTAAAAGGACAGAAAGCTGACAAATCAGCCAGAGGGTATTTAAACCCTGAGATTGTCAGGCAGTGAGCTCAGAGCATCAGTATATAGGTTGCCTCTTTAAATTGCTTTTTATATATATTATATAATAGCGACCAGCGACACATACCCAGGAGGGGAGAGAAACAGCAGCAGGACCAGAGCTGTCATTACCTTGATGCAGCACAGTCGCAGCGGGTCCTGCCATGCACACATCCCTATGGTCAGTCAGGCCAACGCATTCGCATTGGGGATTAACCTCACTTCGGAGAAGCGAAACAGATCTCATGGAACTTCGTCTACACAGACTAAGATCTGTCCTGTAATCAAATTTCATTTAAATAGCGCGATAATAATTAAAGATATGCCACCATAAAATGCCTTTTACGAGTATTTCAAACTGTTATTGCATTTTTTTCTAACTAGTCCCCTAAGTGGAAGATGTATATAACTTCCAAAGAGTGGGCAAGTGAAGAAGTTGCCTATAGCAACCAATTAGCATCTACCTATCATGTTCTATGTATAGAACCACGCTCCACTCAAGCTCTGCTCCATTATCACTGTACAAGTAACAGTGAGTACGACTGTACCTACTATACTTCAAATCAAGCAACACCACTGGTTAAGTAGCTGGTCTGTTCATAGTTTGAGTCATCTGATGCTGTTTGCCTACATAACTCTGCAATATCAACAAATGTACACAAATCATCATTTCCAATATCTCCTTCTATACAACGGCTGAGGCTGTGATTGAAGTTGCGCTGCATGTAGCTCCTCAGACCAAAAGCAGAGCTCTCTGTGAACTGTACACAAGCAGATGGCTGAGAAGGAGTTGCACATGCCCTGTCATAAAAAAAAAAGTTTCCCAATTTATAGCATTGTAAGACGTCCAGGGCACCTGCAGGCTGAGGCTGCTGCCGCCACTGATGCGGCTACTCATCATAGATACACAGTGCCACCTTCGCCTTCCAAGTACAATATGCGACACGTGGGCACCAGTGTGTTATCAAAACTAATTGGGGCTGATCATGTGTCCTCCTGCGTGTGTGTCCCCATCCCCTCTACCTCTCTCACCTGGGGCATGTGCCCCAACTGCTTCTCCTTATGCTGGGTACACACTGGCAGATATATTGGCTGATCAATTGAACGGCCAATATATCGTTACCTCATCGGCTGGTGTGTACAAACGATATGTCTGTGAACTACGTCGTTCACAGACATATCACGTCGGCTCCTCTGCACAGCCGATGCCCAATATATCTGCAGATATATTGGTGCATCGTTCTGCGTGTATGGCTGACCTGCTCATCACACGATAGGTTGGCCGGTCATTAGGGGGGCTGGGTTATTCAAATTATGTCGTGGGAACGTCAGTGTGGTACTGACTTGGGATGGTCATCAATGGTTACCATTTATGGTAAGATAGCAAGTAACTATCAATGGTTACAAACTATTCACCGGATGATCATCGATGGTCATTGTTGTCTTTCGACTGTCTGGCCATAGGCCAATTAGAACATGGGGTGGGTGCCAGGGGGGCGGGGCTATGCTCCGTGTCCCGGAAGTTGGTAAAAAAAAAAACATTTGGTTGCCCATCGATGTCAAAAACATTCAACATCGGCCTTTTAATGATTTTTTCATCATCGATGGTCGATGGCCATCCCTAGTACTGACTGAGCAGCACACATTAGTATTATAAGGCTGTGAGAATTACAGCATGTTAGAGAAGGCTGTAAATCTGTGACTCAGGGTGGTTTTGCTGACAGGAACTGGTGTGACTATGTTGAGCTCCGTACTGTGACCCTGTGCTGATAACCCCGTGTTCCTGTGTCTGCAGAAGCCTCAGCCTGTAGAGCCATCTGGACTGCATCAGGGCTACAGTATATACTGTATCTTCCCCTGTGACCCTGACAGCAGCCAGTGCTCTCTGGTGCAGTACTAACCCCCTCACTGCCAGAGCGTGCACAGGCTCTACACATACATACTGCCCACATACATGCTGCACACATGCCCACACCACACATACATTCTGCACAGATGCCCATTGTACACATAATATGCACACATGCCCACTGCATACATACATACTGCCCACATACATACTGCACACATACATAGTGCTCACATGCCTATTGCACACATACATACTGCACACATACATACTGCTCACATGCCCACACAACACATACATTCTGCACAGATGCCCATTGTATACATACAGTACATAATGCCCACATGCCCACTGCACACATACATACATACTGCACACATGCCTATTGCACACATACATACTGCACACATACATGCCTATTACACACATACATACTGCTCACATGCCTATTGCACACATACATACTGCACACATGCCTATTGCACACATACATACTGCTCACATGCCTATTGCACATATACATACTGCACACATGCCCACACCACACATACATTCTGCACAGATGCCCATTGTACACATACATAATGCCTACATGCCCATTGCACACATACATACTGCTCACATGCCTATTGCACATATACATACTGCACACATGCCCACACCACACATACATTCTGCACAGATGCCCATTGTACACATACATAATGCCTACATGCCCATTGCACACATACATACTGCTCACATGCCTGTTGCACACATACATTCTACACATCATTTTTTTAAATTGCTTCATTGTATTTAAATTTTATTCTCTTAAGATGGGTACACACTGATAGATATATCGCCCGTTCCATTGAACTGCCGATATATCTATAGTGCATCGCTGGGTGTGTACAGCGGATGTGTGTGTGAACGATGTCTTCAAAGACTTATCCGATCTGCTGTGCCGCACAGCAGATAGCCAATATATCTGAAATATATATCGGTCATCTGCTGGTGTGTATGGGCAACCCACCATTCGCTCATACACATACTTCAGGGACCCAGTGATGATTGACAGCTCACCTGAGCGGGCAAATTTAAATGCTAGTAATTTGAACTGCCTAGCCCGGGAATTCCGGGTGGGCAATTGGTAAGTGTATATACACACAGCATACATACATTCATTCACACATAGCAAACATACACACATCATACATACTGTACTGTACACACAAGCTTGCATGCATTCACACATAGCATACATACACACACACATAGCAAACATACACACAGCATACATACATTCATTCACACATAGCATACACACACACACAGCATACATACTGTACTGTACACATAAGCTTGCATGCATTCACACATAGCATACATACACACACACATAGCAAACATACACACAGCATACATACATTCATTCACACATAGCATACATACACACACACACATAGCAAACATACACACAGCATACATGTATACATTCATTCACACACAGCATACATACACACACATAGCATACATACACACAGCATACATTCTGTATTGTACACACAAGCTTGCATGCATTCACACATAGCATACACACACATAGCAAACATACACACAGCATACACAGGGTTGCCTATCCTCCCCGGAAAGGCAGGCAAACCACCCGCCTGCCGCCGATCCCCCGTCTCCCCCCGCCAGAACCTGTTACATTTTGGCCCCGCTCCCTGCTTCATGATGCCTATTTTCTCGGCATTGTGTAGCGGGGGCGGGGCCAAAATGACGCGATCGTGTGACCCCGCCCCTGTCACACTCGCAAACTGCCCTCAGCCCACCAGGCCACGCCCCCTTTTTCCAACCACGCCCCCTGTTCTGCCGATCTGGCTGCTCCCTCCCGGAAGGAGCAGCCAGATAGTCGGCAAGTATGAGCATACATACATACATTCATTTTCTTCATAGCATACATACACACACATATACAGCATATAGTACTTACATAAACCCAGGGATTGAGGAGGAGGAGCTCACCGCCACGGCTACCCTAGCAGATAGTCTGCTGCACATGCACCTCAGCTCCCTCGGCCATCCGTATCTTCTGTATCCAGTGTAGAGAACTCTTCCGATCAGAGCTCTCTGCCTGAGGAGCTGCTGCACGTGTGGCAGCAGCAATCGCGGCCGCGGGTGGCCAGCTGACTCTGCAGAGTAAAGGTTCACTCCATGTTAAAAAAAAAATTGATTCGTCTGGGGGGGTTTCTGTGTGCTCGGAAACCCCCCCCCTGCGTGCGCTACACGACAATATATTGTTTGCAGCTTGAAGTTGGCAGCAGGGAAGGAATTTTTAAAAACTGTGAGGTAGAGCTACACTAATGGGGTCCCAAAGCCACACACCTGACCCATATAATCATCTTTTAATGTATAGCTAAACGTGGATAGTATTTATTATTATTTGGCAATATGACACGAGTTACTGTGAGACAGATGACGTTATAGCATCACAGGAGACTAATGGGCATATTTCCTGTCACTGTTTGCTCTTTAGAAGGCCAGCCCATTATATCTGACAGTTGGTCAGTGTGTATGTATGAACAACCACAATCTGCAGATAAATCTTTTTGGTGTGTACCCAGCTTTAGCTGCGCTCATGCCCTGAGAGCTCAATGGCACTGCCTGACCTGTCAGATTTCTGAGTAGTCTGCCGCTTAAAGTGGTGCCTCTGTTATAGCTGGTACACACTGAACAGATATACCTGTAGATGATGGTCGTTCATACACACTGAACGGCCACCATCTTCCAGGCAGCCGCGGGTCCTGCTGGCTGTGCGGGGCGTGTCCTCCCCGCTGCTGCAGCTGCTTGTGTACGGGTGGTCGGCTGATCGTCCATACACACTTGCTGATGGACAGATATATCTGCAGATATATCTGTCCATCAGCTGTGCAGCACAGCCGACGTGATATGTCTGTTAACTATGTCGTTCACAGACATATGCTGGTACACACTGGCCGACGGGCACCAGATATATTGGCTGATCAATTGTTCGTCCAATATATCGAGTGTACCCAGCTTTAGATCTCTGGACCTGCAATAAAATACAGTAGTATTAAAGATAGTGAGATAGTGGAAATATTTTAGCAACCAAACTAAATAAATAAATAACACAAAAAACTATTTTAGTGTAATTTTAGTAATGAAACATTTTCAACAACAAACTATTTAAGAAAGTCTGCAACCAGGGGCGTTTTAAGAGAGGAGGGTGCCTGTGTGCAGCCTCCGTTTGGGCTCTGAGTGCTGTAGATTCTGGCTTCATGCCCGAATCTATTGCGCATGTGTGGGTCTTCAGGAAAATGGCGCCCGGCCCTATTTTCCCGGGGACATCATTTCTGCACATGCGCAGGTTACCGGGAAAGTGGCCGCCGCCATTTTCCCAGTGATTATTTGCTGCTCTGCAGTGCCGATCCAGCAGCTCATCGAAATACGTGGAGAGGTAAGTATATTAACTATGGTGCAGGGTGTGCGGTGTGGGCCCCCCTGGGCACCGCACTCCTTGCACCCATTATAAAGACGCCTATGCCTGCAACATATTTCAGTAAAAGCTTTTGAGATTTGGGCTTAAATTAAGCCGACTAGCTTGATTGTAGGAGAGTACAGGTTTCAGTTCCTACCTTAACTAGTCAGCTTTCCAATACAAGGCATACATGGGATATTCTACCTTTGCAACTGCCTAATGACATTGCATTAGAGTACAATTGACTAATTTCTGGTTTAAATGTTTAAGATATAACCTGAATTAACCCAACCGAAATAACGTTGCACATGATAAATATCCATTTACTGCTCATGGACATTATAAAATATCTAATACAAAAGTAGAGAATGCATAAAGGATTTCAAAGTTCCCTATAGCAATTTCAGAACAGACGCATGTGTTTCATCCTGACAATTTGCACAGTAAAACAATGACAATGTACATAGATCATTGTGTCAGCAGCTGTTTAAACTGCAATTGTTTCACCATAACTTAACTGTTTCTCCAGCAGAGAAAAATGAGTTGACTATTGTACAGGGAATTATCTCACAGGAGTAATAAAAAGACAAAATGTTATATAGTTGTGGTCTGAAAATTTTACTTTTTCTGCATTCCATATCACTGATAAATCACTATTTGAGTTATTGAAAATCAGTGCTATCATTTGGGAAAGTCACATGCTAGAAATGTCCACTGAAAGTAATTCGAACATTTTATTATACACTAGAAAAAAGCACAAGTAACATAAAAAAGTGATTTATTTTATGCTTGAAAACCATCGACAATAAAGAATAATAGAGCAGGTTGAGTCTCCCATATCCAAAATGCATGGGACCAGGGGTATTTTGGATATCGGAAATATTCCGTATTTTGGAATAATTGCATACCGTAATGAAATATCTTGGGAATGGGACCCAAATCTAAACAAAGAATGCATTTATGTTCTACATACACCTTATACACAGAGCCTGAAAGAAATTTTATACAATATTTTCAATAATTTTGTGGCTCAAACAAAGTTTGTGTACATTGAACCATCAAAAGGCAAAGATTTCACTATCTTAGTCATGCTAAAATAATTCCGTATTTCGGAATATTCCTTATTTTCGGAATATTTGCATATTGGAGACTCAACCTGTAATAGAAATGGGAGCATTAGCCAGACCGGAAGCCTAGTCTTGTGTCACAATACCCAGGGCAGAGGTCTATCCCTGTACTCAGTTGGCACTGGTGAACTCTCCAGTTTGGTTGGTGGTGGTGGGCACCTTTAGCTTCACCTGACCCCCTACGTAGGACAAGGAGGTAGATACTAAGGGGTAAATATACTAAAGTGAGAGTTTTTAGAAGTGGAGATGTTGCCCACGGCAACCAATCAGATTCTACTTAACATTTAACTAGCACCACCTTTTAGAAGATAATAGCTAGAATCTGATTGGTTGCTATGGGCAGCATCTCCACCAACCACTTCTAAAAACTCTCACTTTAGTAAATAAACCCCTAAATATCTATGTTTAATGGGAATAAGGTCATACTTGCCGACAATCAGCTCCAGCCTTCCGGGAGGGAGCTGATTGTCGGCTAATAGCAGGGGGTGGGGCCGGCCTTTGGGGGCGGAGCCGGGGGTGGGGGCGGCCATTTGGTGGCACACTGGGGGCGGGGACGGGGGCGGGGATGCACGATCGCGTCATAGTGACTCCGCCCCCTTTTCACAATGCTGTTATTTTCAGCATTGTGAAGCAGGGGGCGGGGCCACGATGATGCGATTCTGTGTGAATCGCGTCACCGGGCCCCCCGCTGCGGGGGTTTCCGTTTGTTTCAGGGGGGGAGGTCGGGAGGGTTGAAAGCTTCCGGGAGGCTTGCCTGCCTTTCCGGGGGGCCGGGAGCGGCACCCGAAAATCGGGAGGCTCCCGGCCAAATCGGGAGGGTAGGCAAGCCTGAATAAGGTTAATAAGCAAAAACAAATAGTACATTATAAACTAAACAAACTAAAGCTCTAAATAACCATATATTATTGGCAGAACCTAGTGTATGTCCCAGGCCTAGTGGGGTACTGTATGTCTAAGGGGGCAGAGGTACGGTGGGGAATGTATGTCCTGGGGCCAGAGTAGTTTATGTCTCTGGGGCTGGGTGGATACTGTATGTCCATGGGACCCGGTGTAGGGTGATGATTGCTGGCTGCTAGTTTTAGTGTTGTTGATGATCGCTTCTGCTGCCCTGCTGGGGGGGAGAGGAGCAAAGGTTGTGCTGGGTCAGTGGAGACATGAAGGTGGGGGAGAGCCAGGCCACTTCTCCCAGCTAACAGCACACGGAAGTGCCTGCTAGCCGGAGCAGATAACAGCTTCCGGTTTACGTTCCACAGTGGAAAGCAAATCCTGGAAGTGCTGCAGTCTGAGCCGGACCGGCCACTGTGCAGGCCCTCCTCTCTGTCCGGCCGGGCCCAGGACTCCACTCCCGACAGCCCCCCCCTTCCCTGATGGGGGCCCTGGACAGAACTAATATGTGATTCTACCCCCTGACCGTGGGTGGTACCGAAGGTGGCACCACTGGGCAATACCTCAACTGCGGTCGGTGCCACTGGTAAGTGCCATCCTGACTAAGGCCTGGTCTACCTCCATATCCTAACTATTCTTCCTTCCTGTACCCTGAAACCTACTGTTTCATCCCTTATCGCCAACACTGTGATCTGCCCACTAAACTGATGCTGGGTACACACTAAACAGATATATCTGCAGATGATGGTTGTTCATACAAACTGAACAACCATTATCTGTGCCGCTGCAAGTGTACGGGCGGTCGGCTAACCGCCCGTACACACAGCACAATGCCCCAATATATCTGCTGGGCATCGGCTGTGTAGCACAGCCGGCGCGATATGTCTGTGAACAACGTCGTTCACAGACATATTGCTGGTACACACTGGCAGATGGGCACCCGATATATTGGCCAATCAATTGATCGGCCAATATATCTGCCAGTGTGTACCAAGCTTTACTCAGGTACAGTATCAGTCTATATTACCTCTGTAATCTGGCTTCAATTTTTATAAAACTCAGCTATTGCTACAGATTGTTTATCTGTTTTGGACGTATTAATTAATGACATATAAGCTTCCATTCTTATTATGAATTATGTTCTATATCCGGACAAGCTGTAACTACATAAATAGCAGATAATACTTCTCTTACCGACAGTCTGTGACTAAAATATTTTCCTGCTGACTTTCAAATTTCGAACAATACTTCTCTTCAGGGAGTGTATCCACCATGGGCACAGGATGTGCAGTGTACACAGATACATAAGCCAGCCCCTTGTCTTGTGGGCCCATCCTGCACCTCCAGCTGTGCTGGTATGGGGGAGGAAGGTTTCCATAAAATGAATAGTACCCATCTCTTTTTTCCAAATTGGGCCGTTTAAACGCCATTTCATATGCGTGCATAACTTAGACCTTGCGATCTCCTATGCAGCATGAGAGCCCTCTGCGTGTTAGGAGAGCTGCATTGTTTGTGGCTGGTCAGACCTCCCGCAAGGGCAAGATGGCTGCTCGATGTGCGTTGATGTTCCTGATATTTATGTTGTACGCAGATGAGAAGGCAGCAGTCGGCATCCCTATGCTGGGGTGATCTTTGGAACCATTAGCATATTTTCGCAGCTGGGTTCCGTATGAAAATCGCTGCTGCTATTTCATTAGTGTCCATCTCCGAATGAGGCCCAGAGCTCCTTTCCACATGGAGCAGTAGTGATGGAAGCACTGGGAAGATCAGAGTCACCCTCCACTGGACACCAGAGCGGGTTAGGAGCCTGGAAAGGGTATGCAGTCGGGAAGCCGGCGGACTTAATCTCGACACACGACTTCCAGACTGCTTTATCCCGATGAGGGTTAAATGACAGGCATCTAAATCTAGATGCCTGTCATTTTACTGACGCCGGGAGACCGGCGCCCGGCATCCCGATCGAAGAGATGCCGGGCGCCGCTGCGGGCAGCCGTGGGGGGGGGAGGGTGAGGTTTAGGGCTCCCGGGGGGGACTTAGGGTTAGGCACTCCCCCAGGAGGTTAGGGTTAGGCTAGGGGGAGGGAGGGTTAGGGTTAGGCACCCCTGGGGGGGACTTAGGCTTAGGCACCCGCCCGGGGGACTTAGGTTTAGGCGGCGGGGAAGGGGCAGTGGCGACACAAGGGGGGTGCGGTGGGTGCAGGCCGCACTGGGTGTCACCCTCCAAGGGGGTGACACCAAAATCCGACTCATCCCCGCCCCCCGCTCAGCAGGTCCTGCACTGCAGGGAGACGCCAGGCTGGAGAAGTGCTCTCCCTGCAGCAGCTGCTGAGACAGTTTTTGCTTCTGCCGGCTGCCGCTGCGCCTGTCACACTGAGACAGCCAGCGGCAGCCTTCTATACAGTAAGTGCGGCTGAGCTCCTCATGCAGTCCCCTCCATGTGGGGCGGGGGTGCGAGCGCTAGAGGCAGGGGGCTGATTACTGATCAGCCTGGCTGAAGCCGCTGGGGTGGATGGATGGCAGCTGAGCTTCTGCTCCTCGCTGCTGTCTGATAGATCGTCACGCTGGGAACAAGCAGGGACAGTCTACAAAACATTTTTCCAGTGTTCAAGTGTATTCAGACTAGGGATGTGCAGGCTCGGATAGGTTCGAGTTTGCACGTGGAGTTCGGATTTTTCCCTCCAAAAAAACGGAACTCAGAAAGAGGCAAAACGTCATCTTGCATGGATGAACATCATCATTCCTGGACTTTTGTCCAGGAATGATGATGTTCGTCCATGCAAGATGACGTTTTGACTCTTTCTGAGTTCCGTTTTTTTGGAGGGAAAAATCCGAACTCCACGTGCAAACTCGAACCTATCCGAGCCTGCACATCCCTAATTCAGACACTGTTGATTACACTTGAATACTGACAAGTAGTTTGTACACGGTCCCTGCTTCTTCCCAGCGTGTCCCTCTGACCTCTCAGTCAGTGAGTATGAGAAGGAACTGGGAGACAGCAGCAGCCACAGCGACTATGCTCTATTATGAATGTATACAGTAGGTATAATGGGTTGTAAATAATTCAATGAGGGAGGAGAGGGGGGGGGGGGCATTACCTGTCATTGTGTGTGTGGGTTCGATATGTTAGACCTGTGCCTGCAGGGGCTGTGTTGTCCCTGTCCTTTATCTCCTATTTAGTGATGAATTGTTTTACCAAGTTAACTAAACTAAATCTCTGTAATTGCTTCTGGGGGAGAAGTATTGTCAGTTATTTTTTTTTATATAAACTTCATGGCTTATTGGCATGGTCTTTACTGCCTGGTCTGTGCAGAGTTCTGTTTTCATTCCCTTTCCCAATCACTATGTCTTGCTTACCTAACCTAGCATGTCCTTTGGGATGGGTAAGGGATGCCTATGTTCAGGATCCTGGTGGTCAAAATCCCAATGCCGGCATCCCAACAGGGTTAGGATACCTACACCTGTCAGTCGGTATCCTAACCCTCTCCCCACCCCAACCATCCCTCTCCAGTGCCTAAACCTAACCTCCCCCTCCCCGCACCCTAAACCTCCCCCCTAGTGCCTATCCCTAAACCCCCCCAGTGCCTAACCCTCCCCCTCTCCATACCCCTAACCATAACCCCTAACCCTCCCCAGTGCCTAAACCTAACCTCCCCCTCCCTGCACCCTAACCCTCCCCTCCTAGTGCCTAACCCTCCCCTCCTTGTGCCTAACCCTAACCTCCCCCTCCCCGCACCCCCTAACACTCTCTCCTAGCGCCTAACCCTCTCACCTCTAGTGCATAACCCTAACCCTCCCCTCCTAGTGTCTAACCCTAACCTCCCCCTCCCCACACCTTAATACTCTCTCCTAGTGCCTATCCCTAATCCTCTCCCCTAGTGCCTAACCCTAACCCTCTCGCCTAGTGCCTAACCCTTTCACCTCTAGTGCATAACCCTATCCCTCCCCACCTAGTGCCTAACCCTCCCCCCTGGTGCCTAAACCTAACCTCCCCTCCCTAAACCTAATGCCAGGTACACACTAGAAGATATGTACATATCGGGCATATCGGCCAGTGTGTACCCGCTATGTCACTGACGAGGGTTGCTCCCACACTTCGTCAGCGACATTGCCCATCAGACCTAGGGGGATAATATACTTATTCAATGGGGGAGGGTGTATTTGTTTTTAACTTGGGGAGGTAATACTGTCTATGCTGGGGATGGTGATTAATGTATGTGCGTGGGTATAATTATTGTGTTTCTGTGTGTATAAGGGGTGTATTCATATTATGTGTTATATGTGGGTCAATGATGGTCTCTGCATTATCTGGCATTCACTGTGACTCTCTACATTATCTGGTGCTTACTACGACGCTCTCTGTATTATCTGGCGGTCACTGCAATCTGCGGGGCACCACTACTGGGGGCATTGTGTAAATGTGATTGCTGGACTGGTATTTGGGGAGAGTTCGTGGAGCTGCATATCAATTTTTTTTTTTTTGGAGGGGGGGGGGTGTCACCATGAGTTATAGCACCAGGTGACACCAGCCCTAGTGACGCCTCTGGGAAGGGGGGCTTAGGTTTAGGCACTTAGAGGGGGGATTAGGGTTAGGCACTGGGGGGGAAGGTTAGGGTTAGGCACCCTACAAGAGGGTTAGGGGGATAGAAATAGGTTAGCTAATAATTACCTTCAACGATCGGGATTTCCTCCTCTTCTGGCCTCCTGGTGTCGGGATTCCAACCGCCGGGCAGGGGTTCGGCGGTAAATCATACCACTTCCCTGGAAAGAGGGGCATAATGTATGTGACAAGGAGATTGTGGGGAGGGCATTTGTCACATATGTTCTCAATTTGCCACAAACAGTATTGGGGGGTCCAAGCTCTTGTCTTGCACACTGGGCAACTGTATTTATAAGTCCCCTGTTCTGACTGTCGCTCAGCATCTCGATATTATCTGTGCACAAGACACAATGAATAATTGAGACTTTTATAATGATGTAGTTAGTTTAACTTTTAATAGCTAATAAGATAATAATAAATACTAATAAATAAAATAGCAAAGGTTAATCCATTTTAACTGCTACATTTAATGTGTATTATAATATTATGGATCTGATTCTGAGTCACACGCAAGTGGAATGAGCCAAAGACATCAGCTTCTGCATATGTGCCGCATCAGGTATCCGCACACGGGCGGAGATTACTAATGCATACAGATTGGGCTGTCCATCAGCGGACCACACTTTTTGGGCAGTAACTATGCAGCGACCATGCAATCACACAGAACTCGTGGAAGTGTCATGGGAGTGTCATGAGCGAATACATACGTGTCCTCATACACCTAGCATCTACCTGACATACAGCACGAGGCACCCGACAGGACTGAGTCCCTTCAAGAAATGTAGCGTACCAACTTCTTCTTTCAATTTTGCATCTTATTCGCATCGCAGACGCAGCGTAAAGCCTCTCGCACTGTAGTAGAGAGGCTGGACTGTGACTGTCACCGAACAGGAATTCGTTTTTACACACGTATAAGGTCGCAGATGAAGCACAACGGAACTTGGCGTGACAATAAGCTGAGGCCGCTGCATCATAGCACTTAGAATAAAGATTAAGGGGTGTATTTACTAAGCAGTGTTAGGAGACAGAGTGAAAAGTGATAAGGTGCCAGCCAATCAGCTCCTAACTGCCATCTCACAGGCTGTGTTTGAAAAATGACAGTTGGGAGCTGATTGGCTGGCACCTTATCACTTTTCACTCTGTCTCCTAACACTGCTTAGTAAATAGACCCCTCAGACTCAGTCGCACACAGAGGTATAAATGTTGCACATCAAATTGATCAGTGTAATCTAGCAAAGTGGTTTTGTCGCTTCCAGATGTATTATAGTTGTGAACAAGACGCACATTTTGAGCGTAGAAGACGCACAACGCGGCTGAGTCACAAAGCACCTGGCGCTGAGAGGGTCTGTTTGGGAAGACTGAAGCCGCAGTGTACAAGGACACATGTAAGCTCGATTACAAAGTATGGAGAGAAATGGAACGTCTATTTTGGCCTCATCTTTTGCACCCTTTTGTAAGTCCGGATATTAATGATGACGGTTGCAGACGTAAAAGAACAGTGGGCGGGATGGGCTTCCACATGCAGTTGCAGTTATTATAAACTGTGAAGCAGGCTGTACGGATACTTCCAACTCAGATTCTTTTAGACCAAATGATTGTAGAAACAGGAACGTCGAAAGCTCTGACGGGCACGGGTACTGGCTGGGGCATGGTCAAATGTGAAAAGCGTGCCCAGCGATAGTGAACAGAGCAATGAGGGGCAGTCGCTGACCCCAGGCCACTCCAACCAGCCTGGGTAAATAGTACACTTCCACTCACAGCACCCCTGGGTAGAAATGCATAAAAGCCAATGGCCCTCATTCAGAGCCGTTCGCTATTTGCGGTCGTTCGTTCAAAAACAAGGGGTGGCTATGCAAATGATCCGTTCGCACATTGCAGTCTGTTCACACCTCTAAGTCTGAACGAGCGAGCGAAACATACGCTCGTGTATTTGATAAAAACGCCCCCTGGCCGCTCGCACCATACGTCATGTCCGCTATTTATTAGATTAATCGAGTACATCGAACAGGGTATGAACTGCTCGCTATTCTTGTGGTTGGTTTTTTCAACCACTATTTTGCGAGCAGTTCTGAGTTAAAAAAAACCAAGTGACGTGGTCAATGACGCTGCTGTATTAATTATGCTCACCCATAAAACGCCCGTTTTGACCTTTAAGCACGCCTGCGTTCGGATCTCCACTCCCCGTTTTCAAGCACCTTCCCCTGTTACCACCCACATACGCCTCATTCTGTCACTCAAAATAGCAGGCATTCGCTATATTGCGTACAAATGATTTTCGGCCGCACTGACTGGTTCGCGCATGCGTACTAAAAACCGTACGCATGCGCAGATGTGCGAACATCGCTCGGAACGAGCGTACTGCCGCTAGCGAGTGGCTCTGAATGAGGGCCAATATTTGATAGATGGAATATTTTTGTCTATTCCTTCAGCGACAGTAACTGGAGATGTCTTTATTGTCATATCACAAAAGACAAAGCAAAAATAGATACACAAGAATATACCAAGGGACGCTTCCCGGAAACTACTGTATCATCATCAACAACATTTAGTTATTTAACTATCTACTGTAGCAGACTATTATAGGTGAAACAGGGTAGTTGGCTTCTAAGATAGAAGATTCGTATTTGCTATTTTTATGACAGTGGTATTTGTGTGGAGACCGACAATTAAATGTGTTGTGTACTGTAAGTATGTAAACAATTTAAATTCCTGCAAAAATGTACATAGAAGGTAGAGATGCACGGGTCCGGTTCTCAGAGAACTGACAACAACTGAATTTAGGGGTTCCGAGTTCCAAGGGTGGGGCTGCAGTGCAGTCCAAAATTCAAATAGGGGAGCCATACCAACTGCCAGTGAGACCCAGCCATGTATGTTTGTCAGAATTTGAAATGGCAGTTGGTGTGGCTCCCCTATTTGAATTTTGGACTGTGCTGCAGACCAACCTCTGGAGCCACCACTGAATAGGGCTAAAAATGGGTTTTGCCCTCACCCTACTTATATTTTAATCTTAACAATGTTGATGGCTGTATTCAAGCATGCCAAGGCTGATTACTATCTAGGGTGAAGGGGAGCGCCAAGCAGAGTCTTCGCCCAGGTGACAGAATAACAGAAAGCTAGCTTCACCCCTGTCCCCACCACAAGGACGCACATATACAATAGGTTAATTTATTTGTCAGCAGCCAATTAACCTACCATTATGTTTTTGGTGTGTGAGAGGAAACCGAAGAAGCCAACGCAACCATGGTGAAAATATACAAACCCCACACTGATTGCTCATGACTGAGTATTGAACTCAGCACTCACTTGGTGCTGAGAGAAGTAACGCTAACCACTACGCCAAATGTGCTTATTTGTTATACTTTGTTTTGTCCAATAAAGGATTGCTACAAAAATCCCTGGTGGATTGTTTTCACATCACAAGGCCATGGAGGAGATGTATCAATCCTCCTAAAGAGTGGCGAAGTACACAAGTGGAGAAGTTGCCCACAGTAATCAGCTTCTGCTTATCATTTTATAGCGTGTACTTGATAAGTAAATGCTAGCTAAAATCTGATTGGTTGTTATGGATAACTCGGCCAATTCTTCACTCCTTGATACATCTCCCCAAGTGTCCAATTTACAGGCAAATTGGAGTTTGTGGTGTGAAACAGAAAATAAGAAGAGTATAATTTTTCTTTACAGAATATAAAGTTCTACCATTTTAAGGACAGTTAAACTCACATAGGAACTGATGCTGAGCTAAACGTTTGCAGAGAGTGTCTTGTGTGTTTTCGTACTGTGCATGCTTTAGATCTGCGGGTGTGCCAGTGCAGGTGATGCAGAGTCATACACATTTCAATCGCATCTGCCCTTACAACAGACTAGGACGTACCTGGTCTGTAACAGATCAGTCTCACTTAGGCACAAACCAGTGAGGGTATGTCATTGGCACCGTGGGCTATGCGCAGTTGGATGTAGGCATAGATTCGCCTGTTTCCAGGTATAGCTACTGAACCTAGTATTTACTGGTTCCAGTGCGCACTGACGTGGATAACTAGTGTAGTTGGTCGTGCGTACAGATAAGTGGCAAGCACACTGCAAGATGTGTACAACTCTGCATAAAAGCGACATACATATACACCAATTGTTTCTCTGTACGCAACACAGGAGCACATTCAGGCGATTTCCATCCAAATCTACAGGATGCCCACAGTGTTCTGTAGTTATAAGCAAACATCTCAGTTTAATCCATTTACACCGGTTTAGATTTCATTGTCAGGAATAAGGTAAAAAAGCACTTAGCTGTGAGCGAGTATATTTCCTGTATGCACTTTGTACAAAGTGTAACATCCAAAAAAGGATGCAGATAATACAGCTTTTCTTCCTAGGAAGTCAAAATTGTGACACCAGAATCTGAAACACTGCAAAAAAGAAAAAGAAAAGGCTTTTCAGTAACAAGCTCAGACATAACATCATTTCCTGATTATATTGATGTGCTTCTATTATTTGCTTATTTGCTCCTCGAGGAACAATTCCTTTTTGTTGTTTTGCTGTAAACAGTGTTGCAAGGTCTTCTACTAAATCCTAATTATTTACTGAGCAGTTCACGCACCTTTGTCTCCTGGGAATCCGGTGACGTGGATTTACAGGAAGATCAGGGTATTTCTCACCAACAGTATCCTGTTATTTAAATGCTTTTGTTAAGTTGCAATATTTTTTGCCCTTAATGTTCTCCAAAGAAAAACAAAACAACTGAGAACAACCCTTGTGGATTCAAAGGAATGTTTCAAATAGTTTTATTTGGAATTTCACAGTTATGTAGGACTGGATGTTGTCCAAAATGTTATAGCAGGTTGTTTATTTTTATCCTGTCAAGCAGGTCAAAGTCAATGGCTTTCCTGTTCATAAATTTCTTGTAAAAGGCATTTTCTCATGTAGAAAGTATTTTGTTATGGTAGTTCTTTTCATATATGAGATACAAATATTGTGTCCTTTTACTAACCTACAGATTTTATCCACCATAATCTTTGGTCTCGTTGTAGGTATGTCACTAAAGTTAAAAGTTATAGTGAAGAACTACCAGGAACGTTTAACCCACGTCCATTGTCAGCGATGAGCAGGAGACACGGCTAAAGGCTAACAGCCGTGCTGAAAACATCATCTATAGAACGTCTTGCTATTACTGATCTGGAATGTTACGCTGTCCAGCTGCTGAAATGCAGCAGAGAAGTTCAAGGGTGTGGAGCTCTTAAGACTTACTGTTGTGGGGATGGGTTAATAATAAAGATCATTCAAGAAATAAGAGGTTAGTTTATTATTGCCTATCCTCAGCTAATCTCCCTGGCACCACCTGAGGTGGCATGATTATGGGGCAATTTAATGCCACACAATCTAATACCCCCTTGGAGCCAGGTGGTGTATGGGGTCAAGTGGAGGAAAAGGATGGCTCCCAACATAGTGCACTGTCTGGTGTTGGATTAACGCCTTTTACAGGATTCTTCAATCCCTCATGTATTTGGGGGAAATCAAATTTCTCCTACCATATTTCGCTCATTGCAGTAGTGGAAACATTTGCACTCCTGAGATTAAAAAAAAAAAATGCCACCACTTTTTGTGTAACTAATAATACTTTTCTTAACATTAATAAGTGCACCAATGGCGTGGAGGTGGCATTTAACCAGAAGAGGAAAAGTTAAAGTTAGTTATATAAGATTATATAAAACATTTTTACATGTTGGATGAAGGTTACAAGCTGTCACTTTTACAGACAAAGGGACTGGTTCTAAGTCGCACAGATCTCTCTTCATGGAGTTTTTGAATACAGCACATGTGATCTTCTACATTTTTGCTTATATGTCCATCGTATTCTGAGGCGAACACAACTTGGCCAGATCTGACTGTCTGTGAAAACGGGTGTTTCAGTGTGTATACTAGGCAGTGGAAAACCAATCACACAAAACCTCCCTGACTTGTGGGAGTGCCATGGAAGTGTTGTGTGTCCAAAACTCATGCATACAGGGCAGATTTTTTTGTACCTAGCATGGGGCTGGTGCACATGTAGATAGTAATGATGACAGTTGCAGCGATTTGGGCTTGCACGCGCACAAACCCCTGCACAGATATTTTCATTAGTATAAGGTAGTAAATCAGACTTCTGCATCAGGGGAACAAGCAAGAGACTGGTACACAGAAAGACAATAGACAGTGGTAACAGATGTTTTCTGAGTTGCACACAATGCACAGGCAACGCCGATAGTCACGTAGCTCAGCAATTTCTTGCAACTGCGCATGTGCACAAAATTCTAAAATCTCCTAAGGCGCATGCATTACACAGAGTGTGCGCTGTGATTGGGGCAGGCGGTTTCAGAAATATGGCTGAAAATGGGCGGTAACATGGTGGTGGCTAGAAATTACCACTAAAATGGTCCATTCAGGGGGCGTGTTATGAGAGTGTACCAAGCTTGTCATTGCAAGTGGCTGCATTCACAGCCGCACAGCCGCAGGCATAAGAGGCCAGGGTCTATGAAAAAACTGCACCTGCCATAGAGCTGGTGCAAGTTTTCATGCTGCGACTTATGATATTACAGTGTGTACGGACACAAAAAGTGGGCGTGTCAGTCCTTGTACTTTTGACCACACGAATGCTCACTAGGAAAGGAGTTTGTAGGCCATTTGCATAATCTCATAGGCGGGTGACCAATAGATGCTGCTACATTTGCTTTTGCGTGTCCATAACCTTTGTGCACATAGAGTACGTATGCATACCTCCCAACATGACCCTCTCCAAGAGAAACACAATGCTCTGGTCCTGGACTTCCCTGGTAAGAGGCGGGGCTGCAGTACAGTCAAAATTCAAATCGAGGAGCCACACCAACTGTCATTTCACACACTGCCAAACATCACTGGCTGGAACTCACTGGCAGTTGGTGTGACTCCCCTGTTTGAATTTTGGACTGTTCTGCAGCCCCACCTCTGGAGCCTCCACCAATCATAAATTACCAGGGAAGTCCAGGACTAGAGCATTGTGTCCCTCCTGGAGAGGGTCATGTTTGGAGGTATGCGTATGTGTGATTGATGTTTACCCATTATTGAAATTCTATGCTATGAATTGAGAATATCGTTGATTTTCCCCTGGAATTCAACACATGAAACCATCTCAGATCTCATGAGATGAGACTTATTTTTGCTGTATTTGTTTATCTAAGAAGAAGTCAACTTTCAAACAATTCTAGATTCACAATGCGCTACAGCCATGAGCGCGTAGGAGTCAGATTCCGAAACTTTGACGAGTACCTCCTGTTGGGAAAAGCACTTCCTCCTAGAAATACAATATAAGTTTCCATTGGTATCCTGCTTTCTAAATGGTTATAGGGCAAATATTTGGAGAAGATATCATAGCCAACGATAAAATCTGATATAGCAATATATGAAGCCATAATTCCTGAGAGATGATAGTACGGTGCTTCATATTTCATTACATACAGGCATAATAGGACATAGCTGTGGACATTTTAGGTGAAAAATGGGGAGCAACAATGATATATATATTCCATAATATCTTTAGTTTATATAATGTCTTTCAGGCAGCTAGAATTTGGATAGTTATTGTTATCGAAATCCCCTCAAGGCCGATAAACAACTTTGACATATTTAAGTTTACAGACTGTGGCAATTCTTTCACCGAGGGCTTTGGAATGGAATTTACTGGGAGTATAAATAATATATCCTTGGTATGTGAGACATCAAACTATTTCAGAACTCATAGGAAATACACGGCATAAACCAGATATTCCAGGCCAAAGATTCTATTTTTGTGTTTCATTGTTTTTCCATCTATAAAAGCATCATTTTCCTCACTTATCTCATTGTGAAATTTGTTTATTCCTCTGACATACATGGAAAAGTATGCCCGGAGTTATTTATACCTGGTTTGACGGAAGGCTGGTTCTAGTCAAACAATACCACCGACTTCAAAGCATTTCACACCTAAGCATGAAGCTTGTTTACTGCAAAAACATGATCATTCAACAGAGTGAATTGAAGCCTTTGGCTGACTTTTGTATACTTGTCTGTAGGCTTGGACTGGCCATTAAAGTGTAGCCATCAATAATACATTGGAGGCAGCCATTTTGCGGGTGGATCGGTCAAATAGTCATGAGTATGCAACCTATCAGGTCACTATGATTGCTGTGGCTTAGGACACGTACTGTATCTTATTAATATTAGAAAATCAGCAATAAAAATTGAATACATTGTTTACTTTGTGAGTATGGGAGGTATGGGCTAGTGTCACTTGTAATGAACTTCCCTTGCGTAGGGAGCAGTGGCAGCTTATACCTGTGGTCTTGAGGGGGCTGCCTCCTGCTGCGCTGCTCACCTAAGTAGGGGAAGAAAATGAAAATGAGGCCTGCATATGCCACAGAACCACTGAAGTGTAGGGGAAATTATTTTAAAAAACGGAGACTCGCACATGCGCACAAGTTCCTGGCTTCTAAGGACGGCTTCGGCTGTAGCCCATAAAAGTACATTACGTCTGGCAGGGGAACTTACGCATGCGCAACCCCACCTCCCTTCACTCCATGTTCAGTAAACTCACTGTGAGTTCAATACAGAATTATCACTGAACATATTTTTCTCATGATGAATAGGCCCCATAGTAAAAGACAAACAATTTTAGAGTCCTCCACCACCTTCACCTCTTATCACAAATGCATAACACAAGCACATATAACACACAGTCACACAGTGCATCATTCTCAGAATGGGGGAGATGCACTAAGCTATTGGAGAGTGATAAAATACCAACCAATCAGCTCCTAACTGTCATCTTCCAAACACAGACTGTAAACTGACAGTTATGTGCTAATTGGTTGGATTGACAGTTATGTGATGTGCTAATTGGTTGGTATTTAGTAGAGATGAGCGGGTCTGGTTCCCTGATCTGATCTCTCCTCCTGCCCCGGATCCCTAATCGAGGCGAAACCTTACGACCCTCTGTCGGATCTCGAGGTTTTGCCTCGAGCGGCCATTTTTAAAAACCCCTTTGACTTCAATGGGCAAAGCGCTGATTGGCTGAAAGAGCCGTCTGTCACTGAAGACACCGCTGGCACCCCCGCTCTGCCGACACCGCCGGTAGGACACTGCCAGCACTCCCACACTGCCATTCCATGTACTGAGGACACCATCAGCAAGCCCCTGCACTGCCGACACAGCCAGCAAACCTGCACTAAAGACACCACTGGCACCCCCGCACTGATGACACCGCCGGTACCCTTCACTGAGGACACTGCCAGCACCGCAGCACTGCCATTCCATGTACTGAGGACACCGTCAGCAACTCCCGCACTGCAAACACAGCCTGCAAACCTGCGCTGAAGATACTGCTGGCACCCCCGCTTTGCTGACACCGCTGGTACCCTGCACTGAGGACACTGCTAGCACAGCAGCACTGCCATTCCATGTACTGAGGGCACCGTCAGCAACCCTGCACTGCCGACATCACCAGTACCATTCACTGAGGACACTGCCAGCACCGTAGCACTGCCATCCCATGTACTGAGGACACAGTCAGCAACCCCGCTCTGCCGACACTGTAAGTGCACTATTGGTGTATCCAACCCACACTGTATAACACACTGTATCCGTGTTGGAAATTGGAAGCTGAACTGCAACATGTTAGTGCCGCCCACTGTGTCGCTTAGCTTAGTCAGCCAGCTAGCTGGATGCAACCTTTTGGCCTTAACTAGATGAAAAAAATAATATTGTGAGGTGGTCAAAATTGATTGGAAATGTTTGGAAAAATAAATGTTATTGAGGTTAATAATACTTTAGAAACAAAAAAAGGCCCATTTTATGTGATTTTAGCTGTTTTTATGATTTTTTAATAAAAATCCAGATCCAAAAACAAAACACGGAGGTGAGGTTTTGGCAAAACCAATTCAGATCCAAGACCACTGGAGATCCAGATCCAAAACTAGTATTTAGGGCCTGATTCAGTAAGGATCGCAAATGCAGTCGCGGCTGCGATTACACACACAGTCTGACTGCTATGATATGCTAATCCATTGTGATCTCTATGCCGTCGCAGCACTACATAAGACCGCCCACCTTACCTTACATACATCCATATGTTTAGCAAGACTGCGAAACCATCGAATAACATCGGAGCCTCACACACACTTGCACAAGGTCTTACCTTACTCAGAATGGCTAACCTCATCGCATGCAGTGAAAGGCCAAGCTACGTTTGGCATCGCAGTGGATAACGGCGTTCAAACGCACTGGCATGCCTGCGTCACCTCCCACGAATAGCACTTCCTGTCACTCACTCTGTGATGGGTCTGCGTAGTCCTTGCAGTGGCCGTTTCATGCACTGCGATGCAAACGCATGCGCAGAATGCAACAATCGGACGATTGCATGCGTAATCGCAGTTGTGATCCTTGCTGAATCAGGCCCTTAATCACTCTCCACTTCATCACTCTCCACTTTATCGGTCTCCATTGGCTTAGTGCATCTCATGATTTATGCTTAGTCACATAACCCAGTGCTGATAAAGAAAGTGGAAAATCTTAGGCCAGAGCCACCTCACAGAGAAAGAATATTGTTCTGTAGAATTTCACAGTCCACACGGGAAACATTAGGTTATGTGTCCTCGCAGCACACTCCCATTTCATCATTCTGAGGAGGTGCCAAGCACGCCCAGAGATGCCAGGCTAGCCCCAGAATCTCTCCCGCATTGCTGGTTCCTCCTCAGTGACCGGGAGCTGGGCGCTGCACTGTGATGTGAGTTTGCCATGCCTGGCTCCCTATCACTGAGGAGGAGTCGGCATTTGATGTCTCCACCAGGTCCACACCCCCCTAGTAACACCACTGAGCAGTAGTGGATCCAGGGGGGGGTGATTGGAGCGATCGCCCCCCATAGCACAGTCCGTCCTTGATTATCTCTCTTTCTGAAAAAGGCTGTGCTGTGATCGGAGCTGTGTAAGCGTGCTCCCGCCTCCCAGTCAGGGGGGTGTGTCACTGACAGGTTGTCACCCGGGAGCCGGGGAGGAAGAGATCACAGCCGCCTCCTCGCACCCTGATGCTGCAGCAGGATTGGTCGGAGACTATCATACCTGCATACTGCACAGCAGAGCCAGATTAAGGGGGCAAGTAACCCCGGGCCCCCCTTGACCCTGTGGAAACTTTTATATTTTTGACCCAACATCACGCAGCTGCATTGCTGCTATCATCGTGGCCATCACTGCTACAGCGCTGCTGCTGTCCTACACACACTACCACCAATGGGCTGCGGTGAGGATGCCTATTCCCACCTCTCCCGACCGAGACTCCGCCCCTTATCCTCTGTGAAGCCCTGCCATTTTCTTTCCTCTACCCTCTGTCTGTGCTTCTCCTCCACTCCCCTAGTCTCCACCCCGTCCTCTCCTCTCCCTGTCTGTGTGTCTGTCTCTCTCTCCTCCCTTGGAGCTCCGGAGTGTGCTGAGAGCATCAGCCTACTTCCTGCTCAGGTAAGTATATGGGGGAGGTGTGGGGGCATTTTAATTAAGTCTAGGGATGGGTGTATTAATGCTATCTCTAGGGGCAATGTTAATGGCAATATTAATTATATAATAATATGGGTGGTATATTAAAGCTATGTGGGTAGGGGTGTAGTATAATATTGGAGGGGTATATTACTGCTATCTGGGTGGTGGGTTGGGGGTGTAGTAATATTATAGGGGGTATATTACTGCTATCTGGGTTGTGTAATATTATAGGGGGTATATTACTGCTATCTGGGTGGTGGGTGGGGGTGTAGTAATAGTATAGGGGTGTAGTACTGCTATCTGGGTGGTGGGTGGGGGTGTAGTAATATTATAGGGGGTATAGTACTGCTATCTGGGTGGTGGGGTGGGGGTGTAGTAATAATGTGCCTGATACAGAGGTGGATGGATCTTCAGTAGCAGCTGGAACAAATTTGCAGCCATCACTCCATCTTTATGCTAATACTGCAGTTAGTGGGCATCCTTTCGTGCCGTCCACCAGCCACGCACAAAGACACACCACCGATCTAACATCGGCTGCACCATAGGACATTAGAGCAACCCTATGGTTGCTCAGAATGTCCGTTGGATCATGGATGCCAATGCAAGTGGAACTGCGTATTTCGATGTAGTTCCTAACACAGACACACCCACCGCCATTAGCCACCCCCCTAATCACAGCCCAGGAACACCTATTGAATATTGAAACTGCATGGCTCTCCGTGCAATTCCAATATGCGTCCCCCGCAGTAACCATCGGAACGCCTGAGCAGTGCAACTCTGACACATGCACAGAAGAAAAACATTGGGCACTTGCATCCAATGTTTTTGTAGCACCCACCTATGAATCAGGCCATCTTTGTGGGGTACCGTCATAGCAGCCGGGGCAAATTGATGTTGTACGTATACATTTTATATATAGAAGAGGAGATTGGTAGATTGGAGCAGATGAACTCAGCGGTAAGTAGCTGTATTATGCACCCACACACACATTATATTGTAAAAAATAAATTTTATATACTGTATATACATGACAAAAATTTGTATAAAGAATTGAAATGGATTACTAAACTGCGTGTCTGCAGTATGACTTAAGTGTCACTGAGAGTCCTGAGAGTGCCGCAGCTTCTGGGTGATGTATATGGTGTATGAAATACACGTGGAAGGCACCTAGGCATTACTTGTTTTATACACGAGTGTCGGTCAATTTTGGATATATATATTATATCTGTATGCCTCTTTAATAGGGCCCACCTGTCTGAAGTGCCTTTGGCTCCCTCTAGCCTTAATTTGGCCCTGCTGCACAGTGGCGCTGTCTACTTACCTGCAGTGATCGGGGCTCTGGGGATGTCCTCCATGGCTCCGGTCAGCTGACATCCCATCCTGCACTGGGACCCGGTCACCTGATGACCAGGCCCCAGTGCAGGATGGGAGACCAGCTGACTGGAGGGAGGACATCACCGTAGCACCGATCTCCGGTCCGTGGACTCAGGTAAAAAAATTTTTATAGCAGAGATTAGCGTGTGGTCTGTTCAGACTACACAGCTGATCACTGGGGCTGGCTCTGGGCTCTGCTCTGGCTGTTAGAGCGGTGCAGGAGTCCGGTAACTGGGGTAGACCCTGGATAACGCCACCTCCAGGTGGCATTATTATCACAGGGCTTCCCCCGGTATTTTTTCACAATTTATTTTTAGTAACTACCAGGCAGATCGCATTTCCCATCACAATGATAGGAAATGCGATCTGATTACTAAAAATAAGTGATAATTAGGGGTTGGAGTAGAATTTTACGAATTGTACTTCAATTGCCCTTTAGTAACTTTAGGTGAAACTAAAATAATGTGAAAAGGGTGTGAAAAACGGTGTGAAAACACAGTACATTTTAACTTATTTAACTATTCATAGATATTAGTTTATTTATTTTATATTTATTTTATTATATTATTTCTATATTGTGTTTTTGGGGGTTGGGTATGTGATGCCGGTGCTCGGGCTACTAACCCTCCCCCTAGTGTCTAACCCTAACTAAACACACTAACCATCATCCTAGTGTCTAACCCTAACCCCTAACACTAACCCTCCCCCTAACCCCGCTAATTAGCTTCGGGATTCCGGCGGTTGGGATGCAGGTCAGGATTCTGACAGGTGTCGGGATTCCGGCGCAGACTTCCCTTTTTTTTAGTTTTGAAAATCTTTTCTGGATATTATTTTCTGCCCTGTTTCCTTCCTTACCTTAATTTAATAGCCAGTTTGTATAGATATTGCATTAGTGTTGGAGGTTTTGTTTAAAACGCCAACTTTAAAATGACTGCAAAGTGAATTGATCCAGACTCATCTGATTTGGAAATACAATGAGGATAAAATATTCATTTAGGCAAAAGTACCAGAGTGCTACTGATTAATTAATACTGTACTCAACTGGGTAGTGAATGCAGATGGCACAAAGGGTTCCATCACAATTTAGTGCCCAGGCTTTTGCAGTTACACCCCTGTCCATATGTAAGTCTATTTATCATACATTACTTTTTAAAGCAACATGAGCAGCAGAGTGAAAGTAACAATTGAGCAGTACTAGGCCATTCAATCTGTAATTTGGTTCCCTAGATGCCACGCAACCTGGATAGGTGCCTGTTTTATTGTAATGTCTAACCCAGAGGCATATGATATTGAGATACAGCATTAGAAGATTGTATTCCAAGTTTGCATCGATCTGTGCTATTTAGAATTATATGGTGAGGTTTCCTCAGCCCATTAATACTGTAAGGATTCACTTTTTTGTTACCTTTGGATCCCGGGCCGTAGCTAGGGTAGTGCGGCCGGTGCCATCGCACAGGGCACCACAGGTCAGGGGGCGCTGTTTGGGCTGTCAAATTTCTGTTTATTATCATTCTTGCTTGTAGCTTCCCCTAATTTCATCCCCAGCATCTCCTGGCCTCCCCTATCTCTTCCCTGGCCCTTCCCCATGAAGCCCTGGCCCTTTTTTGGGTGCATTATGTCCATTTGAAAAATGAAGGGGGCGCCAATGCTCTTTCTGGCACAGGGCACCAAAAAAGTCTAGTTACGGCTCTGTTTGGATCAGTATATTTATTTAGAGATGGTGACATCTGCATTCAAACATAATAAAATAAAACTTCTGACCATAACTGGTGTATACAAACTGCTATGGCAATTTCCATTTATTTGTTATTGAATTTACAAATCAATAAACTGGAGGTCACATCAGTTTTCTTAATAAAAGTTCAGTGGTCGTCTTGTGAATATAAAACTGTGACTGTTCTCACCAATGGCAGCATCACTGAGACCCTAACAGGAAATGCTGGTATTGTTACTTCCTGCCCACACAGATATCGTCGTCTCATCCTCTCTCACGCCAGCACTCAGAAGCTGCATCTATAATACGACATAATGTTGTTGTTTTTTTATATTTTTCTTAATGTACGGGATCACAGCAGGTAACCAAAAAAAAATAAAAAATAAAAAAATGATATATATATATATATATGGCCAATGTGACTTTCTATAAACTTCAATTATCAGTAGCAAATAGGCAAAAGGGGCACCAATTAGTTTGTAAAGATACAAAGCACATACCAATACAGTATACCAAACAATACAGAGTATGAAAACCCATAGTGACCTAATGTAACCTAATTTTCATATTTGGGGTGGGATGTATCAACGCTAAAAATGCGGTCAAACTTCAGAAAATGCAGGGGGTTTGACCGCAGTTTCCATATGCACCTTCGCTTTCTGGAGCTTGGACCCGATAGGCAACACATTCCGAGCAGACCCCGATAATTAACACTCCTAATGGCTGCGAGCGCCAGAGCTATTCATCATTACACCGAAGCGGAGACAAATGATCCAAAAATCATCAGTCTTCCTGAATGCAGTCACTGCTCCCTTTGGAGCAGGGAACATTAGCACTGCCGAGTCTGACTAGCAGTGTTAGTGCACCTGTGTGACCTAGGGTTTATGCAGGCGCACAAAGCCCCAGCGTCTTGCGGAAGGAGTCGGACAGGGGAGGATCACTCTACGCAACCCGGAACTCCTTCCCGTCAAAGCTCCAAAAATATTGTGTCTTCAGGGCTTGATCAATTTAGGTCCCCATACTAGTGTATGGGGACATCGGGACAGATCGTGAGAGAAAGGTAAGCTGGAGATATAGGGCCTCATTCAGAGGCGGTCGGAGGATGCAAGTGGTCGCTCAGAAACTGGGCGGCCGCTTGCATCCTGACCGCCCGCCTCTGTTTCGGTCGTTAGGCTGTGGCTTAACACCTACAGCTCTAACGACCGCTAGGGTGATGGTCGCGATGGTCATTGACCATCGCGACCATCGGGGCTTACGACGAGACCCTAGGGTAGGGTCTCACTTGTCGTAAGCCCCGGAGAGCTTCTGGCTGTGTCAGAGCCAGAAGCTCTCCACTGACATCACTAGTGATGTCAGTGGGGCCTCCCCCAAATGGGAACGCCTCCGTTTGGGCTGCCACCCCCCCGGCCCGCCTTCCAAACGGGGCGAGCTGTCAATCAACATCGACAGCTCGCCCCCTTTGGAAAGAGACCCGCTACGACCGGCGCTGCCGGTCATAGCGGGTCTCACGCATGCGCACGAAGGAGCCGGCTCCCTCGTGCGCATGCGCACTAGACAAACATCGAGGCGGCCGTGCGGTCGTAGACCGTACGGCCGCCTCTGAATGAAGGCCTTAGTATCTGTGATATCTCCTGCGTTACCTTATGATGAATGGCCCCAAAACTTAATTTCTACAAAAGCAGGTGAAAATTTTAATTTTCACCTGCTTTTGTAGAAAATAAGTGATAATGAATAGACCCCTAAGGTTCCCGGTACCACCTTGGGAGCCCATACCAGTAGCAGTTAAAATCCTCTGTACTGAACATTCTGTATTGTAAAGCTCTCCCAGATAGAAGGAGGCGCAGCAGCATAATTGCTTTTCTATGTTCATACATTTATACTGTACAAGAGAAGGAACCTTTAAAAATAAAAACTGTTCCGTTAAGAGAGTAAGCAGACACTGGGAATACAGAAGTGCAGGTGACATGTCCTGGATGTCTTCCGATTGTAACAGCAGCACAGCAGAATGTGAGAGGGATTATGATAACATTGACCAGCAGCAAAAACTACTTTTGTCTAAGCCTATGGTAGTGATTTAGGAGCAGGGCCGGTTCTAGACATTGTGGAGCTCAGGGCGAAAGTTCACAGTTGCGAACCCCCCCCTGAAAAAAACAAAAAAACTTTTTGTAGATGACGTTCCTCTGCACGCACTGAAAGCACATGCGCTTCTGGAAAGGGGGCTTGTCCTTGCGGAACACCCCCAATTCATCACACTGTGGGGCGTGCCCAGCACTTATGGGCTTCCCCCAAGCTCTCCCCTCGTGGCGAATAATTGCAATGTACAGCAATGTGCCTTACACTGTAATGCCCTTTATAAACACATTATGCCACACGCAGTAATACCCTGTATAACACATTATACCACATGCAGTAATGCCCTGTATAACACATTATGCCACACGCAGTAATGCCCTGTATAACACATAATGCCACATGCAGTAATGCCCTGTATAACACATTATGCCACATGCAGTAATGGCCTTTATAACACATTATGCCACATGCAGTAATGCCCTGTATAGCACATTTTGCCACATGCAGTAATTCCCTTTATAACCCAGTATCCCCAATTCAAATTACGCCACACATTAGTCCCTTATTCATGTTATGACACACAGTGGTGCCCCTTTTACACAATGCCCAAATTAGTGCCCCTTATACACAAGGCCCACAGTACTGAGTAGTAGTGCCCCTTATACAATGTCCACAGTAGTAGTGCCCCCTATAGTAGTGCCCACATTAGTAGTGCCCACAGTAGGAATGCCCCCTATAGTAGTGCCCAAAATTGGAATGCCCCCATTAGTGCCCCCTATAGTAGTGCCCCCAGTAGGAATGCCCCCTTATAGACATGTCCCCAGTAGTAATACCCCCTTATAGACATGCCCCCAGTAGTAATGTCCCCTTATAGACTTGCCCCCAGTAGTAATGCCCCCTTATAGACATGCCCCAAGTAGAAATGCCCCCTTATAGACATGCTCCCAGTAGTAATGCCCCCCTATAGACATGCCCCCAGTAGTAGTGCCCCTTATAGACATGCCCCAGTAGTAAAGCTCCCTTATAGACATGCCCCCAGTAGTAATGCCCCTTTATAGACATGACCCCAGTAGTAATGCCGCTTATAGACATGCCCCCAGTAGTAATGCCTGTAATAACCACTTTCCGTGTCCAATGGTTGGGGTACCGTAGGTCACTCAATCATGGCAGAGAGGTGAAGATAATCCGACCCCAGGTCTAATAACCACATAGGTTTTAAATACACTTTATTTAATTAGCCACAGTTGGAGACCAAGGTAGCAATTTAGACCATCAGGTACAATTGTTCTGATGTAAACATATATATATATATATACATATTGTATATGCACAAAACAACATCTAAGATTTTAATAAGCATAAATTCTGTCTATGATTCCAGAAATAAACTTACAACTATAGGTTAGAGTACTATATACTTTTCAACAATATGAATCCTGGCTATTACTATACCTTAAATCTTATACTGCAGTATAAAGGCACAAATCTCAATATCCTCAGAGTTTTAACTATGTTGCAACATTGACAGTGCACATCAAGTTTATTTATTAGTACTGTAGCTCCAGCTGGTTAATTGGCTGATATATAGGTTGTAATGGTTATGAATTGAGCAGATTAGTCTATGGGAGCCTAGCTATATTCATTTATTCTGCAAAGTCCGTGTTTAGGTGAATAAGGTTGCTGGAACCTGCTTTATAGCATACTGGTTATAGTGTGAGACTGTCCTCCACAAAAGGCTTGCTATAAAATATTACACTTCTCTTCTGTATAATTGCTGGGACAGCTAAACTGACTCCACTGCAGCAATAGCACTGAGGCATCGAACTTATATACACACTGAGCAGCTGCTACCTGCATTGTGTCCAGGTTGGGTACTTAGATCTGCATACTGTATCTTCTGTCTCTTTCTATTTATTATCACCCTTTCATGACTAAGAGGTGCCTGTGGAGGTGACTGGTTCTGCACTGTCCCTGTAATTGCTTTCTCTATACACCGAGGGCCTGATTCAGAGCCGCTCGTAAGCGGCCGCTCGTTCGTTTTCCGAGCGATGTTTGCCCAACTGCGCATGCGTACGGATTTTAATACGCATGCGCGAACCAGTTAGTGCAGCCGAAAATCATTTGTTCGCTAAATAGCGAATGCCTGCTATTTTGAGTGACAGGAGGAGGCGTATGTGGGTGGTAACAGGGGAAGGTGCTTGAAAACGGGGAGTGGAGATCAGAACGCAGGTGTGCTTAAAGGTCAAAACGGGCGTTTTATGGGTGTGCATAATTAATACAGCAGCGTCATTGACCACGTCACTGGGTTATTTTATAGTCAGAACTGCAGTCAGTATTTGGCCTGTTATTAGATAGGACTGCAAATATCTTCAGTGATTCCTGTTTAGTCCAGCTCCAGTAAGCATAAGTATAATAGACTGAGTAGTTGTTTAACACCTCTCTCAGCAAAGGAAATAGAGAGCTGATAGCAACACATTTCCCAAAGTGGCATAGAGCTAGACTGAAATAGTGAAATCTTTACAGCCATCTCAGTGACTATAAACTTTGATAAATTGCATTAAAGTCAGTTTAGCCGTGTCAATCCAATTAACTCGTCTGGGATTAACCATTCATCCGCAAAGTTAGAGACAACCTAACAAACTTTTGCAGGAGCTGCACAGGCATCAGTTCAACAACATTTATAGTTGAGATACTACTTAATACACAACAGGAGACAGGACACAGGAACTATAACGTGAAGGGAAGGAGAATCCCCATTGGTTACATCGTTACTAAGTCTAAGCGTTAGTGAGAGTAATTAAAACCCAGGCACCATTACTGTATTGCGCAAACTCCAACAACTACTTGCATGCAATAGTTTAAAATAATTAACTGTGCACAGTTAGGGTGAATGGACTCTGGAACTACTTGTGTAGCTAATGGGTTGCAGGGATTGATGTGTGATGAATATGAGTTAACTCTTCCCCCCCTTCACAGAAAATACGAAGGAGATCCAGTGTTCCAGATAAATAAATTACCCCGGGATCCTACGTGTACTTTTACTGACTGAATTTTCAATGTGATGTTTGTATATTTGTATTGTACTGTTAATTAATTACCTACTGTTGTATAATGGTATTTGACTCCTTAGGGAGAATATACTGAAATAAATTTATCTCTGCCACTCGAATACAAGCCAGTATATTGGTCTTCCTATATTTCGTTGAAGGTAAACTGGAACCCAGTGGCTTGCCGAATAGGGAAAAATTACTCTGCATCACAGTAAGCTGGGAGTGGACATTACATTAATTTTGGCGTCACAAACAGGATTAAGAACTTGAACAGGGACTCTTCCATTTTTTACAGTAACTAGGGATCGGGCCACAACCACATCATTTCTAGCAGCTATCACACATGGTTCGATTAAAGCTTCATACTCTTGTCCACTCGGTCCTGAGCGGGCTTTTCCCCACAGTATAGTCTCAGAGTTCGGTTGTAGCTTGACAGGTTTATTGTCAGTCAGTCGGACTTTTCCCATGGTTCCTGTGCTTTGAGTCAATCTCTGATGCCCCTGCAGTACTTTAATGGCTTTCTGTAAAACTTGCTGTTTTGGCGGAATCACCCTGGATAACTCTCCTTTTAAGATGGAAACTAATTCGTCAGGGCAATTTTGCAATATATTCATGCCTAAAATCACAGGAGCCACTAATGCCCCTTATAGACATGCCCCCAGTAGTAATGCCCCCTTATAGACATGCCCCAGTAGTAATGCCCCTTATAGACATGCTCCCAGTAGTAATGCCCCCCTGTAGACATGTCCCCAGTAGTAATTCCCCCTTATAGACATGCCCCCAGTAGTAATGCCCCCATGCCTCCCTTCTGAAAAATAAAAATTACAAACACAATACTTACCTTAGGCCCCGCTCCTGTGTCCGCTGCCGTCCGGTCCGACCACGGCTCCACCATGGATCTATGGGAGAGAAGTTATGACGTCCCTCCCATAGTGCTCTATGTGGGAGCCGGAGCGCTGGAGTGAGCTTCGGCTGCCGCTGCAGGGAGGGGTCCGGGTGCCCACTGATAACAAATATCAGCGGGCGCCCCGGCAACGCGGGGGGACCGGCGCTGTTTTTTTTTTATTATGGGATTTTTTATTTTTTTTTACCTTCTGGGGACTCAGTGGTGCCCTCTAGGGGCCGGCGCCCCGGGCGACTGCTCTGTTAGCCCACCCCTAGAAGCGCCACTGTTTAGGAGCCTATTAATTAAGGTAAAAAATGTGAAAAACACCAGCTTATGGAGGAATTCTGCATTTTAGAATATTGGGGTTCAACAGCAGCCTCTACCTGTAATTGCCAGGGGGGGGGGAGGTAGACTGCTGACTAGCAAAAGTGATATGCTTCCTTGCATGTGCACAAATAAACAAGCCAGCTTCTGGGGACTGCTAGAGGCTGCAATCCCCTGGGACTAACTGTCTGGCATGTGATTAGCAAAATGCTATTTTAATAATTAGCACCTAGGGTTAGCGTATTTTACTGGGGGGTGCAGCCCATATGTAAATTGCAATGTAAGTTGCAGATATTGAAGAGTTGCGACTCGCCATAGCTTTCTGTTGTGACTGTGAAAATGCTCCATTTACCAAGTTCTGTAAAAGCTTAGATATCTGGAGCTCAACCTTATTAGCTAATGCCACTAGGGCTGGCTAGAGCTGTGACGGGCCCAGGTACAGGGGGCGTGGCCAATTCTGTGAGGTGTGGCCATGCTCACTCCCCAAGAAAACATACATGACTATCACAGACAGATGACATTACATGGCACATGGCAGCATGTGAGTAACCACCACAGATCATACACTTTGGCCACATGTATTCTGGCCTGTCGGGTATGTAGAGAGACACCATGACCTATGTGCAACAGCACTGTACTGGTCGCCATAGTGCTACTCACCCACACAGCACGCCATCCACTGCCCCAATATACAATAACACACGAGGGCTCTCCAGCTGAGTGAGGAATCTGGTGTGATGGGGACTCTGCGTGACCCATCTCATCTCCACAGAATAAGATTCCCATCTCTGGACACATCAGGCTACCCAACCGCACACATCTCCTTCACAGTCATGGCTCACTACTTCCTCCTCATGCTGCTACTGCACAGACACACTGCCTCAATCGCCAGGAGCCCCATGCTGCTGTGTTCTTGCAGTGCAGTTGCCACCTCAACTGCCTGTAGAAGGGGAAATTTGTCCCCCTCTCAGCTGACCCGGGCCCGAGTAATTAGTACTCACTTCACCATCTTCTTGGCGCCCCTAAATGCCACCTAGACTATTTGCCTAATTTATATTGGTTCACTGGGAGACTCTGGTGGCATGTAAGGGCCAAGTGGAGCGTTGTCTGATAGTGGACGTCTGGTCAGCATATGGGAGATCTGATGGTGGTGGTCTGGTCAGCATGTGGATGAGGTCTGATGGCATGTTAGTAGATGTGAGTGGCATGCCGGCATATCTGATAACGGATCGGTATTTACCGCCGGACCCCTGGCCTGCGGTTCAAATCCTGACAGCGGCGGCCCGAACAGGCTGAATATCCCGATCATCCCAGGTAAGTACTTACTAACCTAATTCTACCCCCTAACCCTCCCTTAGGGGTGCCTAACCGTAACCCCCCCCAGTGTCTAACCCTAATCCCCACTCTAAGTGCCTAAACCTAACCCCCCTTCCCCGCAGCCTAAACCTAAGTCCTCCAGGAGGTGCCTAACCCTCCCTCCCTCTAGCCTAACCCTAACCTCCCAGGGAGTGTGCCTAACCCTGTCCCCCCTGGGAGCCCTAAACCTAACCCTTTCCCCTCTCGCGGCTGTCCACAGCATCGATCAGGATGCCGGGCGCCGGTCTCCCGGTGTCGGTAAAATGTCAGGCATCTAGATGTAGATGTCGGTTATTTCACCCTCACCGGGATAAAGCAGTCAGGAAGCCGGCTCTCAGGACTAGGGGGGTCATTCAGACCCGCTCGCGAGCAGCAGTACACTCGCAAGCGGGTCGATGTTCCCCACTGCGCATGCGCACGACGGAGGGAGCTCCGTCGTGCGCATGCGTGAGACCCGGGGAGCGACGGGCTTTCCAACGGTACGGGTCTCGCACCAAAGGGGGCGTGCTGTCGCTGTCGATTCCCATGGGAATGCCTACCATCTGAAGCCGGCCCCACTGACATCACTAGTGATGTCAGTGGGAGTGATTTTGGCTCTGATAGAGCCAAAATCACTGCAGGGCTTGTGGTCAAGACCATCGCGACCATCTTTTTGGCCACTCGCATATGCTGTGGGGGATCACCCACAGCTATACGAGCGGCCAGAAGGCCGCTCCATTTTCATGGAGGAGGGCCCTGATTCAGAGCGAGCGCTCTGGTCAGAGCGTTCGGCTCTGAATCAGGCCCTAGGTCCGCTGGCTTCCCGACTGCATACCCTGATAACATGTAGGGTAGGGGGTCTGATGGGATACAGTTGTTTCACAGTACTCCAGGGGATATTAAAACCTGCTGAAATCCTCTCATATGCACACCCCCGCCCTTCCCCCCAAATGATGCTTTTTCAATCACCTTTTCCCAGATTTGCTTTAATTGTTCTTTGGTATTTATGATTAAGTTCTTCTTTGTAAATGCTGTAACCAGTACAGACAGGTGTACTTATTGTACAGCAAATTCACTTCAAATGTTCACAGATGGACCCCACTCAATTTATTAGGTCTCCTCTGATGATAACTGGTTGCTTCCGGACTTTTAAAAAATCCTCTCAGCAAATGTGATGAATTATATGTGTCATTCATTATCGTCTGTTTTACCAAATGTGGAAATGAAGTGTGTTCTTAAAAAAAAAAAGTCAGCAGACCTCCCGCAGGGAAAGGGTTAAATAAGTCTTCAACACTTTGCTTTTTAATGTTATTTAAGTTTCATGTTAATCCACTTGGAAGATATTCTGTTCCTGCTGTTGAATACCTAATGTAACTAGCGCTTATAATTGTATTGTATGTGGCTTTTTTCCCCTATGTTCTCTCTCTTTCCACCTATGATGAGAGATCCCTTCTTAAACCAAAGATCCCAATATTACTCGTGATTACACTGATTATACAATACTGCTCTTCCTGTAGCCAATATTAAAGAGGATATTCTCTACAGATTTCTTTCCTTTCTTACTTTTACCTTAGTAACCTCAGCCTGTGCTGCTGTTGGCTCGGAATGAATGTATAAATTAAGATTAATATCTGAAACTTGGCTATCATAGCTTCACTGACAATCCCCTCCGGTGCTGCTATCACTCTCTACATCATCAGCGCCTGGAGCTGGCCCAGGCCAGGCTTAGACTGATTAGCCAGAAGTCTTAACTTTAACTTTGTATTCTGACCACAACATAAATATCTGAGACGTTCCCTGTCAGTTTCCCGTCTGGAGTTGGTTATTCGCAATATTTGCGTGAAGGTTTTGTGTTCCTGATCGTGGTTTGAAGTTTAATGCTTTAAATATTATCTAGCTTGTGGTTACCTATAATGTACCTCTATGCAATCAAACTTGTCCATGTGAGAATATTTGCCTAATTTATAATGAAACTGCTGTATATTTGCTTTATTTTCCAATTATAACTTCTCTATTATAACATTAATGCTACTTGTCCTATCAGTCTGCCACAAAAGCAAACCGGGTTATTGAATATTTTAAAACTTTAACTTGGTACTCAACCCAAATTGTTAGTCCACACTATACTTTCCGACTTTAGGTAACTCCTCTCTGGGAGAAGCCTGGAGTGGAGATGCTGCTGACAGCTGTGGGGGGGCAGGGACGGGTTCTAGACGTCAAAAGACCTGCCCCTGTCGCGGGAAAATGCAGCAAGGAGGTGGAAAATGCAGCATAATTTGCAATAGGGGGTACTACTGTGTGGTATAATGTGAAAGAGGCTTTACTGTGTAGTGTAATTTGAATTGGTACTATTGTGTGGCCACACCCTTCCCTGCAAGGCCACACTCCTATTTTTGGGTATCCGTGTTTAAACGGGGGTGGGGGCACCAATGCTATTTCTGGCACTGGATACCAAAATGTCTAGTCATGGCACTGCCTAACTCTAATCACAGCTTAGCCGCAACAATCGTTCGCATGACGACATTCACAGTGTCTACAGTATGCCATGTCGACATTCTGTCACTGTCAATGTTCTGAATGTCGACATTATGAATATATACCCTGTAATTGGAGGTGGAGATAGCCAACTTATGCAACACTCACTAAGCTTTCTTTCCTGTCCCAAATAAATAAAATATTAATAGGTGTTTATTTGGAATTGGTATGTAATGCCGGCTGTCGGGCTGCCTTCTGTCCAAATACCGACAGCGGCATCCCGATGGTTGGTATCCTCACAGAGGCTTGGTAAGTATACTTTCCCTCCCCGCTTCTCCCCCTAACCCTCCTTTCTTGTAGCTGCACCCTAACCCTCCCCGTTAGTGCCTAAACCTAACCCTCCCCCTTTAGTGCCTAACCCTAACCCCCCTCATTGGTGCCTAAACCTAACCCTACCCCCTAGGGGTACCTAACACTAACCTCCCCCCCAAAACCTAACCCTAACCCCACTACGCTGCCTAAACCTAACACCCCCCCCCACCGCGCAGCTAACGCTAAGGGTGCCCGGACTTTCCTCATTCGGGCTGGCGTTCTTCTGGATTAAGATAGGTGTCTGTATTCGATGCCTATTTTATGTCCCGTGTTGGTCTTTCAGCGTCGGGATTAAGAACAGCGGCATGCAGGGCCGTATCTATAATGGGTGCAGGGTGTGTGGGGAACACGGACCCCGGTATACAATCGGGAAACCGGCTGCCGTAATACCGGCAGCCGGCTTCCCGACTGTCACATCCCGGCGAGGGTGAAATCCCGGGCATCTATATCTAGACGCCTGTAATTTCCCCAACGCCGGGAGACAGGCGTCCAGCATCCCGATCGAAGGGATGCCGGGCGCCGCAAGTGGACAGCCACGGGGGAGGGAAGGGTTAGGTTTAGGACACCCGGGGGGGACTTAGGGCTAGGCACCCCCCCGGGAGGGTTAGGGTTAGGCTAGGGGGAGGGTTAGGGTTAGGCACCCCCCCCGGGGGACTTAGGTTTAGGCAGCGGGGAAGGGGTGGGTTAGGGTTAGGCACTTAGAGGGGGGATTAGGGTTAGGCACTTGGGGGGAGGTTAGGGTTAGGCACCCCTAAGGAGGGTTAAGATTAGGGGGTTAGGTTAGGTTAGTTTTTACTTACCTTTAGGATGATCGGGATTTCCAGCGCTGTCAGGCTTCCGCTGCCCGGCACTGCTGATCTGTCGGGCTGCCGCTGCCTGGAATCGAACTGCCGGCCATGCGGCAGCCGGGATTCAATACCGATTCCCGGGCCGCTGGGTCCCGGGGGGCCCTGCACCGCACACCTTGCACCCATAATATTACTTACCTCTCCCACGTCGGCGCGAGCATCCGGCGCTGTAAAACGACTGGAAAATGACCGTGGCGGACATTTTCCCGTCATTTGCGCATGCACAGCATTGGGAAAATGGTAGAATCAGAACAGGACTGGAGGCTTGTGAACATCCCCGGCTCCTACCCAAGGTAGATGTTCAGAGCCGGCTGGGGACACAGAAGGCCGATGGCTGAGGACACAGAAGGACGATGGCTGGGGACACAGAAGGATGATGGCTGGGGACAAAGAAGGACGATGACTGGGGACACAGAAGGAGGTTGGCTGGGAACACAGAAGGAGGTTGGCTGGGGACACAGAAGGACGATGGCTGGGGACACAGAAGGACGATGGCTGGGAACACAGAAGGACGATGGCTGGAGACACAGAAAGGGGGAGACTGGAGACACAGAAAGGGGGAGGCTGGAGACACAGAAGGAGGATGGCTGGGGACACAGAAGGATGATGGCTGGGGACACAGAAGGACGATGGCTGGGGACACAGAAGGACGATGGCTGGGGACACAGAAGGATGATAGCTGGAGGCACAGAAGGACGATGGCTGGGAACACAGAAAGGGGAAGGGCTGGAGACACAGAAAGGGGGAGGCTGGGGACACAGAAAGGGGGTGGCTGGAGACACAGAAGGAGGATGGCTGGAGACACAGAAGGATGATGGCTGGGGACACAGAAGGATGATGGCTGGGGACACAGAAGGACGATGGCTGGGGACACAGAAGGACGATGGCTGGGGACACAGAAGGACGATGGCTGGGGACACAGAAGGATGATTGCTGGAGTCACAGAAAGTGGGAGGCTGGAGACACAGAAAGGGGGAGGCTGGAGACACTGAAGGACGATGGCTGGGGACACAGAAAGGGGAAGGCTGGAGACACAGAAAGGGGGAGGCTGGAGACACAGAAAGGGGGAGGCTGGAGACACAGAAGGAGGATGGCTGGGGACACAGAAGGATGATGGCTAGGGACACATAAAGACGATGGCTGGGGACACAGAAGGACAATGGCTGGGGGCGCAGAAGGACGATGGCTGGGGACACAGAAGGATGATGGCTGGGGACACAGAAGGACAATGGCTGGGGACACAGAAGGATGATGGCTGGGAACACAGAAGGATGATGGCTGGAGTCACAGAAAGTGGGAGGCTGGAGACACAGAAAGGGGGAGGCTGGAGACACAGAAGGAGGATGGCTGTGGACACAGAAGGATGATGGCTGGGGACACAGAAGGATGATGGCTGGGGACACAGAAGGATTATGGCTGGGGACACAGAAGAACGATGGCTGGGGACACAGAAGGATGATGGCTGGGGACACAGAAGGACTATGGCTGGGGACACAGAAGGACGATGGCTGGGGACACAGAAAGGGGAAGGCTGGATACACAGAAAGGGGGAGGCTGGAGACACAGAAAGGGGGTGGCTGGAGACACAGAAGGAGAATGGCTGGGGACACAGAAGGATGATGGCTAGGGACACATAAAGACGATGGCTGGGGACACAGAAGGACGATGGCTGGGGACGCAGAAGGACGATGGCTGGGGACACAGAAGGATGACGTTAAAAGTACAGAATGCAATTCAGGGAATATGGGGGGAGGGGGGCAGCAGTCCATTACTTTGCCAAGGGCGCTTGGACCCCTAGATACACCCCTGCCTGCCAACATTGACTACCGGTCACTCACTCTGCAAAGAAATCCTCTCTACGACCGCCGGTGCTGATCCACCGCCGCACATGCGCAGTGCGACTTTAACGGTTGCGTAGTGGCAAAATGGTTCCACTGTGTGCAGCATCCGCATTGCACCCATCTCTGAATCAGGACCCATAGTCCAACAGTTATTTTTGTAAAATGTGGTCTGTACAAAATAATGTAACAATGTCGAGCTGAGGGGCTGATTCAGAGCCGCTCGTAAGCGGCCGCTCGTTCGCTCTGAGCGATGTTTGCACAACTGTGCATGTGTATGGGTCATAATGCGCATGCGCAAACCAGTTATTGCGGTTGGAAATCGTGCGCTCGCAAAACAGCGAGGGGCTACTAATTTGATTGACAGAATGTACCGTTTGTGGGTGGTAACAGGGGAAGGTGCTTGAAAACGGGGGTGTGGAGATCCGAACGCAGGCGTGCCAAACGGGAGTGCATAATTAGTAAAGGAACGTCATCGACCACATAACTTGGTTGTCTTTTAGCCTGAACTGCTCGCAGTGATAGCGGTAAGAAAAAACTACCACAACCACTGCGAGCAGTTCTGATGCCTTTCGATGTACCCGATTAATCTAATAAATACCGGAGATGACGTGTGATGCGAACAGCAAAGGGGCGTCTTTACAAAATAGCGAGTGCATGTTTCGTTCGCTCGTTCAGACATAGAGGCGTCAACAGACCGCAAAGAGCGAGCGCTTAATTTAAATAGCCGGCCCCTTTTTTGGAACGACCTTCCGCAAATAGTGTCCGGCTCTGAATCAGTCCCCGAGTTGGTAAGTTGTCACTGTGTAGATGCTCCCAGTTCATGTTTGTTGATGATGGCTCCATATACTGACATGACAAATGGCTCCTTGTAACTGAAGTTGCTTTCATGGCCACTTGCGATATGAGGAACCCTTAATTTATGATCCTATATTTCCTAAAGTCTCTTATCAACCCAGGGATTCTGGCAGTGGCAAGAAAAACAATAGTTCCTGACACATTCCTTGCACTTCCTATGTAAGTAGCCTGAAATATGCTGTAGAAGTAAATAGAGTTAAGGGAAGCCGCAGAGGAAACCAAGTAAGTCCAAAAATAAGATGCTGGAATAGGAAGCTAAAAATAGACACCAGCAGCAACAAAGTCTGTCCCGGGTCCCACTGCATTGTTGTATAGGAACTCAATCTGCACCGTATTACTCTAACACTCATAGTGCTTGTGCATGAAGTTTTCAGTAAGGAGGACATGTCATGTTTAGGTTAAAGTCCATTTTACATGTCGCATCTTAAACACGGCAGATTCCCTTTAAGGTTTTGTGCCACTGATCCTTGTTCTATTTGAAGGGGCCATGTATGTGTTTTTGTTAATGTAATCACCTATAACTATACAATCCAATTTATCAGTATGTTATTCTCGCCAAGCAATCAATTATAGCTGAGCGTCTTTCACAAGGTTGTTACCAGTTCTTGTAGAATAAGAGAAAAAATGTTCAAACGAATATCACATGTAACATAAGTGACATTGTGAAGAGGGGTTGGGTATAACAGGTCGACTTGCAGAACATAATGTGAATATTTTCAGAATATCGACAGTAATATTTTAGCTTGAAACTAACCCTAATACTAATTGCATCCTAACCCAAACCCTAACTCTAATCCAAATTGCAACCTAACCCTAACCTAAATTGTAGCCAAACCCTCATCCTACAACCTAACCCTAATTGCAGCCTAACTAAACCCTAACTCAGAGTTAGAATGACTGCGCCAATACTGTTGGGCCTAGTCACAAGGTTCCAGTTAGACCTTGTGACTAGGCCCAACAGTATTGGCGCAGTCGTTCTAACTCTGATCATGTGATTGTTCCTACACCAAACTGGTTCATGCAGTTCTCCACATGATCTCCGCCCCCTATCCACTCCCAGGACAGCCTATTTAAATCCTTCCAGTCAGAGGTGTAACTAGGTATTTGAAGGCCCCATAGCAAAAGTTTGCAAGGGCTCCATACACCACCCAATGGTGAAAAATGTATATAACACATATAACTTTGACAAGGAAGATGGGCCCCCCCTCAGCTCTGGGCCCCATAGCAGCTGCACCCCTTGCATCTATGGTAGTTACGCCCATGTGTAAGTAGATAGGTAGATACTGTAGATAGATAGGTAGATATGAGATAGATGTGTATTCCATTCATCAGTCCAGAACTCTCTGCACCAATCCACCTGCGAACTTTGGTTCCTGTACGCAGTTTATATTTCATATCCCCGCAAACTACTGTACCATTGCCTGCTAAGAATGCAAGTTCCAAGACCCATCAAGTGTGCATTAGCCGGTCTCAGCCCGGTATCCATTCAGCCTACTGGTCCCAGTCCTTTCCAGTGTGCATTAGCAAGACCCAGCCAGACATCCATCGTGTCTACCAGTCCCAGTTCGGTCCAGTATGCGTTAGCCGGTCCCAGCCCAGCATCCAAGTCCAGTACAGTGTGCATTAGCCATTCCCAGCCTGGCATCTGAGCCTAGCCGGTCTCAGCCCGGCATCCAGTACACCAGTTCCAGTCCAGTCACCTCCCAGTTCCAATCCGGTCTCAGTACCAGTCCCAGACCAGTCATCTTCTGGTTCCAGTGAATCACCACTTACACAGTCATCACTCATATCAGTCTAATCCATACTGCCCAGTGGTCCCAGTTCCTGTGTCCACAATCAAAACACAGATTCCTGACAATGTTGACATTCTGGTGTCGACATTTTCATTATCAACATTCTGACTTTCATCATCTTGACTGTCACCCCAGCAGAATCACTTTTTACTACCAATAGTAATTTGTCTGAGAGCATAGAGGTGCTTTTAGTTTCTGTGGTTATCCACTTGGATTTTTTTTTTTAATCTATCCCTATCCCCGCTGATTGTTTTGTATGTATTACTTGACTTTAATTTGGCAGAGGTCAAAATATATTTATATTTTAAATATGAACTAGGAGATACGTTTGGGACAAGTACATGAATTGAATCCCTTTTCAAATAAACACCGTATAAGTGTCTGATATGAAGATATGATATGCAATTTTATTGCCACTAACTGACATTGAATTGTAAGAACACCTATGTACTAAGCTGCATAATATAATGGATATGACATACATACTATTGTATAGGGACAGCATGCCACATCTGCACTGAAAAGTAAGCAGGGTATATTCGTGATATCTCCTGCATTACCCTTGTAATAAATGGTCCCATTACTTAATTTCTACAAAAGCAGGAGGAATTGTTTATTTTCACCTACTTTCGTAGAAAATAAGGGATAATAAATAGGCCCCTAAGGTACAAATAGGTTGTTTGTCATCACAGCTGTGATGCTAACATGGGTCTATAGATCCAGTATTTCACATCTAATGAAAAAATATCATCTTTACCACTATGAAATTATTACAGATTACAGATCTAATTTAAGTAACCACATTATTTTCAGTAAAATATATATCTTTAAAATCAACCACATTGTGTATTTGAGAAGCGCTGGTCCCTGGCCTGTGTTCTGTGTGTGGTTTTGGCTTGCGTGTGATTCACTAAATGGCTTCCTCATGCAGTTACTGTCTGGTGTACACCCACTCCTTGTTCTTAACAATCCGTCTGTTGTTACCAACATTTTGTTGATAATAAAGCTAATTTTTTTCACACATGGGTAAAGTGTAAGATATACCATAATAGGGAAACAATTTACTGGCTTTTAAAAATAAAGTCCTCCTAAGACACTTACAAGCGTAGTTTACTATATTAGGAATAAGCCTCATGCTTATTCTTATTCATAATCTATCCCCAGCAATTAAAGACTCCCTGCGGAGATGCAGAGGCGGCTCTAGCCAAATTAGTGCCCTAGGCAAGATTTTGGGTGGTGCCCCCTCCCGTGGGATCCTGAAAAGGGGTGTGGCCCCACGAGAGGGGTGTGGCCCCTTCCCCCATTGTGCTATGCTCCCAGCACTGATCACAGCACCCCTCACCCAGCACCCCTCTCCCAGCAGAGCACACCTCTCCCAGCACCCCTCTTCTAGCACAGCACAGATGACAGCACCCCTCACCCAGCACCCCTATCCCAGCAGCGCACACCTCTCCCAGCAGTGAGCACCACAGCACCCCAGCCCTCACCCAGTTCCACACTTACTTTACTTGAGCACAGCCTGCAGAGCCGCTCAACTTGAGGTACAGCAAGCCACGGGCAGTAGAACCGCTTTTTCCAGCTTAGGCTGGCAGGCCGCGTCCCAGTCAGTGGCAGAACTCCCGGAGACAATGGAGTCATTTGCCGCCGGGCGCCAGTCCTGAAGGGGTCACCTGGCTCCATTGTCACCCGGCCATTCCGGGCATTGCCGAGGAAGAGTTGCATGGAGAAGGATCGCCACTGATCGGTGCTCCTTCTCTCCGCTCTCTCCTCCCTCCCTCCCCCCCCCGGCGCCAGCGGCAGCCGGAGCTCACTCCTGAGCTCCGGCTTCCGGGTCCCACCGTGCAATAAGGGAGTGACATCATGACGGAACTCCCATAGTTCCGAGGAGCGGGCGCCGGGGACGGCCGCAGGCGGGCACTGGAGCGGTAAGGTAAGTGTTGTGTGTGGTGTGTATGTGTGTACACGTGCTCGCGTGCGGGGGCTTATTACTGGGAGCACTTCAAGGGGCATTACTACTGGGGCACTGCAAGGGCATTACAACTAGGGGCAATACAGGGGCCCTTACTACTGGGGTCACTGCAGTGGGCACTGCTACAGGGGGCATTACTTTTAGGGGCATTATTAATACTGGGGGCACTGCATAGGGGGGGGCACTGCATAGGGGGACCACTACTGGGGGCACTGAATAAGGGGCACTTCTGGGGGCACTGCATAGGGGGACCACTACTAAGGGCACTGTATATGAGGTACTGCATAGGGGCACCACTACTGGGGGTACTGCATAGGGGGACAACTACTGGAGGTACTGCATAGGGGGACCACTACTGGAGGTACTGCATAGGGGGACCAATCCTGGCGGACACTACATAGGCGGCACTGCAAAGGGGGATCTTCTACTGAGGGCACTGCATAGGGGGACCACTACTGGGGGCACTGTATAAAAGGAACTGCACAGGGGGGCGGTGGCAGCTTGAGTTGGCACAGGTGCAGGGGGGTGGTACATTTTCATTTGGGGGGTGGGGCACTAACATTTATCTTGCCTCCGGGCACCTGGGATGAAGTTACGCCACTGGTCCCAGTGCATTCTGCCCCAGTGCTAACCACTAGCCGCTGTCCAGGTGCCACACCCCGCAAACCACCACCTGCTGTTCTGCCTCTGCCCACTCACTGTTTGCTGCTGAGCTCCGATCGTGGACACTTCGCAGCGGCAGTAGCAGCTGGCAGAGACACTGCAGGCAGCAAGTGTCCCCGCTGTGCCTGCCCCAAAACCTTCGCCAGCCCTAGGCATTTGCTTAGTTTGTCTATGCCTAGGGTCGGCACTGCGGAGATGCTTCCAACTCACTTCATGGTTTAATTTGGAAGTTCTTGTCAATGGCCCGTCCTTCTGACCACCACCTTGCCTTTAACCAGCCCACTATTTTATATGTGATTAATTGCTCTGTGTACAACTGTTACTTAAATGGATCTATTTACTACAAACATATGAATATCTTCCCATATTGTTTATATATGTCTGTTTTATTGTGCTTTGGATAATTTTTATGTTCATTTGTATTGAATTTGTTATTCTCCTATCAATAAACTATTTTCAAAAACTCTATAAACACAATAAAAGTAAAAAGAATAAGCCTCACACTTCGGCTTCCCTTGCCAAGTTCCCAGGTACATGGAATACCTTGCAAAATTTTGCTGTGTGTCCCAAATATGTTAATTATTCTCCTGCTTACATTCATATCTGTGCAGTAGTTTGATTGAAACTGGTATAGGTGTTATCGATGCTCTTAAAGTACTCAGGGGAGGGGCATTCTCAACAGCTCCGCCTCTAATCAGGCCTGGTATTAGAACACAGTAGAGCAGCTTGGTAACTGCTAGTGATACATGCTACCAACTGACTGATATGTTGTATTCATTTAAAAATAAAATGAATTGCTAAAAAAACATTGTAATTTGTCAGCAAGGTTCCGTACAGTATATATAACTGAATTCTCAATAATTTTAGTGGCTTTGTATACTGACAAAGATTACATATCATTTCGTACAAATATAGGTTATAGTCTAATACATAAAATATTACACTTTGCATATTATATATGCAATACAGATTAGTGATACAATGTATCAAGTCTTTATTTCTAGAGGTCTCTAATTTCCTTGTGAACTAAACTGTTTCCAGCTCAAATGGGTTATAGCCACAATGTCTCCCTAAATAGGTAAAAGTAGTAAAATTGCATCATTTTGTGAAGAAAATAGAAATACAATTTTAATACCTGTGATTTATGGGCGACCGTGTGGCCAACAGGGCGGGTATTCATGATCATGCTGTCATGACGGGTGTGACCTATCTTGTCCACGTTCACAAAGTCAATATTCATAATGCTGACAATATGTTGATAATGTTGATGATGGGCCTATTTCTATGTAGAGGCCTGGGGCTGTAGTTCCAGTTCCCCCATTGTTAATCTGGCCCCGAGATTAAATTTAAAAAATATAAAACTGCAGACCTAATATCTCCAAGGATTTGCTCCTCTAGTAGCCAACTGTAAGGAAATTAAAATATATACTGTACATGTATAAATACTGTACCATGGGTCTCCTAAAATGACTGCCAGCATTAATCTGGTTATGTGCTAGGAAAGATTAGAAACCTCTGCTTTGAACGGCTTTTGTCTTTGATAGATGCAGAGCTGGATTTTTTGCTGCGTGGCTCTTGACATTATCAGAGTTGGCTCTATTTAAACAGCAGCTTTGTGAATTTCATACTGTGATTTTCAGATGTTCAGAACAGTCTGTGCAAGGCTGGCCTGGCATGAAAATTATCTTACAAACTCTGCTCTGCTCAGCATCACAAATCCCCTCTCTGCCAAAAGTCAATCTGACAATGCTACAGCTACATAAGCAATATATGACTCGCTAGATTCGTACTGCACAATCAATTACTCAACAGAAGTTATACACTGGGCAGAAATACAAAAAGTCTCACCTGTACAATTTTTATGCCATGGACTGGAGTTAGTTCACTAAAGTCTGCAGAAGGATTATTGATAGATTCGTGAATAGCAAAGGTTGGACTAATCTATGAGTTGGGGTCACACACAGAGGATCATTGCTGATAGACGAACCAAGGATACCAAAGAAGCCAATGCTATATTGGGGACAGCCAAGATGCAGCGTTAACAGGGCCGGTGCTACCATTAGGCAACCTTAGACAGCCGCCTAAGGCCGCCGGCCACTGGAGGGCGCTGCTGAGTCCACTAAAAAATTAATGAATGGCATAATTCATCGCTGAGTGGCATATAAATAATTTGTGGCACAGCTGTGTGGCATATTATGAATTTCCGGCAGTGTTATAAGGTACGTTATGATTTTGGTGCTCTGCTGTGTGTTATATTCTATATAGTATATTATGAATTTGAGACACTGCTGTGTGGCATATTATTTAACTGTGGCTACTGATTCATGGCATATTATGAATTGGAGGGAGCAGGGGCGGCTGGTGAAATGTTGCCTAGGGTGTCCGGAAACCTTGCACCGACTCTGAGTGTTAAGTTCTCTAGGCCAAAAGGATTCCTAGAAAGCCCTAGTGCAGAGGTTCCCAAACTAAGGGCCTGATTCAGCAAGGATCGCAGTTGCTAATATGCACGCAATCGGCCGATTGTTGGGTTCTGCGTATGCATTGCAGTGCACGTGTGCGAGCCGCCCACTACGATTGGGACTGCGATAGGGACTACGCAGACCCATCACAGAGTGATTGACATGAAGTGCCGTTTGTGAGTGGTGACGGGGGGGTGGTAGTGGAAACACGGGCATTATAACGCCATTGCAGGGGCGCGCATCAATTATCCATTGTGTGGCCATAACAAGCTATAGCACAGATAGTGTGCGTGGCTGTAAGCAATTTCTGAGTAAGGTCTGGGCTTGTGCAAGAGTGCGTATGGGTCCGATGTTACTCGATGTTACAGATTGTTTGCTGTATTGCTAAGTATTACCAATGTGAGACAATTGAAAGTGGGCGTCCTTATATGAGGCTGTGATCGCAATGTTATACTTCAATATCATATCACCGCTGATATTTGCAATTGCGTGTGCACTAGCAGAATAGCGATCCATGCTGAATCAGGCCCTCAGGGCACCATAAAGGTCCAGGTTTTAAGGATAACCCTGATTGGGCATAGGCGACTCAATTAGTAACTCAGTCTTTTGATTTAACCATCTGTGCTCAACCATGGATATCCTTAAAACCTGGATTGGTAGGGTGTATTGAGGATTGAGTTTGGGAACCTCTGGTCTAGTGTCAACCAGATGGTTGATACCAGGGGTGTATCTATAATGGGTGCAGGGTGTGCGGGGCACACGGGCCCCGGGTCCAGGGGGGCCCACACCGCACAATCTACACCCATAGGTAATTATACTTACCTCTCCGACGATTACCGATTTGCTGCTCCGCAGCGCCGGATCAGCGCTGTAGAGCAGCAAACTCTCACTAGGAAAATGTCGGAGGCCATTTTCCCAGTGATCGGCGCATGCGTAGAAAAGATGTCCCAGGGAAAGTAGGCGCGGGCGCCATTTTCCCAGAGACCCGTGCATGCGCTGTAGATTCTGTCACGAAGCCAGAATCTACAGCGCTCAGTGCTGCTGAGCCGCCGTCAGAGAGGAGGGGGCCCAAACGGAGGCTGCACACGAACCCCCTCCTCTTTTAAAACGCCCCTGGTTGATACATTATGTTATCATGAATCAGATTATATATCAATGGTCTTATAATAAAATTAACAAACAACTGTGATTTTGGCAAAACAGACCAGCGCACTGACACTCACAGAATCTTTTACTCTTTAGCCAAATGTCACAACTGACAAATTGCCAGTATGGAGCTATGCACTGTCCTGCCTTTTACATGGATATCTAAAAAAATCTGTTATCACTATAGTAAATGAAAAGAGCTATAACCCTTTGTGTCACAAGGGGGGTGCTAGCCGCATTGGGTGTCACCCATCGAGGGGTGACACCAAGGTGCAAACTCCCCCTCAGTGACAGGAACCAGGTGCTGCACTGTATAATTAATCACTCCGCACCTCCGGCACCCCCATTCCCCATTGTCTGCACCCCCCTTCCCCACTGTTGGGCCGTGAGGCCACGCCCCTATCTGAGAGGCCACGCCCCAATTTCATCAGCATACACTGGGCCTGATTCTGAATTAGACCGAGTGGAAATGCACACATATCTTGTGAATTCTAGTATACCTCACAGGCTCCAAAGAAAGAAAGAAAATGGTTACTGGGTTACTGTGCGCAGTGGCGTAACTGGGGGGGGGGAGTGGTAGGATGCGGCACGTGCCCTGGGTGGCGTCAGACTGGGGGCATGCAGGGTGGGGATTGGCGTCGCCGGCCGCGGTCCAGGTCAGTGGTTTAAGTAAGTGTAGTGGTGCGGTCAGCACTACACAGTAAAACAAGAAACACTCTGCGCAGTCCACACTGCACAGTAAAACAAACACACCACCGCTGGCGCCATGTTGCACACTCAATGACAGTGAGTGTACTACCCAGCAGTAGTGTGTTTGTTTTAGCAGCCAATGAGAGTCAGACAGACCCAGGGCCAGAACTGGGCTAGAGATCACTTTATGTATATGTCTTTTATGTATGAATGTCTTTTACAACCCAGTAAAATGTTAATGTTGGTTCAAATTGTAAAGCGCAACTGAATTTGCTGCACTATATTAGAAGCTGTTAATAAATAATAAATAAATAAATAAATAATACTTTTGTCCATAATAGCATCTGTAAGTGGTATAACAATACCCTATTCCTATGTACAGGTTTACAGAAAATAAAAAAACACTTGAGAGAAAAAGAGCCAGAAGGAAACCCGCTGTCAAATGGTGCAAGAGCTTCTCAAGTGGTGAAATCCTGTTTGCTGCAGACACAACAGAAAACAGGAAATATTTACTGGCTCTGCAGGTGTCAGGAAATATCCTCAGCGCAATCTGGTGACCTCAGCAGCTTAATGTGGGATGTGGAGAATGGGCAGGTGTTATTAATATTTCCTTATTGTGTGTTCTTTGGCTTCAGCGTGTCATTTTTGTGCATTGTATGAAAGGCGATTACATTTTCCCACAAAGTTTATCGGCCGCGCTGTTGACAAAATATATTCTTTGGGAAAAGATTTGTACACCGGGTGACACTTGTTCTTCCAGAACAATTTTGAATAACTTCCTCTGTATTTTTGGAAAAGCTTATATCTGTTATACATAAAATAAGTATAATAATAGTAATTTCTGCCACTCAAACTTTAAAAAGCAATGAAATTCCGATCAATAAGGCTGACACCTTAATGGACGTGTATTTTCCGCAATACAGATATGGTATACCATCACACCCTGTGGTTAACTGCAGATTCAGCACTCTCACAGAGTGAGACTGCTGTCACTCACAAAATGGTGGAGCTGCTAATTCACAGAATCGTGTGCTCATTGGAATACACACATGCAGTATATGAAACTGAGGCCTGAGCAGTTATGTGGCACACACATCCCAATCAGTGCCCACAATCTTCCCATTTGTTCACCACAACAATCCCACTGGGTTCCAACCTCCTTCTCACTCCATACATCCATTTCATTCAGAATACACATTCAGCTCCCTAATTTCTAAAACTATCATACTCTGTCTATGCATGTACACTATCTTCACCTCCATGCTGCTCTATCTTCCCCAATACCTACTGCTGTGTGGTCTACTAACTATGCTAGTTCTTTATTCACTCATCCGCACCAATCTGTCTTTCCCCATCCACGCCACCCAGTCTTCCTGCATCTGTGCCACTCTATTTCCTTCCATCTGCAACACCACCTTCCTCCCAGTCACACCACTCTGTCTTCCCCTCATCTGTGCCACTCTTTCTTCCTCCATCTGCACCACTCTACCACCCAACCGTGGCACTCTGTCTTCCCCCCTATCTGCACCAATCTGTCTTCCCCAATCTCTACTGATGTGTGTTCTCCCATTGTGCTAGTCTGCATTTCCTCATCTGTACCAATATGTCTTTACCCATCTGCGCTGCTCTTTCTTACCGCATCCATGCCACTCTGTACCCCAATCCACGTCTCTCAAGCCATGCCACTCTGTCTTCCCTACATCTGCACCTCTGTTTTCCACCCATCTGCATCACTTTGTCCCCCCCATCTGCACCACTGATTTCCACCCATCTGCAACACTTCCCTTCAGTGCTGCTTAATCTACCCCCCTCTCCACACCTATCTGTCCCCATTCACACCGCTCTGTCTCTTCCCCATCCACTTCACTTATCCCATCTGTGCAGCTCTATCTTCTGCTCAGACCTCAGTTGCATAGACTGCATGTATGTATTCCAATGAGCACACACTCTGTGAGAGTGCTGAATCTGCAGTCAACCACAGGGTGTGATGGCATACCATATCTGTATTGCACAAAGGTGTTAGCTTTAATGATAGGAATTTCATTGCTTTTTTAAGTTTGAGTGGCACAAATTCACTAGGTTTTGTGAAACTTCAGATCATGTCTAAGAAGCCTTAATGGGACATGTGAAACCGTAAGGTTTATTGTCTAAGGAATTTATTTGTTTTTTTTATAATTTATTAACCATCAGGTTTTGAGGAGCAAATCAGGCCACTGCAGGGCAGAAGGATAACAAATAGGTAAACTAGCACAGGTGGAGGAGCAGACAGCATGCAGGAGGTGTTTTGGGGTTGCAGAGGGAGAGATGGCTGCAGGGGCAGGCTGCAGGTGTGTGGGACAGTGGCAGCAGCATGGATGTGTAGAAGTGGCAGCAACAGAGCAACAGAATCCCCGTTCCCACCGCCGCCATCCGCTCCTCTGTCTGTCCTCCCGGGCTGGTCCGCTCTGCATTATGGGAGAGACGTCATGACGTCATGACGCCTCTCCCATTACCCACTGCAGGAGCCGGAAGATGGAGTGGCTCCTGCAGTGGATGCAGCAGCAACTAATGAGAGTCTGACAGACTCTCATTGGCTGCTGATCAAAACAAACAAAGCTGCCGGAGCCGGCGGCTGTGTGTTAGTCAGTGTAACGCTAACCGCACTCCGTTCGGTCAGCGCTACACACGCGGTGCAGCCTGTGTCACAGAGACACAGACTGTCCATGGCCCACAGCCTGCATGGCACTGCGGCCCAGGGGGCACATGGCACCCTGCCCCCCAGCCCGCCACTGCACAGGAGCATCAGCGAGCAAAAGAGGGACTCACTGGCGCTGAGCATGCACCTGATAAAATTAAATCTATAAGACACAGATGTCTGGATCCATACATGTATCTCTTAAAAAATCAATGTGTAATATAAGAAAAAATTTGTCTTTGGAGCCCCAGTGCTGGTTGTGCTAAATACAAAGGACAAATGATGTAAGGATCCCCTATATTAAGCACAATCAGCACCAGGCTAATTATAGCCAGTCCTGGTTGCTAAAAGACAGGGGACAAACAACATAGGGGTCCCCTCGAAAAAATGGAATTCTCCCATAGGGGCGTCATGGTGTTTAAGGAGCTACACCTCAAAAGATATTGGATGTACCAAGCTGAAATTTGGCATGGGTGGGTAGAACTGTTGCTTGGTGCTGCATCCTCTAAGGATGGTACTTCCCGAATGTCAGCTGAGCTGTGGCATTTCACTTACAAATGCTTGGGTGTGCATTCATTGGCTGAAAGAGGCGAACTTGACTTCAGTAGCGAGAACCTCCAGGTTACAAAAGGTCATAAAAAGGTGTGTGTGTATATACACATATATACTATATATATATATTATATATATATATTTTTGGGAAGGTATAAGTCAGGGTAGGAGGCGAATTTAGACTTGGGGTTTGTTTTACTAGGTAGCTATTGTTCCAGGGTAGGTGCCTTTGGGGTTCAGGTAAATTAGAGAGTTACAGTTTTTAAACTATTGCCACACTAATGTGCCATTATACAGATAGGAAGCTTCAACTGGAATCGGTATGAATCACCATCGAACCTAAGCCCGGCGGATGAATTATCGACAGGCCAGCAACTGAAAATCCCAAGGTAAGTAACACCCCTAACCCTTCCCTCTCCCCCCTAACCATCCCTAACCTCCTCCCCTAGTACCTAACCCTAAAATCCCCCAGGAGTGCCTAAACCTAACCCCCCTCCCCGCACCCTAAACCTAACCATCCTGGTGAGGTGCCTAAACCTAACCTCCCCCTGGTGGTGCCTCACTCTGAACCCCCTTCCCATAGCCTAAACCTAACCCTCCTGGGGGGGTGCCTAACCCTAAGTCCCCCTGGGATTCCCTAAGCCTAACCCTCCCCCCCACATGGCTAAGCGCTCCCGACGCCCGGCTCACCTACATTCGGTATGCCGGGCATCGGGATTTTGGCGTGGGGCTAATGATAGGCGTCAGTAAACCACTGACGCCTATCATTAGTCCCATGCCGGGATTTCACTGTCGGGAAGCTGACAGTTGGCATTTCGACCGCCAGCTTCCTGACTACATCCCTTTCAACTTGTTGCGCAGCCTTAGTTGGTGCCTTCAGCAGGTGTACTCACTGTGGCTTCACTTGGGTGCACAAAGATGGCTGGCCAAGTGCGGGCATAGCAGCAGTGGGCTCGGGAGAAGGAAGCAGGCGTTAGATTCGGCAGGGACCCGGGGGAGGGGGGGTAGCAGGCGGTAGCTACAGTGGTGTGGGCAGCAGTGCAGGTGGTGGTGGTTCTTACTGCAGGACGTAGCAGCAGACAGATGCAGGCTCTGATCAGGAGGATCCGTGATACCTGCATCTGTGTCTAAATAAACAAACACAGAAGCATGGACGGGATCAGTGAGACCCATCTGGGCTTCTGTTTTTAAAAGAAAAGAAAAGCTGTGTAAAATAAAAATATGGCATGCCCCCCCCCTCTAAAAATACAGCCAGCACCGGGCTTTGGAGACCCAGTACTAGTTGTGCTAAATACAGGGGACAAACGACATAGGGATCCCCTGTATAAAGCACAACCAGAACTGGGGTTTTCAGAACCAGTCCTAGTTGCCAAAATACGGGGGAAAAATGACGTAGGGGTCCCCCGTATTCAGTGCAACTAGCATTGGGCTCTGAGCCAGTCCTGGTTCTGGAAATACAAGGGGAAAATGCATAGGGTTCCCCTGTACTTACCAGAACCAGCACCGGACCTTTTGTAGCGGGGGTAATGCCACAGCCAGGGGAGCCCTTTCACCGGGCCCCCCAGCCGAAGCATCACCCCTGACTGCTAGTCAGCCCTGACGGGGGATCCCTGGGAAGCTGGGGACCCCCCCCCAAGAAAGGTGTCCCCCTTTCCAGGGCACCCCTGGCCGGTGGGTGCTGGGTTGATTATGTAAAGTGTAGTGCGAATTAAAGAGTTAAAATATTGTCTGTTACAGTAGCACTACAGGCCCCAGCAAGCCTCCCCCACATGCTGGTACTTGGAGAACCACAAGTACCAGCAAGCGGGGCATTAAGGGCCAGCTGGTACCTATAGTACCCCTGTAAAATAAATATTAAAACCATTAGTTTTAGTATTTTATTGTTCTGCACCTTCACCTGAGGGGCGGCAGTCTATAAGCTCTTTTACATGGCTGCTGCCTCCGCCAGTATTTTCACAGCATCTTCACTTGGAGGACAGTGGCCATTAAGCTCTTTTTCATGGCTGCTACCCAACCAGGACTTCCCTGGCATCTTCTTTCTTCGGCAGTCTTCACTCCTGCCTCTCCGCTGTCGGACTGACAAGCCGCTCTCTCGTGCTGGGTTATATAAGCCAGCCGATTGGGGGGGGGGCGATGACGTTGCGATAAGTGATTAGCTTGCGGCGGACATCTTTGAATTTAAATTATGGCAATTGAAGTCAATGGTGAGACCCGCTCATTGGCTGAGAGGTGGAAGGCTCACCTCTCTCAGCTAATGAGCGTCCCTTGAACCGGGATTTCTATACTGAAATCCTGCGGCGGAGCTGTCATTCAGGTAGTACTGTCCATAGAGGGCTCGCGGAATCCATTTTTATTGTTTTGTCAAGACCCTGGATTGCCTACTTTGGACGAAGAGGACGTGATCCACGCATGGGAGGAGGTGAGTATGCATTTTTTTATAACAGGTACCCTATAGAGTCTACTGGAGAAGAGGACCGATGGGCTTCAGGGATACATAGAGGTGGGTATATGAGATAGTATAAGTGTATGTGTTAATAAAGTTTTACTTTCTACAGTGTGTGTTCTGTGGTTTTTTTTAATATTGCTTTTGCTGTTTCCACTATTTATGATTATTATACTGTATCAGGATCACAACAATGTATCTACATATCTTTCACAAAAATAATGTATATATTAGCATGTAATAATTATTTTTGTATTTATGATAAACACATTTTTAATAAATAACGACATAAACTTGTATGTTAATTTGGAATTATTTACTCACTGCTCACGCATCAGCTTTTTAAGTGCACCGCACATATCTTTAGTTTATATACAACTCAGTTCTCTATCACATACAAAGAAGAGGCGGCACCAGGGCCGGCGCTACCATTAGGCCAGTTACACACGTGTCGGATTTGACCCGGCGGCTTTCTACTGAGAAGGACGCCTGCTGTGCCGTGACCGTGCCGTGTGAAAGGAGCCTGTCCTTTCCCTGCAGTACTATATTTCACAGCCGGTTAAATATATAAAGCCGCCCGGTCAAAACCGGCATGTGTGAATTAGCTCTTAGGCAGCTTTAGGCAGTCGCCTAAAGCGCCGGCCACTGGAGGGCGCTGCTGGTTTCAATAAGTGTGGTCCACACTACACGGTAACAAACACACAACTGGTGGCTGTGTGTTTGTTTTAGCAGCCGATGAGTCAGACAGACTCTCATTGGCTGCTGCGCCCACTGCCTGAGCCAGGCTGGAGCTCACTTATGAGCTCCATCTTCTGGCTCTCATAAGGGGGTGATGGGAGAGATGTCATGACGTCTTTCCCATAATGTAGAGTGGGCCGGCCTGGGAAGACGGAGGAGGGGATGCAGGAGCGGGGATTCATGTTAGTGTTTTTTCCGTGTGTCTCTTTGGCACTGCTGGGGGGGGCTACTATTGGGGGCACTGCATTGGAGGGACCACTACTGGGGGCACTGCATAGGGGGGAATTACTACTGGGGGCACTATATAAGGGGAGCTACTCATAGGCAAATGCAGGGGGGGTTTGCGTCTGCCTGGAAACCCCCTCCCCAACCCACACCATGACCACAATTGAAATAGTAATATAATAGATTGTTACTAGTGCTGCATGTTTTTCTCAGTATCACAAATGAAATAATTAGCACCACCTGTGGCTCTTTTAACATGTGTCAGGCAGTAATAAATAACATGTGCACCAACTAGAGGATCTGGAAAACATGCACTGTTAGAGATGCACTGCTATAGAGCCCAATATGTACATATACAGTATGTCCACGACATTGCTAGGTTCTTCTGCTGCTCCCCTAGACTCCCAGACTTGCTCCAATGCTCTGGAATGGTGGCCACATCTAAAATAAATAAGTTCAGCTCAGGCAGGATGGCCTACTGGTGCATCTAATGGCTTACTGTGATCACTGGTCCTGTATATGCTGGAATTAATATACACAATACACTTTGTATGACACTTATTAAAGCTGGTTTAATTGTACTAATTGTGCCCTCTTCATTGACAGGCCACACTCACTCTAAAATTAATCCTTTGGAAACCCCCCTCTGGAAATCCTACATTTGCCACTGCTACTGCTGGGGGCACTGTATCGGTGGGACCACTACTGTGGGCACTGCCCAGGGGGGTTTACTACAGGGGGCTTTATATAAAGTTGCAGTTACATGTGAGACATCCTAACATCCTAAATGTGGAATGTTCTATTGTTTAACAACAGACAGCCTTGACCGAGGGGTGTTAGGAGGGGAGTGCCTTCTGCAATGTCGCTCCTTCTATGCCAAGATGTCTCTCCCTCTCTGGGACTCCGTACCTCAGACGGAGATGCGTTGTTATATCTATATCTATATATTAGAGATGTGCACTGACCCCCGTGTTTTGTTTTGGATCTGGATCTCCCCTAGTTTTGGATCTGGATTGGTTTTGCCAAAACCTCACCTCTGTGTTTTGTTTTCGTGTTTTGGTTTTGGATCTGGATTTTTTCTTAAAAAATCAAAAAAACAGCTAACATCACATAAAATGGGCCTTTTTTGCTCCTACAGTATTAATAACCTCAATAACATTTATTACTACTCATTTCCAGTCAATTTTGACTACATCATAGCTCACAATATTGATTTTTTTTTATTAGCTAAAGGGCCAAAAGGTTGCATCCAGCTTGCTAGTTCAAAACTGATTTATATAATTATTAATACAGTTGAGGACTGTGCAAAGATGATGGTTGGGATACCATTGAGGATTGAAAAATTGATAGTTGATACTAGTTGGTGCCGCCCTTGGCTGTAAAATTGATAATGAATAAATTAAAAAACAATTCATTGGTGCAGCCCCTGGCTGAATAATTAATAATAAAAAGAAATTCATTGGTGCAGCCCCTGGCTGTAAAGTTGATAATAAATTAAATAAAAAACAATTCATTGGTGCAACCCCAGGCTGAATAATTAATAATAATTGAATTTAAAAGTAAAAAACAATTCATTGGGTGCAGCCCCTGGCTGTAAAATTGATAATAAATTAATTAATTTAAAAACAAATCATTGGTTCCTAAACCAGCCAACCAGCATATAATGGAAAGGAAAAAGGTGCAAGATGGAATAGTCCTTGGGACCTCCCACCTACCCTTATGTTGTATACAAAACAGGACATTCACAGTTTAACAAACCAATCATTTCAGCAAGAAGGACTGCCAATTGTGGCTGAAATTATTAGTTTGTTTGGACCCCATAAAACAAGCTGCCAATGTGATATAGACATGGACTGAAATGAAAATGATCCCATACACAAACTGGCTTTACATTACTAGTTGTCGTCCTCCTCATCATCCCCATCAGTGGTTACGTCCTCTTCTTCACACAATATTATTCATCCCCAATAGAATCCACTATAGGTGCCTCTGTAATTGTTGGTAGAGGTCTTCCTCGTGTAATTTGCAATTCATTTTAATGAACATCATCTTTTCCACATTTTGAGGAAGTAACATCCTACGCCAATCACTGACAAGGTTGCCAGCTGCACTGAAAACTCTTTCAGAGTACACACTGGAGGGTGGGCACCTTAAGTAATGCAAAGCCAGTTTGTGTATGGACCTCCAAATTGCCTCTTTTTCCTGCCAGTACTGAAAGGGACTGTTTGACTTGGCATTTTATCTCTGAAATAGTCCTCCACCATTCTGTGAATGAAGACCGTATCACACATAGTCACGGTAGAAGACATGTCACTAGTAGGCAGTTCTCTCAGGCCCGACCAGATGTAATTTTATGGTGACTGATCTGCAGGCATTCTGTAAGGAAAATTAAGTATTTTCCTGGCAGCTGCAGAAACTGAAGGAGGAGATGATGACATTTCACATGCGGCTGCAGCTGACAATTTTTTTTACCAACATCTCTTTGCACAGTTTTAGATTTCGATTTTTTGGAAAAAAAACTCACAAGGTAGGACTTAAACCTAGGATCCAGAATGGTTGCCAAAATATATTTTCAGATTTAAAGAGATTGACGACTCTTGGATCCTGGTGAAGTGAATCAAGGGCTTGATCCACCAATCCGACATACTTGTGCAATTGCTCTGTTTCACCTCCTCCTTCAGTTTCTCCAGCTGCTTTTGCAAAAGTCTGATGAGGGGAATAACCTGACTCAAGCTGGCAGTGTCTAAACTAACTTCACGTGTGGCAAGTTCAAAGGGTTTGAGAACCTTGCACAACACGGAAATTATTTTCCACTTCACTTGAGTAAGGTGCATTCCCCCTCCACGGCCTATGTTATAGTCCATTGTATAGTCCTGGATGGCCTTTTGCTGTTCCTCCATCTGCTGAAGCATATAGAGGATAGAATTCCACCGAGTTGCTGCCTCTTGCTTCAGATGATGACAGGGCAAATTTAACAGTACCTGCTGGTCATGCAATCTTTGACAAGCAGTTGCTGAATGTCTAAAATGTCCAGATATTTTGCGGGCCACAGAGAGCATCTCCTGCACGTCCCTGTCATTTTTAAAAAAATGTTTCACCCCCAAATTAATTATGTGAGCAAAACATGGGACATGTTGGAATTCGCCCAGATGTAATGCTCTTACAATATTGGTGGCATTGTCCGAAATCACAAATCCCTAGGAGAGTCCAAGTGAGGTAAGCCACTTAGCAATGATTTCCCTGAGTTTTTTCTCAGCGCTATGCCTCTTAGTGAAACCAGTTATACAAAGAGTAGCCTGCCTCTGTATCAGCTGTCTTTTGGGAGATGTTGCTGCTGCTGTTGTAGGCAATACACCTACCCAGTGGTCTGTCACAGTCATGTAATCCTTAGTTTGTCCTGTCCCACTTGTCCACATATCAGTGGGTACAACTGCATTTCTGAGGACATTAATAAGGTTTTTTGTACAGATTTGGAATTGCTCTTCTAGTGAAGTGGAATCTATAAGGGATCTGGTAGCGAGGACACCGGACCTGAATTAACTGTTGAAAATAAACTGCAGTAATGGCAGATACTGGACGCACATCTAATACCAGCATAGCTGTTATGGCGTCAGTAATCTTCTGTGCAACTGTGTGATTGCTGTCATACTTGTTTGCCCTTGCAAACGATTGTTTGACAGTTAATTGTTTTTTGGAGGCTACACTACAAGTAGTCTTCCTCCTGGTCCCCTTCCGGGATGAAGATCCACTGACAGCAACAGCAGCAGCAGCAACAGGCGTAGTCATCAAGGATCCTTCTGAGGAATCACGGATAGGAGAGGAGTCAATCATGCTTCGAATAACAACATTGGATGCAGCAGGACTACCCCCGATGACGAGTGAGGATGTTGATGATAAAGGTGTTGGTGTTGTAGATCGAAGGCACTTGGATCCCACAGAGAGGGAGTAGATAGGTGACACTGGACTTGTTACGTTTTGGAGTTTTAACACGTTCCAAGTGACATAACAAGGAGGAGGTTCCTAGGTGGTTTAGGTCCCTCCCTCTACTGACTCTTGCTTGGGAATGGGTACATATGGCATGACAACTGTTGTCCGGATTGGGGCTGAAATAATTCCACACGTGAGAAGTGGATTTTTTTGTCTTTTGCCACGGCATGACAGCAATGGGCTTTGTCTTTTTCAATCCGTGGGCAACAGCTGTTGCCTTACTTACACAAAGGGCATCCTTGGCATCAACATCCTCATCACCAACAACTTCATCATCATCATCCTCATCATCCTTAGCACCTTCAACTACCAAAATATCCTCCTCCTCCATGTGCAATTCCACAAAAGCATCCTCGATGATTACATCTGCAAGGTGTTGACTGCCCTTAACCACATTTACAGAGGGCAACAAATGTTAGAACTTGAAGGATCCTCCAGTGCACCAGTATTTAGGTCTGGCTCACACATGGCAACCGTGGACACACTTGCACTCTCCTCGGGGGTTTGTGATTTCGATTTCTAAGGGCACACAGTTGGTTTTTCCGGAGCTGGCTTACTCATTTTAACAACTTTAAATATTTTAATGGTACCACCACCACTACTACTACAAGCAGAAGGGCTATCAGAATCAGCAGTCTTCATAAAGAAAGGCCAAGGGCTTATCCTTTCCTTTCCACTTCGTGTAGTGAATTGCATATTGCCAATTTTTTGTTTATCTAAAGGCATATTTCCTTTCAATTGTTTTTACTTAAGTTCGGTAAAAGTAGCTTTACCATATTGATGGCGTGACTTAAGCCCAGGGGCATGGGCCTTCATAGAGGATGAGGAAGTTGACAGCCTTGCACTGCTGGTGGCAGCTACAACATGTGGCTCATGGCCTTGTCATGTCATGTGACAGCCCGCCATATTTTCTGCGGTCTTGAAGCAGTGTCACAAGCACCAATAGTGTAGCCAAGGTGCAATTACAAAATTCACACACGTGCACTTAAGCACACACACTAAAATATTAGACCAAAAAAAGACAATGTATTTGAAAAAAAATTTCAGCTCCAGAACTTGGGCCTAGAGCAGCGATTGATCATGACTGCAGTGAGGCAGCACTAGGTTGCAACTTAACTTGCGTTGCTGGCTGGATATATGCACACACACAGACAGTAAAAGATAAAAAAAACAAACAGCTGGTTAAGCCTAACATGCATGCATACACAGAAAAATATAAAAGACACTTTGATTGAATTTTTTTTTTAGCACGACTGGAGTCGGGCAGCACTAGGTTGCAACTTGCGTTGCTGGCTTGATCTTGTGCGGTACTGCAGTTAAGCCTAACATGCACACACACACACACACACACACACAGAAAAATATAAAAGACACTTTGATTGATTTTTTTTTTTTAGCACGACTGGAGTCGGGCAGCACTAGGTTGCAACATGCATTTCTGGCTGGATCTTGTGCAGTACTGTGGTTAAGCCTAACGCGTATGCACACAAACATAGAAAAATATAAAGACACTTTGATTCATTTTTTTTGTTTTAGCACAACTGGAGTCAGGCAGCACTAGGTTGCAACTTGCGTTGCTGGCTGGATCTTGTGTGGTACTGCGGGTAAGCCTAACACACACACACACACACACACAGAAAAATATAAAAGACACTTTTAATTATTTTTTTTAGCACGACTGGAGTCAGGCAGCACTAGGTTGCAACTTGCATTGCTGGCTTGATCTTGTGCGGCACTGCAGTTAAGCCTAACATGCACACACACACACAGAAAAATATAAAAGACACTTTGATTTTTTTTTTAGCATGACTGGAGTCGGGCAGCACTAGGTTGCAACTTGAGCTGCTGGCTGGATCTTGTGTGGTACTGCAGTTAAGCCTAACACGCATGCACACACACAGAAAAATATAAAAGACACTTTGATTTTTTTTTTTAGCACGACTGGAGTCAGGCAGCACTAGGTTGCAACTTGCGTTGCTGGCTTGATCTTGTGCGGTACTGCAGTTAAGCCTAACATGCACACACACACACACACACACACACAGAAAAATATAAAAGACACTTTGATTGATTTTTTTTTTTTAGCATGACTGAAGTCGGGCAGCACTAGGTAGCAACTTGTGTTGCTGGCTGGATCTTGTGCGGTACTGTGGTTAAGCCCAACGCGCATGCACACACACACAGAAAAATATAAAGACACTTTGATTCATTTCTTTTGTTTTAGCACAACTGGAGTCGGGGCAGCACTAGGTTGCAACTTGCGTTGCTGGCTGGATCTTGTGCGGTACTGCGGGTAAGCCTAACACGCACACACACACACACAGAAAAATATAAAAGACACTTTTAATTATTTTTTTTTAGCACGACTGGAGTCAGGCAGCACTAGGTTGCAACTTGCATTGCTGGCTTGATCTTGTGCAGCACTGCAGTTAAGCCTAACATGCACACACACACAGAAAAAAATAAAAGACACTTTGATTTTTTTTTTAGCACGACTGGAGTCGGGCAGCACTAGGTTGCAACTTGCGCTGCTGGCTGGCTCTTGTGCGGTACTGCGGTTAAGCCTAACACGCATGCACACACACAGAAAAATATAAAAGGCACTTTGAATTTTTTTTTTAGCACGACTGGAGTCAGGCAGCACTAGGTTGCAACTTGCATTGCTGGCTGGATCTTGTGCGGTACTGCAGTTAAGCCTAACACGCACACACACACACACACACAGAAAAATATAAAAGACACTTTGATTTTTTTTTTTTTAGCACGACTGGAGTCAGGCAGCACTAGGTTGCAACTTGCATTGCTGGCTTGATCTTGTGCGGTACTGCAGTTAAGCCTAACATGCACACACACACACACACACACAGAAAAATATAAAAGACACTTTGATTGATTTTTTTTTTTAGCATGACTGGAGACGGGCAGCACTAGGTAGCAACTTGTGTTGCTGGCTGGATCTTGTGCGGTACTGTGGTTAAGCCTAACGCGCATGCACACACACACACACACAGAAAAATATAAAGACACTTTGATTCATTTTTTTTGTTTTAGCACAACTGGAGTCGGGGCAGCACTAGGTTGCAACTTGCGTTGCTGGCTGGATCTTGTGCGGTACTGCGGGTAAGCCTAACACACACACACACACACAGAAAAATATAAAAGACACTTTTAATTATTTTTTTTTAGCACGACTGGAGTCAGGCAGCACTAGGTTGCAACTTGCGCTGCTGGCTGGATCTTGTGCGGTACTGCGGTTAAGCCTAACACGCATGCACACACACAGAAAAATATAAAAGACACTTTGAGGTTTTTTTTTAGCACGACTGGAGTCTGGCAGCACTAGGTTGCAACTTGCGTTGCTGGCTGGATCTTGTGCGGTACTGCAGTTAAGCCTAACACGCACACACACACACACACACACACACAGAAAAATATAAAAGACACTTTGATTGATTTTTTAGCACGACTGGAGTCGGGCAGCACTAGGTTGCAACATGCATTGCTGGCTGGATCTTGTGCGGTAATGTGGTTAAGCCTAACATGCACACACACACACACACACAGAGAAAAATATAAGACACTTTGATTGATTTTGGTTTTTTTTTGCACGACTGGAGCCGGGCAGCACTAGGCTGCAACTTGTGTTGCTGGCTGGATCTTGTGCGGTACTGTGGTTAAGCCTAACATGCACACACACACACACAGAAAAATATAAAAGACACTTTGATTGATTTTTTTTTGACTATATATATATATTTTTTTAGTCCAGAACTTGGGCCCAGATGGACATAGCACCTGCCCAGATGTATCTGCACCAGCTCAGATGGACACAGCAGACAGCACAGCACCAGCCCAGAATGGATCAGCAGCACCAGCCCAGGACACAGCAGACAGCACAGACAGCCCAAATGGATCAGCAACAGCCCAGATGGACACAGCAGACAGCACCAGCACCTCTCCCAGCCCTACACTACCCACCCTCCCTGTTCAGTCTCCACAGCCGGAGTGAAATGGCGTCCGTCGCGTGGTCCCTTATATACTACATTGATCATAGAGATGAAAGCTCGCGAACCATATGATTCAGACTCTATAGTTTTGTCTCAGTTTGAGATCCAAGTCAGGCGGGAAAAATCGAGCCTGCTTGGATCCAACTCGGATCTGCTAAATTCGGATGGGTTCGGATCTCAGAGATCCGAACCCGCTCACCTCTAATTATATTATATATATATATATTCAATCCGTGGAGTTGACACTCCCATTCACATAAATTTCTAACCAAGGTGCCAGTCAGAGATAAGAAAGCAGGTCATGGTAGCGGCACTCAGCAGATTTAAACCAAGAAACACACAGCAAGTCCTTACTACTTCAACATTTCGGGTTTATAACAACCCATCAGCATGATATATATATTGTGGCAGGAATCACATAGACAGGGTAAAATCTATCAGCAGCTTTATTTCTCGCCACAGGCAGGTATACAGGATATTGCAGTTTCACAGGCAAGATGTTGCACAAAGTCTTCCAAACAGCAATATATTTCTTCAGTGGACTCGCAGATCCAAGACCCCTAACACTAGTCACCCCCGGGCCTATAACCTGGGTGACTATCTCACCGTCAGGATCAGTTTCCCAGTGTCTCTGCAGCTTTTAAACCAGCCTCACACAAGTGTCTGTAATCAGCTGCCTTTCCAGACTCTGATTGAGGCAACACCTGAACTGGATATTTCACATTCCTGATGCCTTTGGTTGCCAAACCCGGGATATCTGGATATTCCACATTTACTTAATGTGGAATTATGCTGACCATGTCACTATATATATATATATATATATATATATTGTGCAAATTACCAGCACCGGTAAATATATCTATAGAAAGAAATGTTATTTATAAGTTGCAGAACATATCTACTTGCTTTATTGTCAGATGCTTAAGACATTAAGAAATGTAGGGGTTTTTGTATTTTGCCACATGGTTATATTTATACACTTTGCACATTAAATAGCTACTTTATTGTTTGAAATAACATTTTTTTACACAAGGTTATTTAAACATGGTGGGCGCTCTATTTCAGCTCTAATATCAGGGATATCTTTAGAGATGAGGTGGCCCGCGTGCATCCCCCATCACGGGCCCCCTCCGTTCACCCTAGTGGCCGGCAGCTGACTCTGACCCGGTGTGTGCCCAGAGTCTACTGTGCATGTGCAAAACACTGGGGAAATGGCCACGGCCACCATTTTCCGCCGTTTAAGCAGCGCTGGAAGACCCAACATGGGGTCTCGGAGAGGTAAGTTGTGCACACCCTGCACCCATTATAGATACGCCCCTATCCAATATGCCCATTTCATTACACATAACAGATTACCACCTGTGCAAGGCCATGCGTATGGCCTTACACAGGTCATGTATTAGGGCAGCTTTTATTGGCAAACCGTCTGACCAGCCGGTGGCCAAACATTTTGTTGAAGCCAGACATAGTCTGACCAGTCTAAAACACATTATCATTGACCATGTGCCTGAATCTGTGAGGGGTGGAGAACGATACATGAGGTTACTACAACTTGAATCAAGGTGGATATTCACTGTGGATACAGCAAAGCTTAGAGGTATAAATGATAATTATTGCTTAATGTTTTTGATTGATTTGATATATGGATGTCATTTTCTTGATGTATTTTGCATAGACTTGCTACCATTTAGCCATAGGGTTCATGCATTCTGTTTTATATTGGAATATTTATGATATATTAGAAGCTATTAGTAAATTATTGCCATCAATGATTAATTATTATATGATTCCATTTATTAACCATCTCTTTACCTTCTTAGATAGAATCAGCTGGATTAGTTCACTCAGAGAACACATGGTCTGTGTACACTACACACCATTGATTAGACCAGTGGTTCTCAAACTGTGTGCCGTGGCACCCTTTGGTGCCCCAGGACACGCTCAGGGGTGCCTCAGGTTGGTGGTCCAGCACCAAACCAAACTATTTATGGAAAATGTAAGAGGCAAAAACATAAAATATGTGGGCAAACAGAAATGGAACCCTGTTCACCACCAAATAACTGAACCTAAGGATGACAGGTAAGCACAATTTACTTAATAATTTTTTATCTGAATTTCTCAATAACAAACTTTTGGCTTAGGGGTGCCATGAAAAAAATGTTGATACTCTAGGGCACCGGGATTCAAGAAAGTTTGGGAACCACTGGATTAGACACATACTTTTAACGTTCTTTGTCTTTATTTCAGGTTGTTTTTAGTCATATCGTCTGTTTATTATGGTGGAGGGATGTCACTGTTCTCGGGCATCCAGTTGCTAAGAAACAGTGGGCGTGACCATGTAGCTAGATTCCGGTCCTTCGTTCTCGGAAGTAGAGCGCATGCTAATATTATATATTTACAGTTTGCTCTGTGTCATGTGATTACCATGGCAACCATAACCACATGACCTATGATAGAGTGAAGAAATATAGGGGTTGATGCAGATTTGGAAGAAATTTGTACAAAACAAATGTGCACAAAAAAAATGCATTTATTCGCTCATACAGGGGTCTATTTACTAAGCAGTGTTAGGAGACAGAGTGAAAAGTGATAAGGTGCCAGTCAATCAGCTCCCAACTGTCATTTTTCAAACACAACCTGTGAGATGGCAGTTATGAGCGGATTGGCTGGCACCTTATCACTTTTCACTCTGTCTCTTAACACTGCTTAGTAAATAGACCCCACAGAGCCTTATTTATCAACAAGTTTTATCACTCACACCGAGTGATAAAGCTTGTTGCCTATGATAAATGGTGCTCCAGCCAATCAGCTCCCAACTGTCATTTTTCAAACACAACCTGTGAGATGGCAGTTATGAGCGGATTGGCTGGCACCTTATCACTTTTCACTCTGTCTCTTAACACTGCTTAGTAAATAGACCCCACAGAGCCTTATTTATCAACAAGTTTTATCACTCACACCGAGTGATAAAGCTTGTTGCCTATGATAAATGGTGCTCCAGCCAATCAGCTCCCAACTGTCATTTTTCAAACAGATGACAGTTGGGAGCTGATTGGCTGGAGCACCATTATCATGCGCAACGAGTTTTATCAGTCATTGTGAGTGATAAAACTCGTTGATAAATAAGGCCCACAGTATTTAGCTGGTGTGCTACTAGCCATCCTCATCATCATCAGTGAGTACTTGCACCTACACTATAGTAGGTGCACGAGAGGTGTATCTTCACTTACGTCCAGCTATGCATAGCCCAAATTTGGAAAACACCCCTTCACTGAACATAAGAATTGCCCAAATACAAGACAGTTCCGCCTCTTTGGTCATAAGTGTTGCTGCCTGAAGTTTATACAACGCTGCATTTCTGGAGCCTGATTTGTGCCAATTCACCATAATATGCTCTGAAATCGTTCAACTCATACTTGCCTACCATCCCGATTTGGCTGGAGCCTCCTGAAAATTATCACAAGTTCGGATTAGTTTGGATTTATTTTATTGGCTATCCAAAACACACGTAATAGCCGATAGCCAATAAAATGCAGTTTTTGAGATCCGAACATATCTGAGCAAAGCCGAACCAGCACATCTCTAATTTTAGCCACGCCCGATGCTCCGCCCCCACAAATGCCGGTCACGCCCCCAATTTTGCCAATCTGGCTGCCCCTTCCCAGAAGGACTCTGCGATGGGTCTGCGTAGTCACTGCGATAACAGCCTTGATCACAGTGGCCGGTTCACACATGCGCACTGCGATGCATACGCATGTACAGAAAGCAACAATTGGCTGATTGCGTGCGTATTAGCAACTTTGATCCAAGCTGAATCAGGCCCATAGTGTTCATGGTATAAAACTCTGCTTCCCACCTTTCTCTACAATATGTGACCCCCAAGGAGCAAATGATTGGTTCAGCACAGGGTTGGACTGGCCCACAGGGGTACAGGGGAAATTCCCGGTGGGCCCCACTGCCTAAGGGCCCACCCCCTCTTCAAGGTGTCAGGTTCCAGACCTCAAATTATACATTGTTACTCTATTAGATGGTCAGTTATCTGGTGGAGCAGTACCACCACATCAATATGGGTGATTGGTTCCCTTCTATAGAATCTACACCTATTGGTTAGCCAAGCATTTTGGGTGGGTGGCCACACCCCTTAAGCATGGGCCCCTAACACTGCATTCCCCGGTGGGCCCTTCATGCCTCAGTCCGACACTGGTTCAGCATAGACGAGAGGCATTTTGTTTATTATTATTTGAAATGCCACTAATAGAAATTGACCTCACTTGGAATACTGAGTTATGGGAAGACCTTATTGCTAAAGAGGTACAGCACTAGCTGTTTAACATAAAATGTTTGATTGAACTTTCAAGTTCAACAGATAGTTTATATTATTTATTGAATAACATTGAACTTATATGCATAAATAAATATAAAATAATCAAAGAGAACATAACAAAAATCTAATGTAGAAAGCATTTATTTAAATACACATAAAATATCAGATACACTAGCTAGACCAACAGCATCCAACACATTTGTATCACTAACCACATGTGAGGAATGGACTATTATATTATGGCAAGCAGGCACTCATCAGTATTATACATCATTGTACACGTGAGATTGATCTGCTAGACTGTCAGGGGGCGAATCAATTGTTTTTCATGTTGCGGCAATTAACGTGCGCCCAATGTTGAAACTAAATTGTTTTTGGTGGCCATTAATTATCGCACTCTTCGCTGGTGATTAGACCGGATTTAGCTGCGTAAAATGGCTAAAACCCATCTAAAGTCCAGACTAGGATGCCCAAAACCAGTATTTATTGCACGTTTCTGCTCACAGAAATGCAGGCGCCTGCGGTTATTCGCGCCGTAACGGAGCAACAACTGAATTGCCCCATAGAGACAAATTTTTTAAAAATCATTAAAAATGTTTTGTACAAGGCCAGTAGTGTGCCAGGAGCCACTGTGTGGCGAAGGTTATATTTACCAACACTTGGACATGCAAGATCTAGACAAAATTAACCCGGCAATTGATCCACCTAAAACCTTTCCCAGTTCACCCACAAACACTAACTTTTGGGCAAAACTCCCCCCCCCCTTTTTGATTTCCACAAATCCGAACTGTCCGACCAAAATTGGGACAGTTGGGTGCTGTTTTAAGGACACTAGTGGTGGCTTAAGTAGCTAAGTTTTATGTAAGGTGACAACAAAGAGACAGCTGTGTGGGGCTGAGCGGATCCCCTGCACAGTGCAGCTTACGCCATGCGCAGTGCTAGAAGGTGAAATGTGCACGTACCCTGTATAGCAAAGCAGCAGTCTCCCGGATTGGGCAGATCTGCACAGGAGACAACTATGTCTAGTCATACTGATAGACCCAAAGAAGAACCAGGTAAGTAATTGTAATAATATAATTATAAAGTAATAATTTTTGGACACCGCAGTTCTAGACAATTGAAAATACCTTGAAAATTATCCAAAATAAATTTTATATACCAACACATTTACTGTACATAACTAAAAAACGGCGATTGAACAGATTTTCTGTTCCCAGAAAAAAAAGGTGTACATCTGGTTTGCAATTATTATTCCACAGTCTCCAATCATTTCTCCATTGCTATAAATTAACAGTGTCAGTTTGGTAGTTGACTTCCTGAAATGCGATACATACATCCAGTTCATTCATGAAATTCCATTGCATTGTTTAACACTTCTCCAGCCTCAAATCCACATGGAAGTTCTTAAACACCATTATGAAGAAGCAATCAGCGTGGGTTTAACCATTTTATTCCAGGTGAGTGAGATGTTTTATCTTTTACTTCTTGCTTGACGCTGTTTCCATCTCCAGAAGCCATTTCAAGATCTGCAATGAAGAAATAAATTAAATTAAACAAAGTCGTTTACAGTATATTGTCTCTGAATATGCCGGGCGCTGGAAAACTCATAAACATCATGTAATGAACGCTGCAAAATACCAATAGCCCTAAATGTGGAGAAGAAAACTTGACACATAATAAACATTTCACAGACTTGTTTCATATTTTGAGTTCCCTCTAGAGCACTATTGATACAATAAAAGTTTAAGGGGTCTATTTACTAAGCAGTGTTAGGAGACAGTGAAAAGTGATAAGAAAGTGATATGGTGCCAGTCAATCAGCTCCCAACTGTCATTTTTCAAACACAGCCTATGAGATGACAGTTGGGAGCTGATTGGCTGGCACCCTATCACTTTCTTATCACTTTTCATTCTGTCTCCTAACACTGCTTAGTAAAATAGACCCCTGAGTCATGTTTAGAGTTTGTTTACAAGGCTGTATTCGCCACGTTTATATTCTGTTGGTCCATTTAACCATGTAAGGGCACTTGTACTACTGATGCTAACACTAAGAGTAGCCATCAACCATCAATGGTTATCAACCATTGATGATTTTGCCATCAATGATAGAGATCCATTGATACAGAGTGCAACCATGGTTTTTTTCCCCTTGTACGGGGGGCACAAGCATTGCCCCCAAATGCAGACTGCATAGCCCCACACCTTCCCCAATTGGCACACCTCCCACAGGGTTCTTCCTTCCAATCAGTTAGAGCCAATGAACTGATGGCCATTGGTGGTATTCCCGTCAATGGTTTCCTGCCCTCGATGTGAACCACCGAAGGCACCATTAAAGTTAAACACGTCAATAACATAACCGAGCTCAGACAAAGATGCATCGCTCTTTAGTATGGATAAACAGTGTTTTCCTAATAGAGATTGTTGATGGGAGTGGCCAATGAGATATTGTGGCTGTCATTGGTAATAAAAGCCTCCTACATTTATTGGTTTGTACACAGTCTATATGTGGGAACTGGATGGAGAAGAGCAGTATTCAGCAGGGACACGTTATTGTCATGGAACAAGATTTTAGTACTACAGTAGAGAAGACAAATTGAATTGACAGTAGGCATAATATAGTTGTGTGTGCATACCAATGTTATCATAGGCACGGTATCCGTGGGTGTGTGGGTGCTCAAGCACTACCACTACTCGCAGCTAGCCCTGATCATTGACAGCTTAAATCTTGTTCCCAGAGGGGAAATAAGGCAGTGTTGTAATATAACGCAGGTGGAAGGGTGGAGGAACTTCATGACAGAAATTTACATGACATGCTTCTTAGCATAATGCGTATCTGGACTGCAGCCCAGGAGGTGAGAGCTTTTACTTTACAAAAGTCAAGTGTGTGAGGCTTTGGGAAGTGAGCCTTGGATGAATGGGCTGGTAGACTGCATTGCCTGGTGAACCAAGAAGCTTAGCACCGGCCCTGTGAGGGCGATAGAGGGAAGAAGTGTAAGGCAGTATCTTCTACCCTGTCACCAGGCACACACTCCCAACCAACACTGGAGTTGAGTACATTTTGTTTTTTCTGGCACTCAAAAGTGTGGCAGATAGGACCAACCAGATTCTGCATTCACTGGAGCTTAGCTTCACACCCACACACCAGCTCAGCTCTTTCCCTATGTGAGCATGAAAGCTTTCTCCCATGCTCTGGCCAATCAGCTTTCCCATGGCAGTGATCGTGAGTGAAATGTAATTTGCGACAGGAACTCATTAGAGGTAGTTCAGCGTCGTCTGATATGGTTTATTTATTTATATTTCCAAGCTTGTAGATGTCTACTTGGAATGAAGAGGACTTTTCCCTTTGGACAACCCGGTATGGGATGCCGGCACTCGGCATCCCGGAAGTTGGAATACCAACGCCAGCATCCTGACAGGGTTAGAATACCAACACCAGTTGGACGGTATCCTACCCCCCCTTCCCTACACCTAACCTTAACCCTCCCTCCCTGGTGCCAAAATCTAACCTCCCCCTAGTGCCTAAACCTAACCCTTTCCCTTTAGTGCCTAAACTCTAACCCTCCCCCTAACCCTACTACTGCCGGTGGTTGGGATGCCAGTGCCAGGATTCTGACAGGTGTCGGGATTCCGGCACCGGGATTCTGAGCGTTGGAATCCCCGTGGTCGGTATTATGACCACATCCCCTTTGTACCTAAGTGAGTAATAAAAATTATAACATGGAGTGGTGAGTGGTTATTTAATAAAATACTTTTTCTACGATGTCCACGATGTCTTCTCACATTTAGTTATATTTCTTTAGTACACTAGAGGTGGGTGCTGTCTACCAGCCTAGGCTTAAAGACCTAGTCATGGTTAACAATTTTAGGGGGACCCCACAGCTTTTTATTAAAATAAATAATAATTTATAAAAATCTGCATTCATGCAGCACTTCTAAATTGTGGCAGAATGACGATGTGATCGTGGTTTAGAAGGTCAAAGTGACTTTTTGTAAATAATGTGGATTTTTAGATAGAACCCATTGCCAATCAGTGGCTGGTCCCGTCCCCTTCAAACTTTCCGCTAAGTACATTTAGCTCTTAAAGTGGGCCTGTTAGCCCAACATAAAGCTCCTTAGTTTAAACTTTAAAACAGCAAGCCAGGTTTTATCCAGATAATGTGGGGCTAAAAATGGACACAAACTAATGTATTGTCATTGTCTTATCTACTATCTATTTCCGAAGGACAGTGGTATACAGTAAGTCATCTTTCCTACTGAGCAATTACATAATTGCTGAGTCTATTTCCTCTGCTATGCATACTGATGTCATAAACATTACTTAGGAAATGACAACAAAAAAGGCAGGATGCAGATTTAGAAAAATGCAGATAACCAAAAAAAAATAAACCTCTCTGTAATAAATAACAGATATATATATATATATATATATATATATATATACCAAACACGGACCGGCACTCTGTTCCTCAATATAAATGACAACTCCGGTGCCTTCAGGAAAAAATACCATCCATATGTCCAACACAAACAAGCTGCAGCACTCGGAGATTTAGTGAAAAAAAGTCTTTTAGTTTAAGTTACATTGTATCCACATACCACCAACGTTTCGGGACTCTCCCGTCCCTTTGTCAAGGCAAAAGCATGCTTTTGCCTTGACAAAGGGACGGGAGAGTCCCGAAACGTTGGTGGTATGTGGATACAATGTAACTTAAACTAAAAGACTTTTTTCACTAAATCTCCGAGTGCCGCAGCTTGTTTGTGTTGGACATATATATATATATATATATATCTTATATCTATCTATCTATCTATCTATCTATATATATATATATATATATATATATATATATATATGAAAAGAGTTTAATCAAAGTAATGAATGATCTTTAAGGTTTTGTCCTGCAGGAGCTCCTGATTGGATCACCACCATATGTTGTACTGTGTGTGATATAAAACTGGGATGCAGTTACTCAGATATAACATAATTGTTATTTATTGATTGTAAGTGCATGATCCAATCTACAACTTATTCAGCAGTTTACTATTATAATAATAACAAAAAATTAAATGAAGCATACATATTTGCTTATTACGGTACTAGAAAGGATTTTCATCAATATCTTTTTTTGTAGAATTCTAATGTCTCCTTCTATACTTTAGCACAAGAGAAAATAAACAGTGATGAGATTATGATGTACAGTAGTATGACAATGAGAAGACAGCTGATGTTAAGCGGGTAGACCAGTGATCAATGGTGAGATTTTAGACAAATGATTAAGATAAATTTGAACTTGGACAAAGCATGTTACATACTGTACCACTCAACTTTTTAAAATGGGAAATCAGGACAAAAGTGTGCATCTAAAGTGCCTCATGCCTATGAACTGCCTCCCATCCCTTTCTCATCCCTAAAAAACATATTTCCAATGCCATGTGCACCACTATGCAAAGTAGCATATACAGTACCTCCCAGGGATTCAGACAGAATTTTATGGGCTCCAGAGCAACATTTTGAAGGTGCCCCCAATCTAATACTTCTAGCGAGACACCTCTATCTGCTGCAGTTGTTCATTTTATGAACCATAGTAGTGCCATAGTTCACAATATGCCACATTGTAGTGCTGCCAGTACACATTATGCCACACAGTGCCCCTAAATCACATTTTGCCATAGTGTCCCCAGAACATATTATGCCACACTGAAGTGCCCCCAGTTCATACTATGCCACACTGAAGTGCCCTCAGTTCATTATAAGCCACACTGAAGTGCCCCAGTTCATAATAAGCCACACTGAAGTGCCCCCAGTTCATAATATGCCACATTGTGTTGGCTCCAGTTCATATTATGCCACAATTTAGTGCTCACAGTTCATACTGTGCAACATTACCTCCCCTTCAGTTCATATTATGTAACATTACAGGGCCCAGTTCAGATTATGCCACATTACAGTGCCTCCTTACCATTATAACATTTACTACACATGCACTCATTGAAAATGGAATGTCACCCACTTCAAGCCAGACCCAATTGCTTAGAAGGCACTTCTGGGAACTCTAAACCTCTGAGCCCCATAGCAATGGCACCCCCTGCACCCACTATAGCTATGGCCATGGTAACTCTCCCGCTGGGTGTGCCATTGTTCTGTGACCCCAAATGTAGAAGACTTACCTGGATTAGAATGAGGCCTTAGTTTGTTGGCAGGCTTGGCTCCAGTGTTTTGGAAAAATGGAAATTTCAAACACTTCCCGGTAACACGGTCACATATTCCGGATGGACAGTTACAAATTCCTCTGCATTCCATCCCATAGGTCCCATACAGACATTCTACAAAATGCAATACAGATAGCTGTTAAAACTATAGAAGGAAGCAGTAATAGAGTATATATATATATATATATAATTATATATATATATATATATATATATAAATATATCTCAAAGGGCTTAACGATATGGGGCTTGGGAGCATGGGAGCAAAGCCATATAGAGCAAGTACACCTTTGGAAAACATTCCAGTGCTACCCCTTGTCAAAACCCGGAGGTAAAATCAAAGGGGTTATTAGGACTCTCATATGTGAACTTTGATCAGGTGAGAACTGTCAGATTAAGATTGGTCACAGTTTACATGCAATATACAATTTTTTTATATTTTTATGTTTTCTTTAGTAAACCTGTCAGTTATGCAGGTTTCTATTAGGAATCAAGAGGTTCCATGGTAATATATGATAGCCTGTACAGACTTTTACAATATTAAGGTGATTGTTATATGTCATTTGTATACCATTACTGATATGCTTATTGTGTATTTATTAAATTCATGGTAGATTTATTTGGTGTCTTGAATTCATTTCTGCCACGTTAAGCATTTATTTGTAATTACAAATCCAATTAGCCCAACACCATCAGTGTATTATCTTTGTTTGGGATCATCAGCAGGTGATCTTTTATTGGGTTTACAGACCCATAGATGTTTGCAGCTGTGGTCTATTATTCAATTGTAGTTTATTAGCGCCAGGCTGTTATTTGGTGGGACATCTCCATTGATAAACATGTATAAACGCACAGAGACATCTTCCTCAACAAAGACTCCATGTACAGTACAGTAGGAGATAGTGGTTTTGGCAGCTGAACCTACTGTATACCAATATACTGTATATAATATCATGTAAGTCATATCAGTGAGAAGTTCCTTTGGGTGGCTGAAAGACAATTCCCTATGTCATGATTTGTACTAAACTGTAAATAAAGAAGGAATTTAGATACAGGTCCCAGATTACTAAACACAATTTAGCATCTGCTCAGGAATAAATGCCTGTATTATTCTAAAAGAAAAGAATGCATTCATACAGCTGTCAGGGGAGCTGGTGCTTAACCTACATATGATTTATTTGTAATCTGAATCAACAATGTGATTCACTTTACAATGTCTTGCAGGAATGAGTAGGGAAGGACAGAAATATGGAAGTAATTAAAAAGACACAAATTCTTGGAACTGAGCATCATGTTAGGTAACTGCCCCATTCTTTGTTCCTTCAATGTACTAAGAGACTGTCATTGTGATTCCTGACATGGACCTGATAGCACTAAGCATAGAAGTACTCGTTTACTTTTGTCTAAAACATATACCTTGCTAAATTAACATGTTCTATCAATTAGCACAATAAAAATAATATACCAACATCATTAAATTAAAATGTCTAATACCCCTTTAAAACAATTTTTTTCTACAGCAATACAATAGGCAAACATTAATTAGGTATATTTGTGCATGGCATTACTTACATTTTATTTTTTTTAATGAAGTCCTGATAAAAACTATGGTAAATATCTATCTATCTATCTATCTATCTATCTATCTATCTATCTATCTATCATCTATCTATCTATCTATCTGTCTGTCTGTCTGTCTGTCTCCATCTCATATCTATCTATCTATCTATCTATCTATCTATCTATCTATCTATCTATCTATATGTCTGTCTGTCTGTCTGTATGTCTGTCTGTCTCCATCTCATATCTATCTATCTATCTATCTATCTATCTATCTATCTATCTATCTATCTATCTATCTATCTATCTGTCTGTATGTCTGTCTCCATCTCATATCTATTTATCTATCTATCTATCTATCTATCTATCTATCTATCTATCTATCTATCTGTCTGTCTGTCTGTCTCCATCTCATATCTATCTATCTAGCTATCTATCTATCTGTCTCTGTCTGTCTCCATCTCATATCTATCTATCTATCTATCTATCTATCTATCTATCTATCTATCTATCTATCTATCTATCTATCTATCTATATGTCTGTCTGTCTGTCTGTCTGTATGTCTGTCTGTCTCCATCTCATATCTATCTATCTATCTATCTATCTATCTATCTATCTATCTATCTATCTATCTATCTATCTATCTATCTGTCTGTTTGTCTGTCTGTCTGTATGTCTGTCTCCATCTCATATCTATCTATCTATCTATCTATCTATCTATCTATCTATCTATCTATCTGTCTGTCTGTCTGTCTGTCTGTCTGTCTGTCTGTCTGTTTGTCTGTCTGTCTCCATCTCATATCTATCTATCTATCTATCTATCTATCTATCTATCTGTCTCTGTCTGTCTCCATCTCATATCTATCTATCTATCTATCTATCTATCTATCTATCTATCTATCTATCTATCTATCTATCTATCTATCTATCTATCTATCTATCTATCTGTCTATCTCACTGCTATCCTTAAATAGCTATCTATCTATTTCAAATCTATCTGTCTGTCTGTCTGTCTGACTCCATCTCATATCTATCTTTTTAGATCTCTCTCCAGGGACAAATTCAGGATTTTTAAGGGGGGTTTCTAGTGTGTATGTATGTATATATTTACACACACAGATGTACACACTCACATATATGTCACACATACATTACACATACACACACATATGTCACACATACATTACACACACACTTACCATGTTGCAGGTTAGAGATGGAGACGGGACCAGGCACCATGTCAATAAGCCACACCCCTTTCGTGGGTAATTTGGGAGGGGGTGGAGCCAAATGATGCAATTCTAGTTCTATTGCATCATATTGGCTCTGCCTCTTCCCCATTGACCCGCAAATTGTGGCATTTTGCTGCTAGGGGGCGGGGCTTAATAACATGGTGGTGCTTGCTCTCCCCTCTGTCAGGGGGGTTTCTGGGTACTCAGAAACCCCCCTGCGTACGTTACTGCTCTCTCTGTGTGTGTGTGTGTGTGTGTGTGTATGTACACACACACATATACTAAATTAAAGTAATATCTCCATACCAAATAATTTCATTCATGTGAGATAACTGCGCTAGTGAAAACATGTCAGAAAAGCTCATTACTGATGGTGCCTTTGATAAAATATGTTTTAATTGTCCCTGGAGATACTGTTTCTTTCCAGTTCATGGCCTGTGCTTAGAAAATCTACTGTAAGTATAGTATCTTAAACAGATGTGAAACAAGTGCATATCCGTTATAGGTATAGCACCCAAACTACAGTAATATACAGTAGTCACTGCTAAACTGTTTGCATGTCAATGAAACATAAAATAAATGTCAGTCTTTTTAAATTTTTAATAAGCAAATAAGCTGTACTTGTTTGTCTATAACACTGTGTTTCTAAGCATTTTATCTCCATTCCATTAGTCTGTTACAATAAAATAATCAGAAACTTATTTGCTCTTGAATATGTGGAAGATCTTAATAATAATATATATATATATATATATAAATCCATCGGTCCAGCACTCAGTATGACAGAATGCACCTTTGACTAGGTGCCCCCACATGTAAACCTCACAAGACCTCAAAGGTGCGGCTCTCCGGTACAATAATTATAAACAGGAAAACGCGTTTCAGTTGAAATATATCAGGCACTTGACACATTTTATATATTTTTCACTATGAGGCAAATCAGTTCAGAGTAATGTTGTGTTGTAATGTGCCGCGGCTCATGACGCCAAAACATTGCTTATTTTACTGCATACCCTATGGGTGTGCATTATAAAACAAGCGGTGATGCAGATGAGATGTCCCTACATTATGAGCATTCCCTCGCCGTTCCGATGGCACATCACTCCAAATTGAAATGCCCACTATGAATAATATAAGTGGAGATGAAAACAGTGCTCGTAGAGTCAATGGATTTTCCTACAAGAGCAAATCTGCCAAAAATACAAAATGTATGTACTTAAGTAATTATTCTTCAATGATTCTTCTTCAATGTATCTCACAATCTTGTGTGCCTGATTGAGTTACATTAGTCGCAGGGGCAGGGCCAGATTAAGGTTTGTGGGGGCAATAAGGCAACTAACTTTTGGGGGACCCTACCAATAATTGTCAGTCAGAAATGCTGGCAATGGTATTAAAAAGTATAATGTGTAAATACTCCCAGCACCACAAATGTTTTTAAACACACTGTAGTGTCCCCAGTTCACATTATGCCACAATAAGTGCACTGTGCTCTCCACACTGGTGATGTAACTATGTATGGGGGCTCCCCAGTGTATGGGGGTACCTGGGCAACCATCTTGGCTGTCCTGTTGTTAATCCGTCTCTGCACAGTGGTGATTCTAAAGGCTTTCACTCAGGCATTAATCATAAAAAATGTAAATAATGAGTAATAAAATAACCAATAATACAATGATTATAAGGAACAATAAAGTCACAAAAAAATAGTTAACAAGTAATAAAATAACCAACAATGAAATTAAAATAACATAAAATTGCATAACCAGCAAAAAAATAAATAAAATAAAATAACCAGCAATAAAATTTAAATAACAAAAAATAGAATAACCAGCAAAAAAAAGAAATAACAAGCGATAAAATAACCATCAATGAAGATTAAAATAAGCGATGAAATAACTAGCAAATAAAGTGCTGTAAATGCCATGAAATTAAACTTCTACAGTGCCAACAAAAAATAATAAAAAAATATAACAGTCTAGAACAGGTATTTTTATTACCTCGGCAGATACCGAATTCATCTCCAAAATCATCCTCTTCTGTAAAAAACTGACATTTCAGCCCAGGTCCACATTTAACTCCATCCATGCCAGACACAGTCCGGTAACAAGTTTCACCAGCAGCTGCGGCGCAGACCCTGCAGCATCCGCAGTCGTCCAGCACAGTCCTCTTGCACCTTATGGTGTTTTTGCATTCATTGCTGTCACAGCGTTCTGGACAGTCCACGGCATAGCGAGCATTCCAAGTGCTTCCAAGGTGCATGTTAATCAGGAGAGTGGCTACAATGATGCTGCACTTCATGACTGCACAGAAAATGTACTTTTAATGTCTGGTCGCAGAGCTTCACTAGCAGTCTCTTGCAGGGGACAGGAATGAATCCAAAGTAGTAGCTGAACATCAACCTACAAATGTAACAGCTTTATACATTATCTTCCCACAGGCTTGTCAGTCGTCAGCTTCCTCAATCCGGCAGTGCTATCCTACTGCCAGCCTCCCTTGTTTTAGTTCGTGAGATCCAGGATGGAGGTTGGATTAACAAGCTGCTGCCATCCAGAAACTGAAAAGCCTGAGCTGATGTCATTTGTTATGTTTAGATAGTTGTTTTCTGCATGAACACATAAAAATACGTATATCCGTGTGAAATAGTGCAGGAGGTGTGTGGGGAAAGAAATTAGGAAAAGTAACTTTGTTATCAGGGATGGCGTATTCTAAACATAAGCATGGAGGGCGCGGACGATGTTATACATCTAAAAATTAGAAATGTGCGGTTCGGTTCTCCAGAAATACTAATCCACCTGAATTACTGTACGTGAACCCGGACAGATCTGAGTCGCGGTTTTAATCTACTGAGTTACAGTTCTGATCTTCCCGCGGTTTGGAATTCAAATTTTAAATCCGAATTTACGGTTTTGGATTACAAAAATTACATAATTTTAGCTATTTTAAAAATATTTTTTGAAAATTTTATATAAAAAAGTTTTTATAAATTGAAAAAAAAAAAAAAAACGAGATCCAGTGTTTTCCCTGCATGTGAATGAAGAGACTGAAGATGATCTGGGTTCACACCATATTTCTGTTTTCGTTTTATTTTTGTATTCAACGTCATCCAGGGATATATTGTTTATTCGCTTTTGTTATATATTGGATACTTGTTCCTGATGCGTGTACCATTGTTCTTACACTGAATGTAATTTACCAATGTTTCTTTATTTTGTATCTATTATTGTCATGCTTCAATAAAGAAAAAAGTATGTAAAAAAAAAAAAAAGCAAATCCAAAACCAAAACACGAAGATGAATCTGGATCCAAAACCAAAACACAGGGGTCAGCGCATATCTCTACTGAAAATTATAAGAAACTTTCAATATAACCTCTCCAGAATTGAGTATATGCTTCAATAACTATTATTGTCCCATGGCCCAGTCTCCGTTCATGTCCTGATCGCAGGGCACCAAGACATTTAAAAAAACAAAATTTAAAAAATTATTACAGAATAATTTAGGACAACTTATTTGATATGCTTTATGGCGTTTGTACAGGTGGCACAAAAAAACCCAGTAGACTCTGATTCTCCTTCTATAGCTAAGGTTAGTCTAATGGACTGATTAAGCAGCTGTTCTAATATAAAACTCTGCAGTTTTAGAAATTATAAAACAAATGAAAAACTAGATAAGAACTGCGCTATACAAGTCAACCAGAGTCCTAACTATATCCAATATAAATTACAAGTGCATTAATAAAACAAAATAATTTATTAAAACTACAATAATGCATGGGTCCCAGCACAATTAAAATAACATATACATAAAATAGAAATAAGAAGCAATTTAAATCTTGTGAGTAATATTACCCATCCCCCTTCACAGTCAATTTATCTATTGATCAAACTCCAGATGGTAGCGGAATGGTAAATACGGCACTGTTCCAATCCAACACAATAAAGAAAGGTGAGCATAGATTGCATTTATAAGCTGGCAATATCCGGAGCAATATTCAATAGGGCATAAGATGTCTCATCCAATAAGCTGCACAGTCACTCCTGTAAGTCCCAGAACAGCCTCAGCTGTTGGAAGTATGACGTGAGACTGTGATCGCAGTGACTACACAGACCCATCGCAGAGTGATTGACAGGAAGTACTGTTTGTTGATGGTGACGGGGGGGTGGTCGGCGAAACCCAGGAGTACCAATGCGTTTGAATGCCGTTACATGGGCATGCATAAATTATCCACTGCGATGTCGTACGCAACCTGAATACTCATAGTGTGTGAGGAAGTTAGCAATTTCTGAGTTAGGTCAGAGCTTGTATAGGAAGGGGCTCTAGACTGTACACCATAATAGTAATGAAAGGTGCTATCATGCTGAGATTTTAAAGTAATATACACTGAAAACGGAGATGCAGATGCACTATGGGATCATTACTGTTCACATTTAAATGTATTTTATAATTAAATAGAATTTCAGAGGTAGTTTGCATATCAGTGGCCAATGATACGGGCCTGCCCACCAGCGTCCAGGTAACCTCATTGAGCAGGTCCCTAACATTCTGGGGTTCACATCTGGGACGCAGGGCACACCAAAAGACAGCCCAACCAAAGACCTCCTCAGGGCATCACACGAAAAAAAAAGAGCGACAGTGAAATGTTGTAAAGTATCAGGTGTGTAAAAGTAGCTAATAAGTGTTAAAAATAGTAATAAAGGTAAAAAATATATGTGAAAAATACATGAATAATAAACAAACATGAAGGTGGCCCCACACCCAAACACTCACCCCAAATAAACTGACACTATAACAATATAAATAGGATTTACTTTGGATTATGCCTGTTACCTGGTGCAGTCAAATGCTAGGTCCCTGCTTAAAAACATATGAGAGGGTGGGGGGAGGGGTGCAAATCTAGACTGGAGCAATCTCAAGCTTCAGATGTGTCTACAAATACACATAATATAGAGTATAGGGAGTGGCTCTAGACTGCACACCCTAATAGTAATGAAAGGTGACATCATGCTGACATTTTAAAGTAATATACACAGAAAATGTCTTTTGTAACTTGGCCAATCGTCCTTTGAGAGCCTAGAAATGTCCATACTTATGGCTGTCCCATACTAAAGGACGTCCTTTAGTAAACAGTCCCCTGTACGAACAATACTGAATACACTCGAATATCAGGGACAACGTCGTAGAAATGGAAGTAATCGGGCAAGACTATAATGTAGCACACATAAGCCATTATCTCAGCTAGTAGATATTCTGGGCAACAAAGAATAGGATATTTATTAAAATACTTGGAATTTTCTTTTGGCAAATAAATACATGATTGATTTTTATATGTTATTGCTAAATCTTATATTAGTCAAACTAAACATATTTGTATTGTGTAGTATATCTTACAGTAATATGATTATCTATATATATATTCATTCTATAAGGTTTTTGTGAGACCTATTTTGAGAGAACGGCTGAATGCAAAAATATGGTTGGGTTATCAAAATAAAAGTCTTGCCATTTAGATGTGCCAGCTGAAGACAAAATGAGATTGGGGCAACGGTTCGGGCGTGGTGGAGTTTCAAAGTTCCCATGTAAAGTAGAGTGTTATAATGACAGCATTCCCACTAACACGATTGGACATACTAGATCACATGACTGTGCATTATTTCCCAAGGGTGCACACTTTGCAGCGTAATCGTTCACCTGAACTACTTCCAACTGTCACATGACCATCTGTAAACAAATCCAACTGTAAACAACAGCATCACTCAAACAGACACTACTCACAGGAAAGTAGCACATCTCTGCCTCACTGACAGCAGCACATCCCTGCTTCACTGACAGCGGCACATCCCTGCCTCACTGACAGCAGAACATCCCTGTCTCACTGACAGCAGCACATCCCTGCTTCACTAACAGCGGCACATCCCTGCCTCACTGACAGCGACACATCCCTGCCTCGCTGACAGCGGCACATCCCTGCCTCACTGACAGCAGAACATCCCTGTCTCACTGACAGCGGCACATCCCTGTCTCACTGACAGCGGCACATCCCTGCCTCACTGACATCAGCACATCCCTGCCTCACTGACAGCAGCACATCCCTGTCTCACTGACAGGGGCACATCCCTGCCTCACTGACAGCGACACATCCCTGCCTCACTGACAGCGGCACATCCCTGCCTCACTGACAGCGGCACATCCCTGTCTCACTGACAGCAACACATCCCTGTCTCACTGACAGCAGCACATCCCTGCCTCACTGACAGCAGCACATCCCTGCCTCACTGACAGCGGCACATCCCTGCCTCACTGACAGCGGCACATCCCTGCCTCACTGACAGCGGCACATCCCTGCCTCACTGACAGCAACACATCCCTGCCACACTGACAGCGGCACATCCCTGCCTCACTGACAGCGGCACATCCCTGCCTCACTGACAGCGGCACATCCCTGCCTCACTGACAGCGGCACATCCCTGCCTCACTGACAGCAACACATCCCTGCCTCACTGACAGCGGCACATCTCTGCCACACTGACAGCGGCACATCCCTGCTTCACTGATAGCGGCACATCCCTGCCCCACTGACAGCGGCACATCCCTGCCCCACTGGCAGCGGCACATCCCTGCCTCACTGACAGCGGCACATCCCTGCCTCACTGAGAGGCACATCCCGGCCACACTGACAGCGGCACATCCCTGCCTCACTGACAGCGGCACATCTCTGCCTCACTGACAGCAACACATCCCTGTCTCACTGACAGCAACACATCCCTGTCTCACTGACAGCCATACACATTTCTGTTGCATATTTACGCTACATGTAACAGAATGTCTTCCCTGCAGCAAAAAAAGGAAATAAAAAGAAAGCTTTACTGGAAGGCGTGAGTGATCAATGGGTCGCAACTATATGTCTCAGACAAGAGAGAATGAAGAGTATTCGCAACGTGAGTCTTATTCCAACAACATTTACAAACAAATCAAGAGATGCAGTCTATCCAGCCATCAACCTCTAGACAGCCAACCAAAATGGAGCCATTGATGGAAAACCTTGAAATCCCTGATCTGAACAGGGCCTTGATACCCCCCATATCGAACATCAGTGAGAAATTTAACCAATTGGGAAATCACCACTCTGAGCACTTTGCTGATTTCGTTTTGCCTGATACCTCAGTTGAAGAAGAAGCAGAAGTGATTCCTCTCTTGATGTCAGCTATAAGAAGACACAAACCACACCTTCGCTGTGCATTGAATCCTGATTTTTTTTTTTATTGATTATTGTGATCTAGGCCCTCTGTCCTTCAAATGTGAGTTCTGCAGAGCTTTACATTTCGATTGGCACCAAGATGAACTTTCACTTTAGTAGCTGCAGCCACGATAAGAAAGTTCTGCTGTCACTGACTCTTTCTCACCCATTACTTGAAAATCTTCTGAAGAAAGACGGCGACTCTGACAAGCTCCATTTCTTAGACAACATCAGGAAATACAGCAGCGCAATGTCATTAGCTTCTTTTGTTGCAAATTAAGCTTTCTTACCTGCAGGACGTGGCCCATATACTTTCAAGATCAATGTCCTGCTCCAATACAAATTTAGCCCTTTGCATCCCCAGAACGTTTCTGAACAATCTTGTGCACAACTGTACATTATCAACACTGCTGAAGCAACTGAGGATTGGACGGAACTCAGGGCCTGATTCAGAGCCGGACGCTCTGACCAGAGCGCTCGCTCTGAATCAGGGCCCTCCTCCTTCAACTTGGAGCAGCCTCATGGACGCTCGCATAGCTGTGGGTTACCTCCCACAGCTATAGCGAGCGTACATGATGATGGTCGCGATGGTCAAGACCATCGCGACCATCGGGCTTGCGACGAGACCAGGGGCTGATTGGGAATTTAAAGTGGCCCTGGAAAAAAACTTAGAAAGTGGCCCCAGCCACAAAAAAAACCCAAAAGAGACCTGACTCCAGCATGCAGGGGCCGGTGGAAGTCTCCCAGCCAGCCAGCCCTCCCCTTTTGTTTCCACTGCGCTGCAGCTAGTCAATTAAAGCCAGGTCTCCCAGACAGCCAGCCCCGATTGTCTCCTCTTCACTCTGTCCCTTCCCCAGGCTGTGAAGTTGACACTTCACAGCCTGGGGAGGGGACAGAGTGCAGAGGAGACAATTGGGCTGGCTGCTTGAGTATCCATTAACTTACCCCACCTGCCGCTGGCTGCGGACCCGCGTGGCGCCTTAGCACTCTTCCTCCAAGGTGCTTGCGCGCGGTGTCTGACGTAGTCAGTCCCTCCTGCAAAAGAAGCAAAGCCTCTTCTCACGATAGAGGCAGGCCGCAGGGAGTTGACAGCGGGGATGTACAGTGAAAAAAAAAGAGCCGGGTGACGCGATTCTGGGGGTGGGGCACAGTTGAGAAGCGGCCACAAAGAACAATCAGCCCACCGGGATTATCTCCGCTAAAGGTAACGGCCAATCCGCCCCTGGACGAGACCCTGCGGTAGGGTCTCGGTGACCGCAAGCTCTGGAGTGATTTTGGCTCTATCAGAGCCAAAATCACTCCCACTGACATCACTAGCAGTGGCGTAACTAGGGCAGGGCGAGCAGGGTGCGTGCCCAGGGCGCCGTTGGACCGGCGGCACGGGGGGGCGCCGCCGGCCACGGTACCGGCCCACCCGCCCTAGTTAGCCAGTGTAGCGCCGACTGCAATGAGTGCGGTCGGCGCTACACATTTACACAGGACCGGCGCTAGGCTTCCAGCGCCGGTCCTTTGCTGCACGTCTGAGCCCGCTCCCTCCCCCTGAGCGCTTGCCCAATAGCGCCAGGAGGCGGGCTCAGGCTGTGCATAACACACGCATCGCCGCCAGCGCTGGCGGCGATGCGTGTGTTAAACAGCAGCCAATGAGAGTCAGATAGACTCTCATTGACTGCTGCAGCACCCACTGCAATAGCCGGACTTCCGTCCGGCTCCTGCAGTGGATAATGGGACTGACGTCATGACGTCATGACGTCTGTCCCATAATGCTGAGCGCGCCAGCCCGGGCGGGAGCGGCGTCGCGACCAGGACCAGAAATTCAGGTAAGTATATTTATATATATATATATTTTAAACCTATCTGCACAACGGGGGAGGGGGGTGGCTACTACTGGGGGGACCTCTACTGGGGACGGGGTGGCTACTACTGGGGGGACCTCTACTGGGGGAGGGGTGGCTACTACTGGGGGGACCTCTACTGGGGAGGGGTGGCTACTACTGGGGGGACCTCTACTGGGGGAGGGGTGGCTACTACTGGGGGTGCCATTGGGAGGACCTACTCTACTGGGGACTACTACTTGGGGGGGAACTACCACTGGGGGCATTATAAAAGGGGACTACTACAAGAGGCACTGCACTCGGGGGACCACTACTGGGGGCAATAATAGGAAGGGCCACTACAGGGGGCACTGGATAGGGGGGATCACCACAGGGTGCCTGCATAAGGGGACCACTACTGGGAAAACTGCATGGGGGTGACTACTGCTGGGGGCACTATATAAAGGGCACTGCATAGGGGGGGGACTACTACTGGGGGCACCATATAAAGGGCACTGCATAAGGGGATACCACTACTGGGCGCACTGCATTGTGGGGACTGCTACTGGGGGCACTGCATAAGGGGGAACACTACATGAGGCACTGCATTTGGGGGGGCCACTACTGGGGGTACTGAGTAAGGGGAACTAATTGAGGGCTGTATAAGGGGGACCACTACTGGGGATACTGTATAAGGGGCACTACTGTGGGCCTGCATAAGAAGGACCACAACTGCATACTGGGGGTACTGTATAAGGGGTACTACTGGGGTTAAGGTGCATATGGATAGGAATGTTCAGCGTGAAAATAAAGGGGTGTGTCATGTTGACACGCCCCATTTTTAAGTGACCAGGCCCATTTTTTTCCGCGCACGCCTTTGGCGCGCGCACAGCTCGGGATCCTGGGGTGTGGGGGGCTCCCTTTTCAAACTTGCCCTGGGCTCCAAATACCCTAGTTACGCCACTGATCACTAGTGATGTCAGTGGGGCCAGACTCAGACGGTAGGCGTTCCCACGCCCCCGGCACGTCCACCAAAGGGGGCGTGCTGTTACTCACCATCGACAGCATGCCCCCTTTGGTGCGAGACCCATAACGACGGCTTGGCCGTCGTTATTCGGGTCTCGCGCATGAGCATGACGGAGCTCCCTCCGTCGTGCGCATGCGCAATTCAGCACCATCGACCCGCTTGCGAGCGTCCTGAATGACCCCCTCAATCTGAGATCCTAATCTGATGACAAAACTGCATGAAATGATGTACAAAGACAACCCTTTAGTCGAATGCAGGGAGCCATATGAATTTCGAATGCTTTTACTATTAGAACAGCTTGATATCTGCAGCTGTTGAGAGCACGCTCGGCTATAAGACAGTTAAGGGGCCTTAATCTTTTTCTTATGTTTCTTTCCTTTGTGGTATCCCGCGACCAGAGCAAGAACCAATACAATTTGCCTTCAGCAGATGAAATTGCTGCCATTTTCATGACCAAAGACGGCGATCCTCCAGGAAACTACGACTTCAAGGTCTTTCCTAAGGGATCTGGAACTGAATACCTGAAAAAAAATATCAACTCACTGACCAGATGCTATACCCTTTAAAGAGGAAAATAAAAAAGAGAATCACATACAAACCTTGAATGGTCCTTTGTATCTGGCTATAATAGTGCACTCCATAAACAAACAGAGAAGATAATAAGGAGAAACTGGAAGCTTTTACAACAAGATCTGGTTTTAAAAGGAAAAATCCCTGATAGGCCTACCTTTATATATAGAAAGTCTAAATGCCTAAAAGATAAACTTGTAAAAAGTACCCTGGGGGAAAATAAAAGAAGAGGTGAACATGTAAGAGGATTCCACCGATGTGGATCCTGTCTTGCATGTAGGACTGTAAAAATTAGTACTTCCAAATATAAGGAAATAATGTTAAATGGTAAACAGTATAAAATCAGTCAATTTTATTACATGTGTATCTAAAAATATTGTTTATGTTATTGAGTGTGGGTGTGGTTTGTTATATGTTGGAAAGACATCAAGAATGTTTAAGATACTTCTTTACGAACATATACAGTATATAACATCCGAAAGGGCTTAGAAACCCACACTCTATCTTCACATTTTAAACAGCATCATAACTCCAAAGAATGTGAAATAAAAACATTTTGGGGTTTAGAACAAATATCACATACGTGGAAACAGAAAAACATTGAGGCTAGATTGGCAAAATCAGAGATGCAATGGATATTTGCACTAAATACCCTGGTTCCCAATTACTTCAATGGCGAATTCGAACTTAAATGGTTTCTAACTCGATTTTATTGTTTTTAACTAATGTAAGTTCTTCATCTATTGTATCATATTTTTAATTTTTGCTGCTTCATAAATACCACCAGTATGAGGAAAAAACACCTTCAATATAAGGTTGGACACCTAATTTGCTACCTCGGACACACTATGATAATGAATAATCTTGAAATCCATCAAAGATGGGATACTTCCAGTCTAGCGCTATTTGAAACACATTTGGAATGCAAAACCGGAAGTTACAGTGGCCATATTGGATCGCCTACTGGACCACAATTGGAACGCAAAACCAGACGTTACGGCAGTCATACTGGATCCGGCCTGTGGAATACATTTGAGGAAACAGCGTTATCCATATTGGACCCGGAGAAACAAATCTTATATTGTTAATTGTATGCAGCAGTGTATAATTACTTAATGAAGGTGGGTGCTGTCTTACGGGTATATAAGACCTCAACTTACACAGCAGCCATATCCACTATTGAAAAAGGAGACATCCGAAACGCGTTAAGCGGTGGCTGCGGACTTCTGCAAACTAGATTGTGCGGTAAATTTCCATCTGTTGACCTCCCTGTGGTGAGCTAAGTGTCTACAAACTCTACTTATCCTGGCTGTTTGTTACCATCTCAGCAATCGTGGGGGAATGCCATTGCCACTATAGCAGATGTACTGCTTTTATATGCTTATGTTTACTTTTATAATGTGAGTGCATTTTTAGACTATTAATTGTATTGTTTACTTGGAAGTCTCTGACCTACTGGTCTCTTTTTTGTCTCCCCCCGTTCTCACATATATGTGAGTTCACAAACAGGGCGATATCTATCTATAGGTATATACAAGAAAATGGCTTCAGTCAGATCCACTTCTAAAATAAAAATTGGATATGAAAATCCCCTTTATATACTGCAAAGACTGAGGATTACATGATAACCCTAAAGAGCGCTTGAGCGAAAGACATAATCTTTTTCCTGAACAAATCTATTGTATGGAAGCAGGGTGAAACTTCCTACTTGTTTTTCTGCTGGCTGATCCTTGGGACTTATTGCGCACTTTTTCCACCCAATGTGTTATATTATAACTTTACATTATCGACCCTGCTGAAGCAACTGAAATGAGAATTGGACGGAACTCAACCTATGGTCCTAATCTGATGGCAAAACTGCATGAAATGATACACAAGTACAAGATGATGGCAGAAGTTGAGAAGGCAGAAAACGAACTGGCACTTATCGAAGGAAGGGAGCCATACAAACTTTAAATGTTTTTACTATCAGAACAGCCTGATATCTGCTATTTTTTAACAATTTACTGTCTTTTTACTCTCTCTCTACTTGTTTTTATTTTTCTCTCTTGTGGTTTGTGGGGCTGGCTATCCCCTTTTTAGAGGGAGCAGCATTCAGAGACGGTCGACTATAAGAGAGTTAAGGAGCCTTAATCTTTTTCTTACGGTTCTTTCCTTTGTGATAACCATGACCAGAGCAAGAACCAACACAATTTGCCTTCAACAGTTGAAATCGCTGCCATTTTCATGACCAAAGATGGCGATCCTCCAGGAAACTATGACTTGAAGGTCTTCCCTAAGGGATCTGGGACTGAATACCTGAAAAATATCAACTCACATGACCAGATGCTATACCCTTTACTGTTTCCTTACGGAGAACATGGATGGGATAAGAATAGGCCACATGAAAGACAGACCAACGGCAAGTTCAGAAAAGTGACTTGATTTCAGTATGTGGCTTATACAATGGAAGTCTCTGCACTACTGGTCTCTTTTTTGTCTCCACCTGTTCTCACATATATGTGAGTTCACAAACAGGGCGATATCTATCTATAGGTATATACAAGAAAATGGCTATCCGGAAAGAATTTTCTGTTTTACACAACTCCGCCAAATTGGGCTGCAGTACTTAGTTGATCAGTCCGTATGAGTTGAAGTTGAGAGTCTCATGTACAATAGAATATAGCTTGAACAAAAGAAACTCAGAGTTGAGACGTTCATTGGCCTACAAGACTACCTATTCAACAAGGCAGTCGAGCATGGAGTATAACCTGGGAAAATAATCACCTTGCCTTCTTCCTTCCAAGGTTCACGCAGAAACGTGAACATACATTACCAAGATGGTTTGGCTTTAGTCAGGGCCTTTGGCAAACCATCACTGTTCATCACATTCACATCACATTCACATCTAATCTGAAATGGAAAGAGGCAACTGATAATTTTGGATATGCAACTTCAGACCTGAACGTATTCAAAGCAAAACTTGATGAGCACATCTCTATGTTAACCAAGGAAAAAGCCTTTGGAAAGGAGGCCGATTACCTATATGTCATCAAATTCCAGAAATGAGGACTGCCTCATTGCCACATACTTCTCAACCTGACAGAAGAAGTTGCGATACGTGAGATTGAACACATTAATAAAGTCATCAGAACTTCCACCATCTCATAGGACTGTTTTGTTCGAAGTTGTGAAGTCTTGCATGATCCACGGCCCTAGAGGTTCACTCATTCCGATGTCGCCATGTATAAAAAAATACCCAAAACCTTATGCAGCTGTGACAAAGGAAAACTGCTATGGTTATCCCATCTACAAGTGAAGAAACAATGACAGAATCTTTCTAACAAAAGTTAATGGTCACTTTCTTGAAATCACAAATGAGTGGGTGGTGCCGTATAACCAGTACTTGAGTGAGGAATTCCAGGCTCTTATCAACGTAGAAGTATGTTCTATAGTTAAAGCAGTAAAATACCTACACAAATATATCTACAAAGGCTACGGTAGTAGGAATGTCAAGACGGTGAACGTTGCCCCAGATGGATAAGGTGATTATGATGAGATTACACAATTTGTCAACATGTGCTACGCGTGTGCACCTGAGGCATGTTAGAGGTTACTTGAGTTCCCAATGCAATTAAAATCGCATACTGTCCAGAAGCTAGCTATTCATCTGCCAGGACATCACAATGTCTACATCCTAGAGGACACAGACATCACTGATGTGGTTCAACAAGAACATGCCAAGACAACTTTGATAAAATTTTTTGAACTCAATCACAATGACCCCAAAGCCAGATCGATTTTCTACCAGGACATCCTGATAGAGTATTTATTTGACAACAAACATTGCAAAAGAAGGCAAATGAATCATTTAGCTATTGGCCGTGTCTACACTATCAGCCCGGAACATGAGGAAACCTTCTCACTTCGTCTTCTATCGGTCAGTGTCCCCAGGCCAACACCTTTTGATGACCAAAAGACGTTTAATGGAACAGTCCATGAAATTTTGAAGCAAGCTGCTATTGCATGGAATCTTTTTGAATCTGACACACAATATGAAATTGCACTCGAAGAAGCTTCCTCTCACTAGATGCCAAAACAGTTCAGAGCAATGTTTGCTTACATTTGTGCTTTTTGGAGACTAAAAGATCTATGGCACTTTTCTTGAAAAGGAGATGAGCGGGGTGGTGACAGAAGCCAATAAGAAAGGAGTGGACAGGGGCAAAGAGACAATCACAGGGTAGAGAGGGGAGGGAATTAAAGAGGTGAGAAGTGAATGTAATCAATCTGACAGGTAAGGGGAGGTGACAGAAGATGATCACAGAGGAGGGTGGGCCAGAGGGGAGGCAATCTGGGCAGCTTGAGGGAGCATGAAATGGAGAAACGGATCTCAGATCCATAATAGCCACCGTCATCAGGTCCGGTGCAAGGTTTCCTGACACCCTAGGCAAAGCTTCAGCATTTCCCCCCCCCCACCCCCACTGTATATATATTTATATATAGACATATATATGTTTACATATACTTTATATATACATATTTTCATACATATATACACACACACATATTATACTTATACACACACACACACATTGAATTCTATATGTTATATATCTATATATAGATATATAAAACTCCACCAGGAAAGAACAGCACTCAAAGACTTGATTCAAAAAAATGCAAATGTATTCCACGTCATCAGGACCACATACAACCTGAAGAAGGGGCGGTGACCCCGAAACGTTTGCTGACGTGGAACACATTTGCATTTTTTTTAATCAAGTTTCTGAGTGCCGTTCTTTCCTGGTGGAGTTTTGTACAAATTATTTGGAACGGGCACCGGAGCCATTTAACCTATTGGAGGGAGTGCCGGCAGTTTGTGGATATATATATATAAATATATATATATATCTATATATATATTTAGCTGAATGGGTGGCACTCTCAGGACTAGCAAACACACAATCGTGTAAATCACCAACAAGTCATGTTTACTGCCAACGTTTCAATCTCTCCTCTGGAGATTTTCCCCCTCAGACACTATTTCTCCAGCGGCTCACCCCTTTGGGGGCCTTGTGTTCTGTCACACCCCCTGACCTCTGGGGCCATCATGGTGGTGTTGTAGGGGTCCTTCTATCCTCCGGGTGCTCCTACCTCAGTATTATCCCTTTTATTCTCTACATTCAAGGTACGCACTGTTCACCAACCTCCTCACCTTTGTTTAGCTGTCATCTATGGTCCCCTGGCACACACTCCAAATTCCTTGACAACTTTGATTCTTGCCTCTCCTACTTCCTCTCTTCAGACCTTCTCTCCATCATTGTAGGTGACTTCAATATCCCTATTGATGTCCCTACTGACCACTCTGCCTCTAAACTCCTTACCCTCACATCACCATTTGGTCTCTCTCAATGGACCTCCTCACCTTCCCATGTGAGTGGACACTCACTTGATCTAGTCTTCACTCACAGATGTGATATTTCTGATTTCACCAACTCCCTATTCCGTCTTTCTAACCATCATCTTCTCTCTTTTAACTAACCCTGCCTCCTAAGGCTACCACTACTAAGCGGAACCTTGAGACAATTGCACCAGATACCTGCAAAAGTGTTCTCATAGCGTAAAGAGCCAATGGAGGAAATCGTGCTCCAATACTGAGTTCACCAGACCCCTAGCACCCCACCCCATCTTTTTCCACCCTGCCTCTACCCATCCCCTTCATCCACTTTACCAATATTGACTTCTTTCTCCCCAGTATCTGGGGGTGAAGCCATGGCCCTAATCCGGTCCTCCTTTCCATCCACCTCTCCCCTTGAACCTATCCCCTCTTATGTCCTCTGCTACTTCTCTCCTGCTGCCTGTTCCTATCTTGCCCATCTTTTCAATCTCTTTCTCTCATCAGGCACTGTCCCCTCCACATTCAAGCATGCCCTTGTCTCCCTCATTCTTAAAAAACCCACCATTGATCCTGACACTTTCTCTAGCTACCATCTTTCTGCTCCCCTTTGCCTCCAAACTCCATGAGGTTATTGTCTACAGCCACCTCAACGCCTTTCTTTCTTGTCACTCTCTACTTAACCCATTTTAGTCTGGCTTTCGTGCTCTCCACTCCACTGAAACTACCCTCACTAAAGTATGCAATGACCTCCTTGCTACCAAATCCAAAGGCCACTTTCTGCTCATTCTCCTGTACCTCTCAGCTGCTTATGACACTGTGGACCATCCTCTTCTCCTGCAAATCCTCTACTCAGTGGTCTGCATGATACTGCCCTCTCATGGCTATCCTCTTACCTCTCTGATCATTCTTTCACTGTCTCCTCTCATAACTACACTTCCACTACCAGTAGGTGTCCCTCAAGGTTCTGTTCTTGGACCTCTCCTTTTCTCTCTCTATACACCCTCACTAGGTGAGCTCATCAACTCTTTTGGCTTCAATATCATCTCTATACAGATGAACTCAGATCTACCTCTCCTCCCCTTCTCTCCTTACTAGTATCACTAACTGTCTCTCTGCTATTTCCTCTTGGATGTCCCAGAGCTTTCTTAAATTTAACATGTCCAAGATTGAGATGACAATCATCCACCCTTCTGTTTACCCTTCTGTATATCCTCACAAGTTCCTTCTCTATTGACACCACCAACATCTCCTCTAGCCCGCAAGTTTGCTGTCTTGAAGTCATCCTCGACTCCTCCCTCTCCCTCAAACCACATATTCAGCACCTCTCACTATCCTGTCATTTCCAATGCAAAAATATTGCCAGATTAGGCCCTTTCTCACCATGAAGGCAACCAAGACCCTCATCAACCTACTAATCATCTTCAGACTGGGCTACATTAACGTCCTCTTATCTGGCCTCCCCACCTGTCTCTGCTACAGTCTTTACTTAATGCTGCTGCCCAGCTCATCTTCCTCTCTTACATGCCTCCTCTCCTACAAGCCCTTCACTGTCTCTTCCTCTTCAGAACTCATTTCAAACTTCTCACTCTAACTTACAAAGCCCTCACCCAATCCTCTCCTATTTACTTTGCTGACCTCATCTCCCTTTACACTCCCGCCCGCCCACTTCACTCCACCTAAGAATGCTGCCTCTCCTCCAAAGTGATTACTTCCGCCCACTCTCGCCTCCAAGATTTTGCCCATGCTGCTCCTCACCTCTTAAACTCTCTCTGTCTTCCTATCAGACTCTCCACCTTTCTACAAAATATCAAACGGGCTCTCAAGACCCACTTCTTCATCAAAGCCTTCTAACTCTCATCCTAACTCACTGCCCCATACTCCTTGCTCATTGTCTCTCTACTCTGTGTCAACCCTGTCTGTCTGCCCCCTCCTTTAGACTGTAAGCTCTCACAAGCAGGGCCTTTTTTCCTCATATGCTTTTCCTTACCTTGCTTCTGCCACCATATCCTCTCCACTGCCTACAATGACACCCAACCTTTGGGTTCTGCCATCCTGCTGCCTATTTGAGTCTTATGACCACTGATGCAGCAATGTTTATAAACAATGTCTACAGTATGTTCTGCAATGTTCTGTATTGTATGTCACTTTCGTTCCTGTGTTATCTGTTCATGGGGGACAATCCAATTAGGTGCGAGTTGCTGTTTTCTCTTCGAATTCGCATAGCAAATTAATTTTACAATCCAATTAGCAACTCGCACTGAACCAGCCACAGTGAATTTGCAGTTTTCCATTCTCACCTCCCTGAGGGCCCTATTTACTACAATATACATTTAGACCCTGATTCAGAGCCGGATGCTCTGACAGAGCGCTCGCTCTGAATCAGGGCCGGGCTATTTTTTTTTAGAATGGCCTCCTGGCCGCTCGCATAGCTGTGGGTGACCACCCACTGCTATAGCGAGCGGCCAGGAAGATGGTCGCGATGGTCAAGACCATCGCGACCATCGGGCTTGTGACGAGACCCTTGTGGTAGGGTCTCAATGCCGCAAGCCCCAGAGAGATTTTGGCTCTAACAGAGCCGAAATGTCTCCCACTGACATCACTCATGATGTCAGTGGGGCCGTCCCCAAACGGATGCGTTCACATGGGAACGCCTCCATTTGGGCAGCCACTCCCCCGGCCCGTCCACCAAAGGGGACGAGCTGTCACTCAACATCGACAGCTTGCCCCCTTTGTTGCAAGACCCAGAGAGACGGAGTGCCCGTCGCTATCCGGGTCTCGTGCATGCGCACGACGGAGCTGGCTCCGTCGTGCACATGCGCACTGGCCCACCATCGACCCGGTTGCGAGCGCACAGCGCTTGCGACCGGGTCTGAATCAGGCCCTTAGAATGCAGATTGTAGTGTGATATTTCCAGCTGAATTTGCTTTGGGAAAATATCTGCAAGGGACAAAGCTTGCGATAAAGCTCTCTCCCTGCAAATCCCCCCCGCAGCTTTATCACTGTATTTTTCGTAAAAAATAGTGACAAGGTGCCTTGCAAGCGCCGACCGGCCGCTGCTACACCTCCCCGTGATCGCCACCCCCTCACGACTGCCTACCCCCCTTCCCACGAGCCCCCGCGACTCCCCCTTCATTTCACTTACCTCTGATCATCGCTGCTCCAGTCAGTGGCAAACGCAGGATTTCTAGAGGGGGCTTCCAAATGCATCCATAAAGAGGGCATACTCAGGACTTACCCAGCTTTAATATGCATCATACAAAGTGTTTTGAACTTTTGAGTGTCATAATTCCAGTATATACAGAATCAGTGATCTCACTAAGCCATTAGATACAGTCTGAGCTGAATGTTTTTGTTTCAGACGTGGGCTCCATTCCAGAGTATGGGAGCAAGTCCAGGAATCTAGGAGAGCAGCAGAAGAACCTAGCACTGCCCTGGACATATTTGTACATATTGGTCACGTTATGCACTGTATAGTGTATTATTATATGGTTTTAATAATTAACCCTATTGATGGTCTACAGCAGTGCACCTCTAACAGTGCATGTTTTCAAGATTTCCTAGTTGATGCACAGGTGTATTTATTATTGGCTGACATGTTAAAAGATCCACATGCGGTGCTAATTATTTCATTTGTAATACTTAGAAGAACATGCAGCATTAGTAATATTCTATTCTATTACTATTTCTATTGTGGTCCTGGTGTGGGCTGGGGAGGGGGGTTTCCAGGCAACCGGAAGCCCCGTGTTTGCCTATGGCTTCGGTGATGTCCTCCCTCCGGGGCCCCGGTCAGCTGGTCTCCCATCCTGCACTGTGACCTGGTCAGCTGTTCTATGCAGCAGCTGACCAGGGTCACAGTGTATGAGCCGGGAGACCAGCTGACCAGAGCCCAGGAGGATATCACCGGAGCACTGATCACCGGCCCTCAACTCAGGTAAGTTTTGTTTATTTTTTACTAACTTTTTTTTTTTTCTTAGGCAGTGATCAGCTTGTGGTCTGTTTAGACCACACAGCTGATCAGTGGAGCCCACCTCTGCTCTGCCTGTTAGAGCAGAGCAGGAGTCGGGGAACTGGGGGAAACCTTGGATAACGCCATCTTTAGGTGGCGTTATTATGTCAGGGCTTCCCCTGGTATTTTTTTACTTTTTATTTTTAGTAAATCTCAGGCAGATCACATTTCCCATTACAATTATGGAAATGCGATCTGCTTACTAAAAATATGTGATAATTAGGGCTTGAAGTAGAATTTTACGAATTCTACTCCAATTGCCCTTTAGTGAATTTAGGTGAAACTAAAATAATGCGAAAAGGGTGTGAAAACACCCTTTTTCACTATGTTTTAGTAAAAATAATGTTAATAAATAGACCCCTGAGGGTGAGAGACAGAAAGGAAAATATTTATTTTAAGGTTACAATGTCGGGACACTGTGCTGAACCCATTGGACACCTCCCCTAATGACTAATTAGGCAATTGGAAGTTTCCAATTAGCTTAATCAGTCCAATAATTACATGTCATTTTTGGGATTAAAAAAATGGCCTCAAATTACCCCAAAATCGACTTTTACATTAGTTTAGGCACCCCAAATTTAATTACAGTATTTTGTTCTTTGAAAAAAAAATGGTTCATTATCATTTTTTTACAATTTTTCAAAGTGCCCTCACAGTACCCCAAAATCACCTTCTTCCAACTTTTTTTTGCATTTTTCATTTAATTGAGATTAAACGAAAAAAGTTTGTTTTTTATCATTGTTTTACATTTTTTGAAAAAAAAAAACCATAAATCAGCAATTTGACACCATTTAAAACCTTCAGTACTTTCCTATTGCCCACAGACAGCCTTCTATACGGTCCTGCTGACAAAAGTATACATTTTTAGGGGTCCAGAATGGTCTCCCCACTTTTTCATGCACTTCTCTCACATCGCATTTGGCAGTCAATTTGCAAACCTCTGCTGCAAGTACCACAAATAGGTATTTTTAATTGGATTTGAGAATTCTCAGGTGCAATTATTCATGCCAAGTTGTCAAGTTTCATGAAAAAAACTCGCTACTCACAATTCGCACCTATTTGGATTGACCCCTTACTGTTAGTGAATTTGTACTTTATAAGGTGCTGCGGACCCCTGTGGCGCCATATAAATAACAATAATAATAAATACATAGGCCCCTAAATCATTTTACCTACCAAAATCTTCATGCCATTGTTTTCATTATTTATCACGTCATATACTTATATCATGTTTTCTTTTCTAATTGCAACAATTTTTTTATGCATGAATACAGTACATATTCTGATATCACACATTAGCCAGCTCTTTAGATATTGCTACAATCTCCATCAGCTATGAATGATGTACACACTCCCTCTAGAGGCTGCCACATTGAATAACGAGCACTTCTTTATTTGCAGGATACAATGGACAACCTGTCTATTGTTATTGTCCTTTAGTTATATGGCGCCACAAGTGTTCCCTAGCGCCTTACAAAGTACATAAATAAGTGAACAAGAAACCAGTGACTTATAGTACAATGCAGAACAAGGACACGGTTTATGCACATTGCTGCATTAGCGATTATAACTTAATAAGCAGCAGGGAGTCAGCAATGAAGTGTTAGGTGCCCTTGAGGGGAAATAAGGTGCCCATCCACTTCTAGATGCGGGGATGATGGCATGATTACGACATCGTAATCGTGCCATCGTCTCCCTAGGCGTGAAGCATATACACTGAACGTTCAGTGTATGCACATAATCATCCCCAAACGTTCGTCAGGTTGACCATCATATTCGGGCGATGATAGATGTCGGAAACGACCAGTGGGCGCGCGCCTCGATGGTCGTTTTAGACATCTAAATGCCGAATTTGCAGCCGATAACTGAGCATTTTCATGATTACGATGTCGTAATCGTGCAATCGCTCAGTGTTATCGGCAAGTGGATGGGCACCTTAAGGAGTAGAAGACAATATAAGTAAGGAGAAGCACATGAGGGAAGAGGGCCCTGCTCATGAGAGCTTACATTGTAATATCTAGAAATAAAAGAGAACTAAAAACAGAATGGGAAACCAGTTTCTATCGTACATGTAGTACATGTGCCCCTAGCAGCCTGTGCTTTATCTTTTATATTAGGGATTTCTGAAGTTGCTATGGTTGGAAGGAGATAATTATTTTCCACCACTTGCTCACTATTTACATAAGCTAAAAACACACCTAGACTTACCCACACCCTAAAGCCATGCTGCTACCCCCTATTTATCAATATTCTGCAATAACATATATTCTCTATCACTGCTTATCACAGCAATAGGAAATCTGTAATCACTGTATAACTGCCATTAAAATATCACCAGAAATATTGGGGCTCTGTATACTTGTATTTTTGGGCACACCCCACCCCATCCCTCAATAGCAGCAATACTGATTTCGCTATCTTCATTTCGGGAAGGGGATAGCCAGAGAGAATGAATTAAGAATTTTTTTAAATTATTTTATTTAGTATTTTTTTATTGAAGCATTATATGCATGAAATGCCTTATACATAATATAAATCAATCCAATTGTACAATCATTGCATCAAAATAGGATTAGTATAGAGATCATAAATATGGAAAGAAGACAACAGTTGAGTATAACAAGTTGGTTAAGAGGCCTTTGAGAAGCCCCACAGGACAGCATAAGGCATATTGTGCAGATCCGTATTTAAGACACAATAATCGTCAATCCATAGTACAAAAACAAATCGTAATAGTAATAACTAAAGAAAAATAAAGTAAAATAAATTACTCTCTCTCAACCCCTTCCCCCTCCTTCACATGTTCTACAGCTACAAGAAGGTGAGATGTCGACATGTCAGTGCCAACATTGCGAGCGTCAACATGTATATCAACATTCTGAACGCCCACATTTTGAACATGTTGACATTATGCTGTTGACATTCTGAATGACAACAATGTGACTGCATATATAATATATACATTAGAGCTAATGCAATCTGCCCCTTAGCACTGGATTACTTAACACAATAATGGGATTGTAAAATTGGTGAATGTTTTAATGTGGAGTCTTAGAAAATCAATATGGAGTTTAACATTTTAATTCCCTTTTGTGTTACATGTTACATGTGGGGTTGTTTCCCTGCATATGAGTTATATCTTAAAATACTAGAACATGTTTTATATCCTGTGGTGTTCTATGGTGGAATAGTTGAGGCTTGACATTACATACATCCACACAAATAAATCTAATGTAAGGATGCACCTAATCTTTTACTGCGGACCACTTGTGGTGCCATATAAAAAAGGATAATAATGATCATAATAATCTTGTACGTAAAATATAAAAAAAAACAATGATGGCTGTAAGATGATTAGAAGGGATGTGGTACTTTATGTCAACAAGAATATTGCAGACAATGTTCTCGTTGGCACCATAATCCTGGCACCACGATGTCAACTTTGTTAAATGCTAATTACAGCATTTTAACAATGTCGGCAGTATAGCTGTAAATATGCTGTTAAATCAGAATATATACTATTTACTGTCGACACGGTAAAAATGCTCTAATTAGCCTCAAATGTGTTGACAGCGTGGGATGTTTATGGCAACATTATGACCGTATATCATTTAGAAGGTACAATCTCATTCTTCTAATTGTTCTCAGGCACACTGGTTTGGCACAATGTGTATTTGTTCTTGGAAAACATTTACAAGAAATATTCCTGTTCAATTGTCCACCAGTGCCTCCTTATCTAAGAGTTCCAGTATTGACGAGGCCTAGCGGCACGGGTCAAATATCTTAGAGACACTTTTCATTTGGAGTTTAACACTTATTTTGGAATAGTCCATATGGAAAAGAGAGAGATGTACAGTATATAACCTTTTATAGAGGACAAGTAGAGAAGTTGAACAATCAAGCGGCTCGCTATCATTTATCTAGTATATATATTATATCAAATGATAGGTAAAATCTGATTGGTTGGGTTGGGCAACTTCTACATGACTTTAGAAGGTTTCATACATCTCCCCTTAGAGGAGAGCAGACATCTTGTCAAAACTGGTCTGTAGATATTTTAACTATGAAATAATTTACATGGTCCTTTTATCTTTTTCTAAATTTAAGTTGAAAACAATTTGTTGGGTTATTACTATCTGTATCTATGTCCTGTTTAGATGAATGTGTCTTTATTAAGCTCCTGTGTGACGTGGGGTGAATTGGGAACGGAGAATTGAACTATTTGCTACTCCCAAGAATAAAACTCTACCTCAGAATAAAATTTAAGCAAGAGTAACTTCTACCTCACCTCGCTTCGTCTCTATTCCGGTGTCCTTGTTGAGTGATATTCAACAGGGCTAGAGATGGGAGCGGGAGACTCTGGGACTTGGCTGTGATGAGACATGCTCGTATTAGTGATGATGAGTTCTGTCAGAGAGGCTCCAGAAGGCAGCAAGAGGCAGAGATAAGTTGGCGATACTATGAGTAACAATGGGGGTTGGGAAGGGGTACCAAGCCAGGGGACTGAACTAGACTGGGTGGTGATGGAGTGTGAACATATCCAGAGATAGGTGTCCAAATGTATCTATCCACCTTACTCCTACACCAAGGATGGGCAGAGGGCCACAAAAATATCATGTGGAAAGTTTTATTTCACTACTATGACATTATTGATGCAAACAATTGTTTAAAATTGCTTCTACGGAACAATACATTTATTTTGCAGGTACCATAAGTTTGCAAATGTTGAATACAATGTTAACCTCGGAATGTTTTTAAACTTTGGTGATTCTAAGAAATATTGTATATTTTGAATGATTGTATTTGTTATGTTTTGCTCTTCTTGGGCCTGGTACTGAGTCGCCTGCTATGTCGATGTTGGATACAGTTGAACAATTTGTTTGCTACTACACATGCATCTGAGTTGCACGGCGCATGCACCCAGAATCTGCACACACAGGGACACAGTTGCGCGATGCACGGTCTCAGTAATGTCTTGAAAATATATTGGGAATTCCTGGTTGATGACAGGGAGATGGCTAAGTGGAAGCACATAGAAGGACCGTCTTATGGGTGCGTTATGAGGGTGACGTGGGCGTGTCATTGAATTGGTTGCGTACAGTACATAGGTGCTTAATTACACACATTGGAGGCCATACTCTGACGGAAAATCAGCACCTAGCATAGGGCTGGTCAGTGGCATCACTATGGGGGTGAGGGCCACACCGGGTGTCACCCTTGGAAGGAGTGACACCAAAACGCCAGCTCCTTCTCAGTGACCCGAGCCGGGTGCTGCAGGGTGACATTCTGCTGCAGCACTCAGCTCCCGTCACAGAGGAAGAGCCGACAATGCATGCACTAGCCTCCAGGGGGCAGCCCAGCATCACCGACATCTCCTGAAGGGATTCCCCACGAGGCCATGCCCCATTTATGTTAGGCCATACTCCCTTTTCGAGGGGCTTATGGAGTGTCCACTGGGGATGGTGCAAATTTCCATGGTGCGACCGATGGTTGCGTTTAAAGATGCACCAAGCAGTATTACAGCGCCTAAAAGTGCTCAAAGTGGACATCTCATTCCTTGCACATTCAGACACACACTTGTACACCAGGGGAAGGGCTTTTACTAGCATTAGCATAGAGTCGCAGATGCGATTATGGCAATAGACGCTAAAGCGGTTGCAACAGATTCAGCCTCATCATGTTTCTTGTACAGTAAATCTTGTTTCCATTAAGTTAAAAGTAAGTTAGTCAGTGTAGCTATTTTTCTGAACAAGATGACTTACAGCTTGATCATTTCACAAAAATGAAATAAAGGTGCAGAGAGTATGCTTTGTCCGTACATATGTTTCCATGAATAATTATTAAATATTTCATATATTCTCAGAAGATGAAATCAGTCACATATATATATTTTTTTGTATGATGTTTGTTCAGATGTTTATTTAATGCATGGGTTATAGTATCACTATAGAATTTAGAATGAATCTCCACCAGTTGTATCGATTATCCACTTGATATAGGTTTTTGTTAGCCATGTGTAGACTCCTGGTATTTTGGGATCACCACATTTGTTATAAGGCCCAAATGAGACGATACCTGTGTACTTGCTGTTACATATCAATGGACCGCCAGAATCCCCCTGAAATAGAACATATGGTACAGTAAGTTCACACATTTGAAATGCTGCTTTAAAAATCAGGTACAGTAGCCAGGTATGGCTTCAATAACCAAATGTAGGTAAAGAAGAAAGTTGCTTAATACACTTTCATAACAATCATGTACAATATGCCGGTTACATTGTGATCTGGGCATTGTCAAGCTGCACAATAAGCTGGTCATTGCTGGACTATGGCCCTGATTCAGACCCGCTCGCAGGTCTGAAGGGTGTTTTTTTTTTTTTGGTGTCCGGCCTCCAGGCCGCTCACTAAGCTAGTACACCCATTTTCACTCCAGAACTCTGCAGAAGTTGATCCTCTCCAGATAGAATGGGTTGCCCCATCGGATAAAGACACAGACAATGGTGCTTTCCCCGGAGGTACGTCTGTCTCTGGCCTGGTGGCTGCACACTGCTCACCTGAACAGGGGGCGCCCCTTTTGGATTGCGGACTGGGTCCTTCTGACAACGGTTGCCAGTCTCCGAGGCTGGGGAGTGGTGACAGGTCCGCACTTCTTCCAGGGAAGGTGTACGCCAGCAGAATCTGCACTTCCGATAAACATCTTGGAACTTCGGGCAGTATTCAAAGTTCTCCAGCAAGAAAAACCCGTGCAGGTGCAGTCAAACAACGCCACCACAGTGGCTTACATAAACCGCCAAGGAGGTAGCTGCAGTCAGGTGGCCCTGACGGAGGTGTCCCGTATTCTAGCTTGGGCAGAAAGCAATCTCCCTGCCATATCGGCAGTGTTCATACCAGGAGTCCTCAACTGGGAGGCAGACTTTCTCAGCCATCAAGACGTGCATCCAGGAGAATGGTCTCTTCACCAGGAGGTGTTTCAACTCTGGTGAACAAGTGGGGTCTTCCAGAGATAGATCATGGCCTCCCGACACAACAACAAGCTACCTGTGTACAGATCAAGAACAAGAGACGCAGAGGCACTTCTGGTAGATGCTCTGTCGGTCCAGTGGACCTTCCAGTTGTACGTCTTCCCTTCGTTCTCCCTTCTTCCACGAGTGATTTGCAAATTTAAGCAAGAAGGCGGCATGCTTCTGCTGATAGCTCCAGCGTGGCACAGACGGCACTGGTACTCAGATCTTCAGAGTCTCTCCGTAGACACTCCGATGCTGTTGCCTCTACGTCCGGACCTGTTGTCTCAAGGTCCTTGCCATTACCCGGACCTGGGTCATCTGTCTTTGATGGCGTGGCTGTTGAGACTGCCCTCTTAAGGTCCAGGGGTTTTTCCAGCTCTGTAGTTAACACAAATTTGCGAATGCAAGAATTTACCAACGAGTATGGCATATTTTCTTTGAATGGTGTCACCCTAGAGGCTATGATCCTCAGGTGTTCCGGATATCCAGGGTGTTGGCTTTCCTGCAGGCGGGCTTAGATCATGGTCCGCCTTGCTTCTCTGAAGGTGCAGGTTACTGCCCTGTCAGTGTGGTTTCAGCGTAGGATTGCTACTCTTCCTGATGTCCGCACCTTTCTGCAAGGTGTACTTCGTATTCAGCCTCCCTTTGTTCCTCCATTGGCTCCTTGGGATCTGGCTGTGGTCCTGAGGGCTCTCCAAGGACCACCATTTGAACCACTGGGCTCAGTGGATTTGAAATGGCTTACAGCTAAGACTGTATTTCTTCTGTCCATTGCTTCAGCCAGAAGGGTTTCAGAATTGGGGGCTCTCTCTAGTTTCCACATTAACGAGGAAATCATAGTGCTGGCCGCTAATTCTCCAGACCTCTCGGTTGGTGAGGCCACCTTAGATGTGGTACGGGCTCTAAGGATTTATGTTGACTGTACCAATTCTTTTAGGAAGTCAGACTCTTTGTTTGTCCTCTATGGCTTCCGTAAGAAGGGTTGGCCTGCCACTAAGCAAACTTTGGCAGGATGGATTCGCATGGCAATTTCTGAGGCTTATATTCATGAAGGCCTTCCTGCTCCATCTTCTGTTAGGGCTCATTCCACTAGGTCTGTGGGTCTTTCGTGGGCAGCTCGACGTGGTGCCTCTGCTGTTCAGCTTTGCAAGGCAGCCACGTGGTCTTCTGTCCATACCTTTGTAAGGTATTATGCATTCGATACCTTCGATTCACCTCTCATGATGCTTCCTTAAGGTGGCGGATTCTCCTTCCAGCACAGGAGCATCCCCACCCATAAAGGATACTGCTTTGGGACATCCCCAAGGTATCCTGTGGATACCCTCTGGGCCCTGAAGTAGAAAATATGAGATATGGTAAGAACTTACCCTTGTTATCTCTATTTCTACGAAGTCCATTGGGTTCCACAGGACTCCTGCCCTGTCGCACTTGTACTGCAGATTGGCTTTGATCTGGTCACTGGTTTTTCCATCTCCTTCTGGTGAGAATGTGATTCTTGTGTCTTCCAGACTTTCTTCTCTCTCTTTCTTCTCCTCAACGACCTATGGCTTGTTACGTAACTGGTTTGCCTTGGCTCGGGGATGGGGTATAGGAGGGGGACCCCAGTGCATCCTGGGAGGCTGAAAACTTTAACTCTGTGGTGCCCGATGTCTGACGTCATCCGCCTATACCCAAGGTATCCTGTGGTATCCCATGGACTTAGCAGAAATAGAGATAACAAGGGTAAGTTCTTACCATATCTCTGATTTTTTGCATACGGAATGGAATGGCCCCTGTATAGTACATCAGTCATTAGAATGATTCCAGGGGTGTCTTTAGAGAGGAGGGGGCCCATGTGTATCCATCGTCACAGCCCCCTCCTCTCACCCCGACGGCCGGCAGCCGACTGATGTGGCTGGCCGGCCACCACAGAATCAGTAGACTGGGCACTAGAGTGCCCAGAGTCTACTGCGCATGCGCAGATCGCCAGGGAAATGGTGCTGCCGCCATTTTCCCTGCAATTTCCTCACAGTGCATGCGCAAAACACCAGAAAAATGGCCGCAGCAGCCATATTCCAGCATTTTGAGTAGCGCTGAGGGACCCAATGCAGGACCTCCTGATGAAGCGGCCATTGCTCAGCGAAACGCGTTGAGGTTCTCCACCACTCAATATCTGGACCTTTGTGTTCTTATTTGAACGTTTTTGCTGATACTCTCCACCCTCATCTGCATCTGGGCCGCATCATTGCAGTTTTGGACGTGTCCTCACCATTGTGCTTCAGCCTGTCTATTCCATCTCTGCTGGATACCAGAGGATTTTCCACACAGATTTGCCTTGGATGTTTCCTCTCCATTGTGCTTCAGCCTATAATTCCAACTCTGCTGGAGGCCAGAGGATTTCCCATATCATCAAGAACTGGTAAAGTGGTGCCGTTATATGCCTACATCATTGAGGCTCAATCCATTTATTCCCTGATGGGATTATTTTAAACTTTATTGTACAGAAACCCATTGCCCTTGCTTTGGGGTTTTCAACCATTGACATTGATGGTATTCAGAGAGAGACATTCAGTACTCATGCACTAAGAATTGGTCGATGGTGGATTTACTGTTTTTTATTCATTTATTCATGTTATGTCTTGAATGTTTGTATGTTATCAGATACTTATTGTATGTGTCTTTTTGATAGTATATAAGACACTTTTTTAGTGCTAATTAGCTGAATAAATTACTAATTTTTAAATTGATACCATCCATCTAGTATTTTCATATCATATTTTGGTTTATATAATTTTTTATTTCCAGCGCTGGTTACTTGCATTTTCTTTTTAGGACCTCAGAGAGGTATGTTTTAAATAATCTGGGTGCAGAGAGTGTGGTGCAAGCCCGTGTGCACATTATAGTAACGCCCCTGAATGGTTCTTGTATTGTTTATCGGTCACTAGAATAGTCTCAGCATTGGTCAGATGGGGCTGATAGGTGATGTATCCGTAGCTCTTTTACATAACAGTTTGTCACAAATTGCAATAGCTATTTAAACTGCACCCACATTAGGGAAACGACACCTACAACATTTTTATGACACCCATTTTTATTACACCCATTGTTGCACGCACTGGTAGAAAAGCCGGGCCATTTATTTGTGTCTAACCCCCAGGCTGAAAGTTGCCAGCCAGCCCCTGCCCATGTGGATCTTACTTCGGTCCTGCCTCCACCATTGCACGTACGTCTCTTTAGAATGCCTGTATGTGAGTCTTGTACACAAAAACAAAATACAACCAAGCCAAACTAGCAACCAGTTATTTGTATAATCCAGTCATACAGAGAACTGCAGAATCACTCAGACACCCACATACCCACAATGCCAAACCACAGATTTATCTTGTACAGAATCTCTTCAATGCTAGGCCTATATACTGTAACAATGCACATATTTATGTTTGCATTTCTGATATTAGCCACCCGCACTTGTAATGTGCAATCTGGAGCTTGTTGTACTGTATGTCTCAGACATCTTTCTGGTTTCAGTATAACAGGAAGCAAATCACACAGTACCTTTACCTTGTAGATCAGATGAAACATAGAAGGACAGATAAAGTACTAATAGGATGATAAAGTGTCTGACAAGAATGCAGAAAAGGGGGAGAATAATAAAAGAATAAACGAACGGCATGTTATACTGGCAATTTTATAATTAAATATTGTGCAAGATATTTACAGATTTTGTTAAATATTTAAATGTGGATGACATTTAATATGACTAAGGGCTTTCATGTGGGCAGACTCTGTTCAAGTCTTTGTAAGCTTTTTACAACTGTTCCTTAATCAATACTTCCCCGATGTACTACAAACAGGGCGCCCTATGAATCGCCCATTACACCCCATTAAGAGAGAGCTGAGGCAGAATGGGATACAGGGCCTCATTCAGTGGCGGTCGGAGGATGCAAGCGGTCACTCAGAAACTGGGCGGCCACTTGCATCCTGACCCCCCGCCTCTGTTTTGGTCGTTAGGCTGTGGACCGCTAGGGTGATTGTCGCGATGGTCAGAGACCATCGCGACCATCGGGGCTTACGACGAGACCCTAGGGTAGAGTCTCACTTGTCGTAAGCCCCGGAGAGCTTCTGGCTCTGTCAGAGCCAGAAGCTCTCCACTGACATCACTAGTGATGTCAGTGGGGCCTCCCCCAAACGGTGGGCGTTCCCATGGGAACGCCTCCGTTTGGGCTGCCACCCCCCGGCCCGCCTTCCAAACGGGGCGAGCTGTCAATCAACATCGACAGCTCACCCCCTTTGGAAAGAGACCCGCTACGACCGGCGCTGTCAGTCGTAGCTGGTCTCACGCATGCGCACGAAGGAGCCGGCTCCCTTGTGCGCATGCACACTTGACAAGCATCGAGGCATCGACCGTACGGCCGCCTCTGAATGAAGGCCACAGTCACTATGTCAACAATGCAATGTTCACAGTTATGATATCGACATTGTTCATATGTTGACGTGGAACATGTTGACATCTGCAGATTGCGGACATGGTCACAATGTCAACATGTAAAATGTTGACTTTCTGCAGAATGCAGACATTATGGTTAGTCTGCAGGGCTGTTATGGTTAGGCTTCGGGAGGGGAGGGTTAGAGTCAGGCTTTGGGAGGGTTAGAGTCTGACTTCGGGAGGGGGTTTAGGCTTTGGGAGGGGGGGTTAGGGTTAGCCTTTGGGAGGGGTGGGTTAGAGTTAGGCTTCGGGAGGGTTAGAGTTAGGCTTTGGGAGGAGAGGGTTAGGCTTTGGGAGGGGATTGTTAGGGTTAGGCTTTGGGAGAGGAGGGTTAGAGTCAGACATCGGGAGGGGAGGGTTAGAGTTAGGCTTTGGGAGGGGTGGGTTAGGGTTAGGCTTCGGGAGGGGAAGGTTAGAGTTAGGTTTCAGAAAGGGAGGGTTAGGCTTCGGGAGGGGAGGATTAGGGTAAGGCTTCAAGAGGGTTAGAGTCAGGCATCGGGAGGGGAAGGTTATGGATAGGCTTCGGGAGAGTTAGAGACAGGCTTTGGGAGGGGGTGTTAGGGATAGGCTTTGGGAGGAGAGGGTTAGAGTCAGGCTTCAGGAGGGGAGGGTTAGAGTTAGTCTTTGGGAGGAGAGGGTTAGGCTTTGGGAGGGTTAGAGTCAGGCTTCGGGAGGGGAGAGTTGCGGTTAGGCTTCAGGAGGGTAAGAGTCAGGCTTTGGGAGGGGGGTTAGGCTTTGGGAGGGTTAGAGGTAGGCTTTGGGAGCGGATTGTTAGGGTCAGGCTTCAGGAGGAGAGGGTTAGAGTCAGTCTTCAGGAGGGGAGTGTTAGAGTTAGGCTTCGGGAGGGGAGGGGAAGGGTTAGTCTTTGGGAGGAGAGGGTTAGGCTTTGGGAGGGTTAGAGTCAGGCTTCAGGAGGGAAGGTTGCGGTTAGGCGTCGGGAGGGTTAGAGTCAGGCTTTGGGAGGGGGGGTTAGGCTTCGGGAGGGGAGGTTTAGGGTTAAGCTTTGGGAGGGTTAGAGTGAGGCTTTAGGAGGGAAGGGTTAGGCTTCGGGAGGGTTAGAGTTAGGCTTTGGGAGGGGATTGTTTGGGTTAGGCTTCGGGAGGAGAGGGTTAGAGTCAGACTTCAGGAGAGGAGGGTTAGAGTCAGGCTTCGGGAGGGGAGGGTTAGAGTCAGGCTTCGGGAGGGGAGGGTTAGAGTTAGGCTTCGGGTGAGGAGGGTTAGAGTCAGGCTTCAGGAGGGGAGGCTTAGAGTTAGGCTTTGGGAGGGGAAGGATACAGTTAGGCTTTGGGAGGGGAGTGTTAGAGTTCGGTTTTGGGAGGGGAGGATTAGGCATTAGGGGGAGGGTACAGTTAGGCTTTGGGAGGGGAGGGTTAGAGTTAGGTTTCAGGAGGGAAGGGGGGGGAACGTACATCTCTGAATCTGAATCAGGCCCTGAGTACACTACTCCTTGGTTTTAAAGATATTGTCTCTATCTGTAAGTCATGTTCCATTCAGTCCTGCATTGTACCAATAAGATAGCTGTATGGCATGTTTTTCACCTATTCCTTGATGTACCCCTGATGAAGTCTTCCCAGAGACAAAACGAATCAGGTGATTATGCACAACTGACTCCTACCGAGGACTTTACTGTCGAGAGCTCACATCCTCTTGTAGGGTGCGACAGAAGGTGTTTAACATGAATTCTTAGTGGGGTCACTGCAGATTTAAAAACTGTTATGTACTGTAAGCACATATTTTAATAAATTATATTCAAAATATATATATCATACAGTGGATAAATATCACCTAGCGTAACATTATTAACACTTACCTGGCATGTGTCATCCTTATGTCTCTTAAGGGGCCCTGCACATATCATGTTGCTGGTTATACGTATACTGCCCTTTTGTTTACTATATATTTTTTTGCATTTGCCTTGGTCTACAACTGTCAAATTTGCTTGTCGCAGAACATCTGACATTGTCTTCTTTTTCAAATCAGTCAGTCCCCACCCGGCAGTGCTGCACATAGTTCCAGGCTTGACGATTTCTTCATGTTTTGGAAGAAATAGAAGTGACACAAACTTGTTCAACGTTGCTGGTTTTTCCAGCTGCAACATAGAAACACACATGTACTGTAAGCTCACTGGGTGAAAATCATACCTCTCAGCATTCTTCATTTAATAGTCAGAGAGATTAAAGGGCACGCCATACAAAATTGTTTTCTATTTTAATTCAACTGTCTTCATAAAAAAAATTGGCACACATTAAATTGATGTTGAACCTATCTACTTCTGAGCTGGATAGATCAACTGAGGTGTATCACTTCTTTATACTGTATAAAAACAGTAGTCTGAGTTGCTCACTCTGTGGGACTGATTCATTACCGCACACAACTGCGATTATGCATGCAATTGGCCGATTGTTGCGTTTTGCACATGCACCGCAGTGCGCGTGTGCAAACTAGCTATTGCAGTGACTATGCAGACCCATTGCAGAGTGATTGACAGGAAGTGCTGTTTGTAAGTGGTGACGGGGAGTGGTCGGGGAAACGCCGGCGTGCCAGTGCGTTTGAATGCCGTTGCAGGGGCGTGCATAAATTAGCCACTGCGATGGCCGACACAGTCTGAGGTCTCATAGCGTGCGTGTTTGTTAGCTACTTCTGAGTAAGGTCAGGGCTTGCGCAAGGGTGCGTGAAGCTGCAATGGTACTCGATTGTACCGCTGGTTTCGCAGTATTGCTAAGCAAAGTGGGCGTCCCTGTGCAGTGCTGCGAGGGCATTGAGATCACATTGTATTAGCAATGGATTTGCATACTATCGCAGTTGAACTGTGTTCGTAATCGCTATGGCATACGCAGTTGCGTACGGTAAAAAATCAGCCCCTGTGTCTCTGAGCCGTGATTACTGGGAATGGATGCTTGTATCTGACTATCTTTTGCACCTAGCATTGCAGTGGTTGGCATAAAAGAAATGGATGGCACACGTTTCCGCCTGCGCACATATGGACGCTGCATTAGTTGAATGGAATTTTGCATTAGTATAAGGTAGTAAATCTGCCCTTAACTACAGCTACTTTACATGCAACTCAGATTCAGCTCCTCCCCCCTTCCCCCGTTGGTTGCCTTTGATGGAGGCTGTGTGTGCGAAAAGTGATGTGGTGACACCTAACTGGTATGCCTAGCAGGGGCGTATGTAGCCATTGGCCAGGATGGCACTTGCCAGGGGCGCCGGCCAAGGGGGGGGGGGGCGCCGTCCGGCAGTGCCACACATGGCCAAGGCATAGATTAGTGTCTGCTGACCTGGCCTGAGCTGGTGTTGTCTCCTCCTCCCCCTCTGTGCCATGCTGCCATTGGCTGCTGCCTGGCGGGTGGGGGTCATGCAGACGCGATGGTATTGGCTGTGCCATTTGCTACTGCCGGTCTCCATGTTCACGCCCTCCTACAGGTGACATGCTGCGACCTCCACGGGCTCCACATCACGCCGCACACCCGCAGCATGGTGGCCCGGCTGCTGCACAGCTCAACTCGCTAGGAGCAAGGATGCTTCCCCGAGACCCTGCATCCATCATCGGCGCTGAGCAACTGATCTCGCATGGCTGAAAGGTATAACCCGGGGGGGGGGGGAGACTCTCAGCTGCTGCAGAACCTTTTACGGTGGATGGGGCTCAGCTGCTGCAGAACCTCTTCCTGGTGGGGACTCACATCAATTACTTTCAGAATGTTGAGGGCTTATTTATAACATTTATGACTGCCATTGAATGGATGTTGTTTCCTACTGTCTATCCTTTGTGTTTTCCTGTGTCTGTCCCCTCAATCTGTCTTCTGCCCCACAGTCTCTCTCTCCTGCCATTCAGTCTCTCTCTCCTGCCCCTCGGTGTTACTCTCCTGACCCTCAGTCTCTCTCTCCTGCCCCTCAGTTTCTCTTTCTTGCCACTCAGTCTCTCTCTCTCCTGCCCCTCAGTGTCTTACTCTCCTGCCCCTCAGCGTCTTACTCTCCTGCCCCTCAGCGTCTTACGCTCCTGCCCCTCAGCATCTTACTCTCCTGCCCCTCAGCGTCTTACTCTCCTGCCCCTCAGCATCTTACTCTCCTGCCCCTCAGCGTCTTACTCTCCTGCCCCTCAGCGTCTTACGCTCCTGCCCCTCAGCATCTTACTCTCCTGCCCCTCAGCGTCTTACTCTCCTGCCCCTCAGCGTCTTACGCTCCTGCCCCTCAGCGTCTTACTCTCCTGCCCCTCAGCATCTTACTCTCCTGCCCCTGAGTGTCTTACTCTCCTGCCCCCAGCGTCTTACTCTCCTGCCCCTCAGCGTCTTACTCTCCTGCCCCTCAGCGTCTTACTCTCCTGCCCCTCAGCATCTTACTCTCCTGCCCCTGAGTGTCTTACTCTCCTGCCCCTCAGCATCTTACTCTCCTGCCCCTCAGCGTCTTACTCTCCTGCCCCTCAGCGTCTTACTCTCCTGCCCCTCAGCGTCTTACTCTCCTGCCCCTCAGCGTCTTACTCTCCTGCCCCTGAGTGTCTTACTCTCCTGCCCCTGAGTGTCTTACTCTCCTGCCCCTCAGCGTCTTACTCTCCTGCCCCTCAGCGTCTTACTCTCCTGCCCCTGAGCGTCTTACTCTCCTGCCCCTCAGCGTCTTACTCTCCTGCCCCTCAGCATCTTACTCTCCTGCCCCTGAGTGTCTTACTCTCCTGACCCTCAGCGTCTTACTCTCCTGCCCCTCAGCATCTTACTCTCCTGCCCCTGAGTGTCTTACTCTCCTGCCCCTCAGTGTCTTACTCTCCTGCCCCTCAGTGTCTTACTCTCCTGCCCCTCAGCATCTTACTCTCCTGCCCCTGAGTGTCTTACTCTCCTGCCCCTCAGTGTCTTACTCTCCTGCCCCTGAGTGTCTTACTCTCCTGCCCCTCAGTCTCTCTCTCCTGCCCCTCAGTGTCATACTCTCCTGCCCCTCTGCGTCTTACTCTCCTGCCCCTCAGCATCTTACTCTCCTGTCCCTCAGGGTCTTACTCTTCTGCCCCTCAGTCTCTCTCTCTCTCCTGACCCTCAGTCTCTCTCTTTCTCCTGCCCCACAGTGGCTCACGCTCCTGTCCCTTAGTCTGTCTCTCTCTTGCCCCTCAGGGAGATGGCTATGGAGACAAAATTTAATTATTCAGAAAATATTGAGGGAGGGGGCACCAGTCCATCATTTTGCCAGGGGTGCTCAGGCTCCTAGATACACCCCTGATGCCTAGGTCCCCAGAGACGCCTGGATAGTTTGTATCTGCCCCATCTCATCACCCCAATCTGCCAGCAACATCTTACATGTACACTTATCACTCTCCAAAGTGTTTCACCGGGTGACTTTTGATCATAAATGCAGGGACTGTTCTGATAAAAACTGGGCAGAATATAGCATGAGTGGAAAACAAAAAGAAGCAAGCGGCTTCAGATTAGACATTTTCTGGTAACGTATATAGCATATTAACCTTTGATCTGGCAGAGCTGTAATTAGACCTGACCTCCTAACATAAGCCCACCATGCCCTGACCACGAAAAGAGAAGGAGAGGTCCATCACTTCTAAGGGACATTTGCACAGAATAGTAAGGTAATGTAGTCCCATTCATAGACAACAGATGTTTGACAAATGTATATATCAGTAGTATTATCACATTTGCCTGCTCTCCCGGTAGTGTTGCCAAGCCTCCGGGGGCCAGCCCATGGGCCACCCACCACCCCCCACTTCCTGAGTTAAGCCACATTGTATAACACTGCAATGCCGATCTGGCCCAAAAGTCAACAACTATGAGTATAATTACGTTTGGAAACAGTTAGTTGGGCATGATGTCTTACATACATATTACAAGGAAGCAGAGGCATGAGGCACTTATTGCCTGGTGTCTCAGTGATGTCACTGGTAACAAGAGAAGTAATAGGTCGAACATGAGATCAGCCTGAAAATTGCTGCCTCTATCAGATTTTTAAGCTTCTTCACAGTTTTAATTATTTTCTCAACAAAACAAGAGGTTGGAATTTTGTTATAATAGCTAATTATGGCCCTCATTCAGAGCGCACGCTCTGAATGAGGGCCGATCTCCATGAAAATGGAGCGTCCTCCTGGACGCTCGTATAGCTGTGGGTCACCACCCACAGGCTATACGAGCGTGCATTTTGATGGCCGTGATGGTCGTGACCATCGCGACCATCGAAACTGCGAGCCGGAGCCTGCGGTTGAGGTTTTCAACCGCAAGCTCCGGAGTGATTTTGGCTCTATCAGAGCCAAAATCACTCCCACTGACATCACTAGTGATGTCAGTGGGCCGGCTTTTGACGGGAGGCGCTCCCGTGGGAACGCCCCCGTCAGGGAGGCACGCCCCCGGCACGCCTACCAAAGGGGGCGTGCTGTCAATCAACATTGACAGCACGCCCCCTTTGATCGGACACAACGAGCGAAGGACTTTCCTTCGCTCGTCGCGTCTGGCGCATGCGCACGACGGAGCTCCCTCGTCGTGCGCATGCTCAGTCCAGAACATCGACCCACTTGCGAGCGGACAGCCGCTCGCGAGTGGGTCTGAATCAGGCCCAATGTCATCATCGTTACCTGTACAACTTGAAGGTCATGGACTTTTGTTTCACGGTCAAAACAAGGGTATTTAATAGCTCGTTTGATCCCATATTCCTGCTGTTGCCTTCTGTCCTTTGTCAGAGAGTGGGCACCTAGGATGACCTTCGTCTTATTCCCACTGGAAACAAAATCATGTAAATCAGTTGAGTATAAATGGTAATAAAGGGTAATAAATACTCAAATGGACATTTTATATTATTTATTCTTACATATGAGACCACCTAACGCATCATGTCATTGCAACTGAAAATTAGTGGGAAAGGCAGAAATAAAGTATTATATTACTTTGGCAAGGAATTATGTTGGCAGGTAAGTCAAATAAGTATTTAATAGAATGTCTCCAGAATTATATCTGTTTCATCTCTTTGCTTACAGATGTCATCGTTAAAAAGGGCTGAGCTTCTGTCCTGCCTTTTATTTATCCAATGCCAACATCAATTTGGTAATTGTACTATTGCATTTGTCTTGTTGCTTATGATTGAGCCTTCTCCGTTTCTGTCAGTAAAAGCTGGATCCAACAGTCTTGGATGGCCATCGACCATCAATGGTAAACCACCGATGGTGGATGGTTTTGTCATGGATGGATTAGATCCAAAGGTTCTCAATGCCATCGATGGCACAGAACCTCCCGACGTGTGATGAAATGTCGACATGCTAGAATGTTGACATATTGTTCATGGTGGACCAGCAGGGACTTATCTTGCTCCCGACGACTGCAGCGAGTCAAGAGCGACTTCCGGGCCCTGACGGTCACGTGACTGTGACTTTCAGGTCAGAGCTTGTGATCTTCTGACATTTCGGTGAGTTTTTCTCCCCTATCCCTAATCCCCACTCCTAACCCTAATTCTCCCCCTGCAGCCTAACCCTAACCTCCCCCCACAGCCTAAGCCTAACCTCCCCCTGCAGTTTAACCTCCGCAGCCTAAGCCTAACCTCCCCCTGCAGTCTAACCTCTGCAGCCTAACCCTAACTTCCCTCTGCAGCCTAACCCTAACCTGCCCCCACAGCCTAACCCTAACCCCCCCCGCAGCCTAACCCTAACCTCCCCCTGCAGCCTAACCCTAACTCCCGCGCCCTAACCATCCCGCCCACAGCCTACCCCTAATGTCGACATTTCTCCTGTCTGCATTCTGAATGTAGACACGTCTGACGACATTTAGACATAACTTTCATAACTTTCGACATAATGAATGTCTACATTGTCATAGTCAACCTTTTGACTATATCTGGTGTTCAGCAAATCTGCAAAGGAGTCGACCATCTCGAATTAGTTACCATAAATATTGGAATATGAGTTGTGCACATTTTAACAGGGAAAATTCAATTATATGTGATGTGTGGCAGCTGCCCACATCACGTCTAATTGCAGCAGCACAACATAGTTCCATGTTCTGCATGACCCTATGGTGGTGAGAGGTAAAAGCAGCAATGTTATGCCTGCAATGTTCTGCTGCTTCCAGCTTTTCCACAGCACATGGTGTTCGCTCTTAATTAAATTGCCTTCTAAAAGATAAATTTAGCCATTTCTGAATATTAAACCTACCAACACAATTGATACTGTAAATTCCACTAATTTAGACTTTTGCAAAAAGAAAATAGACATTTTTTAATTAATTTATTTTCAGCTCTCAAAATTTTCCACCTGACACAGCTGCCTACTGTATTAGACAGACACCAGGATGCGATTTTAGTTGAAGGCTTATGCCAGTACATCTTTCTAATTAGTATTACCTTATTCCCTCTTACTCCAGTTCCAGCTTAATACAGATGTTCTAGCTTAATATAGATAAACCTAGTTATTTCGCCACATGGCATGAGACGTATGGCGCGACTTAGATGCTCTGCCATGGGTAGTGAAGTGTACTTTTTCCTAAATATTGCCTGTTAGTCGCATTGTAGCCACATACAAAGCCACTCACAGTGCACCAAGAACGCTGGGTTACTACATTTGACACAGAGGAATTGGCATAACATGTATAAAGTCGCAGATTAAGCATAATGAAATGCGGCAAGAGGAATGGCGGCTATCGCTCATCTCGTAACCTTTTATACACAGATATGAGACTTAGTACTGCCAGCCCCAGTGGTCAGTGTACACCTGCAATGTAGTTTGGGTGCTTTAGTAGTGCAAATAAGGCGCAAATTTTAAGAAAAAAGACAATCGGCGCGACTAGTGTCTGAAAAATTGTAACATACTTACAAATCGCAATGAGCTGCAGTTAGCACCCAATTTGCTTTAATAAGAGCTCCTCCACATGATGATATTGTATCCTTGATTGGCGTTTTGATGTAAGCCATGTACGGTCTGGAGTGTGGAACAACCTCATTTCCTCCGATAATATCCACGCAGTCATCTGTAGATTAAAGTAAACTGTGAATATTACATTATAATGTAGGTTAGATATGTATGCTAGATAGCAATTAGCAACCTGACATTTTCCAATTGCTAGTGTATGTATAGATAGTCACAGAAAGGATTGTCGGTATATTGATTCAGATCCAACAAGACATTTCAGCTGCAGTGAGGAGTGGATCACCAAGCTAAGTGAGTGTGATCCTATCACAATCAAGGGAATTGGCAATCAAAAGTTGACAGCCACAAAAGTAGGGACAATTACAGCTCACTTGAGAACTGGATCGAGAACAAAAGTCTCAGAAATCCAAAATGTATTTTGTGTGCCAGAGATGGGAACAAATCCTATCGCCATCAGTGTCCTAAAACAAAGAGGCTACAGAGTTTATTTTGCCAAAGGAAAGTGCATTGTGAGAAATAGAAGTAGTACAATTACCACAATTTTATGTCCTTGATACACAGCACTGCTATGCAATGATGAGAAGTGAGTCTGGTATAGAAGATTTGGTCACCTTTGATATGACAGTGTTCAAAAAGGACTAAACAGGATGTCACATGAATGTCAATGACTAACACTGAAAGACCAGTGTGTGAAAGCTGCATATTTGGAAAGCAGTAATCAGTCGTTTCCAAAACCACTTGAGATAGTACATTTAGACGTGTGTACACCAACAGAGGAAAAGTCTGTTATTCAATAGAGATACTTTGTGATATATATAGGTGACTATAGGTGAGAATGACACAAGTGTAATTTATAAAGAAAAATCTGTAGAAGAAAAAAAAATTGCAGATTACAAAAGACTTGTATAAATCCAAACAGGCCACAGACTCCAGGTCCTGAGATCTGATAATGGTGGAGAGTATCAGAGAGGAGGAACAGTATTTGAGAAAATATGGAATAGAGCATCAGTTGACGTTTGCCTAAACTCCTTAGTTTACCTGAATAAACATTCTCCAATAGTTGTTCTAAAAGACATAACACCCATTGAAGCCTGATCAAAGAGAAAACCAAGTGTGAAACATTTGAAAGTTCGGCTTATGTCCAGATACCAAAAGAAAGAAGACTCAAACTGGGTTCAAAATCAGTAAAGTGCATAATGCTTGGGTAGTGTCACAAAAGTAAAGGTTACAGATTGTGGAATCCAATTACAAGAATACTTGTCAAGTCAAGGGATGTTGTGTTTGAGACAATACAAGATACACAAAAACTTTGACTGCTGTTACACCTATGATATCCCTGTGCCTTATGTAACTTTCTCTTCTGCCATATTACAATAAATCTAAGAACTGGTAAGCAAACCACATGTGGACTAACCAACACCTGCTTTACACACACAGGGCCTGATTCATTACGGATTGCAACTGCAACAGCGTATGCATCGCAGTGCACTGCGTGAGTTAGCATTGCAATTGCACTGTGATCACCCACGCAGATACAAAGCCATCGCAGTGTGAGTGACAGGAGATCAACATTTTGGGGGTGGTGACGGAGGAGTGGTCAGAGAAACGCAGGCATGCCAGTTCGTTCGAACGCTGTTGTATGGGCATGCATAAATTAGCCACTGCGTGCAACGAGGTTAGCAATTTCTGAGTAAGGCCTGATTTGTTGTAATTGTGTGTGAGGGCCGATGTTACTCCATGTTCCAGATGTATATGCAGGACTCCAAGGTATTACGGATGTGAGATAGCGGTAGTAGAAGGTAGTAGGCGTCTCTATGCTGGCTGTGCGATGACTTTGCAATTGCATTAATTAGCATATTTTTGCAGCATAACTGCATGTGTAATCTCATCCGTGATCGCAATAGTGATCCGTAGTGAATCAGGCCCACAGTGCCATCAACAGATTGGCCAATACAAGTGAACCTGGGTTTAACCCCATATCTGTAGGACTACTGTACCCAGGACAGTAGCGAGGGTGGTTCCAGTGGAGCATGAGCTCCAGTCACCAAAATGGACAGAGGGTGCCATCCAGGTTTCCGGAATTCATGGGGCGCTGCACAGTATGACGGCCGCCTATTAGTTTTATCTCGGTTTGTTTACTCTATATCCTAAATAAGTTATGGATCTGAGATCCATTTCTACATTTCATGCTCCTCAAGCTGCCCAGATTGCCGGCCCTCCAGCCCTCCCTCCTCTTTGATCATCTTTTGTCACCTCCCCTTTCCTGTCAGATTGATTACAGTCACTTCTCACCTCTTTAATTCCCTCCCCTATCTACCATGGGATCGGCTCTTTGCCCCGCCCCACTCCCTTCTAATGGGCTTCTGACCACCCCTCTCTGATCAACTCTTTGCAAAGCTGTGTGCAGGTAATGGGCTCATGAGTCCCGTCTTGCACAGGGCTCGGTACCCCCTGAAGCCAGCCCTGGTGCTATACATAAATAAAGCAGTGCCAAAGGAGCTACCCCTTAATGTCAGATAGTGTATCACTGAAGCATTCTATTCCCACAAAGGGGCCTCTATGCCCAGCGTGATTCTGCCACTGTTCGCTGTTTTTCTCATTTCAGTATTCCCGCATAGGCTGGCCATACCACACTGACACAGTTGTTTACATGGAGGGGGGGGGGCGTTACGACATGTACTTTCTCCGTGCGCCATGGTTCCACACTACTCCTCTGACTGCACCAACCACAATCCACTACACATATTTGTGACAGTACACTCTGCTTTTACTATCTGCTGTCACCCTACACTATACTAATCGTTATAGGGCACAGAAATGAAGGTATACTTATCAGTATTAGAAGCTTTTTGGTGGAAGAGCATGCTTCTAATCTGTTGCAATCTTTAAATGACATTTATTCACAGCTCTGGTCTGTCATTAACTATAAAGATTTCAACTCACAGTGGCAGGGGCGCCACAGCGTTTTTAGGTTGGGGGGGCAAGATATAATTTCATTTTGGTGCCCCTAATTTGCTGAATGTCACCCCTCTGAGGCAGTTGGAGTAACCCGCCACATCACCTAGCTGATGACAGAGATCAGTAAGCCTGAGGGGTCTTGTCCTGATTTGACCTCTGCATACAGAGGGCCTGATTCAGAGCTGAACGCTCTGACCAGAGCGCTCGCTCTGAATCAGGGCCCTCCTACCTGCTTTAGGAGCGTCCTCATGGACGCTCGCATAGCTGTGGGTTACCACCCACAGCTTATGCGAGTGTCCATGATGATGGTCGCGATGGTCAAGACCATCGCGACCATTGGGCTTGCGACGGAGACCCTCGCTGCCGCAAGCCCTGGAGTGATTTTGGCTCTATCAGAGCCAAAATCACTCCCACTGACATCACTAGTGATGTCAGTGGGGCCGGCTTGAGACGGTAGGCGTTCCCATGGGAACGCCTCCGTCTGACATCGACAGCACGCCCCCTTTGGTGCGAGACCCGGAGGGATGGAGAGCCCGTCGCTCTCCGGGTCTCGCGCAAGCGCAAGACGGAGCTCCCTCCGTCATGCGCATGCGCAGTGGGGGACATCGACCGGTTTGCGAGCATACTGCCGCTCACGAGCGGGTCTGAATGACCCCCAGACATCACTGCTCTCTCCCTGCCTCATTACTCACAGATACAACTCTAAGCGCGTCCCTGTACATATAATTTTACCAACCAGCATCAGTAGAGGAGAAGGACGGTTACCCGTGTGCTGCCAGGAGGGTTAGTAGCGTATCGCTATGGTGCACTGAACCCCACTCTAGGACTACAGAGACCATCACACAATGCGAGTTTGCTGTGAGAACAGCTCGCAGGACCCTATTTGCACCTAATAGGACTGAGTCCAGTGTATGCACCCTGCTATCCCCTGTACTATACACACACACTATTGTAAATATTCTGTAGGAATAAAACAAGAAAAAAATTCAAGGATGAAAAACAAATATACTGTATGCTGCAAACTTTTCTCCATCTGGCCACCCTATGGTGCCTAACTCAGACCCGCTCGCTAGGAAGCGATCGTATGCAGACTGCCGATGTTTGCATTGTGCGCATGCGTAAGCATTGCAATGCGCGTGTGAGAATCAGTCCGAGCGATCGGGAAGCATTCGCTCACTGCGCATAGACAGCCCAGCTGAGTGAGTGACAGGAGAGGCCGTTTGTGGGTGGTGACAGGGACTGGCCACTAGAAATGGGGGAGTGGAGGTGCAATCGTAGGTGTGCCTGAGCGTCTCAACGCTTTTTCAGAGGCGTGTATAATTAAAACGCAGCGTCATAGTACACGTCACCTGGCTGGATATTACACTGAAGTTCTCTCAGTGCTTGCGGTAGGGTCTGGTCAACCACAAGCGCTGCGTTCGCTTCCGAGGTACCGATGGCTGCAAGCACATCCTGAAGATGACGTTTAAAAGTGGGCGTCTTAAGTCAGGCTGGTGGGCATCTGCATACACAGAGTGATCGCACGCCGTGCAATAAGTTTAGCACAATAGGTGCAGTACACATTGCATTAATGCCACACATGGGAATTATTATCAGACACCACTACACACACTATGATGGGCTGGTTACACCCAGAGGAGGAGGACAGGCTCAGACTTTACCTTATAATGAGCCAAAAAAGTTCTAATACTATAGGAGGTGTCGATAGTATGTATTGTGAGTTGGCAAATATAGTCAAAAATAATGAAATATGCAAACTAATTTTCCCTAAACTTTATCCTCTAATACGTCAGACATGTTACATACAGATGTGTATGTGTATCCAACATAGTAATTACCTCACCCCAGCTGGAACTGCTGCCTGGCTGCTGCTCCTGCTGATCTCCTCCACTCTGATCATGTGATGAGCTCCACCAATCAGAGGGCCTGATTCAGACCCGCTCGCTTGCTCTGAGTGCTCGCGAGCGGGTCGATGGTGGCCCAGTGAGCATGTGCACGACGGAGCCGGCTCCGTCGTGCGCATGCGCGAGACCCAGATAGCGACGGGCAAACCATCGCTCCGGGTCTCGTACCAAATGGGGCGTGCTGTCGATGTTGCGTGACAGCACGCCCCCTTTGGTGGGCGTGCCGGGGGCGTGGCTGCCCAGACGGAGGTGTTCTCATGGGAACGCCTACCGTCTGGGGCCGGCCCCACTGACATCACATGTGATGTCAGTTGGAGTGCTTTCGGCTATGCGGCAACGAGACCCTACCACAAGGGTCTCGTTGCAAGCCCGATGGTCGCGATCATCTTCCTGGCTGCTCGCTATAGCTGTGGCTGGTCACCCACAGCTAAACCAGCGACCATGAGGCCGCTCTAAAAATCAAGAAGCACGGCCCTGATTCAGAGCTAGCGCTCTGTCAGAGCGTCTGGCTCTGAATCAGGGCCAGAGCTCATCACATGCCTCTCTGACCTTTTGTGGTGTCTCCTGGGACTTAGGGCCTCATTTATCAACGAGTTTTATAATTCACAACAAGTGATAAAACTAGTTGCGTATGATAAATGATGCTCCAGCCAATCAGCTCCCAACTGTCATTTTTCAAACAGGTGAAATGATAAATTCCAGTAATGCAATGCACCTATGCAGTGCACTCAGTGTGCCCCTAGCGCCTCTCTCAAAGTTTGGGTGGGCAAGTTACCCACTTGCCCACTCCCCGGTTCCGGCACCTATGCATAGTGGTATGAAAGTAAACACCTTCATTTCCCTATATACAACACAATTCACCTGTTCAGTGGTTGGGTTGTGTTGAAGTTGTTAGCACAATATCATTCACAGAGCAGCTTTGCTAGATCCTCCCTTTAGGAAGGGAAACATACAGATGGAGCATGTTTAGTGTAGACGTCCAACACAAAGGGAGATGTATCAAGCCTGTATCAAGAGAGGAGAAGTGAAGAAATTGCCCATAGCCGCCAATTAGCTTCTAGCTAGCATTTATAGGGCAGCATGGTGTTGCAATGATTATCTTGCTGCCTCACGGCACTGAGATCTTGGATTTGATTCCCACCAAGGTGTTATCTATATAGAGTTTGTCTGTTCTTCCTGTGCGTAGGTTTACTCTGGTTGTTACACTTTAATCCCACACTCCAAAAACATACTGGAAGGTTAATTGGCTTCTGACAAAAACAAAAAAATAACCGTAGTGTGTCTGTGTGTCTATGTCATCGGGAATATAGATTGTAAGTTTCACTAGGATAAGGCATATTTGACGACATTTATTATCTGTTCTCCGGGAGATGCTCGGAGAGCAGACACATCAGGCCACTTTGGGGAGTGAGGCTGGGTTTCTATGTCATTAGGCCACGCCCCCGTCAAGGCAAACTGCCACAAATTGTGAGAGTGAGAGGAGGGGGCGGGGCTTAATGAATCAGTTTCACGTCATTTAGCCCCTCCCCCCAATAGGAGCCGCAATTCCTGGCAATAATCTCCCCATCCTTCATACTTGAGTAGGAAGTGGGTGAGATGCGGGAGATCCAGATACTCTTCCTTGGGAGCTGGGACACCCCCGAAAATCGTGAGCCTCCTGCAACTTCCGGGAGAGTAGGTGAGTATGGGATAAGGACTGATTTGAATGTCTATATATATTCTCTGTATCAAGGCTTGGAGACAGATAAATTGGAGAAACCCAAAGCAACCAATCAGCTTCCAAATGTACTAATTTCTAAGAATGTGCTAGATAACTGACAGAAGCTGATTGGTTGCTTTGGGTAACTTCTCCACTTTATCTCTCTCCAAGGCTTTGATACATCTCCCCTTTATCTCTCCAATATTTTAATAAATCTTCCCCTATGTCCAAAACCCTAATGATTACCATAACATGGGGCCTAATATAGATATGTACGCTAATGTAATCGCAGCTGCGATCACTGTGCAAGAATATGTCAATGTGGCAGACGCTGGGATATGTATTGAGACACCCACCAAGTCCATTACAAATCCAAGCAACTGCGCACACATACGCCGTCGCAGATCATGTGATAGTCGGCCATCTGAATAGCCCTACAGTCATGCAAAATGGCCACCTGAACTGAGACATCGGAATCACTTTAGCTGCATATGTATCCGCAGTCGTAGGCTGGGACATGCCCCGAAAATGGTTGAGACATGTCCGTGTTTTTGCCGACACTCCCCGTAACCGCCTCCAAATGGTCCCTGAATGCCAATCACTTTGCAAAATAATCCTCACTGCAAGCGGTACCACTATGGTTACTTGCCGCATGCACAGTGTGACTGTGACACAAATGCGCAGTCGGCTAAACTGTAAATGTCGGCATTGCGCACAAATCTGAATCAGGCCCGCTTACTCTAACGCTAACCCTCCTGGTAATGTTGACATTATAACAATGTTGACCTGTTGGTTTGCACACAATTCCGATGGTGGGTGGACTGCGCATGCGCTGGAGCTGCAGTGCACATGGGCTGCGATGCAGTCACAGTGTTGGGGAAGCCGCAGCCTGATTGACAAGCTGTAGCCATTTGGGGGCAGAGAGGCTGTTTGTTTCAGAATGGGGGTGTGTAGATCCTGTTTTATGGGCATGGCGAAGCTTCTGGCATTCTGATTAAACTTAGGTTTATTCAGATGGCTGCCCAAATGTGATCCGATGCTGCGTCTTTGAACGTAGCCGTTGTATCTGTGATGCCTTCAGACGTCTCCTGCACATACCTGCAGACTTTAAAAATCTGCTCTCCGCGAGAAGCACGAAGAGGAGATGCATTTGGCCACTATGGGGCCTGAGGCCTGGTTCCTATGTCATTAGGCCACGCCTCCATTAGGCAAGCAAATGGCAAGACCGCAAGGAGGAGGCGGGCTAAATGATGCATTTTCACTTAATTTTGTCCCGCCCCCTCCATATGAAGCGCTATTTCCTGGCAATTTTCTCCCCATCCAAACCACTTCACTAGGAAGTGGGTGGGATGCGGGAGATCCTGACACTCCGCTGTGAGATCCGACCAGGACCCCAACCACATCATTAGGCATCTCAAACCAATTGCCACCCCTCTGTGAAGTTTTAATCCAAATCAATCCAGTGGTAGGCCCAGAACAGGCTCCCCGGGTCAAAGTTCTGCCCAGTGTACACCAATGGGAGGTCCGACTGGGACCTTAACCCCCCTAGCATGTCTACTGGGATCCGATGTTACCACTCTGTGAAGTTTTCGCCAAATCCATCCAGTGGAAGGCCCAGAACAGAATCGCCTGGTCAAAGTTCTGCCCAGGGTACGCCAACGGGAGGTCCAACTGGAATCCTAACCCCCCTAAAACCTGGCCAGAATCCAACTGGACTACCTCGCGTTAGTTTCATCCCAATCGGTGCAGGGGTGCCCGAATGCATAACCAGACATACAAACAAACAGACCAATGAATTTTATATATATATAAGATTACAGGAATGGACTCAGGGTCTGATTCAGAGCCGGACGCTATTTGCGCTCGCTCGTACAGAAAAAGGGGTTGGCTATTCAAATTAACCGTTCGCTCTTTGCGGTCTGTTGACGCCTCTATGTCTGAACGAGCGAACAAAACTTGCGGTCGTAATTTTGGAAAAAATGCCCCCTGGCCGCTCGCATCATACGTCATGTCCGCTATTTATTAGATTAATCAAGTACATCGAACGGCGTCTGAACTGCTCGCTCTTCTTGTGGTTGGTTTTTCCTACCGCAATCTTGCGAGCAGTCCTGACTATAAAATAACCAAGTGACCTGGTCGATGACGCTGCTGTATTAATTATGCACACCCTTAAAACGCCCGTTTTGACCTTTAGCCTAATCTCCACTCCCCGTTTTCAAGCACCTTCCCCTGTTACCACCCACAAACACCTCCTCCTGTCACTCAAATTAGCAGGCATTCGCTATTTAGTGGGCACACGATTTTCAGCCGCACTGACTGGTTCGCGCATGCGTATTACAATCTGTATGCATGCGCAGATGTGCGAACATCGCTCGGAACGAACGAGCGGCCGCTTACGAGCGGCTCTGAATGAAGCCCCCACTTTCCTCTGCAAAGGAAAATAACATAACACAATATAGATAGACTTGCAAATATAAAATAAGTATTTTGTAAATTTTAAAGATTCATATATGCCAATTTGTGTGAAAGATGTTATGTGCGGTACACTTACAGCAGCGCTTCGCAAACTCTGTCCTCAAGGCACCCTGGCCTAATAGTCCAGGTTTTAAGGATATCCATACTTGTGCACAGATGGTGCAGTATAATCAAACAGACTAATGTACTAATTAAGGCCCTGATTCAGAGCCGGACGCTCTGACCAGAGCGCTCGCTCTGAATCAGGGCCCTCCTCCATTAAAATGGAGCGTCCTCCTGGACGCTCGTATAGCTGTGGGTCACCACCCACAGCATATACGAGCGTCCAACAAGATGGTCGCGATGGTCTTGACCATCGCGACCATCGGACTTGCGAGTGAAACCCTGTGGTCGGGTTTCTCAACCACAAGCCCTGGAGTGATTTGGGCTCTATCAGAGCCAAAATCACTCCCACTGACATCACTAGTGATGTCAGTGGGGCCGGCTTGAGACGGTAGGCGTTCCCATGGGAACGCCTTCGTCTGGCAGGCACGCCCCCGGCACGACTACCAAAGGGGGCGTGCTGTCAATCAACATCGACAGCACGCCCCCTTTGGTGCGAGACCCGGAGCAATGGAAAGTCCTTCGCTCGCCGGGTCTCGCGCATGCGCACAACGGAGCTCCCTCCGTCGTGCGCATGCGCAGTGGGGACCATCGACCCACTTGCGAGCATACTGCCGCTCGCGAGTGGGTCTGAATGACCCCCTTATTCACCTGTGCTTGTGCATGGATATCTTTGAAACCTGGACTGTTAGGGTGCCTTGAGGACAGAGTTTGGGGACCACTGACTTACAGTATAACACAGTAGTTATGATATTATATATATATGCTATGTGCCAATATGCAGAAATTATTGGTGAATGGTACCTGTGATAACCTTGTGTTGTACATCACAGCTACTAAAATGTGCAAACATTTTTAATTGTAACATTTCCCAGCCACCCTATTAATAAACAGGAATAATAACACTGCACAACAATGAAAATGTTTCCGATGTGAAAATAGTTACTTCTAATTGATTTCAGCATGCAAAGAATGAATATGACATTTAAAACTCTCAGTTAGCTCTGAGGCCCTGATTCAGAGCCGGACGCTCTGACAGAGCGCTCGCTCTGAATCAGGGCCGGGCTTTGTTTTTTTCAGAACGGCCTCCTGGCCGCTCGCATAGCTGTGGGTGACCACCCACAGCTATAGCGAGCAGCTATGATGATGGTCGCGATGGTCAAGGACCATCGCGACCATCGGGCTTGCGATGAGACCCTTGTGGTAGGGTCTTGTTGCCGCAAGCCCCAGAGTGCTTTCGGCTCTAACAGAGCCGAAAGCACTCCCACTGACATCACTTGTGATGTCAGTGGGGCCGGCCCCAGACGGTAGGTGTTCCCATGGGAACGCCTCCGTCTGGGCAGCCACGCCCCTGCACCGCCCACCAAAAGGGGCGTGCTGTCACTCAACATCGACAGCACGCCCCCTTTGGAACGAGACCCGGAGCGACAGATTGCCCGTCGCTATCCGGGTCTCGTGCTTGCGCACGACGCAGCCGGCTCCGTCGTGCGCATGCGCACTGGGCTACCTGATTCAGACCCACTGGCATAGCGCTCGCGATTGGGTCTGAATGAGGCCCTGAGTTCCGAGATATAGCCCACTTATGATGATGTAGGGGTATTCCTAGTGAAGTGGGCAGAATGGAGAGAATCTTACCAGCAATCTGCGTTCCATGCAGAGGGGGCGGGACCTAATGACCCAATTAAATGAATCAGTTATTTGTCCCCTCCCGTATTCAAAAAAATGTGATTCACGGGATTACCCACACAAGATAACTGTGGTGCACTGAGTGACAAGTATAGTGAGCGATTCTACCAAGACATTTCAGCAATGGAACAAAGATATCAGGGTAGGTGATCACTACTGTGGGACAGTGACAAGAGATGCCCCAGAAGAGGAGTACAAGCGACAAGCAAAGACACAGCACCCCCATAAATAAGCCACTATATTACATAGTACTTTCCTATGCTGTATGTTTGTTTCATATTCTGTATGTTTGTTTCGTATGCTGTATGTTTGTTTCGTTTTGTGTTCTTATTTGTGATTGATTGAATTAAAACAACTGTTATTTATTTTCTATCAAGAAATATCAGATTATTTAAAAATAGCTTTTCACTATGACTATGAGGGGTATTCAATATGGAACGTAAACTTCGCTGTCGCAGTTTACGCTGCATATCGGAGATTTTGCTGGGATTAAGTATCGGGCGCGCGCCCGCTTTATCCCCGTATTCAATATGAAAACTACGAAGACGTGACCCGGCGAAGTAGGATCAGCGAAAAAAAACGAAGTTTACCTGGAATAAATTGTAGGACCACCCTAAAGCTGTAAAAACATGGGGGATCACTATGGGTACCCCTGTTTTAGCATGCAAATGAGTCAGGGATTTAAATAGCTGCGCCAGGTGTTTTTTTCCCGACATTGAAGAAGTGATGCAGAAGAGCACTTAGGTTATTTTTTTCTTTTTTTTAAGTGGTCCCATCAAATTTGGGGTACATGAAAATGGGTTCTAGCATATTTTGATGTCCCTAAAGTAATTTTTTTAAGATTCGGCTACTATGCACCTGCCGCTAATAATCTATTCTAGAATACACCTGCCGCATACATGCAGAATAGCCCTGAACCTATTTCCCTAGTTTGAAACAATTTTTTCCCATTTTTTTTTTTCACCCCAATTTTTAAATTAATTTTTTGGGGTGTCCCTATTTTTTTTTAAAACTTTTTTTGACATAGTTATTTTTAAAATGTCATTCCCAGGGGTGCAGGCTATTTTTTTTTAAGCCTGCACCCCTAAACCCCAATTCTGCACTTTTTTTCGCCACCTATTCAGTGGTGAAAACTTATCCCCATCTTTTCGAACCTGCGAAAAGTCTTTGAAATTGAATACGGTGTAAAAGCAAAACCTGCGATAATGACATCATCGGTGCGAAAACATCGCAAAAATTTAGTTTAGTTTTCGCTTCATATTGAAGACCCCTGTATATTACTAATGTACATACAGTATAGTGCAAGTAGTGTAGCTCAAAAAATACAGCTAGTAAAAACATTCTGAAATCATTTTAGTGTTTCTTGACCTTAAATTAGTAATGTATGACTATTTTTACAAAGGAAACAAATGAAAAGTATTAATTTGTTGTACAGTGTAATCTGTGTGCAGAATAATATGCCGATATATTCTGTTAAACATTAATAAAGTAAAAAAAATAAATAAGTGCAATTAAAACGTCCAAATATATGGAGCGGGAATTCACAGCATTTCAAAATGATACTACAGCTACGTGTTTACTTACATCCACGGACATGAAAGAGGAAGGATAACACAGAAATGATGACAAGATGCTTCATTCTTAATGATCTCTTTGTGCTTTGTGAACAGAGACTCTTATTTCATATATATACTATTGAATAAGTGATGCGGTTTCACTTCTGAGAAATATAATCTCATATGTGGTTTGTCACTCAGGTGGCCTGCCTGTCTCGTCACACTTCAAGTGAATTTATTACTAAACAATCTGACTCGTCACACTTCTAGGAAAAAAGGTACTAGCATGATGTACATTGCCCTCCCAGGGCTAAACGTTTACATGTCCTTATTAAATGAACGTGCTACTGTATGTAAACTAGCCCATGACATTAGATAGGTATTTCAGTTGTAGTATTTTGTATTTTTATGGCCGTAAAAAAAACAACAAACAAGGTATTTTTTTTGCCGCAGTTTTGGTGAGCTTACTGTATATAGACTTTGCAGGCAGATATAGAATTGGCAGGACCACTGGTAGTCTAATACCCCTTTTACACCGGAGCTAAAACCCGGGTTATTGCAGGGTTAACCCGGGCAGCTCCTTGGTGTAAAAGGGGTGAGGGTTGGATCGCCGGGTCGTGTGACCCGGCAATCCAACCCAGGTAAATAGCAGGGTTTAACACGGGCGTGGCCCTTGAAACCCTGCTGTGTGTACGGCGCACACCGGGTCTTGATGACCTGCAGTGCGCTGCAAGCCTGCCGATTGGTCCGGCTTCAGTGTCGCTTGGAGATGACGTCATCTCCAAGCGTCCACTTTCACGCCGGAAAATCCGGGTCAATGCAGACCCGACTGTGGTGTGATTGCCACCGACTCGGGAATATCCCGAGTCGGCGCCGGCTAAATTCTGGGTCTGATCCGGATAGGAACCCTGGACCTCATTCAGAGCCGGACGCAATCAGCCGTTCGCCCGCAGTAGGTACGACCGTCCAAATGTCAAACCAAGCGCTCGCACGTGTGGTCGCTCGTAACGAGTCTTCCGCCCAATATTTCCCCAACCCCTCCTCTAGCTAACGAGCGTCCGAAATAGCGAGCGCACTACTCGTTTTTTGATGAAGTGTTCACTCGCACAAGTACGACCGGAAGTAGGCCTGTCATTTGTCGATTGCCTTGTTTCTCGTTCGTCAAACATCCGTGAATCGATTGGTGCCAATCATTACCTTAATTTACTTAATTGTTGGTCGAATGTTTTCAATCTTGTTTCTTTTTTGAATGTCAATAAACTTTATTGTTTGTTTTGTGTTCATTTTGGTCCGTAGAATCCGTCCGCTTTTAACGGCAAACTTGTTTTTTTTAAATCCAAAGGCTGTTTGTTTGGTTTTTTAATAGCTTTTATTTTGGTTTATAATTTAGAAATTGTTTTATTTCCGGCTTGTTGCTAACGCATCCAAATGCAGCAAGCCAATCCTAAATCACAATATATTTTTAGGGGTTGTTCACATGACTCACACATTAACCAATAGAATTGTTCATGTTATTTATGAAAGTACATTAGCCAATCAAAATTTAGGGGTCCCTGTAATAAAACTGATTTGTGCAAAAAAAAAAACATTGCCATCATGAGAGCCAGTGCTTCTACACAGCGTGAGCTGCTGGTGCTCACTGAAGTACTGGATCGGCGTATAACGGACATGCCGCCCCCCGTCACCAACCTACTCAAGCGACGGGCGTACGCGGAGGTGCGGCGCAGGCTGCGGGCATTGGGATTTCGGAGGACCATCGGCCAATTGGAGCGCCGGTGGTCTGATTTACGCCGCTGGTCCCCACACCTGCTTGCGCATCTTCAGATGAGGGTCCGTCGGCGTAAGTGGATATTTGAATGTTTATATAATTATGACAATCTGTTTTTACTTTTTGCATTAATGCGTGTGCATGTGTGCAGTATGCGTTTTTTTCGGGCTAAATGAGACCTTGTTAATGTTGTTTAATTTTCATTATTATTTTCTTTTGGGTTAATGTTTTACATTTTAAATGTTTTTTGGAATACATATTTGCTAATATTACAAAAAGCCTGCCCGACCCCTCTCCACAACTCCCACCATCTCCTCCCCTGCCCACTCCTCCCAAATTTCTCCACCCTCCCCTGACCTGGACATCCTTATTTCCCCTCCCTCTCCTGCTCCCCAAATCCAAATAACCCCTCCCTCCCCTGTCCTACCCATCCACATTCCCACACCCTCCCCTGATGCACCCACTCCTGATTCCACTCCCTCCTCTTTATCCCCACCGGAAATTTCCCCACCTTGTTCGGTGGTATACTGGCCCACTTCTTCAGAGGAAGAGGATCTGGGCCAACCTGGCCCTAAAGCTGCAGGTATTTTGTGTTTCATGTTTGCAATTAATTAAGGGCAGTCCAATTTTTTTTTGGGGGGGTTAAAGCATAATTTTTTTTGGGGGGTGCTAATTTATGTAAAATTTTGTCCAAAATGTAATCTTTAAAAAAAAATTTTTTTAGGGATTTTTATTTTTTTGAGTTTGTTTAACTAAATTTTTGCCAAAGTTATTCATGTTTCATTACAAAATAAACTTTACAATAACCACATATGCCAGAGCCAAATACAAGTTTCATTGTGCTTTTTAACATTTGTTGTCTAAAATCAATATACAAATTGTGTATTATTTAAGATGCCAAAGTGATTGTTCAACCCACTATTCTCATGTTCATGTTTTTTTAAGCTGCTTTTTTGTGCCAATTGGTAATTTAGGCAAATTCATGTTACCACTATATTTGTGCTCAAAAATTAGCATGGTATGTTAACTATTTTTATTTGTAAATCATACTGTTTTTCTTTTATGTTTTATCAAAAAAATTCACATTTAATTAAAACACATATTTGTTTTTCAACAGACCCAAGGAGGCGGGATCATGAGATTTTGGCCCATATTATGGAGATGAGGGGCCATTTGGTCCAGCTGCTGGTGTCAATGGACCATTTAATAGTATTTTTGCGCCATTAATATTTTGTTTTTTTTGTTTTTGTTAATAAAATGTGTTTATTTAAACAAATCTAATTTATTGACTCAAACATTAGCTCACAAGGTCAATCAATGTGTTTGTTTGTTTTTTTTTTATTTGGGTTTTTTTGAATTTGCATATGAAAATGCAAAGTATGTGCCAAACTAAATTTTTTGATTAATTATTCTTTAAAAATTTAAAAAAAAAGAGTGGTTTCCAAGAATTTAAAGACATATTTTGTCATTCAACTAATTGGGACAATTGACATTAACTCCATAATGTTTCGCTAGAATACCCTTATGTAGTTATTTAATTTCTTAAAAATTATCAATGCAACTCCCAAAATAGGAAAATAAAGAGGATAAAAGGTTGGGCAAACTATGCAAACATGTTGTTAATTGTTATTTTGATAAAAAATAAATAAATACATAACCAAAATAAAAACACGTGGAAATTAATTTAAAAGGTACTGTCCATTTGCTGGTTTTTCATGTTAAAAAAAACTATTAAATATCAAAATTGTTTAATACACATCTCACAATCCAAAAAATATACACACAAATTGTTGAAAATCAATATCAAGAACTGGTTGAAGATGGTGCATGCCAACATGTTGTCCCAAATCAGGTAAGAAACACATTTGTCCAGGTGTTCATTTGTGACTCATTTTTGTCACAGGCGAGCAATTTCAGGAAGTAAGCAGGTTGTTGTTTGGATAAAAAAAAAATTAAAGTTCGAAACATAGGATAGTTAACACATAATTTACCTTATTCCCAAGGTCAACTAATGAAAATAAAAGGAAAATCAAATACCTGAAAAAACGAGTAACTACGTCATCACGTATGGAACCCCCAGACACTCTCCTTGGACCAACCTCAGGGGAGGCATCCTCTGGCTGCATTACAACACCACTCTTTATGGTGATGTTATGGAAAATCCCACACACGACCACAATTTTGGAAACCATAGCCGGCAAATACATAAGGTCACCACCAGAGCGTTGGAGGCATCTAAATCGGCCTTTAAAAAGGCCGATAAAGCGCTCCACCACCTGCCTGGTGGCAGTAAGTGCGGTATTAAATTGACTTTGTGGCCCTGGTGTAGGGACCAAATAAGGAGTAAGCAGCCAGGGCGTGCAAGGGTAACCACTGTCTCCTGCAATTAAAAAAATTAGGTAAAAAAAAAAGGGAACGTCAAGACATTAAGGGTCCAACTTACCCAGAAGCCACGCATCACCAGCTTGTAGGTTGTTTAATTTCTGCCAAAGCCCTGATTGCCGGATGACAAAAGAATCATGTGCACTTCCTGGTAACTTGGCATTCAGGGACAGGATCTGGAGGGAGGCATCACATACCATCCATTACATTCATTGAATGAAAATGTTTACGGTTCCTAAATATAACCTCCAGCACTGCTGGAGGCTGAAGTGGTATGTGAGTGCCATCCACAACCCCTATGATGTGTGGGAAGCCTGCAATTTCAAAAAAATTTTGCTTCACCACACTAAGGGAACCCATATCCAATGGCATATTAATAAAATGATGGAGGTGCTTAAATAACGCATCCATCACGCCCCTCAGGATCCGGGAAAAGGAGGACTGTGAAATTCCTGCCACTATTCCAACTGTGGTCTGGAAGGATCCTGAGGCACAAAAATGTAACACCGACATAAACTGTGTTAGTGGTGGTATTGCTGTTGGATTGGTAATTTGCCTTTCAAGATCACTCTCTATTAATGAAAGAGTGTCTAGGATAATTTTTGGTGGTAGGCGGTAACGCCTTAACACCTCATCATCAGGCATTCCAAAAAGGGTGACACATGTTCGAAATATCTGGGGCCTTGCACGCCTACGAGGCCTACACCTAGGAGGATGTCCCGGTTGGACGGGGTCTGTGACCATTGCCAAAATAATTCGGCCAACATCATTCTGAAATGTTAAGCAATGAAGTTAAGATTTAGATTTTTGCGAACATTAAAAAATACTTATCTTTTCTGCATAAAAAGGCGAATCTTACAGGGTTGGGCAGTGACATCTTGTAGTAAACCTACGAATTTGTTATTTAGAAGAAAAGAACACTCAAAATTGGACATTAAATTACAGACTCATGCAAAAAGAGCCAGAATGCATACACTACCCATAAGATGTTTAATTAAAAACACAACTTTGACAAAAATGGGACTGTCCGCTTAACAGTGACTTTTGCAAAATACTACGCCACATTTAACCTTAACGCCAAAACCACACACATAGGATCGCAAAATACTATGCCACATTTAACCTTAACGCCAAAACCACACACATAAGATCGCAAAATACTACACCACATTTAACCTTAACGCCAAAACCACACACATAAGATCGCAAAATACTACGCCACATTTAACCTTAACGCCAAAACCACACACATAACATCGCAAAATACTACGCCACAATTTTTTAGAAAATTTTGATATAAAAAAAACCATGGCTAATCTGTCAGGTTTTTAGGCACAACACTGCACAGCGTTACCGCTAAAAATAAACTCTCAAATTTTTTAAAATACAATTTTATAAGGATACCAAAATACACTTACCACATAGATGTAGACACCCACAGTTTTCAAATCCAAAAGAGCAAAATAACAATTTCAAAGAACTAAATGAAAGTAAAGGAAACACGTATTAAAATTTTGTTAATTCGAAAATAAAAACATGTAAAATCTAAATAAAGTATATTATTAATCCGCAACATTTCCAATATATAACAAAATGTAAACAATAATTAAAAAAAAAAATACATACCTAACAAAATGCAAAAAAAAAATCGCAATGAACACTCGAAACTCGACGCACAAGACCACGACCACAACTTCAAATCCTACTCCAAATCCAACTCCAACTCCAAATCTGACTCCAACCTCTAAACAACCCACCCCGAAAACAGGCCAGAAAAAAGCCTTAAATAGCCTAAACTTCCCGCACAAATCAATGACGCCCAATAGGTGCGCTCAAAGCATGATGCGGCCGCGTAATGCACACGCATGTATAAAAAGGACACGAGATCACTAAATCGGTCTGCTTTCATCATTTTCGAACAAATGACCACTGAGGAGCAGCCAAACCCAATTCCTGAAGCGAACAGTAAGTATTTCAAAAATTGAATGTCAAAAAACATTGCAAAATTTTTTATGATTAAAATTTTTAATAAATTTTAAAGCCATGGAGACAGATAATGAGGAAATTGCGGGTCCCAGCAACCAGCCCAGGCAAAAGAAAAAATGACAACCACAATTCACAAGAAAGGAGATGGAGGTGTTGGTGCAAAAGTGCATGGATAACTTGGCCCATGCACCAAGAAATATGGGTGCAACACAGAGATGGAAACTGTGGGAGGACATAGCCAGTGCTGTCAATGGGGTTGGTGACTTTGTCCGTTCAACCAAAGAGGTCAAACGCCGGTACGTAAATGCTCTCACCTAATTCCCAAAATGTGGATGAACATTTAAAATCTAAAATAACTTTTTTTACCAACAGATGTAGTGACTTCAAATATCGGCTAAAGCAAAAGTTGGCTGATAGGGCTAGGCATGCAGGGGGGACAGGTGGTGAGCCAACCCCTGTGTCACTGGAGCTTACCGATTTGGAGGAGCTGGCACAGGGGTGTGTGCAGGAAGAGGAGGTGTTTGGCGTGTCCAACATTGACACAGACTTGCCAGACTTTGCGGCTCCACATGTTCCCGCAGGTAATTTAGATAAAACTGGTTAAATAGTTTTTTTTGGAAAACTGAAAAATGAAATAATATTTGTATGATCTCTCTTTTTCACACAGGCACAGAAGAGGACGAGTCTGCTCCAGAACTGAGGTTTGGCCGCAGTAGATCTGCTGGCTCCGCAGGGGAGGAAGCAGTATTTCCGGCTGGGGACCCTGTGGTGGACAGTCCAGGGCCTTCCCCCTCGCAGGCAGTGGCCCTTCTCTCAGATCTCAATGAGAAAACAGATAAAAACACAGAGATTCTGATGAGGATGGACGCCAATCTGCTACGGGTGGCGGACGCCCTGGAGGAAAACGCTGCAGCCAATGTCAGAATAGCTAATGCCCTGGAGCAGCTCCTCCGCCTGTGCATGTTGGAGCCGGCCTCCCTTCCTGCCGGAACATCAGGGCCCTCCACCTCTGGCGCAACATCAGCCATCCCTCCAAATGTACCTAGCCCTATGCCTAGACCAGAGGAAACACCAGCTACCTCTGGCCAGGCAAGGCGTACGACCAGATGGACAAAGTCATGCTCCCTCCAACATCAAGCCAAGCGGGGGAGAAGGCGTTGACAGCACTGGCTAATTCCCCCAAATTCCATCTCTGTGTTTGCCCCATATTTTTGCACCACAAACCTCCCTCTCCTTTCTTGTGAATTGTTTTTTTGTTTTCATTACTTTATTTTTGGGCTCTTTCAAAAAAAAAAATGGCTGAAAAAAAAGCTACATTTATAAAAAATTGTGAAAATTTAATTTTTAATAAAAAAAAAAACTTTAAAAAAAAATGTGTGTCAAATTCATTATCAACTGGGTAGAAGGGACTGGAACAAACATACTTAAATACATAACAAAGGTCATATACTTTAAAAAATGTTTAAAATAAAAAAACATCAGGTAACAGGTAAGTAAACAATAACACAAGCAAAGCAATTAGTAGCTGATTGTCTTTCTGTATTGTAACCAAAATGGTATCCAATTTTTTATTTAAAAAAAAAAGGTGTTGGGCTTTTTAAAAACCAAATAAATCTGACAACAACATGAGTACGCAATATAGCAAAAACATCAAGCATTTTTACCTTTATCGACACATTTATTTTGAGATTGCTGTGATTTCAAAACACAAACAAATAGGAACACAACATGCGTTCCAAATTTAGCTAATAAATCATGGCCATTGCAAATCACCTTCTCGCAAGTGAACCAATTATTAGGTGATTGGTGTTGTGCCTTGTAAAGGAGAATAGCAAAACATCGATTCGCTAAGGGAGCTACGAAGAGACCATCGTCTTTGCAAGAGCCAATACCCTACCACAAGCTGAACGAGCAGTCATAATGGAAACTGGATCACACAGTGACGTATCCAAAAGACCGTCCAAATTGGATGCCCAAAAAACGGCTGGACACGCCTGCGTTTTCTCATCTCCACCCCCGTTACCACCCATAAACGGAACATTCTGTCAATCAAATTACATAGGTCACTTCCTGTTCGCTGTGTATACGAGCGAATGAAAAATGACCGCAATGATCCGGCCGCACATGCGCAATGATACCCGGACGCATGCGTGGTTTAAAACAATCGAATGTGTACGAGCGAACGGCTGATTGCGTCCGGCTCTGAATCAGGCCCCCTGTTCCAACTCCTGGTCAGACCCGGAATTTTAGTGGAAAAGGGGTATAAGATGGATGCAGATGAAACCAGTGGCGGATTTTACCTAGGGGCTGCGGGGCTGCAGCCCTCCCAGTAAAATCCTCCACTTCAGTGAGCCAGTGCAGTTCGTGACGGCACTGGTTACACTGTGACTGGAGGTGGCTTCCCATTGGTAGCGCCACCTGACAGTCACGTTCAGGACAGGCAGCCCCAGGGGAGTAGTCTCCTCCCCCTGGGACTGCCAGTCCAGGCTGCAATCAGCAAAGAGTGGCATCCAGTGAATGCCCTACACGGCTTCTCTGGGCTGCAGTGAATGCAGCCCCCAGAAGTCTGTGTCATGCGCATGCGTGGTGCCACCACTGCTCATGCGCCGGTCTGGCTAACTGCCAGATCTATTGCACAGGTGCCGGGCCCCGGACAGGCTACGGCCAGACCAGCAGCAGCAGTAACTATGGAGACAGTTTTCTCTGCACCTGACACATATCCAAAAAAGACTGCGAAGGGTAACAAGTTGCAGACATACCCAAGTCCTTCCCATTCTCCAGCCCGCGATAGAAACGGGTTTCTACGCCTAAAAGATCTTGGAAATTCCCAGGGGCTTGAGGAGAGGATGGAATGGGGTCAATGGTCCAGAGAAGAAGGTTTGGTAAGTGTGGTCCAGTTTTCAAAAGCTTAGACTGGGGATTGCTATTCCCATCAGGCTGTACAGTTTGGGTCATTACTGTGGACTGTTTACTCTGCAGTGTGCTCACACCAGTTTGAGAACATCCAGGAAACAGTGAGAGGCTTTGGCCAGCACAATTGCCAGACTTAAATGTCATCAACCACTCTGGGCGGTTTCAGAGAGTAGGGTGAGAAGCAGGTGCCTGATCCATCATCGCTCAAACAACGTGAAGTTATCCATGAAGAGTGGTACAACACTCCACTACACTCCACTACATACTATAGAGAACGTACTGTACAGGAATCTATTCAAAATATCTTCCAACCCGACATCTCCGCTCTGCACAAGATCTGCGTCTCTCATCCCCGCGCATTACTTGTTCCCATGCACGGTTACAGGACTTTTTTCGGGCTGCACCCACCCTGTGGAATGCCCTCCCATGCACAATAAGACTTTCCACTAGTTTCCAAACATTCAAGCATTCTCTGAAAACTCACCTCTTCAGACAAGCTCATCAGATACCAGGACCACCCACCTAACCTTTTATAGCTTCCCTATATAACTCCCTTCTTATAGTAAACGCCTATCACATCTTCTCTTTCTTCAATTTAACATCCTCCTAACCCTAGGCCAACTTTCCAGTGTGATTTATACAACCCACCAAGAACATCTGCAATCGGGCTGGACCAATTTGCAATATGTAGCACCTATCCTTGTGTATCAACACCTATTTCCCTATAGATTGTAAGCTTGCGAGCAGGGCCCTCTTACCTTTATGTCTTTTATGTATGTATGTATTTTACAACCCAATAAAATGTTGATTCAAATTGTAAAGCGCAACGGAATTTGCTGCGTTATATAAAAAACTGTTAATAAATAATAAATATTCCAAGAAGGATACAGCTTTTCGGGAAATAGATACTTTTCCCTATGTAACTTACCGTAGCTGTAATCAGTGCTGTGCATGCGCCAGTACATCCGTAATAGCAGCACATGTGCAGCACTGCCTACAGCTGCAGTAATTGCAGGACTGTATCTATAATGGGTGCAGGGTACGCGGTGCACACGGGCCCCTGGGACCAGGGGGCCCGCACCGCACACCCTGCACCCATACTTTGTCATACTTACCTCTACGAAGTCCCGCGTCGGGTCTTCCAGTGCTGTTCAAATGACGGAAAATGGCCGCCGTGGACATTTTTCCAGCATTTCGCGCATGCGTTGTGAGAAGATCGCCGGGAAAATGGCGGCCGCGCCATTTCCCTAAAGGTGAAGTTTTTTTAATATAATTAATATGATGTTAAACAATGTTAGTAAGGTGGCGAACATTAAGATGGACAACATTAAACTTGAAATATTCACGCATTCCAAAATCAGCCATTGGTGTACAACTTCCCAAATAAGACTCCCCCGGACAGGTGGTGCCAAATGCCCTGATGGGACGTAATCATATAGATATATACCATTGGTAAAGGAGACTGCACCCACTAAAGAAACTATCAATTCAACGAAACTGTTCTTACCACCACCACATAATGATAAACACCCAAACAAAAAAGATGTGAGGGAGGTAGGGTTTTCATTAGAGATGTGCGCTGAGCCCCATGTTTTGGATCTAATTCATCATCGGGTTTTAATATAGCCATCTGTATTTTATAAAAAAAATTATAAAAACACATAATTTGGGCTTGTTTTAGTTCCTACAGTATTATTAACCTCAATAACATTAATTTTAATTTCCGGTCATTTCCAGTCAATTGTGACCACCTCACAGCTTTATCTGTCAGCAGCCCGAGCTAGCTGGCTGACTAAGATAAGCAACAGCAGTAAGCGGCACAAACATGTGGCAGTTCAACTTCAAACATGGCACAGCTAGGAAACATCTAGGAAACAGAGTGGCACTGCAGTGGCAGACAGGATGGCAGTTTAATATAAACTATATGATGCTATAGAATGTTTTAATAAATCAAGAACTGGATCAGAAGGCAGTACAGGGAAATGGAGCTGGAGTATGTAGTGCAAGAAAGATTTGTTGTTTCAGTGATTGATTAATTGAGGGTACGTACAGCACACCACAAGTTGTAGAAAAAAGTACACCTCACACTGCAGAGTTACAGCACTTGCGAAGGCATTGGGGTACAGCACACACGTTTTGTACACAAAAAAATTATAGTTTTTGTTTTTTTGACAAAATAAATATTTTAGTGACACTGACTACCACAAAGCCCTGAACACAGTGACTAATTAGTATTAACCAGGTCCAGGCTTGTTGGAGGGGCCCGGAGGGTGCCCGGGTCCGACACTGTCCCCCACACCCCCTCCCTCTCACCTGTTAGCAGCACAGCATGCGTTGCTGTGTGCTGGGCTGCGGTGGGAGACTGCTCGCTGCAGTCTCCTCTACATGTGGGGGGGAACGATCACACCCACCCCTGGATCAGTGGCGTAGCTAAGGTATATGGAGCCCAGGGCAAATGTAAAAAAGGAGCCCCCCTCTATGTGCGTGAGCCAAAGGCGCGAGCTCTGAATAATGGCCGTGGTCACATGCCACAAGGGGCATGGCCACTGAAAAATGTGGCGTGTCAACATGACACACACCCCTTTCTCGTCACTCTGGGAACATTCCATATGCACCTTAATGCAGTGCCCCTTATACTCTATGCAGTGCCCCCAGTAGTGGTCCCCCTTATGCAGGCCCCCAGTAGTGGTCCCCCTTATGCAGGCCCCCAGTAGTGGTTCCTCTTCTACAGGCCCCAGAAGTGCCCCTTATACAGTGCCCTCCCAGTAGTGGTCCCCCTTATACTGGCCCCCAGTAGTGCCCCTTATACAGTACCCCCAGTAGCAGGGGCTGGCTGGCAACTTTTGGCCTGGGGGGCAGACACAAGTAAGTGGCCCGATTTCTCCACCAGCGCATTGCAATGGAGAAAAGACACATTATAATAGCCTAATTAGGTGTGCCTAATGTGGGGGTGCTTTAAATAATGTAGAGAGGTTTGCAGTGACAGCCAGATTAGGGAGCATCGCAATGACTGCCATATAATGCAGAGAGGTTCGCAGGGACCATCAGATCAGGGAGTGTCGCAGTGACTGCCATATAATGCAGAGAGCTTCGCAAGTACCAACAGATCAGGGAGTTTCGCAGTGACTGCCATATAATGCAGAGAGGTTCGCAAGTACCAACAGATCAGGGAGTTTCGCAGTGACTGCCATATAATGCAGAGAGGTTCGCAAGTACCAACAGATCACGGAGTGTCGCAGTGACTGCCATATAATATAGAGAGGTTCACAAGGACCATCAGGGAGTGTCGCAGTGACTGCCATATAATGCAGAGAGCTTCACAAGTACCATCAGATCAGGGAGTGTCGCAGTGACTGCCATATAATGCAGAGAGGTTCGCAAGGACCATCAGATCAGAGAGTGTCGCAGTGACTGCCATATAATGCAGAGAGGTTTGCAAGGACCATCAGATCAGGGAGTGTCGCAGTGACTGCCATATAATGCAGAGAGGTTCGCAGGGACCATCAGATCAGGGAGTGTCGCAGTGACTGCCATATAATGCAGAGAGGTTCGCAGGGACCATCAGATCAGGGAGTGTCGCAGTGACTGCCATATAATGCAGAGAGGTTCGCTAGGACCATCAGATCAGGGAGTGTCGCAGTGACTGCCATATAATGCTGAGAGGTTCGCAGGGACCATCAGATCAGGGAGTGTCGCAGTGACTGCCATATAATGCAGAGAGGTTCGCAAGGACCATCAGATCAGGGAGTGTCGCAGTGACTGCCATATAATGCAGGGACGTTCTCAGTGACCACCTGATCAGGGAGCGTTGCAATGGCTGCCAGATAACGCAGTAATCACCAGATTATGCAGAAATCATCAGTAACCCACATATAACACAGGTATTCTGAGTATACAGTAGCCCTCACACACAATAATAATACCCCCCCCACATTCAAACACATTATGACATCACCCCCAGCACCGACAGTATTAAAACACCCCATCCCCCCAAAGCTAAAAATAACAACAGCCCCCCATTGCATAAGTATTCCAACACCCCCCCCTTCCCTCTCAAATATCATGTAAACATGTAGTCCTCCCCTGGCACTTACCTGCCTGGAAGGCTGCTCTGTCTCTGGTCCCTGCGGAACTCCAGGGTACAGGAAGAGATGACACAGACAGGATAGACTAGTGAAGGGGTGGAGACTCGTGGTGAGGGGGCGGGGTCTTCAGCAGGGACAGGAGGAGATGGATTAATATAGTCAGTCAGGGTAAGAGAGGGGGCGGGGCCTCCCAGAGAGGGGGCAGAGCCTTAGCCGGGGAAAGGAAGGAGCCCGGGGAAGGGGCAGAGGACACAGAAGTAATTGCACAGCCCCTGCAGCGGAGCGGCCTCGGAAGGAGTGCTGCTCAGTGTGCAGCCACAAGCTACATAGGGTGACAGACAGCCCGGTAACAGGCAGAGAATGCTGCCCAGCTGCTCTGATGCTGCTATAGTCGGAGCGACTGAGAGCACTTTCTGCCTGTCACCCGGCCGTCAGTCATGCCTGTGTACTAGTGATACCGGCCCTCACTGAGGCAAAAGTCTACCGGCCCGGGAGGCATATGGCACCCTGCCCCCCGGCCCAGCCCGCCACTGCCCAGTAGTGGTCTCCCTTTTGCAGGCCCCCATTAGTGCCCCTTAATCAGTACCCCAGTAGTGGTACCGTTTATGCAGGCACTAGAAATGCTCCTTATAAAGTGCCCTCAGTAGTGCACTACATTGGTTAACTAGGACGGGCCTGTACCGTGGCCGGCGGCGCCCGCTGCTGGTCCCACTGCACCCAGGGCATGAGCCCCGGCGGCCCTGCCCTAGTTACGCCACTGCCCTGGATTTGCACAGGGCTCAGGGGCTCACAGCACCCTCCTTCCCATCGCACATAAGGAGGCATGGCCATGTCTCCCGCATTTAGGCCACACACACCGGGCCCGGTCCTGCTCTCTACGGACTTGAAGGGGCACTGTCGGTGTGACTGTGTGCACTGCTGTATTTGGGGGGGTGGGGGTTTGCTGCTGCTAGCTGAGGTAAATAAACTTTGTTTCACTAAGAGCCCGGCCTACTCTACCCTCCTTGTGGGATCTCCAGTGCGAAATGGCGCCCGAACGCAGGGAGGGACTTTTATATGCAAGCCAAAACATGCGAGATCCGACGCCGGAAAGATGACATACTGCTTAGTTTTAGGATCCGAGTCAGACGGGAGCCCCGACTCGGATCTCGGCAGATCTGCGCTGTTCAGGTGGGTCCGGTTCTCTGAGAACCGGACCCGCTCATCTCTAGTTTTCATAAAGAGCAAGAGACGTAAAATGGACCCATGAAAGTCACCTACAGTAAACACACCTACATAAATGTGATAGGTCTTACACCACATAAACATATGTCAGCAAAATAATCCAATTCTTAAAGGGGCCATACACTGACAACCTCACGGTTTAAGACCTAATCTCAGACCTAATCGTTCTTATGCACCAATTATCTCTCTCCACTTAATCATATCTCCCAACCTTTAAAAAAGGGGTAGAGGGACGTCTGCACTCGCCGTAGACACGCACCCGAAAATAGGGTGCATGGCCTATCAGCAAGGGGTGTGGCCTTGCTGAAAAGTGAGCCATAGGAACTGCACTGTGTATATGGATTACGCGCACAGCATTCACCGCTGCTCAGCTATGCAGAACAGCGGTGTTAACGTGTCCTCCCTAACTTTCCCCCAGGACACTGCGGCCCGCGGGTGGGACAGTGCCTGTAAAACAGGACTGTCTCGCTGAAATTGGGACAGTTGGGAAGTATGACTTAATCTCTCTCCAAGGCTTAATACATCCCCCCTTAGAGTCTGCTTTACCTGTGGTTTATTTGGTCTGGTTGTCTGTATCTCTAGCTGATAAACCCCTCTGGTTCATGTATAAGTCCTTGGGGCAACTGAGTACAACTTGGTTTATGGAAAAGGTGACATTTGAAATTCAATTGCAAATGAAGTGCCTTAGTCGCTATGCAGTTGTCTATCCACGGTAAACCAGGGCCGCAGGGCAAATTCATGACATCATGCACCGGAGCCCAGCTACAACGCTCAGGTAAACTTCCTCTAGCAAACAAGAAGACAAAGCTATTAGATCTCATTTCATGTTTCTATATTCAGCCTTTGATGGTCATTTATAAACCAGAAAAAGTTAGGCAGTGTATGCGTTTTATGCAAATGCACCTATTTGACCATCGGGCACATATATAGGGGCAGTTTCAGAAGTGAACTCAAGTTCACCATAATTACTCCTGTATTGTGTGTATGCAGATAAATCCAGATATTTACACTTATGCCAAGTTGCACGTAATTATACGACTGTACTAAGGGGTGTTTCACTCGCTATTGGCACCAAAGTTTTTCTTATAACTTTTTAAGTAACTGAAGTAATTTAGTGAAATGTAACACAGACATACCTTGGTCTATTAGCAGCATGAGGAAGTCATAGCAAGTGTTGAAAGTGTTCACCACCCTAGTCAGCAGTGCAGTCCAAAATTCAAATAGGGGACCCACACCAACTGCCAGCGAGGATATTCCTGCTTCTTACAATTGTACTGTGTACTGAGGCGTCCACATTCATCGTGTCTGTGTGTTACGTGCCGATATAAACCTTTATCGACACAGTTTTCCAGTATGTCTGGGCAATAAATACGTGTTGTTCAGCTGTGTACCGGTTCATATTGGCACATAAGACACAGGCTCAAGGTGGGGCTGTGTCAAATCTCACTAAATTATCAATTACGTTAAAAGTTATAAAAAAAACTTTGAGGCCAATAGTGAGTGAAACACCCTGTTTTACACTTGCTTTAATAGCCCTATCCCTGATGCAATATATTGCAATATATTCTGGGGCTTGGATGCGGTGGGCAACGCTATCTTTAGATGGCGTTGTCCAATAGAAGCCTATGGACAGATGAACACCTGAGGGACTTCTGAGTCATAGAACTGAAAGTCTCTCACTCGTAAAGGACAGAGAGCTGTTCTTTGCATTTCCCTTCATGCATACCAACGTAATTAACGCCAGCATGCATGCGAAGAGTGGCGGGATGACTTCCATCTAAATTGCAATGTGTCGTGCATACTCACCGGAGCAAAGCTCTAGTGGTTGGGTCACCATTCTCTCCCCCCGGCCATGAGGGGTTTCCATAAGACCACAGCAGCCTGCTTACTAGCTCATGTTAATATGATAATCTGCCTATGTAATGCCAAATAACCATGTGCCCGCATGTGGGAGTCCATCCCGCCCACTGCTTATTCGTCTACAGCCTGGAAAATACTGGTAATGCCATCATTGTGTGTTTGTAACTTCCACCTTCCGCTGTGATGTCATTGAGGTATAACAAGTGAGACGTACGATCAGAACAAAACCAATTTAACATTTAAGGCTCATTTTTGCCAGGTAAAGGCACAATGACGGGAATATTCTGGAGATCAACTTATTAAATTTGGCATATCTCTAACTGGAACACCAACCATGCCATTGGCATATCTATAACGGGTGCATGGTGTGCGGTGCACATGGGCCCCTGGGTCAAGGGGGCCCATACACCCTACAGCCATATAATTAGTATACTTACCTCTACAGGGTCCCTAATTGTCCAGTTCTGCTGACTTTAATCACTGGGGAAATGACACTGCGGCCATTTTCCCGGTGATTTGCAGATGTGCAGGATTGATGTCCCCATGGCCACCATGTTCCTGAGGACCTACGCATGCGCAGCAGCCTCTGGCTCAAAGCCAGCAACTACTGCGCTGCCGGATAGGGGGGTGGGCATGCACGTAGCCTGACTTATGGGCCCCCTCCTCTCCTAAAATGTCCCTGAACCATGCAGGTAATTATTGAGCTTAGGAGGACCTTCTGTTTATGGCAGGATATCTCTTTTAACACACTCACAAATGTGAAATGCAGGCGAAGAACGGTACCTGACATATTAGTAATATTATTCATACATATACAGTAGAAGATTGTCTCACCTGTATGTAACCCACCACCCAGCTTAATCCACACTTAGGGCCTTATTCAATAAGCGCCAAAAACCCATTCTCAGCTAAACGTTTTCGCCAATGACATCATGTTGGCATTTTTCACTTATCCCCGTATTCAATTGTAGCGTCTTTTCACCGGTGCGAAAACACAATGCAATGTAATAGGCAAAAAAGTTTTGCCTATGATTACCTATGATTGGTTTTGTACACACCCCAAAAAAAGCACTTTGAAACTGTGGGTGGAAAAGTTCAAAGTGGGGGTACAAATTCAAAAACTAGCAAGATAGCCTTTGGGGGGGTCTGCAAGTATGGGGGAGGTGTTTTGTTGATTGTAGGTGTTCGCTGAAGGTGCCTTTTTTGCGCATTTTAAAGCTTGACATTAGCAATTTTTAAATATGCTTGCATCCATCTTCATGTACCCCAAATTTGATGGGACTACTTATTTTTCCAAAAAAACAGTGGTAAATACTATTCTTCACCACTTGCTCAAAGACGCTAAATAGCACCTATTGAGCCCATTTAAAGACCCCAAATACCTTTAGCAGGGCTATTCGGGGTACCCATAGTGAACCCCCATATCAGAGCATCTTTTGGGGGGTGTCAGGCTGATTTCCCCAAAAATGACAGGACTTTTCACTGTTTTCGACGATTTGGAATTGAATACGGGGATATTTGGGGGGACGAGCGTGATAAGTTTTCGACCTGAAAACCTCCGATGACGGCGAAAAGTTCGGCCACGGACTTTTCGCTTCAAATTGAATATGGCCCTTTGATAATTAGATCATCAGCTTGCTCCTATATATATGCTATTGCCTTCTTGTATTATCGGCATTGCTGTGTCAGTATGACTATGCAAACTAATGTCACAAACAACCACATTTCTGGTTTCAAACTACACTGCTAATCTTCCAGCAGGCAGGCTGGTGGTCTCAACAGAAGTGTGGTTTAACATAACAGTACACTGGAACATAAAAATGGTAACTTATTAGTAACACATTTATAAACTTCACAAAAGTCATATTATGTTTGTGTCAGTTATGGGAAGTAGCATGTGTATGTTATTATTAGATGTATTTTTCTTTAAAAATAAAATGACTAATCTTTAACTTTGCTAAACTAGAATATAAATAAACTGATATTTTGTGCAGTCCAGAATGATATTATTATTATTATTATTATTACTCCCAGTGTTTCACGCGTTCATACCAGGGACGTGCAGTCAGGGAGGGCATACTCCTGAGATTTGACGTAAAAATGATTACAATAATACAAATAAGATACTTATATATTTAAATATATTTTTAAAGTTCACTCACCATCTTTGTGGCGCTCCCTGGGACTGCAGGGAAACGAGAGATGACACAGGCTCAGCTTCGCTTCTGTATAGTCAGCAGTGGCGTAACTAGGGTATTTGAAGCCCAGGGCAAGATGAAAAATAGAGCCCCCCCTATGCTGAAAAAGTGGGTATGGCGACATGCCACAAGGGGCGTGGTCACTGAAAAATGGGGCTTGTCAACATGACAAAAGACCATTTCTCATCACTCTGGGAGCATTCCTTTTCCATTCCATATGCACCTTAATGCTCACAGTAGTAGTGTCCCTTATACAGTACCCATTATGCATTGCCCCTAGCAGTTGTGCCCCTTATGCAATGTCACCAGTAGTAGTGCCCTTTATGCAATGCTCCTTGTTGTAGTGCACATTATGTAGTGCTCCCAGTAGTGCCTAATATATAGTGCCCCTTATACAGTGTCCGTTATGCAGTGTCCAAGAGTGCCCAATATATAGTACCCCTTATACAGTTCCCCATTAGTGCCCCTTTTGCAGTGCCCCCAGTAGTGCCTTTTATATAGTGCCCCCTATGCAGTGCCCAATATATAGTGCCCCCAGTAGTGTCCAATATACAGTGCCCCCAGTAGTGCCCTTTATACAATGCCCCCAGTAGTGCCCAATATATAGTGCCCCCCAGGGCCGGACTGGGACTAAAAATAGGCCCCGGCATTTAAAGAGCACACAGGCCCACCTCGCATCAGCATCTGGCTCCTGGCATAGACTCCTCCCCTTACTATTCCTGGCCCCTCCCACTTCTTAGTCTATTCACAAAAGGGCGTTTGTGCCGCAATCCACAGGGGAAGCAGGGAGATCCACGTGTGCTCTTGCTGGAAAGGCGCGTAACCACATAATAGTACCCCCAATTCAAATTATGCCACACAGTAGTGCCTCTTAGTCACATTATTATTATCCTCTATTTCTATGGCGCCATATGTGTTCTGCAGCACCTTACAAAGTACATAAACAAATAAGTGAAAAAGAAACCAGTGACTTACAGTACAACAGAATACAGAACAAGTATATACTGCATTAGCGATCATAACGCTCAAGGTAAGCAGCAGAGAGTCAGCAATCACATTACATCACACAGTAGTGCCCCATAGTCAGATAATGTCACACAGTAGTGTCCCTTCGTCACATTACACCACACGGTAGTGTCCCTTCGTCACACTACACTGCACAGTAGTGTACTTATCAGCACTGCATACCCCTTTTTTCTTTTACTATTGTATAGGAGGCTGACTACCTCCCTTTTGCAGCTGCTTGGAAAGACCACCCATCGCAGTGCCCTTTATACTATATCTTTATAGTTCAATTTTCAACTGCACAGTAGTGTCCCTTATTCACGTTATGTCACACAGTAGTGTCCCTTTTTCATGTTACGTCACACAGTAGTGTCTCTTTTTCACGTTAGGTCAGTGTCCCTTTTTCACGTTACGTCACACAGTAGTGTCCCTTATTCACATTACACCACACAGTAGAGCCCATTCACGTTATGCCACCCAGAGCCCATTTACGTTATGCCACACAGTAGTAGTGCCCCTTATACATTATGCCATGCAGTAGCAGTGCCCCTTATACATTATGCCATGCAGTAGTAGTGCCCCTTATACATTATGCTACACAGTAATGTCCCTTAAAACATTATTCCACTCACAGTAATACCCTGGCATCTGCAGATGGCGTCTGTCAGCAGATCATGAGGTGTCCAAAGATGGCATCTAGTCCATTCAGTCAGCTTCTCGGCCACGTTGCGCTTTTCATCCATCGTCTGGCTGCGTCATGACATCACCGCGGCCACACGTGACACTCCAGTGACTCCACCATGTCCTCAGCATGGTGCCACCGGGCAATCCCGCAGGCAGCTCACAGAAGCTGTCAAAATGCTGTCCAGCCATTCTTCCCAGATTACTTCCGGGCCCAGCCCCCACCGCGTGGACCTAGGCTGGATAAAGACTTGTGGGGGCCCCGGGTCAACTAAGTTGTGGGGGGCCCAGTCAATAAAATTGCCAGGGGGAAGGGAGAGAGACAGAGAAAGAGAGGGAGGGGAGAGAGTAAGGGAGAGATACAGATAAGTGGAGGGAGGGAGAGGGAGTGAGATATATAGCGGTCTATTCATCGTCACTTAATTTTTACAAAAGCAGAGGAAAATGAACATTTTCACCTGCAATTGTAGAAATTAGGTATTTGGGCCATTCATCAAGAAGGTAAAGCAGGATATATCAGATATCTCCTGCTTACCTTTCTCTTGTGGAATGGCAGCTGTCCCCATACGCTCTTGTGCGTATGCGTGACCCGTAGGTCACACATGCGCACTTGTCTTCTCTGAAAGGAGCAGTGACACACTTTGGGGAGACAGCTGGTTTTCAGATCAGCTGTCTCCGCGCTGGAGCAATGATGAATTGCTCCGGCGCTTGCGTAGCATTCGAATGTTAATTATCAGGACCCTGATAATTAACATCAAATAGACCCCTAAAAGCGGGAAAGGGGGGAGGGAGAAGAGAGAGGAAGGAAAGGAACACGGAGGGAGATAGGGTAAGAAAAGGGGGAGAAAGTGAGAGAGATAAAAGAAGAGAGAGGGAGGGGGGACAGGAGTAGGGGACAGAGAGGGAAGTGGAGGGAGTGAGGAAGAGAGAGATTGAGAGGGAGGAAAGGAGTGTGTACGCTCTCTCAATAGCACTTACCTCAGGTTACAGCTTTCCTAAAGGGGGCGGGCCCTTCAAGGCATAAGGTCCCGCCCCCTACTCACCCGCAAATCGCTGCATTACTTCATAAAATGGTCGGGGCTTCCACAGTCAGCCACGGGCATTATTGCGTGATGCTACCGGGACACGGGAGCCAGCCAGGGGGCCCCAGGATGACCGCCCTGCCTATAATCCGGCCCTGATGTGGCCGCACATAGTAGGTGACGATGGGTAGCCCTGCATGTTGACAGCTCGCAGGAGCTGTCTAACTACGATCCACCTGCTCGGGTGGATGTTGCCTGGGTGGGGCTTGGCTGCCGGCCGCGTCATAACGTCATGACGCGGCTGCGTCATGACATCATTACGCAATGACGCGGCCGCGCATTACAGAGCATGGCGCCGTCCGGGAGGTTGTTCTCCCGGGTATGCCTGCGCTCCGTTAAACCGGCCCTTGTGGCCATCGGTCCTTCTGGCATTTGCCAGAAGTGCCCGATGGCCAGTCCGGCCCTGGTGCCCCCAGTAGTGCCCAATATACAGTGCCCCCAGTAGTGGTTCCTTTTACACATAAAACATGCAGACACACAGACAAACAACATTATACTTACCGGAATCCCAGCTCCTGCGCCCGCCACTGTCCGCTGCTCCTGTCCCGCTCGGCACTATGAGAGAGATGTCATGACGTCTCTCCCTTCACCCAGTGCAGGAGCTGGAAGGCGGAGCACATGAGTGAGCTCCAGCCTGGCTCCGGCCTTGGGTGCAGCAGCCCATGAGAGTTTGCCTGACTCTCATTGGCTGCTAAAACAAACACACCACCGGCGGGTAGTACGAGTGTACTACCCAGTGGTGGTGTATTTGTTTACTGTGTAGTGCGGACCGCACTCACTGCGGTCCACACTACACACTGACCATTGACCTGGATGCCGCCGGCACAACGTTGCCCAGGGCACATAACCCACCCAACCACCCTTAGTTAAGCCACTGATAGTCAGACACTGCTTGCAGAGCTGGGGGCGGGGTCACACCATGGGCAGTAAGCTGCACAGAAGGAGAGCTAATGGAGGCATGCCTCTGAGTACGGGGGGCATGCCTTGAGCACTGACGTATACTTTAGAAGTGTCATGTGACCAGGAAGTGCACTGCAGTGTTTACAGATCGGAGTTCAGTCAACAGCAGCAAGAGAAGACACAGTGATGCAGGTAGGAGAATCAATGGACACTAAAGCTTAGTGTAGTGAGGGGAGAGTTACAGTGAGTAGTGGGGAGAGACAGGCTCCCAGCACTCAGACCCATCTCTATGTGAGCCTCCCCAGCCATTCACCTCAACGCACGTCACAGGTTCAAACGGATAGGGACGCTTGCATTTTTCTGACCACTCCCCTTGCACCACCCCCAAACCCTGACAGCCTGTCACTCACTTTGCAATGGATTCCTCTGTGCGTCTGTAACCACAATGTGATCGGTGCACACGCGCAGTGTGGCTTGTACGCATGTGCAATAGCAAACAATCGCTCAACTGTGTCTGTAATCGCTATTGACGACGCTGCTGAATCCGCCCCATAAACACCACTCAGTGCTGGATATGCGGCATTGAATGATAGCATCAAAAGCACAGATAAAATAATTTCAGTAGCATGTTTATATATCATTCTCAACCCTTCCCTACAGCATAGTGCCAATATATGTTAATGACTGTAATCGCAAAGCTGATATAGAGACATCCAAAGCCAGCATAGAGACGCCCACTACCGCTATCTCACATCCGTAATGCCTTGCAGTCCTGCGTATACATCGGGAACATCGAGTAAAATCGGCCCCTCACGTACACTTACAACAGGTCTGACCTTACTCAGAATTTGTTAACCTTGTCGCACGCAGTGAGTACTCAAACTGTGTATGCCGTAGCAGTGGCTAATTTATGCACACCCATGCAACGAGGTTCAAACGCACTGGCACGCCTGCGCTTCTCTTACCGCTTCCCCCGTCACCACCCCCAAACGCTCACTTCCTGTCAATCACTCTGCGATGAGTCTGCGTGGACTTCGATGCATACACATGCGCAGTACGCAACAATCAGCCGCCTGCATGCGTAATCGCAATAGCGATCCATAATGAATCAGGCCCTGAGTTTGCAGCCACATCAGTAAAACACCCACAACACTCCCATAGCACGCCCATAAGACAGACTAATGCCCAGTCACCGCCCAGGAATGCCCAATACATTTTCAAGACATTTCTGATACCGTGAGTCTCAATTGCAACTGCGATCCCGTCCGCGCGGACTCTGGACTCATGCGCTGTGCGACTTAGACACCTGCGCAGTAGCAAACATTCAACTGCATCCGACATTGACATAGCGTGAGTCAGACCCAACTGTGTTTTAGAAGTTCATATCATTGTTTCCTAATGGTAATACAGTAGTTACATTCAGGTTACTAGTAGAGGGTGATGATTAATATAAAAAGTGTCGTAGGGTCCATAGGCAAACACAGGGGGGGGGGGGTGTCCGGTTGCCTGGAAACCCCTCTCCCCAGCCCACACCACAATAGAAATAGTAATGTAGAAATTTACTAGTACTGCATGTTCTTCTCAGTATTCTCAGTATCACAAACAAAATAATTAGCATCACCTGTGGATCTGTTAACATGTGTCAGTCAGTAATAAGTACACACCTGTGCACTGCTATAGACAATCAATAGGGTTAATTATTAATACCATATAATAATAATCTATCCAGTGCATGACGAGACCAATATGTACATATATGTCCAGGGCAGTGCTAGGTTCTTCTGCTGCTCCCTCAGACTCCTGGTCTTGCTCCCATGCTCTGGAATGGTGCCCACATCTGAGATAAAATCATTCAGCTCAGACATGATGTACGGTCACATTTAATGGCTTACTATGATCACTGGTCCTGTATATGCTGGAATTATGACACACAATACACTTTGCATATGAAAGCTGGAAAAGTGCTACCGTGTTTCCCCGATAATTAGACCTACCCCGAAAATAAGACCTATCCTTAGTTTTGATGGATGGCCCAAAATAAGCCCTACCCCGAAAGTAAGACCTATTAAAATCAAATTTTTACGGGTCCCTGCACTACACTAGCCAGCTCCGCCCCCCGCATGTAGTACTGTATGGTACTACGGTAAATGAAAGAGCTGGAGGAGGCTACCCGGGCCGCTCCTCCACCAGCTTATGGGTACTGTAGTCAGACTGCTGGAGTCAGCGCACGTGACGTCATCACGTCACGGCGCGCCTCTGTAGGTGGACTACGGAGGAGCCGCGGATCGTGGATGAAGAAGCCGCCTCCCGATTCTTCTTATTGTAAAAAGGTAAGTGGGAAATGGCTGCAATCAATACCGTGGTGGGGGGGGGGGGTGGGGGGGGGGTTCGGACTGGAGAGGCACAGACTATTCAACAATAGGGGAGGAGAGAGAGAGGCAGAGGCTGCAATCAACAAGAGGGGGGAGAGGGAGAGCACAGGCTGCATTCAACATTAAATTAAATATCCAAATTAAAATAAGCCCTACCCCGAAAATAAGCCCTATGGTGGTTTTTGGACCAAAAAAAAAAATAAGACAGTGTCTTATTATCGGGGAAACACTGTAATTATGCCCTCTTCATGGACTGGGCACACTCACTGTAAAATCAAGCATTTGGAAAAAACCCTCGAGAAATCCTGTGTTTGCCACTGGGGTCATGGGATATTATATGTAGCTGTAAACTCAAAAATACATCTCAAGCGTATAAAATAAAATAGGTACTTATTTTGTTTATAAAATGACATAAAAGCAATGATTAAAAAAAGGCAGAATGTAATCTAGGTAAAGCTAAAGACACTGAAACCATTAACATTAACCAACATTTTCTTTTTATGTGGCATTTTTGGTGGGTTTTTTTGCACTTTGTAGATTACACATCTGACATTTGAAAAATGTAATTATTTGCATGAGATCTGTATTCCATTACTAGTAACTGGAAATTATGCTTTATAACTCTTTTTTGTAGTGCACTTATTGGAGGCGGTCGAAATCTTGGTGCTGCAATCCTGACCTCGCGGCCAGAATACCGGCGCTGGAATCCCAACATCACTTAAGATGCCGACGCCGGAATCCCGCCAACCGGCATCCCGTATGTAAATATAGCGGGGCGGGTTAGGTTTAGGCTGCGGGGCAAGGGTTAGGCACCACCAGGGAGATTAGGGTTAGGCTGTGTGGGGGAGGGTTAGGCTGCAGGCAGGGGGGTTAGGCCTAGGGTTAGGTACTAAGGGGGGAGGGTTAGGTTTAGGCACTAATGGGGTTAGAGTTAGGCTGCGGGGGGAGGAGTTAGGGTTAGGATGCAGGAAGAGAGGGTTAGGGATTTGACCACCTCACAGCACCTGAAATCACGATGGAGAGACTTAAATGCAATCCAAAACACAAGAGATCCGGTTTTAAAATCCGAGTTCAAAACTGCGAGAATACTTGAGTCAGGACTCGGTTCTACTATGAACTCCAAAGTGACTCTGAACTTGGACTCGATTCGACTTGTAACTAGAGATGAGCGGTTCGGATTCTGTGGAATCCGAACTGCTCCAAACATCGGGGATCCGAGTCCACCCGGATGCTGTTCGGGTGTTCCCCGCCTGACTCGGATCCCACTTCGAGGCTGAATGGCGGCCTAGAGCTGTCAGATTCTCGCAAGAGAATTCAACATCAGGGCCCCACTAGTGTATGGCAGAACGTAGCGATAGCGGTCTGCGCTACACAGAAACAAACACACAGCCAACAGCAGCAGCTGTGTGTTTGTTATAGCAGCCAATAAGAGTCAGATAGACTCTCATTGGCTGCTGCGTCCCCGAAAGGAGCCGGCTGGAGCTCACTCATGAGCTCCACCTTCCGGCTCCCCCCGCTGCAGGTGATGGGAGAGACATCATGATGTCTCTCCCATAGTGCAGAGAGGAGTGGACGGCTGTGGCCACAGCAGGAGCGGATATTCAGGTACTTTTTTTTTTTGTGTGTGTGTGTAAGGCGGCGCTACTTGGGCACTAATGGGGGCATACTACTAGGGGCACAACTAATGGGGGCACAATTACTGGGGGAACTTCTAATGGGGGCATACTACTAGGGGCACTTGTAATGGGGCATACTACTGGGGGCATACTATAGGGGGCACTACTAGTGGGAGCATACTACTAGGGGCACTACTAATGGGGGCATACTACTGGGGGCACTACTAGTGGGGGCATACTACTGGGGGCACTACTAGTGGGGCATACTACTGGGGGCACTACTAGTGGGGGCATACTACTAGGGGCACTTCTACTGGGGGCATACTACTAGGGACACTACTACTGGTGGCATACTACTGGGGGCACTACTAGTGGGGGCATACTACTAGGGACACTACTACTGGGGGCATACTACTAGGGACACTACTACCTGGGGCATACTACTGGGTGCATACTACTAGGGACACTACTACTGGGGGCATACTACTAGGGGCACTACTAATGGGGGCATACTACTGAGGGCACTGCATAGAGGGCACTACTACTGAGGGCATTGTGTAAGGGACACCAATGCTGGGGGCATTGTGTAAGGGACACTATTGCTGTGGGCATTGTATAAGGGGCACTACTACTGTGGGCATTGTATAAGGGGTATTACTACTGTGGGCTTTGTGTATAAGGGTCACTAATGTGGACATTGTGTAAAAGGGGCACAACTGTGGGCATTGTGTAAAAGGAGCACTACTGTGTGTCGTAACATAAATAAGAGACACTACTTTATGGTGTAATATGAATCAGGGGCACTATGGTGTAATGTGAATAAGATTGTTCACTGTGACTCCTTGGGCCGTAGCCCACTGTGTATACAAGTACTGTGACTCTGCTGGCCATACCCCACTGGGTGGGTGGGAGGTCCCAAGGACCATTCCATCTTGCACTACCTTTCATTTCTGCCACTGCTGTGTAGCAATGTGTCATAGATGTGCTTTATACTGTGGTGTCTGTGCCGCTGCTTTGTCGCTTGGTAACCAGTCAGCTCACTGCAACCTTTGGCCAATAATGGTGAAAACAATACTATAAGCTGTGAGGTGGTCTAAATTGACTGTAAATGACTGGAAATGAATGTTATTGAGGTTAATAATATTCTAGGAAGAAAAAAAGCCCAATTTATGTGATTTTAGCTTTTTTGTACATTCTTGTAAAAAAATCAAAATCCAAATCTAAAGCCGTACGACGAATTAGAACCAAATCCAAAACCGGCAAAATTGGTCCGGCGCACATCCCTACTTCTAACCCCTATGTGCGTGTGTAATCGGTTTTCTCAAAAACCATAATGTTCATTAATTAGCTTGGCAGCCAATCAGGAGCAACGTCTTATCTGGATAAGATACGAGAGGGGATGCATGACTTCTTTATAAATATTGGGGAATGCATTTAATTTTTGATGAGTGCAACCACTTTCAATGTAATAGGGGCACAAAACTTGTAGAGCATGCTTGTGGCACCACAAGTCCAAGTATACACTTGCACCACAAGTCACACTAGGAGGGAAATAATTTTAAATGATTGCCATTTAAAAACATCCAAGCAGACTCGCCGGAAACTCACCCATGCCTTCAAGTCCCAGACTATTACATTTACCCTTATGTGTCACAGAATGAAAGGGCTTTTAATTAAACCGGATGTTTGCAGTTGGCCTAAACCACATGCCCAGCTGTTTGAGCTTTCGTTTTCAAAATCGCAGGATGGAAACTGCTGTGATTTGTATCTGAAAGGAACTGGTGATGTTGGTTTGCAAAGCACCAAAAAAAGAGCCCCTTAGTAAATTATTCCTAGGTATACTGAGATTTCTTCTACCTACTTCGATTGCAGTAGCCGATTAATTAATATTAAAACATTTTTACATTAATTATTTAAGCACAGTTTATTGCTATAGGAAACTATAGGAAGAACGAAAAAAAAAAAACTTTTTTTCCTGTGCAAAATGGATTAAGGCCCTCATTCAGAGCCGGACGCTCTGAGCAGAGCGCTCGCTCTGAATGAGGGCCGTCCTCCATAAAAATGGAGCGTCCTCCTGGACGCTCGTATAACTGTGGGTCACCACCCACAGCACATACGAGCGTGCAGGATGATGGTCGCGATGGTCTTGACCATCACGACCATCGCCAGTGCGACCAGAAGCCTGTGGTCGGGTTTTCGACCACAAGCCCTGGAGTGATTTTGGCTCTATCAGAGCCAAAATCACTCCCACTGACATCACTAGTGATGTCAGTGGGGCCGGCTTCTGATGGTAGGCTTCTCCGTCTGGCAGGCACGCCCCCGGCACGCCCACCAAAGGGGGCGTGCTGTCAACCAACATCGACAGCACGCCCCCTTTGATCAGACACAACGAGCGAAGGAAAGTCCTTCGCTCGTCGCGTCTGGCGCATGCGCACGACGGAGCTCCCTTTCGTCGTGCGCATGCGCAGTGCACACCATCAACCCACTTGCGAGCTGACAGCTGCTTGCGAGTGGGTCTGAATGAGGCCCTAAGTTAGAAGGTATGGTTTTATACTGTACGAGCGCCGCTGTTCAGAGCAAAGGAGGCTTGTCACTGCTCCATCTCCCAAAGGCAGAGACTCTCTCTCAAGGACTCGGAGGAGCCGTTTTTTGCCAGAGTGCCTTCTGTGTCTCCTCCCTATACATATCTCCGCGTAGTCTCTGTTTCACAGTGCTTAATCCGTGGCCCCGTGTCTCCCTGCACTGCCCTTCTGGTGTCTCCCCTCTGCAAAGTCCCTGTCCTTTTGTCCCTCACCCCCTATGACCCATACCCTGCCGGGAAGCTGCCTCTCAGAGCAGATCCGTAATTAGGGTGGTGCGACCCGTGCCATGGCATGGGGCACCGCAGGGCAGTGGGCGCTGTTTGGGCCTGTCACTTTTCTTTTGATTATCATTATCACTTGTAGCTTCCTCTAGTTTTATCTCCAACATCTCCTGGCCTCCCCTATCTCTTCCTTGGCCCATCCTCATGAGGCCGTGGCCCATTTTCAGGTGTGCATCTTATGTCCCTATTTGAAAAATGGGGAGGGCGCCAATGCCCGGCAGCTGCCTCCCCTCCTCCGCACAGTCCCTCACCCCCGTGTCTTGTTGCCCTGCCCGGCAGCTGCCTCCCCTCCACTGCACAGTCCCTCACCCCCGTGTCTTGTTGCCCTGCCCGGCAGCTGCCTCTCCTACTCTGCACAGTCCCTCACCCCCGTGTCTTGTTGCCCTGCCCGGCAGCTGCCTATCCTCCTCCGCACAGTCCCTCACCGCCGTGTCTTGTTGCCCTGCCTGGCAGCTGTCTCCCCTCCTCCGCATAGCCCTGTCCTCTTAGTGCTTCTCACCCCCCTGTGTGTGCCTAAACTGCCTAGCACCTTGCTCCCCTCCTCGAAGTCCCTGTTTTGAAAGTGCCTCTCACCCCAGAATGTACTCTGAGACTGACTGCATTAGCCACCAAGCCACCTGGATATCACCTGGAGGCAATGCAGTCATTTATTTATTTTTTCATATGTAGCCTCTTTATTCCTTCCTGTGGGGGCCATTGAGGTTATTATTTTCTTGTCAGTGCCAATGTTTGTGTGTTTTCAATTTTGTTTTTCATGTGAAGCCTATGTGGATTTATTTTTTTTATGTACTTTGGGGGCCATTATGTGTTTGTTTGTTTTTTGCATGTGAAGCCTTTGGCCAGGATGCACTAAACGGAAAATGCAATAAAAACCCCGTTTTCTGTGTTTCACCGCATTTTTCATATGCACTATTGGGTGGCCGCCGGGGCTTCTAAGCAGAGGGTAACGCCAGCTTTTGCTGACGTTACCCTATAGAAGCCTATGGGCTTCTACTGCATCGCGCTGGTATGAGGGATCTGATCGGATCCCTCCCAGCATGCCCCACGGCCGCCACATCACTCTGTGCATGTGCAGATGGACTCCCGGGTCACAATGTTAGTACATCCCGCCCTTTGTATTTTATTTTTTTCCTTTAGGGGCCAATGTGTTTTTGTTTTCCTGTCGGGGGCCATTGTTTTTTTTTTCCTCCTATCGAGAATAACGTGTGTGTTTATTTTTCATGTGATGTCTATGTTTTTAATTTTTTTTTCTGTCGGGGCGTGTTATTTATTTATTTTTCATACCCCCACTTCAAAATTTCCACTTCGACCACTGTGTACGAGTATATGTAAAGCTGGCTTTTCAATATCCTTCATCCATATATTCCAACAGCCCCAATTTTTATGGGAAAATCTTGATTTGAAGGGACTGTCCCCCCTTCCCACGGCCAGCATATTCACCTTGACTTGCTTGAAGTTGGGAGTGACATATCTGTAGTGACTTGGGGCCGAAAGAATCTGTGGCAAGTGCCTCTCCTGGCCATGGCAAGACGGGGAGGGTATGGAGGTTGGAGGCGGCTTGGCTATACAGTAAGTGCTAAGCATGAACCCTGTGTATTTGGCTACATACACTTGGGATGTGATAATGTTCACTATGATACAGTCACGGCCCCAGCATCCCGATTCCTACTTTCAGAATGTTTAGCTGTGGCATCCAGTACTATAGTTAATCAGATTCCCTTTCACTAACGTAACAGCTTATGGGGTCTATTTACTAAGCCTTGGATGGTGATAAAGTGAACGTAGTTAAAGTACCAACCCATCAGCTCCTAACTGTAATTTTTCAAATAAAGCCTGTGACATGGCAGTTAGGAGCTGATTGGCTGATACTTTACCTCTGTTCACTCTATCTCCATCCAAAGTTTAGTAAATAGACCCCTATATCTTTGTTATCTTTGTAATACCTACAATTTTTTGGCATGTTATTTTAATCTTTCCATTAGCAGAACCACATGTACGATCTACTGCATACACATGTGGAGACCTAACAGGATGTCTTCACAGTTCTGACCTGCAGACCACGTCCTGCTCTGCACATCCTCCAGCATGTTTCAACTTATTTTGAAAAATAGCTTTCAAACACATTGTCCGATGCAGAGTGACGCAGAGAAAGTGCTATCGTAGCGTATTTTGGGCCTGATTCATCACAGCAATTGCACTGTACTGTGTGTATGGGAAGGCAGGGCAATGACTGGGTCTATTATATTGTGCAGTGACTGAATAATCCAGAATACTTTCCACAGGACAGGTCCCCTCCAGAGGCAGATCCACCAGGGCCTGAGGACAGGAGCTAGGGACCCTCAGCAAGGGACACACTGCAGAATACGGATCAGGAAGTGGGACACAGGTTACAAGTGGAACATTATTCCTGCTATACTAAAGGAGGTGGAAGAGGGACCAAAAGAAACCGCTATGTGCAAGTGACCAGTTTTGCTATATGTAGGCATACATGTAAGCTCTATTATTGGATTTGGTTGATAACACGTGGTGACCCCCCTAAAAAACATAGAAGGCTTGATAAAGAAACCTTATATACTGTACTGTATGTCTGGAATCATCTATTTGAAGTAAGCATACAAGTGAGCACCGCCTTCTTAAGAAATTGGCACACTAAGGGTGATCCCTTTTTCCTGCTTGAGACTCCGCCAATTTGACACAATAGTAAGAATCTACTCTGGGTCTCAGACTTGTGTCTATCTGAATGTTTTTAAAGGATTTAAAAGCTACTACACTATGAAAAATTATTTTTTTCTTTGCATGTATAAATCATCTTTGGAACTGTGGAGGGATCTGCTATTTGATGAGACTGGAGCGATTTGAATTACAGATACCATTACATGTTTTTAATGTGGACTGTGATATTATATCCCCTCGGTGAGGCGCGGTAATTTCATTGTTTATTGGAAAGTACACAGATTGGCCGATGGTCTGCAGTGCGCAGGTCTGCATTGCGATCGCACTGCAATCACTTACGCAGATCCAAAGCCATCGTCAATTGAGGGACGGGAAGTCAGCGTTTGGGGGTGGTGACGGGGGAGTAGGAGGAGAAACACAGGTGTGCCTGTCCGTTTGAACGCTGTTACTTGGGAGTGCATTAATTAGCCACTGCAACTGCATACGTAGCTTGAGTACTCACTGCGTGCAACGAGACTTGCAATTTCTGAGACAGGTCAGACCTGCTGTAATTCTGCGTGAGGGTCCGATGTTATTCAATGTTACCAATGTATATGCAGGTCTGCGAGGTCTTACGGGTGTGAGAAAGCGGTAATGGGCGTCTCTATGCTGGCTGAGCAGTTGCAAACATTAGCATATTATCGAAGCAGAACTGAGTGCGTAATCACAGCTGCGATCGCAGAAGCGATCCATAAGGAATCAGGCCCTCTGACTAAATTGTAGGACATGTTATTTATGTGCAGGTGAGTCTTTCCAGACCACAGTGGTTGTCATGGCCGGAATGTAACAGGCTGATTTACAGATGTAGCCGCCGTCATCGTTTCCGCGATGCGCGCGCATAGCGCCATGCATCGCGGCATAGGCATGGTCGGCATTCTCCATAATTGCAGTCTATAGCGTGCGCCTGCATACGTATGCGCATGCCATAGACACGGGCACACAAGTCACGCCATCCATGCCATAGACGCGGGCACACAAGTCACGCCATCCATGCTATAGATGCGGGCATACAAGTCATGCCATTCATGCCACGATGACGACGACTACATCTGTAGGACCAGTGCTCAAGCGGGTACTGCGGGCAATTCTGTCATTCCTCAACAGTTTATTCATATGCCATTGGATGATCAATCCCTTGTACCCATCACGCAGCGGTTTATATTGTTATTTTTACAAAATTATATTGTTATTTTTTACCCTTTAGGAGATCATGCCTACTTTTTCTGCGCTCCAAATACAGACCAAGAATACACATACAATGCTGCCACATGCCTCCATCAGATTCTACGCAAGTTTTGTGTTCTTATAGCCAGACTCTGTTGCCTTGATGGATCTGGAGGAGCCCTCATGTATGCACCACATTCTGCAAGAAACATTATAGGTCTGTGGCTACTTAACATGATATCGCTATGAGGATTTGGATGCCATTGGAGGAGGAATTTGAGGTTGCTGGGCAGGAGGCAGACAACATTAACATAGAGCCAGGAAAATCTAATGGTGCATAGACACGGTCAGATAAGCTGTCAGATTTGTACGATAATGATCCTATCGTTATTGTTACAATCTGACAGTTTCTGGACCCTACAAACGACCAACCGATGGCCATAATCTACCATCGTCCCTGCAAGCAGGCATACCTGGTCGATATCGACCAGGTTAGCCTGTTTTGCGGGTCGTTATAGTCGTGGGTGCCAAACATGCATGTGTTGGATGTTCGATAACGATCATCCAACACATGCAGGACGATCAGATAACGATCGTGTGTACGCACTGTGTGTACGCACCATTAATCATTCAGAGATTATATCAATAAACAATACTTTATGTGTATGTATTTTTTTAAATAACATATTCATGTATTTTGGGGTAAATGTACTAACAGTGGTCCTGATTCAGACCTGCTCACAAGCGCTATGCGCTCGCAAGCGGGTCAATGGCCAGGCAGTGCGCATGCGCGGCGTGCGCGAGCCCCGCAGCGAGCGAGTAAATCACTCGCTGCGGGACTCACTACAAGACGGGGCGGCTGTCGATGTTGGTCGACAGCTCGCCCAGTTTTGTAGTCGGGGAGGGGGGGTGGCTGGCCAAACGGAGGCGTTCCCAATGGAATGCCTGCCATTTGGGGGCGGCCCTACTGACATCATGAGTGATGTCAGTAGTGAGCTTCCTGCTCTATCAGAGCAGGAACCTCACTGGGGCTTGCGGGAACGAGACCCTACCATTACCTGGCCATCACAAAAGCTGTGGATGGTCACCCACAGCTTAGCGAGCGGCCTGGAGGCCGTCCAAAAAAAAAAAAAAAAGGCCGCCCAGATACAGAGCAAGCGCTTACAAAGAGCGTCCGGCTCTGAATCAGTACCAGTGCACATAAAGCAATTATTTTCCTTTCCCTGCTTCACAGATTATTAATACGAAGCAGGAAGTATTTTCAGCATATATTAGACTTTCATTAGCCGAAGTTGGAGACAGAAAGTTTAACCTTCCGGCATCCGGCGATCACAGCCTGTCCCATAGTGAATCAGCCTAGGGCTGATGCGATATGTCCTGCCTTCCGGTGACCTCATTGCGCATGTGCGATATCTTGGAAAAAAAGCCAGATCTCAGAGTGAGGAGTACGGTGCAGTGTGAGCTGTACTCATCTTGCGGGAGGGGGCAGCCAAATCGGCATCGCAGGCAGGCATGGCCAGCATTGAGGGGCGGAGTAGGGGCGTGACCACGTGATCACATAATTTTGGCCCCGCCTCTGCTGCACAATGCCGAGATTACCGGCATTGTGAGGCAGGGGGCAGGGACAAAATTACGCGATTTGGCGCGACTGCCTCCCCCCGCTACGGGGATTCTCATGTAATCGCGGGGGGAGCCGGAGGGGTCTACTGGACAAGGGGACCGACCTGCGCCAGGAGGTAGGTGAGTATTGTTTTTTTTTTCACAGGTAAAGCCATGGGAATCCTACTTGGACAACCAGACCAAACATCTGGTAGAAGGTAAGTATGTGTGAGTGTGTAGGTGTGTAATAAACTGTGTGTGTGTGTGTGTGTTCTTTGTTTCTTGCAATTTTTTGTACTGTGGGGGTACGGGTGCCGGCTGCCTGCTGGCACTTGTAGTTCCACAAGTGCCAAAGGGCAGGCATGCTGGCACCTGTAGATTCACTGTAAAAAACAATAGCATCATTCTATTTTTCACCACTATTACGCCTGTACCCACCGGCCAGGGGTGCAGGGAAGAGCCCTGCGCTATTTTTAGAACCAGGACTGGCTCAGCAGTCCAGGGCTGGTTATGCTTTGGGGGGGCCACGTCATTTTTTTTTATTAAATGTAACCATTGACCCCCAAAAGGCAGAAATATACACAGATCACACTGATCTGTGTATGTTTCTGCTAGACATGCTGCTCAGGAGGGGTCTATTAGTAAGTTCTATTTTACACAGTGTTTGGTTTTATTACACCCGTGATTCTAATGATTTTTAGTAAATTCCCGTGTTGTATTCCTGTCTGTGGAAAGTACTGCCGTGTTCAGACAATGATGAATTCATTACTAGTTGTATTTTCGGGTTGCTTTTTAGCTTCAAATTCGGCGTGATTACCTCTAAAGATACAGAAAATAACCATGTTTTATTTCATAGTAAATTCCCGTGTTTGGAAGAATGGCAATTTACCCCCGTGATTACAATCTCGGACCAATACGATTCTTAGTAAATTTACCCCATGAGAGAGGAAGAAGAAACTCAATCTAACTACCTGTTAAATCAGTTTTATTGCAATTTTAGAATTTATTTTATAAATTAAAATACAATGATTTCTTGTCTTAAAAAATGTTGTGTGATCTATATACATAAACAGGGCCTGATTCTAAATCGGACGCGAAGTGCCGACATATGTGGATGTCCATGGCTGCTGTATATACTATCTGTATATACTATCTTATGCCAATGCAAGTGTTCATCCGTTCATCCGATGAGTATGCATCAATCATTCCTCCCACTGTTTTCCTGGCCACAACCATAACCATCGCCATTAGTATTGGCGCTTACATCCACCCCATGCTGGGTGCAAAAGATCCGCCTGAAAAAGGTGTCCCGTCTCTCAATGCAGATGAGCACGAAAGACTGGCTTCGCACTCACTATACTCCCATTATGCTCCCATGAGACGGATCTTTCCTGTGAGTTTGCATATGGCTGCCGCCCAGAAAATGTCCCTTTTATGGATCCGTCCACTCACATATCATCTATGAATGTGCGTATGCATGGTGCAGAGTACGCCCAGTCTGCTGATAACTGCAGGAAGCGTACGCTTTTGGACTAGCATCGTCTGAATCAGGACAGTAATGTGCAAGGTATCGTTATTGAAAAGAATTAAAATACAATATAAGAAATAACTGTATCTTATAATCAAATTTCTTTGCAGTAAAACCTACTACAAAAAATCATCCATTCCTCATCTGACTCACACGATATGTGACACCTATTCCAAAAACTTGAAATGTCGCCAAAAACCTCAGCCCTGTTACGGGGGTCTTGACGTGGCCCATTTTAGGATGATGACTCATTTTCTTTCAACATGAATACTTGTCTACTTGGAATCAGTGGTTCAGAGGTATAACCTTAAAATGATGACACCCTGAGAGCTGCCACCTCTGACTGTAAATACAACTGAAACAAGAGGCCACAGCCAAAAACAGTTTATAAAGAGCTGTAATTCGCTCTGCAGGACCACCCTATTCCGAGTATAAATCTTCAGGACATGCCGAAATATTGAAACGGAATATTCTCAACTATGAGATCCTGCCCAGCATGTTATTACTTTCACTTATACTTACCTAAAGTCTCTTCTCTGGAAAGAGAAGCAGCTGACCACTTTAGGAGACGGGGCTGGACTCTCATATTAATAGGATACATAGGGGGAGGGGCCCTAGATTGCACACCCTAAGCATAATGTGAGGTGCTACTTGATGAGACTTGTAGTGCTGCAAGCAAAAAAAGACAGATGCAAGTGCACACTCTAACTATGCTGAACCTAATAATTATACTGCTAAACTGCATCCAAGAGGTTCTTAGCATAATAATGACCATAATTATGGGCCTGCCCACCGCATCCAGGTGACCTCTATCAGGCAGGTCCCTAACACTACTATGGAACAAATACAGGGCACGGGACCCCCCAGCCCAGCAGAACCGCCTCATGTTTTTAATTAGCAAGGAGTCCTTGCACTCCAAGACTGCCTGATAGAGGTCACCTGGATATAGTGACCAGGCCCATAATTATGGTCATTATTATGCTAAGAACCTCTTGGGTGCAGTTTAGCAGTATTATTATTAGGTTCAGCATAGTTAGAGTGTGCACCTGCATCTCTTTTTTTGCTCTCATATTAATAGGCCCTGCCCCGTCATGCAAAATGATGTGAATCGTGGGTCTGTGGAGAGGGGGCAGAGCTAAAATGATGTGATTTGCTGCATTTTAGCCGCGCCCCCTCCATACGGACCGTCGATTCCCGGGAAATTATCTCCTCATCCACTAGGAAGTGGGCGGGATGACGGAGACCTGGCCACTCTTCCAGGGGTGCGGGGGACTATCTGAAAAAAATGGGAGACTACCACACCTTCCGGGAGAGAAGGTCAGTATGATTTAACTTAATATAAAACCAAAACTGAGGAAGTGCCACATGTATTTATGGTAGCTAATGGCTAATGAACAGAATAGTAAAAAAGAATAAGTCAGTCACCAGATGAGATACATTGGAGGTACATTGGTGGTGCACTTCACATTTTCTCTAGTCCTCCATCTTAAATATATCTATAGTATCCTTAATTCCTTCCTCAGAACATGATCTCAGTGCAACATGATATTGCTTGCCACTTCAGGATAAGGACAGGACAGAGATTCATAAGTGGACAGAAATAAAACATCATGCACAAGCCCCCGATGTTTTAAGTCTGCATATGTGTCTGAGGCGCACTACGCATGCATCCCGATGGTTGCTGCTGGGGGATACATATCAGAACTGCATGGGGTGACTGAGGGGGTGGCTAACTGCAGCGGGCATGTTGGTGGGCTTTTCGATGTCAGGGACTGCATCGGATGATGCAGTTCCACAGGCACCGGCGGCCATGTACCGATGGACATTCTGAGCTGCCATAGGTTTGCTTGAATGTCCGATGGTATGGCTGATGTCCGATCGATGGTATGCCTTTGTGCAGACTTGCACCGCATTTAGTGGGCGTCTCAATAGGACTCCCTTCGGCCGAGGCATTAGCCTAAATACTCAGTATCGACTGCAACTTTGTAGCAGCTGCTACTGCATTACCGTCCACCTCTGAATCTAGGCCACTTTCACAATCCCCTAGCAGCATTGCTTCCATGCTCTCTCTCCATATCTATACCAGTCACTGCTAATGAAGTCTCTGTATTGTTTATCCTCCATTCCCACCACCTGCCCTGTATTCTCGCCCTGTGTCCTGCTGTGTCTCCAACCTTAAATCTTCACTTAACACAATTTTTCAATCTCTTCCTTTCTTTTGGCATTGTTCCATCGCCTTACAAGTGATAACACCCAGCTGAAGAAGCCATCTCTTCTGTTTCAATTTATGAAGAGTTGATCATACACGCAGTGCGCACATGGAGAAAAATGCAGATATTCGCCCATATGCCGATTTGTACATGCTTGCGACTGCCCACTTCCTATACTGTAGATACGCATGGTTTCACAGCCATCATCATCAATATCACTGCACCTTGCACCAGTTCTATCTCTGCAGCTAAAAACAGGCTTATCTCTACATATGCACATCTCTACATACAGTACCCACAATTCTGTCAACACAACACCCTTGCTAAGCAAAGCCTACAGTATGTGTGAACACCATGTTACCACCCAGTTACTTACCTGCAGCTGCAATTGGAGATGTTACTGAGTTATGCAGTTGCATACGGGCAGTGTGAAAGCACAACATCCGTCCGACCAAACTGACTTGCATTCAAATCTGCAACAGTCCTTGGCCCTCATTCAGAGCCGTACGGTCTGAGCAGAGCGCACGCTCTGAATGAGGGCCGCCCTCCATGAAAATGGAGCGTCCTCCTGGACGCTCGTATAGCTGTGGGTCACCACCCACAGGCTATACGAGCGTGCAGTTTGATGGCCGCGATGGTCTTGACCATCGCGACCATTGAAACTGCGAGCCGGAGCCTGCGGTTGAGGTTTTCAACCGCAAGCTCCGGAGTGATTTTGGCTCTATCAGAGCCAAAATCACTCCCACTGACATCACTAGTGATGTCAGTGGGCCGGCTTCTGACGGGAGGCGTTCCTGTGGGAACGCCCCCGTCAGGGAGGCACGCCCCCTGGCACGCCTACCAAAGGGGGCGTGCTGTCAATCAACATCGACAGCACGCCCCCTTTGATCAGACACAACGAGCGAAGGACTTTCCTTCGCTCGTCGCGTCTGGCGCATGCGCACGACGGAGCTCCCTCCATCGTGCGCATGCTCAGTGCAGAACATCGACCCACTTGTGAGTGGACAGCCGCTTGCGAGTGGGTCTGAATCAGGCCCCATGTATGTTAAGAATTCACTCCCTGCTTGTACAGCACTATAGAATATGTTGGCACTTTATAAAATAAAAAAAGAATACCCGTAGGTTTATACTTTTGGGCTACAAGACCTAATGAGTCTTAGGCTCATCTTTGTTCTCCTATAAATGAAGTCTGGCTAATATTAAACTGTACACAATGAATCATTTATTAAGTGTACCACAGTTGAATACCAACTCCCCTGTCTGAAATGTGAATGAGTATATTTGATGAAAGACTTGAGCTTGGGAGGATACAGTCAGGGAGGCTACAGTCAGGGAGGCTACAGTCAGTGGCGTAAGTTCATCCCAGGCACCCGGAGGCAATTTATACTTTGGTGCCCCTCCCGTCACAGACGCTGACAATGTAATGTAGTAATTTGCATGCTCACAGGCTATAGATAGACGAAGGCAGCAGCTGATGGTCTGACATGGAGCTCTCCACTAGTGTATGGTGGCTTCTCAGGTGCCAGGAAGGGGTGCCAAGTATTGGGTGGCCATGATGGTACACTCCTGGTACATAGTTACCGCCCTAAGTGGGCTGAATATGTTATGGACAATGGAGGAGGTGCCCCTTTAGAGGTGGAGCGCGGCGGCAGGCGTCTCCATTGTTTCCCATAGTTCTGCCCCTGGCTACAGTATTGTGATCTCTGAATGATAGCAGCTTTGTTAAGTTTGAGAACATTTATTTCATACATAAGGAACCCATCATATAAGTGCACAGACCAATACGTATTCTATCATGATTATAGCACGATCTCTGAAGTTCTTGCAAGTAAATCAGGCGTTAACATATATTGTAATAGTTGTAGTTCATCTAAATGTTTATAGAGGAGCCAACATATATTAAAGCATAATTTATATGTGAGAAAATCTCTTCGCATTGGTTTAGCTAGTAGAACCCATCCCGTGACCTGTGCAAAGCATGAATACTGGTCTTCTGAGAAAGCTATAAAATAACATAACCTCCCAAAAGATCCACCTATTATAATCAGTTTCCTTATGTATCGATGGAGGAAATAAAACTATGATTACTGAATGTAATATTACAGTATGTGTTTGTTATGTTGCAGTTGAGAATTATCTCAGTAATAACAATTACCGTTAGAACTAGTTTTGAACGAAAGCCATAAAAAGGATTATAAAACCTATTAACAGACCAGCACACATTTTCGGTAATCTCATAGTGAAGGAGGGTTCTATGTAACAAGTGAATGTAAGGCTAGCACGATATTAAAAAACTTGAGGTTTTGATGGTCAGACTGTTACTGGGAAGCTGTCTTTATCTCAGGCAGCAGTTACATGAACAATTTGTTTTCTGTTTTTATTACCTTTTAATTTAATCAATTTTTTTTTATCCATTTTTATACCATAAGCATTGTGGCTGTCTCCACCATCTTAAGCCCCATTTGATAACATTCTGCATTTGTATGTGTCAGTAAGGCCTGGCAGTTATAATGCTACATTTAAGACAGATAATTGTTTGCTTTATAAGATCTGTTTTATTAGGCCTATTTTTATTTTGAGATAAGTAAAGGAGTAACTGTAAAGTTCTTCTGGGCATAAGCTTTAAAGTCAAATTTTAGAGAAGGCTAAACAGGGTAGTTAATACTAAGGGGCATATTAAATTTTGTCGCGAGGTTTAGTGAGGAAAAAACCTTGCACCCAAATTTGGATTACCGCGGGTATGCACGCTCCTGATACCCGCGGTATCCAATTAAATAAAAGAGGTTGTGGGGTTTTCAGCTCTGAGGAGGCTGCTGGAGGCTCCAGGGGCTGGTGGGAGGGGCAAGGGCTGCTGGGAGATGTAGTTCTCCCAGCGTCCATTCTGGGGGGGGGGCACACTGCACTTGGGGGGGTACACATACACCGGGGGTCACACACACACACACACACTCACTCATACACACACTACATACTCACCGCTGCTGCAGGAGACTGGGTCCCGACACTGGATGCAGAAGACAGCACTTCGGAAGGTGATTAATTAAGGACTAATTAAGCAAATTGGAAATTTCCAATTGCTTAATTAGTCCTCGGAGGCGGTGCCGCCGAGGTCCCAGAGCAAGTCCCACTGATTTTTTCTAAAATTAACGATTTTAGAAACAAATCACACTTGCTCTGGAGGTGCGAGAATAAAAAACTCCCGGGGTTCAAATTAGAAAAAAAACACACGCACCTAATTGAATAGCAAAATTCCCGCACCTGCAGGAAAACCTCGCAGGTTCCGGATTTTTGCTTTTCTCGCCCCTAATTGAATATGCCCCTAAGGTTAGTTTCACACACAACAGTTTTGTCCGGACAGAAAAAACCATCAGGTTTTTTTTCTGTGGATCAGTCCCCTTGTGCTGTGTGTAATATTATTGCCGTGTGTTTGAATCTCTTTTCAATCTGTATAAATGAAGACCGTGGGCGGCTGTCGTCCTAGTCAGTGGTTATAACAGCTGTAACGCGGCGACCGTGCCGAGTTCGTGTAGTGTCAAAGCTCTAATGTATTTGTCACTTCCACTGACATTAAACAACGGAAAAAAAACGTGTTTTTTTTGCCGGACAGACAAATCCGTTGTGTGTGAAGACATAATTTTGGTGAAATTTGTCAATATGAAAAGGAGTATAGTGCCATGGGATATAGGGGGTCATTCAGACCCACTCGCGAGCGGCAGTACGCTCGCAAGTGGGTCGATGTTCCCCACTGCGCATGCGCACGACGGAGGGAGCTCCGTCGTGCGCATGCGCGAGACCCGGCGAGCGAAGGACTTTCCATCGCTCCGGGTCTCGCACCAAAGGGGGCGTGCTGTCGATGTTGATTGACAGCATGCCCCCTTTGGTGGGCGTACTGGGGGCGTGCCTGCCAGACGGAGGCATTCCCATGGGAACGCCTACCGTCTGAAGCCGGCCCCACAGACATCACTAGTGATGTCAGTGGGAGTGATTTTGGCTCTGATAGAGCCAAAATCAATCCAGGGCTTGTGGTTGAGAAACCCGACCACAGGGTTTCACTCGCAAGTCCGATGGTCGCGATGGTCAAGACCATCGCGACCATCTTGTTGGACGCTCGTATATGCTGTGGGTGGTGACCCACAGCTATATGAGCGTCCAGGAGGACGCTCCATTTTAATGGAGGAGGGCCCTGATTCAGAGCGAGCGCTCTGGTCAGAGCGTCCGGCTCTGAATCAGGGCCATAGTGTTTTTGTCATTCATTTTGTCTAAATAAAATAAGCATAAAGCTGAACTAAGAGGTACCAGTGCTGGTTTGATCCTATAACAGGGTCACTCCACTTGATAAAGACGCCAGCGAGCATTGAAACGTGTTGTGAGTGACAGTGAATTTACATTCCGTACCTCCAAAGCCTATTTCATACCATTTAAATAGAGCACCCGGGTTGTATACCGTCTGTAAAGCTCATGGATTAGGCTTGTTACTATCTGGTACGGATGTATTATTGCTTATATATATTTTAAACATTAAAAAGTGATTTTTATCTACATCCTGAGTTTTCCTTCACTTTCATATATGTGACCAATGGGAAGTTGAGGAAAAAATATACGGAGAAAAGAAACCTTTATGAGTCTGCAACATGTCTTGCTGATGTAAGCTTATAGTAAGCATTACTTTATGCATCTTCTGCTACGTGCACTAAAGGTGTATTCTACTACTGAGCACATCCTTGGGAATCAGTGGACTCATTCTTCAGTAACTGTGTACATCCTAATAGTTATGTAACCCATTTTTTGTATTTTGTTTCTCATATCATCCACGTTGGAGTTATGAGAAAATAAGACAGCTTTGTTGGATTATTACAGCTGCACATTTGGGATCTGTGTCTCCCGTTGGATTTTAACCTCTCAGCGCTGTTTATGGTATTCTCTGTTGTATCTAAGTGGTAGATTTATTAAAGCTTGGAGAGAGATAAAGTACTAACTAATCAGCTTCTAACTATCATTTTACAGGCTGCATTTGTAATACAAAAATTACTCCAGATGCACAAAATCTTTTTGCTACCATTATAAAATATGTTTTTGTGCAACATCAATTTTAGGTGTTACAAAAGAATTTTTGGTGCGAGAAATTTTTGTACAACCAAAAACTTCTGAGCAGCAGAAAAATCAATATTTTGCTACACTATGTTAACAGGCATTGCTGAAATAAAGACACAAAATCAAATATGTGTTACAAAATAATGGTTTTATACTGAAAAAGTAATTTTATATCGAAAATACAAATTTAAATTACAAGTCACATAGGTCCCCGCCCCTGTCTTATTTGGAGAAATAAATTAGACTGACAGCACTGCAGCATCCACAATAGCACATAATCACCAGAATCACCGGTTGCGCTAATATCACTGCAGATGAAATGCAAATACAATAAAAACAATTACACAGATCAGACAAAATAACTTATGCTTGGATTGCGATAAGGTCACATAAACCTCACTATGTTTTTCAGCATAACCTTACATGTACTGTAGGTAGATCAAAAAATGTTAGTGTGCTAGGGAGAACTATCTCACTCTCTCCTCACTATAAAAGGTTTCTAAAACAAATACATAAATAAAAATTGTAGATGAAATACAAAAAAAGAAAGAGTGGATACAAAAAACAATTATGATTATTCTTACGCAAAAATATATGACTGTCATACAAGATGGGCCATCCCCAAATTTCACAAATGGACAAGCAGCAATCTACTTATGCTCCCAACCCCAGCTGTATTCCACCTTAGGGATGTGTGCATGTGAGTACATTGTATACATCTGCGGTAACTGCACAATATAAGGGTAAATCTATATAATAAGCTTGAAAGTGTGTCTGTCTGTCCTTCTGTTTGTCCTTTATGCACAGCAGGAGTTTTGGACCTAGCTCCACCAAATTTGGCATAGTGGTGTAGTTTGACCAGGATTAGCTTTTTACCTAGGTTTGAACTTCGTCAGGGCCACACACTGAAACACAATCCCTAAAAATGGGGACAGTCTTAAATTACACAGGTTTCGGGCTGGCTCCAGTGGAAATTGGCAATTTGCCAAAAACCTGTGAGAAAGCTACAAAAGTATCCTTTTAACCTCAGGCTGAGCAAACTTGATGACTCATGCAAGCTCATATTAACTCCAGAGCCGCTGTGTTTGCATGCAAGGGTGTAACTAGAACTTTGTGGGCAACATAGTAAGATCCTAAAAGGGCCGCACCAGAGGTAAAAAAATCACATTTATTTGCACCCACATAGAGTTCATTCATGCTATGCCACACAGACCCAATTCAGGTTATGCCACACAAAGCCCATTCAGGTTATGCCACATAGTATTTATCCCTTATACACTTTATGCCATGCAGTAGTAGTGTCCCTTATACATTATGCCACACAGTAATGCCCCTTACACTACACGCTAATGCCCCTTACACATTATACCACACAAAAATGCCCTTTACAGATTATGCCACATAGTAGTGCCCAGTGGTCGAAGTGGGGCGGTATATGGCGGTATGACATACCGCCACTTCCGGCCCCACTTCATTTTAGCCGCAGAAGAGAATGTACCAGAGCTGGGAACCAGAATGGGATCCCAGCTCTGGAACAGCGGCGGCAATGTGTAGAGATGTGTCCCGGCAGGGGACACATCTCGATCAACAGAGGCGCAGGCATGTAGCAGCCGGGACAGAGCACTGTAAAGTAACATGCGCAGCATGCACAGGCCGGCTCGCTGGCGGCCAGCCAATAGCAGGGCTCACTGGCCACCAGCCAATCAGCGGGGCTCGCTGGCAGCCAGCCAATCAGCGGGGCTCGCTGGCAGCCAGCCAATCAGGGGGCTTGCTGGTGGCCAGCCAATCGGGGGGCTTGCTGGTGGCCAGCCAATGAGAAGCAGCCAAGTGGCAGCTTCTCATTAGCTAAGAAGCATCACTGGATTAAACTGCAGCAACCAAGAAGACCCGATGCTCCTGGTGGCTCCTTTCCAGCAACGCAGGTCAGTAGCAATTAGAGAGAGGAGGGTTGAAAGAGGGAATAGGGGGCAGACAGAGGGAAGCAGGTAGTTGTGGGAGGTGAAAGAGAGAGGGAATCATTTAGTGAGAAGGGCAGGGTGTGAGAGAGGGGAGCAGGCAGGGAGAAGTGTGGGGGTGAGAAGTACAGTGGGGTGATATGGAAGCAGGGGCCGGAGGGGGGGATTCAATCTCCATATCTCCATACCCCCACCTCTAAATTCCCACTTCGAGCATTGGTAGTGCCCCATTTACAACATTATTCCACATAATAGTAGTGCCCCTTGCACATTATGCCCCCCCCAGCAACTCACCTCTCAGTGTCCCTCCAAGAGCCTTTTGCCTCCTCCTGTGTACAATCAGCAGCGAGCAGGTGTGGATTTGGGGCCAGTTACAGCTGGTGCACAGGCAGGCAGTGGCAGACATGGTGCAATTAGTATCTGGCACAAGCTAATCGGAGTTCGCGGACGATACAGAGAGGGCAGGACCACAATCGCCAGTGATTACAGCAATCCTGATTACAGCAGGTTCTGAGTATCTTCAGGATGCTACGAGGGGCTGCAAGGGCAGCAGTGTGAACATTTGTAGCATCCTAAGGACGCTCCAGGCGGCACTACCGCAGAGATTCTGGCTGCAGGGTGCCATTCTAGGCACCCTGCTAGCCAGGTGCAGGAGCCTTGGGTGAGCGGTAGTGCCACCCACAGAGCACTGCACTCTGGGCCTGATTCAGCATGGAACGCAACTGCTAATACGCACGCAATCGGATGATGTTTGCGTACTACGCATGCGTTGCATCACAGTGCACGTTCGCAAACCGGCTACTGCGATCGGGACTGTGATCGCAGTGACTACGCAGACCCATCGCAGAGTGACTGACAGGAAGTGTCGTTTGTGGGTGGTGACGGGGGGGTGGTCGGGGAAATGCAGGCATGCCAGGGCATGCATAAATTATTAACTGCGATCCCCTACGCAGCCTGAGGCCTGATAACGTGCAACGAAGTAAGCAATTTCTGAGTAAGGTCAGAGTTTGTGCAAGTGTGTGTGAGGCTGTGATGGTACTCCATTGTACCGATATTTTCACAGTCTTGCTAAACATTACGGATGTGCGTAAGGTAAAGTGGGAGTCCTTATGTTGTACTGCGGCGGCATTGCAATCGCAATGCGCAATGAATTAGCATACTATCACAGTTGAACTGCGAGCATAATTGCTATTGCATTTGCATTCCTTGGTGAATCAGGCCCTCTGTGCGGTCGCACCGCTTGCACACCCCTAGTTACGGCCCTGGAGTAGGGGGTCCACAAGGATCCTGCACACAGAACCCCTTCTCTCTTATATCGCCCGTCTGTATGTTATCCCTATACTTTCCCTATGCTATCATGCTGCATAAATGAACACTATTGCTGCTCCTTAGTTAAAACTAGAAATGTGTTTTTTTTTCCTCTTCCATTCAGGGCTCAACAGTTCCCAATATAAGAGCCATATGCTGGCAATTTATTTGGACTGTTATCACTTTTGTAGTTGTTTAATGTACCGTTTTGAAGTCTTAATTGTTACATTGTTAATATGTGTACTGAACTACTACTAAGTGACTTCAACTAAGAAAAGTGACACCTGAGCAGTCCTATAAATGAGTGTTTCTTTATTTAATCAATTACAGTGTTTTCCGTGTAATTAACACATATCAGGTCAAAACAATTGCAAAATGTGTACACAGGACCTGATTCAGACCCGCTTGCGAGCGCACAGCGCTCGCAAGCGGGTCGATGGTGGGGTACTGCGCACGTGCTGCGCACGCCGCACACGCATGCACAAGCCCCGGAGCGAGAGAGAAATTCTCTAGCTCCGGGACTCACTACAAAAGGGTCGGCTGTCGATGACTTACATCTTACAGCTTACCCCGTTTTGTAGGTGGGGGGAGGTGGCTACACAAACGGAGGCGTTCCCAAAGGAACGCCTGCCATTTGTGGGAGGCACCACTGACATCACCAGTGATGTCAATGGAGAGCTTCCTACTCTGTTAGAGCAGGAAGCTCTCTGGGGCTTGATAGATAGATAGACAGACGGACGGGCAGGCGGATGGATGGATAGATATTTTCTGTGGAATACGAGAGCTCCCTTTGTATTGGTACACATTAGCTAAGCACTGTGCCTTCTTAATACACTTCCTCTTTTTTCCAGTAAGGGTTATTTATAAAAACGTGCAAAGTAAAAGCACCTAGCTATGCAAACTATAAATATTATATATATTTGACATGATATACCCCCACTTAGTGTTCTTTTATGACAGTACAGGATGGTGCTATTGAGTGATAACAGTAATCTACTGTACTGAAATATATTTAATTACTAAAGATGTGCGCATACTTGCCTACTCTCCCGGAACAGTCGTGAGCCTCCCAAAAATCTCACCCTCCACCGTTTTCCAATTCCCCCCTCACCGGCATCCGCTCCCCCTTGTAAGTGGGCGGTCCGGAAGAGCCGATGGCGCAATTTGCTCTGAGTCACGTCATCGTAACCTCGCCCCCTAGCTGCAAATGCGGCATTGTGTAAAGAGGCGTGGCTGCAATGACACAATTGCGAAGTCACTCCTTCTGTCCCGCCCCCAAATCTATGTCACTCCAATATGTTGTGCCGATCTGGCTGCATAGGGACAGTCCTGGAAGGACCAGCCAGATTGTCAGCAACTCTGGATGTGCGCGGACCCCCATGTTTTAATTTTGGTATTGGCAAAACAACCCGCAAATGTTATGGTTTTGGTAAAAACACCCTCATGTATTTTGGTTTGGATTCGGTTTTGGATTCATTTAAATGTCCCTGTATGCCAAGGCATGCTTGCACTGTTGGGCTTTATGGAATTCAGCCCTTTGCTGAACAGTCTGCAGATACTGGACATCATGGCAGAAAGACCCCATGATTTGTGTCACTGTCCCCCTGTTTTGGTGTTCCCAGACCAGCCTTTCCATGCTAGTCCTGGAAGCAGCTTTTTGGGGGAGACCCCACATTCCTTCATTCTTTTTCTCCCTGATTGTGCCACTACCAGCCAAGGTTTTGAATATTAGTGTTGGTGTGTTGGGGGTATATTTGAGGTGAGACACTGTTTTGAAACAAAAAAAAAAGTTTGTTCCCTTTTTTCTTTTTAAAAAGCAGCAAATATGCCGAATAGGCCAAGCCATTGGCAATGTGCAGCTTGGCCAGAAAATTGGCATGATTTATAAGTTACTGTAACTCCAAAATCTCTTACTTTCTGGCCTGAAGCCGGGTACACACTGGAGCAATGGCCAATGGCCATTCTTTCCGTCATCAGAATGAATGCCCTTGAACGGGAATTGCCCGTCCACACTTGAACGAGTTAATGAACAATGGAACTATCACTGTGCCGTCCTTCATTAACTTACTATAGGTTCATCATACTATATATTTTTATATATATATATATATATATATATATATATGGTCTATTATTAATATCATCTTATATGTACATTTTTAATGGTAATATAGCTTTATGTGTTAGTAAACCTTGACATTTTTTTATTATAAACCGTCCATTTGCATTTAGTGTGTTAGCGCTGGTTTTACCCTTGTTTATTCGTATATTACAGTTAGGGGTCGACACCCCCATTACCAGCAGCTCTCAAACAGCACTCTTTGATTTACAGAGTCATCAAACTATAGGTTTGATGTGCAGCACATTAAACCTAGCTAGGGAGAGCGCAATCGGCGGTACAAACTGAGCGATGTAGGCGATTTGTCGTTACGAAAAGGCAAATCGGCCGGACATTTGTTCCAGTGGGTAGTGTTCTAGTGTGTAGTGTTGCTGGTTTACATTTATCATGCAATGGACATACCACGACCCAGAATAATGTAATCGCATTAGTACTGTTGTCAATTGGGGATGTAGTTAATAGGCCGGCGGACTAGATGCCTCCGGTCTATATCCTGACAACCAAATCCCGACGGGGGACTTAAGATTGGCATCGAAATACCGACGCCTATCTTAATTCCGATGCCGGAATACAGAAGGACACCGGACCGATGGAGGTATGGCCGGGCGACTTAGCTATTAGCCACTTTAGGCTTAGGGACTCCCGGGGGTCTTAGGGGTAGGCACCCCCCAGTGTGGGTTTGGGTTAGGCTAGGGGAGGGGGTAGGGAGAGGGTTAGGTTTAGAGTGTGGTAAGGGGGTGGTTAGGGTTAGGCACCCCCGGGGGGAGGTTAGGGTTAGGCACTATGGGGGAGGTTAGGGTTAGAGGGGGGAGAGGGGTAGGGACAGGGCACTTACCTGCCCTGTTGGGATTTTCTCCATTTGGGTTGCCGGCGTCGGGATATGAACCGGCAGCTATTCAGCAGCCGGGGCTTCATACCCATTCCGTCAATTGAGTGTTAACTCATGTTAACTCATGCAATTAGTTGTTTTTTTTCTGGGAGTACATCTATTATTCAGCTTTTGGGTACTGGCACATTCCTTTCTACTTCAGGTGTTGATGAAGATGTGAGCAGGTGCCCCTGCACATGCAGGTTTAGTAACATCATAGGGTCCTCCTAGAAATTTTGCTATGCAGCCTGGTGATGCTGTGTTTATGCTAATAGATTGACTGACCAGTAAGGCTAACATCCTACTAAACTGACAACTATCTGAAGCGCCCATCTCACTCCATAACATTCAAAGGGATTGAGAAAAGAAGGCGACAGAGACTGGAGTACCCGGGCTTCTCTGGGAGCCTGAAACTGAAAGGAAGGCATAACCAGTACTCTAATATGGCATGGCTACAACCCTGGTGGTATACAATTTTTCCTGAGGGCCCATCATAGTTTCATATGTGGCCATGTGCCACTAGTACTGAGTGCCACTGTCTGTCCTGTTGAACCTGGGAGCAGAAGCAGAATCACTGTGCCAAAGTAACAGAGGCTGGGGAAAAGACCTGTGAAAAACCATGAGACCTCCTCCTCTGCACAATGCGGGTCATAGTCAGTGCTGCAATCCAATGGGGGTGGGGTGGAGGAGTAAAGCATGCTGTCCCACCTCTCTGCACTAGCTCCATTTTCAAAAGTAAATGGGTTCATATATGGATTATAAGAGACATGTGGAGTAGAATTATGGCATATAAGGGGAGAAGTGTGATGGCATAGAAGAGGCCTGTTGAGGGGTCTGATGGCATAAAATGGGCATCTGGAAGGGTTGGATGGCATTTTTGTTTTATGAAAATATGTATGATATATACACTGTATAGACTGTTTATTTCATAAACAAACAAAAGCATTTTATTATATAGACGACTGCTTTTAAATAGAAAAAAAAAATAATTTCTACTTTCATACGGATGGTGTATTATCCTTTTGAATAATAGTGGGTGGTGTATTATCCCTTTGAGTAAGGATGATACATTGCCTGCTTACTGAAAGTGAAACCAACATCAAACCTCTCCCTCTACTTATAGCAGATAAAACTCTGGGTGTGTAGTCTGCATGTGTCTTTGCCCAGGCAGGAGAGCTGATGTGAATATGATTCTCTTCTGGATGCAACATCTTCTAGTAGCGTTTCTGCTCCTACAGAAATGTAAGTTACAGGTGACTTTACATCACTTAATGAGGATATTGATTGCTCTTAATTCATTATATTTTATAAGGTAAATATGAATTTGCATTTATTAATAACACTGCCAAGACACAATATTCTTTAGTGTAAACAACACTTCATTATACTATTACATTGTGTACCAGTAGGGTAATTGGACTTTCATATTTACTACTAATACTATCAACCCATAACTCTATGTTTTCTCTACATTGTCATGTCGTGTACATGTACATTTACTACTAACACTACTAAGACTTTCAACCAACAACCGTAAACTTTCTTTAAGTTATCATAATGCATATATATGTATACTAGCTGAAGTACCCAGCATTGCCCAAGTTTAATTCTTTCAGTTATTAAGTTATCAATGAGTTGGATGTAACGGTCAACATTTTAAAAATAATTAGCAGCTTAGCATCTCTTCCAACACACCCATGAGGAAAGATCTGCCCGGCACACTCTGCTGTGAGGTCCGACCGAGACCCGGCCTAACCATTCCATTAGGCATCCCAGATCAATTGTCACCCTCTGTGAAGTTTTCATCCAAATCCATCCAGTGGAAGACCCAGAACTGGCTCCCTGGGTCGAAGTTCTGCCCAGTGTTCACCAAGGGGAGGTCCGACCGGGACCTCAACCCCCAAGTAAAGGGATGGGGAACCTCAGGCCCTGGGGCCGTATAAGGCCGGGAGAATCATTTGGTCTGGCCCTCAGAGTTTTTTTCTGCTAGCCTCATCTGGCTAGCAGTGTGCCCAGAATGGCACCCTGCAGCCAGAGTCTATGCAGCAGTGATGCCAGGAGCATCCTTAGGACCCTTTTGATGGTACACCGCTGCCCTTACACCTCCCCGGAGCATCCTCAGGATGCTCTGGGTATTGCTGTAATCAACGGCGATTGGGGCCCCACCCCGTGTGACATCACATTGAGGGCCCGTGGCCTGCACCGGGCCTGCAAATGATGTTATATATATCAAAATGGCCCTCGACAGAAAAAAGGTTCCCCACCCCTGCCCTAGTATGTTTTCTGGGATCCAATGTTACCACTGGGATCCAATGTTTTCATCCAAATCCATCCAGTGGAAGGCACAAAACAGGTTTCCCAGCTCAAAATTCTGCCCAGCGTACACCAACAGGAGGTCCGACTGGGACCTCAACCCCCTTGTATGTTTTCTGGGATCCAATGTTACCACTCTGTGAAGTTTTCATCCAAATCCATCCAGTGGAAGGCCCAGAACAGGCTCCACTGGTCAAAGTACTGCCCAGCGTATATCAACGGGAGGACCGACCAGGACCCAAACCCCCCTAAAACCTGGCCAGGATCCAACAGAACCACCTCACGTTGGTTTCATCCCAATCTGTGCAGGGGTGTCCGAATGCATAACTGGACAATTAAGTTTATTCTTTGTTCTTAGGAATGGGTAAGTATGTATATATATATATGTGTATATATATATATATATATATATATATATACATATACTGTATGTGTATATATATATATATAAAATTTTATATATATATATATATATATATATATATATATATATAGGCCCAAGGTTGCGGCACTCAGAGCATTATCGTAAGTAAACTACAGGCAAACAGGTTGAAGCAGACCTGTGTTAGTGTAGTTTACTTATCATAATGCTATGAGTGCCACACCCTTGGACCTATGTGTTGCCTTTTTAGTATAATGGAGGTACCGAGTGAAGTTTTCCTATGTGAGTGCCAGATTATGTATTGACACACATATACATATATATATTAGGGATGTGCAGGCTCGGATAGGTTCGAGTTTGCACGTGGAGTTCGGATTTTTCCCTCCAAAAAAACGGAACTCAGAACGAGGCAAAACGTCATCTTACATGGACGAACATCATCATTCCTGGTCTTTTGTCCAGGAATGATGATGTTCGTCCATGTAAGATGACGTTTTGCCTCGTTCTGAGTTCCGTTTTTTTGGAGGGAAAAATCCGAACTCCACGTGCAAACTCGAACCTATCCGAGCCTGCACATCCCTAATATATATATATATATAACAGTATTATTAACCTCAATAACATTACTTTCCACTCATTTTCAGTCAATTTTGACCAGCTCACAATATTGTTTTCATCCAGTTTAGGCCAAAAAGTTGCACCAAGCTAGCTGGCTGCAGTGGGTGGCACAAAAACGTGGCAGTTCAACTTCCAACATGACACTTCAGCAAACAAATGTTTTCATTAATCAAGAGGCCTGAGGGAGATGGAGTATGTATGTAGTTGAAGGCAGAGAAAGGAAGGGTTGATTTGTAGTAAATTTTATTTATTTTTTTCTGAAGCAAATTTACGAGAGAGGAGGGGAGATCATGGGTGAACAATATGTCCCATGTCTTGAACACAAAATGAACTTGGAATGGGCCTTGAGCCGGCCCTGGGAAAAAAAGACTTGCTGTTTACATCAGAGGAAAGCAGCCTGTAGTTCTACGGCTGAACTACAACACCCAGCATCCGTGCTGTTTGCCGGGCCTACTGGAAGTTGTTTGTCAACAATGGGTAGCGTGCCTCAGGTTACCTCAGCCTGTTTTACGCACTGCATGTAACATGTAAATATGTATGTAATGTGACCAATATACATAACTAATTTTTGTATTAAACGTATTTGCACTTTATTGCACACATTCTGACAGGAAGATGATCTGTGCTGCTGCTCATATTTCTGGTCTCTCGCATGACACCCATCATCTACATAATCCAGTTATTCCACTTAGAGTCACCTACATACAAAGGAGGCAGGCATTTATTGAGCTGAACCATTATTTATAACAGCCTATCAGCCTATCAATTCACCTGGGTCCTGAGGCAACCGGTTTGAGTTGGGGGGGAAAAAGCAATTTAAAAAACTGGGTAAATTTGAAAATCTCTCATGTTTTGACCTCCACATCAACTTGGTGGTTCAGAATTTAAAAAAAAATATAAAATGGACAGCACAGCACACCCCTGGATGGTCAGCACACTGGATGGACAGCACACCCCTGGATGGACAGCACAGCACACCCCTGGATGGACAGCACAGCACACCCCTGAATGGACAGCACAGCACACCCCTGGATGGACAGCACACTCCTGTATGGACAGGACAGCTCACACAGCCCGCCCTTCCTGCATGGAGACTCAGCAGTAAATGGCGCTGAACCACCGTGGGGAGGGACTTATATGCAATCCAAAACCCACGAGGATTTGATGGCGTTTTGCCTCGTATTGGATTCTAAGTCAGGTGGGAAAACCCGAGCCTGACTCGGATCCTGCTCAGATTCACTATGTTCGGGCGGGTTTGGTCTCTGAGAACCAGACTCGCTCATCTCTATTAACTACTGTATACCAGTGGGAATATTATTAATTCTGGGGGAGATTCAGTACTAGACGGAATTGCCAAACTGCATGCAAGCAGCTTTGCAATTCCGTCCTTGCAATTATGTTAATGCAGCAGGAGGCGTCATGTCTCCTGCATGCATTAATGATCCGATCTGCGTCCATGGATGCAGCATTGGATCATCTGCGTGATCCCTGGCTGGCTAAGTGACCATGGGGTCATGCAGACCGGCCATCGCAGATGAGGGAAAAAGGCCAGGAAATCTTTGTCAGCCAACGAAGATCCTGGCCTCTTCCCTCCCCACCCAAACGGCGGCGATATGCCTCCATTTTGTGAAACAGAGGTCGCCACCTCCCCCCCTCCCTCCGCCCCAAATAGCAGAAGACTGTCAATCACGGACAGTCTGCTGCCACTCATGCACAGTAGGGGTCCGGCGCCTGTGCAGATTCCCAACAAAACCCAGCCACCCCCCCCCCCCCCTGTTTCTCAGCAGTTACCTGTATATCTCCAGCTGAGCATGTCACTGCTGGAGCTGTGGTAAGACGCCGCCTCTGTCCTCCCTTGTGCTGCCTCCTCTCTGCACTGGGCTGCACCCCAACACTGAAGGAACGTCATGACGTCTCTCCCAGGCCCGTAAGTTGGTACAGCAGATGGGGAGTGTGTAGTAGTAGAGGTGCGCATGGCACACCATTACTATTATACATTGCAACAGGTGGCAGCGGCACTACTACTGGGGACATTGCATAAGGGGCACTACTACAGTGGGCATTGCATGAGGGGCACTGCTACTAGGGGCATTGCATAATGGCCTCTACAACAGGGGACACTATAAGGAGCAATACTACTGGGGGCATTAAGGTGCATATGGAATGGAAAGGAATGCTCCCAGAGTGACGAGAAACTGGTGTGTCATGGTGACACGCCACCATTTTCCCTTGACCATGCCCACTTTTTGGAGCACGCATATAGGAGGGGGGGGGGCTACATTTTTCATCTTGCCCTGGGCTCCAAATACCCTAGTTACACCACTGGAATGGGTTGAAAATTTTGATAGAATGTACTTTAAAAAATGTGAATGTCAGTGATTGAACATTTGATAGAAGCAGTGCTTAAAGTGGTCCCATGGAAGTGGTGGAGCTCAACCCACTCAGCACCTTTTCAACAACGGGACATCGCGCGCCACAATGCGCGCTGGGAAAAATGGGTGTGGTCTCAAAAGAAAGGGGTGTGGTTTCAAAAGAAAGGGGCGTGGTCATACAATAGAATTCTCAATTCAAATTACACCACACAGTAGCTCCATCTTATTCACATTACACTGCATATTGTGCCCCTGATTCACATTACATCACATAGTAGTGTCCCTAATTCAAGTTATGACACACAGCAGTGCCCCTTTTACAAAATGCCCACATTAGTGCCTCTTATATACAATGCCCAAAGTAGTAGTGCCCCTAATACACATACTGCCCACAGCAGTAGTGCCCCTTATACAATGCCCAAAGCAGTAGTACCCCTTACGCATTGCCCACAGTACCCCCAGTAGTGGTGCCCCTTATGCAGTGCCCACAGTTGTATTGCTCCTTAAGCAGAGCCCACAGAAGTGGTGCCCCTTAAGCAGTGCCCCCAGGAGTGCTGCCCCTTATTCAGTGTCCCCTATGTAATGCCCACATAGTAGTGCCCCCTGTAGTAGTGACCCCATCAGTAATCCCCCAGCAATAGTAATGCCCTCCATAGTAAAGTACCCTGTAGTAATGCCCCCTGTAGTAATGCCCCCTGTAGTAATGCCCCCTATAGTAATGGCCCCTGCAGTAATTGCTCAATAGAAATGTCCCCTGTAGTAATGGCCCCTGCAGTAATGGCCCCTGCAGTAATGCCCCCTGTAGTAATGGTCCCAGTAGTAATCCCCCTGCAATAGTGGCCCCTATAGTAATGCCCCATGTTATAGTGCCCCCTGTAGTAATGGCCCCTGCTGTAATGCCTCCTGTAGTTATGGCCCCTGCAGAAATGCCCCTGTAGTAATGACCCCTGCTGTAATGCCTCCTGTAGTTATGGCCCCTGCAGTAATGCCCACTGTAGTAATGACTCCTGCATAATGCCAACCTGTAATAGTGCCCCCTGTAGTAATGCCCCCAATACAAATGTCCCCTGCAGTAATGCCCTCTGTAGCAGTGCCACCGGTGGTAGTGCCCCCTGAAGTAATGGCCCCTGCAGTAATGCCCCCTGTAGAATTAATGGTCCCTGTAGTAATGGCCCCTGCAGTAATGGCCCCTGCAGTAATAGCCCCTGTAGTAATGCCCCCTGTAATACTTCCCCTTGTAGTAATGGCCCCTGCAGAAATGCCCCCTGCAATAGTGCCCCCTGTAGTAATGCCCCTATAGAAATGTCCCCTGCAGTAAAATCCCCTGTAGTAGTGCCAACTGTGGTAATGCCCCCTGCAATAATGCCCCAATAGTAATGCCCCCTGCAGTAATGCCCCCTGTAGTAATGCCCCTGTAGTAATGCCCTCCAGAGAAATGTCCCCTGCAGTAATGCCCCAAATAGTAATGCCCCCTGTAGTAATGCCCACTGCAGTAATGCCCCAATAGTAATGACCACTGTAGAAGTAATGCCACCTGTAGTAATGTCCCCTGCAGTAATGCCTCCTATAATAGTGCCCCCCGAAAAAGTGCCCCTTGTAATAATACCCCCTGTAATAGTTCCCCCTGTAGTAATGTCCCCTGTAGTAATGGCCCATGCAGTAATGCCTCCTGTATTAATGCCCCCTGTAGTAATGGTCCCTGTAGTAATGGCCCCTGCAGTAAAGGCCCCTGTAGTAATGCGCCCTGTAATAGTACCACTTGTAGTAATGCCCACTGTAGTAATGGCCCTATAGTAATGGCCCCTGCAATAGTGCCACCTATAGTAATGGCCCCTGCAGTAATTGCTCAATAGAAATGTCCCCTGTAGTAAAGGCCCCTGCAGTAATGGCCCCTGCAGTAATGCCCCCTGTAGTAATGGTCCCAGTAGTAATCCCCCTGCAATAGTGGCCCCTATAGTAATGCCCCATGTTATAGTGCCCCCTGTAGTAATGGCCCCTGCTGTAATGCCTCCTGTAGTTATGGCCCCTGCAGTAATGCCCCTGTAGTAATGACCCCTGCTGTAATGCCTACTGTAGTTATGGCCCCTGCAGTAATGCCCTCCTGCATAATGCCAACCTGTAATAGTGCCCCCTGTAGTAATGCCCCCAATACAAATATCCCCTGCAGTAAGGCCCCCTGTAGCAGTGCCACCGGTGGTAGTGCCCCCTGTAGTAATGGCCCCTGCAGTAATGCCCCCTGTAGAATTAATGCCTCCTGTAGTAATGGTCCCTGTAGTAATGGCCCCTGCAGTAATAGCCCCAATAGTAATGCCCCCTGTAATAGTGCCCCTTGTAGTAATGCCCCCTGTAGTAATGGCCCTGCAGTAATGCCCCCTGTAATACTTCCCCTTGTAGCAATGGCCCCTGCAGCAATGCCCCCTGCAATAGTGCCCCTTGTAGTAATGCCCCCTATAGAAATGTCCCCTGCAGTAATGCCCCCTGTAGTAGTGCCACCTGTGGTAATGCCCCCTGCAATAATGCCCCAATAGTAATGACCCCTGTAGTAATGGCCCCTGCAGTAATGCCCCCTGTAGTAATACCCCTGTAGTCATGCCCTCCAGAGAAATGTCCCCTGCAGTAATGCCCCCTGTAGTAATGCCCCCTGCAGTAATGCCACAATAGTAATGCCCACTGTAGAAGTAATGCCACCTGTAGTAATGTCCCCTGTAGTAATACCCCCTGTAATAGTTCCCCCTGTAGTAATGTCCCCTGTAGTAATGGCCCTTGCAGTAATGCCCCCTGTAGTAAAGGTCCCTGTAGTAATGGCCCCTGCAGTAATGGCCCCTGCAGTAATGGCCCCTGTAGTAATGCGCCCTGTAATAGTACCCCTTGTAGTAATGCCCACTGTAGTAATGGCCCTACAGTAATGGCCCCTGCAATAGTGCCCCATGTAGTAATGCCCCCTGTAATAGTGCCCCTTGTAATAATGCCCCCTGCAGTAATGACCCTGCAGTCATGCCCACTGTAATAGTGCCCCCTGTAGTAATGCCAGCAATAGAAATGTCCCCTGCAGTAATGCCCCCTGTAGTAGTGCCACTGGTGGTAATGCCCCCTGAAGTAATGCCCCAATAGTAATGCCCCCAATAATAATGCCCCCCACTGTAGAAGTAATCACCCCTGTAGTAATGTCCCCAACAGTAATCCCCCTGTAGTAATGGTCCCTGCAGTAATGCTCCAATAGTAATGGTCACACTCCCAATAGTAATAATACCCCAATAAAAGTAATGCCCCATGTAGTTATGGCCCCTACAGTAATGCCCCCTGTAGTAATGGCCCCTGCAGTAATACCCCCTGTAGTAATGGCCCCTGCAGTAATGCCCCCTGTAATAGTGCCCCCTGCAGTAATGCACCCTGTAATAGTGTCCTCTGTAGTAATGCCCCCTGTAATAATGGCCCCTGCAGTAATGCCCCCTGTAATAGTGTCCCCTGTAGTAATGCCCCCTGTAATAGTGTCCCCTGTAGTAATGCCCCCTGTAATCATGGCCCCTGCAGTAATGTCCCCTGTAATAGTGTCCCCTGTAGTAATGCCCCCTGTAATAATGGCCCCTACAGTAATGCCCCCGTAATAGTGTCCCCTGTAGTAACGCCCCCAATAGAAATGTCCCCTGCAGTAATGCCCCCTGAAGTAATGCCCCAATAGTAATGTCTTCCTGTAGAAGTAATGCCCCCTTTAGTAATGTCCCCAACAGTAATGGCCCCTGCAGTAATGCCCCAATAGTAATGGTCCCAATACCAATAGTAATAATACCCGAATAAAAGTAAAGCCCCCTATAGTAATGGCCCCTGCAGTAATGCCCCCTGTATTAATGGACCCTGTAGTGGATGGCCCCTGCAGTAATACCCCCTGTAGTAATGGCCCCTGCAGTAATGCCCTCTGTAATAGTGTCCCGTGTAGTAATTCCCCCTGTAATAGTGCCCCCTGTAATAGTGTCCCCTGTAGTAATGCCCCCTGTAATAATGGCCACTGTAATAGTGTCCCCTGTAGTAATGACTCAACATTAATAATGGCCCCTGAAGTAATGCCCCCTGTAATAGTGTCTCCTGTAGTAATGCCCCTGTAGTAACGCCTCTAATAGGAATGTCCCCTGCAGTAATGCCCCACATCGTAATGCCCCTTGTAGTAATGCCCCCTGTAATAGTGTCCCCTGTAGTAATGCCCCCTGTAATAATGGCCACTGTAATAGTACCCCTTGCAGTAATGCCCCCAATAGAAATATCCCCTGCAGTAATGCCCCCTGTAGTTGTGCCACCAGTGGTAGTGCCCCTGAAGTAATGCCCCCAACAATAATGCCCCACTGTAGAAGTAAAGCCCCCTGTAGTAATGTCCCCAACAGTAATCCCCCTGCAGTAATGGCCCCTGCAGTAATGCCCCAATAGTAATGGTCCCACTCCCAATAGTAATAATACCCCAATAGAAGTAATGCCACCTGTAGTTATGGCCTCTGCAGTAATGCCCCCTGTATTAATGCCCCCTGTAGTAATGGTCCCTGTAGTAATGGCCCTTGCAGTAATAACCCCTGTAGTAATGACCCCTGTAATAGTGCCCCTTGTAGTAATGCCCCCTGTAGTAATAGCCATGCAGTAATGGCCCCTGCAATAGTGCCCCCTGTAGTAATTCCCCCTGTAATAGTGCCCCTTGTAGTAATGCCCACTGTAATAGTGCCCCCAATAGAATTGTCCCCTGCAGTAATGCCCCCTGTAGCAGTGCCACCGGTGGTAATGCCCCCTGAAGTAATGCCCCCTGCAGTAATGCCCCCTGTAGTAATGTCCCCAACAGTAATCCCCCTAGCAGTAATGACCCCTGCAATAATGCCCCAATAGTAATGGTCCCACTCCCAATAGTAATAATACCCCAATAGAAGTAATGCCCCCTATAGTTATGGCCCCTGCAGTAATGCCCCCTGTAGTAATGGCCCCTGCTGTAATGCCCCCTGCAGTAATGGCTCCTGCTGTAATACCCCCAATAGAATTGTCCCCTGCAGTAATGCCCCCTGTAGCAGTGCCACCGGTGGTAATGCCCCCTGCAGTAATGCCCCCTGCAGTAATGCCCCCTGTAGAAGTAATGCCCCCTGTAGTAATGTCCCCATCAGTAATCCCCCTGCAGTAATGACCCATGCAGTAATGCCCCAATAGTAATGGTCCCACTCCCAACAGTAATAATACCCCAATAGAAGTAATGCCCCCTGTAGTAATGACCCCTGCTGTAATACCCCCTGTAGTAATGGCATTGCAGTAATGCCCCCTGTAATAGTGCCCCCTGTAGTAATACCCCCTGTAATAGTGTTCCCTGTAGTAATGCCCCCAACAGTAATGCACCCTGTAGTAATTGCCCCCAACAGTAATGCCCTCTGTAGTTATGGCCCCTGTAGAAGTAATGCCCCCTGTAGTAATGGTCCCTGTAGTAATGGCCCTTGCAGTAATAACCCCTGTAGTAATAGCCCCTGCAATAGTGCCCCCTGTAGTAATGCCCCCTGTAATAGTGCCCCTTGTAGTAATGCCCACTGTAATAGTGCCCCATGTAGTAATGCCCCCAATAGAATTGTCCCCATGCAGTAATGCCCCCTGTAGCAGTGCCACCGGTGGTAATGCCCCCTGAAGTAATGCCCCCCTGTAGAAGTAATGCCCCCTGTAGTAATGTCCACAACAGTAATCCCCCTGCAGTAATGTCCCAATAGTAATGGTCCCACTCCCAATAGTAATAATACCCCAATAGAAGTAATGCCCCCTGTAATAGTGCCCCTTGTAGTAATGCCCATTGTAATAGTGCCCCCAATAGAATTGTCCCCCAGCAGTAATGCCCCCTGTAGCAGTGCCACCGGTGGTAATGCCCCCTGAAGTAATGCCCCCTGCAGTAATGCCCCCTGTAGAAGTAATGCCCCCTGTAGTAATGTCCCCAACAGCAATCCCCCTGCAGTAATGACCCCTGCAGTAATGCCCCAATAGTAATTGTCCCACTCCCAATAGTAATAATACCCCAATAGAAGTAATGCCCCCTGTAATAGTTCCCCTTGTAGTAATGCCCCCTGCAGTAATGCCCCCTGTAGTAATGGCCCCTGCTGTAATGCCCCCTGCAGTAATGGCTCCTGCAGTAATACCCCCTGTAGTAATGGCCCCTGCAGTAATGCCCCCTGTAGAAGTAATGACCCCTGCTGTAATACCCCCTGTAGTAATGGCATTGCAGTAATGCCCCCTGTAATAGTGCCCCATGTAGTAATACCCCCTGTAGTAATGCCACCATCAGTAATGCACCCTGTGGTAATTGTCCCCAACAGTAATGCCCTCTGTAGTTATGGCCCCTGTAGAAGTAATGCCCCCTGTATTAATGCCCCCTGTAGTAATGGTCCCTGTAGTAATTGCCCTTGTAGTAATAACCCCTGTAGTAATAGCCCCTGCAATAGTGCCCCCTGTAGTAATGCCCCCTGTAATAGTGCCCCTTGTAGTAATGCCCCCTGTAATAGTGCCCCATGTAGTAATGCCTCCAATAGAATTGTCCCCTGCAGTAATGCCCCCTGTAGCAGTGCCACCGGTGGTAATGCCCCCTGAAGTAATGCCCCCTGCAGTAATGCCCCCCTGTAGAAGTAATGCCCCCTGTAGTCCCCAACAGTAATCCCCCTGCAGTAATGCCCCCCTGTAATGCCCCCCTGTTGAAGTAATGCCCCCTGTAGTCCCCAACAGTAATTCCCCTGCAGTAATGCCCCAATAGTAATGGTCCCACTCCCAATAGTAATAATACCCCTATAGAAGTAATGCCCCCTGTAGTTATGCCCCTGCAGTAATGCCCCCTGTACTAATGGCCACTGTAGTAATGGCCCCTGTAGTAATTCCCCCTGTAGTAATGGCCCCTGCAGTATTGCCCCCTGTAATAGTGTTCCCTGTAGTAATGCCCCCTGTAATAGTGCCCACTGCAGTAATGCCACCTGTAATAGTGTCCCCTGTAGTAATGCCCCCTGTAGTAGTGCCGAACACACACACAGAAAAAACAACAACACAATACTTACCATAAGCCCCGCTCCTGTGTCCACTGCCGTCCATCCGGCCGCCCGCTCCTCTGAACTATGGGAGAGACTTCATGTGAGTTCATGAGGTCTCTCCCCTTAGTGCCCGTGGGGGAGCCAGAAGCCGGAGCTCAGGAGTGAGCTCCAGCCTCCGGCTGCCGCTGCGGTGAAGGAGCTGGGCACCCAGGAAATGGAGCGTTCCTGCGCTCCGGGCTGAGATGGGCCGGAGGAGGCAGAACTGGTTCCATCTCCAAATAGAAGTGAAGGAACGCAGTTCCGCCCCCTTCTGTCCCACTTTAACCCCTGAATAGAACCATGAAATGTACAGTATATATGTTATCAAACTTGTTTTGCAAATAATAGAATAAACAGATTATAACGTCACATGGCCAGTGATGCAATTAAATGCAAAAATGCACAGATATTCTGAGGAAGCCGCTGATCGGAATAGGCGGAGAAAGCGTGAAGTCACATCTGCGGACGCTGTTCAGCACATTTTTGCATCCAGCCACACAACATAAAGATTGGTGCAGCCGGGGACCACGTTTCTGGAGTTGTAGTCAAACTGCCTATAAGTGGGAAGCTGGCTGGCTGTGAGTGGAGCAGCTGAGTCTGTGAAACGGAGACTGGGTCCCCACGTTCAGCTGTTTATACTGCAAACAGAAGCTGATTGCTAATTTGCACATGGGACTGTTCTCCCTAAGCTGTGGGCTCTGTTATCAAGCAGCTGGGAGGTAAGAACATGTTTATGGGGCCTATTCATTAAACCTAAAGTATCAATTTTTAATGTATTTTTAGACATACTTATGTACAGTATGTGTTGTATTCATTAAAAGACTTAACGCAGGAGATATGACAAATATCTTCTTGTTAAGTCAGCCTCCGTTAATTTCCACACTCTCCATATGTTAATATGGGGATGTGTAAATTACTGTATTCATTGATGCTGTTAATTTACGCTGTCTGCAGACGGCATACCGCTCCTTGAAAGTGCCAACAAGCTGGCGTTTAGACGGCATGGCAGCTTGTATAGCACATATTCCCCCAGTCTGTGCGCTCCCCCTCCCTCTACTCTTCCCGCAGCGGCCATCTGCTCCTCAGCAGGACACAGATCTTATCCCGGCCGCTGCCTACTGCGGGACCTCACCAGACGCTCCGGCTCCGGCATAACTTGTGTTCCCCCCGGCGCTCCATCCTGCTGCAGGCTGAAGCATCTCTCCTCTGCTCCCCGATGGCACTTGTAAGTAAGCTTAATAATGAACTGTTTACTTACTGTTGGAGCACTTACAGTACAAGTGCAGAGGGGAGATGCTTCAGTCTGCAGCAGGATGGAGCGCCAGGGGGAACATGGGTAAAAGTTAGAAATAGAAATATATTTCATATTCTTACGGCAGGTGAAATCAATGCTGGGCATGTGCCGATTCTGTGATTAGCGATGCATGAGCAGAACTGACTACAACTGCGCTAAGGTAGGAGAAGCCGGGAAAAGTATCTATTGCCCGAAAAGCTGTCATCGCAAAAATGACAGCTTTTCGGAATAGATACTTATGGAGAGGAGGAATGATGAATTCCTCTGGTAATTAGGTAGAACTCCATGCGAGATCTAAACCTAATTCTCTCCATCGTATGTTTAATAATGATGAATAGGCCTCTATGTATTTATAGTAGTGTGCTGCCCCCGTGTGGCACTGCATAATAGGATCTCCAGCAGCCAGGAGGTGAGGATTACAGCAGTGTGGATTTCTCCAATGGGACATCAACAAATTAATTATTCCATAAGTAATACTAACAATAACAAGCTAATTACTATAATTACTAACGGCTTCTACTAATACATTGTTGGACCTATCTACAATTTGCTTTTTTAAAATAATCTTTGCATGTCATGGGGAATATTTACTAAAGTGAGAGTTTTTAGAAGTGGAGATGTTGCCCATAGTAACCAATCAGATTCTACTTACCATTTAACTAGCATTTTCTAGAAGATAATAGCTAGAATCGAATTGGTTGCTATTCGCAACATGTCCACTGCTATAAACTCTCACTTTAGTAAATTTACCCGCAAGTCATTAATAGACTAATTACAGTATAGATTTCTACATATGGACTGGTACTAGCAACATTGAAATAACTAATCAAATCATTTCTGTTCTAATTTAATTGATATATGGTTGCTATACATGTATTTTTTGCATTTTAATTTAATCTCTGGCTGTGTGTAGTTATAATGTATTTTTTTTTTTTTTTAAGATCTTTTTATTTATTGAAGTGTGAGACAATAATAAAGAACAAAAACAGACATATACACCCTGAATTATCAAAGAGCAGAAAAAAAGACAATCAAATATTACAACTTGCGACAGAAAAAATACAAATAAACTTTTTCAAACCACATTTCTATGTTATATAGTTTTTGTCTTTCTCTCTTTCCTTCCATATGTTGAACATATAAAAATGGATGTGATGCAATGAACTCAGGGCCTGATTCAGAGCCGGACGCTCTGAACGAGCGCCCGCTCTGAATCAGGGCGTTTTTTGTTTTTTTTTGTGCGTCCTCCTGGACGCTTGCATAGCTGTGGGTTACCACCCACAGCTTATGCGAGCGTCCATGATGATGGTCGCGATGATCAAGACCATCGCGACCATCGGGCTTGCGACGAGACCCTTGTGGTAGAGTCTCGCTGCCGCAAGCCCTGGAGTGATTTTGGCTCTATCAGAGCCAAAATCAACATTGACAGCCGCCCCTTTTGTAGGGAGTCCCAGAGCGAGTGCTTTTTGCGCTCGCTCCGGGGCTCATGCACGCGCAGTGCGCACACCATGCGTGTGCACTGGGCCACCATCGACCGGCTTGCGAGCACAATGCGCTTGCGAGCAGGTCTGAATCAGGCCCTCAGAACCTAGATTAGTAACAATTATTGATATTATAAAACATCAGGGTATTGATTATGTGAGCCAAAAAAAAAACTCCAGTTACCGTGAAAAATTTATCAAATTGTTACTTTGAATCCTATAAACATATTTATAAAATTAATAAATAAGCTGCAAAAACTTGTCAGAAAGACGTTAATGGATAAAAATTATGGACAAGAAGGATTGAGAGGGGAGAAGAGTTGGAAGCGAGGGAAAGCGAGCCGTGAAAAACGAGAGAAAAAAAATAAATAGAAATAAGGGGGAGAGGAGAGAGGTGCAGCAGAGGAGAGAAAAAAAATATATATATATATACAGTCAGGTCCATAAATATTGGGACATTGACAGAATTTTCATATTTTGGCCTCTATTCACCACCACAATGGCTTTGAAATGAAACAAACAAAATGTGATTTAACTGCAGACTTTCAGATTTAATTTGAGGGTAATTGCATCCAAATCAGGTGAACGGTGTAGGAATTACAACGGTTTCTATATGTGCCTCCCACTTTTTAAGGGGCCAAAAGTAATGGGACAAACTAAACAATCCTAAATCTAACTTTCACTTTTTAATACTTTGTTGCAAATCCTTTGCAAGCAATTACAGCCTGAAGTCTGGAACGCATAGACATCACCAGACGCTGGGTTTCATCCCTGGTGATGCTCTGCCAGGCCTCTACTGCAAATGTCTTCAGTTCCTGCTTGTTCTTGGAGCATTTTCCCTTCAGTTTTGTCTTCATCAAGTGATATGCATGCTCAATCAGATTCAGGTCAGGGGATTGACTTGGCCATTGCATAACATTCCACTTTTTAGCCTTAAAAAACTCTTTGGTTGCTTTTGCAGTATGCTTCGGGTCATTGTCCATCTGCACTGTGAAGCGCCGTCCAATGAGTTCTGAAGCATTTGACTGAATATGAGCATATCATATTGCCCGAAACACTTCAGAATTCATTCTGATGCTTTTGTCAGCAGTCACATCATCAATAAATACAAGGGAACCAGTTCCATTGGCAGCCATACATGCCCACGCCATGATACTACCACCACCATGCTTCACTGATGAGGTGGTATGTTTTGGATCGTGAGCAGTTCCATTCCTTCTCTTCACTTCCCATCACTCTGGTACAAGTTGATCTTTGTCTCATCTGTCCATAGGATGTTGTTGCAGAACTGTAATGGCTTTTTTAGATGTTGTTTGGCAAACTCTAATCTGATCTTCCTGTTTTTGTGGCTCACCAATGGTTTACATCTTGTGGTGAACCCTCTATATTCACACTTGTGAAGTCTTCTCTTGATTGTTGACTTTGACACATACACATCTACCTCCTGGAGAGTGTTCTTGATTTGGCCAACTGTTGTGAAGGGGTTTTTCTTCACCAGGGAAATAATTCTTTTGTCATCCACCACAGTTGTTTTCTGTGGTTTTCCAGGTCTTTTGGTGTTGCTGAGCTCTCTGGTGCGTTCTTTCTTTTTAAGAATGTTCCAAACAGTTGATTTGGCCAGATCTAATGTTTTTGCTATCTCTCTGATGGGTTTGTTTTGATTTTTCAGCCTAATGATGGCTTGCTTCACTGATAGTGACAGTTCTTTGGATCTCATATTGAGAGTTGACAGCAACTGATTCCAAATGCAAATGTCATACCTAGAATCAACTCCAGACTTTTTACCTGCTTAATTGATAATGAAATAACGAGGGAATAGCCCACACCTGTCCATGAAATAGCTTTTGAGTTGATAGTCTCATTACTTTTGGCCCCTTAAAAAGTAGGAGGCACATATTGAAACTGTTGTAATTCCTACACAGTTCACCCGATTTGGATGTAATTACCCTCAAATTAAATCTGAAAGTCTGCAGTTAAAGCACATCTTGATTGTTTCATTTCAAAACCATTGTGGTGGTGAATAGAGGCCAAAATCTGAAAATGTTGTCAATGTCCCAATATTTATGGACCTGACTGTATATATATATATATATATTAGGGGTGTGCACCGGCCACTTTTCGTGTTTTGTGTTTTGGTTTTGGATCTGGATCTTTCTTCGTGTTTTGGATCTGGATTGGTTTTGCCAAAACCACCCTTCCGTGTTTTGGGTTCTGGGTTTTGTGTTTTGGATCTGTATTTTTTTTTAAAAAAGCATAAAAACAGCTAAAATCACAGAATTTGTAGGTTTTTCTGCTCCTATGCTATTATTAACCTCAATAACCTTAATTTCCACTCATTTCCAGTCTATTCTGAACACCTCACACCTCACAATAGTGTTTTTATGTCCAAAACGTTGCACCGAGGTAGCTGGATGACTATGCTAAGCGACACGAGTGGGCGGCACAAACACGTGACCCATCTAGGCGTGAAACTGCAGTGGCAGACAGGATGGCAGTTTGAAAAACTAGGCCCCAAACTGTACATAATGCAAAGAAAAAAAAGAGGTGCAAGATGGAATTGTCCTTGGGCCCTCCCACCCACCCTTATGTTGTATAAACAGGACATGCACACTTTAACAAACCAATCATTTCAGCGCCAGGGTCTGCCACACAACTGTGGCTGAAATGATTGGTTCGTTTGGGCCCCCACAAAACAAGCTGGCAATTAATGTGTCCCTGCACAAACTGGCTCTATGGAGGCAAGATGTCATCCTCATCCTCCTCATCCACCGATTCCTCACCCTCTTCAGTGTGTACATCCTCATCCTCACAAAGTATTAACTCGTCCCCACTTGAATCCACCACCACAGGTCCCTCTGTACCTTCTGGAGGCTGGTCTCCCTGGAAGAGCTGATAATTCATTTTGATGAACATCATCTTCTCCACATTCTGTGGAAGCAACCTCCTACGCCTTTCGCTGACAAGGTTCCCGGCTGCACTAAACACTCTTTCGGAGTACACACTGGAGGGGGGGCAACTCAGGTAAAATAGAGCCAGTTTGTACAGGGGCCTCCAAATTGCCTCTTTTTCCTGCCAGTACAGGTATGGACTGTCTGCCATGCCTACTTGGATGCTGTCACCGATGTAATCCTCCACCATTCTGTCAATGGTGACAGTATCATATGCAGTGACAGTAGACATGTCAGAAATTGTTGCCAGGTCCTTCAGTCCGGACCAGATGTCCAAACTTGGTCCTGCTTGCCCTGCATCACCGCCAGCGGGTTGCTTAGGATACCTAAGTTTTTTCCTGGCAGCCCCAGTTGCAGGAGAAAATGAAGAAGGAGCCGTTGACGTGTCACGTTCCGCTTCAGCTGACAGTGTGTTCACCAGCAGGTCTTTGCACCTCTGCAGGCTTGTGTCGGCCGGAAAGAGAGACACCACATAGGCTTTAAACCTAGGATCGAGCACGGTGGCCAAAACGTAGTGGTCTGATTTCAACAGATTGACCACCCTGGAATCCTGGCAAAGCGAATGAAGGGCTTCATCCACAAGTCCCACATGCCGAGCGGAATCGCTCCGTCTTAGCTCCTCCTTCACTTTCTCCAGCTGCTTCTGCAAAAGCCTGATGAGGGGAATGACCTGACTCAAGCTGGCAGTGTCTGAACTGACTTCACGTGTGGCAAGTTCGAAGGGCTGGAGAACCTTGCACAACACGGAAATCATTCTCCACTGCGCTTGAGTCAGGTGCATACCCCCTCCTTTGCCTATGTCATAGGTGGATGTATAGGCTTGTATGGCCTTTTGCTGCTCCTCCATCCTCTGAAGCATATAGAGGGTTGAGTTCCACCGCGTCACAACCTCTTGCTTCAGGTGATGGCGGGGCAGGTTCAAGAGTGTTTGCTGGCGCTCCAGTCTTCGGCACGCAGTCGCTGAATGGCGAAAGTGGCCAGAAATTTTTCGGGCCACCCAAAGCGTCTCCTGCACGCCCCTGTCGCTTTTCAGAAAATTCTGCACCACCAAGTTTATTGTGTGAGCAAAACATGGGACGTGCTGGAATTTGCTCAGATGTAATGCCCGCACAATATTGGTGGCGTTGTCAGATATCACAAATCCCCAGGAGAGTCTAAGTGGGGTAAGCCACTGGGCGATGATTTCCCTCAGTTTCTCTAAGAGGTTGTCGGCGGTGTGCCTCTTACTGAAACCGGTGATACACAGCGTAGCCTGCCTTGTAACGAGCTGGCGTTTCTGAGATGCTGCTACTGGTGACGCTGCTGCTGTTGCTGCGTAAGGTGATACATCTACCCAGTGGGCTGTCACAGTCATATAGCCCTTAGTCTGCCCTGTTCCACTTGTCCACATGTCCGTGGTTAAGTGGACATTGTGTACAACGGCATTTTTCAGGACACTGAGGACACTTTTTCTGACGTTTCTGTACAGTCTCGGTATCGCCTGCCTAGTGAAGTGGAATCTAGACGGGATTTGGAACCGGGGACACACTACCTCCATCAATTGTCTAAATCCCACTGCACTAATGGTGGATACCGGACGCACGTCTAACACCAACATAGCAGTCAAGGCCTCAGTTATACGTTTTGCTTCAGGATGACTGCTGTCGTACTTCATCCTCCTCGCTAAGGACTGTTGGAGGGTCAATTGTTTAGTAAAAGTAGTGGTGTTCCTACTTCCTCTCTGGGATGATGAACGACTCCCAGCAGCAGCAACAGCAGCAGCGGCAGCAGTAGGCGTAGCAATGCAGGATCCTCCAGAGGAATCCCGGATAGGAGAGTCAGTCATGCCAGTGACATGGCCTGCAGGACTACTTCCGATCCTGACTAAGGAGGAAATTGACGAGGAGGGAGTTGACGGTGTGGTTTGCAGGCGCTTGGATACAACAGGACAACGGGATTTAGGTGTCCCTGGACTGCTTACGGTCTTAGCCAAAGTTTCTGAACTTGACAGTAACTTTTTATGAACGCGCTGCAGGTGCCGTATAAGGGAGGATGTTCCTAGGTGGTTGACGTCCCTACCCCTACTTATTTCACCTTTACATATGGTACATATGGCAAGACAGTTGTTGTCCGGATTTGGATAGAAATATTGCCAGACCAAAGAGGTGGAATGTTTGGTCTTCTGCCCAGGCATGACCGTGATGGGCTTTTTCATCCCACGGACAACAACTGTCTCCCCCGGAGCCTGATTTAAACAAACCACATCACCATCAGAATCCTCCTCGCCAACTTCCTCCTCAGCGCCAGCTACACCAGTATCCTCATCCTGTTGTACTTCAACAGTGACATCTTCAATTTGCATATCAGCAAGTGGACTGTGGGTGCTCCTTTCAGCACTTGCAGGGGGCATGCAAATGGTGGAAAGAGCCACCTCTTCCCGTCCAGTGCTGGGAAGGTCAGGCATCGCAACCACCACCACACTTGGACTCTCCTTGGGGATTTGTGATATCTTCTTAGAAAGCACAGTTCTTCGCTGTGCTTTTGCCAGCTTAACTCTTTTGATTTTTTTAGTGGGAGGAGGGCTTCCATCGTCATGTGAAGCTGAACCACTAGTCATGAACATACTAGGGATCGACCTTAGCCGTTCCTTGCCACTCCGTGTCGTAAATGGCATATTGGCAAGTTTACGTTTCTCTTCAGCTGATTTAAATGTCTTTTTCAAGGTCATTTTCCTGAACTTTGCCATTTGGGATTGTATGTGCCCTCTACTATGACATTGGGCATCGGCCTTGGCAGACGACGTTGATGGCATGTTATCGTCTATGTCATGACTAGTGGCAGCAGCTTCAGCACTAGGAGGAAGTGGTTCTTGATCTTTCTCTATTTTATTTTTATCGGAGAAAGTTTGGTCCTCCATTTATGTTATATCGATTTGATATATACGTGCGGCTAAACACAGAAAATAATTTTTTTTTTGGTTTGGACTGGAGTGTACTTTGTGGGTTACAGCACCCTTTAACGGTCAAGCCAGCCGGCCCTTTACTTATGACACAGGCGCACTCTTGGCACTACTTTGTTGATGCACGTGCGGCTACTGCGCACACAATTCACAAACACAGAAAATAATTTTTTTTTGGTTTGGACTGGAGTGTACTTTCGGGGGTTACAGCACCCTTTAATGGTCAAGCCAGCCGGCCCTTTACTTATGACACAGGCGCACTCTTGGCACTACTTTGTTGATGCACGTGCGGCTACTGCGCACACAATTCACAAACACAGAAAATAATTTTTTTTTGGTTTGGACTGGAGTGTACTTTCGGGGGTTACAGCACCCTTTAACGGTCAAGCCAGCCGGCCCTTTACTTATGACACAGGCGCACGCTTGGCACTACTTTGTTGATGCACGTGTGGCTACTGCGCACACAATTCACAAACACAGAAAATAATTTTTTTTTTGGTTTGGACTGGAGTGTACTTTCGGGGGTTACAGCACCCTTAACGGTCAAGCCAGCCGGCCCTTTACTTATGACACAGGCGCACGCTTGGCACTACTTTGTTGATGCACGTGCGGCTACTGCGCACACAATTCACAAACACAGAAAATAATTTTTTTTTTGGTTTGGACTGGAGTGTACTTTGGGGGTTACAGCACCCTTTAACGGTCAAGCCAGCCGGCCCTTTACTTATGACACAGGCGCACGCTTGGCACTACTTTGTTGATGCACGTGCGGCTACTGCGCACACAATTCACAAACACAGAAAATAATTTTTTTTTTGGTTTGGACTGGAGTGTACTTTCGGGGGTTACAGCACCCTTAACGGTCAAGCCAGCCGGCCCTTTACTTATGACACAGGCGCACTCTTGGCACTACTTTGTTGATGCACGTGCGGCTACTGCGCACACAATTCACAAACACAGAAAATAATTTTTTTTTGGTTTGGACTGGAGTGTACTTTCGGGGGTTACAGCACCCTTTAACGGTCAAGCCAGCCGGCCCTTTACTTATGACACAGGCGCACGCTTGGCACTACTTTGTTGATGCACGTGCGGCTACTGCGCACACAATTCACAAACACAGAAAATAATTTTTTTTTTGGTTTGGACTGGAGTGTACTTTCGGGGGTTACAGCACCCTTAACGGTCAAGCCAGCCGGCCCTTTACTTATGACACAGGCGCACGCTTGGCACTACTTTGTTGATGCACGTGCGGCTACTGCGCACACAATTCACAAACACAGAAAATAATTTTTTTTTTGGTTTGGACTGGAGTGTACTTTGGGGGTTACAGCACCCTTTAACGGTCAAGCCAGCCGGCCCTTTACTTATGACACAGGCGCACGCTTGCCACTACTTTGTTGATGCACGTGCGGCTACTGCGCACACAATTCACAAACACAGAAAATAATTTTTTTTTTGGTTTGGACTGGAGTGTACTTTCGGGGGTTACAGCACCCTTAACGGTCAAGCCAGCCGGCCCTTTACTTATGACACAGGCGCACGCTTGGCACTACTTTGTTGATGCACGTGCGGCTACTGCGCACACAATTCACAAACACAGAAAATAATTTTTTTTTTGGTTTGGACTGGAGTGTACTTTCGGGGGTTACAGCACCCTTAACGGTCAAGCCAGCCGGCCCTTTACTTATGACACAGGCGCACGCTTGGCACTACTTTGTTGATGCACGTGCGGCTACTGCGCACACAATTCACAAACACAGAAAATTATTTTTTTTTTGGTTTGGACTGGAGTGTACTTTCGGGGGTTACAGCACCCTTAACGGTCAAGCCAGCCGGCCCTTTACTTATGACACAGGCGCACGCTTGGCACTACTTTGTTGATGCACGTGCGGCTACTGCGCACACAATTCACAAACACAGAAAATATATTATTTTTTTAGCACTTGGGGGGAGCACCCCTGATGGACAGAGCACCCCCTGGACAACACTACAGCACTCCTTTAGGACTGGGACACTGCACAGGACTTTGGAGTGGACACAGCCCCTATGGAGAACTGACTGCACAACACAGTCCAGCCAGCCCCTATGGACTTTGAAGTAGTGGACACAGCCCCTATTAACAACAGCAGCACAGCACAACACAGCCAGCCCCTATGGACTTTGAAGTAGTGGACAACAGCAGCACTACACTACACTACACTACACAGCCCTAACTCCCACCCTCCCTCTTCACTGTCCACAGCCGAGTGAGAAAATGGCGCCGACGTGTGTACCTTATATAGGATCCAAAACCCGCGAGACTCGGAAGGCGGGAAGATGACGTTTTGCCTCGATTTCAGATCCGAGTCAGGCGGGAAAAGTCGAGCCTGACTCGGATCGGACTCGGATCGGGGGGGCTCGGGGGGGTTCGGATTTCAGAAATCCGAACCCGCTCACCCCTAATATATATATATATATATATATAAATACACATATTAGACTGACACCAGAATAGAGAATAAGCGTTTAAGATAGACCAGGAAGGGTCGCATTGTTAAACCTATACCACGAGGACCAAATTTTGTGAAACTTGTCTATAGTATTGTTTTGAAGACTCGTGGTGTACTACATTTACTATGTGGTATTGCATAGAGAATGAGAGGATGGAAAACAGGTTTGCGGGAGTGAGTGTTTCTCGCGGATGTCGGCGAATGATTGCGGAGCAAAATTACCAATGATGTGACGGAAACGGGTAATGCCAATCTTTGACCAGGTAGTAGCCATATGGTGTGAGTTGCCGGTGGGAAAAGAGGGATGATTCCACAGGGGGGTTTGGGGCGAAGGGTAGGTAGACAAAGCAAATTTAGAAGAGAGAGAGTCCCAAATAGACAAAGTACAGTTAGAACAACTGAGGGGACTGAGAGAGCTGAGGGGGGCCTATGTTTCCGAAGGAGCCAGGGCAGATCGGAAATGGAGGTGACTTTACAGAGTTCAGATTCCAGGTCAACCCATCGTTTGGTGCCTTTGGAGGAGTGCCAAGCTGCCAATTGGCTAAGCCTGGAGGCTTGATAGTATTTAGATAGTGATGGAAGGCCGAGACCTCCGGTTACTGAGCTTTTTGAAAAGGATCTCCCTGCGAAGATGAGGTCTTCTGTTGTTCCAAATGAACTTACCATAGAATGATTGAAGAGAAGAGAGAACACGGTGGGGGTACAGGAACAGGGAGGGTCTGAAAAAGATATAATAGTTTTGGGAAGAACATTCATTTTTATTTCGTTTATGCGTCCTATCCAGGAGATAAAAAGAGTACGCCAACAAGAAATATCTTGCTCAATTGCATGGAATAAGGGGGGATAGTTTCCTTTGTACAGACTGTGATAAGATTTTGTGAGATGAATTCCAAGGTATTTAATAGAATCTGTCCTCCAGGCAAAGGTGAAATTAAGACGAAGGAGGTCCAGGGATGCACTTGGAATATGGATGGGCAGGGCTTCAGATTTATCATGGTTTACCTTGTAGCCAGACAAGCAACCATATAGAGATAATTCCTGGAAGAGATTCGGGAGAGATATCAGAGTATTGGTGAGGGTGAGGAGGACATCGACGGCGAAAAGAGAGAGTTTGTATGAGGAATTGCCAATAGAGATACCAGAGATGTCAGTACTTGCTTGAATCCTTCAGGGGAATCAGTATGATCTGGAATCCCGACACCAGCATCCCGGCAGCAGTGGAAATCCAGATCGTCCTCAGGTAAGTATTAGCTAACCTAATTCTACCCCCTAACCCTCCCTTAGGGTTGCCTAACCCTAACCTCCCCCCAGTACCTAACCCTAATCACCCCTCTAAGTGCCTAAGCCTAAGTCCCCTTCCCCGCTGCCTAAACCTAAGTTCCCCGGGGGGGTGCCTGACCCTAACCTCCCCCCGGGGGTGCCTAGCCCTAACTCCCCCTTCCCCTAGCCTAAACCTAACCTCCCAGGGGGGTGCCTAACCCTAAGTCCCCCCCAAGAACCCTAAACCTAACCCTACCCCCCACAGCTATCCGCGCTCGGCACTCGGAGTCCCTTTGATCGGGATGCCGGGCGTCAGTCTCCCGGCGTATATCTAATGACAGGCATCAGCATATTGACGCCTGTCTTCAGACCCTTGCCGGGGTATGACAGTCAGGAAACCGGCTGTCGGGATTAGGTCCGCCGGCTTCCCGACTGCATACCCCTACAAGCTAGGGGCTCTATAATCAAAGCATAGATAAGTGGGGAGAGTGGGCATCCCTGCCTGGTTCCATTTGAGATAGGGAAGGGGTCTGAAAGAAGGCCTCCTGCTAAAACAGAAGTGTAAGGATTGAAGTAGAGAGCTCTAGTGGCTTGGAGAAAATTGCCCTTGAAGCCAAAGCCAAGTAGATTCTCTGTCACAAAAGGCCAAGAGACACTATCAAAGGCCTTCTCGGCGTCAAGGGCAAGAAGGAGAGAGGGAAGCCTAAGGGCATTGACGTGATGGATCAAGTTCACTGTTAGTCTGGTTTTATCAAGTGCTTGGTGGGTAGGCACAAAGCCCACCTGATCTGGGTGGATGAGAGAAGGGAGGATAGGATTTAATCTATTTGCTAGGATTTTAGCGAAAAGTTTGAGGTAAGTGTCTAAAAGGGATATTGGACGATAATTAGTCACAAGTTGGGGGTCTTTACCTGGTTTTGGGATGACTGTGATTTTGGCTCTTGTTGTATCTGAAGGAAAAAAGCTGCCCTCAAAGACATGATTAAAGGAGGTCGTAAGGCGGGAAGTGAGAGAACCTTGTAATATGAAAAGGGGAGCCCGTCTGGACCTGGTGCTTTTGAGGGTTTCTGGGTTTTAAGGGCATTAATTAATTCTTCTTCAGTTATGGAAAGACTAAGATCTGCAGCAGTGGTAGAGTCAATCAGGTAGGACACAAGAGGAAAGATATTCAGAAGTAGGAATTGATGGTGCGGGTAGAGGAGAGTCATGATTTTTGAGATTGTAGAGGTGAGTAGAATAGTCCCTAAAAATAGAGTTAATTTTAATGGGATTATATTGGAGACATCCAGAGAGAACCTTGAATACCGGAATTGCTAGAAGAGATTTGCGAGCCTTCAGGCGGTTGGCTAGTAAAGTGTCTACCTTATTGCTTTTTTCATAGAAGCGCTGGTTTAACCTTCTAAGGGATTGCTCAATGAGATAATAGCATTAAGTGCAGATTTCGCTACAACCAGTTGCCTGTAAATGGCATCCGTAGGGGTACGTTTATGGAGATTTTCCAACTGATGGACCTGTTCCGTAAGGGACTTGAGAAGTTGTTTATGTTCCTTATTCCTGTGTGAGACATAGCTGATAATATGGCCCTGGAGGATGCATTTATGAGCTTCCTATATAATTGAAGAACAGCCAGAATCAGGCACGTTAAGGGAAAATAGTCCTTCAAAACATCATTGATCTTTGCTCGAAAGTGAGGAATTTTTAATAGCGTCTCATTGACCGGAGTATCAAAAAGGTCAAAAGAAGAGGTGACAATTGAGTGGTCGCACCAAGAATTTGAGACAATCGTAGCGTTAATGAGGTGTTTGGAGACTAAGAGACTGCAGAGCATTAGGTCGATTCTTGAGTATGAACGGTGAGGAGCAGAAAAAAAGGTGTAGTCTCTTAAAGATGGATTGAGAGAGCGCCATGTATCCGAGATCCCTGCTTCTATAACATGTTTAGTGAGAGATCTGGAGAGAGGGCATACTTGGTGACAGGCCTGGTGGGAGGATTTATCTAAAGCAGGGTCCAGAACACAGTTAAAGTCTCCGCCAAGAAACAAATAACCAATACGTCGCTTATGCAGTGAGCTAAAAAAAGACTTAAAAAAGTGCTGGTGACCTACATTAGGAGCATAGATATTAGCAATAGTGACGTCTATATGTCCCAATCTACCAGTTAAAATAATATAACGACCATCTGAATCAGTATGAACAGAGCTATGTATGAAGGGCAGTTTGTTGTTAATTAGGATCGCAACTCCATTGTGTTTGGTCATGCTGGAGGAGTAAAATAACTTGGAGAATTGTTTATAAAGCAAGGAGGGGTGGTCAGGGGATCGGAAGTGGGTTTCTTGTAAAAGGACAATGTCGGCCTTAAGACTACAAATGGTGCGGAACAGATGCGAACGTTTCTGGGGGGTATTGAGACCTCGGACATTCATGGAAGCAAAGAAAATCAAATAAAAATTTAGTAAACGTGAAAAATTAGACAGAATCCACGACTCGCCTAGGGAGAGAAAAGGGATAGGAAAAGAAGAGAAAAGAGGTGGAGAATGAGACCAAAAAGAAAAGGAAAAGAAAAAATAGGAATAAAGAAGGAGCTAGGGCTGAGTACGTAAACCCAACCAAAAATGTGGGGAGAAGTACACAGAGACTAGGACAAAATTGTCCAGAGAGGCGCAGGCAAAATAGCCTGAAGCACCCCTAGGGAAAATAAATAAAAATAATTTACTTAGAAAAAATACCTGAAATCGTAATAGTTTATAGAGAGAGTGGACTGCAATGTCCCCTGGGTGCTGAGGGGGGAAAAAAGAGATATTAATATAAAGGCGGAAGGGGAGGATGGAGAAAGGGTAGTAAAGTGATATACGTTGAGGAAGATAATGGTATGTTAATTGGAGTAGCCTAGATCAACATCATTTAATAACATCATAAACCATAATTAATAGAGTACCTGTTTATTAGAAAAATTACATAGACATGGAATGTTATAAAGAGACAGTAAAACATAATCAAAGCATTGCCACATGGAATATTCCCACTATATCAATTATATATAGTAGGATAAAGGGAAGGAAGAAATAAAAAGAAAAGTGGGAGGGGGGGGAGAGGGAAACAAAATTATAAACATAAAGTAAAATATTGATAATTGAATTGGTGAACACTAGACCATAAACATCCAATAATATCGCAAACCGTAGACTTAGACATTAAATTACCAGTTCCTTGGAAGAGTTACAGAAGCATGAAACAAAGAGCAAAAACAGCGGGCATAATCAAGGTATAAACTCGGAGAGGAAGATCACTCACGGATCAGGGGAATCATTGCCAGGAGGGGGACCAGATTCCTCTAGGTGGGTTAATAAGTCCTTGCACTCTCGAAGATCTCGGATGAAGACTGATTTACCATTCAGGTCAACAATGAGCTTGAAAGGGAAACCCCAACGATACCGGATATTCCTGTTACGAAAGAGCTCTGGTTAAGTCCTGAAAAAAAGGTCTTGGTAGAATTGGAGATTAACAGAGTTGAAGAGGATATGGGGCTTACCACGGGTTTGGGCCAGAACAAGTTCCTTATCCTTGTAACTAAGGAAGCGCATTATCACATCTCGGGGAGGGTCGTTATCTCTTGGTTTAGGCCGGAGGGCGCGATGAGCCCTTTCCAAGGGTATTCTCTGTTCTCCAAGATCCGAAATCAGAAAGGAGAAGAGTTGTGAAGATAAGGTTCCAGGCTTCCAGAGACACGGATTCTGGTATGTTGCGTATGCGGAAGTTATTTCTATGCTCTCGATTTTCCAAGTCCTCTGCAGAGGTCTGAGAGTTCAGTAATAATGTGATCCAGATCCCTACCAGTTTTGTTGAGAGCTCTTTGAAAACTGTCTTGGCGAGATTCTATTTTGGAGCTTCTCGTGGCTAGAGATGAGATATCAGATTTGATGGAGGCCACTGCTTTGTCAAGCTTGTTTTCAAGAGAGTCCTTGAACTCCGTAATAAGAGAGCAGAGAGCCAAGATGTCCTCTTTAGTGGAAGGGGCAGGAAGTGAGGGACTTTCCTTATCCATATTGACCACAGTGGGGGAGGGAGGACCTCTTTGTTGGGAGGACCTAACGCCTCTGGTGAAGTACTGGGAGATATCACCCCTTCCTTATTTGGGATGTTTGGCAGCGGACATCTGCTTGGAGGCCAAGGCAGAACCACGGAGGAGGGCTATTTCTGTCGAGAGAAAATAAGATTCCAGGGAAATAGAAAACTTGGTATCACCAATATAATATGTTATTGATAATGATGAAAGGGGGTGGTATCTAAGCACCTAGGGGTCAGAGGACTTGTCCTCTAAAAAAACATCACAGAGGAGAAATCAATCCACTAGGACTGAAGGCAAGAGTCCAAAGGAGGAGTGGTGGGGGGGACCGATAAAGGCAGTATCAGTGTAGCAGAGGTAGAACAGTCCCCAGGGCAGTTGTTGGAGGGCCACTCAGTATCCCGGCAAACTCACTGCAGGAAAACTGGAAGCAGCAGGAGACGCTCCTATGCAGTATGGAGGGAGGACAGGAGTATCTCAATTGAAGATTCCTGGTGCGGTTCTGTTTGTGGTCGCAGCATCCAGGAGAGCGCCAGAGGGAGATGTTCCTAGTGATGCCTGTATTGTAGATCTGTGGGGGGGTCCGGGGGTCACTGCAGCGATCCCGTCACTACCAACTGCAGGGAGCAGATCGCGGGAGATTGGATACACAGTCAGCGCCACACCCGAATGGTAGGCTCCAGCTGAATGGTGTGACTGTGGGCTGGAGCAGCTGCAGCAGGGTGAACAAGATGGCGGCTTCCCGTAATTCGCGGGTCCGGCCCCTGGTATCTCCAGGGACCCTCCGGGGATATGTGGGATCGCGCTTGGCTGTACCAGCAGAGAGTGTAGGACAGCGTATCCTCTCACCTGGAGTAGGTGTATAGTAATGGGCAGAGCTGTAGTTGTATATTCAGCCCTCTCAGATCTTCAGGGTTCTGCCCATGCAGCCGCGCATGCGCATCGTGGCCAGCGCCGGGAACTCCAGTATGCGGCTTTAGCGCTGGGCTAGGCCTCGATCTGCAGACTCATCAGAGAAGGAGTCCAGCGGCAGCCAGAGGGTCTCCGACGATAGCGCCAGTCTCCAGTCACCCCGTCAAGATTCCAGCCGGTGAGTAGAATCGGTGTTGCGGGTGGAGCAGTCGGAAGGGGCCAGGGAGGGAGTCCCAAGATGGCGTCGGCGGGTGCCGCTGCGTGTGCAAGTCACAGTCACTAGGGAAGTGTACAGCCTCAGATCTTCAAGCTAACTGCATAGGCAGGTAGCCCAGGAGGTCCAGAGATGATAGGGACCGTTCTGGCACACAATAGTACTGGTGTTGTGATACACGGCTGGGGTCCAGTGTGTTCTAGGATGGAGCTCTGAGACTAAGCGTCCACCATCTTAACTTGACAGGCCACGGGCCGTTATAATGTATTTTGATTGTGGTTTTCAATTGTGTTATTAAATTGTTATCTGGATCCAGCGCTTCTTTGTTCTATAGTTATCTTGTGGCGAGGGTTCCAGTAATCTTTCTGATTGGACCAGGAGTTTCCAGATAATTATATATCTAGTCATAATTATACCTATTGTGATTAGTTTTTTTTGTTTGGTGTAATTTGTTTTGCAAATACTCTGCATACAGAAAGACGCAATATACCCCATGTAGGGGTATATTTACTAAAACTCGACTTTGATTGATTTAAAAATCAATCAAAATCAATCCACATCGACAATTTTTTATTTGGTTTTTAGTAAATATGTGATTTAGCCCCAGAAACACCACTTAGATGTTGATCGATTTTAAAACTGCATTTTTTTGGGGGGTGGGGGTTTACCGCATTTCTGCCCTTAGTACATCCCGTCCACATTCATGTAAACCCCTAGTTGCCATAATTTTCAGGAAGAAAAAAAATACTGTGGCTACTTTGTATCTTATGTTATTCCTGTATGTTTATTTTTTATCTCTTTGCAGATGAATGTGTTAAAATCATAGCAGGGAGAGAAGCTGCTCCTCATTCTAGACCGTACATGGCTCTATTGAAAACAGGGGGATCCTCGTGTGGAGGAACTTTAATAAAAGATGACTGGGTGCTAACAGCAGCTCATTGCAAAGTGTAAGTATTTATGAGTTTGAATATTAAAATTACCAGTAAGTGCATCACAGTTTACACAGGGGTATACAAGAGCAGTGGTGTCACTAGACGGGTGCAGACCCCACCGGGTGTCACCATCTGAAGGGGTGACACCAAAATAGCAGAGCTGTTCTACTAGGGAGGTTGGGGGCTGCCCAGCAGCTCCCAATGCACTAGTCAAGCCACCAGCATGACATGAATGGGGGCGTGTCGTGCGGTAATGCCCCATAAACAGCATTTAACAGTAGGCGTGGCTTTGCAGGCATGAGGACACACCCCCTTTCACACGCGGACCGAAGGCGCACACAAAGTATGCAGAGGTGGGGATGACTGGGTGAGTAGTCGCACTGGGTAACACTAGTGACGCCACTGTGCAGGAGTAGTTCTGTTACCAACTATAGCAAGCACAGGAATATATTACATGTGCCCAGAATCCCACTAAAAACCAGGAATACTATTTGAATATTAACACACACTGCAGAACAGCTATTTCTAGCAGCTTTTACAACTCATTGTATAGTATAATAGTTACACCTTTCCAGAAAAGATGTACAGTACTAATTCAGAGTTATTAGGAAAGCCAGCTAGAAGGTGCAGAAATGTTGCAGAGCAAATCTAAAATGTGCACCAAATGTATAGTTGGTAGGGGACACAAAATGGCTCACCTCTAAATTGCAGTCTAAAAATAAAGTGGTCTATTATTTGTGAGCACGATCTACCGTAGCTGTGTTTGTTCCTAGCTGTAAATGAGGTCCATAAGGGGGTACATTTAATACAGCAATCATAAGCCTGTGCTGCTGTGTGCTGGGCTGCAGTGGGAGACCAGGAATACTGCTCTGAGCAGCAGCAGACTCCTCTCCTCTGCCTGTGGGGGGGAGCGATCACACTGAATGTGCCCCCCCTCCGGATTTGTGTCAGGCTGAGGGGCTCACAGCGCCCCCTCCCCAGTGCTTTGCACTGGAACATTTTGGACTCAAAATCATAAATTTACTAAGCAGCATATTTAACTGTCTATGTAGATCCATTGGTGATACTCATCCGTTTCTTCTGTGTGCGATTTCAGTCAGATTGCCCCCTTTACGATAGGCTCCGCTGCCAAATAGATTAATGATTCTGCTGAAAGCCAGCAGCGGATTCAAAGCACTGCACGGATCAGTGTGCCATAATGTAAAACCAGCCCCGGACAATGCAGGAAGGGAAATGAGTTGTGTTTTTATTTGCTTGCAACATAAAATAGAAACGGTCAAGTGCCCATTTAGTATGCCTACTATACTTGTAATATACAGTACAACCATGCCTGCTTCAGCTTTACATAATTAGTTTACAGGTACATTTGTTAATAAGGGTCTATTCATTATCACATTCAATTATTTGGAGGTAATTAGGTTTAGAACTCACATTGAGTTCTTCCTAATTACCGGAGGAATTCATCATTCCTCCTCTCCATAAGTATCTCTTCTGAAAAGCTGGAATTTATTGTCTAGATGTGGGTGGTAGGGATGTGTAGTGAGCCCCTTTAGGGGGCTACTTACTTTATGGTACTGTGTACCTACATGACCCTTATGGTATATGTACCAACCACCTTCCTAGACCTATTGCAATGGGAAGAGATAGATCCCCTTCCATAGATGTACGATGGCGTCATCTGCCAGTGTCCAATGTTCCCTACCATCCAAGTGGGCATAGAGGGGGAATATATCCTTGTGGTGAGTGAAGCGAACCACCGTGCCCGCAGCGTGGTGAGCGAAGCGAGCCCGCAAAGGGGCTGACTTTCTTATTTTCCTGAACAGTGTGGGCAGAAACCTCCACTTCCACCCTCACTCACGTCACTTCCAGGTACAGCTACTGAAGGGGGTTTATGTTCTTCCCTATTGCAATGGGGTGATTGAGGAATCTGGAGAACCAGTCCCTCTCTGTATGTGGAGATTGTATGTTACCTCTGCTAGGTGTATATATTCACAGGGTATACAGTAAAAGTAAATTTCAGAAAGGAGTCTGCAGTCATGACATCCCATGCTAAGACTACCCCGAGTCCTTGTAGTGAGGATACCCACTCTTAGACACAGCCAAAGGTCCTATGCTGCATGCCGCTGGTGTAGTAGCTGGTGCCTGGATGTGGTAATCTAGTTCAGATCCCTGGAGTCTGAGAGGGATCCTCCACGCTGTGGCCAGCTGGCAGACCTGACGGCAATATGCTGGTAGAAGCCGCACTTCCTGGTCAGCGCGTTGCTCTCAGGGCCTGATTCTGACCCGCTCGCGAGCACTGAGCGCTCGCAAGCTGGTTGATGGTGCCCAAGTGCGCATGCGCACAATGGAGGGAGCTCCGTTGTGCGCATGCGCGAGACCCGGCGAGCGACGGGGAATCCGTTGCTCGGGATCTCGCACCAAAGGGGGCGTGCTGTCGATGGTGAGTGACAGCACGCCCCCTTTGGTGGGCGTGCCGGGGGCTTGGCTGCCAGACGGAGGCGTTCCCATGGGAACGCCTACCGTCTGGGTCCGGCCCCACTGACATCACTAGTGATGTCAGTGGGATCGATTTTGGCTCTGATAGAGCCAAAATCACGCCAGGGCTTGCGGCAGCGAGACCCTACCGCAGGGTCTCGTCGCAAGCCCGATGGCCGCGATGGTCTTGACCATCGCGACCATCATCATGGACGCTCGCATAAGCTGTGAGTGCAGCTATGCGAGCGTCCAAGAGGCCGCTCCAAGAATAGGTAGGAGGGCCCTGATTCAGAGCGAGCGCTCTGGTCAGAGCGTCTGGCTCTGAATCAGGCCCTCAGTCAGTAGTAGAGCTTATTTCCCCTTCTTGCTAGGGATCTGGAAGTGAGGTGAGTGAGGGCAGAAGTGCAGTTCGTGCCCATGAAGGCCAGCTAAACAAGTAAGTTGTCCCCACTTAAACAAGAAAGTTGTCCCATCGGGGGTTACCTTCGCTCGCCACACTTTGGGCTCGGTGGCTCGCTGTGCTCGCCACATGGTTACATTCCCCCTCTGTGCCCACTTGGATGGTAGGGAATGACGCTGGACTACCCTCAGTCAGTGTGTGTGACACGTGTGTGTCTATGATGGTTCTGCATTAATAGGGTCATGAGACCAATCACCATGTCTGTGGGTGTACCTTATCTCCCGCCCCTGGGAAGAAAATATGTATCAGTGTTCTGTTCTGTGTGTATGCGATCTAGCTAGAGTAATAAACAACAAAACTGAAAGAGAGAACACAGTGTGATATATATCTATATGTGATAAGCTCTTTATGTAATATGTCACTATAGAGTCAAATTCTGGATGAGTCAGTGGACCTGAGTATACATGTATACATGTATATAATAGGTACCCAAACAATGCAATATATGATCCTGTGTGCTGGTTATTGTTGAATATGTGGTAATGTGCATGATGCACCTGAATATTAGAACTGTAAGCATACAAGTGAAAGGTGATAGTAATGGTAATATTAATCAAAATAATTAAAAAGATTAGATCACAATGAACATATATTGATGTGTTGATATAGAAAAATGTTGCTAAGAAAAAAACTTCTATATGCTGCATATTATACTATGAATGAGGTGCCAGTGTGATGCACTGAGATGCACTATTGCTGTATATCTGCTATATATATTGGTAACGCTGATCTTAATAGATCCTTTGTCCTCCACAGCTCACATACAGCGGCCAGCCAACAGTTAACACAATGCATTTTACGGCCAGAGAATGATGGGAAACCACAAGACCTGTGTATTTCCAAAACCACACTGCCTTTATTTTGGACAGACACATTATTTTATACCACTCAAGTGTCGAAGCTGGATAATTGGCTGAGACAGGATCGGTTTAAAATTAGACCTGCATGACTCCATTTTGCGAATGGCAATGAGACGCCATTTTGCGACTGGCCGCCCAGCGCCATTTTAGTGAAACTTGGCACTATAAGTACATACGGCGATGCTATTATTTAGCATCGTGCGATTCCCACGCAATAGAAAGAAGTTAAAAGTCCTCACCACATAAATACAGACAGTCGCTAAAACATATAAACTAATTATCCCTGCAAGACACGCACTATAGTATACTCCACAAAACACATAGTCGCACAACGCTAACTAGCGTCTTTTCCCAATTCCCCAATACTTACACACTGCACACTTACATGAAAGGTTCCCTAGTATTAAAGTGTAATATTCAAGGTTTATTCAGTGTAATAAAGGTTATCTGATATCTAAGGTTTAGTACATGGTAAGCAGACCGTGTCTGATGTTGTACTGATCCACTGTGTCTCCACAGATTTCCGGTACCATCGGTGAGAAGATTGGAACATGCGTCTGCAAACTATGGACTATAGAGAGTTAAAACATTAAAATGTACTCTGTAATGTTAGCAGCTTAGATTAGCTTGCAGCGGGAAGAAGGACACAAAGGCCCCGATTCAAAGCCGGACCCTCTGACAGAGTGCTCGCTCTGAATCAGGGCCGTTTTTTTTTTTTTTTTAGAACGGCCTCCTGGCCGCTCGCATAGCTGTGGGTGACCACCAAAAGCTATAGCGAGCGGCCAGGAAGATGTTCGCGATGGTCAAGACCATCGCGACCCTCAGGCTTGCGACGAGACCCTTGTGGTAGGGTCTCGTTGCCGCAAGCCCCAGAGAGATTTCGGCTCTAGCAGAGCCGAAATCTCTCCCACTGACATCACTCGTGATGTTAGTGGGGCCGGCCCCAAACGGAGGCTTTCACACTCCCCCGGCCCGCCCACCAAAGGGGGCGTGCTGTCACTCAACATCGACAGCACGGCCCCTTTGGTACGAGACCCAGAGCGACGGATTGCCCGTCGCTATCCGGGTCTCACGCATGCGCACGACGGAGCCGGCTCCGTCGTGCGCATGCGCTCTGGGCCACCATCGACCCGGTTGCGAGCGCTCAGCGCTTGCGACTGGGTCTGAATCAGGCCCAAAGAGCGGTTGGAGGCTGTTTGTGTCCATTTGAAATTGTCCAATAAACTATCCTGTAACAGAAACACCTTTAAGAAGAACCAATGGAATCATGCCAAACTTGCCTATTGTATTGCCAATCCCTGAAAGAGTATATACAGTATGTGCGCTCTCTGACCCCAATCGGGAGTCTTCTTGCTGTGCTGTTGACGGAGGTTTCTAATGCTGATGCTGGTATCTGGGCCCGGAGAGCGTGCGTATATAACAACTGTACCTTGGGTCTGTATGATTTATTTGTGCTAATTGTCTTTAGATCACGGCGTGTAACCATCTGTTTTTTTTTATACTGAATAATAACTTTTTGTGCTTTGGAACCACATTCAAAGTCTGAAGGCATATATTTACTGTGCGACTCAATACGCTAAATTGCGACAATTTTAGAAGGTATAGGCAGGATTTTAGAAGGTATAGGTAGGATTGCATAGAGGTTTGAATCAGGTATCAATAGTTGGGGGCTCGCAGTATTAATCACGCCACCGGTCACTAGGTAACACTCGGTAGCAATCTCTCAGCAAAAGGGTGGAGGCGCCTAACAGGAGAACGCATTGTGCCTTCGAAATCTGTTACCACTGTTGTTGCTGAGAGTCCGCTACCTGTTATTGTGACTTTAGGAGCGCTGATTGAGAATCCAGGGATGAGGGAGGAAAAAGTTTGTTTTCCTTCATCGATAGTTTTTTTGTTGTTTTGTGTGTTAAAAAGGGGAAGTCGCATTATTGTGTATGCGACTAAGTCGCACTATAGCGTAAAAGTCATAATACGTGTTGTGTAGTAGTTGCATTATTGTGTATGCGACTAGTCGCACAATAGCGTATACATATTTCCTGTATTGCTGCCACGTGTTTTAAACAAAGCTGTTGAGATTGCATTATCAGTGTTGCCAATAGCTGGGTGAACGTGTATTCTTTTTCTGCGCAGGAAAAAAGTGTGTAACAGTGAGCATGTGTTGGTTTAGGGTGTAAAACAGTTCCTAAATGTTAAGGGTATCGTAGGACCCTTAAGTGCTAGGCGTAGGAGATGGCCTAGTGACTCGGTAGTAGCTTACCGTTTACTATACACATAGCAGGTGTATGGGTTGTTATTTTTGTTAGGGTTCGGCTCTCAGTGTGATTACAGTATTCAGTAATCAGTTAGGCTTATTTGAGCACTGTAATTGAACCGCATAGTTTTGGCTAAATTGTGATTGTGAACTGAAGAGAGGATGGACGAAATCAACTGGAAAGAAAAAGGTAAGTATTACCCCCTAGCAGTTGAAAGGTAGTCAAAAAGGGATTCTGCGTGGAAGCAGCTTCTTCCATAGGTGCGTGGAAGCATCTAGATATTCTTTCATAGGGTTTGTGGATACGCCTTGTTTCCAAGATGTCCACAGGTAAGTGAAAGTGTCTTGAGTGTCTTTCACCGGTTTAAATCTTTATTGAAAAACGTAGGGGTTTTCCCAAGATGGGAGCCACGCAAACAGTAGAGATGTTAGACGATGATGTGCTGCTGTGGGAGGCGCCGCTTGGGTCGGCACGCAGTATTATGCATACTAAGTACAGTGCTTATGCAATTAGGTACTGTGATGTATGGTTTAAGATGACGATGAAGAGTGTTAGACCGTTTCCCAGAATTGGTAGCTTTGATAAGGATATATTGAACAATGCCTGAGATAGCATCAGTATGGTGTGCTCTCGAGTGAAAAATGTAAAATATAATGAGTGTTTAAAATTATGGCAGCATGAAGGGGATGTGTGGCTTAAAGGTGTGCAAGCGATGCAAACTAGCGTCGCGAGCACATTACCGGAGTACACCCGCAGCGCTAAACTGCGGTTCATGCATGCCGCGAGATAGCGTGCACGTGCAGCAATGTACCGTTGTGGAAGGTATTGTCAGTGGCTCACGCACACCACCGCCGCCCTATGCGGATGGCGGTGCAGGTACAGATGTTGAAAAAAAACATAAAAATGTAACAAGTAAATTGTACCCTCTCTTAAGTAATCATAAGGAAAATGTTTATGATGCGGATGATGAGCCTATTGTTATGTCTGCCATTTCCCATGCTGTACACACGTTAGATGCTCCACCACGACAAGCACAAGTGGTGCCGCCATCTTCATCACTGATAGTACAGGAAGTGTTAACATCCACTGCACCCGTAGAGGAAGTTGTTAACCCTATACCTAGCAGTAATAGACTAAACCCCCAGCCAGGTCATAAGGTCAAAAGTAGCAGTGCGGCCGGTCTGCATCCTATCCGGACAATAACTGTTCCGAATGGGAATGCGGATGCGAACGGTGTAGTGCCCACAAGGGAGGTAGCAATGCATTGTCCTTGGACAAGAGCGGAGCTAAATTCCATAATGAATGATTTCCCCGATCCTAAAAAGGAATTAGCCAAATGTCAAAGAAAAATTTGGGTAGTTCTCACGAGCCAACCAATAAAAATTGCCGAGTGGTGTTAAGGGCTTGTCTTACACGCAATACCGACGTGACAAAATTTATCACGGATTGTGTATTGGATGGAGATGTTCCCTTAACAGACGAAGTTAACCAAGGTAACATTTCCCGCATTGTAACTCAATTGGGTGTATACTGTATTTTCCAGTAGTAGTTAACTGGAGCAAAATTTTCACCATAAAACAAAAAGAGAGTGAATCTGCAGAGGATTATTGTAACCGAGCTCTGCAGGCTATCACACAGTACACTGGGTTAGAAGATTTTAAAGATAGCACTCATCACAGGGGAATGATTGTCACTGTACTTATGGATGGTCTAAAAGAGAACCTAAAGACCCGAGTTCATCCTGGCTGGAGGGGAGTCACTGTAGACACCCTCATAGAATCCACTTTTGAACATGATAAGAACATCTCTAAAAAGATAGAGACCCAGAGCGAGAAACTAATGGCTGTTAGTATTCAAGCTCTAGAAGGAATGACTGTAACATCACAGCCAGCAGACACACCTGCACCTGCACAGCTACACGTCCTCACCAATCCTGCACCACCTCAAACACAGCCCTGCCCCACTTATCACACACAACCACAACACCCATACTATCCACAACCACCATATTTCCCTCAATATCCTTACCCATACCCACCACCTTTCTCTCCCGCTCAACCCACACAGCAATACTTTCATCCACCCCACTCACAAAAGTGCTTTAATTGCTATCAACTGGGACATGTAAGTAGGAACTGTACGGTGAAGAGGGTAGGACCCCCTAACCAGGGAGTACTTGGATAATCCCATAAGGGATATACATAGAGAACAGTAAATGTCCAACAGACACCAGGTCCAATTGTGGCCGTAAATGCTATATTGGAGAGTGGGAGTCAACGCTAGGGATCAGGTCATACCTGTAGTCTACAGATAGTCAGGTTAACGGGAAGTACTAGGGAAGAACCGGTAATGATGTTTGATGTAGCTGGTACTAAATATCCTTTTCTTGTAGACACAGGGGCGACCAGGTCAGTGATAAAATCTCCCGTTAATTTACAGGTAACCAACGAGACAGTACCAGCAATGGGTGCAATGGGTAAAGTGCAATATTATCCTTTAACAAAATCCACAGAGGTCACTATTGGGCCATTGCATACCAGGCATTCTTTTCTCCTGGCAGCAGCGGCTCCTACTAACCTACTGGGAAGGGATTTGTTATGTAAGATGGGATGTGTCATATATTGTACCCCTGATGGTGTATTTTTAGATATCCCAGAGAGAGTTGCGCATGAGGTGAGGGATATGTTGGACACTCCCCAAAGGATAATGTATCACTCTACCGGTTTAAGTCAAAATCCATCCCAGGTAGATCAAATGTTATCCCAAATTGCAGATTCACTTTGTACCAAGGATGGACAGGACACTGGATTAATGGCAAACGTAAGTCCCGTAATGGTAAATTTAAAAAGCGGAAGGCAAGCTCCAAAAATTCCCCAGTACCCATTAAAACAGGAGTTAGAATTAGGGGTTTATCCCATAATTGAGCGATTGTTACAGCAGGGAATTTTAGTCCGTACAGCTAGTGTAGCCAACAGTCCCATTTTTCCTGTAAAGAAGAGTGGTGGGAGGGGTTAAAGGCTGGTACAAGACCTTAGAGGGGTTAATAAGGTGGTAGAGAGCCAATTTCCCATAGTGCCAAATCCAGCTGTCATTCTCATGCAGATCCCACCAAATGCAACCCATTTCACTGTCATTGACCTCTGTTCTGCTTTCTTCTCTGTGCCTCTTCATCCTGACTGTCAGTACCTATTCGCCTTTACATACAGGGGTGTACAATACACATGGACACGATTTCCCCAAGGTTTCATAGACAGCCCTAGTATCTTTTCCCAGGCCTTACACGACTGTTTACAATCTTTTCAACCTGCCAATGGATCTGTTCTAATACAATATGTGGACAAAATATTGTTATGTTCTGATTCGTTTATGTCATGGTTAAATGATACTAAACTTTTGTTGCTTCATCTCTCACAGACAGGACACAAGGTTGCCAAGGACAAACTACAGCCATGCCAGTCCAGGGTTAAATATTTGGGACACTGCCTAACTCAGGGGTTATGACATCTCACAAATGACAGAATCCAGGCCATAAAGAACATGACTCTGCCGCAGAACCAACAGCAAATTCGTACCTTCTTGGGAATGTGTGGATACTGCAGAATGTGGATCCCAGGTTTTTCTATTTTGGCCTTGCCATTACAGGACATAGGGCTTCATTCAGAGGCGGCCGTACGGTCTACGACCGCATGGCCGCCTCGATGTTTGTCCAGTGCGCTTGTGCACAAGGGAGCCGGCTCCTTCATGCGCATGCGTGAGACTCGCTACGACCGACAGTGCCGGTCGTAGCAGGTCTCTTTCCAAAGGGGGCGAGCTGTCGATGTTGATTGACAGCTCGCCCCGTTTGGAAGGCGGGCCGGGGGGGTGGCAGCCCAAACGGAGGCATTCCCATGGGAATGCCTGCCATTTGGGGGAGGCCCCACTGACATCACTAGTGATGTCAGTGGAGAGCTTCTGGCTCTGACAGAGCCAGAAGCTCTCTGGGGCTTACGACAAGTGAGACCCTACCCTAGGGTCTCATCGTAAGCCCCGATGGTCGTGATGGTCTATGACCATCGCAACCATCACCCTAGCGGTCGTTAGAGCTGTGGGTGTAAACCCACAGCCTAACGACCGAAACAGAGGCCGGCGGTCAGGATGCAAGCGGCCGCCCAGTTTCTGAGCGACCGCTTGCATCCTCCGACCGCCTCCTTATGAGGGCCTTAGTCTCTTCCTCAAAGCCCGTTCGTGTCATACACACAGAGGAATCAGAGCAGGCTTTCCTTAATCTTAAGGATAGTCTGACAAGAGCACCTGCATTGGGAATACCTGATTATGAAAAAACTTTTGATTTGTATTGTACGGAAGCTGATGGGTGTGCAGCAGGTGTCCTCACACAAAAACATGGTGATGCCAGTAGGCCCGTAGCATACTACAGTGCACAATTGGACACTGTGGCAAGATCACTCCCAACGTGTTTAAGAAGTGTAGCAGCAACTGCTCTATTGGTCAGTAAGAGTTAGGATGTGGTACTAGGCCATGATATGATTGTCTATACTCCCCATGCTGTATCTGCTTTGCTAAACTCTGCCCAAACCAGACATGTCTCCTCAGCTAGGTTCACAAAATGGGAACTAGCCTTAATAGCACCTGCAAAAATCACCATCAAAAGGTGCAGTACATTAAACCCAGCTACATATTTACCATATGTGCAACATGATGCACAAAGGGTGGAGAGAGGTGAGCCGCTGGCAGCAGGTGAGTTCTGCAGGTATATTGATGCACATGATTGTATGGAATATCTGAATCAAACCTTTACTGCAAGACCTGACATACGGGACACACCTTTTAGAAAATGTAGATGTGACATTTTACACGGATGGGAGTTGTCATAGACAGATTGACACTGGAGAGTTATGTACAGGTTATGCTGTTGTAAATGACGAAGACATCATAGAAGCCGAACTTTTAGGACCACCACACTCGGCGGAAGTGGCGGAACTGGTGGCACTAAAGAGAGCGTGTGAATTAGCGAAAGGTAAATCTGCTAATATCTACACTGACTCTAGGTACACCTTCGGGGTAGTACATGATTTCGGTGCCTTATGGCATCTGAGAAAATTTATGACAGCAGCAGGCACACCAATTGCACATTCCAAACATATAAAAGGACTACTAACAGCAATCCAATTGCCAAAGGCAGTGCCAGTAATTAAGTGTAAAGCCCATACATGTGAAGATGATCAGGTGTCACTGGGCAACAACAGGGCAGACGAAGCTGCAAAATGGGCAGCAGGGTTAAAAATGCATGTACCAACTAAACGAATCATGACTTTCCAAACAAATGATATGCTGAAATTAATTGAGATGCAAAATTTGTGTTCTATCCAGGAAAAGTCAGTCTGGAGGTCCAAGGGATGTGGGCAAGAGTCCTCTGGACTCTGGAGGGACGGACAAGGTAAGCCAGTGGCTCCCAAGGCATACTACCCCAGCCTGGCTGAGGCAGCGCAAGGTCTGACTCATTTGGGAAAAGCAAGGTATGTGCAAATTGGTGAGAGCATACTGGTGCGCACCGGGTTTTTCTTCTCAAGCGGAAAAGAGAGCAATGTCCTGTCTGACCTGCTTGAGGAAAAACATTGGGAAAATGATCCCTACCGAACCATCCCACATTCCCCCGACTGAAGGACCTTTCCAGGTAATACAAATTGATTTCATCCAATTACCACCCTGCAGGAATCTAAAGTATGTATTAGTGTGCACTGATGTGTTTTCCAATTGGTTTGAGGCATACCCAGCTGCCACTAATACTGCTGTGTTCACTGACAAGAAAATTGTTCAGGAGTTTGTGTGCAGATAGGGGTACTCATTTCACAGGTGATGTTTTTCAAAATATGTGTAAACTGATGGGTATTAATAGTCGACTTCACACCCCCTACCGACCGCAAGCCAGTGCCAAGGTGGAGAGGATGAACGGAACTATTAAAAATAAATTAAGTAAAATCATGGCAGAGACTGGACTAGGATGGCCAGAAGCATTACCGTTGGTCCTACATAGCATAAGCACCACTCCTAGACCCCTCTAAATCTGTCCCCCTTTGAAATACTGTTTGGTTGACAACCTCATTTGATTATAAGTCTGCAGGAAGATTTGAAAGGTAACAACGAGGTAACTGTAAGGTATCTTATAACAATGAATAAACAGTTAAAACAGCAACAGCAGAAACTGAAATTGTTGTCCCATGATATGCCTGAAACAAACTGTCATGATGTTGAACCTGGAAAATATGTTATGATCATAAATTTCTTGCGTTCAGGTTGTTTGACTGATCGTTGGGAAGGTCCTTATCAGGTGTTGCTGACGAGTACCACATCTTTGAAGGTGGCCGAGAGAGATACCTGGGTCCATTCCACTCACTGCAGAAAGGTCAACCAACCGGTGGAGAAACAAGGTGGAGACGAGGCTGATAACGTGGACCTGTCGATTGCGAGCTTGTTCCGGGAGGATTAAAAAGGTGGCAGTGAGATATCTGAGCGAAAGAAATTAGCAGGTCCTTGCTGCGGCAATGGACTGGTCTGCTGTGTTAATTTTTATATTCTCTTCTAGAGTTTCCATCATCCTGGTTTGTTCGGGGATTTCTTGTTTCTGTGACTGGGGACTGATAGAGGAGATGGGAGCTGATGGCAGAATTGATGGAGTAGAGTCGAAAGGAGGAGTGCTATGCCAATCGGGAGTGTTTGACCAATTTTAGTACTGTAATTGTTAAGAGATCTGCTATTTTGGATACCCGGAGACAGTGTGAAGGTCTATCGTCTGAGGATTATTGTATGTGTGAGTTCTGTGGGTCCATAATTGATGAGAGATGCATCCAATGGTGTCAACCCAAGTATAATCAGTATTGGGGTGGGTATCCTTTAGAGGACTATCACACCATGGTGGGCAAAATTTTAAACCAAACTGACTGTTGGGTGTGTTCTCACATGCCCCAAGGACAGCATAATGTAGGATTAGTGCCATTCCCATTAAATGTTTCTGAAATTATAGAATCACAAAGAGGGCTTAATGTCTTAATACCAAACCACCACATTTTAAACTCCACCAGTACCAAGTAGATAAATCACTTTTATGTTTAAACATCACCAACTCCAATGAACCAGGAAGTTGGGAGGTGACTGGGAATAACCAGACGATGACCTTCTCACAAAGAGCTGACCGTGAGCCTATGAATTATGAACTGTTACGCAAAATTAGGTCAGGTGGAAGACACTTCCGGTATAAATATACACTAAGTTCCACCAAAGAAATGATTGGTAGGGTACCAGATGGATATTGTGCCAAGATATTACAACCGTAAACTTGCATGTGTCAAATGGGAGACCCTGAAGTAGGATCACTTGCTAGGGAAATGTGTGTGATGATAATGATGCATACTATTCCTTATGTTCTCCCCGATGATGTGTATTTTATATGTGGAAGGAAAACGTATAAGTGGCTCTCTCCGAGTTTTGAAGGTTTGTGTTATAACCCTCACACATGTTGAAATACTTGGTATTCATAAAAACACACCATCACCGTATCTTCACACACAGTATGAACACAGAGGCAAAAGAAATATGATACCTGGTGATGTGCATAAAGCCACACAGTTAATTAGTTAGACAACTGGCTTTCAAGTTTTGGTAGCACTGGATCCCACCAGGATCGCTCGGGGTACACTAAATTTTAGATATATCCAAGATCTTGCTAAATTAATAGATAATATCACCAAAATGTATGATGACACATTCAGGTATACAGGTAGGGAGTTGCAAGCATACAAGAAAGAACTGGTGCAACACAGACTAGTGTTAAATTATTTAACAGCTGTCACTGGAGGGTATTGCGTAACCTTGCCCACCCAATTTGGAGTAAAGTGTTGCTCTTACGTCACAAATGATACCAGTGACCCAAAGGAAGTGATAGACCGGAAGATGGATGAAATTCTGCAGTTAAAATGGGAATTTCGAAAGAACCATAATGCTTCAGTGGCTGAAGTACAGGAGAAGGTAGAGGAATGGGTTTCATGGTTGAACCCAGTGAAATGGTTCTCAAGTCTAGGAGAGTGGGTCCAGGAAATGATTGCGAGCATAGGTAAACTCCTGATCCTCATACTGGTTGTCATCATAGTAATTGGCATATGTGTCAGGTGTGTTCCTACTGTGTTGAAGTGTGTAAAATGTAAAGATAAGGTAAACCGGAAGAACGAAATTATGATGGTGGTCAGTAGTGACAATATGAATACCGAGGTAAATGTAGAACTGCATTACAACCCTGAACTAGGAAATACCATCGTATAATGTATAAAATTTAGATATGCATAAAATGTATTATTAAAATGTTATTTTAAAACATCTCAAATAATGTAAGTCCCTATTCCTTTATAGGATTGGTGCATCCCCACATCTTTCCCATGATCTCCCAAGATCCGCGGTGTGCGTATAAGGGTAGTTTTATGTCCCCTCCTAGAGACACATTATTGATGGATTAAGAATCACCTTGTGCCATAATATAACATTAAATGATATGTCATAATGTAAGCCTAAAATTAATTTTAAAAGTCAGAGTATGATAGCATGTTGTTTGCTATCAAAGGGTGGACTGTCGAAGCCGCATAATTGGCTGAGACAGGATCGGTTTAAAATTAGACCTGCGCGACGTCATTTTGCAAATGACAATGAGACGCCATTTTGCGACTGGCCGCCCATTGCCATATTAGTGAAACTCGCCACTATAAGTACATACGGCGATGCTATTATTTAGCGTCATGCGATTCCCATGCAATAGAAAGAAGTTAAAAGTCCTCACCACATAAATACAGACAGTCGCTAATACATATAAACTAATTATCCCTGCAAGACACGCACTATAGTATACTCCACAAAACACATAGTTGCACAACACTAACTAGCATCTTTTCACAATTCCCCAATACTTACACACTGCACACTTACATGAAAGGTTCCCTAGTATTAAAGTGTAATATTCAAGGTTTATTCAGTGATTATTAATGTTGTGTAATAAAGGTTATCTGATATCTAATGTTTAGTACATGGTAAGCAGACCGTGTCTGGTGTTGTACTGATCCACTGTGTCTCCACAGATTTCCGGTACCATCGGTGAGAAGATCGGAACATGCATCTGCAAACTATGGACAAAAGAGAGTTAAAACACTAAAATGTACTCTGTAATGTTAGCAGCTTAGATTAGCATGCAGTGGGAAGAAGGACACAAAGGGCAGTTGGAGGCTGTTTGTGTCCATTTGAAATTGTCCAATAAACTATCCTGTAACAGAAACACCTTTAAGAAGAACCAATGGAATCATGCCAAACTTGCCTATTGTATTGCCAATCCCTGAAAGAGTATATATGTGCGCTCTCTGACCCCAATCGGGAGTCTTCTTGCTGTGCTGTTGACGGAGGTTTCTAATGCTGATGCCGGTATCTGGGCCCAGAGCGCGTGCGTATATAACAACTGTACCTTGGGTCTGTATGATTTATTTCTGCTAATTGTCTTTAGATCACAGCGTGTAACCATCTCTTTTTTTTACACTGAATAATAATTTTTTGTGCTTTGGAACCACATTCAAAGTCTGAAGGCATTTATTTACTGTGCGACTCAATACGCTAAATTGCGACAATTTTATAAGGTATAGGCAGGATTTTAGAAGGTATAGGTAGGATTGCATAGAGGTTTGAATCAGGTATCAATACAAGTTAACATAGAGACAATGAAATCTAGTCTGCACATGCTCAATAATTTTGCCTATCTGATCTAATTATATCTATGAATATATTTCAAGCATTAGATACATCGTCAGTAGATGGCAGTATTGACAAACTTATCAATAAATGAATATTAGTATCTACTGTATAGATATACATTTAAATGACATCTCCTTGACAGATTTATTAGCTATGTCTAGTCTTGGAGAATATAAATCCTTGATAGTAGACAGTGTCTGACATTTCACACCACTGTTCTGAATAGAAGTATAGAATCTCTTATCTTTTCTGTCATATAAATCAGAATGAATACAGAGGATGAATACACTCTACTATAGCCTTAAATGGCTAACATAAGTTATTCTATATGAATACATTCCTAAAAGCTAGAATAGAAAGATAAGGAATGAGGCCCTTCTCAGGCACAATGTTTCACAGAATATAATTTCTTCTTAGCATTTGAACACAAAATGGAGTCATGCTTTAACATGATTCTTCACTTTAACAATATATATAAAATCTATAACGCCTAGAAGGATTGTGTCCAGAGATGTTCGTTCATGTACATAATGTGGACAAGTAGGAGTAACCTGAAAAATCAATATATATGTGTTATTGCCTTTGCATGTAAACGACAGCTTGTGAAGCCTTATGAGGGTTGTACGCAGTGGCGTATATAAGGGGGTTCGAGTTGGGCACTGTCAGACCCAGCTGTGCGGTCCGTGGCACTACACACTAAAACTTGTTTTAGCACTGCAGCCAATATGAGTCAGACAGACTCTTATTGGCTGCTGCACCCAGGGGCGGAGCCAGGTGGGAGCTCACTCATGAGTTCTGCCTTCCGGCTCCCGCAGTGGGTGAAGGGAGAGATGTCATGGCGTTTCTCCCATAGTGCCGAGAGGGACCAGAGAAGCGGACGTAGGCAGGCGCAGGAGAGGGGATTCGGGTAAGTATAAATATGTGTGGCTGTGTGTTTTATATGTACGGGGCACTGTATAAGGGGCACTACTGGGGGCACTGTATAAAGTGCACTACAGGGGGCACTGCATACTGTGCATTACAACAGGGGGTATAACATAAGGAGCACTTCTACTGGGGCACTGCATAAGGAGCACTACTACTGGGTGCACTGCATAAGGGGCACTACTACAAGGGGCATTGCATAAGGGGCACTGCTACTGAGGGCACTACTACTGGGGGCACTGCATAAGGGGCACTACTACAGGGGGCATTGCATAAGGGACACTGCTACTGGGGGCACTGTAAGGGGCACTACTAGAGGGGGTGTTGCATAAGGGGCACTACTACTGGGGGCACTGCATAAGGGGCACTACTACAGGGGGCATTGCATAAGGGTCACTACTACTGGGGGCATTGCATAAGGGGCACTACTACAGGGGGTATTGCATAAGGGGCACTACTACTGGGGGCACTGCATAAGGGGTACTACTACAGGGGGCACTGCATATGGGGCACTACTACTGGGAGCATTGCATAACGGGCACTACTACTGGAGGCATTGCATAAGGGGCACTACTACTGGGGGCATTAAGGTGCATATGGAATGGAAAGGAATGTTCCCAGAGTGATGAGAAATGTACAGTAACACCATCAAATTCTGAAAATACATAATATTTTGCTATTTCTTCTTTCCTTCTCTAAGTAATGCTTCTACTGAAGTTCATCTTGGTGTCCATTCTGTATCAAGTCCAGATCAATTTTTCCAGCAATTTAAGGTCTCAAGGTGGATTAAACACTGTTACGATGCAGAAACAATGGACAATGACATCCAGCTAGTACAGGTAAGAATAATCCAGTGTACATCTGTCGAGATTCATTATTTTGGGCCTGATTCAGAGATGGGCGCTAATCCCTTCGTGGCTGCAATTCCATATGCATTGGTTCTATGAAAATACACAAATGATGCCTCCGCAGGGATTTTGACAGAAATGCCCACAGGTGGCGTCTTAAATCTGCAGCTATAAAGATGGACCATCGGTCACACATTCGATCTTCTGAGCAGCCACTGATAGTATAATATTGATGGCTGAGCCAATGGTAAAACACAAATGCTTTTTAAATGGGCACTGACTGTCCATGTGCAAAACCATTGATAGTTTGTGTTCAATATTTTAAAACCATCGACAATCGCTGGCAGAGATGTTTTGTGACAGTTAAACCTGTGGAACTACAAGTGCTGGATAAACTACATTTCCCAGGAAGCAGTGCAAGCCTGCAGGAGGCCACAAGGCCAGAAAGACAAGGAGTGAGAGCAGTGGCATAACTATAAATTTTGCCTCCCCCATGCCAAAAAAGTTTCAGGCGCCCCACCCCCCCCACCCAAAGATCAAACAAACCCAAAGACTACGTTTAAGGTGTGTGGTTACATGATACAGCAACGTGCCTTACACATTATGACACACTAAGTAATGCCACTTATAACACAGTGTGCCACACCGGAATGCCCCTTACAACACATTATGCCACACAGGAGTGCCCCTTACAACACATTATGCCACACAGCAATGCCCCTTACACATCCCACATAATAATGCCACATATAACACATAATGACATACAGTAAAGCGCTTATAACAAATTTATGCCATGCTGTAATGCCCCTATTTCACATTATGCCACACTGTAATGCCACATACAACAGATTATGCCACATACAACACATTATGCCACACAGTAATGCCCCTTACACATTATGCCACACAGTAATGCCCCTAATAGCACATTGTGCACACAGTAATGCCAAATACACATTATGCCAAACAGTAATGCCCATTACATCCCACCCTGACAGATCTACTTCACCAACCCTTTCTGCTCCTGCCAGTCCGTCACCTAAGCTCAAGACAGGTTGCACAGTTTTTATGTCCATGTAGAACCAGACTATTTGGAACATAGTTTATAACCTGTAAACTGTGTATCAAATTAGTGCCCCTTATACAGTGCCCCCTGTAGTTGTGCCCCAAAATGCAATGCCCCCTATGCAATGCCCCCTGTAGTAGTGCCCCTTATGCAATGCCACCTGTAGTAGTGCCCCTTTTGCAATGTCCCCTGAAGTAGTGCCCATTATGCAATGTCCCCTGTAGTAGTGCCCATTATGCAATGCCCCCTGTAGTAGTGACCCTTATGCAATGTCCCCTGTAGTAGTGCCCATTATGCAATGCCCCCTGTAGTAGTGCCCCTTATGCAATGCCCCCTGTAGTAGTGCCCCTTTTGCAATGTCCCCTGAAGTAGTGCCCATTATGCAATGTCCCCTGTAGTAGTGCCCATTATGCAATGCCCCCTGTAGTAGTGCCTCTTATGCAATTTCCCCTGTAGTAGTGCCCATTATGCAATGTCCCCTGTAGTAGTGCCCCTTATGCAATGCCCCCTGTAGTAGTACCCCTTATGCAATGCCCCCTGTAGTAGTGCCCATTATGCAGGGCCCCCTGTAGTAGTGCCCATTATGCAGGGCCCCCTGTAGTAGTGCCCATTAAAGTAGTGCCCCCTGTAGTAGTGCCCATTATGCAGTGCCCCCTGTAGTGCCCCTTCTAGTAGTTAGCCCCCTGTAGTGCCCCTTCTAGTAGTTAGCCCCCTGTAGTTAGCCCCCTGTAGTTGCTCCCCCCGTCCGCGCACACACAAACAAACACACACACACACACAAAAGAAAAAAACACAAACACTTACCTTTATCCCCGCTCCAGTGCTGCTGCCGTCCATACCCGGCGTCCGCTCCTCGGCACTATGGGAGTGACGTCATGACGTCACTCCCATAGTGCTCTGCGGGACCCAGAAGACGGAGCTCACTCCTGAGCTCCGTCCCCGGCGTCCGCTCCTCGGCACTATGGGAGTGACGTAATTACGTCACTCCCATAGTGCTCTGCGGGACCCAGAAGACGGAGCTCACTCCTGAGCTCCGTCCCCGGCGTCCGCTCCTCGGCACTATGGGAGTGACGTCATTACGTCACTCCCATAGTGCCCTGCGGGACCCGGAAGACGGAGGGAGCTCCGTCCTCCGGCTGCCGCCGGGGGTTTGAATAGGAGCCGGGCGCCCGCTGGTAACACACTCAGCGGGTGCCCGACAGATGGAGGTTGCAGGGGGTGCGACCGCATCCCTGCACCCTCCGTAGTTACTACTACTGCCCCCGTCGCCCCCAAGCTACCCAGCGCCTCCAAGCCACCGCGGGGGCTGCGGGGGCAGTAGTTACGCCACTGAGTGAGAGATAGTTATGGCAATTGATGGTCGATGGTTTAAAACCATCAGTAGATAACTATCGATGGCTAAATGCTGCGCATGCACAGACTTTGGCCATCGGACCTGCGGTGCCAGTGTTTTTAGCATCAGTGCTACGACATCAATGGCAAAAACACCTGTTATCAGCCATAGACCATCAATGGTTACAAAACTTTGAGTAGTGTCAATATCTGCACAATCCTTTGAAGTTGAGGGTATATCAGAGTGTGAGGTAAAATTCCCTTCAAGCTAATGGAGAATATAGGCAGTATTAGTAAGCCTCCCGATTACCAGTCTCCATAGTATTTAGCAAATGTATAGTACGTGTAGATGACCAGCTTGCCATGTGCATGATAGTACAGTGCATCCGGAAAGTATTCACAACGCTTCACTTTTTCCACATTTTGTTATGTTACAGCCTTATTCCAAAATGGAATTTATTAATTTTTGTTGTAAAAGTTCTACACACAATACCCCATAATGACAACATGTAAAAAGTTTTTTCGAGATTTTTGCAAATTTAATAAAAATGGCCTTTGCCATGAAGCTCAAAATTGAGCTCATGTGCATCCTGTTTCCACTGCTCATCCTTGAGATGTTCCTACAGCTTAATTGGGGTCCACCTGTGGAAAATTCAGTTGATTGGACATGAAAGATAAGTGTGCCAAGCTTGTGGCATCATATTCAAAAAGACTTGTGTCTGTAATTGCTACCAAAGGTGCATCAACAAAGAGTACTGAGCAAAGGTTGTGAATACTTATGTACATGTGATTTCTTAGTTGTTTTTTTTTTTTAAATAACTTTGCAAAAATCGTCAAAAAACTTTTTACACGTTGTCATTATGGGGTATTGTGTGTAGAATTTTGAGGACAAAAAATAATTTATTCCATTTTGGAATAAGGCTGTAGCATAAAATGTGAAAAAAGTGAAGCGTTGTGAATACTTTCCGGATACACTGTGTGTATTTACATTTTAGGTTTTAGGTTATATTTTAATACTTTAAATAATTCCAATTAAGAAGTGCCCCCAAAACAAGAGTCTTCTTTTTCCCTAAAATTCATTGATCCTTGCCTGACTCTGGGGAGCACCACCAACATATAAGGGTTTCCATTTGTGGCACAAGTGTACATAGTTGGTTTAATTTATATTTATCTTTTTCCACCTCTACCAATCCCGAGGGATTTGGGAGAGGTTAGTATATAGTCCTGCGGGATTCTCACCCTCCTCTTTTGTTGTAGAAATCTTTCTATCTCAGTGGAGACACATCTGATGTTATAGTTACAATCAGGATGGTCTAACAGAGGGATGTAGTCAGGATACCTGCTAAAAGCCGACACTAAAAGCCCGACATGGGTCTAAAGATAGGCGCTGAAATTCCAACGCTTAACATTAGCCCCACGACGAAATCCTGACACCCGGCATACCGAACGAAGGTAAGCCGGGTATCTTAGGTTCTAACTGCGGAGTGGAGGGTTAGCTTTAGGGACTTAGGTTTAGGCACCCCCCTGGAGGGTTAAGGTTAGGCACCCCCAGGCAGAGGTTAGGGTTAGTCACCCCCCCGGGAGGGTTAGGTTTAGGGTACGGGAGGGGGGGGTTAAGTTTAGACACCAATGGGGGGAAGTTAAGGGTAGGCACCACTAAAGAAGGGTTAGGCTAGGTAGAGGGGAGGGTTAGGGTACTTACCACCCCCAGTCAGGATTTCGAACCGTCGGTCTTCCGCTGTCGGTATTTCATCCGGTGGCTATTCAGCCGCCGGCATTACATACCGATTCCCTAACAGAGGCCTGTGATATGGAATTGACAGTGTATACCAATTGGACATCTCCCATATGACATGGGAGGACAGGTAAATCATGCCTGACTAGTAGTGACAGGTTTGTAAGAAATTTGAGGAGAACTTGTGAGTTCCTGCATAGGAGAGGTACAGTACATGGAAGAAAGTCAAAGAGAGAGCTATCATTTTCCCAGTTAGTGCAACTAAATCATTCAGAGTAATTGTGGGCTTTAGCATGAAAGTCAGAAGGACCATTATTCGAAGCATGTACTGGAAGCAGGCAGGGTCGCTTCTAGACCAAGTAGAACCTAGGGCGAAAAGTAATTTTGGCGCTCCCTCAACAAAAAAAACAATACTGTTTTTGTGTATACTAAATAAAAATACACCTTACCTATGGTGGTTTCTCTTTAACGGGGAACATTTGAAGAAATTGATCCTCCCTGGGCAGATGGTGACTTCAGTCAGTAGTCACTATTATCAAAGGAGATCATATGGTCTGGAAGATGCCTATTTGTGTAATAATATGACTAATGTCATCATCATACAACAGAAGTTCAAGAAGACTCGTGCCACGCTAGTGCTGAGGTCCGCTCGCGCTGTGCATCACTCCCGGATATCACAGAGGCCCGCTCATGCTGCACATTGCTCCCGGCTGGTGCTGAGATCTGTCTGTGCTGCTCCTGCCATGTCCGCTCAGTGTCCTGTCACTGAGCATGGAGATGGCTCTCCGCAGCCCCTTGGTCATAGCGTGTCTTCCCACACAAGCTGCACACCAGAGTTCCCTCCTAAACCACAGTATGAGTGCAGCCATGTTGGACTCTGGGCCTGATTCAGACCCGGTCGCAAGCGCTGTGCACTCGCAACCGGGTCGATGGTGGCCCAGAGCGCATGCGCACAATGGAGCCGGCTCCGTCGTGCGCATGCGCGAGACCCAGACAGCGACGGGCAATCCGTCACTCCGGGTCTCGTACCAAAGGGGGCTTGCTGTCGATGTTGAGTGACAGCACACCCCCTTTGGTGGGTGGGCCGGGGGCTTGGCTGCCCAGACGGAGGCGTTCCCATGGGAACGCCTACCATCTGGGGCCGGCCCCACTGACATCACAAGTGATGTCAGTGGGAGAGCTTTTGGCTCTGTTAGAGCCGAAAGCTCACTGGGGCTTGCGGCAACGAGACCCTACCACAAGGGTCTCATCGCAAGCCCAATGGTCGCGATGGTCTTGACCATCGCGACCATCTTCTTGGCTGCTCTCTATAGCTGTGGGTGGTCACCCACAGCTATGCAAGAGGCTAGGAGGCCGCTCTAAAAAAACAGAAGGCCGGCCCTGATTCAGAGCTAGCGCTCTGTCAGAGCATCCAGCTCTGAATCAGGCCCTCTGTCACCTGGCACTCTTCCTACACTCAGGGTCTCATTCAGAGTGCCGATGCGCTCGCAAGAGGGTCGATGTAGAGGCCCTGCGCACGCGCAGAGGCCGCACTGCGCGTGCGCAAACCACGGAGCGAGTTAGAAATTCTCTCGCTCCGGGGCTTACTACAAAAGGGGCGGCTGTCGATGGTGATCGACAGCTCGCACCGTTTTGTAGGCGGGGCGGGGGGGGTGGCTTGCCAAACAGAGGCGTTCCCGACGGAATGTCTGCCGTTTGGGGGCGGCCCCACTGACATCACTCGTGATGTCAGTGGTGAGCTTCCGGCTCTGATAGAGCCGAAAGCTCACTGGGGCTTGCGCAGACGAGACCCTACCACAAGGGTCTCGTCGCAAGCCCCGATGGTCACAATTGTCTTGACCATTGCGACTATCAACCTGGCCACTCGCTAAAGCTGTGGGTCGTCACCCACAGCCTAGCAAGCTGCCAGGAGGAAAATAGATGTGGCCGTCCTCATTCAGAGCGAGCGCTCGCATTTTGCGAGCGCCTATGAATGAGGTCCTTGGAGCGCTGCTCCCAGACCAGCTGATCGCAGCATCCAATCCCTGGGGATCCTCTCCTATAAATTCCATTTCCTCTCTCTGAATCAGGGCATCTTTTTTTTTTTTTAAGGAGCGGCCTCCTGGCCGCTCGCATTGCTGTGGGTTACCATCCACAGTTAATGCGAGCGGCCAGGATGATGGTCGCGATGGTCAAGACCATCGCGACCATCGGGCTTGCGATGAGACTCTTGTGGTAGGGTCTTGTGGCCGCAAGCCCCAGAGAGCTTTCGGCTCAAACAGAGCCGCCCCCAGACGGTAGGCGTTCTCATGGGAAAGGGGGCGTGCTGTTACTCAACATCACTCAACATCGACAGCACGCCCCCTTTGGTGCGAGACCCGGAGCAACGGATTGCCCGTCGCTAGCCGGCTCCGTCGTGCGCATGCGTTCTGGGCCACCGTCGACCCGATTGCGAGCACTCAGCGCTTGTGACCAGGTCTGAATCAGGCCCTCTGTTGCCAGTACAACATTGCTTCTGCTGAAGTTACAGCTCTGTGCTGAGGACCTGATTCAGAGTCGGACGCTATTTGCAGACGCTCGTTCAGAAAAAGGGGCTGGCTATTTAAATTAAGCGCTTGCTCTTTGCGGTCTGTTGACGCCTCTATGTCTGAACGAGCGAACGAAACATGCGCTCACTATTTTGGAAAAAACGCCCCCCTGGCCGCTCGCATCATACGTCATCTCCGCTATTTATTTGATTAATCGAGTACATCGAAAGGCGTATGAACTGCTCGCAGTGCTTGTGGTAGCATTTTCCTACCGCAATCATGCGAGCAATTCAGGCTAAAAGACAGCCAAGTGACGTGGTCAATGACGCTGCTTTGTTAATTATGCACACCCTTAAAACGCCCGTTTTGACCGTTTAGCACGCCTGCGTTCGGATCCCCCCCCCCCTGTTTTCAAGCACCTTCCCCTGTTACCACCCACAAACGCCTCATTCTGTCACTCAAATTAGCAGGCATTCGCTATTTTGCGAGCACACGATTTTCAACCGCACTGACTGGTTCGCACATGCGTACTACAACCCATACGCAGATGTGCGAACATCGCTCGGAGCGAACAAGCGGCCGCTTACGAGCAGCTCTGAATCAGGCCCTGACCTCCCAGGTACTCCGAATCTGAATGGTCCCAGTTATTTTCCAGCTCCAAGTCTAGTTATCGAGTTTCCTATTCCATCTAACACTCCAATCTGAATTTACCTCAGAGACTTGTTAACATTACCTCTATCGGTTCCAGCCAATACCTCCAACAATCGGCCCCATCCAATACTTCCATCATCGGTTCCAAACCGACCCAGTACTGCAATTCTTCATCATAAGTCCCTAACTGATCCAGTACTGCAATTCATCATCAGTCCCAACATGATCCAGTACTGCAATTCATCAACATATATCTCAAATTGTTCAATAACATTTATTTCCAGTGTCTGGGGACTGGGGCATGAAGGGCCCACCAGGGGATTGCAATGGTAGGGGCCCGCTGAAGGGGCGTGACCAGCTACTTTGCTGGTGTTGTCAACTGAATGGGCATGGCCATCCAAAAAATACTTTGTTGAATGGCCAAATATATATAGTCTCTCCTGGGGTGCACTCGGACCGACTTATCAAATAATTTACATAGTCATCTTGTTGAATATCTTTAGGATACAGACAAAAGAACTAAGTAAACAGATTCTGAAACGTTGATATTTAACAAGATGACTGTGAATTATTTGTTAAGTCGACTCAAGTGCCGCACCAGGAGAGACTATGGGCCTGATTCAGCGGTAGCAATTGCGCACGCAGTTCTGCTGCGAAGGTATGCTAAAGTTTGCAATCGCAATGCCGTCGCAGGCACCCGCGCACGCAGGGGGGGTTTCCGAGTCCCTGGAAACCCCCCCTGTTCAACCCGGCGAGCAGCGCTGCTTAAAACATTTTTTTTTTTTTTCAGGAAGACTGTGACACTGCCTGGGCTGGCTGTAGGGGGAGCTGCAGCGCGCAAGCCCCTCCCAGACAGTTCCCAGGCAGGCACCGTGACTCCACTCAGCGCCGCTGTGGACTGTCTGCCGCGACTCCGTACCTGCAGAGTTCGGCGCCGGGCGGCGGCCGTAAGATGTAAGTGGCCCGGCCGCCGAATTGTTGATCCTGCGGCCAGTATGTGTTGGGGGAGCGCCGGGGATCTTGCGGGCGGGCCGGCGGCGGGGGCTGGGAGTCCGAGTATTAATCGGACTCCCAGCCCCCGCTGCCCGCCCGCTCCCCCCCCCCTGGCACTGCCATATAATTACACTGCCAGACTGTCTGCTATACTGCTGCTGTGGTGGGTGGGGGGCGGGCTGGGAGTCCCAGTATTTTTTTGTTTTGTGACTGCAGCCGCTGCCAGGTGCCATCTATTGCTGGGGGGGGGTCGGGTAGGCACTGCCATATTCCACTGCCGGTCTACTATACTGCTGCTGTGGGGGGGTGGGGGGCGGGCTGGGAGTCCCAGTTGTTTTTTTTTTGTGACTGCAGCCAGGTGCCATCTATTGCTGGGGGGGGGGGGGTACGGTAGGCACCGCCATATTCCACTGCCAGTCTGCTATACTGCTGCTGTGGGGGGGTGGGGGGTGGGCTGGGAGTCCCTGTTTTTTTTTTTTTTTTTGTGACTGCAGCCAGGTGCCATATTATTCTACTGCTGGGGGGGGGGGTAGGTAGGGTGACGGGGGCTGGGAGTCCCAGTATTTTTTTTTTTTTAATGCAGCCAGGTGCCATGTTATTCTACTGCTGGGGGTGGGGGGGCGGGCGGGCGATTATTTGGAAACCCCCTTTCAAAATCCTGCGTTTGCCACTGGTCGCAGGTCAACATAAAGACGCCCACTTCCCCTTTCTCACATCCGTAATACCTTGCAATCCAGAGGAAACATCGGTAACACTGAGTACCATCAGAGCCTCATGCACAATTATAGCAGGTCAGACCTTACTTATAACTTGCTTTCTTCATGCAGTGAGTACTCAAGCTGCGTATGCCGTTGCAGTGGCTAATTTATGCACAGCCCTGTAGCAGCGTTCAAACAGACAGGCACGCTTGCGTATCTCTGCCCCACCCCCATCACCACCCCAAACGCTCACAGCATGTAACTCATTCAGAAATGGGTCTGCATAATCGCAATGCGATCGCAGAGCTGCTTTCGCACACGCACACTGTGATGCATACGCATGCACAGTACATAACCATCGTCTATCTGCGTGCGCTTTTGTAGTTGTGATCTGTGCTGAATCAGGCAATATGTTACTTATTTTCTTATTGTAAGGGTTTATGTGGAGGGCACCAGGTTGCAATCGAATAATATAAGCAAGGAATGCTGGCTCATTGCAACTAACAGATATATATTTATAAACCCCTTTTCGTGTCACTGGGCTACTTCTGTTTACATCCCATTGTGGACAGAGGGCTTGATTCAGAGCCCGACGCTCTGAACGAGCGCCCGCTCTGAATCAGGGCGTTTTTTTTTTTTTTAATGTTGCGGCCTCTTGGCCGCTCGCATAGCTGTGGGTTACCAACCACAGCTTATGCGAGCGTCCATGATGATGGTCGCGATGGTCAAGACCTCACGACCATCGGGCTTGCGACAAGACCCTTGTGGGAACGCCTACCGTCTGGGGCCGACCCCACTGACATCACAAGTGATGTCAGTGGGAGTGCTTTTGGCTCTGATAGAGCCAAAAGCACTCTTGGGCTTGCGGCAACGAGACCCTACCACAAGGGTCTCGTCGCAAGCCCGATGGTCGCGATGGTCTTGACCATCGCGACCATCATCATGGACGCTCGCATAAGCTGTGGGTGGTAACCCACAGCTATGCGAGCGGCCAAGAGGCCGCAACATTAAAAAAAACAAACGCCCTGATTCAGAGCAGGCGCTCGTTCAGAGCGTCCGGCTCTGAATCAGGCCCAGACTCCAGATATCATGCTCGCTATCTACTAGAGCACAGGTTCTCAAACTCAGTCCTCAGGACCCCACACAGTGCATGTTTTCTAGGTCTCTTCACAGAATCGCAAGTGAAACAATCAGCTCCACCTGTGGATCTTTTAAAATGTGTCAGTGAGTAGTGAATACACCTGTGCACCTGCTGGGTGACCTGGAAAACGTGACCTGTGTGGGGTTCTGAGGACCGAGTTTGAGAACCACTGTACTAGAGGCTTGAAAATCATGAAAAACATGAATCCCCATAGTGTATTTAGACATATGACAGTTCCTATTAAAGCTAAAGAACAGATAAAGAAAATGGTAAGAGGGGATGTAGTCGGCATCCCGGCGTGCTGGATGCCGATGGTCTGAATACCGGCGCCGAAATCCCGACAGGTCAGGATCCCAGCACCAGTATCTCGATCGCCGGCATCCCAAAGGTAAGTATCGGTGTGTTAGGGGGAGGTTAAGGTTAAGTAGTGGGGTTAGAGTTAGGTACTAGGTGGAGGGTTAGGGTTAAGGTGCCCATACACCTGCACGATTTCGGGGCGATTGCCCGATTTTCAATGAGTCATAAGATGGATCTTGTGAAAATCGTGTATTATTTTAGTAAGATCAGATCAGATGTGCGCTCCTGCAGCTCCTATAATCGGATCTTATGATCAGATGTGCAGCACATCTTGTCCATCGTATCGTGTGCAGATCGTGCCGTTTATTTTGTTCATGCGATCCATCGTGCAGCAATTCAAGTCATTTCAATGACTGTTTCCCTTATGAGCCTGTGAGACACAGGATCGATCTTACAACAGATCCTGTGCTAAAGAAAAACAACAAACATGCTGCCGGGACTGCCAGGGAGCTCCGAGGAGTCGGACGGAAATCGTATATGAATCGGATCTTATGCTGGTCGGGTAGGTGTATGGGCAGCATTAGGCACCAGGGAGGGAGTGTTAGGATTAGGCTCCGGGGAGGTTAGGTTTAGGCAATAGGGAGAGGTTAGGTTTAGGCACCAGGGAGGGGGTGTTAGGATTAGGGGGCGGGGAGGTTAGATTTAGGCACTAGGGGGGAAGGTTAGGGTTAGACATCGGGGAGGGAGGGTTAGGGTAGGGGGAAGGAAAATACTTGCCATTCTTCCCTAAGGGTGCTGGGATTCTGGTTGTCGGGATGCCGCTGTCGGTATTCTGACCTGCAGCATCCCGACAGCCGGGATTTCATACCCAACCCCGGTAAGAGGGGCGATGGATATAACCGCCTTTGCAGAAGGGAAGCATTTTGGATATTCCAAATGAAGAGTTTAAGCCCGCAGGGTCTCAACGAGTCAATAGAGCTCAATAATGTATAATCCACTGTTGCTGCCCTATCACACATTTCTCTTCTTACCCTGCAGATCACTCTTCACACAGCTTAAGGTGCCCATCCACTTGCCGATAATACTGAGCGATTGCACAATTATGACATCGTAATAGTGCAATCGCTCAGTTATCGGCTGCAATTTGGACATTTAAATGTCTGAAACAACCAGCGAGGCGCGCGCCCACTGGTCGTTTCCGACATCTATCATCGCCCGAACATGACAGGCAACCTGACGACCGTCATCAGGTTGCCCATGTTCGGGGATGAACGTTCAGTGTGTGCACTTCACCCCTAGGGGGACGACGGCACAATTACGATGTCGTAATCGTGCCGTCGTCCCCGCATCTACAAGTGGATGGGCACATTTACACTGCCCCATCACACCTCACATTTCACCCCTCTCAAAGCTCCCCTCACACTGCTGCCCTCACTCCTCAAACTGCTCCCCTCATGTATGAGCAGGGGTGTATCTAGGGGTCCGAGCGCCCCTGGCAAAGTAAGGGACTGAAGGCCCCCCAAACCCCCTGCCCCACTACCACCACGAACCATCCCCACCAGCACCACCAGTGAGTGGTTGTAATGTGTTCCTGTAAACTCAGAAGAGAGATCCAGCAGAGTAAGATGCAATGGGGCAAACACACAAGCGAGTGTTATTTGCGGACAATCAGAGGGTGTCGTGCAAGTCACCTTTAGTGGGGTCTATTGTCCAGATCTGGTGACTGTCTATCCAGCCTCTGTCTTCTAAGCATAGGCCTGGCATGCTTGCACTTATAGGGCCTCATTTATCAACAAGTTCTATCACTCAAAAGGAGTGATAAACTCGCTGCGTATGATAATGGTGCTCTAGCCAATCAGCTCCCAACTGTCATCTTTTAGAAAAATGACAGTTGGGAGCTGATTGGCTGGAGCACCATTATCATACGCAGTGAGTTTTATCACTCGTTTTGAGTGATAAAACTCGTTGATAAATGAGGCTGTAATAGTTACACAATAGCTGTAATTAATGAGTCGGAAATAAGCCCACAGTACTGGAACATACATCACATGATGTGATGTATGTGCCAGTACTTTGTGCTTATTACTTACATACACATCTCTCCCACAGTGATGAGGAGGATTACCTTCTATCGCAGCACGTAAGGAGGATCTGCTGTATACTCAGAGATTTTGCAGCTGCCCGTGCTGGTGGTGTCGCTGCTGCTGGCGTCTTGTGGTCTCTGTAGGAAGAAGAGAAGATGAGACTCTACAGCGCTGCCAACCTCCTTCACTCCTCCCCAAATGCACGTCCAGCCATCACTGTGTACCATGGTCTGGGATGCAGACAGGACACCATGTACGGTGGAGTCCACTGCCTGCTCACCTTAACATGCATTTACACAGCAACTTGCACAATTTTTTTGGTGGGCAGTGTTGTTGCGTAGGGAATACACATATCAGTGATTTTAAACCCTGACGGCACCCACCCCCACCCCCCCGCCCCACCCGTGTGGCCAAGGGGTAGATATGACCCTCATGCCAGAGGCGTATCTATAATGGGTGCAGGGTGGGCCCGCACCGCACACCCGTCACCCTTAATATCAAAACTTACCTCTCCGTGGTCCCACGTCTGGTCTCCCAGCGCTGCTCAAAACGCCGGAAAATGTCCATTCTACTGGCGTGTTGCGCATTTGCTGTGAAGAAATCGCCTGGAAAATGGCAGCCGCAACATTTCTCCGGCGATATGCGCATGCGCAGTAAACTCTGGGCACACTCTAGTGCCCAGAGTCTACTGATTCTGCGGTGGCCGACCAGCCACGTAAATCGGCTGCCGGGGTGAGAGGAGGGGGCCCGTGACGGGGGATGCACACGTGCTCCCTCCTCTCTAAAGACACCCCTACCTCATGCCCTAGACTTCTGCCAGTATGCCAATCTACTTCTCCCACTACTTCAACCCCCACCACCCCCTGACACACACACAACCCCTGATTCTTCCCCAGCATTCACAAAGGAAGCTCACATGCAAGTCACGCACACAAGGACAGATTACACATACAGTACCTTACAAGCAGCAGAGTTCAGTCTCCGGGTGGACCAGGCTTGGCTGTGCAGCAGCTTCCTTTCCATCTCCCTCTCTGACAGCAGCATTTTCCAATCTCTCTAGTCCTGTGTAACTCCGCCCACTGTTAGCCCCGCCCATGTAAAGTCCCGTTTAGCCCCGCCCCTGCTCAGCCCCGTGTAGCTTAGCCCCCTGCTCAGAGTGTTAACTGGTGGCCTGTTGTTAGAGCCTGCCAGCTCTCCCTAGCAAAAATTCATAGAGACAGGCAGCAGCAGTGCTGCTGCTCATCTTTAAAAAAAAAATTGCTAGAAACCACAGGGAAGAGGTGGAGCTCCCAGGCCCTGGCTCTGCCTGACAGCAATGTACCCCCCACAACACTCCCGATCACGGTGTGCTAAGCCCCGCCTCCTCGCAGAAAGGGGCGTGGCCACATTGTAGTAGGGCCCTCCGGGGAAATACCCGATTCCCCGACATCCCAGTCCAAGCCTGTTTATTTCCACTCATTTCCAGCAATTTTGACCACCACACAGCTCACTATATTGTTTTCATCCAGTTTAGGCCCAAAATTTACATCAAGCTAGCTGGCTGACCATGAGTGCCGAGAGGGGGGGGGGAGCGGGTACAGTTTACCCGGGCCCAGGCTTGCTAGAGGGGCCTGGCGGGGCCCGGGTCTGGCGTCGCCCCCCCCTCTCTCACAGCAGCGCAGTACACAGCTTGTGCTGGGCTGCAGTTTGAGACTGCTCGTGGCTGCAATCTCCTATATCTGTGGGGGCAGCGATCACACTGATTGCGCCCCCCGCCTACTTAGCGCCGAGCAGGGGGGCTTGCTGCGCCCCCCTCGCCGGCGCGCAGCACCGCTACGTGGCGCTGCAAAAGTGATTTTTTTTCTTTTTTTCTCTCAAGGGGGCGTGGCCATGCCTCCCACAATTAGGCCACGCCCCCTCCTTTACCCGAGCCCGGCACAAACACATGGCAGTTCAACTTCAAACATGGCACATTGTCACGATGAGGGCTGTGAGGGGTCAGCAGCACTTACCTGTCCGGATGTTCTTGCGGGGTCCTCCTTTTGGCCAATCCAGTCACCTCTCCTGATCCACCCCGGGTTCATCCACACAAGTACTTAGGGCCTGATTCAGACCTGCTCGCAAGCTCCACAGCACTCGCAAGCGAATCAATGTTACCCTACTGCGCATTCGCCGCCTCTGGCATGCGCATGCTCGAGCCCCAGCTAGCGACGGCAGCTCCGTCGCTCCAGGGCTCACTACAAGATGGGGCGGCTGTTGATGTTGATTGACAGCTCACCCCATTTTGTAGGCGGGAGGGGGGGTGGCTGCACAAATGCAGGCGTTCCCTTAGGAACGCCTGCCATTTGTGGGCGGCCCTACTGACATCACTCATGATGTCAGTAGTGGACTTCCAGCTCTATTAGAGCAGGAAGTCCACTTGGGCTTGCGAGAGCTAAGACCCTACCACAGGGTCTCCTCGCAAGCCCGATGGTCGCGATAATCGTGACCATCGCCAGGTCGCTCGCAATAGCTGTGGGTGGTCACCCACAGCTTAGCGAACAGCCTGGAGGCTGAAAAATTCCCTCCCTGATTAAGAGCGAGTGCTTGCACACAGCGAGCGACTTTGAATCAGGCCCTTAATCCTCCTGTGACACACATCAGGAAACACTTTTATTATTCAAGAGAGGCCTGAGGAAGTTGGAGTATGTATATAGTTGAAGGCAGGGCAGGGACAGGAGGGGTTGATTTGTAGTAAATTTAATTTGGTTTTTTGATTCCAAAGAAAATTTATGTGTGAGAAGGGGGAGGGGAGGAGGCATTTACAAAACAAATGTGATACATTCACATCAGTCCTTGCCACAGAAGAATCCTTGAGCATGGCTGCTGCTACTGGGAGTTGAATTTCTCATCCCAGAAGGGTACCAGGAAGATTTCTAGTAGTGCTTTCCACCTGAAAAAGTATTTCCCAACCTGTACAGGGACATTAAGAAAAACATAGTTAGTGGCCTCAAGCGTAAAATCTATGATTTAAGGCAGGGGTAGTCAATCCTGGTCCTCGAGAGCTACCAACAGTGCATGTTTTCCAGGTCTCACAGAATCACAAGTGTAATAATTAACTCCACCTGTGGATCTTTCTAAATGTGTTGGTGAGTAATGAATACATTTGTGCACCAGCTAGGTCATCTGGAAACTTGAACTCTCGAGGACCAAGGTTGTCTACTCCTGATTTAAGGCCTTAAATTGTGTCTTTCTTGAGAATCCTGCACCTGCTTCTGCGGCTAGGAGTGGATTTTCATCCCAGAAGGGGACCAGTAAGAGTGCTTTCCAAAAACAAATAAACAATTTACTTAAATACTCCTTTGCAAATCTTCTGTAAAGGCATTTCCCAACCTGTACAGGGACATTAAAAAAACATAGTTATTTAGTGGCCTCAAAGTGCCACTTAACCAGCACAGATATGTGGACAAGCGTAAGATCTATGATTTAAGGCATGAGGGTCTGCGATCATGGGGAGTGGGGCTTAGTGATGGGGGCTTGGCTTGGCTACAGGGGGGATAGCAGCAGCGGCCGGTCGGCGCATGCGCGGGGCACTTGTTATGGTATTTTTTGCGAAAAGTGTGCAAAGGGGATTCGCAGGGACAAAGCTTTCTCGCAAGCTCTGTCCCTGCAAGGAATTTGTAGTAAATCCCTGTGATATTGCCTGAATTCGCAATGCGAATTCAGTCGGTAATATCACACTACAATCTGCATTACAAATGCGGATTGTAGTAAATAGAGCCCAATAGGTTTACGTCTTACGTTGTGTGTTTCTTGGGAATTCTTGAGCACCATGCCTGCTTGCTGAGAGTGTATTTTCATCCCAGAAGGGATGAATACATTGTTTTTTCTTCACAACGGACATAGGGCCTGATTCAGAGCCGGACGCTATTTGCGGACGGTAGTTCTGAAAAAGGGGACGGATATTTAAATTGAGCGCTCGCTCTTTGCGGTCTGTTGATGCCTCTATGTCTGAGCGAGCGTCGAAAAATGCGCTCGCTATTTTGTAAAGACGCCCCTTTGCCGTTCGCATCATACGTCATCTCCTGTATTTATTAGATTAATCGGGAACATCGAAAGGTGTCTGAAGTGCTCGCAGTGCTTGTGGTAGGATTTACTTCCCGCTATCACTGCGAGCAGTTCAGGCTAAAAGACAATCAAGTGACGTGGTCGATGACGCTGCTTTGTTAATTATGCACACCCATTAAACGCCGTTTTGACCGTCTGGCACGCCTGCGTTCGGATCTCCACACCCCCGTTTTCAAGCACCTTCCCCTGTTATCACCCACAAACACCTCATTCTGTCACTCAAATTAGCAGCCCTTCACTGTTTTACGAGCGCACGATTTCCGTCGCAATGACTGGTTGGCGCATGCGCATTACGACCCATACCCATGCGCAGTTGTGCGAACATCGTTCGGAGTGAACCAGCGGCCGCTTACGAGCGGCTCTGAATCAGGCCCATAGATCTGAAGAGAAAGAGATACATGTAATAACTATTGGCAGGAAAAAGAGGCAATTTGGGGGTAATTTTAGCAACCAATCAGATCCTGTCTATCATTTTCTAGAGTGCAATAGTGAAATGAATGATAACTACAATCTGATTGGTTGCTATGGGCAACATGAACACTTTTCATATTTAGAAACTTTAGTAAATAAATATACCCCTTGGAGGCCCTTACACAAAAAAACTGACTTTGCTTTACTTGAGCTGCCCACCTTCCAGTGTACTCAGAAGGAGTTTTCAGCACAGCCGGGAACCTTGTCAGTGATCGGCCTGAGACCAAAATGTGGAAAAGATGATGTCCATTAAAATGAACTACAAATTCTATGAGAAAGATCTTTACCGTCAATTCCGTGCAAAAATTTCACAGGCACCTGTAATGGTGGATTCAAGCAGGGACAAATTAAAATTGTGTGAAGAAGATGATGTATACATCACCCCAGATTATACCTTCACCCAAGCCTATATCGTCATCCCATCCTGTGTTGTGTATAAATTACAGCTGCGCTCCCTGTTAGATTGGAGATTCTTTGTCCACTTTAGTGGATGTGAGCTCCATTTTAGTCCATATCATCACAACACCCCTACACATCTTCTGACCTGGGCTACAGGAGAAGCAGCTGCACTCTGGAATACGGTTGCATGGAGTTGCCCCTCTAACTCACTGAAAATCAGGTAGAGAGGCCATTGGTAGGGAGTAAGGACACTATAATCAGAGAACACAGTTTTAGCTGCTTTATTCCACTTTTTAAACCATATCCTTTATTTTCACCTTTGAAAATGTTTATGCAAATCTCAGCAGAGTCGTTTGAGATGTCATGGCTAATGCACACACACACAGAAAAAAAACCACATTGACTGAATTAATTTTTGGGGGGCACTTGGGAGAGCACCCGAATGAGGCAGCAGCCACTTCATAAATGACACAGGCAGCACAGGACCCCTGTGCACCTATGCCGATGAAAGGTGTGGCTAACACGCACACAAAAAAATGTTTCTCTTTTTTGGCCAGTAGCCCCTTGACAGACAGCAGCACAGCACCCCTGCGCACCTATGCCGATGACAGGTTTGGCTAACACGCACACAATAAAAAAAATTGATTTAATTTTTTTTAACACTGGGATGAACCCATGAAAGAAGCAGCAGCCCCTTAACAGACAGCAGCACAGCACCCCTGCACTGATGACAAGTATGGCTAACACACGCCCACTGGGGGTGGGTGAAGAGCACCCCTGAAGGACAGAGCACCCCCTGGACAACACAGCACTTCAGCCAGCCCCTATAGACAGGACAACAGCCAGCCCCTATGGACAGGACAACAGCTAACCAGCCAGCCCCTATGGACAGAACAACAGCCAGCCAGCCCCTATATAGACAACAGCCAGCCCTTATGGACTGGACAACAGCCAGCCCCTCTATGGACAACAGTAGCCAGCACCTATGCACAGCGTCAGCGTGCAACAGCAACAGCACAGATCCCAGCTCCCTCTTCACTCCCACAGCCGGAATGAAAAAATGGTGGCGATCACGGGACCTTTATAGAATCCAAAACCCGCGAGAATCTGACAGTGGGATGATGACGTTTTGCCTCGTTTTCAGATCTGAGTCAGGCGGGCAAACCCGAACCGACTCGAATCTGCCTCGGATCCCCGTAGTTTGGGCGGGTTCAGATCTCTGAGATCCGAACCCACTCATCCCTAATTACAACCTGCTAATCAATAAAGACATTTTCTTTACTGTCCTCGCCTTCGGGTCCATCATCCTCTACAGTCCATATTGCATATTGCTACAAAGGGTGCAAGGGGATGCTTGCTGGGCTGGCGGGCCCCCTAAGCTGCCGGACTCCTTAGCAAGTGCACCCCCTGCACCTTCTATAGTTACTCCACTGTGTGTGCCTTATAACAAGTAGAGATGAGCGGGTCCATTTCCCTGAGAACCGGACCCACCCGAACTTTGGGGATCCGGGGCGATCAGATGTGCCCCTCGGATCTCTCCTCCTGCCCTGGATACCTAATCGAGGCAAAACCTTTTGCTTCGAGCGGCCATTTTTAAAAATCCCTTTGCCTTCAATGGGCAAATCGCTGATTGGCTGACAGAGCCGTCTGTCAAGGCTCTCAGCCAATCAGTGTTAAGCCCAGTGTTAAGTACTGAGGACACCACTGGCACGCCCGCTCTGCCGACACCGCCGGTACCCTGCACTGAGGACACTGATGGCACTCCCACACTGCCATTCCATGTACTGAGGACACCATCAGCAACCCCTGCACTGCCGACACAGCCAGCAAACACTGCTTGCACCTATCGCACTGCCGACACCGCTGGTACCCTTAACTGAGGACACTGCCAGCACCGAAGCACTGCCATTACATGAACTGAAGATACCATCAGCAACCCCTACAATGCTGATACAGCCAGCAAACCTGCACTAAAGACACTGCTGGCATCCCCGCACTGCCGAGACCGCCGGTACCCTTCACTGAGTACACTGCCAGCACCGCAGCACTGCCAATCTATGTACTGAGGACACCGTCAGTGACCCCACACTGATGACACTGCCGGCACTCCCACACTGAGGACACCACCAGCACCCCTGCACTGCTGACACTGTCAGCACACATGCACTGAGGACACCGATGGTACCCCTGCTTTGCCGACATTACCTGCACTAAGGACACTGCTAGCACCCCCGCACTACTGCCCCACGTATTGAGGACTCCATCAGCAACCCCGCTCTGCCGCTACTCCCACACCAAGGGCATACCTCTGCTCTGCCGACACTGCTGGCACTATGCACTTAGGACACTGCCAGGGCCCCCACTCTGCCAACACCACCACACTGCCGACACTGACGTCACTTCTGCATTGAGGACACCACTGGCACTCTCGCATTGAGGACACCGCCAGCACCCCACACTGCCGACACTGCTGTCACAGTAAGTGCACTATTGGTGTATCCAACCCACACTGTATAACACACTGTATCCATGTTGGAACTCGGAAACGGAACTGCCACATGTTAGTGCCACCCACTGTGTTGCTTAGCTTAGTCAGCCAGCTAGCTGGATGCAACCTTTTGGCCTTAACTAGATGAAAAAAATAATATTATGAGGTGGTCAAAATTGATTGGAAATGACTGGAAATAAATGTTATTGAGGTTAATAATATGGTAGGAACAAAAACAGGACCATTTTATGTGATTTTAGCTGTTTTCATGATATTTTAAGAAAAAATCCAGATCCAAAACCAAAACCAAAAAAAAAACCACCAAGGAAAAAGATCCAAAACCAGATCCATATCCAAAACCAGGTGAGATCCAGATCCATAACCAAAACACGGGGGTCGGCGCACATCTCTAATAACAAGACCTTACTCCTGACAAAAACTCTGGTCCAAACAGGTCTGCATGCGAGAGACTAGAATGGTCCAGAGATTTAGGTACTAGTTCTGTTAAGCCTGCTCTAAGGAGCCATCTTGCTATTCTAGAATTTGTAAAACAGTTAAATGCTTGACCCACAATAAAGTTACCCTGCTGATCGAAATATCCTTTATTTTCTGTCTAGCCAAGGATATATTTCTGAGGACCTGCTGTAACTTTAATTTTAGTTGAAATTTCCTCAGAGTTTAATTTGTGACATCAGCAGTTTATAACCATATAATACATTAGGAACTGCTTCAATATCTGGAAGTAAAGATTTGGCACATCGGACAGCCTTATAAAATCCCTGAGCACTAATTAATTCTCTTTTATTAGTGTAGAGTAGACCTGATTGCCTGTATAGAAATTTAACACACCTCAGAATGCTCCTGCAAAGCCCAGAGCGAGGAGTATAAGCTAGGCGAAGGTGTTCTGGCAGACAGAGCCACGCTTGTGATCTAGGCGTTTGTATTTAACAGAGCAATTTCTGAAAAAAATACTGGTGCAAAATACTTGGAAATACTGACAAGGTATTACAGGCAACCAGAGTACTTGGAATATTGAAGAAATATAGCAAACAGTCACAGAGAGGGGAGTCGAATACTTGCAATGGAATGGAATCACAGTAGCAGGGTCCTTGCTGAGAAGCTTGGAGCCAGAAGACAGGATAATCTTGAGACTAGGGGGTAAATTTACTAAGAATTGTGTCTGGTCTGAGTTGAAACACTCACAGCATCGCTGAATCATGGGAGATTTTTGACAGCTGAAACACTGAAATTTACCAAGAATCATGTTTTGCTGAATCGTTTTTTCGATGGTGTATGTGATCGTGTTTATCCCCGAGTACCCTGTGTCCCCACACGCAGTTCAGGAGGTAGTCTATTTAAAATCTCTATTTAGGACTGAGTTTGCTAAAATTACACCTGTGATTATAATCATGATTTTTCCTAAAATCCTGAGTTGTATTTCTGGCTATGAAAAGTACCTTTGAGCTTGGCCGATGGTGTATTTATCTCTGTTTGTGTTTTCACCCATGTTTTACAGAGTGTTTCATGATTTCCCACTCGAGTTTGCCTTTAGTAAATTTGCGAGTTGTAAAAAATGTCCAAACACACCCGTGATTTACATCTCGACCAGATATGAATCATAGTAAATTTACCCCTAGGAGTGTAGACACTGGGAACAAATACGCAGATTCTGACTGGAATATCTGACTTGATGAACTGGCCCAGAACACACAGTGGAGCAGGTATAAATTAGCAAGTCTTAGGTGTCGCCCACAACTGCTTAACCCTGAGTCAGGCGCAGCTGGCCTGACAGGCGCCACAAAGTCTTTTCTCGCTCACCTCTCCTCCGCTGTATGAAACCCCCCTAGTCAGTTTTCCTGCCGCCTGCGTGGAGTGCAGTAGTGACCTTCCTGGCCTCTTAGGCTCATTGCGCCCAAACTCGTCCGAATTTTGAAGGTACATATTTATTTTCTCAGTTTTGTGTATTTTGCTCATTTTATGAATGAAAATTACAAAGGTTTGTGGGTATTTTGTGGAAATATGTAGGTTTGTCCAGGGTGGCCTCTTAGGCACACTGCGCCTCTTAAAATTTTGTATTTTTTGTTTTACTTGCTTTAAGGGTAATAATTGTGGTTTTGTGAATCAGATTTCCATATATTCCCTCTTTGTACATCTTAATGAAGGTCACTGATCACTTTAAGAGCGTTAGAATTGAGTTAATTAGGTGCTAATGATGGTTTTATAACAGGCGCCTGTTAGGCGCACTGCGCCTGAACCTGGGAGTCCAAGAGGTGCGCCTGACGCAGGGTTAATTAGAAAATAGTCCAGGTAAGCAAACATAAAAAGTCTGAGGTGTGCTGAAGGCAGCACCGGGAGAGCTACACCACTGGCAGGAGGTGGTACAGCAAGGGATCATGACATTATGGTCAGAATCCATTTTTACCTCAGAGTCTGAGGGATTATTATTTACTTATTTAATTCCTCACAACCAATACCTAAGGAGAAAGATGATGATGATGATGATATAGTAACAAGCCATTAACATTTCTTTTAGCATGATCGACTCTGCTACAGTCAGAGGTGAAAATATATATATACTGTATCTGTGACAGAAACCAACACTATGGACAGGATGTACTAACCTTGCGGATATATGTGATATATTTTCTGCAGGGGCCCTATGCGGTTTTTTTTTTTATATGGGTGCCATTGTGTTTATTTTTTTTGTCTGCAAATCTTATGTGATTTATATATTTTCTGTGAGGGCCTATGTATTTCTTTATTCCCCTATTGGTGCTAATTAGGGGTGAGCTTGTTCGGATTTCTGAAATCCGAACCCCCCCGAGTCCCCCCGATCCGAGGCCGATCCGAGTCAGGCTCGACTTTTCCCGCCTGACTCGGATCTGAAATCGAGGCAAAACGTCATCATCCCGCCTTCCGGGTCTCGCGGGTTTTGGATCCTATATAAGGTACCTGCGTCGGCGCCATTTTCTCACTCGGCTGTGGACAGTGAAGAGGGAGGGTGGGAGTCAGGGCTGGCTGGGCTGTGTAGTGTAGTGTAGTGCAGTGTAGTGTTGTGCTGTGCTGTGCTGCTGTTGTCCATAGGGGCTGTGTCCACTCCTACAAAGTCCATAGGGGCTGGGTGGACTGTGTTGTGCAGTCAGTTGTCCATAGGGGCTGTGTCCGCTCCAAAGTCCTGTGCAGTGTCCCAGTCCTAAAGGGGTGCTGTAGTGTTGTCCAGGGGGTGCTCTGTCCATCAGGGGTGCTCCCCCCAAGTGCTAAAAAAATAATATATTTTCTGTGTTTGTGAATTGTGTGCACTGTGGCTGCACGTGCATCAACAAAGTAGCAGCGCCAAGCGTGCGCCTGTGTCCCATAAGTAAAAGGCCGGCTGGATTGTCCGTTAAAGGGTGCTTTAACCCCCAAAGGGCACTCCAAACAAAATAAAAAAATATATTTTTTTGTGTTTGTGAATTGTGTGCACAGTAGCCGCACGTGCATCAACAAAGTAGTGGCAAGCGTGCGCCTGTGTCCCATAAATAAAGGGCTGGCTGGATTGACCGCTAAAGGGTGCTGTAACCCCCAAAGGGCACTCCAAACAAAATAAAAAAATATATTTTTTTGTGTTTGTGAATTGTGTGTGCAGTAGCCGCACGTGCATCAACAAAGTAGTGCCAAGCGTGCGCCTGTGTCCCATAAATAAAGGGCCGGCTGGATTGACCACTAAAGGGTGCTGTAACCCCCAAAGGGCACTCCAAACAAAATAAAAAAATATTTTTTTGTTTGTGAATTGTGTGCGCAGTAGCCGCACGTGCATCAATAAAGTAGTGCCAAGCGTGCGCCTGTGTCCCATAAATAAAGGGCCGGCTGGATTGACCGTTAAAGGGTGCTGTAACCCCCAAAGGGCAGTCCAAATAAAATAAAAAAATATATTTTTTTGTGTTTGTGAATTGTGTGCGCAGTAGCCGCACGTGCATCAACAAAGTAGTGCCAAGCGTGCGCCTGTGTCCCATAAATAAAGGGCCGGCTGGATTGACCGCTAAAGGGTGCTGTAACCCCCAAAGGGCACTCCAAATAAAATAAAAAAATATTTTTTTGTGTGTTTGTGAATTGTGTGCGCAGTAGCCGCACGTGCATCAACAAAGTAGTGCCAAGCATGCGCCTGTGTCCCATAAATAAAGGGCCGGCTGGATTGACCGCTAAAGGGTGCTGTAACCCCCAAAGGGCACTCCAAACAAAATAAAAAAAAATTTCTGTGTTTGTGAATTGTGTGCACTGTGGCTGCACGTGCATCAACAAAGGAGCAGCGCCAAGCATGCGCCTATGTCCCATAAGTAAAGGGCCGGCTGGCTCATTTCTTAAAGGGTGGTGTAACCCACAATATGCACTACTCTCCAGCAAAAATAAAAAAATATTTTCTGTGTTTGTGTGCGCCTTAGCCGCACGTATATATCAATATAACATAAATGGAGGACCAAACTTTCTCCGATAAAAATAAAATAGGGAAAGATCAAGAACCACTTCCTCCTAGTGCTGTTGCTGCTGCTGGGAGTTGTTCATCATCCCAGAGAGGAAGTAGGAACACCACTACTTTTACTAAACAATTGACCCTCCAACAGTCCCTAGCGAGGAGGATGAAGTACGACAGCAGACATCCTAAAGCAAAACGTATAACTGAGGCCTTGACTGCTATGTTGGTGTTAGACGTGCATCCGGTATCCACCATTAGAGCAGTGGGATTTAGACAATTGATGGAGGTAGTGTGTCCCTGGTTCCAAATCCCTTCTAGATTCCACCTGCATCCTCAAAGCAGCAGCGACAAGCGTGCGTTTGTCTGTTAAAGGGTGGTGTAACCCTCAAAGTGCGCTCCACAAACAAAAAAAAATTCTTTGTTTTCTGTCTTTGTGAAATGTGTGGGCTGTAGCCGCACCTGCATCCTTAAAGCAGCAGTGACAAGCGTGCATCTGTCTGTTAAAGGGTGGTGTAACCCTCAAAGTGCGCTCCACAAACAATGAAAAAATTCTTCTTTTTTTTATGTCTTTGTGAAATGTGTGGGCTGTAGCCGCACCTGCATCCTTAAAGCAGCAGCGACAAGCGTGCATCTGTCTGTTAAAGGGTGGTGTAACCCTCAAAGTGCGCTCCACAAACAATGAAAAAATTCTTCTTTTTTTTCTGTCTTTGTGAAATGTGTGGGCTGTAGCCGCACCTGCATCCTTAAAGCAGCAGCGACAAGTGTGCGTCTGTCTGTTAAAGGGTGGTGTAACCCTCAAAGTGCGCTCCACAAACAATAAAAAAATTCTTCTTTTTTTTTCTGTCTTTGTGAAATGTGTGGGCTGTAGGCGCACCTGCATCCTTAAAGCAGCAGCAACAAGCGTGCGTCTGTCTGTTAAAGGGTGGTGTAACCCGCAAAGTGCGCTCCACAAACAATAAAAAAAATTATTCTTTTTTTTCTGTCTTTGTGAAATGTGTGGGCTGTAGCCACACCTGCATCCTTAAAGCAGCAGCGACAAGCGTGCATCTGTCTGTTAAAGGGTGGTGTAACCCTCAAAGTGCGCTCCACAAACAATAAAAAAATTCTTCTTTTTTTTTCTGTCTTTGTGAAATGTGTGGGCTGTAGTCGCACCTGCATCCTTAAAGCAGCAGCGACAAGCGTGCGTCTGTCTGTTAAAGGGTGGTGTAACCCTCAAAGTGCGCTCCACAAACAATGAAAAAATTCTTCTTTTTTTTCTGTCTTTGTGAATTGTGTGGGCTGTAGCCGCACCTGCATCCTCAAGCAGCAGCAACAAGCGTGCGTCTGTCTGTTAAAGGATTACAATGGTGACAGCATCCAAGTAGGCATGTCAGACAGTCCGTACATGTACTGGCAGGAAAAAGAGGCAATTTGGAGGCCCCTGTACAAACTGGCTCTATTTTACCTGAGTTGCCCCCCCTCCAGTGTGCACTCCGAAAGAGTGTTTAGTGCAGCCGGGAACCTTGTCAGCAAAAGGCGTAAGAGGTTGCTTCCACATAATGTGGAGAAGATGATGTTCATAAAAATGAATTATCAACTCTTCCAGGGAGACCAGCCTCCAGAACGTACAGAGGGACCTGTGGTGGTGGATTCCAGTGGGGACGAGTTAATACTCTGTGAGGATGAGGATGTACACAACACTGAAGAGGGTGAGAAAACGGTGGATGAGGAGGATGAGGACGACATCTTGCCTCCGTAGAGCCAGTTTGTGCAGGGACAGATTAATTGCCAGCTTGTTTTGTGGGGGCCCAAACGAAACAATGATTTCAGCCACAATCGTGTGGCAGACCCTGGCGCTGAAATGATTGCTTTGTTAAAGTGTGCATGTCCTGTTTATACAACATAAGGGTGCGTGGGAGGGCTCTAGGACAATTCCATCTTGCACCTCTTTTTTTTCTTTGCATTATGTTCTGTTTGGGGCCTAGTTTTTCAAACTGCCATCCTGTCTGCCACTGCAGTGTCACTCCTAGATGGACCACGTATTTGTGCCGCCCACTCGTATCTCTTAGCATAGTCATCCAGCTACCTCGGTGCAACCTTTTGGACATAAAAACACTATTGTGAGGTGTTCAGAATAGACTGGAAATGAGTGGAAATTAAGGTTATTGAGGTTAATAATAGCATAGGAGCAGAAAAACCCACAAATTCTGTGATTTTAGCTGTTTTTATGCTTTTTAAAAAAAAAATACAGATCCAAAACACAAAACCCAGAACCCAAAACACGGAAGGGTGGTTTTGGCAAAACCAATCCAGATCCAAAACAGGAAGAAAGATCCAGATCCAAAACCAAAACACAAAACATGAAAAGTGGGCGGTGCACACCCCTTGTGCTAATGTGAGTTTTTTTTCATGTAAAGCCTGTGTATGTGTGTTTCATGCAAAATGCATATTTATTTCATGTGGGGCCCTATGTGTTTTTATTGTTATCAATGCCAATGTTTGTGTGTTTTACTTGCGAAGCCTATGGTCCTTTTGTAATACGTTTGTGATCTGCATCTGCGGCAGGGATTTATGCGAGTCTTCCCGTATTTTTTAAGTGTCAGTTATTTTAAAGGCTAAACCAAGGTAGTTTTGCCTTTAAAATGTCTGCCATTTTAAAAATCCGGGAACACTTGCATAAATGCAGTGGCTGCAGATCACAACCGATTACATAAGCCCTTGCATGTGTTTTAGTGAGTCAGGTAATGAGTATGACGCGTATGTACTATCTATGAGCGGTGTACGGCCTGCCTATAGCATTCAGTAACATTCTATAGGTAGTGAGAGAGGGAAGGAGAGAGTTAGAGGTAAAGAGGATGAAAAAAGGAAACGGAGTGAGCGATGCAAGAGGTTACAAAGAGATGGAAGGAAATAGTGAGATGTGCAAAGGGTGAGAGATGGAAGGAGGGAGGGAGGGAGTGAGAGGTGCAAAGCTTGAGAGATGAAAGGCAAAAATGAGAGATGGATGCATGACACTCCCTGTTTTGAGTGGCCAAGCCCCTTATGACACATAACCACACCCCTGTGATGCGTGCTCCCGCCCATTCTTCCCACACACCAAAGGCACGCACACTGAATCCCCATACCCCCACTTCAAATTCCCACTTCGACCACTGAGTATATGTTTACATACACCATAATGATAACCTTCACCGACTTAATCCCTGGAATTTTCGAAAGGGACAAAACCAGGCTGTCTTCGCCTTTTAAACGATTGCCTCTTTAAATCATCGGGCAGACTTGTCGGTAACTTGCTGATGCCTGCAAGTTGCAGACTATTACATTTACCCCATACTTAGCAGAACTGGAACCCCTGACCTTATGTACCATAGGCAGATACTTAACACATGAGCAGGGCAGCCATCAGAAATCGTGGGGCCCGGTACTGACAAAATAGGCAGGGCCCCCCTGGGGGATGGCGCAGAGGTGGGCGGAGCTGTGTATAATGTGGGTGGAGTTACACTGTGGGGTGGGACGTCAATTGGTGATTAAACCAGTTTAAAAATTCTCAAAGTTTGGGGTCGGGAAGGCTGGGGGTGCACAGGGCAGGGAAGGCTGGACCTTAATTGGGGGGCACAGGGCAGGGAAAGCTGGCTGGACTAGAGGGGGCAGGGCAGGGATGGCTAGGTGTACTAGGGGGGAGGCACAGGGCAGGTAATGCTGGACTGGGAAGGGGGGACAAGGCAGAAAAGACTGGCTGGATTAGAGGGCACAGGGCAGGGAAGGATGGCTGGATTAGAGGGCACAGCAGGAAAGGCTGGCTGGACTGGGGGGTACAAGGCAGGGAAGGCTGTCTGGACAAGGGGAGCACAGGGCAGGTGAAGGCTGGCTGGAGTAGAGGGTTAGGGTAGGGAAGGCCAGCTGCTCTAGGTGGAAGGGCATATGGCAGGGACTCTGAGTCCTACCTTGTTTGTCAGCATCAGCGGGGCCCGGGAGACAGCGGCGCAGATATACAATGGCAGCCTGGGAGAAACGGTGCAGCGCTGCCGGCCGGTCTTTCAAATATGGCGTTAGCCGCGAGCCAATCACAGCTCGTGTACCAGCAGCCAATCAGGAGCGCCCACTCCTGATTGGCCGCCGGTCCATGAGCTGTAATGCTCGCAGATGGTGCCATGTTTCAAATACCGTCGGCTGCGCTGCGCTGTTTCTCTGAGGCTGCCGAAGCCTGAATCTTCACATCTTCTGCCCTGCTGTCACCGGGCCCCCGCTCTCTCCGGGCCTGGGGCTCCAGGCCCAGCAGCCCCCCCCTGATGGCGGCCCTGCACATGAGCTATTTGCTCCTGTGTAGCCTAGTGACTCTAGCTATGTGTAAGCTAGTTGTAAATCTTAGCTTAGGGCCTGATTGAGAGATGGACACAGGGCCTGATTCAGACCCGCTCGCAAGTTACGGCCGCTCGCTGGCAAAAAGGGGCCAGATATTTAAATGAAGTGCACTGTGTCGCGTAAGGACGCCCACTATGGCTTAGCAAGCTACTGCAAAGTGCGCTTGCAAGTGTATAAAGACGCCCCCTTGCCACTCGCAACACACGTCATCTCTGGGAAATGTAGGATTAATCGGGACCATCGAGAGGCATCGGAGCTGCTCGCAGCTCTTTGAGGTTGCCGCAAGCACAGCGATCAGTGCGGGCTGAAATACATGCAGGTGACGTGTACATTGATGCTACCTTGCTAATTATGCACACTCTTTAAACGGTGTTTTGGTGGCCTGACACGCCTGCGTCCGCAACACCACACCCCCGTTTACACACACCTTCCCCTGTTACCACCCACAAACGGCACTATCTGTCACTCAAAGCAGCGACCTGATAGTGGCCTACGAGCTACCAAAATCAGATCGCAACAAATGGCTTGCGCACGCACACTGCGAATTATACGCATGCGCAGATGGTCGAAAATTGCTCAGAGCAAGCGATCGCACCTTAGAGACCAGGTCTGAATCAGGTCCTTACTGCCTAACCCTTACCCTCCCCCTAGTGCCTAACCCTCCTTCTAACCCAGCTACTTACCATCGGGATGCCGGTGGTCAAGATTCTGGCACCGGCATTCTAAGCACTGACATCCCGACTGTCGACATCTTGACCAGATCCCTAACCAGACATCGTAATATCTACTTAGCTATTCTATCAGGCTCTAACAAACTGCTTTACAACCTTGTGGGAATATAACCAGCCAACGACTTGCACTTGAATTTGACATCTTTACTATAAGGACTATGCTACTGTTGATGGTTGTTAGCGGTTAGCGCTCCTGGTGTAGAGTTAAGTTGTTGTTATAGTTTCCAATTTCTGAAACCTACCAAGTTACTTGTTCCATTAGGGTGTGATAATTATTGTTTATTTAAATGTTACTTGTGGTATGTAATAAGGATATTGTTGTATCTTTTCCTATGCCTCCTTGCCTCCTAGTTTCCGAAATACAGATGTGTCCTCATACACCTAACCATATGGTGAGTGTCCATCAGACCTAATCATATGCCACTAACACCTCCCTACATGTCACTTACATGCCATCAGTCATTCAGACATGCCATCAAACATACTCCACATGCCATCAGATTACTCCCATATGCCACCAGACTGTTTCTACATAAAGTCATGCCACAAGAAATCAGACCCCACACACACATTCAAGCCTTCACCGACATGACATCAGATTCCCTTCACTTTCCATCATATCCCCTCATAATCCCACCAGATGTCCTCCACTTGCTACCAGATGTCCTCCACATGCCATCACACTACCTTAATTTGCCACCAGACTCCCTCCACATGACATCATACATCCCCAGCCCCCTCCTGTATCATGATAATACCTTCCAAAATTTAGGTTTTTCATAGGATACAGGACTGGCAGAAGGTCCGTGGGTTCTGTAGGTGACAATCTGCAGCAGAGCAGGCAACCTGTGATGAGATCATTCCCTTGAGGCTGCTGATCTCCAGGGTTCAGAAAAGCATGTGATCATCTCTTTCAATACAGCTCAGAACATGTTCTGCGGGCCCAAGGTGCTTTGTCTCATAGGAGTCAGTCATAGTGTGTGATAGCTGCATTGTGTGTACTAGTGCAGCAGGCAGTACCAATGCATTCTCTTATGCACACATGCCAGTGCTACCTCACCCCTTCCCTTTGTCAGGCACTGACTGGCGCCTCCATGTCTAGCACTGGGGCACATGCCCCACTAGCTCATTCTGCATCTCCCCTCTTTCAATCATATGTCAATTTACACTGTATTATACTTATGATTGGTGCTACGGACACTTTGTGGCACCTTGAAAATGTAAGATAATAATAACACAAATAGTGCTTTGTTTAAACTTGTTCAAAATATTTTCCTGTTTTTCGTAACAGATTTGAAGTTGATAATTATAATTTTATTGTTATCATGATGATTATTATTATTACTGCTATTATTATTATTATTATTATTATTATTATTATTATTATTATTTTACAGCTTTATCGCAAAGCAAAGTTAAACAAAGCTGTCAAACCCCTGACATTACCCAAGAAATTCACTGATGTCAAAGGAGGGACTATTTGTGAGGCTGCAGGGTGGGGTAGAACCAGAAACATCGGTGTCCAGATTTCCGACAAGCTGATGGAAGTCAATCTTACAGTCTTAGACAGAGAGACATGTAATGCCAAGAGGAAAGCTCTTAACTTTTCACTACAAGTTACAAAGAATATGATGTGTACCTGTGAAAAGCTTGGAGGAAAGGATGTATGCAAAGTAAGTCCAGTATGTGATTATAATAAAGGAGGTGCACCAATAATCATGTCACCGTGTACCAATAGTCATGTCAATGTGTACCAATAGTCATGTCACCGTGTACCAATATGACTGTGTACCAATAGTCATGTCACTGTGTTGTCACTGTGTACCAATAGTCATGTCATATTGTACCGATAGTCATGTCCCTATGTACCAATAGTCATGTCACTGTGTACCAATAATCATGTCACCGCAGTGTTGGACTGGGGCATGAAGGGCCCACCAGGGAATGCAGTGCTAGGGGCCCATGCTTAAGGAGTGTGGTCATCCATCAGAAGGGGTGTGGCCAGCCAGCAGATGCTTGGCTAACCATTAGACAAATCTTGGTGTAGTATCTATAGAAGGGAACCTAGCCCCCATGTTGATCAGTGGCCTTGCTCCTCCAGTATCTGACCATCTAATAGAGTAACAATAAGTAATTTGAGGTTTGGAACATGACACCTAAATGAGGGGGAGGGCCCACAGGCAGTGGGGCCCACCAGGGATTTCCCCTGTACCCCAGTGAGCCAGTCCAACCCTGTGTCACCGTGTACCCACTGTGTACCAATAGTCATGTCACTGTGTACCAGTAAATATGTCACTGTGTACTAATAGTCATGTCACTGTGTACTAATAGTCATATCACTGTGTACCAATAGTCATGTCACTGTGTACCAGTAGATATGGCAATGTGTACTAATAGTCATGTCACTGTGTACCAATAGTCACATCACTGTGTACCGGTAGATATGTTACTGTGTACCAATAGTCATGTCACTGTGTACTAATAGTCATGTCACTGTGTACCAGTACATATGTCAATGTGTACTAATAGTCATATCACTGTGTACTAATAGTCATGTCACTGTGTACTAATAGTCATATCACTGTGTACTAATAGTCATGTCACTGTGTACTAATAGTCATGTCACTGTGTACCAGTAGATATGTCAATGTGTACTAATAGTCATGTCACTGTGTACTAATAGTCATGTCACTGTGTACCAGTAGATATGTCAATGTGTACTAATAGTCATGTCACTGTGTACTAATAGTCATATCACTGTGTACCAATAGTCATGTCACTGTGTACCAGTAGATATGTCAATGTGCACTAATAGTCATGTCACTGTGTACTAATAGTCATGTCACTGTGTACCGGTAGATATGTTACTGTGTACCAATAGTCATGTCACTGTGTACCAGTAGATATGTCACTGTGTACTAATAGTCATGTCACTGTGTATTAATAGTCATGTCACTGTGTACCAGTAGATATGTCACTGTGTACTAATAGTCATGTCACTGTGTACTAATAGTCATGTCACTGTGTACTAATAGTCATGTCACTGTGTATTAATAGTCATGTCACTGTGTACCAGTAGATATGTCAATGTGTACTAATAGTCATGTCACTGTGTACCAATAGTCATGTCATTGTGTACCGGTAGATATGTTACTGTGTACCAATAATCATGTCATTGTGTACCGGTAGATATGTTACTGTGTACCAATAGTCATGTCACTGTGTACCGGTAGATATGTTACTGTGTACCAATAGTCATGTCACTGTGTACCGGTAGATATGTTACAGTGTACCAGTCAGTAGTCATGTCACTGTGTACCAAGATAAAGAAGCCTGGATATGATATCAGTTGGAAATGAATATTATATGCCTTAATTGGCCAACAGTATTGTTATATATATATATATATATATATATATATATATATATATTCACTTAGCCAGACAAAAGAGCGCTTGACATAAAAAATAATAACAATTTAATATGTTTAAATAACACAAAGATATACAAATGAAAATAAGTAAAATAACACACATACATAAAATGCTGGTACTCAATATTACTAATATCTCATATCTGTACATAGGAGATCCACCTCTGTACTGTGTACCAGTAGTTATGTCACTGTCAAATTATTTTAAATTCACTTTTAAACATCTTTTCATGGAAATAGGAGACGCTCTTATAAAATAAAATTGTGTATTCTAGGGTGATTCTGGAGGACCATTAATTTGCAAGAACATGTTCAGGGGTATTGTTTCATTTGGTCCAAACCCATGCGGAAAAGCTGACTATCCAAGTGTCTACACATTCCTCACTCGTGACTACATCAAATGGATTAATAAAGAAACAAAGAGAAACAAGATTTAGCTCTTCTGCAATATGATTACATCGTGTTTATCTCTTTCTATTATAGTAAACCGTATCCAGCTAACTGTACCCAATGTTCAAACCGTTATTCACCGGCTACAAGAATAAGGGGTCTATTTACTAAGCAGTGTTAGGAGACAGAGTGAAAAGTGATAAGAAAGTGATAAGGTGCCAGCCAATCAGCTCCCAACTGTCATCTCACAGGCTGTGTTTGAAAAATGACATTTGGGAGCTGATTGGCTGGCACTTTATCACTTTCTTATCACTTTTCACTCTGTCTTCTAGCACTGCTTAGTAAATAGACCCCTAAACCTTTTATCTTCTTTGACTTCACATGTTCACTCCAATAAAGCATTACGAAAACCACACACTGGTGTCATAAATGTATATTCTCCATTTGATTAAGTCTGTAAAGCATAACTGTAATACAGCAGATGTTCCCATCATGTGATCAGTGAAGAAACATAAAAGTACCCTATTAATCTATAGCATTACACCAAAACCACATCTCAACAAGTTAGTGCTTTATTATGGCAAGTATACCATTACACCATTCAGATCAGTTACAAGGGGCAGGCAACTGAGCATCATGAGCCTACTAAGGATTCCATTACTTGTAGCAATAATGTTGCAGATCCAAAATTGTAAGTATCTCTATTACATCTATTGCTTCAACATACTAGTGACATTAGTCATTGATTATATACATAATATACACTTAGAATCTGAAATACTGTCTCGTCCAACAGATTATGTTTGTGCTCTGTTGAGTAGAATGTTATCCTCAGTGTATTTTGTGTTTCCTGAAATTACAAGAATTCAATTTAATTACTGAATTTAAGAATGGTTCCAAATTCATTTTAAGAAATTAGTAGTAGTAGTAGTACAGCACAGACGGTGTAATGGTTAGCATTACTGCCTCACAGCACTGAGGTCATGAGTTCGATTCCCACCACAGCCCTAGCTGTGCGGAGTTTGTATATTCTCCCTGTACTTGTGTGGGTTTCCTCCGTCTCTGAGAGTTTGATGGAGAGAGAGTGAGAGCGATCAGTGTCTATTTTGGAAATGTATGTCTCTCGTCGTACATGGGTTGGGTCTATAATAGGGCCTGATGCAGTTTGCAAAATACAGGTTTGCATAGTGTACAGTATATTGCGTGAAATGGGTGTACACATTTGCGCCTATGCAGGCTTGCACGATACGGCCACTTGCCGTATCGTGCAAGCCTGCAAGCGGCGGGTCAGAGTAGAAAAGGTCAGCACTAAAGTAGTTTGGGTATAGTAAAGGAGTGTGTATTCAATCGGCTCATGAAGACCTGTAGTAGAACCATACATACTGTATACACGTTAGTAGGAGTTTTCACCAGCTACAGGACAGGTACAAATACACTGTGATGATGACAACTTATCTTAAATCAGATGCATATGCTGCCAAAGTAAGGACTAATGCATCTCATGTGTACGGCTCTTCTCACAGGCAGAAGTATGTTATTTTTCCATGCTTTTTTTAAGAATACTTTTTTATGTCCATTTGCCAACAACTCTGCATTAGAGGTGCCGAGAGGGTGAGGCGCGGAACAAAATAGGCAGGTCTATCTGTGAGCCTGGCAGTGCAAGAGGAGCATCCAACCCCACAATGGCATGGCCACACCGTGCCCGTTTCTGTACAATGGGCAGCTTCTGCACAAAGCCCCTACCAGGTGTAGCCACACACCCCTCACTTGAAGTGTAGACAGCTCAGGATATGTTTGATAATGTGCTCTTTTCTAGAAAGAGAGCAGAGCAGGAGTCTCAGAAGGGTGACCAGGCATTGTCAGCCCCCCCCCATCCCCTTAACATCTGCATCCCATCAATGCCGGACTGCCAACCCTGGCTTCTGTCCAGGGCCTTACAGTAATATGCACATGTCAGCGTCCTTGGCAGGCTGGATGCCAAAACATTTGTCTCTGGCACAGGGCAAATCGCACTCAGGGCCCGATTCAGACCCGTTTGCTAAGCTGCGTGCACTCGCAGCTGTAACGATGGGCAGTATGCAAATGCCGCGATCGCACGCTAAGACATAGGACGCCTCCTATGTCTTAACGTGCGATCGCCAGGTGAAATAAGACGCCCACCAGCCTGGAGTAAAGACGCCCACTTTCAGACATCATCTCCAGGAAGTGTATGAAAACATTGGTACCATCGGGCGACATCGAACCAGCACACAGTGCCTGAGGTAGACTCTAGGCTACCGCATGCACTGCAATTACCGCTGTCTTTATTTCACTCGTATGACAAGTATGCTTATGCTATGTCTTAATTATACATTGCCTTTAAATTGTGTTTAAACGCACTGACACGCCTGCCTTCGCACATCCATACCCCCATTTCCTATGTCCTTCCCCTGTCACCACCCACAAACGATCCGTTCTGTCAATCAAAGTAGCGGCCTGGCTGTATGTTGAGAGCGATTGTCTCCCGATAGCAGTTACTGGTTCGCGCACACGCACTGTGGCTTATACGCATGTGCAGTTTGCAACAATCAGCTGGCTGCGAGCGAACGCAGCCTAGCGAATGGGTCTGAATCGCCCCCTCAGCACAGTACATTTCTTTAAAAAATGTTTTTAAAAACCCTGCCACAGCCACTCAATAAATGCCACCCTGGCCCTAGCCCATCCAGCTCCTGGTGGTTTAAACGTACAGATTCTTCATGTGACTGGCAGGGCTGCATATACTGTATGTCATAAACAAATATTCAACTCTGTGATGTCCTAAGGCTGCTGGCAGCTAATATATAGACTTATAGAGAATAAAGGTAATCCTACAGCAAATGACTCATTTTTTGTATTCAGTAATCCAAAAAATATTAACCATTAATGATCTGGAATATGCTGAGATATGAGGTGTATAGTGTGTGGACAGCAGTTACAGGAACTGTGATAATGTTCCCCATTTGTACACTTAAAAAAAACAATGGTGAAAATGTGATGAGCTGATATGAAACATCCTGAGTTAGAAATGAGACTTTTCCTTTTACAGGTGTGAAAACACAAGATCAGATACCAACAGTCAAACAAAAATAATGTGTTTTATCCACTTAACACTTTTCTCTAAAAGCTCTTTAAAGAAAAATTAGCTGATGACCTTTTTACAATTATTCAGATGTATAAGCATATTGGCGTCTATGTACTAAGACAAATATGGGGAAAAGAGTGGTGGATTTCTACTCTTACCTCCATATTTACCTCGGGATGTAGCTATGAGACAGGCGGCCGTGAAGCCGCCAGTCTCAATACAGACAAGGAAATCCTGACAAGGGACTAAAGATAGGCATCGAAATACTGATGCCTATCTTAATCCCAATGTCGGAACGCCAGCCCAAAGAAGGTAAGCCCGGGGCGCCATTAGCGTTAGCCATGGGGGGTGGGAGGGTTAGGTTTAGAGAGCATAGTAGGGTTAGGGTTAGATTTTGGGGGGGAGGTTAGGATTAGGCACCCCTAGGAGGGAGGGTTAGGGTTATGCACCCCAGGGGGAGGTTAGGGTTAGGCACTAGGAGGGAGGTAAGGGTTAGGCACTGCTAAGGGAGGGTTAGTAGGGGGAAAGGGGTAGGGTTAGGGTACTTATCTGCCCTGTTGGGATCTTCTTCCTTCGGGCTGCCGGCGTCAGCAACGGCTATTCAGCCGCCGATACTTCATGCCCATTCCATTTACCTCCTTCCAGACTTTACAAGCCATTACATATGGGGGCAGGTAGAGGCATACTTACCTACTTTCTGGCTGTGGGGGAGATGTATCAAGCCTTGGAGAGTGATAAAGAGGAGAAGTTGCCCAAAGCAACCAATCAGCTTCTACCAATCAGCTTCCAATTACCAACTTCATTGGTCAGTCACTGTGCAGCTCCATATCTTAGGAGCAAGTCCCAAGATGGTAAAATACTGTTGACTCTCATGCTGCCCCCACATTATAGATTTACAGCAATGTTAGGATGAGAGGTGAATGTCCTCTGTAATAGTTTCCTCAGTGAGGGTAAATTCCCTGCTGGTCCGGACACCAATGAAATTGGAGTTTTGACTCCAGCCTCCAGCACTTCCGGTTTCCTCAGAAAGATCTCAAGTCCCCAGAACATATGTTGGAATTATAATAAATTATTATAACTAATGGATTCAGTGACAGTATATCATATGGAAAAGCTTAATACCATTGCTCTGGTGATCACCATGGAGCATGTTTTGCCTTAGACTTACATATCTAGGTTATATGTAGTATCTAACTTGGTCATTGATATCTGATTATCACTATGGGCCTGATTCAGCAAGGAACACATTTGCAAAGACACATGCAATCTGTTGATTGTTGTGTTCTGCGCATGCGTATACATCGCAGTGCACTTGCGCGAACTAACAATTGCAAACAAAATTGCGATTGCAGACCCAGAGCTGAGTGATTGACAGGAAGCGCCGTTTGTGGATGGTGACGGGGGGGTGGTCGGGCGAACGCAGGCGTGCCAGGGTGTTTCAACGCTGTTGCAGGGGCGTGCATAAATTAGCCACTGCGTGGCCATAAGCAGCCATAGCACTGACAGCGTGCATGGATATTAGCAATTTCAAAGTAAGGTCAGGGCTTGTGCAAGGGGATGTAGTTATGAGACGGCCACTGGTCTCAATCCCAACACTACAATCCTGGCAGGGGATTTAACATAGGCGTCGAAATACAGACGCCAATGTTAAACCTGACGCCGGGACCCCGACAGGACGCCGGACCGATCGTCCAACGCCGGAGATAAGTAGCGATGTAGCCAGGGATGGGGGGTTAGGTTTAGGGATCCCCCAGGGGGATTTAGGATTAGACACTCCCCCTGGGGAGGGTTAGGGTTAGGCTAGGGGAAGGGGGGGTTAGGTTTAGGCACTAGGGGGGAGGTTAGGGTTAGGTTTAGGGTGTGGGAAGGGGGGGATAGGTTTAGGGTGTGGGAAGGGGGGGTTAGGTTTAGGCTCTAACGGGGGAAGGTTAGGGTTAGGCACCCCTAAAGGAGGGTTAGGGTTAGGGGGGAGAGAGGGGAGGGTTAGATTACTTACCTCCGCTGTTGAGATTTCCTCCGCGACAGGCTAGCGCTGTCGGGATTTTTTGAACCGGCGGCTACACAGCCGCCGGCATTTCAAACCCTTTCCTGTGCAAGTGTGTCTATGGGTCCGATGTTACTCGATGTTACCGATGGTTTCGCTATGTTGCCCTAGTATACGGATGTGTGTAAGGGGAAGTGGGCGTCCTTATGTCTGGCTGCGTTCGCAATGTGAATGCAAACATTTAAATATCACCGCTGATATCAGCAACTTCAGTGCGTGTGTATAAGCAGAATTGTGTTCCGTAGTGAATCAGGTCCAATGTTGTCCTTGTGTTTGAAGTGTCATTTCCTAAGTGCCTATGTCCCAAGAGTATAGAAAATGCCAATTATTTCCCACAAACTATAGTTTTGTGACCTGGTCAGAGATATTTTGAAATGTTCTTATTTCAAAATGGTGACATTCATAAGGGTCTCCAAGGCGGTTTTACCAAGTTTACCAGCTTTCTTTGCCTTTGTGGCAGCAGGGACACAAAGGGCAACTACAGCAGAGAACACTGGCCACAGTGGGCGGAGTTCTGTCTGGGGACTAAAACATCAAGTGGGAGCCATTGGTGGACTACAGGAAGGTGCTGATGCTGCCACTACACATCAAGTTGTGCCTCATAAAACAACTTGTTGGAGCCCTAGATAAAGATTTGGCAGCCTTCAAGTACCTTCAAGACTTCTTCCCTAAGCTATCTGAGGCAAAGGTCAAAGCCAGTGGTCTTATGGGACCACAGATTAAGAAGATCCTGCAGTATAAGGAATTCCCAAAGATGCTCGCTCTGAAGGAGGAAGCTTCTTGGACCAGCTTTATCGCAGTGGCTTCCTGGGCAATCACAAGGCTGAAAACTATGCAGAGTTGGTTGAGACTTTGGTGAGGAACTTCGGCACAATGAGGTCCCTCAAAGTCCAAATTCTTGATGCTCATCCTGAGAAATTCAAGCAGAACATGGGAGCGTACTCGGAGGAGCAAGGCGGGTGCTTCCACCAGGATATACTCAAGTTTGAACGCTGCTACCAAGGACAGTATAACGAGAACATAATGGAAGACTACATCTGGGGACTGATTAGAGAACGTGATGTACTGTATAATCGTAAATCTCGAAAAGCTACTCACTTCTAATTCTGGTCATGTTTGTACAACTTTTTAAATGTTAATTTTCATACATCTGGGCAGCACAGATGGTGTAATGGATAGCATTACTGCCTCACAGCACTGAGGTCATGGGTTGGATTACCACCACGGCCCTACCTGTGCAGAGTTTGTATATTCTCCCTGTGCTTGCGTGGGGTTCCCACGGGTACTCCGGTTTCCTCCCACAGTCCAAAAATATATTGGCAGGTTAATTGGCTCCCAACACAAATTAACTCTAGTGTGTATGTGTGTGCGCATGTGATAGGGAATATTGGCCCTCATTCAGAGCCGCTCGTTAGCGGCAGTACGCTCGTTCCGAGCGATGTTTGCACATCTGCGCATGCGTACGCTTTTTAGTACGCATGCGCGAACCAGTCAGTGCGGCCGAAAATCGTTTGTTCGCTATATAGCGAGTGCCTGCTACTTTGAGTGACAGAATGAGGCGTATGTGGGTGGTAACAGGGGAAGGTGCTTGAAAATGGGGAGTGGAGATCCGAACGCAGGCGTGCTTAAAGGTCAAAGCGGGCGTTTTATGGGTGTGTATATTTAAAACAGCAGCGTCATTGACCACGTCACTGGGTTATTTTATAGCCAGAACTGCACGCAAATTTGTGGTAGCAAACACCAACCACAAGAATAGCGAGCAGTTCATACGCTGGTCGATGTACTCGATTAATCTAATAAATAGCGGACATGACGTAGGATGCGTGCGGCCAGGGGGCGTTTTTAACAAATAAACGAGCGTATGTTTTGCTCGTTCGTTCAGACTTAGAGGTGTGAACAGACTGCAATGTGCGTACGGATCATTTGAATAGCCACCCCTTGTTTTTAAACGAACGACCGCAAATAGCGTACGGCTCTGAATGAGGGCCATAGAGTGTAAGCTCCACTGGGGCAGGGACTGATGTGAATGGCCAAATATTCTCTGTAAAGCGCTGCGGAATATGTGTGCGCTATATAAATAACTGGTAATAATAATAAATAAATAATACATCTGTGAGATCACACGCAGCTCCCCCAAGAGGAGTGGGCATTGCGACTGGGACCATTCTACAATATGTGTTGCCCCATTTTGCAGGCGATGACTGCCGGCACTTGTACGTGGAGCTGGTCACTTTGTGGGATGTATAAAAAAGTTTCCCAGTTGCACAAGAAGATCCCATAATTCCATATATCAGATATGTGTTGTTGTCCCCCAAATTTTACCTATATTTCAAAGGAAGGGGGGTGCTACCACGGACATGTGTTATATAACCAGCAGTGTATCAAAAGAGAGAGAAGAAATGTTCTATGTAGTGCACTAGAGTATTGTTAAAATATATTTTATTTAAATAATTTAATATCTACGGAATTGAAAAATCAGCGAAATTTAGATAAAAATAACAGATAAGTGTCAAAGTAAGAAACCGGTGATTTAAAAGCATATGCACATATACCTTCACTAATTGTCACAAATAAAGTTTATTTCTTGGTGTATCTATAATTAAGTTGCAGAGCACACTATACCTGTCACAATGTCTCTAATTACAATATGATCTTATGTGGGTCACTGACAGCCTTGGGAGTACGACACGAGTGGATGTCTGACAAAAGCTATAACGGACTGTAATAGTGACAGTGTGGTGCCCTGTCACGGAGGAGACCTCCCCGGACAAGAGCGCTAGACATAGAAATTCCCAGTACATTATTATTATATCGGCATCCACTCCAACTAAACTAATATAACACTGTATATCTCCCAACCAATGATATCATCTCAATGTGATTAGGTCCCTGGTATCAAACCATACCATATCATACCCGGGACCTGAGCGCTATACCAGCCCACCGCAATCGTCCAAGGAGGGTAAGAGACCATATTGGCAGTCATAACTTGAAGAACTACCATTTATATATCCATATTGGCAGTTTTATTCTGAAGCACTTTGTATTTATTCATTTTTTTACTCATTAATTGATGACTATATTGGCAGTCATATTCTGACTATTTATGAATAGTCCTACTATTCATTAATTTATATTGGCAGTCATATTCTGAAGCACTTTGTATTTAATATTTTTCATACATGTGAATAAAAGATCTGGTTTTAAATCACTTTTTTGACATCTTTTGGGTCTCCTTGGCGCCACTGCTTTCTTAAAGTTTTTTATGGATTGTTGAGTTGAGGGGATGTGGTGTCCCTCATGAGAAATGAGGGCTGCCTTGACACCTAAGAAATTGCGCACCTGTTTTAAGACTATATTTGCTTTCCTGTAACTATTTTACATCTAAAATTGATTCCATACGTCAGAACATCATATCCAACCAGTCCCCCAGCTCTCCCCCTCCTCCTTTCTCAGATCACCCCTACCCATCCACTTTACCGACTTTGACATCCTTCTCCCTTGTATCTGTAGAGGAAGTAATGGCCCTCATCCAGTCCTCCCCCCCTTCCACCTCCCCCCTTGACCCCATCCCCTCCTGTCTCCTCCACTACCTCTCTCCTTCTGCCTGCTCCCATCTTGCCCACCTTCTTAATCTTTCACTCTCTTCTGGCACTGTCCCTTCTGCATTCAAGCATGCCCTTGTCTCTCCCATTTTTAAAAAACCTACCCTTGATCCTAACATTCTCTCTTACTACCGACCCATCTCTCTCATCCATTTTGCCTCCAAACTCATTGAGCGTTTTGTTTACAACTGCCTCACCACATTTCTTTCCTCCCACTCCCTCCTTGACCCTTTTAGGTTTGGCTTCCATTCTCTCCACTCCACTGAAACTGCCCTTACGAAAGTCAGCAATGACCTCCTTGCTGCCAAATCCAAGGACCACTACATGACACTGCTCTCACCTGGCTGTCTTCCTACCTCTATGACCGTTCTTTCTCTGTTTACTCTCATGACTTCTCCTCCCCCCTACAGCCTCTTACAGTAGTTCCCCAAGATTCTTTTCTTGGACCTCTCCTATTCTCCCTCTATACTTCCTCTCTAGGTAAACTCATCTGCTCTTTTGACCTCCGTTATCATCTCTATGCTGATGATACTCAGATCTCCCTTTCCTCACCTGAACTTTCCCCCTCTCTACTGGCTCGTATCTCCAACTGTCTCTCTGACATTTCTTCCTGGATGTCCCAGCGATTTCTCAAACTTAACATGTCTAGGACTGAGCTGATCATCTTCCTACCCTCCCACATAACCTCATTTCCCACTATTTCTTTATCGATAGATGGCATAACTATCTCATATAGTCCCAAAGTGAGTTGTCTTCGAGTCTTGAAACCACAAATTCATAACCCCCCCACAGTTCTGTTGTTTCCATCTCATGAATTCCAAGATCAGATCCTTTCTCACCCAGGATGCCACCAAAACCCTCATACATTCACTGGTCATCTCCAGATTGGACTACTGTAACCTTCTCCTATCTGGCCTCCCCAAATCCCATCTCTCTCCTCTCCAGTCTGTCCACAATGCTGCTGCTCGGCTCATCTTCCTCTCCAAACACTCTACATCTGCCTCCCCTCTCCTACAAGCCCTCCACTGGCTCCCCTTCCATTTCAGAATCCAATTCAAAGTTCTCACACTTACTTACAAAGCCCTCACCCATTCGTCTCCCATTTACATCTCTGAACTCATCTCCTTTCACTCTTCTGTCTGCCCTTTTCGTTCACTTAATACACAGCGCTTTTCATGCCAATTGATTACTTCCTCCCACTCCCGCTTCCAAGATTTTGCCCATGCTGCTCCCCACCTTTGGAATTTCCTCCCTCTCCCTATCAGACTCTGCACCTCTCTACAATCATTCAAACAAGCTCTTAAGACCCACTACTTCATTACAGCCTTCCAGCTCTCATCATAACTTGCTGCTACATCTTCGTTCCTCCCCGCCTACCCCATCTGTTTGTCTACCTCTCCCTTTTAGAATGTAAGCTCTTTCAAGCAGGGCCCTCTACCCTCTTGTGCTTCTCCCTACTGTATTTTTATTTATCTCTTACAACACTTGGCTGCTTATGTGGGTGTAAAGGTCGCGAATATAGCTATGTTTATTATCCATCCGTGTCCTGCATTGTATTGTATTGTAAGTCGCTGGTTACTTATGTTTATGTACTTTGTAAGGCACTGCGGAACACTTGTGGCGCCATATAAATAAATGATAATAATAATAATAATAATAATACATAACTAGATGGTTTTTTGGAATAACCAATATTAAGACTTATTAAAAAAGTCTTTTCAGAATAAGATTTTTTCTTCTGAAATATAATTGATGAAACTGGATGTAATAAGATTAATACTAAATATACAGGTCTTCTCTTTGACAACTTAATAATAGATACACCAAGAAATAAACTTTATTTGTGACAGTAAGTGAAGGTATACAGGGGCTGATTTCGACCCGCTCGCAAGATGTTTGCCTCCGGCATGCGCATGCGCGAGACCCGGCCAGCGACGGATGCTCCGTCGCTACAGGTCTCACACCAAAACAGGACGTGTGATTGACAGCTCACCCCGTTTTGGAGGCGGGCATGGGGGGTGGCTGGACAAACGGAGGTGTTCCCGAAGGAACGCCTTCCGTTTGTGGGCGGCCCTACCGACATAATTTGTGATGTCAGTAGTGAACGTCCTACTCTATTAGAGCAGGAAGTTCACTTGGGCTTGCGGCAGACGAGACCCTACCACAAGGGTCTCGTCGCAAGCCCGATGGTCGAGATGGTCGCCCAAAGCATAGTGAACGGCCAGGAGGCTGAAACAAAATAAAAATTCCCTGATTCAGAGCGAGCGCTCTTAAAGAGCGTGCGGCTCTGAATCAGGCCCACTGTATATGTGTATACTTTTTAATAATTGATTTTTCCTAATTATCGCTGATTTCTCAATTCCGTAAATATTAAATTGTTTAAATAAACGTTATATTTTAACAATACTCTAGTGCACTACAAAGGAAATTTCTTCTCTCGCTTTGTGGGATGGGCTGCAGATGTGGTGTGTAGGCACAGATGCCAAGGATCTTTTGATTCTTTGGAGTTGTGCAGTGCTTTATGGGCATTTGTACCTGGAGTCAGGACTGCCAAGAGCGGCCCCGGGTGAAGAGGGCATGGCTTAATCGCGGCCGGCATGGCCAAGCCCTCTTAAGAAGAAAATAACAGAAAAAACATTGTTGCAGGACTGCGAACGCTGGGGAAAGTGGCACTGTGAGCCCATCAGCCAAGCGCAAATACAAGGTCCAATATGATCGCCCCTCCCACAGGCAGAGGAGACTGCCACCACTGCTGTAATCTCCCTTTGCAGCCCAGCAGGTATTTGAATAGACAGTTACTATGTCTGATGTACATTGCTGTAATGCTCATGTTGTTAGGTTTTGACTTCTATGCTGTAAAACATGGAACGTTGCAGGTAATGTACATATCTAATTATAATAAATATATGATGCAGTTTATTACAGTATGCTTTTGTGAAATTTCCATTCATTATATTACTTTGGAAAATTTATTTTGCATTTGCCAGTGCTTTGCATATGCTCTAACCTTCTGTTCATTTTACTGTGTTCTACTAATTCAAAGCATTCACTTTGCAGTACTAAGGCACCCGACAAAAATTCTGGCTAACTAACAGGCCTGGAAAGGAAATGTCTGTGCATACTGTATATTAGACAGTTTTCTATTGTGTTTGTAGGGATAAGACAACTACTGTTGACCTCGGTGTTCACTCTATAAAGAATACCAAAAACAGCCACAGACAGCATTTCACAGTTATACAAGCAATTCCACATCCAAAATTTAATAAAGAAAAACACATTAATAATCTCCTGCTTTTAAAGGTAAATTCCCAGTTTATTATCTGCTACATGGAATCATGTGTGCCTTTATAGAGCATATATATGTTTTTGTTTCATTTTCCAGGAAGATGTACATCGATTAATATTGTATGTTTATTTATAGTGTACTAAAATGTGCCAAGTGCCAAACAGTAGGGAAAATGCCGGCAATCTCTGCATTTTGCAGTGGTGACAGGGCCACAATGACATGCCCCGCCCTCACTGCCGGGTAATGGCATATGGTCACGCCACCATATGCCACATCACGCCCCCCGCTGTGGCGACCTGGTTACCCCCTCCAGGAAGGGGCAGCCAGAATGTCAGCAAGTGTGGTCTGTATGCGTTGATCTGTGCTGTGCTGAAAACTCCCTAAAGACATAACATAAGTGACATAAGTTACAACATGCAGAGGATAGAGAGCACTGTGGGTCTAAATCAGCAAGGAACGCAAGGGAGAGAACGCACATGTTTTTTGCACTGCGCATGCGTATGCATCGCACTGCGCATGAACAAACTAGCCAGTGCGATCGGGTAATGGTACGCAGACCCTTCCGAAATTGATTGACAGGAAGTGCTGTTTGTGGGTGGTGACGAGGGGTAGTAAGGCGAATGCAGGCGTTATAACGCCATTATAGTGGCGTGCGTAATTAAGGCAGTGCAACAGCATATGCAGCCATACCGTAAACTGTACACAGGAAGTGGCCAAAATCCTGCGGCAGGTCAGGTCAACCACTATTATGCTAATGGGTCTGATGGTTCTCAATGTTACCGATATTTACTCTATCTTGCGTACTGATCATGTTGTGAGTAAAAGGAGAAGGGCGGCTTAGTATGGGGCTGGGCATCTGCGTGCTGATCAGGCTTTGAGTAAAAGGAGATGGGCGGCTTAGTATGGGGCTGGGCATCTGCATCTTGTGCTGCGGTCTCCGTGCGTATGCATTGATTAGCATATTGTCGCAGCGGACGGGTGCGTGCATCTGCATCCATGCGTTCCTTGCTGAATCAGGCCCTGTGACTCTCATAAGGAGTATTTCATTTACACCTCTTACATCTCAATCTTCAATAAACACACAACATATGCATATATGCAATCAAACATTAAACAACATCTTAGACAAACAAGCAGACACACAAAGGTGCCACTAATGCTCGTGAGAGTTTAAAATTCACTAAATAGGGGGTAATTCGCTCGGTAGAGGATGGATTGGTGCAGTGTTAAGGTGCTTAATGAGGGTCCAAACACAGGCCCTCATTCAGAGGCGGTCGCTTGAAATTTTTAGTGCGGCCTCCTGGTCGTTAGCTAAGCTGTGGGTTACCACCCACAGCTCTAGCGAGCAACCAGGTTGATGGTTGCGATGGTCCAGACCATCGCGACCATTGGGGCTTGCGACGAGACCCTAAGGTTGGGTCTCGGCAACCGCAAGCCCCAGGGAGCTTCCTGCTCTGATCGAGCAGGAAGCTCCCTACTGACACCACTGCTGATGTCAGTGCGGCCACCCACAAACGGCATGTGTTCCTAAAGGAATGCTTCCGTTTGTTCAGCCACCCCCCCGGCCCGCCTTCCAAACGGGGCGAGCTGTCGATCAACATCGACAGCCGCCCCTTTGGTAGCGAGCCCCGGACCGAGAGAATTTCTCTCACTCCGGGGCTTGTGCACGTGCAGTGCGGCCGCTGCGCATGCGCAGGCCCAAAACATTGACCCGGTTGTGAGCACTCAGCGCTTGCGAACGGGTCTGAATGAGGTCCACAGTTTTCAAGTAAATAAATGTAATCGTCCTTTTACTTTTCAGAATGGAAATCAGGAAACAGAAAATAATAAACCTAGCCCCTATTTAGGGCATCTAACTCACTCCTTGACCCCTGACTATCATGGTGCAGCTACTCGGCCAATAAAGTCTCTGCCTGCTTCTCTGCAGGTCTATTGCCGGCTCCACTTTGGCTTGGCTGCCACAGCTATACAAAATACAGTCAGCCTTGGTGGACATCCCTGTATCCTACAGGTATAGGCCCTGGTTTCCTCAGCCTGCAGCTTAGCTGCTTTAATGTCACACAATCTGAGAGGTTTGTTGTCTCCCCTGCCTCCTGCTAGTCCAGACTCAGGCCTCCTGGCCCCCAATGGCTTGGCTTAGCTTCACTGGGCTCTCTGGCTGCCACAGTCACACTTAGACTGTCTCCAATGGCAGCCTGACTGGTCTGCCTTCTCCTCAGCCCACACCTGAGCTCTCTCCAAGGCAACCATTACACATCTTCCCAGAATCCTTTTCTCCTCTGTGTGGGCGGATCTTTCCTGCCCCACAAAGAATCTGCTGCTCACCAGCACCATCTCTGGTGATACTGCCACAATAGATTTTGAAATCTATTCATCATCAGGGGTCTGAATAGGACCACCTTATATTCAGCAAACCATGAAAACTGAAAGTTTTCAAGTTTGCCTGTGAGAACAAGCGCCATCATCTGATACTAAAGTACCTCAAGCCCCCGATGATGAATAGGTCCCAGGATCTTAACTGAGTAACACTTGGGGGTATAATAACTAAGAATTATGTCTTGCTGAGATTGTATTCCCGTGCGAGTTTTCCCTGATTTTGCAACTTGGAGATTTACTTAAAGCAAACACGAGAGCAAAAACACAATTCCGCACTGAAGTAGATGACAAAACACGCAAATAGAAGTCAATAGACCATCGAACCACACATGAGTACTTTTCACAGAAATACAACTCAAGTATTTACTAAGAATCATGTTAAAAACACAATAGAACACAGAGCAGAAGAAATTAACAGAAGTGCCTGTGAGCTGCGTGTTGTGCCGAGGCACTGCACAGATTAGTTTAATCGGTGCAGTGCTTCTTGTGTATAGTGTAAAGAAAGGGTTAAAGATTGGAATAAAAATCAGAGTGCCCCCCCCCCCCCCCCACAAAATAAAGCATAACCAGCCCTGGTCCTCTGAGCCCGTTCTGGTACAGGAAAATCGGGGGGGAACTGGTGCGGTGTTCTCTTTATTTTCCTATAACCAGAACTGGACTGAACCTGCCGAGGTGGTGTTGCCATTACAGGGAGACACAAAGTGTGGGGTCCCCCTGACAAAGCAGTAACCAGCCCAAACTGCTCAGCCCAGGGCAATCCTCAGAAAGTGGGGACCCCAAATATAAAATGTCTAACTTTAATAATAATAATTGTAAATATAATAATAATACGTAAATAATAATAATTGTTAAACCATTTTGTAGGTAGCAATAGATGAATGAAAGGGCGGTCTATGAATGATGGTATATTTTCACACTATATGCCCTTAAATTCAAGCCCACAATATCACATGATTTGATGCGGCTTGTTGCGTTAGATTAAATACCTAATGTAAATTTGCTTTTACTTTTACAGCTGTCGGGTAAAGCGAACTTAACGAAATCTGTGAAAACTGTTCGGTTTCCTGAGAAATGTACTGATGCTAAGCCCGGCAGTGTCTGTGATATAATCGGATGGGGGAGGACTGATAACAAAAAACCTGGCACTACAGACAAGCTAATGGAGGCCAGAGTGACCGTCCTGTACAGGAAGGTATGTGCCGCACAGTGGAGGCCAACAGTGAGAATCACTAAGGACATGATGTGCACCAGCGGGAAAGAAGCAGCTAGGGGCTTTTGTAATGTGATTATCAGATCAATACACTGTGAAATAAATGACCTTAGATCATCTGATGTCACTACCACCTTATCAATGAGAGAGAGAGGGAGGGAAACGGAAACAGAAAAAAAACAACTAGTGTATTATGTTCCAGACAGAATCGGTATGATTAGCCGCCGGCTGAAATCCTGACAGCGGAAGGCCAGGTGGCTCAGAATGCCGTCAGTGGTGGGTAAGTAGGCTAACCTACCCCTACCCCCCTAACCCTAACCCTCCCTTGGTGGTGCCTAACCCTAACCCCCCTAGGAGGGGCCTAACTCTAACCCCCCCGCAGTTGTGTCTAAACCTAACCCCCCCTCCCCGCACCCTAAACCTAACCCTCCCATGGGGGTGCCTAACCCTAACCTCCCCCCAATAGTGCCTAACACTAACCCCCCTTTCCCCAAGCCTAACCCTAACCCTCCCGGGGGGTGCCTAACCCTAACCCGCCCCACAGTGGTGCCTAAACCTAACCCCCCCTTCTCCAGGGACTTTGCCGTTACTTACCTGTCTGGACGATCGGGAATCTGCTGCTTTGTGATGCCGGTGTCGGTATCCCGTTTACTGTCGGGATAATGGCGTCGGTATATTGCCGTGTGGCGGGATTCGGGCAGCGGCATATCGCTGCCCGGCATTTCGACGCTGGCATTTCAGACGCCGGCAATGTGACTGCATCCCATTCCAGACAGGCACTGATTCCTGATAATAGATTTGTGTTCCAATGGTATATAATGGTATTAAAGTGCATTAATAGTGACCTAGGCTTTTTCACAAACCACCTGCAAGACAGATGACATTTTCAGTGGCTACTAACGTGCATCAGCATACCTCTACATGTAGAACAAAAAAGTTACATAGTGTAGTATTAGAAACAAAGATTATTTATTTTTATGACGATATAAAATGCACATAAATGGATAAAACATTTAAAACGCTTATCTGAGATCTGGTTGTAGATTCTCTGGCCAAGAAGGGTCTCCTACCCATCAATAATCCCACATAATTATCCCCAGAACAGTGTCACTAGGAGCAGCAGCCCCAGAGTACATTTTATTTCTCAAGCAGCTTAATACCATTCCAAAGGCAGGGGCGGAATGGGAATTTAAAGTGGTCCTGGAAAAAACTGTGAAAGTGGCCCTATCTGCACACGCCTGGGGTGCGTGCCCAGAAAAGTGGGTGTGGCCTGGTGGCAAGGGGTGTGGCCTAATGTGAAATGCCATTCCCGCAAGCCACGCTCCCCGTCTCCCCAGTGGCATTATCCTGCGTCTCCCCAGCACCATCCTCCTGCCCTAGCACAGAATAGCCCCCACCCCCACAGACAGATCATCTCCCTTTAGCGCAAAATTATCTCCCCCTAGTATAGCAGATCCCCCTCCCCCACAGACAGATCATAGCCCCCTAGTTCAGCAGATCCCCCCTCCCCCTTAGACAGATCATCATGTCCCTCTCCCTCTGACCCTCCCCCACCACAGACAGATCATCTCTAATAAGTACAGAATAACCCCCCCCTTAGATCATCAATAATCACCCCCCCCAGTGCCCCCACCCCAGACATCCCCCCTGATACAGATGAGCGATATTTATAGCTGTCCCCAGACCCCATCTTCCTATGATCAGCCCAGCCCCGACCTGTCATGTCACCTGACATGCAGCGCTGCTATTGTAGGTCTCCCAGTCCCAGCCTCAAAGCAGCCAGCCCAGCCCCATTGTCATTGGCATCATCCTTCTCCGGCCGGGGATTATCTCATGAATTTTAATTTTAAATAAACCCCCAGCCCAGGTTTTCCTGATTTGCTCACCCTCTGTTGGCTAGCCTACCGACAGCAGCCAACCCAATAGACTCCTCTCCACTCTGCCACCTCCCCATACTGTGACGTTAACTTCAGACTCAGAGCCTGCCAGGCTGTGAAATTAAAGTCTACACTTCACAGCCTGGGGAGGGGAGAGTGGACAGGAGATAGTCGGGCTGACAGACTGCCTGTGTGGCCCCCGGCCCTGCAACTTACCCCCACGCGGTCATGCCAGCTGTCATGGTCACCCGCGGACCCGCGCCTGCTGGTGTGCTCTCTGCACACTTCCTAATCCCTCGATGGCACCGCGGCGTGTGACACAGACGGCATGCTGGGTAGGGCTTTAATAGCCTGGCCTCTTTTTTTGTGAGAGAGGCTTAGCCTGGCTGCCTGTGTAACACTGTATTTTACATGAGCCGGGTGACGCGAATTGGGGGGAGGTGCCACAATTGAAAAGCGTCCCCACAACCATTCAGCCTCCTGGGATTTTGACTGCAAAATCTAACGGTCAATCTGCCCCTGTTCAAAGGTAATAGGAGCACAAATCTATTATCAGGAATCAATACCTGTCTGAAATAAACTACAATATTGTTGTTTAGTTTGGTTTCTTTTTTATCCATTTTTTTTGTGGGGGGGATATGAAGGGGGGGAGGGTCATGCACCTGACAAGAAGATACTTCAGAAATAAAACCATCTAAAGTTACTCAGTCATGTAGAGAGGGGATGTAGTTATGAGACCGGCGGCCGCATGACTGCCGGTCTCAATCCCGACAGCGTAATCCCGGCAAGGGATTTAACATAAGCGTTAAAATACTGACGCCTATGTTAATCCCGATGCCGGAACGCCGAGGACCCCGAACCGATCGTCCTCTCTGCTGGGTAAGTATACACCCGGGGATGGGGGGGTTAGGTTTAGGGATCCCTGGGGGGATTTAGGCTTAGGCACCCCCCCGGGGAAGGTTAAGGTTAGGCTAGGGGAACGGGGGGATAGGGTTAGGTACTAGGGGGGAGGGTAGAGTTAGGCACCCCCCTGGGAGGGTTAGGATTAGCTTGCGGGGAGGGGGGGTTAGGTTTAGGCACCCATGGGGGGAAGGTTAGGGTTAGGCACCCCTAAGTGAGGGTTAGGGGGGGCAGAGGGGAGGGTTAGGGTACTTACCTCAAGGTGTCTGGATTTCGACCCACCAGGCTGCCGCTGTCAGTATTTGTTCTAGCGGCTATCGGTATTACATACTGATTCCTGTAGAGAGCCATAATCCATAAAAGAAGCAGATACAGACTCAGTCGGGGCAGGATCACCACCAATAGCTCTGCATACATTATTGCAGGACTTACACAGCATTTTAAGTCCCTATAAATGTCCAGCCCTAAGGCAAATAACCCCTGAGGAAAGTCTGCATACAGACTAAAATGTTTGGGGGCTTGATGGTGCCAGTCACAGCTAAATGTGTCATCATGGCCCTGCCCCCAGCTGCGCAATGCCACAAATAGCGGCATTGCATAGTGGGCGTAGGGCCGGGTCTGCAATTACACAGTTCATGCCACGCCCCCTGCACCACCAACTTATACCTCACCTCAGGGATCTCAATGGGGAGGGAGCATGTAAACGTAGGTATGTCCTGACATAAAATCACTTACCTCTGTTTTTCCTAATCTCTTGAGTACTCAGAACCCTACATATTTAATCAAATCTCAAAATGAAACTACTTGAATGCAGCAGCTACTGTATATGGATTTGAAAGTACAATTACTATTTATTTCCTGAAATGAACAGATTGAATAGGCAGTGGTTAAGGTGACTTCTTCTCATTAAGGCCCCTATTCATCATCAGGAGACATTTGGTATAACGCAGCTATGGAAGTAGCTGCATTACTTTCCTGTCCCCCATTGCTGCTTCCACACAAAGCCACCGGGGAGTCAGTGAAGAGGCGGCGGAGGGATCCCACTTCGCATCCCCAGAACTTCTTCCCATAGGAAAAACTGTGGTTACAAGAACAACCGCCATCTGAAGATGGCGCTTGTTCTCGCAGGCAAACTCCGAAAACTTTCAGTTTTCGGAGTTTGATGAATATTAGGTGGTCTTAGTCAGACCCCTGATGATGAATGGCGTGGTTAACGGGCCATTTTAGATATGATGAATAAGCCCCATAGTGGCATATTTACCAGCATTGTGAATTTTGCCCTATTAAATAAAATTTCTTATGACCATGTATCGTGGTAATACAAAATGATAAAAATATTACATTTATCCAATGTCTTTCGGCGAGATATGGGCTCCGATAAGAACCAATACCGGCAAAGAGTTAGAAGCAATATTTATTTCCAGGTACGGATCCAGCAAGCCCAATGTGCATGCACAACTATCAGACTACACATGCGCTAGTAAGGGGTGATGGATGCCGATCCGGAAAATGCTTGATAAATTGCACAATTTTGCGATGAAAAATAAAGAGACCACAGAAGATATCTCCGGTATATATTGCAGCCCCCCCTATAGTACATTCTGGGGATGCTTCATTTTTGCTAATTATTTTGATAAATATGCCCTTACAGAAATATGCAATTTGACAGACGAGCCAAACTGTAAGCATTGGTAATATAATAAAATATATAAGTGATTAATAAGAATCTGTTCATTCCAGGGTGATGTTGGTGGGCCGCTAATTTGTGGAGGATTCCAAAAAGGTACCATTTCTTTTGGATCAATACTGTGTGGAACTCCCAATGGAGCAGATGTCTACACGCGTCTCACTAAAGAATATGTGAAATGGATTAATAAACAAATAAATAAATAACTACAGATACAATACTATTTTATTATTGCTATGCTGTCTTTATTGTGTTTTGTACTTGGAAAATAGGGAATGTGAAAATGTTCCGGATTTGATTAGTAAACTAATGTTGGTCATTTGGTGGCTCACATACTGAATACAATTCACATTATAATAACTGATGATTTAGCATGCATTATATGTAACTGTTTATGGAACTGAATACATATATGACACAAATACATTATCCAAATTTATAGGAGAAATGGTAAAGAGTAGAAATAAGTGAAACTTCCAAAACCATTGTGTGAATTAGTCGCCTCATTCCAAATTTGTTTGTGAAATTTCACTTTATCTCTCTCTAAGATTTGATAAATCTCCCCATAAATCTTGTTTTTGCCCTACTGCATAAACTAGAAAAATCATTTCACTTACTCAATACTTTGAAAGAAATGTCCATGGCCTTCAGAATTTTTGCTCCACTATCTTGGAATGCTTCAGTGATGCCACTGCTTCCTAACCACCCAGGCATGGCACAAGTGCTGTGGATGCCATACCCACCCATGAAACAGCACTAAGCTCTCCCTGCAGCTTCCTACCTAAGCACAGGGGAAGGCTGACGACATTTCCTGTTCCCTTAAGTCCAGAATTGTGGCAATGGACAGGGACACCATGGGCCCAGTGGCGTAACTATAAATTTTGCTCCCCCCTGCCAAAAAAGTTCCTGGCGCCCCCCCCCCCCGCCAAAAAAGTTCCTGGCACCCCCCCCCATATACATAACTAACTATACATAGCAGGCACATGGCATATACACAACTAACTATACATAGCAGGCACGTGGCATATACATAACTAACTATACATAGCAGGCACATGGCATATATATAACTAACTATACATAGCAGGCACATGGCATATACATAACTAACTATACATAGCAGACACGTGGCATATACATAACTAACTATACATAGCAGGCACATGGCATATACATAACTAACTATACATAGCAGGCACATGGCATATACATAACTAACTATACATAGCAGGCACATGGCATATACATAACTAACTATACATAGCAGGCACATGGCATATACATAACTAACTATACATAGCAGGCACATGGCATATACATAACTAACTATACATAGCAGGCACATGGCATATACATAACTAACTATACATAGCAGGCACACGACACATACAGTACATAACTAGCGGCAGGCTTTGGACTAGGTGGCCACCATTTTAATGATGTCTCATCAGACTGAGCTGCATAACTGTCTCTTACACCCTCTGGATGTCTCTCCCTGCTGTCAGGAGGCCTGAGATCTTCTGGGGGTAACTATTGCATTCATGTCAGCAGCACCCTATCCTATTGTACAGATCCTGCGCCAGTCCCTCATGCTCCCCCACAGCCTGCACCCACCACCTCACATTAATCACCCCCAATATTCCAATATACCTCCCCAATCACCCGGTGTCAGCCTCCCCTTGCCAAAGCACCCATACACCTGACCTCTCATCCCAAATATCCCTCATCTTTTCAGGCACATGGCCAGTGGCAGTGGCGCGTAACTATATCATTCACTGCCGGCACCCACACCCCCGCAGGCAACCCGCGGGCCTCACCTCAGGAATCAGGATCGATGACAGACAGTGTGACACACTGCGACATACAGCCAGGAGCAACCGCAGGCGCAGCCCAGCCCTGTATCACCGACTGTCGCTCCCACGCCCCCGCAGGCCGCCCACGGTCCTTACTCTCAGGATCGATCAGCAGACAGCAGTGCACTGCACTTTCAGTCACACAGTGAGTGACACACAGCACGGAGGAGCAGCCTCTGCCCAGCCCTGTAACACCGCGGTCCGCGCCGGGTCCCACACACTTACTGCCCCGCCTGACAGACAGTGACTCCGTCTCCAGCTCCAGTCCAGTCTCCGGCTCAGGTACAGCGCGGCTGCCTCTCCCCCCTCACGTCTTTGACGCCGGCTCTGCCCTTGTTCAGCGTGCGCCCCCAAGCCACCGCGGGGGCTGCAGGGACAGTAGTTACGCCACTGCATGGGCCTGTTCGTATGAATGCCATTGCACGGGCGTGCAAAAATTAGCCACTGCGATTGCAGTACTCACTGCATCCGACGAGACTTGCAATTTCTGAGACAGGTCAAACCTGCTGTAATTGTGCGTGACGGGCCGATGTTACTGATGTATACACGGTGCTGCGAGGTATTATGGATGTGAGAAAGTGGTAGTGGGCGTCTCTATGCTGGCTGAGCGGTGGCAGACATTAGCATATTTTTACAGCTTCATTTCGTGCGATTATGCAGCTGCTATCACAATTGCGATCCATGCTGAATCAGGCCAATAGTACACAAAATTCTAAAAATCCTGCCACACAATAGAAATATATTGAAGTTAATAGATGGATTATACACCTAATAATTAACCAAGTGGCTTGAAGCATCAGAATGTCTCCTCAAATCAGACGCAAATGTTTTTATTTTATTTTTTTCAATTTCAAGGCCTCTACACGCGGAATGATGTAGGCAATGATACGATCTCATTAACGATATCCCTCGAACTCTCCCCGGGCACTCCAGGACACGATATGCAGCAAAAGCTACATGATGTGACACAAGATCTATAGAGCACGATCTAATGATTTGCCTATCATTAGATCGTGCGTGATAGCAGACAGATGCTTGCACAGACCAGTGAGATCCGTGATGCAAGTCTCTGTCACAGATGCACGCAGAGACTTGCGTGTGATCCGCGCTACAAGCATCTTTGTAAAAAAAAATCAATAAGACACAGATGCAGGGACGAATCAGCGAGATCCATCCATGCATCTGTGTAAAATAGAATGAATATATAGTGAAAAATAAAAAAAAATGGCAGCCCACTCTTGAAAGCACAACCAGCCCCAGGCTTTTCACAGCCGGTCCTGGTCATGAAAGTACAGGCGACAAATGATGTAGGGGTCCCCTGTATTTAACACAACCAGCACCGGGCTTTTCAGAGCCAGTGCTGGTTGTCAAAATACAGGGGACAAAAGACGTAGGGGTCCACTGTATTTAGCACAACTAGCACTGGGCTCAGCCAAGCCGGTCCTAGTTTTGGAAATACAGGGGGCAAAGAGTAGGGGTTCCCTGTATTATCCATAACCAACATAGGCGAAACTAAGGGGTGGTCCGGGGGTGCACCGGACCACACATTAGCCTCTGCTGTCATTTTGCGCTTTTTTTAACTTTAATTAATAGCTGGAAGTCAGGTTGGCGTTAACGCAGCTGCATAAGCCCGCACTTGACCGGGAGGACCTAGAAAGACAACAGCACCGCCTCCCCTGTGTTGGCCCAATCAGAATTAGCCTACGGAGCACGAGCGCACGGTGACATCATGGCGTCAGTCCGTGCGCGCTCCTGTGCTACTGAGGAGCGGAGGTGCTGTGTGAGCTGCCCGGAGGAGGAGGAGGACGCCGCGGCCTCATCCACGCTGTCGCTGACAGACTGAGCTGACAGTGACAGCCTGTCTGCAGAAGAACAGAAGAACAGAAGAAGAGTTTTTTTTTAAAAGCATATACTGCAGGTTCGGCATTTATTATTCTGGCAGCAGCTTGCAACTGCAGGGGAAAGGGTGCTAATTTTTGGCTGTAACTTCTATTTTTATAAAAAAATTTCTCATGAAGGCTATACTTTTTAAATGCACTTTTTTATTGGCAGATGTAGAAAGTATGTATGTAAGTATATATATATATATATATATATATATATATGTGTGTGTATGTATTTATATATATATATATATATACAGTATATATTATATATATAATATATATGTGTATGTGTATGTATATGTATATATATATATATATATATATATATATATATGAGCTCCTTAACATTAATAGACCTATCCATGTTAGGTTGGGGGGGACAGAGTTAACACAGGGCTGGGGAATGACTCTGAGAGACACACACTGGGGCTGAGAGACGCACACTGGGGCTGAGAGACGCACACTGGGGCTGAGAGACGCACACTGGGGCCAGGGCAATGGAGCAGAGAGACGCACACTGGGGCAGGGGAATGGGGCTGAGAAACACACACTTGGGCCGGGGCAATGGGGCAGAGAGACGCACACTGGGGCAGGGGAATGGTACTGAGAGACGCACACTGGGGCAGGGGAATGGTGCTGAGATACACACACTTCGGCTGGGGCAATGGGGCAGAGAGACGCACACTGGGGCAGGGGAATGGTGCTGAGAGACGCACACTGGGGCAGGGGAATGGTGCTGAGAGACACACACTTGGGCTGGGGCAATGGGGCAGAGAGACGCACACTGGGGCAGGGGAATGGTGCTGAGAGACGCACACTGGGGCAGGGGAATGGTGCTGAGAGACACACACTTGGGCCGGGGCAATGGGGCAGAGAGATGCACACTGGGGCCAGGGCAACGGGGCAGAGAGACGCACACTGGGGCCGGGGCAATGGGGATGAGAGATACACACTGGGGCTGAGAGACACACACTGGAGCTGAGAGACACACACCGGGGCTGAGAGACGCACACTGGGTCGGGGGAATGGGGCTGAGATACGCACACTGAGGTCAGGGCAATGGGGCTGAGAGACGCACACTGGGGCAGGGGAATGGGGCTGAGAGATGCACACTGGGGCAGGGGAATGGGGCTGAGAGACGCACACTGGGGTCGGGGAATGGGGCAGAGAGATGCACACTGGGGTCGGGGGAATGGGGCTGAGAGACACACACTGGGGCCGGGGGAATGGGGCTGAGAGACACACACTGGGGCTGGGGGAATGGGGCTGAGATACGCACACTGGGGTCAGGGGAATGGGGCTGAGAGACACACACAGGGGCCGGGGGAATGGGGCAGAGAGACGCACACTGGGTCAGAGGAATGGGGCTGAGATACGCACACTGGGGTCGGGGGAATGGGGCAGAGAGACTCACACTGGGGCTGAGAGATGCACACTGGGTCGGAGGAATGGTGCTGAGATACGCACACTGGGGTCGCGGGAATGGGGCAGAGAGACTCACACTGAGGCTGGGGGAATGAGGATGGAGAGTCACAGGTGGACCTGAGGATTGAGAGACACAGGGGGTCCTGGGGGTGGTGAGATCGAGGGGGTCCTGGTGAGAAACAAGGGGGTCTGGAGATAAAAAGACACAGAGAACCTGGAGAACCACAGAGGGGCCTGGGGATGGAGACATTGAGGGGTCTGGAGTAACACAGGGGAGCCTGGAGAGACACAGAAGTTTGATCAGGGAAATTCACATTTTTCCTGCACAAAAGCTCCTGTTACTACAGTATATATTCATAAAAAAGGGAGAAAAGGAAAAAGGGGACAAAAGACGTAGGGGTCCACTGTATTTAGCACAACTAGCACTGGGCTCAGCCAAGCCGGTCCTAGTTTTGGAAATACAGGGGACAAAGAGTAGGGGTTCCCTGTATTATCCATAACCAACATAGGCGAAACTAAGGGGTGGTCCGAGGGTGAACCGGACCACACATTAGCCTCTGCTGTCATTTTGCTTTTTTTTTAACTTTAATTAATAGCTGGAAGTCAGGTTGGCGTTAACGCAGCTGCATAAGCCCGCACTTGACCGGGAGGACCTAGAAAGACAACAGCACCGCCTCCCCTGTGTTGGCCCAATCAGAATTAGCCTACGGAGCACGAGCGCACGGTGACATCATGGCGTCAGTCCGTGCGCGCTCCTGTGCTACTGAGGAGCGGAGGTGCTGTGTGAGCTGCCCGGAGGAGGAGGAGGACGCCGCGGCCTCATCCACGCTGTCGCTGACAGACTGAGCTGACAGTGACAGCCTGTCTGCAGAAGAACAGAAGAACAGAAGAAGAGTTTTTTTTTAAAAGCATATACTGCAGGTTCGGCATTTATTATTCTGGCAGCAGCTTGCAACTGCAGGGGAAAGGGTGCTAATTTTTGGCTGTAACTTCTATTTTTATAAAAAATTTTCTCATGAAGGCTATACTTTTTAAATGCACTTTTTTATTGGCAGATGTAGAAAGTATGTATGTAAGTATATATATATATATATATATATATATGTGTGTGTATGTATTTATATGTATATATATATATATACAGTATATATTATATATATAATATATATGTGTATGTGTATGTATATGTATATATATATATATATTATATATATATATATATGAGCTCCTTAATATTAATAGACCTATCCATGTTAGGTTGGGGGGGACAGAGTTAACACAGGGCTGGGGAATGACTCTGAGAGACACACACTGGGGCTGAGAGACGCACACTGGGGCTGAGAGACGCACACTGGGGCTGAGAGACGCACACTGGGGCCAGGGCAATGGAGCAGAGAGACGCACACTGGGGCAGGGGAATGGGGCTGAGAAACACACACTTGGGCCGGGGCAATGGGGCAGAGAGACGCACACTGGGGCAGGGGAATGGTGCTGAGAGACGCACACTGGGGCAGGGGAATGGTGCTGAGATACACACACTTGGGCTGGGGCAATGGGGCAGAGAGACGCACACTGGGGCAGGGGAATGGTGCTGAGAGACGCACACTGGGGCAGGGGAATGGTGCTGAGAGACGCACACTTGGGCTGGGGCAATGGGGCAGAGAGACGCACACTGGGGCAGGGGAATGGTGCTGAGAGACGCACACTGGGGCAGGGGAATGGTGCTGAGAAACACACACTTGGGCCGGGGCAATGGGGCAGAGAGATTCACACTGGGGCCAGGGCAATGGGGCAGAGAGACGCACACTGGGGCCGGGGCAATGGGGCTGAGAGACACACACTGGGGCTGAGAGACACACACCGGGGCTGAGAGACGCACACTGGGTCGGGGGAATGGGGCTGAGATACGCACACTGGGGTCAGGGCAATGGGGCTGAGAGACGCACACTGGGGCAGGGGAATGGGGCTGAGAGATGCACACTGGGGCAGGGGAATGGGGCTGAGAGACGCACACTGGGGTCGGGGAATGGGGCAGAGAGATGCACACTGGGGTCGGGGGAATGGGGCTGAGAGACACACACTGGGGCCGGGAGAATGGGGCTGAGAGACACACACTGGGGCTGGGGGAATGGGGCTGAGATACGCACACTGGGGTCAGGGGAATGGGGCTGAGAGACACACACAGGGGCCGGGGGAATGGGGCAGAGAGACGCACACTGGGTCAGAGGAATGGGGCTGAGATACGCACACTGGGGTCGGGGGAATGGGGCAGAGAGACTCACACTGGGGCTGAGAGATGCACACTGGGTCGGAGGAATGGTGCTGAGATACGCACACTGGGGTCGCGGGAATGGGGCAGAGAGACTCACACTGAGGCTGGGGGAATGAGGATGGAGAGTCACAGGTGGACCTGAGGATTGAGAGACACAGGGGGTCCTGGGGGTGGTGAGATCGAGGGGGTCCTGGTGAGAAACAAGGGGGTCTGGAGATAAAAAGACACAGAGAACCTGGAGAACCACAGAGGGGCCTGGGGATGGAGACATTGAGGGGTCTGGAGTAACACAGGGGAGCCTGGAGAGACACAGAAGTTTGATCAGGGAAATTCACATTTTTCCTGCACAAAAGCTCCTGTTACTACAGTATATATTCATAAAAAAGGGAAAAAAGGAAAAAGGGGAAAGTATCTGCACTCTACTGAATTAGTTCTAGACCCCTATATAATCTTGGCTCGATAGTTCATAGAGTAACGGGGGTGCAGCCCTAATCAACTAAATTAGATCATATAATTAGAAATGAGAAAAGGAGTTGTTGGTAATGGGCGCACAAATAAAGTAAATAATAAAGTAAAATATAACTTTTATTGGTTATTACCTAGCGAAAGTTCACAATGCGTTTGCTCACTGCGCATAGACAGCCCAGCAGAGTGAGGGACAGGGGAAGCTGTTTGTAGGTGGTAACAGGGGCTGGCCATTAACAACGGGGGAGTGGAGGTGGAAACGCAGGCATGCCTGCGCATCTCAACGGGGTTTTAAAGGTTTGCATAATTATAAAACCGCATCATAGTACACGTCACCTGGCTTGTTTTTACACTGAAGTGCTCGCAGTTCTTGCAGCAGGGTATAGTCAACCTCAAGTGTTGCGATCGCATCCGATGTTACCCGATGGTTGCATACACTTCCTGGACATGACGTGCACAAGTGGGTGTCTTAAGAAAGGCTGGTGGGTGCCTGCATACACTATGTGATCACTCTCTAAGAAATACTGGGCGTGCTAATGCCTGTGCAATTTGCATACACATCGTGCGCACGATCGCATCTAGCGAGCGGCTCTGAATCAGCTCATGATCATAATGAATCATAATGTCCAAAACAAAAAGCTTCAGTGTATGCAGAATAATGATCCTCCTGAACAACTGTGGCTGTACTCCTCAAATAAAAACACTGGATAATAGCACCAAAATGTCTATGTATCTAATAATAATACTGGCGATGGACCAATAAAAATAGCTATTGATTCTAAATGCACATTGCAATCCCCCTATTATTTATATATAAGCAGGATATACAATCGGGAAGCCGGCTGCCGGAATCCCAACAGCCGGCTTACTGACTGCTTTATCCCGGCGGCGTGGGATAAATGACCGGCGTCTATATCTAGACGCCTGTCATTTCCCCGATGCCGGAACACCGGCGCCTGCCATCCCGATCGAAGGGATGCCGGGCGCCACGAGCGGACAGCCGCGGGGGGGAGGGTTAGGTTTAGGGCACCCAGGGGGGACTTATGGTTAGGCACCCCCCAGGGAGGTTAGGGTTAGGTTAGGGGGAGGGAGGGTTAGGGTTAGGCACCCACGGGGGGGACTTAGGGTTAGGCACCCCACTGGGGGACTTAGGTTTAGGCAGCGGGGAAGGAGGGGTTAGGGTTAGGCACTTAGAGGGGAGATTAGGGTTAGGCACTTGGGAGGGAGGTTAGGGTTAGGCACTCCTAAGGAGGGTTAGGGTTAGGGGCTTAGGTTAGTTTATACTTACCTAAGCGACGATCGGGATTTCCTGAAGGGGCTCATTCCATCTATAGCATGTGCAACAGCACTTGTGTGGTTCACATGGGAAAATTAGTGTCACCACTGATCTTCCACTGCATCTCAGCATAATTGATCAGCTCTGTCCTGGGAGCCCTGCTAACACCCGCAATAGGGGAATGGAAGGCCTGAAAACCCTCAGCCTGTGCTGCAGCAAGCGACGGTGCACCCGCTACTGCCGGGAGACTTGCCCAATCTTCCAGGGTGCCGGGAGCACCACACGATTTTCGGGAGGCTCCCAACCATCCCGGGAGTGTAGGCAAATATGAATTGTATACGAGCATCTCTGCCTGATTTGGCGCTGCCAAGGCTAATCTTGCAAAAGCCACAGCGAAACGCACGTCTGTGTCCTGCTGTGTGTCAGATGTCACATGTCCAAATTGTGAATACTACATATATATGTTTGTAGTTGTACCTATACACTTACGTTAGAAAATTGTATATAAAATATAGAGGCGCTGATTTAATCAGAACAATTTATTAAAAATCAAAAAACATATATAAATAATATAAAATAACCGTCGGTTGGCCGATATATTTAATTTCAAATTATTTTATATTTATAACATATAATAATCTTCTGACTATACAGTATATCTGTTACTGCAATGCTATGTTATATATAACATCAAAGTAGGTCTAGCCTACATCAATCACTATATCAAAATAGGAAGAATAATGGTAAAATTATTAGTGAGCTTAACGGGTGCAGCTAGCAATATGTACACCTGAATGACAATTTATATGATCATAATAAATATCATGAATCCCATGGATATAAATCCATAGATAGTTAAACCTCGCTTAGTTTGAGGCTGTAGCTGTTCAAAAGAGATTGTTTGTCATCTGACAGTTTCAATATATAGCAAGTGAATGGCAACAATGTAGATCGTAGAAAAAATGATTGAGTCACTTGTAGCAATAGTGCTACTCTCACCACTCTGTAGAACGTCCCTCTGAATCACCTGTTTGTAATGTCCCAGCTCCTGGTATAGAAAAGAAATATGTCCAGTACCTCCATGTCTGGATGTCCATATAGAAAACCGTGGCCCATCTCTCCCAGCTGCTAGCGGCGTTCCCCGAAGTGCAGCTATATCCGGAGTGTAAGTGCGGGTGAGGTCTGAACAAAACGGTAAATCCAAATGCAGGTAATAATGTAAGGTCGGCACCTTATGTGTCCGTGTGGTCTACAGCTCGTTCCTCCCATCTGCTGACAACGTTCTCCAAGGTGCAGCTTTATCCGGAGTATGAAGCATAGATCCAGGCTGTGCTGTACGAATCCAGGCTGTGCTATACCATTCTGTTGGGACAGGTGAGTGGTGTGAAAATGGCAAAGTCTTGACGCGTTTCCCCGTGTTTCTTCTGAGGAAGCCGCCGACAAAGAAATAGGCTGGTAAACGCGTCAAGACTTCAAGGCAGCAGATATGCAGCAGATGATAAGCGTCCACGTAACAACCAGCAGAACTATCAAGAAGATGGAACGAACTCTGAAGAAGTTGAAACATCGCTGTTGGGCAAACAGCAATATTGGTCTGGGTTGCAGAGTAGGAATAGAACACATATAAGTTTTGTGTGAACTGTGTAGAGGGGTGTTAATCAGATAGAATAGCTTAAAGAGGTTTAGTGGGTGGTTCAGAAATTTGGTGAGTTTTCCAGGGAACGGAATGTTTACAGGCTAGACAAAAGGATCGTCATGCAAAAAAGGTCATTCCCAGTGGCGTAAGTTCATCCCAGTCGCCCGGAGGTAAGTTAGAGCTATGCGCCCCACCCTCCTTCCCCCGAGAAAAGGAAAAATAAATAAGGTACATCTATCAATATATATTCGCGCACATGCGAATAGCGACAATAAAAAAATATTATCGGGACTAGGACCCAATAATCAATAAATATGCCACTTTGGGGCCCCATATTGATTTATATATCCCCCATCTCACACAGACCTCACACACACACACACATACCGTACTACATCTCACACATACCCCACACCCACCACAGCTCTCCCCAATCACTCAGATTCCCCCACACAGCGTGAAAAAAAATATATGCTCTTTAAATATAGAACTTTCATCAGCACCTACCACTCTTCCCACCCCATAGGGCTTGCACTTACTATGTTTTTCAGCCTCACCCCTTAGCCTCTCCCGACTCCCGTCCGCTCCGGCTGTTTTGTGACTTCCGCCACCAGAGCACTCCAGACAGGGAGGAGAAGCGCCGCTGATGCTGATCGGGAGTCAGATACAGGTTATTAGTAGGCACAACTTAGCCCTGAGTATAGTATTTTTATGGTAGTACAGGGCACAAGGAAGGAATAAGGTGCAGTTGAACTCTACAATTACCTTGGAATGGGGCTAGCCTCTCAGCTGTAAGAGAAAGTATACAAAGTATACAAAACGGCCAATGAGAGTAATCCTCAGCAGCAGCTCTAATTCATCTTGTTAATATTATCAGATACTGTTTCCAGATGATCAACTTATTAATAAAATTGTCCAAATATATTAACGACTGTTCCTCATCAGAGATTGCTATGAGAAACCATAGATATATACTTGCTGCTATCAGTTCCATGTTGCCAGCAAACTGTAGCCTCAAAGCGCTGCTCTTCAATTAGTAGAGACACCAATACAAGAGAAACGGGCGGATAGCTTCATGATACCAGAGAGCATCATTCTTCAGCACAAGAGACCTCAAACCATATTTTAGCTGCTGTTTTCTAGCAACTATGGCCCTGATTCAGACCCGGACGCAAGTGGCCGTTCGTACGTTCAGCGTACGTACCGAAATATGTTAATTTAAGCGCTCGCTCGTAATTTCGAATGCAGCTAAACTTCCTCCCCAAAGTCTACCGACCCCTCCTCTAGCTAACGAGCCAGGCCAAATAGCGAGCGTACATCCCCAATGTGGCTTGCAGGGAACGCACGCACAAGTACAAACCGGAAGTGGGCCTATCAGATTCCGATTACCTGCTCGTTTATTCTGCCTACCTCCCTCAATCGTATCATGCCAATCAATATATCAATGAGCTTAATTGCTCGTCACAAGTTTTTTTTTTTTTATTTTGACATGCAATAAACTTTACTCTTGTCCGTGTTTGTGTTTACCCGCAGAATACGTATGGCTTAAACATTCGCTTTTATTTGTCAAAATACATGTTTGAGGCAATTATCCATTTGTTTTCTGTGTTTTTACCCACGCATATTTTCCTGGGTTCATTTCTTTATTTAAGTTTGCTTACGCATGTCACTGCATCAAGCCTACAATAACTCTCAATAGATTTGTGGCCCTGTCGAACACATGACTCATACACTAACCAATAGAATTGGTCCTGTTAATTACCCAAATACATTAGCCAATCAAAATTATTTTCTGGTCTTTATTAAAATTGTTTTATTAAAAATACACCATTGCCATCATGAGAGCCTCGGCATTCACCAAGCGCGAGCTCCTGGTATTAACCGAGGTGATGGACAGGCGGATCACCAGCCAGCCTCCCCCCATCACCAATCGGGAAAAGCGTTCCGCATATGCGGAGGTACGTGGCCGCCTGCGTTCCTTCGGCTCACGCCACCAGATCGGCCAGCTGGAGCGCAGGTGGTCCGACCTGCAACGGCGGACGCTCCGCTTGCTGGCATGCTTTCGCATGCAGATAGCGGAAAGTAAGTTTATTTGATTTTGTTTTTCATGTTTATCTTTGTGGCCCTTACTGCGTGTGCATGTTTTCTTGTATGGCCGGTTTATTCTTTGTACTCATATCTGCATGTGCATGTTTTCATGTATGGCCTGTTTATTCTTTGTACTCATATCTGCATGTGCATGTTTTCATGTATGGCCTGTTTATTCTTTGTACTCATATCTGCATGTGCATGTTTTCATGTATGGCCTGTTTATTCTTTGTACTCATATCTGCATGTGCATGTTTTCATGTATGGCCTGTTTATTATTTGTACTCATATCTGCATGTGCATGTTTTCATGTATGGCCTGTTTATTCTTTGTACTCATATCTGCATGTGCATGTTTTCATGTATGGCCTGTTTATTCTTTGTACTCATATCTGCATGTGCATGTTTTCATGTATGGCCTGTTTATTCTTTGTACTCATATCTGCATGTGCATGTTTTCATGTATGGCCTGTTTATTCTTTGTACTCATATCTGCATGTGCATGTTTTCATGTATGGCCTGTTTATTCTTTGTACTCATATCTGCATGTGCATGTTTTCATTTTTTGGGGTTCAACAATTAGCGTTTAACAAGGTGATGTTCTAAACTAACCTCAATTTGTTTTCCATCATTTAGGGGCAGAGCGAAGACTACGGCGTCATCGCCGTCAAAGACGGCGCTCTCGGCCCCTCTCCCCAACCCCCAGCCAAACATCCTCTCCCCAAAATACCCTAAATTCCCCCTCCTCCCCAGCCTGCCCAGACCCTGTCGCACATCCCTCTGTGCTACTTCCCCTCCATCCCAATTCCCCCTCCCCTCCAACCACCCCTCTCGTGACTACCCCCTCGCCGGAATCGGGCATCACCCCTCCCACCTCGTTGGGGAATTTGCCCACCTCCAAGGAGGACGAGGGAGTTGGTTCTGGGCCAGCCGTCATTCTGAACAGTATGTTTCCCTTTTATCCTTTTTTTAGGTTTAAAATGTGTTGATCTAATCCTGTGTCTGTGCCTTTTCCTCTTTTTGGTTTGTCAAAAGTTTTGTTATATCTCTGTTTGTCTTTACCTTTTACTGCTGATTTCCCCATACACATATCCCACATGGCAAAACAGTCAAACTTGTCTGTCTTTTTTTTTTTTTTTTGGTGTCCATTTTTTGGGCCTTTGGTTTTTTTGGCTAAATGTGCTTTTGGTCACACTATTGTCATTATTGGATAGCTCTATTTTGCTTGTTTTTTCTGGGTGATTCTTAAATTATGTATTAAGCCCCACAATTTTCTAACCCACAGAGGACCAGAGGCGTTTGGCGGACCTAGCCGGGTGCGTCCAAGTGATGCTGGGCCACGTGATCGGCCTGCTGGTGGTCCTTGATCATATGGCAGGGATCCTGCGTCCATAATTTTTTTATTTTATAGCCAAATTATTTTTCATAATTAAAAAGTTAAATTTTGAGTTCAGTCTCATTCCTTGTCTCCAAATCTTAGATTGTTTACACTTACATAAGTAGACTCTTGCAGCAAGTATTTGCAACTAATGTCACTAAGATTGTGTGTTGTTGATTTTTAGAAAACAGGCACATGAAACAGCTAACAGTAACAATCGGCTTGGGGCATTTTTTGGATTTACATTTTTTCAATTAGTACATTTTACATGTTCCAATTTTGGGGGCAACCTGCTTAGACCAAGATTCCAAAGCATACTGATTCTACATAATACCTTTTGGTGTTGGTTTTGACCCAGAAAGCATATTTAAATATTGTGCAAATTGCGACATTACAGGATTAACCCTCAAGCAATTTTAACGTGGGTGAACCTGATTACACTTGCTTGTAATGTTCAAGAAAATTTTGGAAATTACAAACTCAAAAAATGTATTCACCACATAACTAAAAAACCAAAGTGTTGGCTCACAAACAATACACACAGTGATAACAAAATGTACAAACCATCAAACACCATATGAAAAAAGTAAAGAAAAATCAAGAACTGGTTGACGAATGAGCATGCCAACATTATTACACAAATGTGGCGTTGCAATATTGGGTCCAGAATATATATCCAATGTGTCCCCATGAAGGTTTGTTTTGGGTAGCAGGAAGTAGTCATCGTTTCAGTCCTAAAGATTATGAAATCAAACAGAAGATGGGAAATAATAAACAAATTAATTAGATGGTCTCCAAAAATCCTTACCCCATTGTGTCAAAAAACTTCTTTTGTGCCAATAATTACCTAAAATATCTGGCCACCACATCATCGTGTATGGCCCCCCCACATACTGACCTCCGACCAACCTCGGGGGGGCCATCCTCAGGCAAGGCATCCTCTGGCTGCATTGGGACACCACTCCTTATGGTGATGTTGTGAAATATCCCACACAGGACCACAATTTTCAATACCATATCCGGCAAATACATGAGCTCGCCACCAGAGCGGTGGAGGCATCTGAATCGGTCTTTTAAAAGGCCGATACAGCGCTCCACCACTTGCCTGGTGGCTGTAAGTGCGGAATTAAAATCACTTTGTGGCCCTGGTGTGGGAGCCAAATAAGGAGTGAGCAGCCAGGGCGTGCAAGGGTAGCCACTGTCTCCTGTGAAAAAGAAGTGACAACATCAGGATCACTGTGTATCAAGCTTAACATTGTTATGTACTAAAGGTCTCCACTTACCCAGAAGCCACGCATCACCAGCTTGTAGGTTGTCTAATTTTTGCCATATCCCTGATTGCCAGATGACGAATGAGTCATGTGCACTCCCGGGTAATTTTGCATTCAGGGACAGGATCTGGAGGGAGGCATCACATACCACCATTACATTCAGGGAGTGATAGTGTTTGCGGTTCCTAAAAATGGCCTCCAGCCGTGCTGGAGGCTGAAGTGGTATGTGAGTACCATCCACAACCCCTATGATGTGTGGGAAGCCAGCTATTTGGTAAAAATTGGCCTTGGCCACACTAAGGGCACCCATATCCAAAGGCATTTTAATAAAATGATGGAGGTGCTTGAAAAGGGCCTCCATCACTGCCCTCAGGATCCTGGAAAAGGAGGATTGGGAGATTCCCGCAACTATTCCCACCGTGGTTTGAAAGGATCCTGAGGCACAGAAATGTAACACCACCATAAATTGCGTAAGTGGTGGTATTGCTGTAGGACTATCAATTTGCCGCTCAAGATCACTCTCTATTAATGAGAGAGTGTCTATGATGATTTGGGGCGGAAGACGGTAGCGTCTTAACACCTCATCATCGGGCATTCCAAAAAGGGTGACACGTGTTCTATATATCTGGGGCCTTGCACGCCTACGATGCCTACGCCTGGGACGAGATTGAGGTTGGTCGGCTTCCGGGAGCATGGCCACAACAATCCGACCAAGATCAACCTGAAATGGCAAGAATTGAATGTAAGGTTTGTTTGCCCCATAAAAAAACAAACAAAATACTTATCTTTACGATACAATCCAATGATGCTTAAATGCCGGGGTATTGTCATGATTTACCAAGCCTAAAAAAAAAAAAAAAATGCTAAAATTTAGGGTGGCCATTTTGGATTCTAAATTGGGTACAATACAAAACATAAAAGGGGATAAACACACATTTCTCCAAAGAGCAAAATGACAGTGCGCAGACTACCACAATTTGGGACCCAAAAAAAAAACAAGATTGCTAACGGTAAATCTCAACCAATTTAACTACAGAAAAGAAGCAGCCAAAAATGCGCAAATTAGTACGCAATTACAATACAGAAAAGAAGCTGCCAAAAATGCGCGAATTCGTTCGCAATTACAATACAAAAAAGAAACAGTCAAAAATGCGCTAATTAGTTCGCAATTACAATACAGAAAAGAAGCAGTCAAAAATGCGCTAATTAGTTCGCAATTACAATACAGAAAAGAAACAGTCAAAAATGCGCTAATTAGTTCGCAATTACAATACAGAAAAGAAACAGTCAAAAATGCGCTAATTAGTTCGCAATTACAATACAGAAAAGAAACAGTCAAAAATGCGCTAATTAGTTCGCAATTACAATACAGAAAAGAAGCAGTCAAAAATGCGCTAATTAGTTCGCAATTACAATACAGAAAAGAAACAGTCAAAAATGCGCTAATTAGTTCGCAATTACAATACAGAAAAGAAACAGTCAAAAATGCGCTAATTCGTTCGCAATTACAATACAGAAAAGAAACAGTCAAAAATGCGCTAATTAGTTCGCAATTACAATACAGAAAAGAAACAGTCAAAAATGCGCTAATTAGTTCGCAATTACAATACAGAAAAGAAGCAGTCAAAAATCCGCTAATTAGTACGCAATTACAATACAGAAAAGAAGCAGTCAAAAATGCGCTAATTAGTACGCAATTACAATACAGAAAAGAAGCCGAGAAAAATGCGCTAATTAGTTCATACATTTAGGAAACACAAAACCAAAGGTAAAAACTGTAAGGTGAAACAAAGTTGCGATAAAAATGACATGAACATTTAATAAATAAGTGAAAATCCAAACTTACCAATACAGGATATATAAGTCACCGGAGAAAAAGGTCGTTGGGGCAGAGCCAAAAGAAACCTACCAAAGGATAATTGTGAAAAAATTAGAGAACAAAATTTAACAAAAAGAAGGATACCCAAATTGAACAAAAGGAAGACGGCCAAAAACTTATCAAAAAAAGACACGACAAATAAAAGAACCACACCAAAAAAAGCGAACAGAAAGATAAACTCCCAAAAAACACTGAAAAAAACGCCAAACACCGCCAAATACAATTCCTGCCAACAATCCACTCCAACCAACGTAACCTCCAACAACCAACACCCGCCACCTAGACTCGAGACGGCCAAAGCCATAAATAGTGTTTATTTTCCCGCTCAAATTAAGGAGGGATCATAGGAACGCACAATCAATGATGCGGACGAAAAATAAGGACGCATGTATAAATACGTCACGACCATAAAAAAAAGGTCTGGTGTATTTCTTGTTTTGCTAGAAGAAATGGCTACAGACCAAGCAAACAATGGCCAAGAGGCGGCCGGTAAGTTTTTCAGGCATTTCCAAACAAGGATTATTTTGAAACATAATATAGTGAAAGTTTGCAAGCTAAAATTTCTCAACGTGTAAAAAAATAGGTGAGGAGGATGACATGGAAGTGGCTGCTGGGCCCAGTATTCCGGGCAAAGCAGGGAAAAAGAAAAGGCAACCACTATTCACAAGAAAGGAGATGGAGGTTTTGGTTCAGAAGTGTGTGGACATCCTGCCACAGGCAGACAGGAATATGGGCGTAAGCCAGAAGTGGAAAATGTGGGAGGAGATAGCCAGTGCTGTCAATAGGGTGGGTGATTATGTCCGTCTAGCCCGGGATGTCAAACGGCGGTAAGTAAAAACTTGACCCCCCTAAAACCAAAAAAATACAAAATGCAGGAATAATGGTTACTTATTCACCCACAGATGGCAAGACTTCAAATATCGCCTGAAACAAAAAGTGGCGGACAGGGCTAGGCATGCAAGGGGGACAGGTGGGGGTCCCACCCCTGTGTCATTGGAGTTGAATGATTTGGAAGAGCTGGCACAGGGGTGTGTGCAGACTGTGGAGGTGTTTGGCGTGTCGAACATGGATACGGACATGCCAGACTTTGCGGCTCCTCATGTTGTCCCAGGTAAATGTTGTGATGTAACCAACTCTGAAATGTTATTGTGACAATATGTAGATTGTAATGTTCCTCTTTTCTCTTTTTTCTCACAGAGACACAGGCGGATGAGTCTGCTCCAGAGGGGAGCCTTGGCCGGCGAATTTCTGCTGGCTCTGCAGGGGAGGAACCAGTACATCCGGCTGAAGACCCTGCAGAAGCCAGTCCTGGGCAATCCCCCTCGCAGGCAGTGGCACTCCTCACAGAACTCAATTTTAAATCGGATTCCCATACGGAGATTCTGCAGAGGATGGACGCCAGTCTGCTACGGGTGGCTGAGGCCCTGGAGCAAAATGCGGCGGCCAACGTGACCATTGGTCAGGCCCTGGCTAAAAATACCAGGGCCAACATCCGAATCGCCAATGCCCTGGAGCAGCTCGTTCATCAGCACATGGTGGAGCCGACCTCCCTTCCTGCCGGAACATCAGGATCCTCCACCTCTGGCACAACAACAGCCATTCCTCGAAATGTGCCTAGCCCTGTGCCTAGTCCAGAGGCCACAACATCTGCCTCTGGACAGGCCAGCCAGAGGACATCCCGGAGCCGGTCTGGCGCCCACCCTACCCCAGCTAAACGGGGAAAGAAACGATGACAGCACTGGCTACTTTGCCCACACACCTTCTGTGCTTGCCCCATATTCCTTTCTGGCCAAAACTTCCCTCTCCTTTCTTGTGAATTGTTTTTATATTTTTTTTCGATTGTGTGCCATAAATATAATTTTTTCCGCAAAAATGTGTCCAATATTAGTGGGTAACAAGGACCCCAAAAATGTACATGACAATGCACATGATTTGTTTAAAAATGTGTTTGGCAAACAAAACATACAAATTGTTCACAACTGTATTGTGACATTAATTAACAATTGTTTTATAGTTAATTCTGGCACACAAGGTAAAAACGAATTCGGAGTTTGGGACTTGCAAAAAATCAAGGGTTAAAACAAACTGTTACTTTAAAAAACACTTTGGAATAAATGTATTTATAAAAACCAAAAAAAGGCAAAAGGTTACAATACACACAAAGATGAATACAATCTTGTTACAAAATGCAAAAATACTAACCAAATTGTAAAATACATTACTACCAAAAAACGCTAATTGATTGTGTAATCCAGAAATTAGTAGCCGAGATTTTCAGCTGCGTACGGTTTTGTGCTATTACAAAGTGAAACCCCCCCAAAAAAACAAGCTGGTTTTCAATCCAAAGTTGATTGTTTATCTAACAAGTCGTGATAAATCGATGAAACCTCGTCGAGGCCCGGGCAAAAGGACAAGGCCATCGCCATTGTGGTCGAGTAATCCAGACCCTAAGCTGTGCGAGCAGTTTGAACGGAAAGAGGATCAGCCAGTGACGTATGAGTTGGTACGAACACATTGGACGTTCGCATGAGCTAATTTATGTACGCCCCAAAAACGCCTCGCCACGCCTGCGTTTTTCCATCTCCACCCCCGTCACCGCCCAAAAACGGCCTGTTCTGTCAATCGCATTTGACATGTCACTTCCTGTTCGCAATTTGCCGAACGAGTGAAAAAAAGCTGGCAATCTGCCGTACGCACATGCGCAGTGTTACACCGACACATGCGCGGTTTCTCAACATCGGAACGCAACAAGCGTACTGCTGTTAACGAGCGGCTCTGAATGAGGGCCTATATGTGTACAACAGCTTCAAAGACACATTTGGTCTTTGTTAAATATATTGGGTATTTTCAATATCTATAGTAGAGGAAATGTGATTTCATTATATAGTTTGTTGTTAGCTGTGTTACTATTTCAGACATCTTTTGAATTATTCATATTTGCATGGATATTAGAGATGTGCGCCGACCCTCGTGTTTTGGTTTTGGATCCGGATCTCCCCTAGTTTTGGATCTGGATTGGCTTTGCCAAAACCTCACCTCCGTGTTTTGTTTTCGTGTTTTGGTTTTGGTTTTGGATCTGGATTTTTTCTTAAAAAATAAAAAAAACAGCTAAAATCACATAAAATGGGCCTTTTTTGTTCCTACAGTATTAATAACCTCAATAACATTTATTCCCACTCGTTTCCAGTCAATTTTGACCACCTCACAGCTCACAAGGGGACCAGGAAGCGTGCTTTCCAAAAATAAATAAACAATTGACTTAAATAATGCTTTGCAAATCTTCTATAAAGGCATTTCCCAACCTGTAGAGGGACATAAAAAAAACATAGGCCCTCATTCAGAGCCGTACGCTCTGAGCAGAGCGCACGCTCTGAATGAGGGCCGGGCTCCATGAAAATGGAGCGTCCTCCTGGACGCTCGTATAGCTGTGGGTCACCACCCACAGGCTATACGAGCGTGCATTTTGATGGCCGCGATGGTCGTGACCATCGCGACCATCGAAATTGCGAGCCGGAGCCTGCGGTTGAGGTTTTCAACCGCAAGCTCCGGAGTGATTTTGGCTCTATCAGAGCCAAAATCACTCCCACTGACATCACTAGTGATGTCAGTGGGCCGGCTTTTGACGGGAGGCGTTCCCGTGGGAACGCCCCCGTCAGGGAGGCACGCCCCCGGCACACCTACCAAAGGGGGCATGCTGTCAATCAACATTGACAGCACGCCCCCTTTGATCGGACACAACGAGCGAAGGACTTTCCTTCGCTCGGCGCGTCTGGCGCATGCGCACGACGGAGCTCCCTCCGTCGTGCGCATGCTCAGTCCATAACATCGACCCACTTGCGAGCGGACAGCCGCTCGCGAGTGGGTCTGAATCAGGCCCATAGTTAGTTAGTGGCCTTCAAACTGCCATTTTCCGACTGTCCACTTAACCATATGAGATATACTGTATATATTGTGAAAAAGCGGAACATTTCAGACCTAAGGTTTAATTATTACGTTGTGTCTGCGCCATGCCTGCTTGCTGGGAGTTGATATTTTTCATCTCAGAAGGGGACAAGGAAGTGTGCTTTCCAAAAATAAATAGACAATTGACTTAAATAATCCTTTGCAAACCTTCTGTTCTGTAACGGAATTTCCCAACCTGTACAGGGACATTAATTGAAACAGAGTTAGTTAGTCGCCTTCAAATTTCCATTGTTCCCACTGTCCACTTCTTTTAGATATGTGACTGAATGTAGAAGGCCAAAAATTGGGTAGACCACACATGGCTGATTGATCAACCATGGCAACTGGATTAGTGTCATAAGGAAGAGGAGGCTGCAAACTGGGTGTCATGTTATGAGTTGGCCATATGGGGTATGTTGCTGTTAAGGGATCAGGCTGGTTATCAGTGGACACATTATAGTTGTTGTTATTCTGGGTTGCCATCTCCTGAAGGGTGTTTACCAACAGACAGAGACTACCTACCTATCATTTCAGGCCTCAGGCATAGACAGTTCCTGAGGAACAGAGCTCTGTTCTCTGGACGGGAGCCAAATAGGTGGGAGCCCCTGTTCCAAGTCCAACATCTGAAGCTCTTATCTCTCCACATCATCTATGATAGAAGAAAAAAATGTCATTGGGGACATCTAGCTCCTCTTTCTGTACCCTGCTTACCCTTTTTGGACAGGAAGTCCAGGATGGATGGTTTGGAAGAAGAAGGCCTAGCAACAGATGGGAATGGTCATTATCAAGACCTGGTCCCCCCAGTGGGTGTAGTCTGGGAGGTATTGGTTGGCATGCAGGCAGCGGAATAACAAAGGCTTCCATGTTGTCTGTGCTTACTATTCCGTATTTCAGTTTGTGATTCAGGTAGGGATAAAGTCGGCTACAGAATACAGTGACAGAATCACTGGATGTCTTCAGGCCAAATACGATCCATGAATTCCCAGACAGATTCTGGACAGATGAATCATTTGCTTGTAATAATCTGTGGCTATCTATAACACCCACCTTTGCCAGGAATTACCATACACTTTGAAGGCTGTAACTTTGAACTGCTTTATAGAAAACATGTAAATGAAACCTTTCCACACTGCAGAACATGATGGAGAAATTCCTTGAAGTTCAGCACCTAGAGCATCTTTTTTCATGTTCTCTGAGGCCTCTCCTGACTGTGAAGAAAGATTCTCCACACTGTAGTCTTCCATTGTGACTTTTTAATGGTGATTTCAATGTTATCCATTGGCTGAGATCCATTTCAATGTTGTCCACTGGCTGAGATCCATCTCATCTGAGGGTTGGGTTTTCCCCATGCAAAAGAGACAATTCACATCCAGAAGGTGACTCTTATGTTTAGCCGTGGTGTCCGTCTCTCTTTTGGCAGAATTAGGCTTTGGTTTCTTACAAATATAGGCTTTAGTTTTTTAGAGCATATAACTTTATAAGATGTTAGGATAACATTTCTGCCATGTTTAAGATTAAAAAAAAAACTTTTTGTAACCCAATAACTTAAAAATAAAGCTTTCATTGCAATATTCACGCAGCCCCTTGACAGAAAGCAGCACAGCACCCCTGCACAGCTACGCAGATGACAGTGACAGCCAGGAGTAAAATTGATCATAAATTAATTTAAAAACAATTCATAGGGTGCAGTCCCTGGCTGTTAAATTGATCATAAATTAATTTAAAAACAATTCATTGGGTGCAGCCCCAGGCTGTTAAATTGTTCATAAATGAATTTTAAAAACAATTCATTGGGTGCAGCCCCTGGCTGTTCAATTGATCATAAATTAATTTAAAAACAATTCATTGGGTGCAGCCCCTGGCTGTTCAATTGATCATAAATTAATTTAAAAACAATTAATTGGTTCCTAAACCAACCATAACATTAATTTAAAATGTCTGGCAGCAATGCCCCAACCAGCACATGATGCAAAGGAAAAAGGTGCAAAATGGATTAGTCCTTGGGCACTCCCACCCACCCCTATTTTGTATACGAAACAGTACAGTTTAACAAACCAATCATTTCAGTGACAAGGACTGTCAATTGTGGCTGAAATGATTGTTTTGTTTGGACCCCCATAAAACAAGCTGATCCCATACACAAACTGGCTTTACATTGCAAGTTGTCCTCGTCCTCGTCATCCCCATCAGTGTGTACAACCACTCCTTCACACAATATTAATTAATCCCTGCTGGAATCCACCATAGGCGCCTCTGTAATTTTTTGGTGTAATTGTTGGTAGAGGTCTTCCTCGTGGAATTTGTAATTAATTTTAATGAACATCATCTTTTCCACATTTTGAGGAAGTAACCTCCTACGCCAATCACTGACAAGGTTGCCAGCTGCACTGAAAACTCTTTCGGAGTACACACTGGAGGGAGGGCAACTTATGTAATGCAAAGCCAGTTTGTGTATGGGACTCCAAATTGCCTCTTTTTCCTGTCAGTACTGAAAGGGACTGTCTGACATGTCTATTAGGATGTTATCTCTGAAATAGTCCTCCACCATTCTGTGAATAGAAACCATATCACACTTAGTCACGGTAGAAGACATGTCACTAGTAGGCAGTTCTCTCAGGCCCGACCAGATGTAATTTTTTGGTGAACAATCTGCATGACCAGCAGGCATTTTGTAAGGAATATTGAGTTTTTTCCTGGCAGCTGTTGAAACTGTAGGAGGAGATGAAGGCATTTCACATGCGGCTGTGGCTGCAGTTGACAATTTTTTGACCAACAGCTCTTTGCAGAGTTTTAGATTTTGGTCTATTGGAAAAAAACTCACAAGGTAGGACTTGAACCTAGGATCCAGAATGGTGGCCAAAATATATTTTTCAGATTTCAATAGATTGACGACTCTTGGATCCTGGTGAAGTGAATCAAGGGCTTGATCCACCAGTCCGACATACTTTGCGCTAATGCTCCAATTTCAGCGTCTGATGAGGGGAATAACCTGACTCAAGCTGGCAGTGTCTGAACTAACTTCTTGTGTGGCAAGTTCAACGGGCTTGAGAACCTTGCACAGCACGGAAATAATTCTCCACTAAGCTTGAGTAAGGTACATTCCTCCTCCACGGCCTATGTCATAGTCCATTGTATAGGCCTGGATGGCCTTTTGCTGTTCCTCCATCCGCTGAAGCATATAGAGGGTAGAATTCCACCGAGTTACTACCTCTTGCTTCAGCTGATGGAAGGGCAAATTTAACAGTACCTGCTGTTCATGCAATCTTCGACAAGCAGTTGCCGAATGTCTAAAATGTCCGGATATTTTGCGGGCCACCGAGAGCATCTCCTGCACTACCATGTCACTTTTTAAAAAACGTTGCCACCAAATTAATTGTGTGAGCAAAACATGGAACGTGTTGGAATTCGCCCACATGTAATGCTCTAACAATATTGGTTGTGTTGTCCGAAATCACAAATCCCGAGGAGAGTCCAAGTGGGGTAAGCCATTTAGCAATGATTTCCCTGAGTTTTTCTAAGAGGTTCTCAGCGGTATGCCTCTTAGTGAAACCAGTTATACAAAGAGTAGCTAGCCTCTGTATCAGCTGTCTTTTGGGAGATGTTGCTGCTGCTGGTGCTGTTGAAGGCAATACACCTACCCAGTGGGCTGTCACAGTCATATAATCCTTAATTTGCCCTGTCCCACTTGTCCACATATCAAGTGGACAGTGGGTACAACGGCATTTCTGAGGACAATAATAAGGTTTTTTTAATGTCCTTGTACAGACTTGTAATTGCTGTTCTAGCAAAGTGGAATCTAGAAGAGATCATGGCAACCGCGGACACACTTGCACTCTCCTTTGGGATTTTTCGATTTCAATTTCTCAGGGCACACAGTTGGTTTTTCCAGAGCTGTCTTAACAACTTTCACATTTTTAATTGGACCACCACCACTACTACTACAAGCAGAAGAGCTATCAGAATCAGCAGTCTTCATAAAGGAAGAAGGCCAAGCCCTTATCCTTTCCTTTCCACTTTGTGTAATGAATGGCATATTGTCAATTTTTTGTTTATCTAAAGGCAAATATCCTTTCAATTTTTTTTTTCTTAATTTCAGTAAAACTTGCTTTACCATATCGATGGCGTGTCACAATCACCAATAGTGTAGCCAAGGTGCGGTTACAAAATTCACACACGTGCAGTCGTGCGCACATACAAAAATATTAGAAAAAAAAAATTATGATTTTTATTTTTTGTCAGCTCCTGAAGAACTTGGCCCCAGAGGTTTTTTTAGGAGCAAGACTGTAGTCGGGCAACGAAAGGTTGCAACTTGCATTGCTGGCTGGATATTGTGCGCTACTGCCTTTAAGCCTAACATCCACAAGCACACACAGAAGAAAAAAATATAAGACATTTTTATTGGGTTTTTATTGGAACACGACAGTAGTCGGGCAGCACAAGGTTGTTGCAATGTGCGTTGCTGGCTGGATATTGTGCGCTACTGCAGTTAAGCCTAACACCCACGAGCACACACAGAAGAAAAAAATATGACACTTTAATTGTTTTTTTTTTTGGAGCACGACAGTAGTCGGGCAGCACAAGGTTGTTGCAACGTGTGTTGCTGGCTGGATATTGTTCGCTACTGTGGTTAATCCTAACACGCACGAGCACACACAGAAGAAAAAAAATCTAAGAGACTCTTATTGGTTTTTTTTTTGGAGCACGACAGTCGGGCAGCACAAGGTTATTGCAATGTGCGTTGCTGGCTGGCAATTGTGCGCTACTGCGGTTAAGCCTAACACCCACGAGCACACACAGAAGAAAAAAATATAAGACACTTTTATTGGGGTTTTTTTTAGCACGACAGTAGTCGGGCAGCACAAGGTTGTTGCAACGTGTGTTACTGGCTGGATATTGTGCGCTACTGCAGTTAAGCCTAACACCCACACACACAGAAGAAAAAAATATAAGACACTTTTATTGGGTTTTTTTTGGAGCACGACAGTAGTCAGGCAGCGCAAGGTTGTTGCAACGTGCTTTACTGGCTGGATATTGTGTGCTACTGTGGTTAAGCCTAACACACACACACACAGAAGAAAAAAATATAAGACACTTTTATTGGGTTTTTTTTTGGAGCACGACAGTAGTCAGGCAGCGCAAGGTTGTTGCAACGTGCGTTACTGGCTGGATATTGTGTGCTACTGTGGTTAAGCCTAACACACACACACACAGAAGAAAAAAATATAAGACACTTTTATTGGGTTTTTTTTGGAGCACGACAGTAGTCAGGCAGCGCAAGGTTGTTGCAACGTGCGTTACTGGCTGGATATTGTGTGCTACTGTGGTTAAGCCTAACACCCATGAGCACAGCAGACAGCACAGTGATAGTGACAGCACAGTGACCAGAGACCGGAATGGATCAGCAGACAGCACAGTGATAGTGACAGCACCGTGACCAGAGACCGGAATGGATCAGGAGACAGCACAGTGACAGCACCGTGACCAGAGACCAGAATGGATCAGCACCAGCCCAGGACACAGCAGATAGCACCAGCACCTCTCCCAGCCCTACACTACCCACCCTCCCTGTTCAGTCTCCACAGCCGAAGTGGAAATGGTGTCCGTCGCGTGGTCCCTTATATACTGCATTGATCATAGAGACGAAAGCTCGCGAACCGCGAGATTTCCGACTCTATGATTTTGCCTCGGTTTCGAGATCCAAGTAAGGCGGGAACCTCCGAGCCTGCTTGGATCCAACTCGGATATGCTAAATTCGGGCGGGTTCGGTTCTCTGGGAACCGAACCCGCTCTTCTCTAATGGATATATATGTTTTGTGTTATAAGCACAATAGTATCTTTATTTGTTTATGCTGGAATACTGGTGATGATGCATCTATTAATGTAATATTATTTTGTATGAATTACATGTAAATGTTTAAAGTTTGAATTGATGAGAAGCTGTTATTGGGACTGTGGTTATTAAACTAATCGGAAAAATAATCTTTTTGAATAAAGTGAAACTTATTCGGAAACCAACTGTTCTAATCCTTTGTATCTGGAAAACATTCCTTACCTCATTGTTGCACCAATAGAGGCACAAGAACTTGCAAAGAGTGGTACATACCATCCGGTTGGAGCTTTACATTGCACCCCCTTAGCACCCAATTAGCGGGATATTACACAACCACTACTCCGCACCCCCTCACACACAATTCCCATCTGTCTGCAGCCCAAATGTCAGTATTGAACATCCTAAGGCCTCATAGCAGAATCTGTTCCCCAAAGAAACCGAAGAAAGGGATTTTCTTCTTCAGAGTCCACAGGGAGACAATGGGGTGTAGGTGCTACTTGGAGGACCGGACAACAACAGCAAAGCTTTTTTCTATCCCAGGATGCTCCGATGCTTTCCCCTGTAACCCGCCCACAGCCTGAAGGCAATTCAGTTTTGTTGGTGTCCTCCAGGAGCTGGATCACTGTTAGAACAGTGGGACTGCTTTTTAGCAGCCCAAGCTTTTTTAATGATTTATTTTTATTTTCATGTTTTACTACAGAGCAAGCAGTGCTAGACAGTCCCCTGGACATCTGCACTGCTCCTCCATCACCCCTCCACAGAGCCACGACTCCAGCCATTGGCTAGGTACTCTCGGCAGGTGATCTAGCTAGTAGGGCTCCTGTGACCCCAGACTGCAGTCAGGACAGGTAAGATGGGTCCCCGCTTGCGGGGCCCCATGTCTATGTGCAGTCTTACCTCCGCTCTCAGGAGACAGACAGGAGGCACTGATGTGGACACCGGTTCATCCGGGACTCTACTAGACCACCAGAGCATAACCTATACTGGCACAGGGGACATGAAATATCACCTGGAAATCGTGTGTTGGAGTTTCAATAAAGGATTTTATTGAAATCTATGCTGTTGAATCCTCTTTATGTGAGGAAAATCACAAGGCAACCTTAAAACCTGAAGGGGTATTAAAAAGTGTTTGTTTTAAACATATCAAGAGGTGTGTACCTTAAAAATCAGGTGGATGGGACATTTCTATCAACACCTATTCTTGCATAAACAAAATCCCTCACATTGGGTGGATCAACAATCTTTTAAAAATACTACACTATGATTGTTTCCCTTTATTCTCATTATTTTCTCTGAGGTAAACTTTAGGCTACCTGTACAGCCTTTCAACAACAGCCTTGCAATAGGTGAGACCCTTACCTAGTAACAGTGGCTTCCCTCCCCGCGATGTCACCCGGTGTGGGGAGGGAAAATAAGCCACACCCCCTTTTTGAAGCACGCAAAAAGGGGGTGTGGCCACATGAGAAGGGGGTGTGGCCATGTGGCCCAAACCCCTGTGCCTATTACTTGGGGGGAAATGGGGGTGCAGGAGGTCCCTGTGTGGAGTGCCATTCGGATCCCTCAGTGACAGGAGCCGAGTGCTGCACTTAATGCTGCAGTGCAGCACCCAGCTCCTGTCAGTGAGGGGGAGTCTGCACCTTTGTGTCACCCCTCGGTAGGTGACACCCGGGTGCGGACCGCACCCACCTTGTGATGCCACTGCCTAGTAAACCTACTAAGCGTACTGTGTTATCTTCCCAGTCCACCCAGATTCCGTGTTATCATCTGGGGAGGCAGAAGACGCTGACCTCTCTTACTCTGACTCCCCCTCGGGAGAGTATGAGCCCCCCTCTAAATTGAATATACCTGCACTTGTGAGAGATGTATAATCTATTCTTCAAATAGAAGAGATGGAACCCACTTCTAAGGCAAAAGAGCCACTCTTGAAGCGACAGATGGTAGTTTTGCCAGAGTTTCCTCATTCTGATCAGCTATCTGATCTAATGAGTGAAGCATGGAATGTGCCAAATAAAAGGTTTCAGCTACCTAAATGCTTGATTTCTCTTTACCCTCTTCCAGCTACTGATTGCACTAAATGGGAAGTTCCCCCTGCAGTGAATTCCAACGTGACACGGTTCGGTAAGAACGCTACCTTTCCTATCCATAGAGCAACCTCCTTAAAGGAGAGTATGGATAGAAGGATTGAAGTTTACCTGAAGTCTATATACTCTCTTACAGGAGCTATTACTTGGCCTGCCAGGGCTACGGCCTGTGTGGCAAAAGCCATTGAGAGTTGGGCACAGGCCCTAGAATATACATTCCCTCTGATGCTTCGAGGGAACAGCTGTCCTACATCTCTCACATTAGGGATGAAGCGGCTTTGGATACTGGTCTCCTAGCTTCCAAGGCATCTGCTACTTCCGTGGTATCGTATCGTTTGGCTTAGCTCATGGAAGGCAGACTTGGACTCTAAAAAGGCTTTGGAGTATCTGCCTTACTCTGGGGAGATCCTGTTTGACCCAGAATTGGACAAGATTGTGACTACCTTGGCAGCTTCTAAGACGGCGTTCTTGCCCTCTGCATTTACTACGAAGCCTCTGATGTCATCCTTTCATCCTCATGGGAAAGCTAAAGGTTAGCCCTTTCCACGGCAGTCTGCATCCGCAAAGGCCTTCAAGCCTCGGACCAAACAGGTCTGGGCTACTAGACGTCCACCTACCAAATCTGAGGACAAGCCTTCAGCCTGATGGGGTGGGCCTCTCCTTGGGGGCTCCCAGGGTGGGAGGCCAACTTCTTCAGTTCACCCAGTCCTGGCATCAGACCACCACAGATGCATGGGTACAAGAAGTGGTCTCCCATGAATACGCTCTCTCATTCCTGAAGCGGCTCCCCAGCAGTCCATTTGCACAGGATCTTCAACGTACCCAAGCAAAGCCCTGCTCCTTCAGAAGGCCATTCAGTCCTTGCTGCTCTTGGGTGTAATAATTCTGGTCCCTTCATCACAGCGAGGGACGGGTTATCATTCTAACCTTTTCTTGGTTCAGAAACCCAACGAGTCTCATCGACCTATCCTCAACCTCAGGTCTCTGAACAAGTTATCAGGGTGCCCAGGTTTTGTATGAAAACCCTATGCTCTATTGACCTGGCTATTTAGCCTGGGGACTTTATGATGTCTCTGGACATTCAGGAAGCTTACCTACATGTACCTATAGCACCCTCTTATCAGCAGTATCTCTGGTTTGCTGTCCTACAGCAACATTACCAATTTCAAGCAGTGCCATTTGGGCTTTCTACAGTTCCTCTGGTATTTACAAAGATCATGGCAGTCATGGCGGCCTAGCTTCATTGTTAGGGGATCAAACTACTTCCGTACTTGGACGATCTCTTACTCTTAGCAATTCTTCACCGCCATCTACAAGTAACAATTGCCTTTCTACCAGAGTGCACAGGTTACTCCACAGTCGCTGAGTGTCAATTCACTCTGCAATGCAGACCTTGGGATCCAAGGTGTCTACCTTCAACATGGTCATCATTCAGTTCCACACCAGGTGCCTACAACACCTGATCTTCTTTAGGTAGAATGGGCTACCCTATCTGCTCAGATCCCAAATGATGGGCTTCTCTCCGGAGGTTTGCCTCTCCCTATCCTGGTGGCTAAAGATGTGCCACTTATAACAAGGGTCACCCCTTTTGGATCCTGGACTGGGCAATCCTCACCATGGAGGCAAACCTCTACAGGTGGGGTGCAGTGACCAGCAAGCACTCCTTCCAAGGATGCTGGACTCAAGCCGAGGCGATCTTACCAATCAATGTCCTGGAACTCCGAGCCATCTACAAAGCCCTCACTCTGGCTCAGGACATTCTTCAGGGCAGGCCAGTACAAGTACAGTCTGAAATCGCCATGGCAGTGGCCTACCTCAATCACCAAGGAGGCACTCAAAGTTGGTCAGCAATGACAGAAGTGTCATGCATTCTCACATGGGCCAAACACCATCTCCCAGCCATCTCCTGTTCATCCCAGGGATTCTCAAAAGGGATGCAGATTTTTCTCAGCTGCCACAACATGCATGCAGAGGAGTAGTCTCTACATCCAGAAGTCTTTCAGCTCCTGGTGGACAAATGGGGTCTACCGGACGTGGACCTTATGGCCTTACGACATTACCACAAGCTTCCAGTGTACACGGCCAGGACAAGGTACCTCGACGCAGACTTCGTGGATGCATTATCTGTGATGTGGACCTTCCATTTGGCGTACCTCTTCCCTCTGGTCTCCCTTCTTCCTTGGGTACTTCAGAAGTTCATGCAAGAAGGTTGCACGGTCCTGTTGGCAGCTCTGGCTTGGCCCAGACTCCATTGGTACTCCGACCTTCAAAGTCTCTCCATAGACACTCCTCTCCAAATTCCTCTATGACCGGACCTGTTGTCTCAGGGTCCCTGTCTACATCTGGACCTGGCCCATCTGTCTTTAACAGCTTGGCTCTAGAGACATCCCTCCTAAGGTCTAAAGGGTTTTCTAGCTCTGTGGTCCAGACCATGCTCAGAGTGCGTAAATCGGCCTCTGCCAGGATTTATCACCGGGTGTAGCATACATATTTCCAGTGGTGTGCTACTAGAAACTATGACTCAGGTTTTTAGGGTTTCTCGAATCCTTGCCTTTCTTCAAGCTGGATTGGATCTCGGACTCCGCCTAGCCTCTCTAAAAGTGCTTGTCTCTGCTGTGTCCATCAGGTTCCAGCACAGAATTGCTCCTCTGCCAGATGTTCACCCGTTCCTGCAGGGTATTCTCTGTAAACAACCTCCCTCTGTCCCTTCTGTGACTCTGTGGGACTTGTCAGTGGTTCTCCAAGCACTCAGGAACCTCCATTTGAACCCTTGGATTCAGTAGATAACAAATGGCTCACTGCGAAGACTCTTTTTCTTCTGGCTTTAGCATCTGCCCATAGGGTATCGGATTAGGGGCGCTCTTCTGTCGCTCCCCATTTCTGATATTTCATCCAGATTGGCTTCCTTCCCAAGGTGGTCTCTCATTTCCACCTTAATGAGTAAATTGTGGTTCAGACTGGCCTTCCTGTGCCGGCTACAGTATCTCCTCATGCTGCTCACTCTGTGGGTCCCTCGTGGGTAGCCCGCTATGTCGCAGCTGCCAAACAATTATGTAAGGCGGCCACATGCCTTTCATACATTTGCCTCTCAGGATGGTTCCTTCGGGCACTGGATTCTCCTCTCAGCTCAGGAGCATCCCCGACCTTGAAAAACTGCTTTGGGACATCCCCATTGTCTCCCTGTGGAGCCCTATGGACCCTGAATAAGAAAAGGAGAGTTATGGTAAAACTTACCCTTGTTAACTCTCTTTCTTTGAAGTCCATAGGGTCCACAGGGCACCCGCCCTGACGCACCTGGCTTCTATGTATTTCTTTTCTTGGTCACTTCTCTGTGTGAGAGTGTGAATCCTCAGTGTACCAGTCTTCCTTCTGTCCTATCCTGCTCCTGCCTTGGGCTTGTTAACAAAACTGAGTTGCCTTCAGGCTGTGGGTGGGGTATAGGAGGAAGGACCGGAGCATCCTGGGATAGAAAAAATCTTTGCTACACCCCATTGGTTCCCGGTGGACCCTATAGACTTCGAAGTTAGAAAGTTAACAAGGGTAATGGTGCCCACACACACAGCAATCTGCACACGATCAGCCGATGTGTACGATTTGTGTACAAATTCCCTTGAAACTCTCCCCGGCAGCTCCGCACACGATCTCCACACGATCTGCACACAATTTGGTGTCCAATCTTCAAACGATCTCTCCTGCAGTCAGACTTTTTACATTGCATCACCTCCTAGATTGTCAGATCTGCCCTACTGCACGGCAGATATGACGATGCGATGTGCAACCAGCGGGTACGTGCATCGCATCGTGATCGTGAGTGGGGACTCACGATTTTCTCACGATTTGGCCATATTTTACATGATCTGTTGTTCCAATGCGTTGGAATCGGCCAGATCGTGTAAAATATCGATATGTGTGTGGGCACCATAAGTTTTTCCATAACTCTCCTTATTTCACAGGATGCCAGACAACTATTAAACTAAAACTAAACTGTACATTGATGTATAGGCAAAGGTGTTTTATTCCAAATAGATTTAATTGTCTAATAGTGCTCTTTACATATATGTCTGGTTGCAGGCTGTGGTGAGTATCTTATAAACTGGTCATGTCACTGCTTGGGACCAATAGATACTAGGGGTTAAATTTACTAAAGCAACAGTTTTCAGAAGTGGAGATGTTGCCCATAGCAACCAATCAGATTCTTGCTATTATCTTCTAGAATGTGTTAACATCTCCACTTCTAAAAACTCTCACTTTGGTAATTATACCCCTAGATGGGAATTACAATAGTAATGACAAACAAACTGGTAACCATGCAGCATAAGAATTCTCATTCAGGGCCCGATTCAGATTTGGGAATAGAGGCCCTGATTCAGAGCTGGACCCTCTGACAGAGCGCTCACTCTGAATCAGGGCCGTCCCTCTCCCAAATCCACCCACAGCTATAGCGAGCAGCCAAAAAGATGGTCGCGATGGTCATGACCATCGCGACCATCGGGCTTGCGATGAGACCCTTGTGGTAGGGTCTCGTTGCCGCAAGCCCTGGAGTGCTTTTGGCTCTATCAGAGCCTAGAGCACTCCCACTGACATCACTGGTGATGTCAGTGGGGCCGGCCCCAGACGGTAGGCGTTCCCATAGGAACGCCTCCGTCTGGGCAGCAACGCCCCCGGCACGCCCACCAAAGGGGCCGTGCTGTCACTCACCATCGACAGCATGCCCCCTTTGTAGCGAGACTCATAGCGACGGCTTGGCCGTCGCTATTCGGGTCTCGCGCATGCGCACGACAGAGCCGCCTATGTCGTGCGCATGCGCATTTGGCCAACTTCGACCTGCTTGCGAGCACTCAGCGCTCGCGAGCGGGTCTGAATTAGTCCCAGAGTTAGAGCAATTAACTGCATATATGGATAACCCATGTGGCAATTCAAGGGGTGCAAATACAGACATTTGTTTTTGCATGTCTGGTAAATACTGGTTGCTTTTACATGTAGCCCACAAATGCTGGACACCTTTATTTTTACACTGCAATTTAGATGACAGTTTGGACACGCCCCTCCCAAATCTAAATCTCTCTGCACATTTTACATCTGCCCCACCTACAGTGCAGCATAGTTTTACCAAGATGCACAGTTACTTGCTCTATCTAAAGGGGCATATCCACTAATAGACAAAGAAACGAGATTATGACAAATTTATTTTTTATTATTATTATTATTATTATTATTATTATTATTATTATTATTATCCTTTATTTATATGGCATCACAAGGGTTCCGCAGCACCTTACAAAGTACAGAAACAAATCAGCACACAAGACAACAGTTATTAACAGTACAGACAATTCAGGACAAGTACATGATTTATAAACAATGCTACATAGCACCTAAATAAGCAGCACGGTGTCAGTAACCAAGTTTTAGGTGCCATTGTAAATGAAAGTACATTGTAAACATGCTGTCGTTTCAGTCTGTGATGTGCCTACACTGAACGTTCAGTGGGTATGATTCAGAGCTGAACGCTCTGACCAGAGCGCTCGCTCTGAATCAGTGGCCTCCTACCTGAAAATGGAGCGGCCTCCTGGCCGCTCGCATAGCTGTGGGTGACCACCCACAGCATATGCGAGTGGCCAAAAAGATGGTCGCGATGGTCTTTGACCATCGCGACCATCGGGCTTGCGACGAGACCCTGCGGTAGGGTCTCGCTGCCGCAAGCCCAGGAGTGATTTTGGCTCTATCAGAGCCAAAATCACTCCCACTGACATCATTACCGATGTCAGTGGGGCCGGCTTCAGACGGTAGGCGTTCCCATGAGAACGCCTCCGTCTGGCAGCCACGCCCCCGGCATGCCCACCAAAGGGGGCGTGCTGTCAATCAACATCGACAGCACGCCCCCTTTGGTGCGAGACCCGGAGCGACGGAGAGCCCGTCGCTATCCGGGTCTCGCGCATGCGCACGACGGAGCTCCCTCCATCGTGCGCATGCGCAGTGGGGCAACATCGACCTGCTTGCGAGCGACTTTTGCTCGCGAGCGGGTCTGAATGACCCCCAGTGATCGTTATCTTGACCAGCATGTACAAGCGATGATAGATGTAAAAAACGACCAGCAGGCACGCGCATCGCTGGTCGTTTTTTACTTTAAAATGCCCGATTTGCTGCCGATCTGGGGGCGATTAACAAGTGATTGAACTATAACGACGTCGTTATCATTCAATTGGCCTGTTTAATCGCCTAGTGGATATGCGCCTTGAGGCCCTGATTCATAGTATTCCCAACTTTGAATCAGGCCCTTAGCTGCATGTCGGTACGATCTGTACCACCAACGACTTGAAAGATATCTTTCAGTGAAGTCATCCTGCCACATCTCTGAACGGGATGCAGTCAGGAAGCCGACGGTCGAAATGCCGACCATCAGCTTCCCGACTGTGCAATCCCTACAGGGGACTGGTGATAGCCGTCGAAATTCCGATGCCTATCATTATCCCTACGCCGGGAGCCCGACGCCCGGCATACCGAATGAAGGTAAGCCAGGCGGCGAGCGTGGACAGCCACGGTTGGGGAGGGTTAGGTTAGGGGATCCTGTGGGCACTTAGGGTTAGGCACCCCCCTGGGAGGGCTAGGGTTAGGCTAGGGGAAGGGGGGATTAGGGTTAGGCACTCCCGGGGGGAGGTCAGGGTTAGGCACCCCCCTGGGAGTGTTAGGTTTAGGTTGCGAGGAAGGGGGGGTTAGGTTTAGGCACTTACAGGGGGATTAGGCACTATGGGGAAGGTTATGGCATCCCTAAAGGTTCATTAGGGTTGGGGGGGGAAGGTTAGGGATAGATAGTTACTTACCTCGTCAGGATCTTCACTGCTGTCGGTCTTCTGGCATCGGGATTTTAACCGCCAGACATAGGTCCAGCGGTCTTTCATACTGATCCCCTCTGTAAAGGCAAAGTTGACCATATCGTGCAAGTTCGCCTGCATGTACGGACGATCATGGATATCGTTATCAATCATGCGGGAACGCACATCGTTGGTCATTCGCTGCATAAAAATTAATGATATGAACGATATATCTTTGAACGATATCGTTCGTTCATAGATATCGTACCATGTGTACGCAGCTTAAGTCCCTCAGTTGTATCTTCATTCTTTAGCTGCCTTGGTTGTGTTCAATATCTGATGCTGTAGGTCACTCGCCAAATCTTAATTATTTATAAATGGGGCATATCACCATTACTTTGATGCTTTATTTTTTTCTCTTACAGTGACTGAAAAATACAGATATTTTGATGCTGTCTGATGATTAATCCTTCGATAATGATCAGTATTTACTGTAATATTCCATTTCTGCTTTAAAAAGATAAAGTTCTAATCTTGTTCTGTGATGTGGTATACTTCATGTTCCCCTATTTTTTTTAACACATTTAAGTAGGAAACCTAAGGATGACACACATATTTCTAATGAAGTACTCTATCTCACACGTTTTAGGGGAACATGACAGTGCCAGATATGGGTATTGCCTCTTCACACTGTGTCCTATATACTTTTATAAACTAGTAAGGTAAGGTAAAAGGTAAAAGTTATGTTTCCTTGTTCAAAAAGAAGGGCACAGTTTCTTCCAGAGATGAGCAGGCTCGGATCTCAGAGATCCAAACCCACCTAAACTTAGGGGATCCGAGTCAGATCCGAGCCGGTTCGGGTTTTCCCGCCTGAATCAGATCTCAAAACAAGGCAAAACGTCATCATCTCGCTGTTGGATTCTCACGGGTTTTGGATTTTATAAAGGACCCGCGATCGCCGCCATTTTTCATTCCAGTTGTGGAGAGTGAAGAGGGAGGAAGCTGTGCTGTGCTGCTGTTGTGCATAATTGAGGTTGTCCTGTCCATAGGGGCTGGCTGGCTGTTGTCCATAGGGGATGGCTGTTGCTGGCTGTTGTCCTGTCCATAGGGGCTGGCTGGCTGGCTGGCTGTTGTCCTTAGGGGCTGGCTGGCTGTTTTGATGTTGTCCTGTCCATTGGGGCTGGCTGGCTGTTGTCCATAGGGGCTGGCTGGCTGTTGTCCATATTAATCCATATAAGGGCTGGCTGACTGTTGTCCTGTCCATAGGGGCTGGCTGGCTGTTGTCCATAGGGGCTGGATGTTCTGCTGTGTTGTCCAGGGGGTGCTCTATCCATCAGGGGTGCTCTTCTTCATCCCCAGTATAAAAAAAATAAAAACAATTTTTTGTGCGTATTATCCACACCACCAGCATTAGCCACAACGTAGCTGCGCTATAATTGCTTGATGACACTGCTGTAAAACTGCAGTGAGTATGGAGAACAGTCACATGACAGGAGAGCTAGAACCACATACCACAATAACCTAAGCGCTTCTAATGGGACAATCTGAAAATATCTTACTTGTTTGAGGTGAACTGCAGCAGATCTAATTAAACCCTTGTGGGAGTTCAAATTTTTGATAAAGTCACGTGGTACGTGACGAAATGCCTCAAAGAATTCCCATACCACACGGCATTAGCCAAGCGCTGTCTGCATCGGGAAGGTGAAATTATCCAGCGCTGCACTTAGAGTTGCTCTGTTTTTTTGCCCGGCCGGGCTTGGATTACCAGCACTTACCACTGCTCCCCATAGCTTCCGAGGACACTCGGTTAGAGAGGTTGAGCATATTCGGAACTGCAGAAGCGTGAGTAAGCACACGGCAGTGCCATGAGCATACACGGATTCATTTTATTTTTCCTTTTGCAACATTGTGACTTTTAATTCTATTGGCACATCACAAGCTAGTGTTGTGCGGTAGATGATACGTGATATCCGTGTACAGACCGGAGCCATATTTTCTTGGGATTGTTAGTATACACAGATCTCAACACCTGCTGTTGTTATTTATTAAGTAACAGTATTCTTTTAAAGTGGGGATTGCTTGTCAGATCATCACACGCTGACTAATAAGTTTGACCCATGTTACAGGATCTGTGTTTCTTATGCTGACCATGGATTTATATCAATAATCTCTCTCTATCAATTTGGGATTGTCAGTATATATTATACGTTTTTTTATCGTGCTGCTGCTGCTATTATGCTGACTGTGGTTTGCATTCAAATAATTTCTCTTTACAACAAAAGAGGTTTCTACATCAATTTCACGGTTTGCAACTAATCTGATACTTTCTATTACAGTGTTACTATCCTGTTTTGTTTAGTTTTTATACATTAGTTTTATATATTGCCGTCACAATTTATATATGTATGTGGTTGATATACTGTATTGTGATTATATATATGCATATACTTTGATTAATTATATCATAAATATTTATGAGGTTTTTAACCATTGCGTCCTAGTAATATCAACTGGCATCTTGCTTATTTTAGGTATTCAGCGCAGTTCATACATTTTAAGTTAGAACCACATACCAGTCTTGTAGCTGCCGGCAGCAATCATGATGACGATGCAAGGCCATCAACATCATCTTTGACGACTGATGTACCAGGGCTTAAGTCAGGCCAAAAAGTCAGGCTAAAAAAAATCAACTTTTACCCTGTTAAAGAAAAAAAATCTAAAGCTGAGTCAGCTTTAGAGAAACAAAAAATTGGCAATATGCCATAAACTACATGAAGGGACAAGGAAAGGATAAGGCCTTGGCCTTTATTTATAACTGGCGGTTCTAGTTGTGATGATTTAAGCCCCTCTGCTTGTAGAAGAGGTACAAAAATGTAAAATAGTCTCCGAAAAGTCACGGATCCCCGAGGAGAGTCCAAGTGTGTCCGCGGTTGCCATGTGTGAGCCTGACCTTTCTAATATTGAACTTGAAGAGGATCATACTTCCACCATTTGTGTGCCCTCTGCAAATGTGGGGATGAGCAGCACAAGTCAACATGCTAACGTAGAAATCGAGGATGCTTCTGTGGAATTGCACGAGGAGGATGAGAAGGATATTTTTGTAGTTGGCGATAACAACAAGAATGATGAGGATGTTGATGATGATGAGGATGTTGATGCCGTGGGTGTTTGTTCAAAATCTGTAAATCAGGCAACACTTGTTGCCCATGGTGGGAAAAATCCCATTGTTGGCATGCATGGGCAAAGGAGCAAAAAATCCACTTCTCATGTGTGGAATTATTTCCACATAAATCCAGACAACCTTTGCCAAGCCCTTTGTAACCATTGCCATGTAACAGTGAGTAGAGGTAAGGACCTTAACCATCTAGGAACCTCCTCCCTGTTACATCACTTGCATCGCATTCATCAAATTGGAAAGGGTATTTAAAATTCTGAAACTTTGGGGACAAAAAAACAGACAACAATCAGTCCAGTGTCACCTAGCTGCTCCCTTCTATGTGCATCCACACGCCTGCAATCTCCACCACCAACACCTGCATCATCATCAGTATCCTCATTTGTGATCGAAAGTAGTCCTGCATTCAATTTCATAAGGACTGACTCCTCTCCTATCAGTTGTTCCTCAGAAGTATCCTTGAGTGTTACGCCTGCTGCTGCTCCTGTTATTATGAGTGGATCTTCATTCCAGAAGGGGACCAGGAAGAAGACTACTTTAGTAGTTCAAGTTCAACCAAACAATTGACTGTCACACAATCCTTTGCATTGGCAAACAAGTATGACAGCAAACACCCAGTTGCACAGCGGATTACTGACGCCATAACAGCTATGCTGGTATTAGATGTGCATTCAGTATCTGCCATTAATGCAGTGGGTTTTAGACAGTTAATGGAGGTCCTGTGTCCCCGCTACCATGTCCCTTCTAGATTCCATTTCTCTACAATAGCAATTCCCAATCTGTACAAGGACATAAAAAAACCTTATTAATGTCCTCTGAAATGCCATTGTGCCCACTCAGGGCTGGCGCTACCACTAGGCAAACTTGGCAGCTGCCTAAGAGCGCCGGCCCTGCAGGGCAGTATTGTGGACCACACATAAGTGCAGTCCGACTACCTACTAGGAACAAACACACAGCCGCCGGCACCGGCAGCTGTGTGTTTGTTTTAACAGCCGATGAGAGTCAGACAGACTCTCATCGGCTGCTGCGCCCACTGCTGGAACCGGGCTGTAGCTCACTCATGAGCTCTATCTTCCGGCTACTGCAGTGAGCGATGGGAGAGACGTCATGATGTCTCTCCCATCATGCAGAGCGACCGCCCGGGGGGCAGAGGAGCGGATGCCGGAGCGGGGATTAAGGTAAGTGGATTGTTTTTTAGTATACGCGTGTGTCTGTCTGCTGGGGGGAGGTTACTACTGGGGGCACTGCTGGGGGGAGGTTAGTACTGGGGGGGAGATCACTACTGGGGGCACTGCTGGGAGGAGGCTACTACTGGGGGCACTGCTGGGGGGGAGATCACTATGGGGGGCACTGCTGGGGGAGGCTACTACTGGGGGCACCACACTACTACTGAGGGCACTGCTGGGGGGAGATCACAACTGGGGGCACTGCTGGTGGAGGTTACTATTGGTGGCACTGCACTACTACTGGGGGCACTGCTGGCAGGGAGATCACTGCTGGGGGATAGATCACTGCTGGGGGCACTGCTGGGGGGAGGCTACTACTGGGGGCACAATTACTACTGGGGGCACTGCTGGGGGGAGGCTACTACTGGGGCCACTGCTGGGGGGAGGCTACTACTGGGGGCATTGCTGGGGGGAGGCTACTATTTGGGACATTGCTGGGGGGGACTACTACTGGGGGCACTGCACTTGGGGGGGTTAGTACTGGGGGCACTATATAAGAGGCACTGCACAGGAGGGACTAGTACTGGGGGCACTAAATAAGGGGCACTGCACAGGGGGGCCTAGTACTGGGGGCACTATATAAGGGGCACTGCGCAGGGGGGACTACTACTGGGGGAATTATAAAAGGGGCACTGCATAGGGGAACCACTACTGGAATAACTGCATAGGGGGCCACTTCTGGGGGCACTGTATAAGGGCTTGTGTAGCTATCCAAGGGTGGGGGGGGCACAAGGCTGAAGAAATGCCTAGGGTGCCAGGAGACCTTGCACCGGCCCTGTGCCCACTGTCCACTTAACCACAGATATGTGGACAAGTGGGAAAGGGCAAACTAAATATTACATGACTGTGACAGCCCACTGGATAGGTGTAATGTCTCCAACAGTGCAAACAGCAGCAGCATGTAACAAATGCCAGCTCATTCAGAGGCAGGCTACTCTGTGTATCACCATTTTCACTAAGAGGCATACCACTGAGAACCTCTTAGAAAAACTCAGGAAAATCATTGTAAAATGGCTTACCCCACTTGGACTCTCCTCGGGATTTGTGACTTCTGACAATGCCAGCCATACTGTGCGAGCATTACATGTGGGTGAATTCGAACACATCCCATGTTTTGCAAACACAATTAATTTGGTGGTGCAACATTTTTTTTAAAAATGACAGGGGCATGCAGGAGATGCTCTCGGTGGTCCGTAAGATTTCGGGACATTTTCGGCATTCAGCAACTGCGTGTCAAATATTGGAGCAACAGCAATCTCTAAACTTCGACACGCAGATTGCCCTGCCATCAGCTGATGCAAGAGGTAGTAACTAGGTGGAATTCTATCCTCTATATGCTTCAGTGGATGGAGGAGCAGTAAAATGCCATCCAAGGCTTCACTACGGCCTATGACATAGGGAGAGGAGTGGGAATGCACCTTAGTCAAGCGCAGTGGAGAATAATTTCCATGTTGTGCAAGGTTCTCAAACCCTTTGAACTTGCTACATGTGAAGTTAGTTCAGACACTGCCAGCTTGAGTCTGGTCATTCCCCTAATCAGACTTTTGCAAAAGCAGCTGGAGAAACTGAAGGAGGAGCTGAAAACGGAGTGATTCCGCTCGGTATGTCGGACTGGTAGATCAAGCCCTTCACTTGCGTCACCAGGATCCAAGGGTTATCAATCTCATGAAATCAGATCACTATATTTTGGCGACCATACTTGATGCTAGGTTTAAGTCATACCTTGTGTCTTTCTTTCAGATGGACATAAATCTGAAAAGATGCAAAGAGCTGTTGGTGAAAATATTGTCAGCTCAAGTGGCACGTGACACGGCATCTTTTCCACCTTCAGTTTCTGCAGCTGCCAGGAAGAAACTACATTTTCTTAAGAGACCCACTGCTGGTGGTGATGCAGATCAGTCAGCAAAAACAAATGACACCTGGTTGGGTCTGGAAGACCTGCCTACAATGAGTGGCATGTCTACCGTGACTTTGTCTTATATGGTCACCATTCAGAGAATGGTGGATTACTATTTTAGGGATAGCATCCACATAGGCATGTCAGGCAGTCTGTTTCACTACTGGTAGGAAAAAGAGGCAATTTGGAGTCCCTTACACAAACTTGTTTGCTGTTCTAAAGTTGCCCACCCTCCAGTGTGTACTGTGAAAGAGTTTTCAGGGCAGCTGGGAACCTTGGCAGTGATCGGCGTAATTGATTATTTCTCCAGAATGTGGAAAAGATGATGTTCATCAAAATGAATTACAAATTCCATGAGGAAGACCTTTACCAGCAATTAAGTAAAAAAACTACAAAAGTGTCTGTAATGGTGGATTCCAGCGGGGACGAATTAATATTGTGTGAAGAAGTGAATGTACACACTGATGGGGATGACAATGACGACATCTGATCTTACCTATGTTGTAAAGCCAGTTTGTGTATGGGATCATTGCCACCAATGTCCACTGCGCATTGGCAGCTTGTTTTGTGGGGTTCCAAACAAACCAATAATTTCAGCCACAAGTGGCAGTCCCTGTCACTGAAGTGATTGATTTGTTAAACTGTGAATGTCCTGTTTCATATATACAATATAAGGGCCCAAGGGTTGGAGGGCCCAAGGACAATTCCATTTTGCACCTTTTTCCTTTCGATTATGTGCTGTTTGGGGCATTGCTGTCTCACATTTTTAATGTTATGTTTTATGAATGTCCAGAAATTGTAATGGCCACAGACAGCATCTCCTGCATGCCCCTTTAATTTTTTTTAAAGAAAATTCTTAACCAATTGCTGCTTGTTGTGTCAACCTGGCAGCACAAGTCGCACAACAGTGACATTCAGCCAAGTGTTCTCAGCCCTCAAGGCTGCTACACAGCCCAAAGGCCGCATCCTGCTTCACAGCCCAAAGGCCACCAGCCCTCAAGGCTGTAACAGTCGCAACTTGCCAAGAGATCCAGCCCTCAAGGCTATTGCAGGACTGGTTCCTTCCTAATCATTGCTCTGTATTCAAAAAAAGGGGGAAATAGCTGTGACTCACAACCAGAGACCGCTGCTATGTCCTATCTCAGGTTCACCCCAACCTAAATACACAACCTTTATACAACAGGAGATAGTATCAGTAGCGCAGTCTCTATAGTAGGACATGTGAGAGGTCCACCTCTATCACAGAGAGTCTCTTCACTCCAAAACGGGATTTTTTCTTTTCCACATATAATGGATAGAGCTCAACATATGGTAAATAATAACGTTCACTGAAAGATTTCTTTTATACTTTCTCTCTCTTCAGGCACATCATACTTGTAAGGGTATATGGACATACACTCACCATTTATCCCCCTTGGTTCTTGCACATATTGGTTTCTTTAAGAACCACTTTTCATGGAAGATTGGAACAAGCAAGGCTTCTCATTAAAAAAATCTTTAATTCCACTTGGAACCATAAAAAACAAATGTCCATACAGAAAAAAATAAAATATTAAATGTCCACATAAAACAATGTAAGGGCTACAGGTGGCAATGAAATGTCCGCAGCATGCACAATGCATGTGCGTGAGCCCAAGGGCGAGTGAACCCCGGAGCGAGTGAGAACTTCACTCGCTCCGGGGCTCGCTACAAAACAGGGCGGCTGTCGATGTTGATTGACAGCTCGCTCCGTTTTGTAGGCGGGTGGGGGGGTGGCTGGACAAACAGAGGCGTTCCTTAAGGAACCCCTGCCATTTGTTTGCAGCCCTACTGACATCATTTGTGATTTGGGCTTGCGGCAGATGAGACCCTACCACAAGGGTTTTGTCGCAAGCCTGATGGTCACGATAATCGCGACCATCGCTAGGCCACCCGCACATGCTGTGGGTGGTCACCCACAGCTATGCGAGCAGACTGGAGGCAGATTTTTTTTTTTTTTAATCCGCCCTGGTGCAAAGACCTGCTGGTGAACACACTGTCAGCTGAAGCGGAACGTGACACGTCAACAGCTCCTTCTTCATTTTCTCCCGCAACTGGGGCTGCCAGGAAAAAACTTAGGTATCCTAAGCAACCCGCTGGCGGTGATGCAGGGCAGGCAGGACCAAGTTTGGACATCTGGTCCGGACTGAAGGAACTGGCAACAATTTCTGACATGTCTACTGTCACTGCATATGATACTGTCACCATTGACAGAATGGTGGAGGATTACATCGGTGACAGCATCCAAGTAGGCATGTCAGACAGTCCATACCTGTACTGGCAGGAAAAAGAGGCAATTTAGAGGCCCCTGTACAAACTGGCTCTATTTTACCTGAGTTGCCCCCCCTCCAGTGTGTACTCCGAAAGAGTGTTTAGTGCAGCCGGGAACCTTGTCAGCGAAAGGCGTAGGAGGTTGCTTCCACAGAATGTGGAGAAGATGATGTTCATCAAAATGAATTATCAGCTCTTCCAGGGAGACCAGCCTCCAGAACGTACAGAGGGACCTGTGGTGGTGGATTCAAGTGGGGACGAGTTAATACTTTGTGAGGATGAGGATGTACACACTGAAGAGGGTGAGGAATCGGTGGATGAGGAGGATGAGGATGACATCTTGCCTCCGTAGAGCCAGTTTGTGCAGGGACAGATTAATTGCCAGCTTGTTTTGTGGGGGCCCAAACGAACCAATCATTTCAGCCACAGTTGTGTGGCAGACCCTGGCGCTGAAATGATTGGTTTGTTAAAGTGTGCATGTCCTGTTTATACAACATAAGGGTGGGTGGGAGGGCCCAAGGACAATTCCATCTTGCACCTCTTTTTTTTCTTTGCATTATGTACAGTTTGGGGCCTAGTTTTTCAAACTGCCATCCTGTCTGCCTCTGCAGTATCACGCCTAGATGGGTCACGTGTTTGTGCCACCCACTCGTGTCGCTTAGCATAGTCATCCAGCTACCTCGGTGCAACCTTTTGGACTTAAAAACACTATTGTGAGGTGTGAGGTGTTCAGAATAGACTGGAAATGAGTGGAAATTAAGGTTATTGAGGTTAATAATAGCATAGGAGCAGAAAAACCTACAAATTCTGTGATTTTAGCTGTTTTTATGCTTTTTTTCAAAAAAATACAGATCCAAAACACAAAACCCAGAACCCAAAACACGGAAGGGTGGTTTTGGCAAAACCAATCCAGATCCAAAACACAAAGAAAGATCCAGATCCAAAACCAAAACACAAAACACGAAAAGTGGCCGGTGCACACCCCTAGTTCATATATGGATTATAAGAGACATGTGGTGTAGAGTTATTGCATATAAGGGTCATGTGCAGGGACCTTATGACATAAAACTGGCATTTGGAGAAGTGTGATGGCATATAAGAGGCATGTGGAGGGGTCTAATGGCATAAAAAGGACATCTGGAAGGGTTAGATTGCTTTTTTTTAATGAAAATATGTATGATATACACACTGTATATTTCATAAACAAACAAAAGCATTTATTATATACAGTAGATGACTGCATTTAAAAAGAAACAAATAATTTCTACTTTCATACAGATGGTGTATTATCCTTTTGAATAATAGTGGGTGGTGTATTATCCCTTTGAGTAAGGATGATACATTGAATACTGACTGAAAGTGAAACCACTCCCTCTACTTATAGCAGATAAAACTCTGGGTGTGTAGTCTGCATGTGTCTTTGCCCAGGCAGGAGAGCTGATGTGAATATGATTCTCTTCTGGATCCAACATCTTCTAGTAGCGTTTCTGCTCCTACAGAAATGTAAGTTACAGGTGACTTTACATCACTTAATGATGGATATTGATAGTTCTTAGTTCAATATATTTTTTAAGGTTAATATGAATTTGCACTTATTAATAACACTGTCAAGACACAATATTCTTTAGTGTAAACAACACTTCATTATAATATTACATTGTGTTCCAGTAGCGTAATGGGACTTTCATATTTACTACTAAAACTTTCAACCTATAACTCTATGTTTTCTCTACATTGTCATGTCGTGTACATGTACATTTACTACTAATATTTACTACTAACACTACTAAGACTTTCAACCAACAACTGTAAACTTTCTTTAAGTTATCATAGTGCATATATATGTATATACTAGCTGAAGTACCCAGGGTTGCCCGAGTTTAATTCTTCAAGTTATTAAGTTATCAATGAGTTGGATGTAACTGTTAACATTTTAAAAATAATTAGCAGCTTAGCATGTCTTCCAACACACCCATGAGGAAGGTTCTGCCCGGCGCACTCTACTGTGAGGTCTGACCGAGACCCTAACCACTCCATTAGGCATCCCAGATCAATTGCTACCCTCTGTGAAGTTTTCATCCATATCCATATCCATCCAGTGGAAGGCTCCTAGTATGTCTTCTGGGATCCAATGTTACCACTCTCAGAATTTTTCATCCAAATCCATCCAGTAGAAGGCTCAGGACAGGCTCTCCTGGTCAAAGTTCTGCCCAGCCTACACCAATGGGAGGACCGACCAGGATCCTAAACCCCCTAAAACCTGGCCAGGGTCCAACTGGACCACCTCGCATTGGTTTCATCCCAATCTGTGCAGGGGTGTATGAATATATAGCTGGACATTTAATTTTATTCTTTGTTCTTAGGAATGGGTGTGTAATATATATATATATATATATATATATATATATGTATGTCCAAGGGTGCCGCACTCAGAGCATTATCATAAGTAAACTACAGGCACACAGATTGAAGCAGACCTGTGTGCCTGTAGTTTACTTATGATAATGCTCTGAGTGCCGCACCCTTAGACCTATGTGTTGCTTTTTTGCATAATGGAAGCACCGAGCAAAGTTTTGCGGATTATGTATTGACCGTATGCACTATATATATATATATATATATATATATACACACACAAATTATGCCATGCCATTACTTACCTAAACGTACAGGTTGATACAAGACTTATTGCGCCTCAGTTGCGTATTTTATTAATTTCTGAAATTATTTCTTTAAGTTCTTCTTGTATCTAAAAATCTGAATTGAGAATGATACAAAATTGAGTATCATCTGAAAAAAGCAATGTATACATATTTAATATACACAAAAACATAAAGGGCCTGATTCTGAGTTGGATGGACACAAGACAATCGCAACAGCGCGAACAGCTGCAACACGCAAATTTACTATCTTATGCTATTTCCATCCGTAGCCAGAACCAACATCCTTGACTGACAATTATTTTTGTCAAAACCGCACAGAAACTAATTAAGTTTAAAGAGTATTTTTTAAAATATATTTAAATATTTTATTTAAAAAAAAAATTACCCAGGGGGTGTTATACACCCTCCCAACCCCTGTGTCCATAGGACCCCACTGAAATGTAATTTCCCACCCTCCATCAAAAATATCCCCCCCAGTGTAAAAAACAATGCCCAGCAATATTAACCTCCACCCCCCTAGTGGTAATGGGACAGATGTATAAAAAAATGCAAAAAGATCCAGTTTCTTTCCGTCAGACATCATGTATTTTCAGCAAAAATGGGAATTGTGATCATTTTTGCATTTTAGTTTTCGAATTAAATATTGGGAAAACAACTGTATACAGGTTGAGTCTCCCATATCCAAATATTCCAAAATACGGAATATTCCGATACTCTGGTCCCAATCATTTTGGATATGTGAGACTCAACCTGTAGTTGATTTTTTCATATTCAGATAAAAAAAATAACAACTGCGTATGCTGTGTTTCAGTTTTGGACATGCGCAGTGAATGGAAGTTGGCATTCTGCGTGATTGACAAGTGGAACTTTAGTGGTTCTTCAAAATAAAGGAATTCCTTGTTACTAGATATCCCCTCCACTTTAGTTTCTCCTGACTTTACCTCCAAAAAACTTCTCCATCTCTTCCATGGGTCTCATATATATATATATATTGTTACACAGTCAGATTAGGGGTCCCTCTCCTGGGTAGAGGTCTCCTTCCTTACACACACAGCAGCTGGGAAACAGTATGCCAGTCTGGATTCGAGAACAAGCTGGTCGGCGCCAGTCTTTAATGTACAACGTCAGAAATAACATAAAGAAAACATAAACATAAATCCTAGCCCTGTCGGGGCTCTAACTTCACAAGTGGTTCCCTCACTACCAGAACCTGACAGGGCCTAATGCCCTCACCAGCAACAAAAGCACAGCACAACACTCACGGATAGATTTTCAAGTGTCTCTGAGCAAACTCCCTGTCTGCTCTCCCAGGTGAGACACTCAGCCCTAAACACACTAGGCTTATATTGGCCACTCTCAGGTGGAAACCCTAACAAGCCTGTTACCAGGCTGCGAGAACCGTCCTGCCTCTTTCTGAGTCCCGTTTTTTGGAGGGAAAAATCCGAACTCGGCGTGCAAACTCGAACCTATCCGAGCCTGCACATCCCTAGAATAAACAGATTATAACTTCACGTGGCCAGTGATGCAATTAAAATGCAGAAATGTACATATATTCTGACGAAGCCACTGATCGGAAAAGGGGGAGAAAGCGTGAAGTCACATCTGCGGACGCTGTTTAGCACATTTTTGCATCCAGCCACACAACCTAGAGATTGGTGCAGCCGGGGACCACGTTTCTGGAGTTGTAGTAAAACTGCCTATAAGTGGGAAGCTGGCCGGCTGTGAGTGGAGCAGCTGAGTCTGTGAAACGGAGACTGGGTCCCCACGTTCAGCAGTTTATACTGCAAATATAAGCTGATTGCTAATTTGCACATGGGACTGTTCTCCCTAAGCTGTGGGCTCTGTTATCAAGCAGCTGGGAAGTAAGAATAAGAACCTGTTTATGTATTTATAGTACTGCGCTGCCCTCCTGTGGCATTGCATAATAGGATCTCCAGCAGCCAGGAGGTGAGGATTACAGCAGTGTGTATTTATTTACTGGGACATCAGCAAATTAACCAGTCCATAAGTAATACTAACAAGCTAATTACTAACAGCTTCTACTAATACATTGTTGGACTCTGGCCCTGATTCAGACCCGCTCGCTAGACGCTCGCTGGGTTTGTGGGCGGTTTTTATTTATTTATTTTTCACCAGCCACTCTCTAAGCTGTGGGAGACCACCCACAGCTTGTGCGAGCTGCCAGGAGACCATCACAATAATCGCGACCATCGGCCTTGCGAGAAGACCCTACAATCGGCTCTTGGATGCCACACGGCCGCGTGGACTTCCTACTCTAATAGAGCAGGAAGTCCACTACTGACATCAGTAGTGATATCAGTAAGACCTCCCAACAAACGCCAGGCGTTCCTAAGCGCTCGTGAGCGGCTCTGAATCAGGGCCTCTGTGTGAACTGGGCCTATCTACAATTTGCTTTTTAAAAATAATCTATTTACTAAGTGAGTTTTTAGAAGTGGAGATGTTGCCCATAGCAACTAATCAGATTGTACTTAACCATACCTCCCAACATTACTGAATATAAAAGTGGGGCATATCGAGCACGACCAAAAAAGGAGGCGGAGCCTAGCGGCAAGGGGCGAGCTTATCGCGAGTGGGCGAAAAACGGGACTGTCCTGCCCAAAGCGGGACAGTTGGGAGGCATGCTTAACATTTAACTAGCACCTTCTAGAAGATAATAGCTAGAATCTGATTGGTTGCTATTTGCAACATCTCCACTTCTAAAAACTCTCACTTAAATTTACCCCAAAATCATTAATGGACTAATTACAGTATTGATTTCTACATATGGACTGGTACTAGCAACACTGAAATAATCAATTCATTACTGTTGTAATTGAATCGATATATGGTTGCTATACATGTATTTTTGCATTTTAACTGAATCTCTGGCTGTGAGTAGTTATAATGTATTTTAATTGTGGTTTTCAATTGTGTTATTATAACTTATTAAATTGTTATCTGGATCCAGCGCTCCTCTGTTTGTTCTATTGTTACCTCGTGGCGAGCGTTCCAGTAATCTCTCTGATTGGGCCAACAGTTTCCAGTTTAAATATCAATCAAAATCGATCAACATTTTAGTAAATGTGTGATTTAGCCCCAGGAACACTTCGATGTTGATTTTAAAACCTAATTTTCAGGGGGGGGGGGGGGGGTTACCGCATTTCTGCTCTTAGTACATCCCACCCACTTTCATGTAAGCCCTTAGTTACCATAATTTTTAGGGGAAAAAAACTCTGGCTACTTTGCATCTTATGTTATTCCTGTACGTTTTTTCTTTATCTCTCTGCAGGTGAATGTGTTAAAATCATAGGTGGGAGAGAAGCTGCTCCTCATTCTAGACCGTACATGGCTCTATTGAAAACAGGGGGATTCTCGTGTGGAGGAACTTTAATAAAAGATAACTGGGTGCTAACAGCAGCTCACTGTGTAGTGTAAGTATTTATTAGTTTGAAGATTAAAATTACCAGTAAGTGCATCACATTTTACACAGGGGTATGCAAGAGCAGTGGTGTCATTAGAACGGTGCGGACCCCACTGTCACCATCTGAGGGGGTGACACCAAAATAGCAGAGCTGCTCTACTATGCCCTGAGAGGTTGGGGGGATGCCCAGCAGCTTCCAATGCACTTGGCAAGCCGCCAGCATGACATGAACGGGGGCGTGTCATGCGGTTATGCCCTCAAAACAGCATTGAACAGTAGGCGGATTCAAAGCACTGCACGGATCAGTGTACCATAATGTAAAACCAGCCCCGGACTATACAGGAAGGGAAATGAGTTGTGTAACTGTATTTGTTTTTATTTGCTTGCAACATAAAATAGAAACGGTCAGGTACCCATTTAGTATGATTACTATACTTGTAATTATTACAGTACAACCATGCCTGCTTCAGCTTTATACTTAACTTACAGGTACTTTTGTTAATATGGGGTCTATTCATTATCATATAAAATTAGGTTTAGAAATCGCATTGAGGGCCTGATTCAGACCCGCTCGCAAGCACATAGCGCTCGCAAGTGGGTCAATGGTGGCCCAGTGTGCACGCGCATGCGCGAGCCCCATAGCGAGTGAGACCTTCACTCGCTCCGGGGCTTGCAACAAAACGGGGTGGCTGTCGATGTTGATCGACAGCTCACCACATTTTGTAGGCAGATAGGGGGGTGGCTGCACAAACGGAGGCATTCCCGAAGGAATGCCTGCTGTTTGTGGGCGGCCCTACTGACATCACTCATGATGTCAGTAGTGGCATTCCTGCTGTATTAGAGCAGGAAGTCCACTCGGCATTGCAAGTGCTGAGACCCTACCTTAGGGTCTACTCGCATTGCCGATGGTCGTGATAATCCACCCATAGCTTAGCGAGCGGGCAGGAGGAAGAAAAAAAACGCCCTGATTCAGAGCGATCGCTCGCAAACAGCGAGCGGCTCTGAATCAGGCCCTGAGTTCTACCTAATTACTGGAGGAATTCATCATTCCTGCTCTCCATAAGTATCTCTTCTGAAAAGCTGGCATTTTTGTGATGACAGTTTTAAGTAATATAGATACTTTTCCTTGTCTGCTCCTGTATCACCGCAGCTGTAATCAGTTCTGCGCATGCGCCGCTTCCAAGAAAAACAAACCTAAAAGCTATTTTCTAGAAAAAACGGCGCATAAATGTAATGTAAATTAAACAAAAAAAAGGAAAACCAACATATATAAATGTATCAATTAATAATAAATAAATAAATACTGTGTGAGCGATCTATACAAAAATTTACATAACAAGTTTAATAAACATAATATGCAATCTAAATGTTATAACAAACACAAACATATGGTTATAATATAGGCCCTCATTCAGACCAGCTCGCAAGCGCTATGCGCTCACAAGCGGGTTGATTGTTGGGCAGTGCGCGCACAAGCCCCGAAGCGAGTGAGAAATTCACTCTCTCCGGGGATCGCTACAAACGGGGCGGCTGTCGATGTTGATCAACAGCTCGCCCCCTTTTGTAGGCGGGTTGGGGGGTGGCTGGCCAAATGGAGACGTTCCCGAAGGAACGCCTGCCATTTGGGGGCGGCCCTACTGACATCACTCGTGATGTCAGGAGTGAGCTTCCTGCTCTATTAGAGCAGGAAGCTCACTGGGGCTTGCAGCAGACGAGACCCTACTGCAAGGGTCTGGTCGCAAGCCCGATGGTCGCGATGGTTGCGACCATCACCTGGCCGCTCGCTAAGGCAGCTTTGCGAGCGGCCAGGAGGCTGGCTTTTAAAAAAAAGTGGCTGCCCTCATTCAGAGCAAGCGCTCGGTTTTTGAGAGCGGCTCTGAATGAGGGCTATAGTTTTAAGAAGAAATTATGTAGAATGAGTATTTTAAAACACCAGAGATATAGAACAATCCCTCTTTTGCAAAAGCATTGTGAATAGTCAATGGAGGCTCCAAATAAAATTACCGGGTGCCTGCTCAGTCCAATAGGTGCAGTAGTAAAGATCCAGCAAGGTTAGAATAGCCTGCAGCCCGAGCGGGCCCTCCAGCCGCAGCATCAGCCCTGACCATTAGTCAGTCCAGGCCAGGGATCCCTGAGGAGTTGCTGACCCCCCCCCCCAATATAGGGATCACCTTCTCCAGGGCACCCCGGGCCTAGGCTGATAGCCCAGGGCTATCCCCACCACCCCTGGGCGGTGGGTAGCGGGTTGATTGCGTTTTGTGTTGTGTAAAATTAAGATTGTTCATCATTGTCATTACAGTGGAACTACAGGTCCCAGCCAGCCTCCATCGCATGCTGGTACTTGGAGAACCACAAGTACCAGCATGCGGGACATTAAGGGCCCACTGGTACCTGTACTTCACCTATAATTAAATGGTTAAATAAACACACAACACACCTGTAAAGTAAAGCTTAATTACATACATACATACATACATACATACACATAAATACTCACCTGGTTCCTGATGTTCACGTCCACTTGTCATTGTAAAGTATCCAAAGGGAATAACCTGTAAAAAAGATTCAATACTCACCTTTCTGTCCCACGACGTTCTCCGCAGAATTCCAAGATGGGCACCGATACAGTGTAACAGCATGTTACTACATGCTCTTTCTCTGCGCTACTGTCTGCTCGTGGGAACGAGCAGACTTCGGTAGCGTGCTGCCGGCCAATCAGCGGCGGCTTACATTAGCGGCCAATTATTGGCTGGGACCCACGTGGGCTTAGCCAATGAGCGGCTCCTCCATGTGGGTCTCAGCCAATGAGCGGCCGCTAATGTAAGCCGCTGCTGATTGGCCGGCGGCCCACGACTGAAGTCTGCTCGTTCCCACAAGCAGACAGTAGCGCAGTGTAACACCATGCAGAAGCTTGCTTTTACACTGTATCAGGGGCCCGTATTGGATTTCTACGGAGAACGTCTTGGGACAGAGAGGTGAGTGTTGGATCTTTTTTTACAGATACTTCCAAATAAATACTTAACGATGACAAGTCCACGTGAACATCTTGAACCAGGTGAGTATGTATGTGTATGTATGTATGTAATAAAGCTTTATTTTACAGGTGTGTTGTGTGTTTATTTAACCATTTCATCACAGCTGAAGTACAGGGACCAGTGGGCCCTTAATGCCCTGCATGCTGGTATTTGTGGTTCTCCAAGTACCAGCATGCCGGGGAGGCTGGCTGGGACCTGTACTTCCACTTTAAAGACAATGATGATCAATCTTAATTTTACACAACACCAAACACTATCAACCCCCCACCCACTGCCCAGGGGTGGCGGGGATAGCTCTGGGCTTTCAGCCTAGGCCAGGGGTGCCCTGGAGAGGGTGACCCCTTTATTGGGGGGGTCACCAACTCCTCAGGGATCCCTGGCCTGGGCTGACTAGTGGTCAGGGCTGATGCTGCGGCTGGGGGGCCCGGTGAAAGAGCACCCCTGGCTGTGGCATCAGTCCCCCATTAGAAAGGGTCCAGGGCTGGTTTTAAATATACGGGGAACCTCATGTAATTTTTTTTTCTCCGTATATTGAAAACCAGCTCTGTCCCTGCTGCCTTGTGCTGGTTCTTAAAATACAGTGAAACACTACACATTTCTTTCACTGTATTTTTAAGAACCTGGACAGGGTGGCTAGCCCAGGGCTGGTTAGTGTTTTGGGGGGGACCTCATGTCATTTTGTTTTTTAAAAATGTATCTATTTTTTACTAGGTTTAAAACACAAGCAGCAAGCACATATCTCACTGATGGGTGCCGGACTGTAGATAGACAGTAATTAGTTAGACAATGTCTAGATCGACCCCAGTTGTTAGACAGTCAATAGATCGACAGGTACAAAAGGTCGACAGGTACAAAAGGTCGACACACTAAAGGTCGACATGTAAGAAGGTCGACGGGTACAAATGATCGACAGGGTCAAAAGGTCGACATGAAAATGGTAGACACAAAAATGATCAACTTTTTTTTTAGGTTTAGGGTTAGGCACTTAAGATGAGCCAGTGTCCAACGTCATTCCCTAGCATCCAACGTCATTCCCTACCATCCAAGTGGGCATGGAGGGGGAATAAATCCATGTGGCGAGCGACGCGAGCCACCGTGTCCGCAGCATGGCGAGTGAGGAGAGCCCGCAAGGGGCAGAATGGTATTTATGCAAAAAATGTTTTTAAAAATGTGTCGACCATTTTCGTGTCGACCTTTTCCATGCCGACCTTTTGACTCTGTCGACCATTTGTACCTGTCGACCTTCTTACATGTCGACCTGTATGGTGTCGACCTTTTGTACCTGTCGATCTATTGACTGTCTAACAACTGGGGTAGATCTAGACATTGTCTAACTAATTTTTGTCTATCTCTTATACCACACCCTCACTGATATGTGCTGGCTGCTAGGTCGGGAGAGATTTGCAGAGAGAAAATATTGCAATCTCGGGTGATTAATCTCCTGCAAAACGAGTTACTCGGGAGAGATATCTTGTTCTGCTTCACCATCGGCAAACTCGTTTAGCTTCAAATCGCCTGTTGGTAAATTTGGTAAAAGAAAAGGGATTAAATAACCCGAATTTTGGTGAATTTCAGCGAGTTAAATCACTTTGAAAATCGGGACCATCTCGAATCTTAGTAAATTTACCCATAAAACTTGTTTTAGCACTGCACCAATAAGGGTCAGACAGACTCTTATTGGCTGCTGCACCCAGGGCCGGTGCTGGGCTGGAGATCACTCATGAGCTCCACCTTCCGGCTCCCGCAGTGGGTGAAGGAAGAGACGTCATGACATTTCTCCCATAGTGCCGGGGGGGACCGGAGGAGCGGACGTAGGCAGAGGCAGGAGTGAGGGTTCGGGTAAGTATAATTATGTGTGGCTGTATGTTTTATATGTACGGAGCACTACTACTGGGGGCACTGTATAAGGGGTACTACTGGGGGCACTGTATAAGGGGCACTACTGGGGGAACTGTATAATGGGCACTACTGGGGCACTGCATAAGAGGCACTACTGGGGGAACTGCAAAAGGGGCACTACTACTGGGGGCACTGCATAATGTGCACTATAACAGGGGGCACTGCATATGGGGCACTACTACTGGGGGCATTGCATAAGTGGCACTACTACTGGAGGCACTGCATAAGTGGCACTACTACTGGGGGCATTAAGGTGCATATGGAATGGAAAGGAATGTTCCCAGAGTGACGAGAAATGTACAGTAACACCATATTCTGAAAATACATAATATTTTTCTATTTCTTCTTTCCTTCTCTAAGTAATGCTGCTACTGAAGTTCATCTTGGTGTCCATTCTGTATCACGTCGAGATTCATTTTTCCAGCAACATTTTGTCTCAAGGTGGATTAAACACTATTATTACAATACAAAAACATTGGACAATGACATCCAGCTAGTACAGGTAAGAATAATCCAGTGTACATCTATTGAGAGTCATTATTTTGGGCCTGATTCAGAGATGGGCGCTAATCCCGTTGCGTTTGCAATTCCGTATGCATTGGTTCTGTGAAAATACGCAAATGATGCCTCCGCAGGAATTTTTACAGAGATGCCCACAGGCGGCGTCTTAAATCTGCAGCTACAAAGATGGACCATCGGTCGCACATTTGATCTTCTGATCAGCCACTGATGGTATAATATCGATGGCTGAGCCCGATGGTGAAACACAAATGCTTTTTAAACAGGCACTGACTGTCCATGTGCAAAACCATTGATGGTTTGTGTTCAATAGTTTAAAACCAGCAACAATCGTTGGCAGAGCTGTTGATGATCACCAGTAGAGTGACCTGCTATTTGATGTTTTGTGACTGTTAAACCTGTGGAACTACAAGTGCTGGATAAACTACATTTCCCAGGAAGCATTGCAAGCCTGCAGGAGAGGATAGGAGAGTTAATTATTTGTGATGGCGCTACACAAAGCCAGAAAGACAAGGGCCCTCATTCAGAGCCGCTCGCTAGCGGCAGTACGCTCGTTCCGAGCGATGTTCGCACATCTGCGCATGCGTACGGATTTTAGTACGCATGCGCGAACCAGTCAGTGCGGCCGAAAATCGTTTGTACGCTATATAGCGAGTGCCTGCTTTTTTGAGTGACAGAATGAGGCGTATGTGGGTGGTAACAGGGGAAGGTGCTTGAAAACGGGGAGTGGAGATCCGAACGCAGGCGTGCTTAAAGGTCAAAACGGGCGTTTTAAGAGAGTGCATAATTAATACATCAGCGTCATTGCCTACGTCACTTGGTTTTTTTTAACTCAGAACTGCTCGCAAAATAGCGGTTGAAAACACCAACCACAAGAATAGCGAGCAGTTCATACGCTGTACGATGTACTCGATTAATCTAATAAATAGCGGACATGACGTATGGTGCGTGCGGCCAGGGGGCGTTTTTATCAAATAAACGAGCGTATGTTTTGCTCGCTCGTTCAGACTTAGAGGTGTGAACAGACTGCAATTTGAGAACGGATCATTTGAATAGCCACCCCTTGTTTTTGAACGAACGACCGCAAATAGCGAACGGCTCTGAATCAGGCCCAAGGAGTGAGAGATAGTTATGGCCATTGATGGTCGATGGTTTAAAAGCATTAGTATATAACTATCGATGGCTAAAAGCTGCGCATGCACAGACCTTGGCCATCGGACCTGCGGCGCCAGTGTTTTTAGCATCAGTGCTGCGACATCAATGGCAAAAACACCTGTTATCAGCCATAGACCATCAATGGTTACAAAACTTTGAGTAGTGTCAATATCTGCACTGCAGTCACAATCCTTTGAAGTTGAGGGTATATCAGAGTGTGAGGTAAAATTCCCTTCAAGCTAATTGGAGGGTATAGGCAGTATTAGTAAGCCTCCCGATTACCAGTCTCCATAGTATTTTGCAAACGTACAGCATGTGTAGATGACCAGCTTGCCATGTGCATGATAGTATGAAGAGGTAAGACTTTGAAGCAGTTTTAAAGGCAGCACCACCCAGTAAATAAAGCCCCTTAGATTGAGAAATAGTAATACTAGCCGCTACCATGTAACAAACTGCATCCAGTAGGCATAGAGGGTTTAGCTGTACAGTGAGGTTTTCTACAGGTGACAAATAATTTCAGTATATTTTAACTAGGGATGTGCAGGCTCGGATTAGTTAGGATTTTCCCACCAAAAATCATGTTTCAGAAAGAGGCAAAATGTCATCTTTCATGGACAAACATCATCTTTCTTGGACTTTTGTCCAGGAATGATGATGTTTGTCCATGTAAGATGACATTTTGCCCTTTTGTGAGACACAATTTTTGGCACCAAAATCCTCACTAATCCGAGCCTGCGCATCCCTAATTTTAACAAGAGTGGTAAGAGCGAGGTGAGCAGACAGTGGCATCATGAAAGGGGGGTGTGTGTGGGGGTGCGGCCATACCTGGGTGTCACCTTTGAGGGGGGTGACACCAAAATGCCGGCTCCTCTGCAGTGACAGGCAGGGCTGCCATCAGAAATCGTGGGGCCCGGTACTGACAAACCCCCTGGGGGATGGCGCAGAGGTGGGTGGAGCTGTGTATAATGTGGGTGGAGCTACACAGGGGGGGTCAGCCGTCAATAGTGCATGACCCAGTTTAAAAATTCTCAAAGTTTGGGGTGGGGAAGGCAGGATGGGAGTGGGTGGCACAGGGCTGGGAAGGCTGGACTGGGAGGGCACAGGGAAAGTTGGACTGGGGGTGCACAAGGCAGGGAAGGCTGGACCTTAATTGGGGGGGGCACAAGGTAGGGAAAGCTGGCTGGACTAGGGGGGGCAGGGAAGGCTGGGTACACTAGGGGGGAGGCACAGGTCAGAGAAGGTTGGACTGGGGTGGGGGACAGGGCAGGGAAGACTGGCTGGATTAGAGGGGGCACAGGGCAGGGAAGGCTTGCTAGACTAGGGGAGCATGGGGCAGGGAAGGCTGGCTGGACTGGCTGGAATAGGGGGGCACAGGGCAGGGAAGGCTGGCGAGACTAGGGGAGCATGTTGCAGGGAAGGCTGGCTGGACTAGGGGAGCATGGGGCAGGGAAGGCTGGCTGGAGTAGAGGGTTAGGGCAGGGAAGGTTTGCTGGTTTCTTGCAGCAGGTGGAGGGGCACAGGGCAGGGATTCCTCCTACCTTGTTTCTTCAGAGGGCCCGGGCCGGGAGACAGCAGTGCAGAATATATGAATCAGCAGCCGGGTAGACACAGCGCAGCCAGCAGTAATTGAAATATGATGATTCCCGCGAGCCAATCACAGCTTGCGGACCGACAGCCAATCAGGAGCGGCTGCAATGGCTGCTCCTGATTGGCTGCCGGTCCGCGAGCTATAAATTCTTGCGGCCGGCACCATATATCAAATACCGCCGGTGGCGCTGTGTCTTCCCGGCTGCTGATTCATATATTCTGCACTGCTGTCTCCCGGGCCCCCGCTCTCTCCGGGCCCGGGACTCTGGGCCCGGCAGTCCCCCCCTGACGGTGGCCCTGGTGACAGGAGTCGGGTGCTGCAGTCAGTGTGACATTCTCATGCAGCACCCAACTCCTGTCATAGTAGAGGAGCCAACAATGCTGACAGCCCAGTCTCAGGGGGCAGCCCTGCATCTCCGGCAATGCTGGGCTGCCCCCAGAGTGAAGTCATCGGGATCCCCCGCGAGGCCATGCCCCTTTATTTTAGGCCATGCCCACTTTTCAGACGCGCCACTGCCATGCAGGGATAGTAAGAGTGCACACCGGATGTCACCAGACTCGGTGACACCTCTGTAAGTAGAAAATTGGAGACAATGTAAAAGTTTGATTCTTTATCATCTTTAACTATGTCTGATGCTAATAAAGAATTCTACATAAGAGATGTTTCGGTATGAGCCTTGAGAATAATTTGGTACACTTCCGGGGGTTGAGAAACCATGGGTATGGGAAACTTAATAAGGAAATTATCTCTCTGTTGGCAATGTGTGCACAGGTGGTGGTTTTAGTGAAATGTACACACCAGGGGATTGCAAGATGACCCAAGAGCCAGTCCAGTGTAGCTTACCCAGACAGTGTGGTTTATTATGCACTGCAAAGATCTAGCTGCACATCGAGTGATCTGCAGTTATACATGTAGGTGATGGTCATTCATATACACTGAATGACCATCATCTTCTAGGCAGCGGTGGGCCGGGGGTCGTGCCCTGACCCCCTCCCCGCTGCTGTTGCTGTATGTGTTTGGGCGATCGGCTGATCACACTTGCCGATGGACAGATATGTCTGCAGATATATCTGTCCATTGGCTGTGCAGCACAGCCAACGCGATATGTCTGTGAACGACGTCGTTCACAGATCACCAGCCGATGACTGTCTCAGATATGCGGTAGTGGGTGCAGGTGCTGGAACAGCGGTCAATGTGCGCTGTAACAGTACTGACGGTCAACCAGAGGAGCCATATTGATGGCTGCGCAGTAGCACTCTCCACTTCTAACAAGCTCAGCCAGCTGCGAGCCTTCTGCATGAGGGGGGATGCTGTTGCTGGTCCAGCCGGCAAGGCCCCACACCTGCACAATGGATCTGGTAGGCGCCGGAACCCATGTGGGGCTGCCTGAAAGGCAGAGCAGCGCCTTCCATTGGAAGATGCTCTTGGCTGATCGCAGCCCGGACTGACAGTCCCAGGGGGAGAAAACACCTCTCTCTGGGGATGCAAGGCCTATGTGTGACTGGCAGGTAGCGCTTCCAATGGGAAGCCACAGCAAAGTCACAGTGTAGACAATGCAGTCACGGAATGCAACTGGCTCACTGAAGTGGCGGATCTTACTGGGGGTGGCTGCAGCCCTGCAACCCCTAGGTAAAATCTGCCACTTAGCTCAATTCCTCTTCTTACAAATGCTAAAGCTAAAAGGGTATCCAGCGTCTTAGGGCTCTATTTATTAAAATTATTTTTACTAAAATAAAGTGAAAAAGGGTGTTTTAACACCCTTTTCACATTATTTTAGTATCACCTATAGTTATTACAGGGCAATTGGAGTAGAATTCGTAAAATTCTACTCCAACCCCTAAGTATCACTTATTTTTAGTAAAGCAGATCGCATTTCCCATAACTGTAATGGGAAATGTGATCCGACCATAGTTACTAAAAATAAAATGTGAAAAAATATCAGGGAAAGCCCTGTGATAATAATGTCACCTGGAGGTGGCGTTATCCAGGGTCTTCCCCGGTTACCGGACTCCTGGCCTGCTCTAACGGGGAGAGCAGAGACGGGAGTCAGTCCCAGTTGTAAATAGACCGCAAGCTGATCACTGTAAAAAAACCTAAAAAAAAATAGTAAAAAAAAAATGACTTACCTGACTCCAGGGACCGGTGATTGGGCCTCCGGTGATGACTCCCCTCCGGTCTCCCACAGAGCACTGCTGCCCGGTCATCAGGTGATCGAGCCCCAGTGCAGTATGGGAGATCACCTGACCTGAGGAATGGAGAAAATCACCGTAGGCCTGGAGCATGCAGGTAAGTGTAAGTAAGGGAGAGGGGGGTCGCGGGGGGGAGGGGAGGTCGCGGGGGGTCCGCGATCATGGGGGGTGGGGCTTAGCACCGGGGGTGTGGCTTAGCGCCGGAGGGGGGGTAGCACCGGCGACTGGTCGGCGCATGCGCGGGCACTTGATCACGGTATTTTTTGAAAAAATACCGTGATAAGGCTCCAAAGGGGATTCGCAGGGACAGAGCTTTATCACAAGCTCTGTCCCTGCAAGGGATTTGTAGTAAATCCCTGTGATATTGCCTGAATTCGAATGCGAATTCACTCGGTAATATCACACTACAATCTGCATTACAAATGCGGATTGTAGTAAATAGAGCCCTTAGAAATATACATAATGGGCCAAATGAAATGGGATGAGAGTTTAGAAAATGTGATAGTTTAGCAGTAATCTCTCACATTGGTTCAGATTTATCTTCAAAATGGGAAAACATCTGGATGAGAGTTTAAATCATGGGAGTTTGCATGTTCTCAGACTCTATTACTTTAACCCCATTACATTTAGCGCAGTGTCTGATAAAGAAGTCAAGGTAGCCAAGTAGAGGAAAGGGAATCTGCCAGTTAGTTAATATTACCAGGCAGGTCTATTGCTTTAGCATACAACTGATTCAGTTGTATGCAAACTCAATGGTTTGCTTACAAGTCCTGTGGTGGCCGATTGACGCATGCACAAAATCTGTACAGTGATTGCGATATTGTTCAGAGTACTCCCTAGGCCACAAGATGATTGACATGCTGCGGCTGTTTGGGGGTGGGGGTGGGGACAGTGACCATTTTACAAAACTGGGGTGATGCAGCAGCGATGCAAATAGCGTACAACTCTGATTTAGGCCCTGTGTTACTTTCTATGGTCTCCTGCCAAATGTCCAAAGCTTCCATGCAAAGCAATATTTCCCCCATTCTGATTATGTAGGACATAGCTGTCATAGGGTGTTATTTACTAATGTGCAGGGGTCAGGATGCGGCCTGGGATCGGCCACTACTCTTACCTTTGCCGGCGTCTTCAAGCTCCCAAGTGTTCGGACATAGTAACCGGTAGTGGCTGAGTAGAACCAGAGTCTGCTAGAACCTTCGTGTGCGTGTCTTGGTTGCCACGAGTGTAGACTTGGGCACCGCCATGTTGTTTCGTGTCATCTGATTGGTATCCTCCACTGGTAACCTGCGGTCGGTCAGCTGCTTTCTTCGGCCAATGACTAGCTACATAGGGTTATTTCAATTTGACTCTTGGAACAGGAAGTTGCCTGTGCAACTTTGCTTCACTAGTGTTCATCCTAGGTTCCACACTGTTTTCTAGTGTTCACTTTCTAGTTGGGATTCCTTGTGTTACCCATCGCTATTCAGCATCTGGATACCCAGAAACCTATCCTCGCTGTATGGCGTCAAATATACCACAGCTATACCTAATGCTATTCAGCATCTGGATACCCAGAAACCTATCCTTGCTATATGGCGTCAAATACACCAGAGCTATACCTATCGCTATTCAGCATCTGGATACCCAGCAACCAATCCTTGCTATACAGCATCAAAATCACCAGAGCAGTACCGATCGTTATTCAGCATCTGCCTCATCATTGCTGATACTCCTTGTTATTCCTCCAGTACATTCCTAGCTCTGTCCTTGTCTTTATACTTTTCTCAGATACCTACTCTGGAGGCACCGACCTGTTCACTTGGTGCAGCGAATCAAGTGGATTAGACTCCGCGCCTCAGAGAAGATCTCATCAACATCTGAGAGTAGCCTATGAGGAAGACTTATATATTGCTTCCCCGTCTTCTACTACCAGTTCACCCTAGCCCCCCGACCACTGACTACAAAGCAGAGGACAATCTATACCAGGGCCTGACAGTTTGCACAGGCCAAATGGAAGCCGCCGGGTCGCAGGGTAAAGGAGTCCTCCAGATTCTACTGTCTCTTCTGGAGGCACAAGAGGCAACCCAGCAACATATGGGACAACATCTTCAGGACGTCTCTCATCAACTTGCTTCTATTCAAAACTTGCTCACTGCCTGGATTCCTTCTCAAGCTTCTTCTGTTAATCCTCCGGGAGTTCCGGTACTCCCCAAATCTCACCTTCACTTGGTCCACCCTAACCATTTTGATGGCAAGCCTAAGAATTGTAGGGGTTTTATCAAGCAATGCGAAATTCAATTTAGAATACTTGCTGCAAAATTTTCCCACTCCAAGGTCTAGAATAGCTTACATTATTTATTTGTTTACTGGTGCTGCATTGGATTGGGTGTCGCCCTTATGGGAGCGGGCAGATCCATTGGTGTCCAACTACGACAAATTTATTAAAGCTTTCAAGCATAAATTCTGTGATAGGATCACTGGTAAAATGGTCTGTGGCAGGTACATTTGTCCCAGATTCCTGTCTTTTGTGTTTTAAACCCCCAGGAGAAAGTCTGCAGTGTAGCAGGCTTGAGTTTCGGCTTTTTGAAAAGCCGGTTTGGGACCTGGGGGTTGTGGGTGAGAGGAGAGGGAGGGCTCCACCCACGGCCACTCCAGGTTTTGGTTCTCGCAGCCTGGTATCAGGCTTGTTAGTTTTCCACCTGAGAGTGGCCAATATAAGCCTAGTGTGTTTAGGGCTGATTGTCTCACCTGGGAGAGCAGACAAGGAGTTTGCTCAGAGACACTTGGATACCTAACTGTGAGTGTTGTGCTGTGCTTTTGATGCTGGCGAGGGCATTAGGCCCTGCCAGGTTCTGGTAGTGAGGGAACTACCTGTGAAGTTAGTGCCCCGACAGGGCTAGGATTTATATTTATGTTTTCTTTATGTTTCTGACATTGTACAATAAAGACTGGCGCCGACCAGCTTGTACTTGCATCCAGACTGGTGTGCTGCTTCCCTGCTGCTGTGTGTGTGTGTGTAAGGAAGGAGTCCTCTACCCAGGAGAGGGACCCCTAACCTGTGTCACAATTTGTTGAGCCAGGCAGATCAATTTCAGCTTCCTCAGATCTTCTACAGCTTCAACAGTATTCTCGTAATGTAGGCCAATTTGTAGTAACATTCCACATGACCGCAGTACAATGGAACGATGCTGTCAGGTTTGGATTATTTTTTTAACCCAGGGTGGATGCAGAAGAAAAAACTGGAATGGGTTTGCAGTATTGAAATGTAGCAGGTTTAATAGGAGTATTATAATTCATGAAATGGTGATAGATATATGAACTGGCAGAAATAACCAAGTCCAAGTGATGTGTGGCTGAAAACAAATGTCTTGGCAGGAAAACCAAGTCCAGTTAGTAAGGCTGGAAACAGATATCAGGCAGAGAAAACAAAGTAATGGAGTGGATTCTGAGTCCGGAGAGCTGGAGGGTACACAAACCTTGGGGTGAGTAACGGGGTATAGCAGGGGAGATGCGGGTATCTGGGAACAGCCTGTGATAGAGACAGAGCAGGAGACAGAGCACTGCTGGGACTGAAAATATCACACTGAGCTAAGGAGCACAGAGAACTCTCACACAGCTTGCGCTGTGTATACGTTGCACTGGCAACTAGAGGATGTGCTGAACACCCTTAAGTACCATGGAAAATTGCATGATAGGCTACTGAGAGTAAACACAAGATGCTCCAACCTGATTAGCCCATTAAGGTCACATGCCCAAAACCAAAATGGCAGCGCCCAGCAATCCCCAGTGTGGCAGCACTGCCAGTCTTACCTGTCACCACATGGCTTGTACCCCTCAGACATCCACACGCACATCGCGCCAACCTCCAGCCACCAGCACCCCCACCGGTAGGGCCGCGCCAAAGCACCTGCACAGGCAGAGACCGTGACTCACCAGGTACAACAACTCTGATCTTGACAGATGCAGCCCTCAGAGCAGCCTTCTTGCATGGTCTGTCCAAAATAATGAAGGAATGAACTGGCTTCAAGAGATCTACCTGACACCCTGGTTGATCTTATTTCCTTGTGTATCAAAATTGATCTGCGGCATCCGGAAAGACAAGCTAATCGGGGGTGTGAATTCCATACCTCTGCCCGTCCAGCTATCTCTCATACCATCCGAGGTCCATCTTCTTCCCATCTAGATGAACCCATGCAGGTCAACAAATCTCGGTTGACCCCAGCTGAACGGAGTCGTCAGATGCAATATCAACTCTGCCTCTACTGTGCTGGGTCAGGTCATTTTCTGAAATCATGTTCCCTGCTGTCGGGAAACAAGAAGCCTTAACCATTGAAGCTGGGATCTGTCACAAGCTGCCGCACTGCAAATGCAGGGCGAGACGAATGCCGGGTGAGCGTTCAATGAAACTCCTCCTGCCTCCTGTCCATCATGCCAGGATTGATCTGGATTGGCTCCTACTTCTATTTTCTTCTAGTGCAAACGCTGCTCCGATGCCGGTGAAAGCGTTTCACTTGTTTCCGGTTGTGGTCAGTCTCCTGTTGTTTCCAGTCGAGTTCCAGTGATCCTGCCAACTCTATTTCTTGCCTGCCGTTTGTACCATCGAGGCGGCATGAACCCACTCCAGTACTTTGTTTTCTCTTCCTGACACCTGTTTCCAGCCTTACTAATTGAACTTTGCTTTCCTGCCAAGACATTTGTTTTCAGCCACACATCACTTGGACTTGGTTATTTCTGCCAGTTTATATATTCATCACCATTTCATGAATTATAATACTTCTATTAAACCTGCTGCATTTCAATACTGCAAGCAAACCCGTTCCAGTTTTTTCTTCTGCATCCACCCTGGGTCAAAAAAATAATCCAAACCTGACAGCATCGTTCCATTGTACTGCGGTCATTTGGAATGTTACTACAAATTGGCCTACAGTACGAGAATACTGTCGAAGCTGCAGAAGATCCGAGGAAGCTGAAATTGATCTGCGTGGCTCAATGAATAAATGTATAATATCTGCCACCTGCCGCTTGTGTCACCTAGGTGACACGGTGTGTATTCCAGATCCCTGCCGCGTGTGTCATCCAGGCGGCACGGAGTGCACTCGCTGTCTTCAGTGCGCAAACCTGTGTGTTCTTCTCATGAAGATTCTCTCCTGCGGAAATAAATGACATCATTGGGGACCAGGAGCTTTTAGCTATAAAAATAGCTTGGGATGAGTGGAGGCATCATCTACAGGGGGCTGAGTTTCCAGTTACCATAATTTCGAACCATAAAAATATTTTGTATTTAAAAACTGCCCAAAGGCTCAACCAGCCAAATTTTCCAGCCCTCATGGCTGCTACATGGCCCAAAAGCAGCATCTTGCTCACGGCCCACAGGCTGCAACCTGCCAAGGCATACCAGCCCTCAAGGCTGCTACACGGCCCAAAGGCTGCATCTTGCTCACGGCCCTCAGGCCGCAACCAGCCAAGTTTCCAGCCCTCAAAACTGCTACACGGCCCAAAGGCCACATCTTGCTCACAGCCCACAGGCCACAGTCAGCCAAGGTCACCTGCCCCAAGGCTGTAACAGCATAACCCTCCTAGACTAAACCTTCCTAACAGGATCATATCCTCCAAATCTGTACCTATTGTTCTCTGCATTGGTGCGCTTCAACAGGAAATGATTGAGTTCTTTGTTCTACCCAGTTACACTCATGATTTAGTTCTAGGTTTACCGTGGTTGAAAATCCATAATCCAACTTTGGACTGGACCTATATGCACGTGTTGGCATCGGGATCCAATTGTCATAACAAGTACATGCCTAAAGTTCTTCCTGTATGGTCCATTCCAAGTTGTATACAAAAGTTGAAGTCTTCATCTGACTTCATTTCTGTCCCACTACCTGAACCATACCGTGATTTCACAGATGTCTTTTGTGAGAAGGCAGCGGATAAGTTACCACCCCATCCAAATGGACTCCTCCTCGAGGCCGTATCTACCCTCTCTCTGTACCTGAGACCTCTGCTATGTCTAAATATATCCAAGAAAATCTGGAAAAAGGGTTTATTCGACCATCTGCTTCTCCGGCTGGGGCTGGGTTCTTAAGCCCTGTATTGATTACAGAGGTCTCAACGACATTACTATAAAAATCCGCTACCCTATACCTCTCATTTCTGAATTATTTGACAAGGTGCAAGGAGCCACTATTGACCTTCGGGATGCATACAACCTCATTCGTATACCTGAAGGAGATGAGTGGAAGGCTGCTTTTAACACCAGGGATGGGCACTACGAGTACTTGGTAATGCCCTTTGGGTTGTGCAACACCCCAGCAGTCTTCCAAGGGTATGTCAACTAAATTTTTCGAGACATTCTTTATCATTTTGTTGTTGTATATGTTGACGACATTCTAATGTTTTCTAAGGATCTCAAATCTCATCATCTGCATGTCAAATAAGTTCTCTTTCGGCTCCGAAAACATAATTTATACGGAAAGTTCTCTAAATGCATTTTCAAAAAATCTTCTGTACCTTTTCTGGGTCACATTATCTCCGGAGAATCCCTACAAATGGATTCTGAAAAATTGAACGCCATCAGGGAATGGCCACAGCAAAATTCTTTGAAGGGAACTCAATGATTTTTAGATTTTTCGAACTATTATAGAAGGTTTATCCATAATTTTTCAGCTATTGCTGCCCCCATTACGGCTTTCACGAAAAAAGGTGCTAATCCCGCTTTCAGGCCTCCTTCCGCAGTGATAGCTTTCCAGATGCTCATGGAATCTTTTGTGTCTGTACCCATCCTTAACCAGACAGATTTAGAAAAACCATTCACGGTGGAAGTTGACGCATCCTCTGTCAGAGAAGGAGCAATATTGTCTCAAGTGGCCGCAGATGGCCGGAGTCATCCTTGTGGGTTCTTCTCACAAAGATTCTCTCCTGCGGAAAGAAATGACATCATTGTCGAACAAGAGCTTTTAGCTATGAAACTAGCTTGGGAGCAGTGGAGGCATCATCTTAAGGGGGCTAGGTTTCCTGTTACCATAATTTCAGACCATAAAAATCTTCTGTATTTAAAAACTGCCCAAAGGTTCAATCCCAGACAAGCAAGATGGTCACTTCTCTTCTCTCATTTTGATTTTAAAGTTGTGTTTCGCCCTGGTAAGCTAAATAAAAAAGCAGATGCTCTGTCAAGGGCATTTGTGTCTGTCGGGGAAGATGTAGATCGCTCTGAGTCTCAAACCATACTTCATCCAATGTTGTTTGCTCAAACCCAATTAGATACTCAACCTCCAGGTAAAATCTTTGTAATCTCTGGACTGTAGTCTCTGACTCCGGAAACAGCTTCTTACGTGGGCCCATGCTTCTTTGTTTTCTGGACATTCCTGTGTCTTTAAAACTCAAACTATTACAACGCTCTTACTGGTGGCCATCTATGGCTAAAGATGTAAAATAGTTTATCGCTTCTTGTGTCAAATGTCCTCAGTATAAGAAAAATGCTCTAACTTCTACTACCTCTACTTATTCCTACTAGGCCATGGTCCCATGTCTCCATGGATTTTATTACTAAGCTGCCTGCCTCTAAAGGTTGTAACACTGTTTGGGTGGTCGTGGACCGGTTCTCCAAGCTGGCTCAATTTATCCCATTGCTTGGATTACCTTCTGCACCTCAATTGCCAGAACTTTTATTTGTGAGATCTTTCATCTCCATGGTCTACCATCCGAAATTGTGTCCGACAGGGGTGTGCAGTTTGTGGCTAGATTTTGGCGAGCACTGTGTTTCTCTTGTGGAATCAAGCTGCAGTTCTCCTCTGCATACCACCCTCAATCTATTGGGCAAACCAAGCGAGTGAATCAGGAACTGGAAACCTTCATAAGGTTGTTTGTGTCATCTTCTCAAGATGATTGGCTGGATCTACTACCCTGGGTGGAATTTGCCCAAAACTTCTGATACTATACTTTTACAAAGTCTACACCTTTCTTCACAATGTTTGGTAGACATCCCAAGGTACCAGAGTTCCAAGATCTACCCCTGTTAGAAGTTCCAGCGGTTTCAAAACTTCTTGAATCATATTCTGGAATTTGGAAAAAAGTTAATGCCTCCTTAAAAAAAAGTCTTGCAATTCCAAAAAGTTTGCTGACCGGAAACGTATGGCCATTCTCCTGTTGAAGCCTGGTAACAAAGTCTGGCTCTCTACTAAAAACATCAAAATGAAGGTGCCAAGCATGAAATTTGCTTCACGGTTCAACGGGCTTTATCAAATTTTGAAAGTCATAAATCCGGTCGCTTACCAATTGGACTTTATAGCTACTGGATATATTGAGTTTCTCTATCTAATCTGTTTATTAATATTTGAATATCTAACTTACTAAATTATTTTATGAATGCATAAGGAGTGGAAAGTTCTCTGCTGTCTGTGTATAACTTTTAGAGACTATTAAGCCCTTGTTTGAGATGAGGGATTCATTGCATTAATTATATTATATTACCAATGCACTATTGCATAGGATACTTCTTTGGTAGACATATGCATGCAATAACAATATATGTAAATTGTGCAAATGTACACAGCAACAATATGTTTGACTTTTGGATTGAAGCATTCTGATCAGAGAGGAGACATAAGCGATATATCTTGGCTGGGTAACTTTTCAACCAATGATCATCAGGAAGTTAATGGGAACTGGTATTAGATGTTGGCAGGTTATCATTTCACTATTCAGACAAATTATTTACAGTGCAGTGACTTGCGGATATAATTATTGAATAGGCTGGCTCAATTGTATGTGCATTGTGATACTGTGTGTTTCTATAAATACATTGCTTCCAATGTGCAATGATTGTAATGATTTAATTAATTCGCTAATCATATGATGGGATTTGTATTATTAATATCTGCTGCAAATTATTGATTTGTCACAGCAGGTTCCTGAGTTCATATAGGAAATCGTTCTTATATGTATTTAAATTTTAGGTTTGCATGTTGTATGTTCAACCATTTTTTAAAGGTATATTATTAAAGGTTATATTTTAATACTTTAAATAATTACAATTAAGGTGCCCACAAAACAAGAGTCTTCTTTTTCTCTTAAATTTTTTGATCCTTGCCTGACTCTGGGGAGCACCACCAACATATAAGGGTTTTGTCAGAGCTCTGCCGGGGATCACCGCGGCCTTACCTCCTCGCCGGCTTCCTTTGATCTCCCGGGCGGTCGGGCAGCTGGCGCGGCGGCTGAGAGGACGCTGAGCATTCTCCCCGTGCGTAGGGGACAGCGGGCGGTCCGGTGTCTGGAATCGGGGTTCCCGGCATGGGCGCCGCCATGTCAGTCGGCCCATGTGACTGTACTTCCGGCCTGGGATAGGTGAGCGTCAGCTGATCGCTGTGCACCTATCAAAGGGTTCTGTGGGGTATATAGCCTGCATCCACCTTTCTGCAAACTGCCTGAACAACGGTTGTCTCCTAGTCCCTAGTTGAGTTCCGGTCCAGGTTCCTGGCGTTCTATTTCCTCTACAGTGTGTTCCATCTCTGCCTGTGTGCCAAGACGTTATTGTGATCCCTGTGCAACAGTGAGTTACCATCTGCCTGTGTGCTAAACGTGTCTCTAGTGAACTTCTTGCAACAGTGTATTACAATCTGCCTGTGTGCTAAACGTGTCTCTAGTGAACTTCTTGCAACAGTGTATTACCATCTGCCTGTGTGCTAAACGTGTCTCTAGTGAACTTCTTGCAACAGTGTATTACCATCTGCCTGTGTGCTAAACGTGTCTCTAGTGAACTTCTTGCAACAGTGTATTACAATCTGCCTGTGTGCTAAACGTGTCTCTAGTGAACTTCTTGCAACAGTGTATTACCATCTGCCTGTGTGCTAAACGTGTCTCTAGTGAACCTTGTGCAACAGTGAATTACCATCTGCCTGTGTGCTAAACATGTCTCTAGTGAACTTCATGCAACAGTGTATTACCATCTGCCTGTGTGCTAAACAAGTCTCTAGTGAACCAGGTGCAACAGTTAATTACCATCTGCCTGTGTGCTAACGAGCCTCTAGTGAACTTCATACAACAGTGAATTACCATATCTGCCTGTGTGCTAAACGTGTCACTAGTGAACTTTGTGCTACAGTATTGCCAGACTTCTTTACGTTGTTTGTGGATCACTCCACAGTGCCTTAAATCTTAGGCATCTCTTATTAGGGCCACGGTTATTTGTGTCTCCAATTCCCACTGAGCTCGGGTACCTGGTCAAAGGACCGCGACCTGCTCACAGGGTGCAGCTAAGCCCAAATCAAGATTGGAGGGGTCACTGGCGAACACCATCCTGTGGGTTAGACTCCGCACCATTGCCCAGGTCTCGTCAACACTCGAGAGCTGTGGATGAGGAGAACATATATCCAGGCCCCTCGCCTTCGTTTCCTCCTGCAACCCGGACCCAAAGTTTCCACTTCCCCAGCGCCAAGCATGACAGTTTGTTCAGGCCGCACAATGGAAGCCGCTGGGTCCCAAGGTACAGGGTCCCTTCTGGACCTGGCCTCTCGGATGGATAACCAGGAGGCAGCCCAACAGCAAGTGGCCCAGTACCTGCAGGAGCTCTCTAGACAGCTGGTCTCGATCCAAACTACATTGGTATCTATTCTCCCGGTTCCACCAGCTGCAACCGCTGCACCCCCTCCACCTGTTTTGCCTCAAGGGGCTTCGAGATCTAAATCTCGTCTCCAGTTGGCAACCCCGGAGAGATTTGATGGTAATCCCAGGCGGTGCCGAGGGTTTATTAACCAATGCGAGATCCAATTTGAATGTCTCCCCAGAATTTCCCCACCTCTCGAGCAAAGGTGGCGTATGTTATTTCCCTGTTGACCGGGGCTGCTCTGGACTGGGTCTCTCCCCTGTGGGAACGAGCTGACCCCATTGTGTCAAATTACGAAGGATTTGTTTCAGCATTTAAAAGGATTTTTGACGAACCAGGCCGCTCCGCTTCAGCCTCATCCGATTTGCTTCGTGTGCGCCAGGGGACCCGATCTGTTGGTCAGTATGTAGTTCAGTTTCAAACCCTGGCATCTGAGCTAAAGTGGAACGAGGAGGCTCTCAAGGCATCCTTCCTCCATTTACTATCAGAAAGGATGAAGGACGAGTTGGCCTCCAGAGATTTACCGGAGTCCTTTGCTGATGTCATCTCCCTCTGCATCAAGATCGACCTTCGCCATCGGGAACAGCAGGCTAGTAGAGGCAGGGGGGAATGCTTTCAGGTCCGTACTCCTCCTGTGAACCAGTCTTCTCTCTCTCCTAGTAGTGAAGAAGAACCCATGCAGGTCAATAAGTAGAAGCTTACAGCTGTAGAACGTAACTCAGATAAACTCCCTCCGCATCGACCATGGGATTGTGCTATTGACCTGCTTCCGGGGAAGACCCCTCCTTGTGGCCATGTTTATCCATTATCTGTTCCTGAGACTACCGCTATGGCAGAGTACATTAAGGACAACCTTGCTAAAGGATTTATCCGGCCATCATCCTCTCCTGCTGGAGCAGGGTTCTTCTTCGTAGGGAAAAAGGACGGAGGGCTCCGCCCTTGTATAGATTATTGGGGCCTAAACCAAATGACGATAAAGAAACGGTATGCACTACCCCTGATTTCCGAACTTTTCGACAAGGTCCGAGGAGCTCAGTTTTTCACCAAACTAGACTTACGCGGGGCCTACAATTTAATTCGGATAAAGGCAGGGGATGAGTGGAAAACCACTTTTAATACTAGGGATGGACACTTCGAGTACCTGGTAATGCCTTTTGGACTCTGTAACGCACCAGCTGTATTTCAAGGCTACGTCAACGAGATTTTTCGGGACATTCTCTATAAATTTGTGGTAGTTTATCTCGATGATATTTTAATTTTTTCTGCAAACTTACAAGACCATCATCAGCATGTACTAGAAGTGTTGTCTCGTCTCCGAAATCATCGTCTCTTTGGAAAGTTGTCAAAATGCCTCTTTAATCAGACCTCGGTACCCTTCCTGGGGCATATAATCTCTGGAAAAATTCTTCAAATGGACCCTGATAAACTGAAAGCTATTGCCGACTGGCCTCAGCCTACTTCGTTGAAAGCTACTCAACGCTTCTTGGGTTTTGCAAATTATTATAGGAGGTTCATTCCACATTTCTCCACATTGGTCTCTCCTATCACTTCTCTAACAAGGAAGGGAGCCAGCCCATCCTCTTGGCCTGATCCAGCAATACAAGCTTTTAAAAAATTAAAAATTGCATTTTCCACAGCCCTAATTCTCCGCCAGCCTCAGCTGGATCAACCATTTACGGTAGAAGTGGACGCATCCTCTGTTGGAATTGGGGCCGTATTGTCTCAGATCGCTGAAGATGGGAAGATCCACCTCTGCGGATTCTTCTCCCGGAAATTCTCTCCCGCAGAGAAAAATTATATTATTGGAGATCAGGAACTATTAGCTATACGCTTGGCACTACAGGAATGGCGTTATCTTCTGGAAGGAGCTAGATTTCCAGTTACGGTCATTACAGACCATAAGAACCTAACTTATCTACAAACTGCTCATAGATTGAATGCAAGGCAGGCCCGATGGTCTCTTTTTTTTTCCAGGTTCAATCTAAGGCTTCAATTTTGCCCAGGCATTTTAAACAAAAAAGCGGATGCTCTCTACCGTTCTTTTATGACTATGGTAGAGGAAGAGGACCATCCGCAGATACGTCCAATTCTTGATCCAATTGTTTTCGCTCCTACACAGATATCCTCTCCGCCTCCGGGAAAAAATTTTGTTATTCCCAGTTTACGTAAAAAACTGTTGACACGGGCTCACGCTTCATTATTTGCTGGTCATACAGGAATCACTAAAACTTATCAATTCCTACTACGTTCCTACTGGTGGCCCACCATGAAGGGAGATGTCAGAGAATTTGTCCTGCCCTGTATTAAATGTGCGCAGCATAAGACACCTCACAGGAGGGTGATGGGTCCATTACGCCCATTACCGGTTCCAGTTGCCCCATGGACTCATATCTCTATGGACTTCATTTCCGAGCTACCTCGATGCAAGGGACACAATACGGTATGGGTGGTCATGGATCGCTTCTCAAAAATGGCACATTTTGTTCCTCTGGTTGGTCTGCCATCGGCTCCTCAATTGGCTAAAATATTCATCCGGGATATCTTCAGATTACACGGTCTCCCTAAGGAGATAATCTCTGATCATGGGGTCCAATTTGTGGCCAAATTTTGGAGAGCCCTGTGCAATACATGTGGAATTAAATTAAAATTTTCTTCAGCATACCACCCTCAGACGAATGGTCAAACCGAAAGGGTTAATCAAGAACTTGAGACCTTCATCAGGCTTTTTGTATCATCTTCTCAGGATGATTGGGTGGACCTTCTACCATGGGCAGAATTTTCTCACAATTTTAAGTATCATTCGTCATCCAAGTCCACACCCTTCTTCACTGTCCTCGGTAGACATCCCCGAGTCCCTGACTTCGAACATCTTCCAGCGGTAGAAGTTCCGGCAGCAGTCAAGGAGATTGAGTCATTTTCAACCCTGTGGAATAAAATTCACCATTCTTTGGTACAATCCTCAAAGAATTATAAGAGATTTGCCAATAGGAAACGTTTGGGTGTTCCATTTTTAAAAGTTTAGGATATGGTTTGGTTATCTTCCAAGAACATTTGTTTGAAGGTACCCACGATGAAACTTGCTCCACACTTTATTGGCCCCTATCGCATTATGATAATCAATCCAGTAGTATATAAGTTGGAACTTCCTCCACAAATGAAAATCTGCAATACATTCCATATTTCTCTTTTACGTCCTCTGGTGCTCAATCGATTTCAAATTGTTCCTCCCAAATTGCCTCAAGTACAAACTTTACAGGGTACTGAGTTTGAAGTGGAGAAGATCTTGGATTCACGCCTTAAGTTTAATACTCTTCAATACCTCATCGATTGGAGGGGCTATGGTCCCAAAGAAAGGGCTTGGGTCAAGGCTTCCGATGTGCATGCTTCACGGTTGGTCCGAGACTTCCATAGGAAATTTCCAAATAAGCCTATGGGGTGTTCGGTGCCCACCCTGAAAGGGGGGGTACTGTCAGGGCTCTGCCGGGGATCAGCGCGGCCTTACCTCCTCGCCGGCTTCCTTTGATCTCCCGGGCGGTCGGGCAGCTGGCGCGGCGGCTGAGAGGACGCTGAGCATTCTCTCCATGCGTAGGGGACTGCGGGCGGTCCGGTGTCTGGAATCGGGGTTCCCGGCATGGGCGCCGCCATGTCAGTCGGCCCATGTGACTGTACTTCCGGCCTGGGATAGGTGAGCGTCAGCTGATCGCTGTGCACCTATCAAAGGGTTCTGTGGGGTATATAGCCTGCATCCACCTTTCTGCAAACTGCCTGAACAACGGTTGTCTCCTAGTCCCCAGTTGAGTTCCGGTCCAGGTTCCTGGCGTTCTATTTCCTCTACAGTGTGTTCCATCTCTGCCTGTGTGCCAAGACGTTACTGTGATCCCTGTGCAACAGTGAGTTACCATCTGCCTGTGTGCTAAACGTGTCTCTAGTGAACTTCTTGCAACAGTGTATTACCATCTGCCTGTGTGCTAAACGTGTCTCTAGTGAACTTCTTGCAACAGTGTATTACCATATGCCTGTGTGCTAAATGTGTCTCTAGTGAACCTTGTGCAACAGTGAATTACCATCTGCCTGTGTGCTAAACATGTCTCTAGTGAAATTCATGCAACAGTATATTACCATCTGCCTGTGTGCTAAACAAGTCTCTAGTGAACCAGGTGCAACAGTTAATTACCATCTGCCTGTGTGCTAACGAGCCTCTAGTGAACTTCATACAACAGTGAATTACCATATCTGCCTGTGTGCTAAACGTGTCACTAGTGAACTTTGTGCTACACTATTGCCAGACTTCTTTACGTTGTTTGTGGATCACTCCACAGTGCCTTAAATCTTAGGCATCTCTTATTAGGGCCACAGTTATTTGTGTCTCCAATTCCCACTGAGCTCGGGTACCTGGTCAAAGGACCGTGACCTGCTCACAGGGTGCAGCTAAGCCCAAATCCCGATTGGAGGGGTCACTGGCGAACACCATCCTGTGGGTTAGACTCCGCACCATTGCCCAGGTCTCGTCAACACTCAAGAGCTGTGGATGAGGAGAACATATATCCAGGCCCCTCGCCTTCGTTTCCTCCCGCAAACCGGACCCAGAGTTTCCACTTCCCCAGCGCCAAGCGTGACAGGTTTCCATTTGTGGTACAAGTGTACATAGTTGGTTTAATTTATATTTATCTTTTTCCACCTCTACCAATCCCTAGGGATTTGGGAGAGGTTAGTATATAGTCCTGTGCATTTCTCACCCTCTACTTTCTTTGTAAATATCTTTCTATCTCAGTGGAGACACATCTGATGTTATAGTTAAAATCAGGAGGGTCTAACAGAGGGCTGTAGTCAGGATACCGGCGGCTGCTATCCTGGCCACCGAAACCCCGACACTAAAAGCCTGACATGGGACTAAAGATAGGCATCGAAATTCAGACGCCTATCATTAGCCCGACGACGAAATCCTGACACCCGGCATACCGGACGAAGGTAAGCCGGGTGACTTAGGTTCTAGACGCGGGGGGTTTAGATTTAGGGACAGGGTTGGGAACCCCCCTGGGAGAGTTAGGGTTTGGCTAGGGGAAGGGGGAGGTTAGGGCCAGGCACCCCCCCCCCGGGATGGTTAGGGGGTGTTCAGTTTAGACATCAACGGGGGGAAGTTAGGGTTGGGCACCACTAAGGGAGGGTTAGGGGTAGGCCAGGTAGAGGGGAGGGTTAGGGTACTTACCACCCCCAGTCGTGTTTTTCGAGCCGTCGGTCTTCCGCTGTCTGTATTTGATCCAGCGGCTATTCAGCCCCTGGCATTACAACCGATTCCTTAACAGAGGCCTGTGTATACCAATTGGACATCTCCCATATGACATGGGAGGACAGGTAAAATATTGCCTGACTAGTAGTGACAGGTTTGTAAGAAACATGAGGAGAACTTGTGAGTTCCTGCATAGGAGAGGTACATGGAAGAAAGTCAAAGAGAGAGCTATAATTTTTCCAGTTAGTGCAACTAAATCATTGAGAGCAATTGTGGGCTTTTGTAAGTCAGAGCCAAACTCTCTGTTACTCCCAATTTATCTAGAGGAGTCAGGTACCATTATTCGAAGCATGTACTGGAAGCAGGCAGGGTCGCTTCTAGACCAAGTAGAACCCAGGGCGACAAGTCACTTTGGCGCCCACTCAAAAAAATAAAAAATACTACTATTTTTGTGTATACTAAATCAAAATACACCTTACCTATATGGTGGTTTCTCTGTAATGGGGAATCTCTGAAGAAATTGATCCTCCCTGGGCAGATGGTGACTTCAGTCAGTAGTCACTATTTTCAAAGGAGATCACATGGTCTGAAAGATGCCTGTGTAGAAATATAACTAATGTCATCATCATACAACAGAAGTTCAACAAGACTCGTGCCCCCTGTGTCATGCTAGCGCTGAGGTCCGCTTGTGCATCACTCCCGGATATCACAGATGCCCGCTCTTTCTGCACATTGCTCCTGGCTGGTGCTGAAGTCTGTCTGCGCTGCTCTTGCCTTGTCCACTCACTGTCCTGTCACTGATCATGGAGATGGCTCTCAGCAGCCCCTTGCTCACAGCGTGTCATCCCAGCATGATGGCACACAAGCTGCACACCAGAATTCCCTCCTAAACCACAGTATGGGTGCAGCCTATAAATTCCATTTCCTGACTGGCCTCTGTTGCCAACACAACATAGTTTCTGCTGAAGTTACAGCTCTGTGCTGAGCTCCCAGGTACTCCGAATCTGAATGGTCCCAGGCCGTTATTTTCCAGCTCCAAGTGTAGTTATCGAGACTCCTATTCCATCTAACACTCCAGTCTGGTTTTACCTCAGAGACTTGTAAACATTACCTCTATCGTTTCCAGCCGATACCTCCAACAATCAGCCCCATCCAATACTTCCATCATCGGTTCCAAACCGACCCAGTACTGCAATTCATCATCCTAAGTCCCAAACTGATCCAGTACTGCAATTCATCATCATCTGTCCCAACCCGAACCAGTACTGCAATTCATCATCAGTTCCAACATGATCCAGTACTGATACTAAAAAAAGTGTCAGGAGAGGGTGCGCAAAACCTGCAGCCTTCCTATTGTACAGATTCCGAGTATCACCCTACTCAAAATACAGTATAAAACAAAAGCAATCTGCACACGGGATGGCGCTGCATATCAAAATCTCAAAGAATAAATATAATGTCCAAAAGAGAACTACTTAATCCTCTTTTTCTCCTTCTCCCCTTTGGTTCGATATTAGATACACTTCCTTTTGGGTGTTTGAAATATATAAGCAAGTTGGGAAAATCCTATATAGGTAACTTTACCTTCCCTCCTCGTTTCGTCCCCCGATATATAAATCACAACAACTGGAGGTGGTATACAAAGGCAAACACGTACCCTACTTACAGGCAGGGAACATTCAAGAAGCTCATCAAGGTTTCTTTGATAGGTCCTCAAAAATCCTCTTGTATCGAAATGAAGAGCTTAGTCCTCCCCTCTGATCAAGTGCTGTCCTCCTGTCAATGCCTCAGTCACAGCTCACACAGCTGATTGGCTGGACACAGCTGATGCTGAGGAACGGGAAGGAAGCATCAGCGGTGTCCAGCCAATCAGCCCAGAACACACAGTGGAGCAGGTATAAATTGGTAAGTCTTAAGTGTTGCCCACAACTGCTTAATTAGCAAATAGACCAGGTAAGCAAACATAAAAAGTCTGAGGTGTGCTGAAGGCAGCACCGGGACAGCGACACCACTGGCAGGAGGTGGTACAGCAATGATCGTGACATTATGGTCAGAATCCATTTTTACCTCAGAGTCTGAGGGATTATTATTTACTTATTTATTTCCTCACAACTAATACCAAAGGAGAAAGATGATGATGATGATGATACAGTGACAAGTCTATAAAAATTTTTTTAGCATGATCGAGCCTGCTACAGTCAGGGGTGAAAATATATATACTGTAACTGTGACAGAAACCAACGCTATGGACGGGATGTACTAACCTTGCAGAGTACATCCCGTCAGGCACTGCCAGGCCTGCCAAGAGCCACGGTGGGCCCGGATAAAAGGGAGCATGGCCGAATTGCGGGATGCGTGGCCACGCCCCCTTCGAGAAAAAAAACCTGTTTTGCAGCACCAAGAAGCATCGCTGCGCTGGGGAGGGGGGCGCTCTGAGCCCCCTCAGCCCAGTGTAAAGCCAGGGGGGGTGTGATCAGTGTGATTGCTCCCCCCCACAGGCATAGGAGACTGCTGTGGCTGCTGCTCAGCAGCCATGAGCAGTCTCCCACTGCAGCTCAGCACACGCTGTGTGCTGGGCTGCTGTGAGAGAGGGAGGGGGCAGTGCCGGACCTATTTACCCGGGCCTCAGGAAGCCCGGGCCCGGGTAAATAGTACCCTCCCCCCCTCTCGTCGACCCTGGTCACCACATCCCTGCTGATCACATATGTACTAACATATGCGATTAGTTCTTTGCGATCACTGCTGCACCCTGGACTTCTGGGTTTATGACCTGGGTGTCCATCTGCATATGTGCAGAGTGACGCGGCTGCCACGGGGCATGCTGGGAGGGACCCGATTCAGTAGAAGCCCATAGGCTTCTATAGGGTAATTCCAGCAAAATCTGCCGTCACCCTCCGCGTTGGTGCCCTGGCGGCCACCCAATAGTATATATGGAAAATGCGGTAAAACCACCGAAAATTGGGGTTTTATCGCATTTCCATTTAGTACATCCCAGCCTATATCTTCTATCATCAGTCTCTGACAGAAATTCCTAAATGCACAATGTGACTTTAATACACAGCTGTCCCATCTAGTTACTGCCTCAGACTCCCCATCTGCCACAGAAAAGGGACTTGTGGATTATTCAATATGGGAAGGACAAGCAAAGGGTTTATCATGAGAGTACCCTATAATAAAATTTCAGGTCTCCACTTGATGTCAACTATGGGCAGAACTGTTCTGTCAGCTCTGGACAGGATATATTTGCCTGCTACGGGCAGTTCCAGGGAATGAAAAAATAGATTTGCCTTAACAAGCTTCCCTGTGAGAATTCCATATTATTTATATATATATATTTATTTACAGTATCTTTGATAGCATCATAATTACCATATTATGGAGAAGAACAAGAATAGTTACATTAAAATTTCACTTCAGAATCTGAGGTAAATATACCATCAGGTATTATATGGCTGAAGGATTTCTCATTCCCACAGAAATATACTTTTCTCAAATGAGGGAGTAGTGGACACTGAAATAGGGCCTGATTCAACAAGGATTGCAACTGCGATTTCAATAGCGATTATGCACGTAGGCTCACTGCGATCATATGCTAATCCACTGCAATCACTATGCCTCCGCCGCACAACATAAGGACGCCCACTTTACCTTACACACATCTGTAATACTTAGCAAGACTGCAAAACCATCGGTAACATCGAGTAGCATCGCAGCCTCATGTACACTTGCACAAGGTCAGACCTGAAACAGAAGTTACTAACCTTCCTGTACGCAGTGAGAGCTCAGGCTGCGTAGGGCATCACAGTGGATAATTTATGCACGCCCCTGCAATGGCGTTCAAATGCACTGGTACGCCTGCGTTTCCCAAACCACCCACACTCCAGTCACCACCCCCAAACGGTACTTCCTATCAATCACTCTGCAGTGGGTCTGCATAGCCTCTGCGATCGCAGTTCCGATCGCAGTGGCTGGTTTGCACAGTGGCTTGTGATGCATGCGCAGTACGCAACAATCGGCCGATTGAGTGCCTATTAGCAGTTGCGATCCTTGCTGAATCAGGCCCATAGCCTCTGTCCTATAATTACCGCAGATGTAGGCAGTGCTGCACATGAGCTGCTTTTGTGAATGTAACGGCGCATGCGCAGCACTGATTACAGCTGCGGTAAGTTAGAGTAGAGAGGGAAAAGTATCTATGTCCCGAAAATCTGTCATTGCAAAAATGACGCTTTTCAGACTAGATACTGATGGAGAGGAGGAATGATGAATTCCTGCGGTAATTAGGCAGTTCCATGCGAGTTCTAAACCTAATTTACCCCATAGAATTTTTAGTAATGATGAATAGGCCCCTTAGTCAGGGAGACTGATACTGCATCCTCCGATACCTACTGCGGTCCCTCCTTCATACATTGGGGAGATACTAAATATTTGCAGATATTCCCCAAAAACTGGGGGTTTTTTTCAGGGAATATGCAACAAATATTTAATGATAAATAGGCCCCTAAGTGTAATGTGGGATTTTCTGACCAGCATCTGAAGCACATTCATCACTACCCATTCCCAGTAAATTGACGTGATTGGCTCAAATTTAAATAGGGGGCGGTGCTAAATGACGCGATTCATGAAGAATCGTGTCATTAGGTCCTGCCCACCTATACGGGGACCCACGATCGCTGCGGAAATTCTCCCCATTTTGCCCACTTCACTAGGCAATGGGCAGAATGTGGGAGAAGTGTCTACCCTTCCGGGAGAGCGGGGGGCTACCCGAAAAATCGGGAGACTCCCATGAATTCCAGGAGAAAAGATATGTATGTCACTACCTGAAATACGAAGTGCCTTGTCCACCTTTGGGCAGCCACACTTAATGTAACCTGCCCACCATACAGTGAAGCAGGTAGTGCTTCCTGGATCCTTCTCTTACCTGAAGCTTGCAGCTGGATCCTGCCATGAGCTCATGAAGCTATAAAATTGAACTGTCAAGTCTCCAGAGCTCCACACAACTCATTTAGGGCTCTATTTATTAACATTATTTTTACTAAAATAAAGTGAAAAAAGGTTTTTTCACACCCTTTTCACATTATTTTAGTATCACCTATAGTTACTATAGGGCAATTGGAGTACAATTCATAAAATTCTACTCCAACCCCTAAGTATCACTTATTTTTAGTAAAGCAGATCGCATTTTCCATAACTGTAATGGGAAATGTGATCTGACCAGAGTTACTAAAAATAAATGTGAAAAAAATATCGGGGAAAGCCCTGTGATAATAACGCCACCTGGAGGTGGTGTTATCCAGGGTCTCCCCCGGTTACCGGCCTCCTGCCCTGCTCTAACGGGGAGAGCAGAGCCGGGAGTCAGTCCCAGTAATCAGCTGTGTGGTCTAAACAGACCGCAAGCTGATTACTGTAAAAAAAAGAAAAAAAAAATAGTCAAAAAAATTTTTTACTTACCTGACTCCAGGGACCGGTGATCGGGCCTCCGGTGATGACTCCCCTCCAGTCAGCTGGTCTCCCATAGTGCAATGCTGCCCGGTCATAAGGTGATCGGGTCCCAGTGCAGTATGGGAGATCACCTGACCGGAGGAATGGAGAACATCACCGGAGGCCTGGAGCATGCAGGTAAGTGTAAGTAAGGGAGAGGGGGGTTGCGGGGGGTGGGGCAGGGGGGTTAGCAGCGGCAACCGGTCGGCGCATGCGCTGGCACTTAATCACGGTATTTTTTGCGAAAATACTGTGATAAGGCTCCGAAGGGGATTCACAGGGACAGAGGTTTATCGCAAGCTCTGTCCCTGCAAAGGATTTGTAGTAAATCCCTGTGATATTGCCGGAATTCGCAATGCGAATTCAGTCGGTAATAACACACTACAATCTGCCTTACCAATGCGGATTGTAGTAAATAGAGCCCTTAGGGCTCTATTTACTACAATCCGCATTTGTAATGTAGATTGTAGTGTGTTATTTACTAAAAATCCCTTGCAGGGACAGAGCTTGCGAGAAAGCTCTGTCCCTTGAATCCCCTCCGCACACTTATCACGGTATTTTTGCAAAATACTGTGACAAGTGCCAGCACATGTGGCAACCGGCCGTTGCTAAGCCCCGCCCCCGCAATCGTGACCCCCCTCCATTAATTACACTTACCTCCGGTGATCGGTGCTCCTGTGATGTCCTCCGTGGCTCCGGTCAGCTGACATCCCATCCTGCACTGGGACCCGGTCAGGTGACGACCTGGCTCCAGTGCAGCATGGGAGACCTGCTGGCCGGAGGGAGGACATCACCCGGAGCCCCGATCCCGATCACCGGTCCCTGGACTCAGGTAAGTTTTTGGGGTTTTTTAAGTTTTTTTTTTTTTACAGTGAATCAGCGTGTGGTCTGCTTAGACCACACAGCTGATCACTGGGGCCGGCTCTGGGCGCGTAAGAGTGGTGCAGGAGTCCGGAAACCGGGAGAGACGCTGATTAACGCCACCTCCAGGTGGCGTTATTATCACAGGGCTTTCCCCGGTATTTTTTCACATTTTATTTTTAGTAACTTTGGCCAGATCATATTTCCCATTACAATTATGGGAAATGCGATCTGATTACTAAAAATAAGTGATAATTAGGGCTTGGTGTAAAATTTTAGGAATTCTACTCCAATTGCCCTGTAGTAACTTTAGGTGATACTAAAATAATGTGAAAAGGGTGTGAAAACACCCCTTTTCACTTTATTTTAGTAAAAATAATGTTAATAAATAGAGCCCTTAAAGAGAACTGAATGGATTTCAAAACGAGTAATAAGCTATAGCTTTGAGCAGAATGCAGCACAGTGGTTCTCAAACTTGGGGGCGTATTTATCAAAGCTTGGAAAGTGATAAAGTGGAGAAAGATAAAAGGGTCTATTCAAGAAAACAATGTGCTCTGTTATAATTAAGGGTTGAACTCGCAAGTTCAATATAAGCAACTGAGGCACTCATCATATCACCTTTACTTAATTATCATTTCCAAAACAGTGTTCTTTCGGCAGAGACAGCTTTTCGGAAGTGTGAGACTTTTCTCCTGCTGCTCTGGTCTTCTGAGGACTGAGGTCCTGATTCAGCAAGGAACGCACGCTAGCAGACGCACGCGCCCGTCCTCTGCAAGAAGATGCTAATCAATGCATACGCCCGGACACCGCAGCACAAGATGCAGACGCCCAGCCCCATATTAAGCCGCCCATCTGCCTTTACTCAAAGCCTGATCAGTACGCAAGATAGCGTAAACATCGGTAACATTGAGAACCATGGACCCATACACACAATAGTGGTTGACATGACCTGCCGCAGGATTTTGGCCGCTTCCTTTGCACAGCTTACGGTATGGCTGCTTATGCCGCCGCACTGCCTTAATTATGCATGCCCCTGTAATGGCGTTACAACGCCTGCATTCCCCTGACCACCCCCCGTCACCACCCACAAATGCCACTTTCTGTCAATTAACAGCAGAGGGTCTGCACACACACTGCGTGTAGTCTGTGTACCATAATCCGATCGCACTGGCTAGTTTGCGCACACGCACTGCGATGCATGCACAGAGCAAAAACACTGGCCAAGTGCGTGCGTTCTCACCTGTGCATTCCTTGCTGAATCAGGCCCTGAGTTTGAGAACCTATGATATGGGATGCTGGGTTGTGGTAGTTCTACAACAGCTGGGGTGCTGCTTATTGCCCTCACCAAATCTAGAGCTATTCTTTCCCTTTTTTTGGGGGGGGGGGGGATTTAACATTTAATATGGACAACCGCTTTCTGGGCCTGATTCAACAAGGATCGCAATTGCGATTCCGTATGCAGTTGGCTGATTGTTGCGTTCTGGCATGCGTATGCATCGCAGTGCGCGAACACTCCACTGTGATCGCAGTGGCTACGCAGACCCATTGCAGAGCGATTGACAGGAAGTACCATTTGGAAGTGGTGACAGGGGGGTGGTTGGCGAAACTCAGGTGTGCCAGTGTGTTTGAATACTGTTACAGAGGCGTGCATAAATTAGCCACTGCGATGCCCTCCACAGCTTGTATACTCACTGCGTGCGATGAGGTTAGCAAGTTATGATTAAGGTCAGAGCTTGTGCTCTGCAAGTGTGTGTGAGGCTGCGATGGTACTCGATGTTACCGATGGTTTTACAGTCTTGCTAAGCATTACAGATGTGTGTAAGGAAAGATGGGTGTCCTTATGTTGTTCTGCGACAGCATAGCGATCACAGAGGATTGGCATTTAGCTATAAACACTGAATTTATAGCTAAAGGATGTTTAAAATCAAATAGGTACATGTTATACTTAATTGGTAGCACTGTCACACCACTGCTTTACCTCCTGCCAATATGTGTGTGAAAATATTTAAAGGTATCTGTGTAAGGGAACCTATAAAAGATTCATCCAACAGCTAGGATGGGCTGTACATGAATTGATCCTTACAAAGGTTAAATTTGAGGTTGCAGTCCCATCTGACCCATGTGATTATAGCAAAGACTCATCATTGCTATTCTACATACAATGGCCTCTGGAGTAACCTCGTGAACTGGGTTCAAGACATTTGGGTCCTAGATTCCTGTCAAGTTGGGTGTGCCGAGCCTCTGGAAACAGCAAGACATAGTGGGGGAGATGTATGAACCACCAAAGCGGCATCAGCGCACATGTATGATTGGCAGAGTGCCACTGTCGGCATAGGGACAGGCTGCCGGCTCCAAGGCTGCACGTGAGATCTCGCGATGTTTGCGAGATCCCACGCATGCTGAGGGGAGCTAGCTGGGACTGAGACACAGCGCATCAGCACTAGGCTGATGCACTGTGGTCTCTAGCAGGGATCGCCAGAGGGGGGAGTTATCACTCCCCTTGTCTGACAGAAGAGATGGTAATACATCTCATCATTAGGGCTTCTTGCTTCATCTCGGTAAAGAGACATAGCAGGAAGTGTTATAACAACACGATAAGTGCCGCTATAATACATCTCCCCTAGTAACCGGAGGGTTGGGTAAGGGATGCTGGTGCTCGGGATCCCGGCGGTCAGAATCCCGATGTTGGCAGCTTGACAGATTTAAAATATCGACACTTACACACTTAGGAGGTCATTCAGACCTGGTTGCAAGCACCAATGTGCTCGCAACCGGGTCGATGGGTGGCCCTGCGCACGAGCAGCGGCCGCACTGCGTGTGCACAAGCCCCAGAGTGAGAGAGAAACTCTCTCGCTTCGGAGCTCTCTACAAAAGGGGCGGCTGTCGATGTTGATCGATAGTTCGCCCCTTTTTGTAGGCGGTCCGGGGGGTGGTTTCCAAAACGGAGGCCGCATTGACATCATCAGTGATGTCAGTGGGTAGCTTCCTGCTCGATCAGAGCAGAAAGCTCCCTGGGGCTTGCAAGTGCCCAGACCCAACCTTAGGGTCTGGTCGCAAGCCCCAATGGTCGCGATGGTGATCAGGATCGCGACCATCACCCTGGTCACTAGCTAAGCTGTGGGTGGTAACCCACAGCTTAGCTTGCAACCAGGAGGCCGCACCAAAAGCCCAGAAGCGGCCGCCCTCATTCAGAGAGAGCGATCGCTTCTTGCGATCTCCTCTGAATGAGGTCCTTAGTGCCTAACCCTAACCCTCCCCCTAGTGCCTAACAGTAACCCTCCTTCTAACCCAGCTCCTTACCATCGGGATGATGGTGGTCAAGATTCTGGCACCGGCATTCTAAGCGCTTGCATCCGACTGTCGGGATGTTGACCGAATCCCTAACCAGACATCGTAATATCTATTCAGCTATTCTATTGGGCTCTAACAAATTGCTTTACAACCTTGTGGGAATATTACCAACGACTTGCAATTGAATTTGACATCTTTACTATAAGGACTATGCTATTGTTGATGGTTGTTAGCGATTAGCGCTCCTGGTGTAGAGTTAAGTTGTTGTTATAGTTTCCAATTTCTGAAACCTACCAGGCTACTCGTTCCATTAGGTTGTGATAATTGTTGTTGATTTATATGTTACTTGTGATATGTAATAAGGATATTGTTGTATCCTTTCCTATGCCTCCTTCCTTCCTAGTTACCAAAATACAGATGTGTCTTCATACACCTAACCTCAATACGCCATATGGCGAGTGTCCATCAGACCTAACCACATGCCACTAACACCTCCCTACATGTCACGTACATGCCATCAGTCATTCATACATGCCATCAAACATACTCCACATGCCATCAGATTACTCCCATATGCCACCAGCCTGTTTCTACATAAAGTCATACCCCTTCCACAAGAAATCAGACCCCACACACACATGCAAGCCTTCACCTACATGACATCAGATTCCCTTCACTTTTCATCAGATTCCCTCATAATCCCACCAGATGTCCTCCACTTGCCACCAGATGTCCTCCACATGCCATCAGACATCCCCAACCTCCTCCTGTATCAAGATAATACCATTCAAAATTTTGGTTTTTCATAGGCTGCAGGGCTGGCAAAAGGTCCATGGGTTCTGTAGGTGACAATCTGCAGCAGAGCAGGCAACTTCTGATGAGATCATTCCCATGAGGCTGCTGATCATCTCTTTCAATAAAGCTCAGAACATGTTCTGTGGGCCCAAGGTGCTTTGTCTCATAGGAGTCAGTCATAGTGTGTGATAGCTGCATTGTGTGTACTAGTGCAGCAGGCAGTACCAATGCATTCTCTTATGCACACATGCCAGTGCTACCTCACCCCTTCCCTTTGTCAGGCACTGACTGGCGCCTCCATGTCTAGCACTGGGGCACATGCCCCACTAGCCACTTCTGCATCTATCTCCCCTCTTCCAATCATATGTCAATTTACACTGTATTATACTTATGATTGGTCAAGTTACACTGTTAGTATATATATTGCTTGTACAGTGCTAAGGGCACTTTGTGGCACCTTAAAAATGTAAGATAATAATACAAATAGTGCTTTGTTTAAACTTGTTGAAAATATTTTCCTGTTTTTCGTAACAGATTTGAAGATGATAATTATAATTTTATTGTTATCATGATTATTATTATTATTATTATTTGACAGCTTTCTCGCAAAGCACAGCTAAACAAAGCTGTCAAACCCCTGGCATTACCCACAACTTTCACTGATGTCAAAGGAGGGACTGTTTGTGAGGCTGCAGGATGGGGTAGAACCAAAAGCATCGGTGTCCAGAATTCCGACAAGCTGATGGAAGTCAGTGTTCCCGACAAGCTGATGGAAGTCAGTCTTGCAGTCCTAGACAGAGAGACATGTAATGCCAGGATGAGATCTCTGAGGTCACTACAAGTTACAAAGAATATGATGTGTACCTCTGAAAAACGTGGAGGAAAGGATGTATGCAATGTAAGTACAGTATGTGACTATAATAAAGGAGGTGCATCACCATGATTACATACCTATGGAAAGAGATGGAGACATCCAAGGGCAGATTACAATATATGAGCTTCTGGCAGGGCAGACACTCCTGAACTTACATTTCTCACCCAAACCAGTTACTTTCCTTAATATAACTCCTACTGCATCCTACTGTATCTGCACAACTTAAATACATGGAAATGATTCATCTCTAAGGCCTCTATTTACTACAATCCACATTTGCATTGAAAATGTAGGAATTATCACAGGGATGTATCAATTATCACTTGCAGGGACAGAGCTTGCGATAAAGCCCCCTGTCCCTGCGAATCCCCTCCGCACATATCTCACTGTATTTAATTTTTATTCATTCTGAACAGAGGTAAATTTACTAAGAATCGAGTCTAGGAGAGTTTGCTTTTTTTTCAACTCGATTAGCTTCACCTAAACTCGGGTGATTTGAAGCTCCTGAGACCCTCAAATTTACAAAAAAGTGAGTTTAGCTGAGAGTGAGATGGCCGATGGTGAAGCAGAATGAGATTTCTTTGCCGAGTAGCACGTTTTGCAGGAGATGACTCACTCAAGATTGCAGCGTCTTCTCTCTGCAAAACTCTCCTGAGCAAGCAGCCTGCACATATCAGTGAGAAATGTGTAAGCTGCTTGTGTTGTGAGAAATAGACACTAAGATATCAGAAAAGTTGACTATATAGTATAGTGCGCAAAACCTGCTGCCTCCGACCTAACACAAAAAAAGGGAGACTCACAAAATACCAATATATACAAAATGACCAAAAAAAAGATACTTGTGTAGCCGGATGGCGCTGGATATTCAAATATAGAAAAATAAATATGGTACTTAGTCCTTATTGTAGATGGAAGATCCTGACGTATGTCCCTTTATATGCGGAATTCTCGTGGTCTCCCAATGTTGTTTGTTTAATACATGAAAAAGAATAAATACAGAAAAAACTATCTTAAGAAGGCTGATGGATTTTCTTTTAAAGTGTCTATATGTAATAAATGTGAAGAAGTAATATAATTCTTATTAGTTGGTCAGGTATAGTGGGAGCGTACCCCGACTCACGTTCAAATAAATAAATGTTATCCCAAAAAGGTTTCTTTGTCCTTTCTATTCATTAAGAGTTGTTTTTCTGTGTGTATGCCGTATTCACAAAGAGAGGGTTGGGTCATGCGTACCCTACTCACGTGGTAGGTGTCTTGTATTCTGCCTATAAAGGTTTCTTTTGGTTTTCAACAGAGTGCCCTTTGTAGTTTATCTCCATATAGTAGATCCTCAAAGAAAGAGGAATGGTGCCATGTATAATATAATATCTTTAATAATACACAAACTGGCATAAAGCACAAAACACATAATCCAAAAAATATGAAAAGTGATGACCTGTTAGTTTGATAGATAATGCCAGGTCTCCCGTTTTGTTATCCAGCAAGTTCCTTATAACCAACGCGTTGCAACCTGTCACCGCAGGTCTTTTTCAAGGTATAAGGATTGGTACACACTTGGTTACTTAAATACCCAATGTGGCCAATTAATTAGACATAGGAACTTGACTAGTGTGTGTTAAAAAAACATGTGCATAAAAAAACCTGAATATAACCAATTACAATTCATGTTCCTGGGTTGAAAATAAGCCCAGTTGTTATCACTTGTCCATTTATTTTCACCGGATTTACTTCCGGACGTGATGATGTGGTGTTCTCATAAACACTCCCTGGCCATCCGGCTCCGGCCTCCCACGTGTGCGCCATCCAAATTTCTCCCCCCAGAGCACATGGTATCCACGCACATCAGCCAGTGGGCGCAGCTACAGTATACCGCCCGCATGGTCCGTCAACAAAACTGGAAGACGCGTCACTATCTAATGACGCTCTTCCGGTGACGGACAGAGATGGAGTGGAAACATAAGGGGTGAATTGGTCTCCTTTTAGCGGAGTATCCATGTTGAAGTCCAAAGTGGCACAGACCGCAACATTTCAATTCATTGGCAGCATCCACCTCAATCTAAGGCATAAAGTATAAAAACTAGCAGCACACGAATAGGACATCATGCAAGGAAAATGCCTGAAATGTTTAGGATACTTAAACTACGTTATGTAGTCTCCTAATTACAGAGCATCCTAGTGTAAACAAGAACAATGTGGAAAATACCATAAATAAATAAATAGCAGCATTCATAATAATAACATGTAAAACTAGCAGTATATAAATAAAACATAAAAAGACATGCAGTCTATAGATAATTCACTAGGCGCAACTGAAAGTAATATCATAACGAAGGCCCAACACTTAAAATAAATAAATAACTTAATAACAAAGTTAAAAGTATAGGTGAGCAAATATTTTAAAAGATTTTTAAAAATTGAGACACATTTACTATAAAAACCATTTGACTTCAAAGTCTTGGTTAAGGCCGCCAGGGGTTAATGTTTTATATTTGTAAATCATTTTCATTTCCTCCCTAGCAATCGCCGTCATGTTGTCAGTACATCGTATGGGCTTTCTTACTATTTTTAATCCCAACCTTTTTTTTATCCCATCCGTCGCACAATGGTGGATATGTTTAAAGTGGGCTGATAATTAATGTGTTTCTACACCTTTTCTAATATTCCTGAGATGTTCTCCGATCCTAGTTTTTAAGTTCCTTGTCGTCCTCCCGATATAGTACATCCCACACTGGCACTCAATAGCATAAATAACATTTTTGGAGTTACATGTAATAAATTCGGATATGGTAAAATCTTGTCCATTGATATTAATAGTCACAAATTTTTTCTCTTTCCCAGGTTTCTTCACAATCCGACACCCTAAACATAAGCTACATCGATGAAACCCGACAGTTTTATTAATATTTAAACTCTCTTGATTTAGATGTGCGTTCTTAACCAATTTAGTGGTGAGGTTTGCTGCCTTCCTATAAATGTGTACTGGTTTCTGGGGAATACATTTTCCCAAAACCGGATCCCTTTTTAGTATCGACCAGTGCTTTCTAAAAATCCTCTCAATTTCCCTGTGTTGGGAATTGAAATCCGAGATGAAAGCCCACTTAAATTTTTCATCCTTAGTTTCTTTAGGTTTGGTTACTAACAATTTCTTTCTGTCCAACTTCGTTACTGATTCTATTTTTTCCAATATCATATTCTCTTCATACCCGCTAGCTATGAATGCTTCTTTCATCTTTTCGGCTTGGTCTTTGAAGTCCTCTATCTTTGAGCAGTTTCTTCTTATCCTCTTCAGTTGGCCTCCTGGAATAGATTCAAGCCATTGATTGTGATGGCAACTACCCATTTGTATATATGCCGAGGAATCTGTAGGTTTTTGGTAGGTTCTAGTTTGGATCTTTCCATCTTCTACATAAATCGTCACATCTAAAAAGTTAATTCGTTCAGTCTGAATATAAAATGTTAATTTGATATTTCTATCATTATAATTAAGTTTAGTACAAAAATCATCTAAAAGACTCCTCTCCCCTTTCCAAATAAAAAATATATCATCTATATAGCTGCACCAAAGCACCAGGTTCGCACTATGAGGGTTGTGGTTCCAAATAGTTAAATCCTCCCACACTCACATAAAAATATTCACGTAACTTGGTGTGAACCTGGTGCCCATCGCGGTACTGACTTCTTGTAAGTAAAAGGTATCCTTAAAAAGAAAATAATTATGTCTTAAAATGAAGTTAATACCTTGAATTAAAATCTCTTGCAAATTACTTTCAATAAAAGATCCTTCCAGTGTTAACTTAACATCTTACACGCCCTGATTATGTTTAATAATAGTATATAGGGAGCTGACATCTGCACTTATCATTGTGTAATCATCTTCCCATTCAACATCTAATAATCTATTTCAAAAATCACGTGTATCCTTCAGATGTGATTTAGAACTTGCAAGTGTAGGTAAAAGTCGATAAACTCTGAAAGGTTTGTTGTGACTGAGTCGATCCCCGACACAATTGGCCTGCCTGGGGTGCATACTGGGTCCTTATGGATCTTTGGCAATACGTATATGACTGGAATGACAGGATTTTCCTTAACTAAAAAATTAGACTCCATATCCATCAGTGTCCCCATATCAGTATACTCTTTTATCAGGATTTTTAGTTCGTCTTGGAAATTCTCTGTAGGGTCCTTCCTTAGCTTCTTATAGGTATTAATATCATTGAGTTGCCTCAAGACCTCATCCACATATTTTGCGGTGTCCATCAGGACAATTGCCCCCCCCCTTATCAGCAGGCTTTATAATAAAATCCTTTCTTTTTGCCAGTTCTTTCAGTGCATTCCTCTCCCCATATGTTAAATTATATTTTATTTTTTTTGTTGTTATCCCTTTTAGATCCTCCAATATTTGTGTTGAAAAGGTGTCAATAAAGCTACCTTTTAGATGGGATGGAAAAAAAGTTGATTTAGGCCTGAACGTGGATATAGTTTCTGGTTCCATTAATACATTGGGGTCTTCACGCTCTTTCATTAAAAAAAAAAAAAATTATTGTGAGTTTTCTTACATATTTTTGTACGTCAATGTATATGGAGAAGTCATTTATTTTAGTAGAAGGGGCATATTTCAAACCCTTACTCAGGACTGATTCTTCATTATGGTTCAAGACATAAGTGCTTAGATTAAAAATGTTGACTCTGCCATCTGTAGTTTCAATATTTTGGTTGCGTTCTTTTAACTCTACAACCCTCCTCTTTGGTTTGCGTGTCAGACCCCTCCTCTTTTCCGTTTCTTCCCATATCCATATTTACTACATGTAACTCCAAAAATGTTATTTATGCTATTGAGTGCTAGTGTGGGATGTACTATATCGGGAGGACGACAAGGAATTTAAAAACTAGGATAGGAGAACATCTCAAGAGTATTAGAAAAGGTGTAGAAACACATTCATTATCAGCCCACTTTAAAAATATCCACCATTGTGCGACGGATGGGATAAAAAAAATTTTGGGATTAAAAATAGTAAGAAAGCCCATACGATGTACTGACAACATGACGGCGATTGCTAGGGAGGAAATGAAAATGATTTACAAATATAAAACATTAACCGCTGGCGGCCTTAACCAAGACTTTGAAGTCAAATGGTTTTTATAGTAAATGTGTCTTAATTTTTAAAAATCTTTTAAAATATTTGCTCACCTATACTTTTAACTTTGTTATTAAGTTATTTATTTATTTTAAGTGTTGGGCCTTCGTTATGATATTACTTTCAGTTGCGCCTAGTGATTTATCTATAGATTGCATGTCTTTTTATATTTTATTTATATGTTGCTAGTTTTACATCTTATTATTATGAATGCTGCTATTTATTTATTTATGGTATTTTCCACATTGTTCTTGTTTACACTAGGATGCTCTGTAATTAGGAGACTACATAACGTAGTTTAAGTATCCTAAACATTTCAGGCATTTTCCTTGCATGATGTCCTATTCGTGTGCTGCTAGTTTTTATACTTTATGCCTTAGATTGAGGTGGATGCTGCCAATGAATTGAAATGTTGCGGTCTGTGCCACTTTGGACTTCAACATGGATACTCCGCTAAAAGGAGACCAATTCACCCCTTATGTTTCCGCACCATCTCTGTCCGTCACCGGAAGAGCGTCATTAGATAGTGACGCGTCTTCCGGTTTTGTTGACGGACCATGCGGGTGGTATACTTTCGCTGCGCCCACTGGCTGATGTGCGTGGATACCATGTGCTCTGGGGGGAGAAATTTGGATGGCGCACACGTGGGAGGCCGGAGCCGGATGGCCAGGGAGTGTTTATGAGAACACACACATCGTCACGTCCGGAAGTAAATCCGTTGAAAATAAATGGACAAGTGATAACAACTGGGCTTATTTTCAGCCCAGGAACATGAATTGTAATTGGTTATATTCAGGTTTTTTATGCACATGTTCTTTAACACACACTAGTCAAGTTCCTATGTCTAATTAATTGGCCACATTGGGTATTTAAGTAACCAAGTGTGTACCAATCCTTATACCTTGAAAAAGACCTGCGGTGACAGGTTGCAACGCGTTGGTTATAAGGAACTTGCTGGATAACAAAACAGGAGACCTGGCATTATCTATCAAACTAACAGGTCATCACTTTTCATATTTTTTTAATTATGTATTTTGTGTTTTATGTCAGTTTGTGTATTATTAAAGATATTATATTATACATGGCACCATTCCTCTTTCTTTGAGGATCTACTATATGGAGATAAACTACAAAGGGAACTCTGTTGACAACCAAAAGAAACCTTTATAGGCAGAATACAAGACACCTACCACGTGAGTAGGGTACGCATGACCCAACCCTCTCTTTGTGAATACGGCATACACACAGAAAAACAACTCTTAATGAATAAAAAGGACAAAGAAACCTTTTTGGCATAACATTTATTTATTTGAACGTGAGTCGGGGTATGCTCCCACTATACCTGACCAACTAATAAGAATTATATTACTTCTTCACATTTATTACATATAGACACTTTAAAAGAAAATCCATCAGCCTTCTTAAGATAGTTTTTTCTGTATTTATTCTTTTTCATGTATTAAATGAACAACATTGGGAGACCACGAGAATTCCGCATATAAAGGGACATACTTCAGGATCTTCCATCTACAATAAGGACTAAGTACCATATTTATTGTTCTATATTTGAATATCCAGCGCCATCCGGCTACACAAATATCTTTTTTTTTGGTCTGCTTATGTTGTACCTGTTAAAAAAACGGGTTAAAAGTGGTTAAAAAAAATGACATAGGGCCCCCCTCTAAAGCTTAACCAGCCCCAGGCTTGCCAGCTTGTCCTGGTTTCTAAGATTACGGGGAACAAAAGGTTCCCCATAATCTTAGAAACCAGGACAGGCTGGCAAGCCTGGGGCTGGTTAAACTTTAGGGGGGACCCTAAGTTAATTTTTTTCTGATATTTAAATTTATTTTCTGTATTTACAGGCAGAAACATACATGGATAACAGCGATCTGTGTATGTTTCTGCTAAACTCTCAGGGCCTAATTCAAGCTGGACGCTATTTGCGCTCGCTCGTACAGAAAAAGGGGCTGGCTATTTAAATTAACCGTTCGCTCTTTGCGATCTGTTCACGCCTCTATGTCATGTCCGCTATTTATTAGATTAATCGAGTACATCGGACGGCGTATGAACTGCTCGCTATTCTTGTGGTTGGTTTTTCCTACCACAATCATGCGAGCAGTTCTGACTATAAAACAACCAAGTGACGTGGTCGATGACGCTGCTTTGTTAATTATGCACACCCTTAAAACGCCCGTTTTGACCGTTTGGCACGCCTGCGTTCGGATCTCCACTCCCCGTTTTCAAACACCTTCCCCTGTTACCACCCACAAACGCCTCATTCTGTCACTCAAAATAGCAAGCATTCGCTATTTAGCGAGCACACGATTTTCGGCCGCACTGACTGGTTCGCGCATGCGTATTAAAATCCGTACGCATGTGCAGTTGTGCGAACATCGGTCGGAACGAACGAGCGGCCGCTTACGAGCGGCTCTGAATCAGGCCCTCAGATCACAGGCAGGTGTATTTTTTTCACAAGTTTTTGCAGGAGAGTTTGCCCATCTCATGAGAGTTTCGAAACTCTCTGCTTGGTAAATTCCAGAATTCTATCTTCACCAGTGAAAAGGTTCTCAAGTTTTCCCGATGGTGAATTGAAGAGAGTTTGCTAACTCTCCAGTATTTTCCCGTAGCAAAGGAGATCTCTCTCCCAAGTTTGACATTAGTAATTTGACAGTGAGAAAAAATGCCCAAACTCTCAGCTTAGTAAGTTTACCCCTTAGTATTTTCCATTGCAAGTATGGGAAATGAGATCTGCTTACTAAAAATATGCGAATTGAAGGGCTTGGAGCAGTTTTTCATGAAAACTGCTCCAATAAACCTTTTAATACATTAATGTAATACTAAAACAATGTGAAAAGGGCGCGAAAACACCCTTTTTCATATATTTTTTTTAAATACAGGTTGAGTCTCCCATATATAAAATGCTTGGGACCAGGGGTATTTTGGATATTGGAATATTACGTATTTTGGAACATTTGTATACCCTAATGAGATATCTTGGGAATGGGACCCAAATCTAAACACAGAATGCATTTATGTTTTATATACATACACCTTATACACACAGCCTGCAGGTAATTTTATACAATATTTTCAATAATTTTGTGGCTCAAACAAAGTTTGTGTATATACATGAAGTTCAATTATGTTTCATATACACCTTATACACAAGGGGCCTGATTCAGACGCATTCACAAGCTGCGGCGCGCTCCTACGCGGCCGATGTTTTTCAATCTGCGCATGCATACTCTTTGTTTTACGCGTGCACGAACTGGTACGAAGATGGGGAAACTCTCGCTCGCCAAGCATAGACAGCCCAGCAGAATGAGTGACAGGTCAAGCTGTTTGTGGGTGGTAACAGGGGAAGGCCACTAGAAATGGGGGGAGTGGAGGTGCGGCCACAGGTGTGCCTGAGAATCCGAACGCCATTTCAGAGGCGTGCATAATTACCAGGCAGTGTCATAGGACACGTCATTTGGTTGATTTAGATACTGAAGTGCTCGCAGTGCTTGCGGCAGGGTATAGTCAACCTCAAGTGCTGCGATCAGTTCCGATGGTGATCGATGTACCAATGGTTTCATACACTTCCGGGAGATAACGTACGCAAGTGGGAGTCTTAAGACAGGCTGGTGGGAGTCTACAAACATAAAGTGATCGCTCGCCCAGACATAGTGGGCATGCTTATGACTTGCCTTGCGAGCGGCTGCCTTGACGTCACTTAGCCAAATTTCCATACGCTGGGAGCAAGCGGCCGCATCTAGCGAACGGGTCTGAATCAGGTCCACAGACTGAAGGTCATTTTATACAATATTTTTACTAATTTTGTGCCTTAAACAAAGTTTGTGTACACTGAACCATGCAACGGTTTCACTATCTCAGTCATGATGAAAAAATTCTGTATTTCGTATTATTTTTGGATATGGGAGACTCAACCTATAATATTGATAAATAGGGTCCTAACTGAGCTAAAAGTTAACATTTTGAAATAAGTAAATAATGTATTCTATATAAAGTAAAACATGTGAAATAGTTTTGCTCCAATATTTGCATCCACTTCCTGGTCTATAGAACCAACCCTATAAGTAGGAATGCAACTCAATATGTGGCCTGTGTCCAAAAATACCGATGGTGGGTTCAGTAGAAACTTCACATAAAAGTCAAAACCTACTTCTGCTTTGGGTCCACCAGCAGCAGCAAGCAGTCTCCCCCCCCTCTCGGCGCCCCTGATCCTATCTGCCCCATCCACCTGCTCAGCCCACAATATCATCAACGCACCCTCACTGAACATTGCCTACATAATAAAAGGGCCGCCAAGAGCGGTGATGGGCAGGGGGACTGGGGACATGGCCAAATCAGTGTGTGTGCTGGACTGGAGAGTCAGTCATCTCTCTCTTCTCTCTTACCATCCGATATGCATCTATCTATTATGGGGGGGGGGGAGACAGAAGTGGGCCCCTACCAGGCCCCTCCAACCATCACGAGCCTGGATAAAGAGTCTCCTCACTTTCCCCTTGGCACCCCTGCTTCCCCCTCAGCTGCCTACTCTAGCTTCTGTAGCATATGCAGTACAAAACCATGCAAGAGGCACATCACAAAAGGGCGAAATATTGACTCCGCATCAGCCCTAGAGCCTATACGAAAATATTCATGTCACTGTGTACCAATAGCCATGTCACCATGTAGCAATAGTCGTGTCACTGTGTACCAATAGCCATGTCACCGTGTAGCAATAGTCATGTTACTATATACTAGTAGATATGTTACTCTGTACCAGTATTCATGTCACCGTGTAGCAATAGTCATGTTACTATATACTAGTAGATATGTTACTGTGTACAAGTATTCATGTCACCGTGTAGAAATAGTCATGTTACTATATACTAGTAGATATGTTACTGTGTACCAGTATTCATGTCACCATGTAGCAATAGTCATGTTACTGTGTACCAGTATTCATGTCACCGTGTAGCAATAGTCATGTCACTGTGCACCAATAGCCATGTCACTGTGTACCAATATTCATGTCACTGTGTAGCAATAATCATGTTACTGTATACCAGTAGATATGTTACTGTGTACCAGTAGTCATGTCACTGTCAAATTATTTTTAATTCACTTTTAAACATCTTTTCATGGAAATGGGAGAAACTCTTATGAAATAATATTGTGTATTCTAGGGTGATTCTGGAGGACCATTAATCTGCAAGAACATGTTCAGAGGTCTTGTTTCATTTGGTCCCAATGTAACCTGCGGATACCCTCACAAACCAAGCGTCTACACATTCCTCACTCATGACTACATCAAATGGATTGAGAAAGAAACAAAGAGAAACAAGATTTAGCTCTTCTTCTATATGATTACATCATGTTTATCTCTTTCTATTATAGTAAACCGTACCCAGCTATCTGTACCTAATGTTCAATCTGTTATTCACCTGCTACAAGAATAAACCTTTCATCTTCTTTGACTCTTCATATGTTCCCTCCAATAAAGCATTACTAAAACCACACACTGGTGTCAAAAATGTATATTCTCCATTTGATTAAGTCTGTAAAGCATAATTGTAACACAGCAGATGTTCCCAACATGTGATCATACAGTCAGAGTGAAGAAAACATAAAAGTAACCTAATAATCTATAGCATTACACCAAAACCACATCTCAACAAGTTAGTGCTTTATTATAGCAAGTATACCATTACACCATTCAGATCAGTTACAAGGGGCAGGCAACTGAGCAACATGAGCCTACTAAGGATTCCATTACTTGTAGCAATAATGTTGCAGATCCAAAATTGTAAGTATCTCTATTACATCTATTGCTTCGGACATACTAGTGACATTAGTCATTGATTATATACATAATATACACTTAAAATCTGAAATACTATCTCAACAAATGATGTTGGTGCTCTGTTGAGTAACATGGGTTTGACCCCGTCGCACAAGAATTTATAGGGTATAATATTTATTTTTTTAATTTCCCCACAATATCCTGTTTATGTAGTTAAAGGAAGGGGGGTGCTACCATGGACACATTAGGAAATATCAAAGCAACTGAAGAAGAAATCTGAAATGTCCAAAAGGTGGTGCACTAGAGAGTTCTGAATGAACAGCGAAAATTGGTTAAAAATAAAGAATGTGACAAAGAATAGAATAGAATAAGTGTATTAAAATTACTGTCTGATTAAATATATGAGAGACATATTATAGGAACTCTCTTACAGTGCACATAAACAGGAGACGACAACACAACAGTATATCTAACTACATATGTTCGTTTCCTGGACTTCTATTGCCAGTGTGAAAGATGGAGACTTATGGATAATATATTCAATAACGATTTACATATTTATTTCCCAGAAGGCACTTTTATTTAAAACCAAATAATATGTATTTGAGTGAACAAGAGTTTGTGCAATTCTGATTGAACACCTTATAGGATATATGGTACCATCTATTCCTAATTAATGTGAACTGATATGTGAAAACATCAATCACACCTGAACAATTATTCACTATTAGGAAAATAACGTTTCAGTAGAACCACTTATCAATACTTTATTGACAAGAGTATGTACAAAATAGATATACTCCTAATATAAAAACAGGTCAATATTCTGCATTGAAAAAATAGATCCCTGTTATTCAGTGCAAAGAATCATATAGAACTGAGTGTTTCACTAGAAACCACCTTTGACCTATTGTTAATTTTGAATACAATATACCAGATACTAGCTGATCTACTATATGGCATTATTTTTCTAACCTATAAAACCTGCCATTCCAAATGTGAAGGCACATATTATTTGATAATACAGATAGGAATTAATAATGACATTTAATTGGTAGTAAAATGTAACACCCTTTAATAAGTATGAGAAAGAGGGATAATCCATATAGGGTGTAAAATATGTAAAATAAAATAGAACTATATGTGTGTATATTACATCTTTAAGATAGTATTGTATCTGTATGTGTTTAATATGACTGTGTATAATTATAATATGTAAAGTGTGAAGGGGTGAAACATGGCCCCAGTGTAAGTGATTTACTGCACCTCATACACCGCATGGAGGGATGGTTCTAGAAAGAGCACATGGACAGGTCAGCAAGGTTATAAATGCCACTGCAGCAGCAGTAACTGCCAGTCTCCTGATCCCCCTCCAGAGCTGACGGACCTGATAACCTCCATGCTGTCTGGCTTAAGAGCTGAGGGGACAGCAGAGACAGAGTAACAGGCTCAGTCAGGCCAGTGTGAGCAGAGCAGCACACACCTGAGCTGCGGAGCAGCAGCGTCAGATCGGAGGAGTAGCCGCAGCAGCATCTGGCCACTGAGATAGTGGAGGTCAGGCAGGGAGCTGTGTGACGCCAATCAGCAGTGGAGCAGCCCAGCTGAGAAGACAGGAGGCGGAGGCAGCTGCTAGAGATTTGCCTGACTGACATAAGGAATCAGCTGGGAGCAGCTATACAGGAGTGGTGAGCCCAGATAGTAACACAGCATTACAACACTGGGAGATAGGGGAGGTGAAGCAGACACTGGTCTCAGCTATACAGGAGGAATTCAGTTAGCTAACTTGTGAGGGAGTGAAGCTGTTAGAGACACTGCAAGTAACAGCATTTACATCCTCTTTGCCTCACAGTAGAAATATCTATCAGGAATTTGCTGTGCAAACATTATATATCCCCTCATTTCACCCTTCCCTGCTGATACTGCTGAGGTAGCTGTCAGTCTGAATGCAGAGTATACTGAAGTATATAATAAGAATTATTTGGCTATCACTAAAGCTGCATACACACACAACGATTTTTTAATGAACGATTTGAGTAAACGATTTTTTCCCTTGAAAAAATTAACTAAAATCGTTTACTAAAGTTGTTCATTTACTAAATGTCATGAACGATTTTTATGAACTACAAAAGATTTTTGCATATTCCCTTAATGAAAATCGTTGAGTTGACAAGTCTGACTGAACGACAAACTACAAACGACAAACTACAAACGTGAACGCGCATGAACGATAATCGTTCATCGTTTGACTCAGAAAGTGAACGATTTTTGCCATCAATTATCGTTTAACGATAATCATTAAAAAAATCATTGTGTGTGTATGCAGCTTTAGGAGTCACTCTTATAAAACTTTTATAATAGCCAAATGGAGAAAAGTGCTGGGGGAGAGATAGGACTAATTTAGACCTGCAGTGATTGCATTTACAGAGATATTACCTTCTGGCTTAGATTACCATTATTACACTAACTAATCCCTGGGGCCATGAGACATCCTTAAAAAGCAGACTGTAGTAGCAATATTACTGAGGTTCTGTTTTCAGAAGAAAATAACTTTACAAGGTGATTCGCTACAATAGCTGCCAATATTAAACGGGATTCTGGACTTGAGACAGGAGAAGCACATTTGCTGTACTAACGGCACCCGTCCTCAGGATATGATATAAAACACTACCCGGAACATATAGCAAGCTAAATACTGCTCAGTCTAAGCGAACTATAGCAGAGGACATCCTTCTGTTAGATACAAATTGGGATTACTCCCGGATGCAGGACTAAAGGCACACCACAGGCTGTTTATTGTGTGATAGACTCATTCATAGACTTTTCTAAATAATTTCATATGTGATGTTTTTCAGTGTTTGCATGTAATAATATACAGGATATTTATCCTGTTAGCTATTTGCTAGGTATTATATAAATTGCTATATTAATAATAAGAGTATGGTTGATTGTATTACAACTACTATTCTAATATATTTGCAACATAAACATGTGTTATTCAATATGTTAGTAGTACAAAACCTCTAAAACTCTGTTTGGAAGTTATCACAAAATATAGAAAAGAAACTTGTACTGTGGTGTTATTTACTTAATAATCCTTAGGTGAGATATTTCAAAGAGTGAATTCAGTGGAGAAGAATTATACAGATAGCAGGTAAATTATGTTTTTATGTAACGCAACACTAATTTAGTAATTAGGTGGGTTTTGCCCAAGTGGACCCATACTACATTATAACAGTAAATAGCTTGGGTGGAGGCACTAAACTTAACCAATCTGCAGTCACAAACAGGGTTACAAAAAGATTTGGGAGTGTAGCGAGGACGCCGTATTAATTTTAATACACTTATTCTATTCTTTGTCACATTCTTTATTTTTAACTAATTTTCGCTGTTCATTTTTTTGATATTATTGAATAATAATAAAAGTTATGTTTTAATTTAATATAAGAACTCTCTAGTGCACCACCTTTTGGACATTTCAGTTTTCTTCTTCAGTTGCTTTGCTCTGTTAAGTAGACTGTTATCCTCAGTGTATTGAAATTACAAGAATTCAATTTAATCACTGAAAATAAGAATGGTTCCAACTTCATTTTATGAAGCTATTAGTAGTAATATTAGTAGTAGTATTAGTATAGTAATAGTATTGCTATTACTTCTACTACTAATATACTTTTTATATCACCAGCATATTCAAGAATGTGTAAGAAAAGGAGGGATATATTGATCTAAAATAACAATACAAGGAATACTGGGCCTGATTCAGAGCCGGATGCTCTTTGAGAGCGCCCATTCTGAATCAGGGTGTCCAATTTTTTTTTTAAAGTCGGCCACCCACAGCTTTTGCGAGCGACCAGGTGATGGTCGCGATGGTCGCGACCATCGGGGCTTGCTACGAGACCCTTGTGGTAGGGTCTTGCCCGTCACAAGCCCCAGAGAGCTTCCTGCTCTAACAGAGCAGAAAGCTCTCCACTGACATCACTAGTGATGTCAGTTGTGCCTCCCACAAACGGCAGGCGTTCCTTCGGGAACGCCTCCGTTTGTGTAGCCACCAGGGCAGGATTAAGGCCTTTTGGGGGCCCTGGGGCAACTAAGTTGTGGGGGCCCCCACCAAGCCACATGGAGCCTACCCGTTCCCCCGCCATATGCAGACCCTCCAACATGACCCGTTCCATTAGGTACAAAATGCTCTGCTCCTGGACTTCCCTCTTAATTTATGATTACAGTCACCTTTGGTGAATCACCTGTCTAATCAATTACCTAGTGCTACACAAGTGACTGCAATCATACATTAGGTGTTAAGTCCAGGAGCAGAGTATTTTGTACCTAATGGAACGGGTCATGTTGGAGAGTAGTCACACGTTAAACACGGACACACACATATAATACATATGTAGCAAACATGTTTTCTATAACATACATACTAACACACACATGTACAGTATACACATACACACTAACACATATACCTACACAGTATACACACACTAGCACATACTGTATATACACATTAACACATACATACACACTAACACATACACAGTATACACACACACTAACACATACTGTATATACAATAACACATATACACGCTAACATATACAGTACTGTATACAGTATACAATAACACATATATACACTTAAACACATACATATACACATATAGACTATAGTAAACTTACATTCTATGTAGGCTGCTGCTCACTTCATTAGGCCCCGCCCCCTCACGCTGTACTGCCGCGAATCTCGGGTCATATGGGGGCGGGGCTTGCCATGTTGGCTCCGCCCCCATTTTGGGAAAAGCAGAAGGGGGGATTGGTCGTCAGGGGGGTGGTTTCTAGCTGACCTGCAGCAGCAGCAGGGTGCAAGGAGCTGGCTGGCTGTGCACTCTCCCTCCTCAGCATGACACTGACACACCCCCCGGATCATGCACTGAGATGAGCAGGCTGTGGTTCAGCCTGTGCTATGATCGGAGCCTGTGTAATGCGCTGCCCGTGCATTACACAGGCTCCGATCACAGCACAGGCTCAGCGCATGATCCGGACTGTGCTAGGGGGGGGCGATCGCTCCAATCGCCCCCCCCTGGATCCGCCACTGGTGTGGGGGCCCTCTGTGTGTGGGGCCCAGGGACGACCGCCCCTGTCGCCCCCCCCCTTAATCCGGCCCTGGTAGCCATCCTCCCTCCCCGCCTTAGTGTTAGGGACTGCTGGTAACATAGAGGCCGTGACGTGGCCCAGCAGCCTCCCATGTATTTGCAAATGCATGCAACTAATATCTCTGAATTTCTATGACCATATAGTCTTCATATATTGTTGCAGGTATTATTCAGTGTGCTGAGGTACAATAGGGGGTTAAATCCCCCTCCTTTGCTACTTAGTATGACCCCTCCCTTTCATGCACCTGATTAGTACTGCTAGATTGATTGAGCAGCTGCCATTTTTGTTTGTTTGTTAGGAGTTGCATGGAGGAGCCAGCATTAGTAGGGCATGCTGGTTCTAGTAGTGCTAGTTGGAGTTCCCAGGGGTGACTCCCAGGTAAGCTGGCTCTCAATTTGGATGCATTTATGTATGTGCCTTTATCATGAGGCCTTACATTTGACAAAATTATATATGTGCCTTTATCATGAGGCCTTATAATTGGTATATTTTACATTTGGGGTGAGCGTTTGGGCGTAGGGCCCCCGGGACTGGTCTGGCTGGGCCTCCTCAGGGCATCACCACTTAATACACATAGTTGCTTTTCACATCACCTTTTATGTTTGTTTATTATTCATGTATTTTTTCACATATATTTTAACCTCTCATTCCACACTTAATGATTACTCACACACAGCTATACTTTACACTGCACTGTCACTCTTTTTCCATTTTCGTTTGATGCCCTGAGGGGGGGGGCCTGGGCTGGACGTTTTTTGGGGTGCACTGCGCCCCGGACGTGAACCCCTTAGTGTTAGGGACTGCTGGTAACGGAGAAGCCGTGACGTGGCCCAGCAGCCTCCCATGTATTTGCAAATGCATGCAACTAATATCTCTGAATTTCTATGACCATATAGTCTTCATATATTGTTGCAGGTATTATTCAGTGTGCTGAGGTACAATAGGGGGTTAAATCCCCCTCCTTTTGCAACTATTAGAGAGGACATGCAAGAAACAGGGCCCTTTTATAAAAGAGGGGACCGGGGTGTGTCAGCACCACCCACTTTGATTGGCAGGAGGGATAATCTTGTTGTAGTTTTCATAGAAACAAATCAAGCACCCAAGTTCACCCATGATCCTGCTCCACTCCTAGAGGAGGGGGTGGGGCCCACAGGGAGTGGGGCCCACCGGGGATTTCCCCTGTATCCCTATGGGCCTGTCCATCCCTGGCTACAGTACAGGCACAAATACACTGTGATGATGATAACTTGTCTTAAATCAGACGCATATGCTGCCAATACAAGGGCTAATGCATCTCATGTTGTGTACGGCTCTTCACACAGGCAGAAGTATGTTATTTTTCCATGCTTTTTTTAAGAATACTTTTTTATGTCCATTTTGTCAACAACTCTGCATTAGAGGTGCCAAGAGGGTGAGGCGCGGTACAAAATAGGCAGGTCTATCTGTGAGCATGGCAGTGCAAGAGGAGCATCCAACCCCACCATGGCATGGCCACACCATGCCCGTTTATGTACAATGGGCAGCTTCTGCACACAGCCCCTACCAGGTGTAGCCACACACCCCTCACTTGAAGTGTAGACAGCTCAGCATATGTTTGATAATGTGCTCTTTTCTAGAAAGAGAGCAGAGCAGGAGTCTCAGAAGGGAGACCAGGCATTGTCAGCCCCCCCCATCCCCTTAGCATCTGCATCTCATCCATGCCGGACTGCCAACCATCGGGGCTTGCGACAAGACCCTTGTGGCAGGGTCTCGTCTGCCGCAAGCTCCAGGACTTGCGCACGCGCAGTGTGCATGCGGCATGTGCGCACTGCCTGCCAATGTACCCGCTTGCGAGCTTGTCTGAATCAGGCCCTCAGTAAAGTACATTTCTTTAAACAATGTTTTTCAAAAAAACCTGCCACAGCCACTCAATAAATGCCACCCTGGCCCTAGCCCATCCAGCTCCTGGTAGTTTAAACGTACAGATTATTCATGTGACTGGCAGGGCTGCATATACTGTATGTCATAAACAAATATCCAACTCTGTGATGTCCTAAGGCTGCTGGTGGCTAATATACAGACTTATACAGAATAAAGGTAATCCTACAGCAAATGACTCATTTTTTGTATTCAGTAACCTAAAAAATATTAACCATTAATGAGCTGGAATATGCTGAGATAAGAGGTGTATAGTGTGTGGACAGCAGTTACAGGAACTGTGATAATGTTCCCCATTTGTACATTTTAAAAAACAATAGTGAAAATGTGATGAGCTGATATGAAACATCCTGAGTTAGAAGTGAGACTTTTCCTGTTACAGGTGTGAAAACACAAGATCAGATACCAGCAGTCAAACAAAAATAACACTTTTCTCTCAAAGCTATTTAAAGAAAAATTAGCTGATGACCTTTTTACAATTATTCAGATGTATAAGCATATTGGCATCTATGTACTTAGGCAAATATGGGGAAAAGACTGGTAGATTTTCCATTCTTACCTCCATACTTCCCTTGGGATGTAGTTAATACTGACAAGGAAATCCCGACAAGGGACTTAAGATAGGCGTCGAAATACCAACGCCTATCTTAATCCCGACACCGGAACGCCAGCCCGAATGAGGTAAGTCCGTGGCGCCCTTAGCATTAGCCGTGGGGGAGGGTTAGGTTTAGGGAGCGTAACGGGGTTAGGTTTGGGGAGGGGTAGGGTTAGGCACCCCTAAGGGGGAGGGTTAGGTTCAAGCATCCCTGGGGGAAGGTTAGAGCTAGGCACCCCCCCCCGGGAGGGTTAGGTTTAAGCTGCGGCATGGGGGGTTAGGGTTAGGCACCACTAAGGGAGTTTATGGGGGGAGAGGGGTAGGGATAGGGTACTTACCTGCCCCGTCAGTATCTTCTCCCTTCGGGCTGCCGGCGTCGGGATATGAACCGGCTATTCACCCACCGGGACTTCATACGCATTCCATGTACCTGCTTCTGGACTTTACAAGCCAGTACAAATGGGGGCACGTAGAGGCATGCTTACCTACTTTCTGGCTGTGGGGGAGATGTATCAAGCTTTGGAGAGTGATAAAGTGGAGAAGTTGCCCAAGGCAACCAATCAGCTTCTACCAATCAGCTTCCAATTACCAACTTTATTGGTAATGGCCTGCCACTCGTGCAGACACTGTGCAGCTCCAAGTCCCAAATTGGAGGAATACTGTTGGCTCTCATGATACTGAGCTGTCCCCACATTACAGCAAGTTTTGGATGAGAGGTGAATGTCCTCTGTAATAGTTTCCTCAGTGAGGATAAATTCCCTGCTGGTCCGGGCTGCAAAGAAATTGGACTTCTGACTACAGCCTCCAGCACTTCCGGTTTCCTCAGAAAGATCTTAAGTCCCCAGAACATATGTTGTAATTATATTCAATTATTATAACTAATGGATTCAGTGACAGTATATCATCTGGAAAAGCTTAATACCATTGCTCTGGTGATCACCATGGAGCATGTTTTGCCTTAGACTTACATATCTAGGTTATATGTAGTATCTAAATTGGTCATTGATATCTGATTATCACTATGGGCCTGATTCAGCAAGGAACACATTTGCAAAGACTCACGCAATCGGTCAATTGCTGCGTTCTGCGCATGCATATACATCGCAGTGCACGTACGAGAACTAGCAATTTCAAACAGAATTGTGATTGCAGACACAGAGCAGAGTGATTGACAGGAAGTGCCGTTTGTGGGTGGTGATGGGGGGGGGGGGGTCGGGCGAACGCAGGCATACCAGGGTGTTTCAACACCGTTGCAGGGCCATGCATAAATTAGCCATAAGCAGCCATAGCACTGATAGTGTGCGTGGATATTAGCAATTTCTGAATAAGGTCAGGGCTCGTGCAAGGGGATGTAGTTCTGAGACCGGTTGCCGCATGGCGGCCGGTCTCAATCCCGCCACTACAATCCCTGCAGGGGATTTAACATAGGCGTCGAAATACCAATGTCTATGTTAATCAGGACGCCGGACCGATCGTAGCGAATCAGGTCCAATGTAACAAATTAAAATTTTTTTGTTTGTCCTTTCGTTTGAAGTGTAACTTCCTAAGTGCCTATGCCCCAAGAGTATAGAAAGTGACAATTATTTCCCACAAACTATGCTTTTGTGACCTGGTCAGAGATATTTTGAAATGTTCTTATTTCAACATGATGGGATTCATAATGGGTCTCCAAGGCGGTTTTACCACGTTTACCAGCTTCCTTTGCCTTTGGGACAGCAGTGACACCAAGGGCAACTACGACAGAGAACACTGGCCACTGTGGACGGAGTTCTGTGTGGGGATGAATAACGTCAAGTGGGAGCCATTTATGGACTCCAAAGGTGCTGATGCCGCCACTACACATCGAGTTGAGCCTCATGAAACAATTTGCTAGAGCTCTAGATAAAGATTTAGCAGCCTTCAAGTACTTCTTCCCCAAGCTGTCTGAGGCAAAGGTCAAACCCAGTATTTTTGTGGGACCACAGATCAAGAAGATCCTGTAGTTCGCTCAGAAGTAGCTTGGACCAGCTTTATCGCGGTGGCTCGCAGCTTCCTGGGCAACTACAAGGCTGAAAACTATTCAGAGTTGGTTGAGACTTTATTGAGGAACTTCGGCACAATGAGGTCCCTCAAAGTCCATATTCTTGATGCACATCTTGAGAAATTCAAGCAGAACATGGGAGCGTACTCAGAGGAGCAAGGCGAGTGCTTTCTCCAGGACATACTGGAGTTTGAACGCTGCTACCAAGGACATTATAACAAGAACATGATGGAAGACTACATCTGGGGGCTGATTAGTGAACGTGATATACTGTATAATCGTAAATCTCGAAAATCTCGAAAAGCTACTCATGTTTGTACAACTTTATATATGTTAATTTTCATACATCTGCGAGATCACACGCAGCTCCCCCAAGAGGAACGGGGATGGCGACTTGGACCATTCTACAATACGTGTTGCCCGTTTTGTAGGCGAGGGCTGCCTGCACTTGTACATGGAGCTTGTCGCTTTGTGGGATGAGCTGCAGTTGTGGTGCACAGGCACAGATGCCAAGGATCTTTTGCTTCTTTGTTGTTGTGCAGTGCTTTATGGGCATGTGTACCTGGAGTCAGGCCTGGGTGAAGGGGTCATGGCCTAATCGTGGGTGGCGTGGCCATGCCCCCTTAAGAAAAAAAAACAGAAAAAATATAGTTGCAGGACTACGAAACTGTGCTGCGTGCTGGGGAGGGGGGCGCAGTGAGCCCCTCAGCCCAGCGTAAATCCAGGGGGGGCGTGATCAGGATAATCGCTCTCCCCACTGGCAGAGGAGACTGCTGCTGCAGCAGCAAGCAGTCTACCTTTGCAGCCCAGCATACAGCACACAGCCCCCGCCAGGCCCCTCCAGCAAGCCTGGGGCAAGGTAATTAGTGCCCGCCCCCTCCCCCCTCTCGGCGCCCCTGCCTGGAGTATCCATGTTGAAGTCCTGACTATAGGGTGGTGTTTCAGCTGTGCTGGTATATTGCCTATATGCAGGTATTTGAATAGACAGTTACTATGTCTGATGTACATTGCTGTAATGCTCATGTTGTTAGGTTTTGACATCTATGCTGCAAAACATGGAACTTTGCATGTAAGGTACATATCTCATTATAAATAAATGTATTATGCAGTTTATTACAGTATGCTTTTGGGAAATTTTCATTCTTTATATTACTTTGGAAAATGAATATTGCATTTGCCAGTGCTTTGCATATGCTCTAACCTCATGTTCATTTAACTGTTTTGTACTATTTTAAAGTATTCACTTTGCAGCGCTAAGGCACCCAACGCTAAAGTGGCTAACTTGTTCCCTATGATGTCACTACAGGCCTGGAAAGGAAATGTCTGTGCATACTGTATATTAGACAGTTTTCTTTTGTGTTTGTAGGGATAAGACAACTACTGTTGACCTCGGTGTTCACTCTATAAAGAATACCAAAAACAGCCAAAGACAGCATTTCACAGTTATACAAGCAATTCCACATCCAAAATGTAATAAAGAAAAACACATTAATAATCTCCTGCTTTTAAAGGTAAATTCCCAATGTATTATCTACTACATGGAATCATGTGTGCCTTTATAGAGCATATATATGTTTTTGTTTCATTTTCCAGGAAGATGTACCTCAATTAATATTGTATGTTTGTTTATAGTGTACCAAAATGTGCCAAGTGCCGGACAGTAGGGAAAACAGGGTGTACATAAAGCATGACACAAGGACATACAAGGGGAGTGTTAGGATCCAGTGCTTAGGGCAATATACAAGTGTATATGGAGCAACTTCAACTGGAGACATCCAGTCTCTTAGTAATATAACAATGATAAACAGTTGTTGAAGCTATAGCACCTTGGTGTGTCTACTTATGGTATTAGATGTTGTTCAGGAGGATTGCATATACGTGTATGGTGTGTGTTTATTGATGATGCAGACATAGGAAGTGTAAATTAAATACTCTTTATTAATGAGTGTCACAGTGTTTTGTTGTAGTTGTGAGGACCCCCTACATGGCCCAATGATGGTATGGGACCTGCTGCGGATATTTGGTTGTTCCTCCAGGGAGAACCTTAATTGTATAGTCCAGACTTCTGTGTCTTTGCTATACATCCCTGATTATTAGCTACTTGGTAGCTTGAACTAACTGAACTAGCCACTAAGGGCTGTGAGCTGGGGTGTGGGTGCGGGTCCCATACACAATGCTGCACTTAGGTAAAGTCCACTTGCTTCCTAGTCATGCGGGGAGTGAAGTGGAATTCCTCCATACCACAGTCAGACTTTAATGTGGGACTGTATCATACCTGCCTACCCTCCAGGAACAGCCGGGAGGCTTCCAAAAATCAGATGGCGCTCCCGGCCTACCGGAAAAGTGGGCAAGTCTCCCGGCTGGCCGCCGCCCACCCGCATACCCCTGAACCCCCTGCACCCCCACATACACACACCCGAAGCACGGGGGCGATGACGCGATTTGTGCTGAAACATGTTATCGTAGCCCCACCCCCTGCTTCACAATGCCGCCAATCTCTGCATTTTGCAGTGGTGACAGGGCCACGATGACATAATCGTGTCATCATGCTCCACCCTCACTGCCGGGTAATGGCATATGGTCACGCCCCCATATGCCGCATCACGCCCCCCGCTGTGGAGACCTGGTTACCCTATCCAGGAAGGGGCAGCCAGAATGTCAGCAAGTGTGGTCTGTATGTGTTGATCGTTGCTATGCCGAAAACTCCCTAAAGGAGTAAACCTGACATAAGTTACAACATGCAGAAGATAGAGAGCACAGGGGGCCTAAATCAGCAAGGAACGCAAGGGAGAGAACGCACGATTTTGGCTAATGTTTTTGCACTGCGCATGCGTATGCAGCGCACTGTGCGTGTGCAAACTAGCCAGTGCAAAAGGGTTATGGTACACAGACTACACGCTGTGTATTTTCAGACCCTTTTTAAATTGATTGACAGGAAGTGCCGTTTGTGGGTGGTGACGGAGGGTGGTCAAGGGAACGCAGGTGTTATAACGCCGTTATAGGGGTATGCATAATTAAGGCAGTGCGGTGAGCCGGTGACATATGCAGCCATACAGTAAGGTGTACACAGGAAGTGGCCAAAATCCTGCGACAGGTGAGGTCAACCACTATTATGCTAATGGCTCCGATGGTTCGCGATGTTACCGATGTTTACTCTATCTTGCGTGCTGATCAGGCTGTGAGTAAAGGGAGATGGGCGGCTTAGTATGGGGCTGGGCGTCTGCATCTTGTGCTGCGGTCTCCGTCCGTATGCATTGATTAGTATATTCTCGCAGCGGATGGGTGCGTCCGTCTGCTAACGTGCGTTCAGGCCCTGTGACTCTCATAAGGAGTATTTCATTTACACCTGTTACATCTCCATCATCAATAAACACACGTCATACACATATATGCAATCAAACATCAAACAACATCTTAGACAAACAAACAAACAAAAACAAGAAGACACACAAAGGTGCTGCTAATACTAATACTGCTAATACTAATACTGCTAATACTAATACTGCTAATACTAATGCTGCTAATACTAATGCTGCTAATACTAATGCTGCTAATACTAATACTGCTAATACTAATACTGCTAATACTAATACTGCTAATACTAATACTGCTAATCCTAATGCTGCTAATACTGATACTGCTAATACTAATGCTGCTAATACTAATGCTGCTAATACTAAATTTAAAATCCACTAAATAGATTTTGAAAGAAAGTAAGAAGCCAATAAGTCTTTATAATCATATTTTCAGTTTATTACTAAAGGATACAATAAACTGTAAGTTACCTCCCTGGTTCTAACTTCTTATATTAATATGAGAGTTTCACTGCTCTGATGTACAATAGTCACTGCTACAGTATGGACTGGCAGTAAGAGTGATAGTGGGGCCTATTCATCATACGTTAAATGGCCCAGTAACCATGCGGAAACAATAGTTTCCACATATTTAAGTCCCGATGATGAATAGGTCCCAGGAGTTACACTTGGGGGTATATAGTAATACCTAAGAATTATGTCTTGCTGAGATTGCATTCCCGTGCGAGTTTTCCCTGATGTTGCAACTTGGAGATTTACTTACAGCAAAGACGAGTGCAAAACACAATGAAGTAGATGAGAAAACACGCAAATAGAAGTCAATAGACCATCGAACCACACATGGATACTTTTCATAGACAGAAATACAACTCATGTATTTACTAAGAATCATGTTAAAAACACAATAGAACATGGAGTAGAAGAAATGAATAGAAGTGCCTGTGAGCTGCGTGTTGTGCCGAGGTACTGCACAGATCAGTCTAATCGGTGCAGTGCTTCTGTGTGTAGTGTAAAGAAAAGGTTAAAGATTGGAATAAAAATCAGAGTGGTCCCCCCACAAAAAAAAAGCATAACCAGCCCTGGTCCTCTGAGCCCGTTCTGGTACAGGAAAATCGGGGGGAACTGGTGCGGTGTTCTTCTATTTTCCTATAACCAGAACTGGACTGAACCTGCCGAGGTGGTGTTGCCATTACAGGGAGACACTAAGTGTGGGGTCCCCCTGACAAAGCAGTAACCAGCCCAAACTGCTCAGCCCAGGGCAATACTCAGAAAGTGGGGAAAGTAATGTCTAACATTAATAATAATAATTGTAAATATAATAATAATAATAATAATTATAATAATACGTAAATAATAATAATTGTTCAACCATTTTGTAGGTAGCAATAGATGAATGAAAGGGCGGTCTATGAATGATGGTATATTTTCACACTATATGCCCTTAAATTCAAGCCACCAATATCACATGATTTGATACGGCTTGTTGCGTTAGATTAAATACCTAATGTAAATTTGCTTTTCCCTTTAAAGCTGTCGGGTAAAGCGAACTTAACGAAATCTGTGAAAACTGTTCTGTTTCCTGAGAAATGTACTGATGCTAAGCCCGGCAGTGTCTGTGATATAATCGGATGGGGGAGGACTGATAACAAAAAACCTGGCACGTCAGGCAAGCTAATGGAGGCCAGAGTGACCGTCCTGGACAGGAAGGTATGTGCCGCACAGTGGAGGCCAACAGTGAGAATCACTAAGGACATGATGTGCACCAGCGGGAAAGAAGCAGCTAGGGGCTTTTGTAATGTGAGTATCAGATCAATACACTGTGAAATAAATGACCTTAGATCATCTGATGTCACTACCACCTTATCAATGAGAGAGAGAGGGAGAGAAACAGAAATAGAAAAAAACAACTAGTGTAGTATGTTCCAGGCAGAACTGGTATGATTAGCCGCCGGCTGAAATCCTGACAGCGGAAGGCCGGGTGGATCAGAATTCCGGCAGTGGTGGGTAAGTAGGCTAACCTACCCCTACCCCCCTAACCCTCCCTTGGTGGTGCCTAACCCTAACCTCCCTAGGGGGTGCCTAACCCTAACCCCCCCTCCCCGCACCCTAAACCTAACCCTCCCATGGGGGTGCCTAAACATAACCTCCCCACAGTGGTGCCTAACCCTAACCCCCTTTCCCGTATCCTAACCCTAACCCTCCTGGGAAGTGCCTAACCCTAACCCGACCCCCAGTGGTGCCTAAACCTAACCCCCCCTTCTCCGGGGACTTTGCCGTTACCTACCCGTCCGGACGATCAGGATTCTGCCGCTTTGTGATGCCGGCGTCTGTACCCCATTTACTGTCGGGATATCGGTGTACCTCTACATGTAGAAAAAAAAAGTACCATAGTGTAGTATTAGAAATAAAGATTATTTATTTTTACAATGATATAAAATGCCCGTACATGGATGAGATCTGGTTGTAGATTCTCTGGCCAAGAAGGGTCTCCTACCAATCAATAATCTGGAAAAAACTGTGAAAGTGGCCCTATGTGCACACGCCTGGGGTGCGTGCCCTGAAAACTGGGTGTGGCCTTGTGGCAAGGGGTGTGGCCTAATGTGAAATGCCATGTCCTCAAGCCACGCTCCCCATCTCCCCAGTGGCATTATCCTACCTCTCCCCAGCACCATCCTCCTGCCCTAGCACAGAATAGCCACCACCCCCACAGACAGATCATCTCCCTTTATCGCAAAATTATCTCCCCCTAGTATAGCAGATCCCCCTCCCTCACAGACAGATCATATCCCCCTAGTTCAGCAAATCCCCTTTCCCCCTTAGACAGATCATCATGTCCCCTTAGCAAAGATTAGCTCCCTCTGACCCTCCCCCACCACAGACAGATCATCTCTAATAAGTACAGAATAACCCCCCCTCAGATCATCAATAATCACCCCCCCCAGTGCCCCCACCCCAGACATCCCCCTGATACAGATGAGCGATATTTATAGCTGTCCCCAGACCCCATCTTCCTATGATCAGCCCAGCCCCGACCTGTCATGTCACCTGACATGCAGTGCTGCTATTGTAGGTCTCCCAGTCCCAGCCTCAAAGCAGCCAGCCCAGCCCCATTGTCATAGGCATCGTCCTTCTCCGGCTGGGGATGATCTCATGAATTTTAATTTTAAATAAACCCCCAGCCCAGGTTTTCCTGATCTGCTGACCCTCTGGTAACTAGCCTACCACTGCTACCACCAGGTACTGACTGCAGCTAGCCCAATTGTCTCCTCTCCACTCTGCCCTATACCCAGGCTGTGAAATTAAACTCCACACTTTACAGCCTGGGGAGCGGAGAGTGGAGGGGACACAATCGGGCTGACAGACTGCCTGTGAGGCCCCCGGTCCCGTAATTTACCCCACGCGGTCACGCCAGCCGTCACGGTCCCGCGCCTGCTGGTGTGTTCGCTGCACACTTCCTAACCCCTCGATGGCACTGCGGCGTGTGACAGAGACGGCATGCTGGGTGGGGCTTTAATAGCCTGGCCAATTTTCTCGAGAGAGGCTTAGCCATGGGCAGGCACTGACAGGCAGCCTGGCTGCCTGTGTAACACTGTATTTTACATGAGCCAGGTGACGCGAATTAGGGTGGCGGTGCCACAATTGAAAAGCGTCCCCACATCTAATCGGCCCACCGGGATGTTGACTGCAAAATAAAAGGGCCAATCCGCCCCTGTTCAAAGGTAATTGGAGCACAAATCTATTATGAGGAATCAATACTTGCCTGAAATATACTACAATATTGTTGTTTATTTTGGTTTCTATGGTTTCTTTTTTATGTACATTTTTTTGTGGAGGGAATATGAAGGGGAGGAGATACTTCAGAAATCATACCATCCAAATTTACTCAGTCATGTAGAGAGGGGATGTAGTTATGAGCGGCCGCCTGTCTCAATCCCAACAGTGTAGACCCGGGAAGGGATTTAAAATAGGCATCGAAACCCCGATGCCGGAACTCCAAGGACGCCAGACCGATCATCCTCTTTGCCGGGTAAGTATACACTTAGCCCGGGGATGGGGGGGTTAGGTTTAGGGATCCCCGGGGGAACCTTGGGTTAGGCACCACCCCTCCCCGGGGAAGGTTAGGGTTAGGCTAGGGGACCAGGGGGTTAGGGTTAGGCACTAGGTTGGGAGGTTATGGTTAGGCACCCCCCGGGAGGGTTAGGTTTAGAGTGCGGGGAGGGGGGGTTAGGTTTAGGCATCCTTGGGGAGGAGGTTAGAGTTAGGCACTAGGGGGGAGGTTAGGGTTAGGCACCCCTTAGGGAGGGTTAGGGTTAGGGGGGGCAGAGGGGAGGGTTAGGGTACTTACCTCAAGGTGTCAGGATTTCAAGCCGCCGGGCTGCCGCTGTCGGTATTTGTTCCAGCGGCTACCGGCATTACATACCGATTTCTGTAGAGAGCCATAATCCATAAAAGAAGCTGATACAGACTCAGTTAGGCAGGATCAGCACCAATAGCTCTGCATACATTATTGCAGAACTTACACAGAATGTTAAGTACCTATAAATGTCCAGACTGAAGGCAAATAACCCCTGAGGAAAGTCTGCATACAGACTAAAATGTTTGGGGACTTGATGATGCCAGTCACAGCTAAATGTGTCATCATGGCCCTGCCCCCAGCTGCGCAATGCCACAAATAGCGGCATTGCATAGTGGGCGTGGGGGCGGGTCTGCAATTACACAGTTCATGCCACGCCCCCTGCACCACCAACTTATACCTCACCTCAGGGATCTCAATGGGGAGGGAGCATGTAAGCGTAGGTATGTGCTGACATAAAATCACTTACCTCTGTCTTTCCCAGTCTCTTGAGTGCTCAGAACCCTACATATTTAATCAAATCTCAAAATGAAACTAAGGCCCTGATTCAGACCCACTCGCGAGCGGCTGTCCGCTCGCAAGTGGGTCGATGGTCTGCACTGCGCATGCGCACGACGGAGGGAGCTCTGTCGTGCACATGCGCGTGACGCAACGAGCGAAGGACTTTCCTTCGCTTGTAGTGTCTGATCAAAGGGGGCGTGCTGTCGATGTTGATTGACAGCACGTCCCCTTTGGTGGGCGTGCCGGGGGCGTGCCTGCCAGACGGAGGCGTTCCCAAGGGAACGCCTACCTTCAGCAGCCGGCCCCACTGACATCACTAGTGGCCTTGCGGTTGAAAAACTCAACCGCAGGCTTCTGCTCGCAGTGGCCATGGTCGCGATGATCAAGACCATTGCGACCATCATCCTGCACGCTCGTATATGCTGTGGGTGGTGACCCACAGCTATACGAGCGTCCAGGAGGACGCTCCATATTTATGGAGGTGGGCCCTGATTCAGAGCGAGCACTCTGGTCAGAGCGTCCGGCTCTGAATCAGGGCCTAATTGAATGCAGCAGCTACTGTATATGGATTTGAAAGTACAATTACTATTTATTTCCTGAAATGAACAGATTGAATAGGAAGTGGTTATGGTGACTTCTTCTCATTAAGGCCCCTATTCATCATCAGGAGCTGTTTGGTATAACGCAGCTATGGAAGTAGCTGTGTTACTTTCCTGTCCCCCATTGCCGCATCTACACAAAGCCACCGGGGAGTCAGTGAAGAGGCGGCGGAGGGATCCTACTTCGCATCCCCAGAACTTCTTCCCATAGGAAAAAGTGTGGTTACGAGAACAACCGCCATCTGAAGATGGCGCTTGTTCTCGCAGGCAAACTCTGAAAACTTTCAGTTTTCGGAGTTTGATGAATATTAGGTGGTCTTAGTCAGACCCCTGATGATGAATGGCGTGGTTAACGGGCCATTTTAGGTATGATGAATAAGCCCCATAGAGGGGTATTCAATATGAAAGGTTAACTTCCCTGGCGAAGTTAACGTTTCATATCAGAGTTTTTTTCTGCGTAAAGGTATGGTGGGCGCTCCCGCTTATCCCCGTATTCAATATCAATTAACGAAAATGGGAAACTCCGAAGTTGGATTTGCGTAAAGTTACAAATTTTTCCTTAAAATAATTGTAAGACCCCCCTAAAGTTGTAAAAACATGGGGGAACACAATGGGTACCCCCGTTTTAGCCTTTAATTGAAAGTCGGGGATTTAAATAGCCGCAGCAGGTGTTTTTTTCCCGACATTGAAGAAGTGATGCAGAAGAGCACTTAGGTTATTTTTTTCGTTTTTTTAAGTGGTCCCATCAAATTTGGGGTACATGAAAATGGGTACTAGCATATTTTGATGTCCCTAAAGTAAGTTTTTAAAAATTCTGCATTTGTGCACCTGCCGCTATAATTCTATTCTAGAAAACACCTGCCGCATACTTGCAGAATAGCCCTGAACCTATTTGTCTATTGTTTAACAATTTTTTCCCTCTTTTTTTTTTTTTGCACCCCAATTTTTAAATTCATTTTTTGGGGTGTCCCTATTTTTTTTTTACTTTTTTTGACACAGTTCTTTTTTAAATGTCAATCTCAGGGGTGCAGGCTATTTTTTTTAAGCCTACACCCCTAAACCCCAATTCTGCACTTTTTTTCGACACCTATTCAATAGTGAAAAGTTATCACCGTTTTTTATCAAAGACTTTTCAAAACTGCGATAAGTCTTTGAAATTGAATACGGTGTAAAACTAAAACCAGTGATATTAACGCAAAAAAGTTAAAAAGTGCGATATTAACGGAAAAAACGATGTTATCGCACCCATATTGAATACCCCTAATAGTGGCAAATATACCAGCATTGTGAATTTTGCCCTATTAAATAAAATTTCTTATGACCATGTATCGTGGTAATACAAAATGATAAAAATATTACATTTATCTAATGTCTTTCGGCGAGATATGGGCTCTGATAAGAAGCAATACCGGCAAAGAGTTAGAAGCAATATTTATTTCCAGGTACGGCTCCGGCAAGCCTAATGTGCATGAACAACTATCAGACTACACATGCGCTAGTAAGGGGTGATGGATGCGGATCCGGAAAATGCGTGATAAATTTCACAATTTTGCGATGAAAAATAAAGAGACCACAGAAGATATCTCCGGTATATATTGCAGCCCCCCCTACAGTACATTCTGGGGATGCTTCATTTTTGCCTGCATATTTTTTAATAAATATGCCCTTACAGAAATATACAATTTGACAGACGTGCCAAACTGTAAACATTTTTGGTTTAATCAAATATATAAGTGATTAATAAGAATCTGTTCATTCCAGGGTGATGTTGGTGGGCCGCTAATTTGTGGAGGATTCCAAAAAGGTACCATTTCTTTTGGATCAATACTGTGTGGAACTCCCAATGGAGCAGATGTCTACACGCGTCTCACTAAAGAATATGTGAAATGGATTAATAAATAACTACAGATACAATACTATTGTCTTATTGCTATGCTGTCTTTATTGTGTTTTGTACTTGGAACATAGGGAATGTGAAAATGTTCCAGATTTGATTTGTAAACTAATGTTGGTCAGTTGGTGGCTCACATACTGAATACAATTCACATTATAATAACTGATGCTTTAGCATGCATTATATGTAACTTAGAAATATATTCTACTAGCTGTTTATGGAACTGAATACATATATGACACAAATACATTATCCAAATTTATAGGAGAAATGGTAAAGAGTAGAAATAAGTGAAACTTCCAAAACCATTGTGTGAATTAGTCGCCTCATTCCAAATTTGTTTGTGAAATTCCACTTTATCTCTCTCTGATTTGATAAATCTCCCCATAAATCTTGTTTTTGCCCTACTGCATAAACTAGAAAAATCATTTCACTTACTCAATACTTTGAAAGAAACGTCCATGGCACAAGTGCTGTGGATGCCATACCCACCCATGAAACAACACTAACCTCTCCCCGCTGCTTCCTACCTAAGCACAGGGGAAGGCTGAGGAGGGGGGAAGGCCGACGACATTTCCTGTTCCCTTAAGTCCAGAATTGTGGCAATGGACAGGGACATCATGGGATGCAGTTTATAGACCGGCGGACTAAATGGCGCCGGTCTATATCCCGACAAGAGAAACTCGATGGAGTACTAAAGATAGGCTTCGAAATACAGTCGCCTATCATAATCTTGATGCCAGAACGCCGAAAGGATGACAGCCCGAACGAGATAAGACTAGGGCGTCCTTAGTGTTAGCCACAGTGGGGGAGTTTTAGGTTTAGAGAGTGTGGCGGGGTTAGTTAGGTTTTTTGGGGGGTTTAGGCCCTCCCAGGGTGGGTTAGGTTACGGTGCGGGAAGGGGGGGTTAGGTTTAGGCACCCCCAGGGGGTACTTAGGTTTAGGCACAACCCCGGGAGTTTTAGGGTTAGGCACCCCAATGGGAGAGATAGGGTTAGGGGGGGGAGAGGGGAGGGTTAGGGTACTTACCAGCCGGCGTCGGGATCTTCTCCTGTGGGATTTGAACCGGCTGCTAAACAGATGCTATACAGGTCCCAATCACATTCCCCAAGCCAACACTGACATTGAATGATTACTTGGTGCTGCGCCTCCATGTCACTCATTCAGTGCTTTAGGTGCACCATAAATATTGGCCTGCAAGGCAACCAGCTAAGTTCGCCTAATAGTAGAGCCAGCCCTGTAGCCTCTAGAATTAGTAGGATGGAATAATATTCACACCAGTCAGCACCTGTCCAATCAGATTCCATATAACTACTTTCTACACAATTTAAAATCCTCCATGCTGTTATAGGCTAATTCCTTTGTTAAGCAAAATCCAAAATAAAGTTAATGTCTGTCTGAAACAATCCAAAACATTGTCTAATTTTTTATTATTATTGTGACCTCAAATAACTAATGTAAGTGCATCAGGGATACCTGGAAGTAATTTTCTGATTTTGCACCTTTTCAATATGCTGCCCTGGTGGGTAGGACTCGACAAGAGGAGTCTTGGGCCGAAGTCCATGCCACACACATAGCTTTGGGTGGTGAGACAATACGGACTGCCCATAGAATGCAGTAAGAAGCTATTTAACCTGTACTGACATCAAAACATCTTTGCCCTTTTTCAGATTCAGTCTTAAACTTAATCGCAATATGTGATTTTTTTTAAAACGGTATCTCTGTAACCTATTCACTGATAGTCCCTCCCCTTGTCATACCTGATTGAGATGAAACTGCACTGCAGCTGGAGGCGTGACTTCACACGGCGATCACCCTGGGATTACGCACGCAGACAGGAATCCATCCCAGAGTGGGTGACATGCCGTGAGTATTGGAGGGGGTGACGGGGGAGTAGTTGCAGAAACGTAGGCATGCCTGTTCATTTGAATGCCATTGCATGGGCGTGCATAAATTAGCCACTGCGATTACAGTACTCACTGCATCCCACAAGACTTGCAATTTCTGAGACAGGTCAGACCTGCTGTAATTGTTTGTGATGTTACCGATGTATACACGGTACTGCGAGGTATTATGGATTTGAGAAAGTGGTAGTGGGCGTCTCTATGCTGGCTGAGCAGTGGCAGACATTAGCATATTTTTGCAGCTTCATTTCGTGCGATTATGCAGCTGCTATCGCAATTGCGTTCCATGCTGATTCAGGCCCATAGTACACAAAATTCAAAAAATCCTGCCACACAATAGAAATATATTGAAGTTAATAGATGGATTATTCAACTAATAATTAACCAAGTGGCTGGAAGCATCAGAATGTCTCCTCAAATCAGACGCAAATGTTTTTGTTTTTTTTTTCAATTTGAAGGCCTCTACACATGGAATGATGTAGGCAATGATACGATCTCATTAACGATATCCCTTGAACTCTCCCCGGCACTCCAGGACACGATATGCAGCAAAAGCTGTATGATGTGACACAAGATCTATCGAGCACGATCTAATGATTTGCATATCATTAGATCGTGCGTGATAGCAGACAGATGCTTGCACAGATCAGTGAGATCCGTGATGCAAGTTTCTGTCACAGATGCACGTACGGATCATGCGATCCGTGCTACAAGCATCTTTGCAAAAAAAAAATCAATAAGACACAGAGGCAGGGATGGATCAGCGAGATTCATCCATGCATCTGTGTAAAAAAGATTGAATATATAGTGAAATAAAAAATGGCAGCCCACTCTTGAAAACACAACCAGCCACAGGCTATTCACAGCCGGTTCTGGTCGTGAAAATACAGGCGACAAATGATATAGGGGTCTCTTGTATTTAACACAACCAGCACCGGGCTTTTCAGAGCCAGTGCTGGTTGTCAAAATACGGGGACAAAAGACGTAGGGGTCCACTGTATTTAGCACAACTAGCACTGGGCTCAGCCAAGCCGGTCCTAGTTTTGGAAATACATGGGACAAAGAGTAGGGTTTCCCTGTATTATCCATAACCAGCATAGGCGAAACTAAGGGGTGGTCCGGGGGTGCACCGGACCACCCATTAGCCTCTGCCACCATTTTGCTTTTTTGAACTTTAATTAATAGCTGAAAGTCAGGTTGGCCTTAATGCGGCTGCATAAGCCCGCACTTGACCGGGAGGACCTAGAAAGACAACAGCACCGCCTCCCCTGTGTTGGCCCAATCAGAATTAGCCTACGGTGCATGAGCGAGCGGTGATATCATGGCGTCAGTCCGTGCGCGCTCCTGTGTTACTGAGGAGCGGAGGTGCTGTGTGAGCTGCCCGGAGGAGGAGGAGGACACCGCGGCCTCATCCACGCTGTCGCTGACAGACTGAGCTGACAGTGACAGCCTGTCTGCAGAGAACAGAAGAGGAGTTTTTTATAAAAAAAAGCATATACTGCAGGTTCGGCATTTATTATTCTGGCAGCAGCTTGCAACAGCAGGGAAAGGGTGCTAATTTTTGGCTGTAACTTCTATTTTCAATTTTCATTAAAAATTTTCTCTCGAAAGCTATACTTTTTAAATCCACTTTTTTTATTGGCAGATGTAAAAAGTATGTATGTAAGTATATATATATATATATATATATATATATATATATATATATGTATATATATATATATACAGTCAGGTGCATAAATATACAGGTGAACGGTGTAGGAATTACAACGGTTTCTATATGTGCCTCCCACTTTTTAAGGGCCAAAAGTAATGGGACAAACTAAACAATCCTAAATCTAACTTCCACTTTTTAATACTTTGTTGCAAATCCTTTGCAGGCAATTACAGCCTGAAGTCTGGAACGCATAGGCATCACCAGACGCTGGGTTCCATCCCTGGTGATGCTCTGCCAGGCCTCTACTGCAAATGTCTTCAGTTCCTGCTTGTTCTTGGGGCATTTTCCCTTCAGTTTTGGCTTCATAAAGTGAAATCAATCGAATTCAGGTCAGGGGATTGACTTAGCCATTGCATAACATTCCACTTTTTAGCCTTAAAAAAAACTATTTGGTTGCTTTTGCAGTATGCTTCGGGTCATTGTGCATCTGCACTGTGAAGCTCCGTCCAATGAGTTCTGAAGCATTTGACTGAATATGAGCATATAATATTGCCCAAAACACTTCTGAGTTAATTCTGCTTCTTTTGTCAGCAGTCACATCATCAATAAATTCAAGGGAACCAGTTCCATTGGCAGCCATACATGCCCACGTCATGACACTACCACCACCATGCTTCACTGATGAGGTGGTATGTTTTGGATCATGAGCAGTTCCTTTCCTTCTCCATAGTCTTCTCTTCCCATCACTCTGGTACAAGTTGACCTTTGTCTCATCTGTCAATAGGATGTTGTTCCAGAACTGTAATGGCTTTTTTAGATGTTGTTTGGCAAACTCTAATCTGGTCTTCCTGTTTTTGAGGCTCACCAATGTTTTACATCGTCCTCTATATTCACTCTTGTGAAGTCTTCTCTTGACTGTTGACTTTGACACATGTACACCTACCTCCTGGAGAGTGCTCTTGATTTGGTCAACTGTTGTGAAGGGGTTTTTCTTCACCAGGGAAATAATTCTTCTGTCATCCACCACAGTTGTTTTCCGTGGTCTTCCGGGTCTTTTGGTGTTGCTGAGCTCTCCGGTGCATTCTTTCTTTTTAGAATGTTCCAAACAGTTGATTTGGCCACACCTAATGTTTTTGCTATCTCTCTGATGGGTTTGTTTTGATTTTTCAGACTAATGATGGCTTGCTTCACTGATAGTGACAGCTCTTTGGATCTCATATTGAGAGTCGACAGCAATTGATTCCAAATGCAAATGTCACACCTAGAATCAACTCCAGACCTTTTACCTGCTTAATTGATAATGAAATAATGAAGGAATAGCCCATACCTGTCCATGAAATAGCTTTTCAGTTGATTGTCCCATTACTTTTGGCCCCTGAAAAAGTGGGAGGCACATATAGAAACCGTTGTAATTCCTACACCGTTCACCTGATTTGGATGTAATTACCCTCAAATTAAATCTGAAAGTCTGCAGTTAAAGCACATCTTGTTTGTTTCAATTCAAAGCCATTGTGGTGGTGAATAGAGGCCAAAACATGAAAATTCTGTCAATGTCCCAATATTTATGCACCTGACTGTATAAGTGTGTGTATATATATATATATATATATATATATATATATTTGAGCTCCTTAATATTAATAGACCTATCCATGATAGGTTGGGGGGGACAGAGTTAACACAGGGCCGGGGTGACACAGGGGCTGGGGAATGACTCTGAGAGACACACACTGGGGCCAGGGCAATGGGGCAGAGAGACACACACTTGGGCCAGGGAAATGGGGCAGAGAGATGCACACTGAGGCTGAGAGATGCACACTGGGGCCGGGGGAATAGGGCTGAGAGATGCATACTGGGGCCGGGGCAATGGGGATGAGAGACGCACACTGGGTCGGAGGAATGGGGCTGAGAGACGCATCACTGGGGCTGAGAGACGCACACTGGGTCGGAGGAATGGGGCTGAGAGACGCACACTGGGGCAGGGGAATAGGGCTGAGAGACACACACTGAGGCTGGGGCATGGGGCTGAGAGACGCACACTGGTGCTGAGAGACACACACTGGGGCTGGGGGAATGGGGCTGAGAGATGCACACTGGGTCGGAGGAATGGGGCTGAGATACGCACACTGGGGTCGGGGGAATGGGGGCACATTTTTCCTGCACAAAAGCTCCTGTTACTACAGTATATATTCATAAAAAAGGGGAAAAAGGAAAAAGGGGAAAGTATCTGCACTCTGCTGAATTAGTTCTAGACCCCTATATAATCTTGGCTCGATAGTTCATAGAGTAACTGGGGGGCAGCCCTAATCAACTAAGTTAGATCATATAATTAGAAAAGAGAAAAGGAGTTGTTGGTAATGGGTGCACAAGTAAAGTAAATAATAAAGTAAAATATAACTTTTATTGGTTATTACTTAAAATAAATATTCCCAATTAGAGGGGAAATATACAGTGAAATATAAGGTTTAAAAATTGATATCAAACAAAACACACATATATAGTAAAAAAAGAGAAGGCAGATCCACTGATGTGTTGTTGCGTGAAATATAATTGTAACTAAACGACTATAATGATGGATGAAATCATTGTATATAATTATCAATTATTCTAATTATTTCCTATCCATTCTAGATGCTATGTACATGAGTGGCCAGACACCCTCTCTATATCCTCATAGTTTCAGATTCAATCTCACATGTATTGTAATTAACATGTCACAAATAGTAATCCTGTTGGCGCTGTGTTTAATGAATATGACACACCAATTTATAAGGAAGTTATGTCACTAACATCAGAGCATCACTGCAATATTGCTGTTATATTGTTACTTATACCTCGTGAATAAAAATATCATAACACTGTATCAGGGTGTCAGTATAATGTAATTCACATATTATTAAAAGGAGAAATTCATATCCAAAATCTCCTCCTGATTATGTAAGTTGTGAATAAAGACTCCTTATGGTGTTGGTTTATCAGTCTATACACCAGGTTATCACTGTGCCTTTGCATTGAGCTGTTATCAGATGAATAATGATAGTCTCATTCTTACACATTCACGTGGTCAGTGGCGGAACTAGAGAGTGGTGGGCCCAGGTGCAAGAATATGCTTTGGGCCCACCCCCACCCCAACATTTTTTCACCACCCCTCACTCCTCCCCAGTAATTAAATACAGTGTCTGTCCTACTGCCCAGCCTTGTTTTCTCACCACCCCTCACTGCCACCCCAAGTCAGTAAATTCAGTCTGTCCAGCCCGAGTGTGTCAGCCTCATTCGCCCTCCATCCCCAGCATGTCTCTGCCTCGTTCTTCCCGCCAGCGTGTGTTCCTTCCAACCCCAGCGTGTCAGCCTCTTTCCCCCCCAGACCCAGCGTGTGTCATCCTCTTTCCGGCACAGCCCCAGCGTGTGTCAGCCTATTTCCCCCCCAGCCCCAGCGTGTCAGCCTCTTTCACCACGCAGCGAGTGTCAGCCTCTTTCCCCCCCACCCCAGCATGTCAGCCTCTTTACCTCCCAGCATGTGTCAGCCTCTTTCACCCCCAGCACCAGCATATCAGCCTCTTTCCCCCCAAGCCCCAGCGTGTGTCAGCCTCTTTCCCCCCAAGACCCAGCATGTGGCAACCTCTTTCCCCCCAGCCCCAGCATCTGTCAGCCTCTTTCCCCCCCAGCCCCAGCATGTGTCAGCCTCTTTCCCCCCCAGCCCCAGCGTGTGTCAGTCTCTTTCCCCCCCAGCCCCAGCGTGTGTCAACTTCTTTCCCCCCCAGCGTGTGTCAGCCTCTTTCACCCCCAGAGTGTGTAAGCCTTTTTCACCCCTGTCCCAGTGTGTCAGCCTCTTTCCCCCCCAGCCCCAGCATGTGTCAGCCTCTTTCACCCCCAGCCCCAGCATGTGTCAGTTTTTTTCCCCCCCAGCCCCAGTGTGTCAGCCTCTTTCCCCCCAGCCCCAGCATGTGTCAGCCTCTTTCCCACCCAGCCCCAGCATGTGTCAGCTTCTTTCCCCCCCAGCATGTGTTAGCCTCTTTCCCCCCCAGCCCCAGCATGTCAGCCTCTTTCCCCCCAGCGTGTGTCAGCCTCTATCCCCCCAGCATGTCAGCCTCTTTACCCCCCAGTGTGTCAGCCTCTTTCACCCCAGCCCCAGCATGTGTCAGCCTCTTTCCCACCCAGCCCCAGCGTGTGTCAGCTTCTTTCCCCCCCAGCATGTGTTAGCCTCTTTCCCCCCCAGCCCCAGCATGTCAGCCTCTTTCCCCCCAGCGTGTGTCAGCCTCTATCCCCCCAGCCCCAGCGTGTCAGCCTCTTTACCCCCCAGTGTGTGTCAGCCTCTTTCACCCCCAGCCCCAGCATATCAGCCTCTTTCCCCCCCAGCCCCAGCATCTGTCAGCCTCTTTCCCCCCAAGACCCAGCATGTGTCAGCCTCTTTCCCCCCCAGCCCCAGCATGTGTCAGCCTCTTTCCCCCCTGCCCCAGCATGTGTCAGCCTCTTTCCCCTACAGTCCCAGCATGTGTCAGCCTCTTTCCCCCCCTGCCCTAGCGTGTGTCAGCCTCTTTCCCCCACAACCCCAGCGTGTGTCAGCTTCTTTCACCCCCAGCGTGTTTCAGCCTCTTTCACCCCCAGCGTGTGTCAGTCTCTTTCACCCCCAGCCCCAGTGTATCAGCCTCCTTCCCCCCCAGCCCCAGCATGTGTCAGCCTCTTTCCCCCCAAGCCCCATCATGTGTCAGCCTCTTTCCCCCCAGCCCCAGCATGTGTCAGCCTCTTTCCCTCCCAGCCCCAGCATGTGTCAGCCTCTTTCCCCCCCAGCCCCAGCATGTGTCAGCCTCTTTCCCCCCCAGCCCCAGCGTGTTTCAGCTTCTTTCCCCCCCATCATGTGTCAGCCTCTTTCACCCCCAGTGTGTGTCAGCCTTTTTCCCCCCCAGCCCCAGCGTGTCAGCCTCTTTCCCCCCCGACCCCAGCATGTGTCATCCTCTTTCACCCCCAGCCCCAGCATGTGTTAGCCTTTCCCCCCCCAGCCCCAGCATGTGTCAGCCTCTTTCCCCCCCAGCCCCAGTATGTCAGCCTCTTTCCCCCCCAGCCCCAGCAGGTGTCAGCCTCTTTCCCCCCCAGCCCCAGCATGTGTCAGCTTCTTTTACCCCCAGCGTGTGTCAGCCTTTTCCCCCCCCAGCCCCAGCATGTCAGCCTCTTTCCCCCCCAGCCCCAGCATGTGTCAGCCTCTTTCACTCCCAGCCCCAGTATGTGTCAGCCTCTTTCCCCCCCAGCCCCAGCATGTGTCAGCCTATTTCCCCCCTAGCCCCAGCATGTGTCAGCCTCTTTCCCCCCAGCCCCAGCATGTGTCAGCCTCTTTCACCCCCAGCATGTGTCAGCCTTTTTCCCCCCAGCCCCAGTGTGTCAGCCAATTTCCCCCCCAGCCCCAGCGTATGTCAGCCTTATTCCCCCCCAGCCCCAGCATGTCAGCCTCTTTCACCCCCAGCCCCAGCATGTGTCAGCCTCTTTCCCCCCCAGCCCCAGCATATGTCAGCCTTTTTCCCCCCCAGCCCCAGCATGTGTCAGCCTCTTTCCCCCCCAGCCCCAGCGTGTCAGGCTCTTTCCCCCCCAGCCCCAGCATGTGTCAGCTTCTTTCCCCCCCAGCCCCAGCATGTCAGCCTCTTTCCCCCCCAGCCCCAGCATGTGTCAGTCTCTTTCACTCCAAGCCCCAGCATGTGTCAGCCTCTTTCCCCCCCAGCCCCATCATGTGTCAGCCTCTTTCACCCCCAGTCCCAGTGTGTCAGCCTCTTTCCCCCCCAGCCCCAGCATTTCAGCCTCTTTCACACCCAGCATGTGTCAGCCTCTTTCCCCCCCAGCCCCAGCATGTGTCAGCCTCTCCCCCCCCCAGCTCCAGCATGTGTCAGCCTCTTTCCCCCCCAGCCCCAGCATGTGTCAGCCTCTTTCCCCCCAAGCCCCAGCATGTGTCAGGCTCTTTCCCCCCAAAACCCCAGCGTGTCAGCCTCTTTCTCCCCAGCCCCAGCATGTGTCAGCCTCTCCCCCACCAGCCCCAGCATGTGTCAGCCTCTTTCACCCCCAGCGTGTGTCAGCCTTTTTCCCCCCAAGCCCCAGTGTCTCAGCCTCTTTCCCCTCAAGCCCCAGCATGTGTCAGCCTCTTTCACCCCCAGCCCCAGCATGTGTCAGCCTCTTTCCCCCCCAGCCCCAGCATGTGTCAGTCTCATTCCCCCCCAGCCCCAGCATGTGTCAGCTTCTTTCCCCCCCAGCCCCAGCATGTGTCTCAGCCTTTTCCCCCCCAGCCCCAGCATGTGTCAGCCTCTTTCCCCCCCAGCCCCATCATGTGTCAGCCTCTTTCTCCCCCAGTCCCAGTGTGTCAGCCTCTTTCCCCCCCAGCCCCAGCATTTCAGCCTCTTTCACACCCAGCATGTGTCAGCCTCTTTCCCCCACAGCCCCAGCATGTCAGCCTCTTTCCCCCCAGCATGTGTCAGTCTCTATCCCCCCAGCCCCAGCATGTGTCAGCCTCTTTCCCCCCCAGCCCCAACGTGTGTCAGCGTCTTTCACCCCCAGCCTGTGTCAGCCTCTTTCCCCCCCAGCCCCAGCATGTGTCAGCCTCTTTCCCCCCCAGTCCCAGCATGTGTCAGCCTCTTTTCCCCCCAACCCCAGCATGTGTCAGCCTCTTTCCCCCCCAGCCCCAGCATGTGTCAGCCTCTCCTCCCCCCCAGCCCCATCGTGTGTCAGTCTCTTTCCCCCCCAGCCCCAGTGTGTGTGTCAGCCTCTTTCCTCCCCAGCCTCTGTGTGTGTGTCAGCCTTTCCCCCACCAGCCCCAGCATGTGTCAGTCTCTTTCCCCCTCAGCCCCAGTGTGTGTGTCAGCCTCTTTCCCCCCCAGCCTCAGTGTGTGTGTCAGCCTCTTCCCGAGCATGTGTGTCAGCCTCTTTCACCCCAGCCACAGCATGTGTCAGCTTCTTTCCCCCCCAGCCCCAGTGTGTCAGCCTCTTTCCCCCCCAGCCCCAGCATGTCAGCCTCTTTCACACCCAGCATGTGTCAGCGTCTTTCCCCCCCCAGCCCCAGCATGTCAGCCTCTTTCCCCCCAGCGTGTGTCAGCCTCTATCCCCCCCAGCCCCAGCATTTGTCAGCCTCTTTCCCCTCCAGCCCCAACGTGTGTCAGCCTCTTTCACCCCCAGCGTGTGTCAGCCTCTTTCACCCCCAGCGTGTGTCAGCCTCTTTCCCCCCCAGCCCCAGCATGTGTCAGCCTCTTTCCCCCCCAGTCCCAGCATGTGTCAGCCTCTTTCCCCCCCAGCCCCAGCATGTGTCAGCCTCTTTCCCCCCCAGCCCCAGCATGTGTCAGCCTCTTTCCCCCCCAGCCCCAGCGTGTGTCAGCCTCTTTCACCCCAAGCCCCAGCATGTGTCAGCCTCTTTCCCTCCCAGCCCCAGCATGTGTCAGCCTCTTTCACCCCCAGCGTGTGTCAGACTCTTTCACCCCCAGCGTGTGTCAGCCTCTTTCCCCTCCAGCTCCAGTGTGTCAGCCTTTTTCTCCCCCAGCCCCAGCATGTGTCAGCCTCTCCCCCCCAGCCCAGCCCCAGCATGTCAGCCTTTCCCCCCCTAGCCCCAGCATGTGTCAGTCTCTTTCCCCCCAGCCCCAGTGTGTGTGTCAGCCTCTTTCCCCCCCAGCCACAGTGTGTGTGTCAGCCTCTTCCCCAGCCCCAGTGTGTGTGTCAGCCTCCCCCCCAGCCCCAGCGTGTCAGCCTTTCCCCCCCAGCATGTGTCAATCACTTCCCCCAGCCTCAGTGTGTGTCAGCCTCTTCCCAGCCCCAGTATATGTGTCAGCAATCCCCCCCACAGGCCCAGTGTATGTGTCAGCCTTTTAACCACCCAGCCCCAGTATGTGTGTCAGCCTGCCCCCCCCCCAGTGCCAGCATGTGTCAGCCTCTTCATCCCCCCCAGCCCCAGTGTGTGTGTGTCAGCCTGTCACCCCCAGTGCCAGTGTGTGTGTCAGCCTCTTCATCCCCCCAGTGCTAGCGTGTGTGTGAGCCTGTCCCCCCCAGCGTGTGTCAGCCTCTTCATCCCCCCCAGCGCCAGCCTGCTCCCCCCCCAGCGCCAGCGTGTGTCAGCCTCTTCATCCCCCCCAGCAGCAGCGTGTGTCAGCCTGTCCCCCCCCAGCGCCAGCCTCTTTCACCCTCCCCCCCTCCATACCACCACCACTTACCTTATTTCTTCCTCTTCTGCTCCTCTCGATCTTCTTACTCCAGCAGCCCGGCCCCTTGTTATGACACGGCGCACGTGACGTCTTGACGTCACACGTGCCATGTCATAACAAGGGGCCGGACTGCTGGATCAAGGGGTGGGGCCGCGGTGCGTATCTCTCATGTTAGAGCCAGAGTGGCTGAAACAGGCCCGCTCCAGCTCCAAACATTTAGGTAATGGGGACCAGGTCAGCAGGCAGCAGCGCTGTCGCATGCAGGCGGCCATGGGCCCCTGCACCGCAGCGGGCCCCGGTGCTAGGCACCGGCTGCACCGCCACTAGTTCCGCCCCTGCACGTGGTACATTGAAATATATTAGCGTTACGTAACAAGATATCTGGAAACAGAGTATTGGTTACACCCGCGGTTCCACAGATAGTTTTGTCTAACATGGGTAAATTATCTTTATTGGATTAATATAATGATCCTTTAATCAAGATAATAACTTGGTTGTTATGTTAGGCTGGTTGTTCCCAGTCCGCGGTAGTATCAATAAATTCCTGCTGCCAGTTATACTATATGTGTGAGGTTCTGATTTTGTTGTGGACCCGGGGTGGTGACAGGAGCAGACACTGAAGCAGATTTAAATGAAAATAAGGAACTTTTAATAAGTGGCTTAGAAGATATGGGAATGGCAATGAAAAAGTCCAGGTATAGCACTAAAGTGCACTTGATAACTGTAGTGGGGGTTAATGGGAAATGTCCAGATAGTGAAAGGTAGCAACAGTCCAGTATACAAATATGGTGAGCTGTAACAGAATGCAGGTATGATGAGCTGTAACTGAATGCAGGTATGGTGAGCTGTAACAAATTCAGGCAGAGGTAATGAAGTCCAGCTGGGAGTGAAGGGAGGCAAGGTGCAGGGAAACAGCAGACAGGTACTCAGGCAATGGGAGAGGTAATTGGAGGAGGCAGGGGAATCCAGCAGGGTAAGGACTCAGGAGCAGGTTAGGTGAAACCGGCTTAGGTAGCTTTTCCAAGGAGGCAGGTAACGAGCTCAGGAACTCTCTCTCAGCTGCTGCTGAGAAACACGCTGAACTGGCAATGCAAGGGAGCTCTGAACTCCCTTAAATCCCCAGTGCTCAGCTGTGACTGGTCAGAGAGGAGCATGTGACACATCAGGATAGGGCGACTAGGTCACATGATCGGAGGCAAGATGGCGGCGCCCATGCCAGAGCGGAACGGAAGCACCACCAGGCCTAACCAGACCAGAGTGACAGTATGCCCGCACAGGACTACGCACAGCCAATGCACCCCGCCAGGCACCAGCGCCACCACCAGATGCCCCTCGCCATAGTGTCCTCAGAGATATCACCCGCCGACCGCCATGCCGAGAAACCCTGGTCATGACAGTACCCCCCCCTTTAGGGGTGGCCTCAGGACACCTTCTAGGATTTACAGGGTGAGCCACGTGAACTTTGTTGACAGGACTGGAAGCGTGGACATCCTCAGCTTTGTACCAACAGGAATAGGAACTGGAAACCTCTTCCTGGGGTACAAAACTTGAAACCTCCTCTCGAGATATGGGACTGAAAACCCTGTCCTGGGGCTGGACACTCGGAAACCACCTATGGGGCTGGGAGACCCCCTTTGCGGTTGAGACCTTAGAGACATACTCTGGGGTTGAGGCCTTGGAGTTACCCCTCCTCGGGCTACAAAGGCCTTCCCAACAGGAGGTTGCAGTTGTATCGTTGTCAAAACTTTTGCCCCAAACACGGGTGTATTCCGTAGTGTTTCTAGACCACCCAACCAGGGATAGTGGCCGTGACAAGGCGTCGGTCTTCTGAAGGCAAGACCCTTGACATTCCACACTCCATGACTGAACCTGCATAGTGTTCCAATCAATTCTGGATTTGTGCTTACGCAGCCACGGGTATCCAAGTATGACTTTATGGGAAGCCTTGGGTATGATGAAAAAACTGATATGTTCTACATGGAGGGCTCCAGCACGAACTAAAACAGGTTGAGTTTTCTTTTTTCTTAGTTCTACTACAGAGAGATTTACCATTAATAGAGGTGCAGAAGACAGTGTGGTCCAAGGTGCTGCAGGGAATTTGAAATTAATCTGCCAACCGAGACGACATGAAATTCCCTGCTGTCCCTGAATCCAAAAGGGCAGACACAAACACAGGGCAATAATTAATGTCTAAGGCTATGGACAAGACAGAGGGCCTGATTCAGAGCCGCTCATAAGCAGCCGCTCGTTCGCTCTGAGCGATGTTCGCACAACTGCGCATGGCAGCGAGGGGCTGCTAATTTTACAGAATGTACCATTTGTGGGTGGTAAGTAACAGGAGAAGGTGCTTGAAAACGGGGGAGTGGAGATCCGAACGCAGGCGTGCCTAACGGTCAAAAGGGCGTTTAATGGGAGTGCATAATTAGTAAAGGAGCGTCATCGACCACGTCACTTGGTTGTCTTTTAGCCTGAACTGCTCGCAGTGATAGCGGTAGGAAAATCCTACCACAAGCACTGCAAGCAGTTCAGGTGCCTTTCGATGCTCCCGATTAATCTAATAAATACCGGAGATGATGTGTGATGCGAACGGCAAAGGGGCATCTTCACAAAATAGCGAGCACATTTTTCGTTCGCTCGCTTGCTCAGACATAGAGGCGTCAACAAACCGCAAAGAGCGATCGCTCAATTTAAATATACGGCCCCTTTTTTAGAACGACCGTCCGCAAATAGCGTCCGGGTCAGAATCAGGCCCAGAGTCAATAAGTTTAGAGGACGGAAGAATTGCTACTAACCGAGTGCACCCAGAACTAGCTAGAAACGGGACGCTCCCCGGCTTGCGGGTACAGGAAGCCACCAGGTGACCCGCGTCTCCACAATATAGACAAAGGTTCTCTTTAATGTGTCTCTGTCGTTCTTCGTTAGGGTATGATTTACCTGCATGGGTTCTTCCTCGGAAAGGGAGGGAGTGGGACGGGTAGGGGAAGGGAAACGCTTAGCTCTGTGCTTTTCATCTTGGCGCTCTCTAAAACGTATATCAACTTTATTACAAAGGGAAATGAGATCACTAAGACTAGAGGGTAATTCAAAAGACAACAGGTCATCCTTTAAACGATCTGATAGACCTTGCCAAAAGGCCAATGTTAAAGCTTCTTCGTTCCACTTGAGTTCATATTCAGTAGTTAATAACAAGGCTGAACACAAAGCTGCTTACATTGAAACGCGCGTGGCGCTATCACTGGCAGCTCCATGTTGTTTGTTTGCTGTTTATAGTGAAAATTATGCTCATACTAAATGACAAAAGATGCTATGTAGCGGCATGCACGGTGTTATTAACTACTGAATATGCCAGAATGTTCCGGGCAAAATTCTATACAGTTAATGATTGGTCAATCCAATAGGCTGATATTGCCGGAAAATATATTGTTACAGATCAATTTATAGTTAGCTGTGTATATATTAGAGCTAACAAGCTAATGCTAATATAGTAAAATTTGTTGTGTGCCCTGAGCATCTGGACCTTACACAGTGTAACACAAATGACACGTACAGCATGAACTGTGTTACATTTCTAACAAGCTGATATATGCTGAATGAGTTAGATTGTCGCAAATTAGCTTATTACCTACTCTCTATTTATTAGAGCCCACAAATTGACACTGTCACACTGGGAATTGTTGTGTACCTTAAACAGCTGTATGATACGGGGTATTCAATATGAAACGTTAACTTCACTGCCGAAGTTAACGTTTCATATCGGAGTTTTTTTTCTGCGTTAAGTCTGGTGCGTGCTCCCGCTTATCCCCGTATTCAATATAAAATTAACGAAAACGGGAAACTCCGAAGTTGGATTTACGTAAAGTTACGAATTTTTCATTAAAATAATTGTAAGACCCCCCTAAAGTTGTAAAAACATGGGGGAACACTATGGGTACCCCCGTTTTAGCCTTTAATTGAAAGTCGGGGATTTAAATAGCCGCAGCAGGTGTTTTCTTCCCGACATTGAAGAAGTGATGCAGAAGAGCACTTAGGTTATTTTTTTCATTTTTTTAAGTGGTCCCATCAAATTTGGGGTACATGAAAATGGGCACTAGCATATTTTGATGTCCCTAAAGTAAGTTTTTAAAAATTCTGCATTTGTGCACCTGCCGCTATAATTCTATTCTTCAAAACATCTGCCGCATACTTGCAGAATAGCCCTGAACCTATTTCCCTAATGTTTAACAATTTTTTCCCTTTTTGTTTTTTTGCACCCCAATTTTTAAGTACATTTTTGGGGGTGTCCCTATTTTTTTTTAACTTTTTTTGACACAGTTCATTTTTAAATGTCATTCTCAGGGGTGCAGGCTATTTTTTTTAAGCCTGCACCCCTAAACCCCAATTCTGCACTTTTTTTCGACACCTATTCAATAGTGAAAACTTATCACCGTTTTTTATCAAAGACTTGTCAAAACTGCGATAAGTCTTTGAAATTGAATAGGGTGTAAAAGTAAAACCTGCGATAATGACATCATAATTGCGATATTAACGCAAACACGATGTTATCGCACCCATATTGAATACCCCTAATAGTGTAATACTCATGGAATCTAAATCACTCTCCTCCTGCATATAGTATAACTGGCAGCAGGAATTTATTGATACTACCGCGGACTGGGAACAACCAGCCTAACATAACAACCAAGTTATTATCTTGATTAAAGGATCATTATATTAATCCAATAAAGATACTTTACCCATGTTAGAGACAACCATCTGTGGAACCGCGGGTGTAACCAATACTCTGTTTCCAGATATCTTGTTACATAAAGCTAATATATTTCAATGTACCACGTGAATGTGTAAGAATGAGACTATCATTATTCATCTGATAACAGCTCAATGCAAAGGCACAGTGATAACCTGGTGTATAGACTGATAAACCAACACCATAAGGAGTCTTTATTCACAACTTACATAATCAGGAGGAGCTTTAGGATATGAATTTCTCCTTTTTAATAATATGTGAATTACATTATACTGACACCCTGATACAGTGGTATGATATTTTTATTCACGAGGTATAAGTAACAATATAACAGCAATATTGCAGTGATGCTCTGATGTTAGTGACATAACTTCCCTATAAATTGGTGTGTCATATTCATTATATTGGGTGCAATACTTACCTATGAGGTAGGATTAACATCATAAAAGCTATATCTGACAACTAAACACAGCGCCAACAGGATTACTATTTGTGACATGTTAATTACAATACATGTGAGATTGAATCTGACACTCTGAGGATATAGAGAGGGTGTCTGGCCGCTCATGTACATAGCATCTAGAATGGATAGAAAATAACTAGAATCATTGATAATTATATACAATGATTTCATCCATCATTATAGTCGTTTAGTTACAATTATATTTCATGCAACAACACATCATGGATCTGCCTTCTCTTTTTTTACTATATATATGTGTTTTGTTTGATATCAATTTTTAAACCTTATATTTCACTGTATATTTCCCCTCTAATTGGGAATATTTATTTTAGGTAATAACCAATAAAAGTTATATTTTACTTTATTATTTACTTTACTTGTGCGCCCATTACCAACAACTCCTTTTCTCTTTTCTAATTATATGACTACAGTATATATTATCTGGTTATGATGATGACATGGGTTATTTTTCTACGTAAACAGGCCTCTTCGAGATGTGATCTCCTACATGAATAGTGAATACCGGCTGAAGACACTGCCCAGTGAGGCTCAAATTCCTCTGAGGTTCCCCGTTGCAGGGAAACCACCATATAGGTAAGAAAAGACTTTCAAACTGACTGGGGCCCCAAAAACCCACCTAGGGGTGACACCAAGGTGATAGGAGCCGGGTACTGCATTAAGTGCAGCACTCGGCTCCTAACAGTGTGAGGGAGCCGGCACTGCACAGTGCTCACCCGTACTTCTTCCACACATCAGACCACTAGGGTTCTGGCTGCGAGTCCATTCACCCATCTCAAGTGACCATGCCCCCTGTTCACGAGGCCATGCCCCCTTTTTTGGCGACATACCGCCCTTCACCAGGTGACACCATGGGGAAGGACGCCACTGGTGTTTTTTTTCCAATATCTGACATGGTGCTAAAACTGGGACCACCCATTACCAGATCTGTAGTTTCACCTATGATAACCAGCACCAAGCTATCTCTAGCGGGGGGGGGGGGGTAATGACACAGCCAGGGGGATACTTTCATCGGGTCCCCCGGCCAAAGCATTAACCCGGACATCTAGTCAGGACCTCCCAATAAAGGAATGATGGCTCAGCGGCAGGATTTCACTATAGAAATCCTACTGCTGAGCGCTCATTGGCTGGGAGGCGAGCATTTTGCCTCTCGGCCAATGAGCGGTTTTCACCATTGACTTCAATGGTGAGAACCTCTAAAGCAATCTTAAGTTAACCTTAAGCAGCCAATGAGTGCTAAGCACCGGGATTTCTATAGTGAAATCCTGCCGCATCGTCGTGTGTATGCACGTGCTGATGCCAGAACCCCAGTCAGGTCCATCACTGACGAGGTCACTTCATACACACATCGTCTAGTGTGTACAGGGCTTTAGTCGCAGTGAGTCTCAAGTCAGACTTGAGGCAAAAAAAAGGACACCGATTGTGAAAAGACACATAAATAAAGTAGCAATTTTGGAATACTCAGGTAAGTATAGTGTAGGTTTTCAGATAAAGGTAAGTATCAGTAGTTTAGGTGTTTCAGGTAAGTAGAGATATGCCCTTTGCTGTCTCTTACCGGATCCAGGCGAATGAATGGTATGACCACTATTGTTCCAGATAGGAAAAGGGTAAATTTTACAAATGAGGATAGAGACTTTCTGCAGCTCAGTAAAGGAGCAGTTTTGCCTGACAGGAAGCTGCAAATTGTCACCATTCAAGGAAAGGAAACATTAGTTTCTTCACACAGGGAAAGTTTCAGGCAAAGTCGTCTGGTTCCATGTGTGACATGAGTATGGGTTCATCAATCATGAGGACACAAAGCAAGACATCTTTGTGCATTACACAGCCATCCAGAACTACAATCCTAGAAAATGTCAAATCTTGCAGCGCTGCGATTATAGGGGCTCATTCAGACCCGCTCACTCAGATGCATAATCTCGCTGCTGACGATGGTATGCCTTGTGTACATGTGTATGCATCGCAGTGCGAATACCTTAGCAAAAGTGCACAATACATTTGCTCGCTGCGCATAGACAGCTCAGCAGAGTGAGTGATAGGGGAAGCCGTTTGTAGGTGGTAACAGGGGCTGGCCATTAAAATCGGGGGAGTGGAGGTGGAAACGCAGGCGTGCCTGAGCATCTCAACGGTGCTTTAGAGGTGTGCATAATTATAAAACAGCATCATAGTACACGTCACCTGGCTTGTTTTTACACTGAAGTGCTCACAGTGCTTGCGGCAGGGTATGGTCAACCTCAAGTGTTGTGATCGCATCCGATGTTACCCGATGTACCGATGGTTGCATACACTTCCTGGACATGACGTGCACAAGTGGGTGTTTTAAGACAGGCTGGTGGGTGTCTGTATACACTATGTGATCGCTCTCTAAGAAATACTGGGCGTGCTAATGCATTGCTGTGCGATAGCACTGCCTACGCAATTTGCATATACATTGTGCTAACGATCACATCTGAATCAGCTCCATAATGTCCAAAACAAAAAGCTTCAGTGTATGCAGAATAATGATCCTCCTGAACAAATGGGGCTGTACTCCTCAAATAAAAAACACTGGATAATAGCACCAAAATGTCTATGTATCTAATAATAATACTGGCGATGGACCAAGAAAAGTCTTAAAAATTATGTTTTTCAATAAAAACAGTGGCCCTGATTCAGAGCCGGATGCTCTGATAGAGCGCTCCTCTCTGAATCAGGGCCGTCCTTCTTAATTTTTAGAGTGGCCTCCTGGCCGATCGTATAGCTGTGGGTGACCACCCACAGCTATAGCGAGCGGCCAGGAAGATGGTCGCAATGGTCAAGACCATTGCGTCGATTGGGCTTGCAACAAGACTCTTGTGGTAGGGTCTCGTTGCCGCAAGCCCTGGAGTGCTTTCGGCTCTATAAGAGTCGAGAGCACTACCACTGACATCACTTGTGATGTCAGTGGGGCCGGCCCCAGACGGTAGGTGTTCCTATGGGAACGCCTCTGTCTGGGCAGCCACGGCCCCGGCACGCCCACCAAAGGGGGCATGCTGTCACTCACCATCGACAGCACGCCCCCTTTGTAGAGAGACCCGGAGCGATGGCTTGGCCGTCGCTATCCGGGCCTCATGCATGCGCACGACAGAGCCAGCTCCCTCATGCGCATGCGCACTGGGCCAACATCGACCCGCTTGCGAGCGCTTAGCGCTCGCGAGCGGGTCTGAATCAGGCAAAATCTTTAAAAAAACAAAACTAAAAAAATGCAATCTCCTTGAAAAACTTCTATGGCATCCAGCGATATAAAGTCTATGCATGGAAAGAAAATGGCTTACCGGACCTGTGGGGACCCAACATATATGGCACAATCAGCTTCATCTGAAGTGGTAAGTGCTTATTCCAGAGGAAATCCTATGACACCTGGTAGTGACCGGGATGGTATTTCTCCTGGGCGGTAGATGTCTTATTAGTCTCGGCTCCCACCCGAGACCTGCCCGCTTCTTCAAGCACTCACCCTCACGTGCTCGTGACTCTCACCCATGACTAATGCTCGTGGCTCTCACCCGCGGCTGATGTTCCGTGTGCAACAAGGAATGTGAAGGTCCCAAATTCTCTGGCTCTCTCCCGACAGCTGCCACCTCTCGGTTCTGCCACTCTTTCCATTTATCTCAAATGGTAATAATGGAGTGTATTGTAATATGGACACCGTTCAAGTCAGCTGCTTATTTTGCTTTTTACGCGTTTCCACCCTACACGGGTGTTTGTCAAGGCACAGCTAACCTGAAAACTGCTCCTTCCTTTTATGTACCCTGCAGATCCGGTATACATATTCCTGGTACCATATAAAAATACACATTCCAGGGAAATCCTTCATAAGACAACATTCTCTAGTATTCCTTACAAATAACCTAAATATTACACAGCACATATATAAAAATTGTGTAGCACCTGCATGAATCAACTTGACAACTTTTATAAAGCAGCTAAACTGCCCTCCTGTATGGATTTGAAAATGGAACTACCTATACCTAAACCACACTTTCAGCAACCTGTATAGATATTTTAATAGAATAAACCTCAGCCGAATGACTGATACTATCCACACTGATGAATAAAGTATGCGGCAAACACACATAGCAATAAAAATAGCTATTGTGTCTAAATGCACATTGCAATCCCCCTATTCTTTATATATAAGCAGAGGCAGTTTATACCATATGATACCATAAATTCTAAACATGGTAATGGATCAACTCTACACAGTGCTTCCAAAACATGTAGACATATTACTGATGAAGTGTCACATGAACCACTTGGTCTCAAAATCTCCATTGAGCCCTCTAGGTTGTAGGGTCCTGAGTTCATGAATTCACTTCATCTTGGCTTTGGCTAACATGGCTTTTAAATCGCCCTGTCTTCACTTATTTTCCACACTTTCAATTGCTTTAAAACTCACTATATTTTTAATTGAGCAGCCGTGTATGTCCTTAAAGTGTGATGACATATGATGGGTCTCTAGCAACTTACGAACATTTCTCAGATGTTCTGATAACCGAGATTTAAAGGGATGGCTAGTTCTGCTAACATATTGCTTGTTACAGCTACATTGTATTACACATACAATGTTACTACTATTGCAAGTTAAGAATTGCTTTAATTTTGTAGCTCTTCTCCCAGAGACAATGGAGGTGCCTGCCTCCGGGCTCCAAGCCCTGAAGGGGCTCATTCCATCTATAGCAGCAGCACTTGTGTGGTTCACATGGGAACATGAGTGTCACCACTGATCTTCCACTGCATCTCGGCATAATTGACCAGCTCTGTCCCGGGAGCCCTGCTAACACCCGCAATAGGGGAAAGGAAGGCCTGAAAACTCTACTGCCACTACTGCCGGGAGACTTGCCCAATCTTCTAGGGTGCCGGGAGCACCACACGATTTTCGTGAGGCTCCCGACCATCCCGGGAGTGTAGGCAAATATGAATTGTATATGAGCATCTCTGCCTGATTTGGCGCTGCCAAGGCTAATCTTGCAAAAGCCACAGCGAAACGCACGTCTGTGTCCTGCTGTGTGTCAGATGTCACATGTCCAAATTGTGAATACTACATATATATGTTTATAGTTATACCTATACACTTATGTTAGAAAATTGTATATAAAATATAGAGGTGCTGATTTAATCAGAACAATTTTAAAAAAATCAAAAAACACATATAAATAATATAAAATAACCGTCGGCCGGCCGATATATTTAATTTAAAATTATTTTATATTTATAACATGTAATAATCTTCTGAATATATATATCTATTACTGCAATGTTATGTTATATATAACATCAAATAGTAGGTCTAGCCTACATCAATCACTATATCAAAATAGGAAGAATAATGGTAAAATTATTAGTAAGCTTAACGGGTGCAGCTAGCAATATGTACACCTGAATGACAATTTATATGATCTTAATAAATATCATGAATCCCATGGATATAAATCCACACATAGATAGTTAAACCTCACTTAGTTTGAGGCTGTAGCTGTTCAAAAGAGATTGTTTGTCATCTGACAGTTTCAATGTATAGCAAGTGAATGGCAACAATGTAGATCATAGAAAAAATTATTGAGTCACTTGTAGCAATAGTGCTACTCTCACCACTCTGTAGAACGTCACCTCTAAATTACTCATGTGTAATGTCCCAGCTCCTGGTATAGAAAAAAAATATGTCCAGTGCCTCCGTGTCTGGATGTCCGTATAGAAAACCGTGGCCCGTCTCTCCCAGCTGCTAGCGGCATTCCCCGAAGTGCAGCTATATCAGGAGTGTAAGTGCGGGTGAGGTCTGAACAAAACGGTAAATCCAAATGCAGGTAATAATGTAAGTTGGGCACCTTATGTGTCCGTGTGGTCTACAGCTCGTTCCTCCCAGCTGCTGACAACGTTCTCCAAGGTGCAGCTTTATCCGGAGTATGAAGCATAAACCAGGCTGTGCTGTACGAATCCAGGCTGTGCTATACCATTCTATTGGGACAGGTGAGTGGTGTGAAAATGGCAAAGTCTTGACGCGTTTCCTCGCGTTTCTTCTGAGGAAGCCGCCGACAAGGAAATAGGCCGGTAAACGCGTCAAGACTTCAAGGCAGCAGATATGCAGCAGATGATAAGCGTCCACGTAACAACCAGCAGAACTATCAAGAAGATGGAATGAACTCTGAAGAAGTTGAAACATCGCTGTTGGGCAAACAGCAATATCGGAGTGGGTTGCAGAGTAGGAATAGAACACATGTAAGTTTTGTGTGAACTGTGTAGAGGGGTGTTAATCAGATAGAATAGCTTAAAGAGGTTTAGAAAGTGGTTCAGAAATTTGGTGAGTTTTCCAGGGAACGGAATGTTTAGAGGCTAGAGAAAAACCTTGTCATGCAGAAAAGGTAATTCCCAGAGGCGTAAATTCATCCAAGTCGCCCGGAGGCAAGTTAGAGTTGTGCACCCCACCCCCCTTCCCCCGAGAAAAAGAAAAATAAATAAGGTGCATCTATCAATATATATTCGCGCACATGCGAATAGCGGCAATAAAAAAATATTATCGGGACTAGGACCCAATAATCAATAAATATGCCACTTTGGGGCCCCATATTAATTTATATATCCCCCATCTCACACATACCTCACACACACACACACACATACTCCATCTCACACATACCCCACACCCACCACAGCTCTCCCTAATCACTCAGATTCCCCCACACAGCGTGAAAAAAAATATATGCTCTTTAAATATAGAACTTTCATCAGCACCTACCACTATTCCCACCCCATAGGGCTTGCACTTACTATGTTTTTCAGCCACAGTAGCCACCGCTCAGCCTCTCCCGACTCCCGTCCGCTCCCCATGTTATGTGACTTCCGCCACCAGAGCACTCCAGACAGGGAGGAGGAGCGCCGTTGATGCTGATCGGGGCTCAGCTCGACAGCTCCTCTGTTTCAGCACAGGCAGGCACAGCACTGCAGGTACAGGACATGGAACCGGTGACAATGGAGGAACTGCCCCCTTCAGGACTGGCGCCTGGCGGCACCTGACTCCATTGTCTCTGGCAGTTCCTCTACTGGTAATTCCGCTCTGTATTTGCAGCCCAAAAAAGTCCTGAGGCTAGGAATGGGAGTGACATGAGTGTGGGGAAAAAGGACAATTCTGATTCATGGGTAACATGGGCGTATGTGTCTATAATGGGTGCAGTATCCAAATTATAACTTCCTCTCCAGTGTCAGTGCACAGATATTACCAGGAAACTGGTGCAGTCGCCTTTTCCACAAAGATTTACACATGTGCAGCAGAGGAATCACGGGGAACCAGGAGCGGGCCACGAGTTAACAGAGATCTGCACATGTGGTGTAGACTATTACCTGCACTGGCGAGAGGGGGAGCCCCACACGGAGACTGCATGTTGGCCTCTCCTTTCTTAAACCACTCCTGTTGAGGGTTAGGGTTTATTGTTAAGAGACTTCACCACTAGTTTTGATGGAGCAGCTGGTGTTCTGACTGTCATTTAGTTTTTTAGAGCATATAACTTTATAAGCTGTTAGGATAACATTTCTGCCATGTTTAAGATTAAAACATTTTTTTTGTAACCCAATAACTTAAAAAAAATTGTTTTCATTGCAATATTCATGCAGCCCCTTGACAGAGCAGCATAGCACCCCTGCATAGCTACGCCGATGACAGTGACAGCCAGGAGTAAAATTGATCATAAATGAATTTAAAAACAATTCATTGGGTGCAACCCCTGGCTGTTAAATTGATCATAAATGAATTTAAAAACAATTCATTGGGTGCAACCCCTGGCTGTTAAATTGATCATAAATGAATATAAAAACAATTCATTGGGTGCAGCCCCTGGCTGTTGAATTGATCATAAATTAATTTTAAAACAATTCATTGGGTACAGCCCCTGGCTGTTCAATTGATCATAAATTAATTTAAAAACAATTCATTGGTTCCTAAACCAACCATAACATTAATTTAAAATGTCAGGCAGCAATGCTCCAACCAGCACATGATGCAAAGGAAAAAGGTGCAAAATGGAATAGTCCTTGGGCACTCCCACCCACCCCTATTTTGTATACGAAACAGTACAGTTTAACAAACCAATCATTTCTTTGCAGAAAATAGGGGTGGCTATTCAAATTAACCGTTCGCTGTTTGCGGTCTGTTCACGCCTCTATGTCTGAACGAGCGTACAAAACTTGCGGTCGTTTTTTGGGAAACTATGCCCCCTGGCCGCTCGCATCCTACGTCATGTCCGCTATTTATTAGATTAATCGAGTACATCGAACAGGGTATGAACTGCTCGCTATTCTTGTGGTTGGTTTTTGCTACCACAATTTTGCGAGCAGTTCTGGCTTAAAAAAAACCCAGTGACGTGGTCAATGACGCTGCTGTTTTAAATATGCACACCCATAAAACGCCCGTTTTGACCTTTAAGCACGCCTGCGATCGGATCTCCACTCCCCGTTTTCAAGCACCTTCCCCTGTTACCACCCACATACGCCTCTTTCTGTCACTCAAATTAGCAGGCATTCGCTATTTTGCGAGCACATGAATTTCGGCCGCACTGACTGGTTCGCGCATGCGTATAACGATCCGTGCGCTTGCGCAGTTGGGCAAACATCGCTCAGAGCGAACGAGCTGCTGCTTACGAGTGGCTCTGAATCAGGCCCATAGTCCGTTGTATAGGCCTGGATGGCCTTTTGCTGTTCCTCCATCCGCTGAAGCATATAGAGGGTAGAATTCCACCGAGTTACAACCTCTTGCTTCAGCTGATGGAAGGGCAAATTTAACAGTACCTGCTCTTCATGCAATCTTCGACAAGCGGTCGCCGAATGTCTAAAATGTCCGGATATTTTGCGGGCCACCGAGAGCATCTCCTGCACGACCATGTCACTTTTTAAAAAACGTTGCACCACCAAATTAATTGTGTGAACAACACATGGGACATTTTGGAATTCGCCCACATGTAATGCTCTAACAATATTGGTGGCATTGTCCGAAATCACAAATCCCGAGGAGAGTCCAAGTGGAGTAAGCCATTTAGCAATGATTTCCCTGAGCTTTTCTAAGAGGTTCTCAGCGGTATGCCTCTTAGTGAAACCAGTTATACAAAGAGTAGCCAGCCTCTGTATCAGCTGTCTTTTGGGAGATGTTGCTGCTGCTGTTGCTGTTAAAGGCAATACACCTACCCAGTGGGCTGTCGCAGTCATGAAATCCTTAGTTTGCCCTGTCCCACTTGTCCACATATCAGTGGTCAAGTGGACAGTGGGTACAACAGCATTTCTGAGGACATTAATAAGGTTTTTTTTAATGTCCTTGTACAGACTTGGAATTGCTGTTCTAGCAAAGTGGAATCTAGAAGGGATCTGGTAGCGAGGACACAGGACCTTAATTAACTGTTGAAAATGCACTGCAGTGATGACAGATACTAGACACACATCTAAACCAGCTTAGCTGTTATGGCGCCAGTAATCTGCTCTGCAAATGGGTGATTGCTGTCATTCTTGTTTGCCCTTGCAAAGGATTGTTTGACAGTTAATTGCTTTTTGGAGGATACGCTACAAGTAGTCTTCTTCCTGGTCCCCTTCTGGGATGAAGATCCACTGACAGCAACAGTAGCAGCAACAGGTGTAGTCATCAAGGATGCTTCTGAGGAATCACGGATAGGAGAGGAGTCAATCATGCTTCGAATACCAACATTGGATGCAGCAGAACTACTTCCGATGACGAATGAGGATGTTGATGATGCTGGTGTTGGAGATCGAAGGCACTTGGATCTCACAGAGAGGGAGCAGGTAGGTGACACTGGACTTGTTACGTTTTGAGTTTTTGAACTTGGCAACGTACACTTTGATATTTGATGAATGCGCTCCAAGTGACGTAACAAGGAGGAGGTTACTAGGTGGTTTAGGTCCCTCCCTCTACTCACTCTTGCATGGCAATGGGCACATATGGCTTGACAACTGTTGTCCGGATCGGGGTGGAAATAATTCCACACGTGAGAAGTAGATTTTTTTGTCTTTTGTCCCGGCATGACAACAATGGGCTTTAACTTTTTCAACCATGGGCAACAGCTGCTGCCTTACTTACAAAAAGGGCATCCTCGGCATCAATATCCTCATCACCAACATCTTCATCAACAACATCCTCATCATCCTTAGCACCTTCATCCACCAAAATATCCTCCTCCTCCATGTGCAATTCCACAGAAGTATCCTCAATGACTACGTGTGCAAGATGTTGACTGCCCTTCCCCACATTTACATATGGCACACAAATGTTGGAACTTGGAAGATCCTCCAGTACACTAGTATTTAGGTCGGGCTCACACATGGCAACTGCAGACACACTTGCACTCTCCTCGGGGATTTGTGATTTCAATTTCTCAGGGCACACAGTTGGTTTTTCCAGAGCTGTCTTAACAACTTTCACATTTTTAATTGGACCACCACCACTACTACTACAAGCAGAAGAGATATCAGAATCAGCAGTCTTCATAAAGGAAGAAGGCCAAGCCCTTATCCTTTCCTTGCCACTTTGTGTAGTGAATGGCATATTGCCAATTTTTTGTTTATCTAAAGGCAAATATCCTTTCAATTTTTTTTTCTTAATTTCAGTAAAACTTGCTTTACCATATCGATGACGTGACTTAAGCCCTGGGGCATGGGCCTTCCTAGAGATCGAGGAAGTTGATGGCCTTGCACTGCTGGCGGCAGCTACAACATGTGGTTCTTGGCCTTGCTCTCCTATCATGTGACAGCCCTCCATATTTTTTCTGCAGTCTAGAAGCAGTGTCACAATCACCAATAGTGCAGCCAAGGTGCGGTTACAAAATTCACACACGTGCAGTCTTGCGCACATACAAAAATATTAGAAAAAAAACAAATGATGATTGTTATTTTTTGTCAGCTCCAGAAGAACTTGGCTCCAGAGTTTTTTTTGGAACAAGACTGTAGTCGGGCAGCAAAAGGTTGCAACTTGCATTGCTAGCTGGATATTGTGCACTACTGCGGTTAAGCCTAACACTCATGAGCACACAGAGAAGAAAAAAATATATAAGACACTTTTATTGGGGGCTTTTTTTAGCACGACAGTAGTCGGGCAGCACAAGGTTGTTGCAACGTGAGTTGCTGGCTGGCTCTTGTGCACTACTGCAGGTTAAGCCTAACACACACGAGCACACACAGAAGAAAAATATAAGACACTTTTGTTTGATTTTTTTGGAGCACGACAGTAGTCAGGCAGCACAACGTGCGTTACTGGCTGGATATTGTGCGCTGCTGTGGTTAAGCCTAACACCCACGAGCACAGCAGACAGCACAGTGATAGTGACAGCACAGTGACCAGAGACCGGAATGGATCAGCAGACAGCACAGTGATAGTGACAGCACCGTGACCAGAGACCGGAATGGATCAGCAGACAGCACAGTGATAGTGACAGCACAGTGACCAGAGACCGGAATGGATCAGCAGACAGCACAGTGATAGTGACAGCACAGTGACCAGAGACCGGAATGGATCAGCAGACAGCACAGTGATAGTGACAGCACCGTGACCAGAGACCGGAATGGATCAGGAGACAGCACAGTGACAGCACCGTGACCAGAGACCAGAATGGATCAGCACCAGCCCAGGACACAGCAGTTAGCACCAGCACCTCTCCCAGCCCTACACTACCCACCCTCCCTGTTCAGTCTCCACAGCCGAAGTGGAAATGGCATCCGTCGCGTGGTCCCTTATATACTACATTGATCATAGAGACGAAAGCTCGCGAACCGCGAGATTTCCGACTCTATGGTTTTGCCTCGGTTTCGAGATCCGAGTAAGGCGGGAACCTCCGAGCCTGCTTGGATCCAACTCGGATATGCTAAATTCGGGTGGGTTCGGCTCTCTGGGAACTGAACCCGCTCATCTCTAATGGATATATATGTTTTGTGTTATAAGCACAATATTATCTTTATTTGTTTATGCTGGAATACTGGTGATGATGCATCTATTAATGTAATATTATTTTGTATGAATTACATGTAAATGTTTATAGTTTGAACTTATGAATTGATGAGAAGCTGTTATTGGGACTGTGGTTATTCAAACTAATTTGGAAAAATAATGTTTTTGAATAAAATGAAACTTATTCGGAAACCAACTGTTCTAATCCTTTGTATCTGGAAAACACTCCTTACCTCATTGTTGCACCAACAGAGGCACAATAACTTGCAAAGAGTGGTACATACCATCCGGTTGGAGCTTTACATTGCACCCCCTTAGCACCCAATTAGCGGGATATTACACACCACCCCCCCACAATTCCCAATCTGTCTGCAGCCCAAATGTCAGTAAGTATTGAACATCCTAAGGCCTCATAGCAGTATCTGTTGTCCAAAGAAGTAAAAAGAAAGTATGTGCAAATACTTCTGCGCTCCTATTTCCACATGTAAATCACAGTATTAAGTGGATAAATGCACTGGTAGAGCCAAGAAATATAAATGACATACACCATGCAACAAATAACAACAATTAAAAAGGTAGTCCAGTGTTAGTCCTTCTTTATAAGATCAGTCCACCTTAATTAGAAGATGTTCCATAGATGTAGCAATCCTTAACCTGAAACAACAGATGTATCTCCCATATATGCAACATGTGCAGTAACAATGGGTAGATACAAGAAAAAGAAAGAAAAAATAGTGCAAAACCTTAAGGTAAAAGGTATGTTTTAATAATAAAACGCACTTACAAGATCAAGGCAAATAAACAGCATATCACACAGGTCTTTAGTGGTAAGGTGGCGCCAACTCCAATATCCTCCTTGGATCCCCCGGATGGAATAAGGGCAGAAGATACTAGATACAGGGCCGGACTGTGTATGTCCAATTCCAAGGTGGCAAAGAGCAATACCCACAGATACCATAACAAGTAAACAAAGCCAATGCTTAGGGTCCACAGGAAGACAATGGGGTGTAGGTGGTACTGGGAGGCCCGACACCAACAGCAAAGCTTTGTTCTATCCCAGGATGCTCCGATGCTTTCCCCTATAACCAGCCCACAGCCTGAAGGCAACTCAGTTTTGTTGGTGTCCTGCAGGAGCTGGATCACTGTTAGAACAGTGGGGCTGCTTTCTAGCAGCCCAAGCTTTATTTTATGATTTATTTTTATTTTTATTTTTTACTACAGAGCAAGCAGTGCTAGACAGTCCCCTGGACGTCTACACTGCTCCTCCATCACCCCTCCGCGGAGCCACAACTCCAGCCATTGGCTAGGTACTCTCGGCAGGGGATCTAGCTAGTAGGGCTCCTGGGACCACAGACTGCAGCCAGGACAGGTAAGGTGGGTCCCCGCTTGCGGGGCCCCATGTCTATGTGCAGTCTTACCTCCGGTCTCAGGAGACAGACCAGAGGCGCTGATGTGGACGCCGGTTCATCCGGGACTCCACTAGACCACCAGAGCATAACCTACACTGGCGCAGGGGACATGAAATATCACCTGGAAATCTTGTGTTGGAGTTGCAATAAAGGATTTTATTGAAATCTATGCTGTTGAATCCTCTTTATGTGAGGAAAATTACAAGGTAACCTTAAAACCTGAAGGGGTATTAAAAAGTGTTTGTTTTAAACATATCAAGAAATGTGTACCTTAAACATAAGGTGGATGGGACATTTCTATCAACACCTATTCTTGGATATACAAAATCCCTCACATTGGGTGGATCAACAATCTTTTAAAAATACTACACTATGATTGTTTCCTTTGTTCTCATTATTTTCTCTGAGGTAAACATAAGGCTACCTGTACAGCCTTTCAACAAATGTTGCAATAGGTGAGACCCTTTCCTAGTAACAGTGGCTTCCCTCCCCGCGATGTCACCCGGTGTGGGGAGGGACGATATGCATGCTGCAAAAAGGGAGTGTGGCCATGTGACCCAAACCCCCATGTCTATTACTTGGGGGGAAATGGGGGTGCAGGAGGTCCCTGTGTGCAGTTGCATTCGGCTCCCTCAGTGACAGGAGCCGAGTGCTGCACTTAATGCTACAGTGCAGCACCCAGCTCCTGTCAATGAGGGGGAGGCTGCACCTTTGTGTCACCCCTCGGTAGGTGACACCCGGGTGCGGACCGCACCCACCTTGTGACGCCACTGCCTAGTAAACCTACTAAGTGTACTGTGTTATCTTCCCAGTCCACCCAGATTCCGAGTTATCATCTGGGGAGGCAGAAGACGCTGAACTCTCTCACTCAGACTCCCCCTCGGGAGAGGAGGAGCCCCCCTCTAAATTGAATATACCTGCACTTGTGAGAGCTGTAAAATCTATTCTTCAAATAGAAGAGATAAAACCCACTTCTAAGGCAAAAGAGCCACTCTTGAAGCGACAGATGGTAGTTTTGCCGGAGTTTCCTCACTCTGATCAGCTATCTGATCTAATGAGTAATGCATGGAATGTGCCAAATAAAAGGTTTCAGCTACCTAAATGCTTGATTTCTCTTTACCCTCTTCCAGCTACTGATTGCACTAAATGGGAAGTTCCCCCTGCAGTGCATTCCCATGTTACATGCCTCGTTAAGAACGCTACCTTACCTATCCATACAGCAACCTCCTTAAAGGAGACTACGGATAGAAGGATTGAAGTTTGCATGAAGTCTATATACTCTCTTACAGGAGCTATTACTTGTCCTGCTAGGGCTACGGCCTGTGTGGCAAAAGCCATTGAGAGTTGGGCAGAAGCCCTAGAAGATACATTTCCCTCTGATGCTTCAAGGGAACAGCTGTCCTACATCTCTCACATTAGGGATGAAGCGGCTTTGGATAATGGTCTCCTAGCTTCCAAGGCATCTGCTACTTCCGTGGTAGCCCGCCGTATCATTTGGCTTCACTCATGGAAGGCAGACTCGGACTCTAAAAAGGCTTTGGAGTATCTGCCTTACTCTGGGGAGATCCTGTTTGACCCAGAATTGGACAAGATTGTGACTACCTTGGCAGCTTCTAAGACGGCGTTCTTGCCTTCTGCATTTACAACGAAGCCTCAGATGTCATCCTTTCATCCTCATGGAAAAGCTAAAGGTTAGTCCTTTCCACAGCAGTCAGCATCCACAAAGGCCTCCAAGCCTAGGACCAAACAGGCCTGGGCTACTAGACGTCCACCTACCAAATCAGAGGACAAGCCTTCAGCCTGACGGGGTGGGCCTCTCCTTGGGGGCTCCCAGGGTGGGAGGTCAACTTCTTCAGTTCGCCCAGTTCTGGCATCAGACCACCACAGATGCCTGGGTACAAGAAGTGGTCTCCCATGAATATGCCCTCTCATTCCTGAAGCGTCCCCCTAGCATTTCTTTTGCACAGGATCTCCACTGGCCCCAAGCAAAGCCCTGCTCCTCCAGAAGGCCATTCAGTCCTTGCTGCTCTCGGGGGTAATAATTCTGGTCTCCTCATCACAGCGAGGGACGGGTTATCATTCTACCCTTTTCTTAGTTTAGAAACCCAATGAGTCTCATCGACCTATCCTCAATTTCAGGTCTCTGAACAAGTTATCAGGGTGCCCAGGATTTGTATGAAATCCCTACGCTCTATTGACCTGGCTATTTAGCCTGGGGACTTTATGGTGTCTCTGGACATTCAGAATGCTTACCTACATGTACCTATAGCACTGATCAGCAGTGTCTCTGGTTTGCTGTCCTACTGCAACATTACCAATTTCAAGCAGTGCCATTTGGGCTTTCTACAGCTCCTCTGGTATTTACAAAGATCATGGCAGTTATGGCAGCCTAGCTTCATTGTAAGGGGATCAAACTACTTCAGTACTTGGACGATTTCTTGCTCTTAGCAATTCTTCACCGCCATCTACAAGTAACAATTGCCTTTCTACCAGAGTGCACAGGTTGCTCCACAGTCGCTGAGTGTCAATTCACTCTGCAATGCAGACCTTGGGATGCATGGTGTCCATCTTCAACATGGTGTTCATTCAGTTCCACACCAGGTGCCTACAACACCTGATTCTCTCCAGGTGGAATGGACTACCCTATCTGCTCAGATCCCAAATAATGGGCCTCTATCAGGAGGTTCGCCTGTCCCTATCCTGGTGGCTAAAGATGTGCCACTTATACCAAGGGTCCCCCCTTTTGGATCCTGGACTGGGCAATCCTCACCATGGATGCAAGCCTCCACAGGTGGGGTGCAGTGACCAGCCAGCACTCCTTCCAAGGACACTGGACTCAAGCCGAGGCGATCTTACCAATCAACGTCTTGGAACTCCGAGTCATCTACAAAGCCCCCACTCTGGCTCAGGATATTCTTCAGGATAGGCCAGTACAAGTACAGTCTGAAATCGCCATGGCAGTGGCCTACCTCAATCACCAAGGAGGCACTCAAAGTTGGTCAGCAATGGCAGAAGTGTCCTGCATGCTCATATGGGCCGAACACCATCTCCCAGCCATCTCCTGTTCATCCCAGGGATTCTCAAAAGGGATGCAGATTTTTCTCAGCCATCACGACATGCATGCAGGGGATTGGTCTCTACATCCAGAAGTCTTTCAGCTCCTGGTGGACAAATGGGGTCTACCGGGCGTAGACCTTATGACCCCACGACACAACCACAAGCTTCCAGTGTACAGGGCCAGGATAAGGGACCCCGACGCAAAATTCATGGATGCATTATCTGTGAGGTGGACCTTCCATTTGGCGTACCTCTTCACTGCAGTCTCCCGTCTTCCTTGGGTTCTTCAGAAGTTCATGCAAGAAGGGGGCACGGTCCTGTTGGCAGCTCTGGCTTGGCCCAAACTCCATTGGTACTCCGACCTTCAAAGTCTCTCCATAGACGCTCCTCTCCAAATTCCTCTATGACCAGACCTGTTGTCTCAGGGTCCCTGTCAACATCCAGACCTGGCCCATCTGTCTTTAACAGCTTGGCTCTAGAGACATCCCTCCTAAGGTCTAAAGGGTTTTCTAGCTCTGTGGTCTAGACCATGCTCAGAGTGCGTAAACCGGCCTCTACCAGGATTTATCACCGGGTGTAGCATACATATTTCCAGTGGTCTGCTACTAGAAACTATGACCCTCAGGTTTTTTTAGGGTTTCTCAATTCCTTGACTTTCTTCAAGCTGAATTGGATCTCGGACTCCGCCTAGCCTCTCTGAAAGTGCATGTCTTTGCTCTGCCCATCTGGTTCCAGCACAAAATTGCTCCTCTGCCAGATGTTCACCCCTTCCTGCAGGGTATTCTCCATAAACAACCTCCCTCTGTCCTTTCTGTGGCTCCGTGGGATTTGTCAGTGATTTTCCACGCGCTCAGGAACCTTCATTTGAATCCTTGGATTCAGTAGACAACAAATGGCTCACTGCGAAGACTCTTTTTCTTCTGGCTATAGCATCTGCCCATAGGGTATCGGATTTAGGGGCGCTCTTCTGTCACTCCTCATTTCTGATATTTCATCCAGATTGGCTTCCTTCCCAAGGTGGTCTCTCATTTCCACCTTAATGAAGAAATTGTAGTTCAGACTGGCCTTCCTGTGCCAGCTACAGTATCTCCTCATTCTACTAGCTCTGTGGGTCCCTACTGGGTAACCCGCTATGTCGCAGCTGCCGGACAATTAGGCAAGGTGGCCACGTGGTCTTCTGTCCACACCTTTCTTAGGTTCTATGCCTCTCATACATTTGCCTCTCAGGATGCTTCCTTCGGGCACTGGGTTGTCCTCTCAGCTCATTAGCATCCCCGTCCTTGAAAAACTGCTTTAGGACATCCCCATTGTCTACCTGTGGAGCCCTATGGAACCTGAAGAAGAAAAGGAGAGTTATGGTAAAACTTACCCTTGTTAACTCTCTTTCTTTGAAGTCCATAGGGTCCACAGGGTACCTGCCCTGACGCACCTGGCTTCTATGTATTTCTTTTCTTGGTCACTTGTTTCCTTCTCTGTGTGAGTATGAATTCTCAGTGTACCAGTCTTCCTTCTCTCCTATCCTGCTCCTGCCTTGGGCTTGTTAACAAAACTGAGTTGCCTTCAGGCTCTGGGTGGGATATAGGAGGAAGGACCGGAGCATCCTGGGGTAGAAAAAATCTTTGCTACACCCCATTGGTTTCCTGTGGACCCTATAGACTTCGAAGAAAGAGAGTTAACAAGGATAAAGGTGCCCACACACATAGCGATCTGCACACAATAAGCCGATGTGTACGATTTGTGTACGATTTCCCTTGAATCTCTCCCCGGCAGCTCCGCACACGATCTCCACACGATCTGCACACGATTTGGTGTCCAGTCTTCAAATGATTTCTCCTGCAGTCAGACTTTTTACATTAAATCACCTCCTAGATTGTCAGATCTGCCCTACTGCACGGCAGATCTGACGATGCAATATGCGACCAGCGGGGATGCACATCGCATCATGATCATGAATGGGGACTCACAATTTTCTCACGATTTGGCCATATTTTACATGATCTGTTGTTCCAATGCGTCGGAATCGGCCAGATCGTGTAAAAAATCGATATGTGTGTGGGCACCATAAGTTTTTCCATAACTCTCCGTATATCACAGGATGCCAGACAGCTATTAAACTAAAACTAAACTTTACTTTGATATATAGGCAAAGGTTTATGTTTGTTCCAAAAAGATTTAATTGTCTAATAGTGCTCTTTACATACAGTATATGTCTGGTTGCAGGCTGTGGTGAGTATCTTATAAACTGGTCATGTTACTGCTTGGGACCAATAGATACTAGGGGGTAAATTTACTAAAGCAACAGTTTTCAGAAGTGGAGATGTTGCCCATAGCAACCAATCAGATTCTAGCTATTATCTTCTAGACTGTGTTAACATCTCAACTTCTAAAAACTCTCACTTTGGTAAATATACCCCTAGATGGGAATTACAATAGTAATGACAAACAAAACTGGTAACCATGCAGCATAAGAATTCTCATTCAGGGCCCGATTCAGATATGGGAATAGAGGCCCTGATTCAGAGCTGAACCCTCTGACAGAGCGCTCGCTCTGAGTCAGGGCCATCCCTCTCCCAAATCCACCCACAGCTATGGCGAGCAGCCAGAAAGATGGTCGCGATGGTCAAGACCATCGCGACCATCGGGCTTGCGACGAGACCCTTGTGGTAGGGTCTCATTGCCACAAGCCCTGGAGTGCTTTCGGCTCTATCAGAGCCGAAAGCACTCCCACTGACATCACTTGTGATGTCAGTGGGGCCGGCCCCAGACGGTAGGCGTTCCCATGGAAACGCCTCTGTCTGGGCAGCAACGCCCCCGGCACGCCCACCAAAGGGGGCGTGCTGTCACTCACCATCGACAGCACGCCCCCTTTGTAGCGAGACCCATAGCGATGGCTTGGCCATCGCTATTCAGGTCTCATGCATGCGCACGACGGAGCCGCACTTGGCCAACATCGACCCGCTTGCGAGCGCTCAGCGCTCGCGAGCAGGTCTGAATTAGGCCCAGAGTTAGAACAATTAACTGTATATATTGTAGAAGCCATTTTGGAATAAGAATCCATTTTGTATGCCATATATGCATGGAGGGTGGGTGCACAGGACAGGATGGAGTTAATTCATTGTGCAGACCCTGTTATAAGTGCACAGAAAAGCATATGTACATATATGGTAAGGTATGCGATTCCAATGTTTAAACAGAGCCATAGTCTCACTGCAGATAATGCATACCAGATGTGTTGCATGGTACCTTATAAAGGAGACTGTCTGTTGAATAAAGGCAGAGAGAGATGGAGATGCTTGTGGTTACATATACACGTTCGTGTCCGTGTCTCTTTCTTTCACATGATCATATGTAGCCTTTAGCAAACAAGACTCTGAGGGTGACCAATAAAGAACTAATTCGCTGGCCATAGCTAGTGAGGAGAATTGACAATATGGATAACCCACGTGGCAATGCAAGGGGTGCAAATACAGACATTTGTTTTTGTATGTGGGGTAAATACTGGTTGCTTTTACATGTAGCCCACAAATGCTGGACAGCTTTATTTTTACACTGCAATTTAGATGACAGTTTGGACACGCCTCTCCCAAATCTAAATCTCTCTACACATTTTACATCTGCCCCACCTACAGTGCAGCATGGTTTTACCAAGATACACAGTTACTTGCTCTTTCTAAAGGGGCATATCCACTAATAAACATAGAAACGAGAGCACGATTATGACATTATTATTTATTATTATCCTTTATTTATATGGTGCCACAAGGGTTCCGCAGCGCCTTACAAAGTACAGAAACAAATGAGCACACAAGACAACAGTTAAACAGTACAGACAATGCAGGACAAGTACATGATTTATAAACAATGCTACATAACACCTAAATAAGCAGCAGGGTGTCAGTAACCAAGTTTTAGGTACCATTGTAAATGAAAGTACATTGTAATCATGCTGTCGTTTCAGTCTGTGATGTGCCTACACTGAACGTTCAGTGATCGTTAGGTTGACCAGCACGTACAAGCGATGATAGATGTCAAAAACGACCAGCAGGCACGCTCATCGCTGGTCGTTTTTTACTTTAAAATGCCCGATTTGCTGCCGATCTGGGGCGATTAATAAGCGATTGAACTATAACAACGTCGTTATCATTCAATTGACCTGTTTAATCGCCTAGTGGATACGCACCTTAAGGCCCTGATTCAGAGTATTCCCAACTTTGAATCAGGCCCTTAGCTGCATGTCGGTACAATCTGTACCATCAACGACTTGAAAGATATCTTTCAGTGAAGTCATCCTGCCACATCTCTGAACGGGATGCAGTCAGGAAGCCGACGGTCGAAATGCCGACCATGAGCTTCCCGACTGTGCAATCCCAACAGGGGACTAGTGATAGCCGTCGAAATTCCGATGCCTATCATTATCCCTATGCCGGGAGCCCGATGCCCGGCATACCGAACGAAAGTAAGCCGGGCGGCTAGCGCGGACAGCCACGGTGGCGGAGGGTTAGGTTAGGAGATCCTGTGGGGAATTAGGGTTAGGCACCCCTCTGGGAGGGTTAGGGTTAGGCATGGGGAAGGGGGGATTAGGATTAGGCACCCCCGGGGGGAGGTCAGGGTTAGCACTCCCCTGGGAGGGTTAGTTTTAGGCTGTGGGGAAGGGGGGGTTAGGTTTAGGCACTTACAGGGGGGTTAGGCACTATGGGGAAGGTTTAGTGTTAGGCACCCCTAAAGGTTCATTAGGGTTAGGGGGGGAAAGGTTAGGGATAGATAGTTACTTACCTCGTCAGGATCTTCACTGCTGTCGGTCTTCTGGCATCGGGATTTCAACCGTCAGACATAGGTCCAGCGGTCATTCATACCAATCCCCTCTGAACAGGCAAAGTTGACAATATCGTGCAAGTTCGCCTGCATGTACGGACGATCATGGATATCGTTATCAATCATGCGGGAACGCACATCGTTGGTCGTTCACTGCATAAAAATTTATGATATGAACAATATATCGTTGAGCGATATCATTCATATCGTTCATAGATATCGTACCGTGTGTACGCAGCTTAAGTCCCTCAGTGGTATCTTCATTCTTTAGCTGCCTTGGTTGTGTTCAGTATCTGATGCTGTAGGTCATTGGCCAACTCTTAATTATTTATAAATGGGGCATATCACCATTACTTTGATGCTTTATTTTTTTCTCTTACACTGACTGAAAAATACAGATATTTTTATGCTGTCCGATGTTTAATCCTTCGATAGTGATCAGTATTTACTGTAATTTTCCATTTCTGAATTAAAAAGATAAAATTATAATCTTGTGGTATGCTTCATGTTCCCCTATTTTTTTTAACACATTTAAGTAGGAAACCTAAGGATGACACACAGGTTTTCTAATGAAGTACTCTATCTCACACGTTTTAGGGGAACATGATAGTGCCAAATATGGGCATTGCTTCTTCACACTGTGTCTTATATACTTTTATAAACTAGTAAGGTAAGGTAAAAGGTAAAAGTTATGTTTCCTTGTTCAAAAAGAAGGGCACAGTTTGATCTAGAGATGAGCAGGCTCGGAGCTCAGAGATCCAAACCCACCTAAACTTAGGGGATCCGAGTCAGATCCAAGCCGGCTCAGCTTTTCCCGCCTGACTCAGATCTCAAAACGAAGCAAAACATCATCATCTCGCTTTCGGATTCTCACGGGTTTTGGATTTTATAAAGGTCCCGCGATCACCGGCATTTTTTATTCCGGCTGTGGAGAGTGAAGAGGGAGGAAGCTGTGCTGTGCTGCTATTGTGCATAATTGAGGTTGTCCTGTCCATAGGGGCTGGCTGGCTGTTGTCCATAGGGGCTGGCTGGCTGTTGCTGGCTGTTGTCCTGTCCATAGGGGCTGGCTGGCTGTTGTCCTTAGGGGCTGGCTGGCTGTTTTGAAGTTGTCCTGTCCATTGGGGCTGGCTGGCTGTTGTCCATACGGGCTGGCTGTTGTCTATATTAATCTATATAAGGGCTGGCTGACTGTTGTCCTTTACATAGGGGCTGACTGGCTGTAGTCCATAGGGGTTGGCTGGCTGTTGTCCATAAGGGCTGGCTGGCTGTTCTATTGTGTTGTCCAGGGGGTGCTCTGTCCATCAGGGAAATTCTTCTTCATCCCCAGTGTAAAAAAACTAAAAAATAAAAACAATTTTTTGTGCGTATTATCCACACCACCAGTGTGAAAATAAAAACTTTTTTTTGTGTGCGTGTTAGCCTGTCACACCACCAGTGTGAAAATAAAAATATTTTTTGTGTGTGTGGTTGGTTGTGTGCGTTAGCCGCAACGTAGCTGCGCTATAATTGCTTGATGACACTGCTGTAAAACTGCAGTGAGTATGGAGAACAGTCACATGACAGGAGAGCTAGAACCACATACCAACTGAAAAAAGATTAATAACCTAAGCGCTTCTAATGGGACAATCTGAAAATATCTTACTTGTTTGAGGTGAACTGCAGCAGATCTAATTAAACCCTTGTGGGAGTTCAAATCATGAAAATTTTTGATAAAGTCATGTGGTACGTGACGAAATGCCTCAAAGAATTCCCATACCACACGGCATTAGCCAAGCGCTGTCTGCATCGGGACGGTGAAATTATCCAGCGCTGCACTTAGAGTTGCTCTGTTTTTTTGCCAGGCCGGGCTTGGATTACCAGCACTTACCACTGCTCCCCATAGCTTCCGAGGACGCTCGGTTAGAGAGGTTGAACATATTCGGGACTGCAGAAGCGTGAGTAAGCTGCGTCAAATATTAACTATCAACTATCAATTCCTCAGCCAGTGTCTGCAACAATTATCAAATATCAACTCTTCTTTCTTCAGCCAGTGGCTGCACCAATTATCAAGTATCAACTCTTCTTACTTCAGCCAGTGGCTGCACCAATTATCAAGTATCAACGCTTCTTACTTCATCCAGTGGCTGCACCAACTATCAATTATTCAGCCAGTGGCTGCACCAATTATCAAGTATCAATTCTTCTTACTTCAGCCAGTGGCTGCACCAATTATCAAGTATCAACTCTTCTTGATTCAGCCAGTGGCTGCACCAACTATCAAGTATCAGCTCTTCTTAATTCAGCCAATGGCTGTGCCAACTATCAATTCTTCAGCCAGTGGCTGCACCAATTATCAAGTATCATCTCTTCTTACTTCAGTCAGTGACTGGTCCAACTATCAACTAACAATTCTCTTACTTCAGCCAGTAATTGTATCAAATATCAACTTTAATCATCAAGGGGTACACCAATCATAATCTTTGCACAGTCCTCAACTCTATTTATTACTCAGATTTGATTCCACCTAGGAATCATGACAGCCACCTAGCTGGATGCAACCTTTTGGCCCTTAACCAGAAGAAAAAATCAATATTGTGAGCTGTGTGGTGGTCAAAATTGACTTGAAATCAGTGGAAATAAATGTTATTTAGGTTAATAATACTGTAGGAACAAAAACAGGCCCATATTATGTGATTTTAGTTGTTTATGATTTTTTAAGAAACAATCCAGATCCAAAACCAAAACAGAAAAACAAAACACGGAGGTGAGGTTTTGACAAAACCAATCCACATCCAAAACCAGGGGAGATCCAGATCCAAAACCAAAACACGGGGGTCGGCGTACATCACTAATTGATTTACTGACCAGTTAGGCTAGCATCCTACTAAACTGACAACTATCTGAAGTGCCCATTTCACTCCATAACATTCAAAGGGATTGAGAAAGGGAGGCTACAGAGACTGGAGAACCTGGGCATCTCTGGGGGATCGAAACTGAAAGGAAGGCATAACCAGTTCTCTAATATGGCATGGCTACAACCCTCGTGGTATACGATTTTTCCTGAGGGCATCATAGTTTCATATGTGGCCATGTGCCACTAGTACTGAGTGCCACTGTCTGTCCTGTTGGGCCTGGAAGCATAATCACTGTGCCGACGTAACAGTGGCTGGGGAAAAGACCTGCAAAAAACCATGAGACCTCCTCCTTTGCACAATGTGTCATAGTCAGAGTTGCAATCCAATGGGGGTGGGGTGGAGGAGTAAAGCATGCCATCCCACCTCCCTGCACTAGCTCCATTTTCAAAAGTAAATGGGTTCCTATGTGGATTATAAGAGACATGTGGTGTAGAGTTATTGCATATAAGGGTCATGTGCAGGGACCTTATGGCATAAAACTGGCATTTGGAGGGGTCTGATGGCATAAAAAGGACATCTGGAAGGGTTAGATGGCTTTTCTTTAATGAAAATATGTATGATATACACACTGTATATTTCATAAACAAACAAAAGCATTTATTATATACAGTAGATGACTGCATTTAAATAGAAACAAATAACAATTTCTACTTTCATACGGATGGTGTATTATCCTTTTGAATAATAGTGGGTGGTGTATTATCCCTTTGAGTAAGGATGATACATTGAATACTGACTGAAAGTGAAACCACTCCCTCTACTTATAGCAGATAAAACTCTGTGTGTGTGGTCTGCATGTGTCTTTGCCCAGGCAGGAGAGTTGATATGAATATGATTCTCTTCTGGATCCAACATCTTCTAGTAGCGTTTCTGCTCCTGCAGAAATGTAAGTTACAGGTGACTTTACATCACTTAATGATGGATATTGATTGTTCTTAGTTCAATATATTTTTTAAGGTTAATATGAATTTGCATTTATTAACACTGTCAAGACACAATATTCTTTAGTGTAAACAACACTTCTTTATAATATTACATTGTGTTCCAGTAGTGTAATGGGACTTTCATATTTACTACTAAAACTTTCAACCCATAACTCTATGTTTTCTCTACATTGTCATGTCGTGTACATGTACATTTACTACTAATATTTACTACTAACACTACTAAGACTTTCAACCAACAACTGTAAACTTTCTTTAAGTTATCATAGTGCATATAAATGTATACTAGCTGAGTACCCAGGGTTGCTCGAGTTTAATTATTCAAGTTATTAAGTTATCAATGAGTTGGATGTAACTGTTAACATTTTAAAAATAATTAGCCGCTTAGCATCTCTTCCAACACACCCATGAGGAAGGTTCTGCCCGGCGCACTCCGCTGTGAGGTCTGACCGAGACTCTAACCACTCCATTAGGCATCCCAGATCAATTGCTACCCTCTGTGAAGTTTTCATCCATATCCATCCAGTGGAAGGCCCAGAACAGGCTCCCCGGGTCAAAGTTCTGCTCAGTGTACACCAAGGGGAGGTCCAACTGGGACCTCAACCCCCTAGTATGTCTTCTGGGATCCAATGTTACCACTCTGTGAATTTTTCATCCAAATCCATCAAGTAGAAGGCTCAGAACAGGCTCTCCTGGTCAAAGTTCTGCCCAGCGTACACCAATGGGAGGACCGACCAGGATCCTAAACCCCCTAAAACCTGGCCAGGGTCCAACTGGACCACCTCGCATTGGTTTAATCCCAATCTGTGCAGGGGTGTATGAAAACATAGCTGGACATTTAATTTTATCCTTTGTTCTTAGGAATGGGTGAGTAATATATATATATATATATATATATATATATATGTCCAAGGGTGCGGCACTCAGAGCATTATCATAAGTAAACTACAGGTACACAGATTGAAGCAGACCTGTGTGCCTGTAGTTTACTTATGATAATGCTCTGAGTGCCGCACCCTTGGACCTATGTGTTGCTTTTTTGCATAGTGGAAGCACCGAGCAAAGTTTTCCTATTTTATGTGAGTGGTGGATTATGTATTGACTGTATGCACTATATATATATAAATATATATATATATATGTATATATATTAGGGGTGTGCACCGGCCACTTTTCGTGTTTTGTGTTTTGGTTTTGGATCTGGATCTTTCTTCGTGTTTTGGATCTGGATTGGTTTTGCCAAAACCACCCTTCCGTGTTTTGGGTTCTGGGTTTTGTGTTTTGGATCTGTATTTTTTTGAAAAAAAGCATAAAAACAGCTAAAATCACAGAATTTGTAGGTTTTTCTGCTCCTATGCTATTATTAACCTCAATAACCTTAATTTCCACTCATTTCCAGTCTATTCGGAATACCTCACACCTCACAATAGTGTTTTTATGTCCAAAAGGTTGCACCGAGGTAGCTGGATGACTATGCTAAGCGACACGAGTGGGCGGCACAAACACGTGACCCATCTAGGCGTGACACTGCAGTGGCAGACAGGATGGCATTGAAAAACTAGGCCCCAAACTGTACATAATGCAAAGAAAAAAAAGAGGTGCAAGATGGAATTGTCCTTGGGCCCTCCCACCCACCCTTATGTTGTATAAACAGGACATGCACACTTTAACAAACCAATCATTTCAGCGCCAGGGTCTGCCACACAACTGTGGCTGAAATGATTGGTTCGTTTGGGCCCCCACAAAACAAGCTGGCAATTTATCTGTCCCTGCACAAACTGGCTCTACGGAGGCAAGATGTCATCCTCATCCTCCTCATCCACCGATTCCTCACCCTCTTCAGTGTGTACATCCTCATCCTCACAGAGTATTAATTCATCCCTGCTGGAACCACAGGTCCCTCTGTACGTTCTGGAGGCTGGTCTCCCTGGAAGAGTTGATAATTCATTTTATGAACATCATCTTCTCCACATTTTGTGGAAGCAACCTCCTACGCCTTTCGCTGACAAGGTTCCCGGCTGCACTAAACACTCTTTCGGAGTACACACTGGAGGGGGGGCAACTTAGGTAAAATAGAGCCAGTTTGTACAGGGACCTCCAAATTGCTTCTTTTTCCTGCCAGTACAGGTACGGACTGTCTGACATGCCTACTTGGATGCTGTCACCGATGTAATCCTTTAACAGACAGACGCACACGCTTGTCGCTGCTGCTTTGAGGATTCAAGTGCGGCTACAGCCCACACAATTCACAAAGACAGAAAAAAAAAAGAATATTTTTATTGTTTGTGGAGCACACTTTGAGGGTTACACCACCCTTTAACAGACAGACGCACGCTTGTCGCTGCTGCTTTGAGGATGCAAGTGCGGCTACAGCCCACACATTTCACAAAGACCGAAAAAAAAAGAACAATATTTTAATTGTTTGTGTAGCACACTTTGAGGGTGTCACCACCCTTTAACAGACAGACGCACGCTTGTCGCTGCTGCTTTAAGGATGCAGGTGCGGCTACAGCCCACACAATTCACAAAGACAGAAAAAAGAAGAATATTTTTATTGTTTGTGTAGCACACTTTGAGGGTGTCACCACCCTTTAACAGACAGACGCACGCTTGTCGCTGCTGCTTTGAGGATGCAAGTGCGGCTACATCGCACACAAGTCACAAACACATTAAAAAAATAGTTTTTTATTTTTTGGAGCACTTTGAGAGTTACACCACCCTTTAACAGACAGACGCACGCTTGTCGCTGCTGCTTTAAGGATGCAGGTGCGGCTACAGCCAACACATTTCACAAAGACCGAAAAAAAAGAACAATATTTTAATTGTTTGTGTAGAACACTTTGAGGTGTCACCACCCTTTAACAGACAGACGCACGCTTGTCGCTGCTGCTTTAAGGATGCAGGTGTGGCTACAGCCCACACAATTCACATAGACAGAAAGAAGAAGAATATTTTTATTGTTTGTGTAGCACACTTTGAGGGTGTCAACACCCTTTAACAGACAGACGCACGCTTGTCACTGCTGCTTTAAGGATGCAGGTGCGGCTACAGCCCACACAATTCACATAGACAGAAAAAAGAAGATGAATATTTTTATTGTTTGTGTAGCACACTTTGAGGGTGTCACCACCCTTTAACAGACAGACGCACGCTTGTCGCTGCTGCTTTGAGGATGCAAGTGCGGCTACATCGCACACAAGTCACAAACACATTAAAAAAATAGTTTTTTATTTTTTGGAGCACTTTGAGAGATACACCACCCTTTAACAGACAGACGCACGCTTGTCGCTGCTGCTTTAAGGATGCAGGTGCGGCTACAGCCCACACATTTCACAAAGACCGAAAAAAAAAGAACAATATTTTAATTGTTTGTGTAGAACACTTTGAGGGTGTCACCACCCTTTAACAGACAGACGCACGCTTGTCGCTGCTGCTTTAAGGATGCAGGTGCGGCTACAGCCCACACAATTCACATAGACAGAAAAAAGAAGAAGAATATTTTTATTGTTTGTGTAGCACACTTTGAGGGTGTTATCACCCTTTAACAGACAGACGCACGCTTGTCGCTGCTGCTTTAAGGATGCAGGTGCGGCTACAGCCCACACATTTCACAAAGACCAAAAAAAAAAGAACAATATTTTAATTGTTTGTGTAGCACACTTTAAGGGTGTCACCACCCTTTAACAGACAGACGCACGCTAGTCGCTGCTGCTTTAAGGATGCAGGTGCGGCTACAGCACACACAATTCACAAAGACAGAAAAAAGAACAATATTTTAATTGTTTGTGTAGCACACTTTGAGGGTGTCACCACCCTTTAACAGACAGACGCACGCTTGTCGCTGCTGCTTTAAGGATGCAGGTGCGGCTACAGCCCACACAATTCACAAAGACAGAAAGAAGAAGAAGAATATTTTTATTGTTTGTGTAGCACACTTTGAGGGTGTCACCACCCTTTAACAGACAGACGCACGGTTGTCGCTGCTGCTTTGAGGATGCAAGTGCGGCTACATCGCACACAAGTCACAAACACATTAAAAAAATAGTTTTTTATTTTTTGGAGCACTTTGAGAGTTACACCACCCTTTAACAGACAGACGCACGCTTGTCGCTGCTGCTTTAAGGATGCAGGTGCGGCTACAGCCCACACAATTCACAAAGACAGAAAAAAAAAGAACAATATTTTAATTGTTTGTGTAGCACACTTTGAGGGTGTCACCACCCTTTAACAGACAGACGCACGCTTGTCGCTGCTGCTTTGAGGATGCAGGTGGAATCTAGACGGGATTTGGAACCGAGGACACACTACCTCCATCAATTGTCTAAATCCCACTGCACTAATGTCGGATACCGGACGCACGTCTAACACCAACATAGCAGTCAAGGCCTCAGTTATACGTTTTGCTTCAGGATGACTGCTGTCGTACTTCATCCTCATCGCTAGGGACTGTTGGAGGGTCAATTGTTTAGTAAAAGTAGTGATGTTCCTACTTCCTCTCTGGGATGATGAACAACTCCCAGCAGCAGCAACAGCACTAGGAGGAAGTGGTTCTTGATCTTTCCCTATTTTCTTTTTATCGGAGAAAGTTTGGTCCTCCATTTATGTTATATTGATATATATACGTGCGGCTAAAGCGCACACAAACACAGAAAATATTTTTTTATTTTTGCTGGAGAGTAGTGCACTTTGTGGGTTACACCACCCTTTAAGAAATGAGCCAGCCGGCTCTTTACTTATGGGACACAGGCGCACGCTTGGCGCTGCTCCTTTGTTGATGCACGTGCAGCCACAGTGCACACAAGTCACAAACACAGAAAATATATATTTTTTTGGTTTGGAGTGTACTTTGGGGGTTACAGAACCCTTTAACGGTCAAGCCAGCCGGCCCTTTACTTATGACACAGGCGCACGCTTGGCACTACTTTGTTGATGCACATGCGGCTACTGCGCACACAATTCACAAACACAGAAAATTATTTTTTTTTTGGTTTGGACTGGAGTGTACTTTCGGGGGTTACAGCACCCTTTAACGGTCTAGCCAGCCGGCCCTTTACTTATGACACAGGCGCACGCTTGGCACTACTTTGTTGATGCACGTGCGGCTACTGCGCACACAATTCACAAACACAGAAAATAATTTTTTTTTTGATTTGGACTGGACTGTACTTTCGGGGGTTACAGCACCCTTTAACGGTCAAGCAAGCCGGCCCTTTACTTATGACACAGGCGCACACTTGGCACTACTTTGTTGATGCACGTGCGGCTACTGCGCACACAATTCACAAACACAGAAAATAATTTTTTTTTTGGTTTGGACTGGAGTGTACTTTCGGGGGTTACAGCACCCTTAACGGTCAAGCCAGCCGGCCCTTTACTTATGACACAGGCGCACGCTTGGCACTACTTTGTTGATGCACGTGCGGCTACTGCGCACACAATTCACAAACACAGAAAATAATTTTTTTTTTGGTTTGGACTGGAGTGTACTTTCGGGGGTTACAGCACCCTTAACGGTCAAGCCAGCCAGCCCTTTACTTATGACACAGGCGCACGCTTGGCACTACTTTGTTGATGCACGTGCGGCTACTGCGCACACAATTCACAAACACAGAAAATATATTATTTTTTTAGCACTTGGGGGGAGCACCCCTGATGGACAGAGCACCCCCTGGACAACACTACAGCACCCCTTTAGGACTGGGACACTGCACAGGACTTTGGAGTGGACACAGCCCCTATGGAGAACTGACTGCACAACACAGTCCAGCCAGCCCCTATGGACTTTGAAGTAGTGGACACAGCCCCTATTAACAACAGCAGCACAGCACAACACAGCCAGCCCCTAAGGACTTTCAAGTAGTGGACAACAGCAGCACTACACTACACTACACTACACAGCCCTAACTCCCACCCTCCCTCTTCACTGTCCACAGCCGAGTGAGAAAATGGCGCCGACGCGGGTACCTTATATAGGATCCAAAACCCGCGAGACTCGGAAGGCGGGATGATGACGTTTTGCCTCGATTTCAGATCCGAGTCAGGCGGGAAAAGTCGAGCCTGATTCGGATCGGACTCGGATCGGGGGGGCTCGGGGGGGTTCGGATTTCAGAAATCCGAACCCGCTCACCCCTAATATATATATATATATATACACACACACACAATTATGCCATTACTTACCTAAACGTACAGGTTGATACAAGACTTATTGCGCCTCAGATGCGTATTTTATTTATTTCTGAAATTATTTCTTTAAGTTCTTCTTGTATCTAAAACTAGTTATATGAATTGAGAATGATACAAAATTGAGTATCATCTGAAAAAAGCAATGTATACATATTTAATATACACAAAAACATAAAGGGCCTGATTCTGAGTTGGATGGACACAATGCGGTCGCAACAGCGCCAACAGCTGCAACATGGAAATGTACTATCTTATGCTATTTCCATCCGTAGCCCGAACCAACATCCTTGACTGACAAATTATTTTCGTCAAAACCGCACAGAAACTAATTAAGTTTAAAGAGTATTTTATAAAATATATTTAAATATTTTATTTAAAAAAAAATGTACCCAGGGGGTGTTATACACCCTCCCAACCCCTGTGTCCATAGGACCCCACTGAAGTTTAATTTCCCACCCTCCATCAAAAATATCCCCCCCAGTGTAAAAAAAAATGCTCAGCAATATTAACCTCCACCCCCCTAGTGGTAACAGATGTATCAAAAAATGCAAAAAGATCCAGTTTCTTTCCGTCAGACATGGTGTATTTATCGCAAACACAAGAAAAAAAAGTACAAGTGCACAACTCCAACATTACTAATTATATATAATACATTATGCAATAAAATGTTGCAATACATAGAGGTTTTAGCATAATCATGGCCATGGTTATGGGCCTACCCACCGCACCCAGGTAACCTCTGAGGGTAGGTCCCTAACCTACTGGGGTTGAAATCCAGAGCACAGGACACCCCCAAACAGGCCCAGCTGAGTCACCCCAGGGCATCACTCTAATGAGAGAAGGTGAAGTGTAAGAAAGTGATAGATAGATAAGAGCAGCTACTGCTGCATATATAAGAAGGTGAAAAATACATATATATTAAACAAACAATAAAGGTGCTAAAAGTGCAAAAAGGAAAATGTGTATATAATGTGATGCCCTGAAGCAGCCCAACCAAAGCAATCCAGGGGACCCATGCCCCAAGAATAAACCCATAGCTGCACTGCAGTATAACATTTTTCAGGACTTACCTAGGATTGTGCCTTGTACTATGGTGCAGTCAAAATGCCAGAATCCCTGCTTAAAACCAATGGGGGAGGGGTGCTAATCTAGACTGAAGGTGTCTCAAACCTTCATGTGTGCATGGGAGCACACTAAATAGAGTATATAGAAAGGGGGGCCCTAGACTGCACACCCTGAATATATAATGGGAGGTGCTACCTGTGGAGACTATTGTTACATTACATTACATTATGCAATAAAATTTTGCAATACATAGAGGTTTTAGCATAATCATGGCCATGGTTATGGGCCTACCCACCGCACCCAGGTAACCTCTGAGGGTAGGTCCCTAACCTACTGGGGTTGAAATCCAGAGCACAGGACACCCCCAAACAGGCCCAGCTGAGTCACCCCAGGGCATCACTCTAATGAGAGAAGGTGAAGTGTAAGAAAATGATAGATAGATAAGAGCAGCTACTTGTGTTTGCAACAATAGTCTCCACAGGTAGCACCTCCCATTATATATTCAGGGTGTGCAGTCTAGGGCCCCCCTTTCTATATGTTGTGTATTTATCACCATCTTCTCGCTTTTTTTATAGTCATATGTTGCATGTATTTTCAGCAAAAATGGGAATTGTGATCATTTATGCATTTTAGTTTTCGAATTAGATAATGGTAAAACAACTGTACACAGGTTGAGTCTCCCATATCCAAATATTCCGAAATACGGAATATTTCCGAAACACAGAATTTTTTTAGCATGACTGAGATAGTGAAACCTTTGCTTTTTGATGGTTCGATGTACACAACGTTTGTTTAGGCACATCATTATTAAAAAATGAAGTATACAATTACCTTAAGGCCTTGTGTATAAGGTGTATATGAAACATAAATGAATTTCATGTATATACACAAACATTGTTTGAGCCACAAAATTATTGAAAATATAGTATAAAATGACCTGCAGGCTGTGTGTATAAGGTGTATATAAAACATAAATGCATTCTGTGTTTAGATTTGGGTCCCATTCCAAAGTTATCTCATTATGTTATGCAAATATTCCAAAATACAGAATATTCCGATATCCAAAATACCCCTGGACCCAATCATTTTGGATATGTGAGACTCAACCTGTAGTTGATTTTTTCATATTCAGATAAAAAAAATAACAACTGCGTATGCTGTATTTCAGTTTTGGACATGCGCAGTGAATGGAAGTTGGCATTCTGCGTGATTGACAAGTGGAATTTTAGTGGTTCTTCAAAATAAAGGAATTCCTTGTTACTAGATATCCCCTCCACTTTAGTTTCTCCTGACTTTACCTCCAAAAAACTTCTCCATGTCCTCCACGGGTCTCATATATATATAGATATATATATATATAGATATATATATATTAATTAAAAAAAGGACTATTCCATGGCACTCACCATTCCTAGATTTGAGGTTCAACATGGTATGTGACCACATTTTTTAAATAGAAATCACAGGAGCTCTGCACTCACCATAATAACTAACAATAGTAATAAACAGCGGGGTTTTGGTTCACAAATTCATGAATTGATCAATGCATTTAAGCTTGCAATAATACGGTAGGGATTTGCAGTAAAGTGGGGTCCCTTTACAGGGGCTGCAAGCCTCGCAAATTTGACTTCATGCACCCTGGAGTGCCATTCACACGGCATTCTGGGGCGTGATATTGGGAGTGATGTCGGTGGGCCAGTGGCGTAAGTTCATCCCCAACGCAAGTTATAATTTGGTGACCACCCCTAAAAAAAATGAAAAATAAATATGGTGCATATCTATCTCATAGGTATGCGTTCGGCATCCTGGCGGTCTAGATGCCGACGCTTACGGCGCCAGAATACCAAAAGCCAGAATCCCAACCACTGGGAGGGTTAGGTTTAGGGGTAAGGGTTAGGCACTAGGGGGAGGGTTATTTTTAGGATGTGGGGAGGGGGAGGTTAGGTTTAGGCACTAGGGGGGAGGTTAGGTTCAGAAACCACGGAGGAAGGGTTAGGATAGGTAGAGTGGGAGGCTTAGCATACCGACCACCAAATGTCAGTAGGTTAACCCTGTTGGGATCGAGGCGCCGGGATTCTCACCACCTGGATCCCATCTATCGGTATTACATAATGATTCCATCTCATATCTATCTATCTATACACATGCACAAAAACATTAATATAGAGTATATGAATTTGTTTCTATTAGGCCTATTTAGTATTTACTAACATTTTCAGGATATCCCCCCAAAACACCTTTTTCGAAAGATACATTCAAGGGATTCTATAAATTTAAATGTATCTGAGACTGGACCTGGTAGCTAACACTATCTCAAAGTACCGGTAGCAAAAAGTACCTGGAGAGGAATCCGTACAGGGGTGTATTTATAATGGGAGCCCACAGACCGCACACCCTGCACTTAGTTAAATATACTTACCTCTTCATCGGCTCAGTGCTGGCTGCAGCTCTGCAGAACTCACTGGGAAAATAGCGGCTATTCCTCTGGTGATTTGCGCATGCCCAGTAGAGATATCCCGTGAATGTGGCGTGGACGCTATGTTCCCGGAGACCTGCGCATGCGCAACAGACTTTAGCACAATGCAAGAGTCTACTGCACTGGCGGAGAGGAGGGGGCCTGATCGGTGCCTGCACATGGGTCCCCTCCTCTCTTAAAGCGCCTCTAGATCCCTAACAACCCTCCCTGGCACTCTCCACTCAGACCACGCATGGACAGTAGTGCTGAAGGAGAAGTGAAGGGATTGCATTAGGGTTGTGTATAGATCCCCTTCAGTCCCTGCCGCGGTCACAGACTGCCACATCACTCCCAGGGGACCTGAGGAGGAAATCCATGCAGAACAGATTTCCTCTATTACATAAGGGGGATCCAGACATGCAGCATTAACGCATGAGATGCAAAGCTGGCCAGGTAACGCACTCCTGGCTGCGGCCGCATCTCATACATTAATGCCAGCCAAGTGGTTAATGTCTATTATTCCTGCATTCTGTCTTCATACATTTTGAAGTATGGCATCTGTGCTATTAATCCATTGTACATACTTTTAGACTGTTTTGCACGTCTCTCCTTACTGCCACATCATGGATTCCCTAGTCTACCATCCCTCCGCTGTCCCCCTTCTTCCCAATCCCACTTATCCAGTATCTCTATCCACTTTCAATATACAATACAGGAAACCGGGCGCTGTGGTCTAAAAAAAATGAAATCTATAAGCAGCTACACCTAAGGGGTGGCTAGCCCCTATGATAAAGAGGAATAGAAAAGAAGGGAGCGCTGATAGAGATCATAAAACATTTAATAGCAATTCATAAGTATAAAAATAAAAATCACATATAAGAGAACATAAAATATATTGCACATATGTACAGATAGAAGCTAAGTCTAATACAATTAAGTGAATGAACAGCAGCAATGTTAGCATATGAGTAATGTCCGTGGTTAGAAGGTATTAAGGCTGTTGTAAGTGACCTGTATAGGATCATGAGTGTCCAATCATAAAAAGATGATTTCGATTCCAGAAAATAGTGGTAGGTTAGTGAAAATTCTGTGAACCAGTGCTATCCTCACTAATGTTCTTGCACTGTAGAGAAAAAAAGTGTTCCAGTGTGTAAAAAAATAGAGACGAGGGTTAACCCAGATGAATGAGATGACTGTAATATTAATGGATAATAGATCCAGTACTTAGCTGACGAATGAAAATGACCGGACTGGTCTCGATGTCAATCAGTCAGTATTCCTCCTGGTCCCGTCCTCTTGTGGCAGGCAGTGTCCGGAATGCCACTCTAAGGTGGCCTTAGGAAGGAAGGCAGCGGTGGAAGGGTAATGCTCAGCCTGAGCTGGTCCGTAGGTAGTGGAGCATGAAATGCAGTCCTCGCTCTTCCTGGTCATACCGTGAGCAGGACGGGTGAAGCCAATGCGAGGCAGCTCACCCTGGGTATAGGGGATGCAGTGGCTGACGGATTAGCCAGTCGGGCTAGATAGATGTAGCTCGCAAAAGTCTGAGCAGTCCCTTGATTCAAGGAAAGTGGTGGCTGATTGAAAGCCGGTCGGGCTGGACAGAGACAGCTCGTGGGGGTCTGAGCAGTCCTGCTATGTGGTAGACTGTGGATGGTGAGAATATAGGATATCCTAACGCGTATCTCTGCCTGTGGTAGTCTGGCAGTTTCCTCCTCTGTCCACTTTGACCTACCTTGTCTTTTCTTTTCTCTGTAATTACCCACTGCATTTTACACTTCTATGAATGGCTCATCCTGCCCACTGTAACCTATGTAGTGCTCCCCAGATGACTGCCCCACCTGGCACTTTCAAGGGCAGCAAACTTCTTTATTAATGCAGTGGGTATCTTGCCAGTCACTCTTCATTTATCATTGTACAGATATACTCAGCTATAGTGTTGCCGATGGCCCCTGTGGCGGTCACATTATGTTAATTTATCCAAGACTTACCTTTCATAAGGTAAGTCCTGTATAAACTGACAAAATATTTTAGTATTAGGGATGTTAGGGACCCATCTTATGGGGTTCACCTTGACATGGTGGATGGGCAAACAATTTTGGCCAAACTTGTACTAAGAACCTCACTTATACTCCATTTTAATTGTAAAGTTTATCAGGATTATTTTGACTATCATTGTTCTTAGTACTCAGAGTGTGCACCTATGTTCTTTGTCCCTTGTATTGTACTAAAAGTCTCAGCATGGTAGCACCTCTTATTATGTTTGAAATTAGGGTGTGCAGTCGAAGCCCTCTCCCCCTCTCCAATATCCATGGCATGTAATACACAGCTTCACCACTGGGTGGCCAGTATTCCACTAATTAAAACTACAGTGGTGAATAATACAGCAGTGGATAGATATGGCACAACAGAATACAATAGTACAGTAAGCCCTGACAGACAGGTCAATCACATACAGTACTGAACAGTGTAAGCAGTGTCTTTAATACAGTATACAGGACTGTAGTAATTCTGCACGGCGGGCTATTTTATGAAAGACTTCCCATATGATTACGGCACTGTAGACAGTGGTGTGCAGCACTCACACAGTGATGACATGCCTTGGAAATTAGTGGGGCCTGAGCAGCGTCGTATGAAATTATCACATTACAAACTGAATTACAAACTGCTCATGCTTTTTATATGGCACACTTGTGCACAAGCAGTTTGTAATTCAAAGACACCTCTTTCTGGGCTGAGATTTGTAGTTCAGTGATAATGTCATACAGCACTGCTCAGGCCCCACTACTAATTTCACTGTGTGAGTGCAGCACATCACTGCAGAACAATGTGCACAGCGCTGACTTTTCTAATATGAGGTGTTATTGTGCTGATACGGGTATCTAGCATAATATACTATAATAATGATGGCAGAACACATTTATAAATTGTTTTTCAAAAGTGCACACTGAATGATTTATTCCTTTATTACACACTCAATTACAGCTCTCGATCCATGACAACTATAGCGTACCAAATGATAGGTTCAGGCAGCCAATCAGTGGGCGGTACTACAGACGTCCCATTGTCTTTTTTTACGCATCCGCAGAGCAGTTTAGGAAAAGTGACATCTGGTGGAGAGAAAGTTGTATTAGACTCTCCGGCTTTTCCAGCGCTTCAGTACATTACGAAGTGACTCAATACGTCATGACACAGCGCGACTAGCAGGGCGTGCTACATGGCATATGGAGCAAAGATGTAGCAGGTGTCACAACCAGGGTTTGGTTTCTCGGCATGGTGGTCGGTGGGTGATACCTGTGAGGATGCTGTGGCGGGGGGCATCTGGCGGTGGTGCTGGTGCCTGGTGGGGAGCATTGACTGTGCGTGGTCCTGTTTGGGCATACTGTCACTCTGTGCTGGTTAGGCCTGGCGGTGCTTCCATTTCGCTCTGGCATGGGCGCCCCCATCTTGCTTTCAGCCATGTGACCTAGTCGGCCAATCTTGGCGTGTCACATGCTCACTCTCTGTCCAGTCACGGCCGAGCACTTGGTACTTAGGGGAGTTCAGAGCTTCCTTTAGTTGCCAGCGCAACGTGTTTCTCAACGCAAGCTGAGAGAGAGTTCCTGAGCTTGTCCGCCTGCCTGTTGGATTTCTGCCTAAGCCTGCTTCTCATAACCTGCTCCTAACCCTACTGAATTCCCCTGTCTCCTCCTATTGCCTCTCCCATTGCCTGAGTACCTGTGTCAGCTGTTTACCCTGCACCTTGCCTCCACCTGCATTTTCCCTGGACATTATTTAATTTCAGCCTTGAATTCACTTCAGCCTGCCATTCACCTCAGCCTGCAACTCACTTCAGCCTGCAATTCACTTCAGCCTGCCATTCACCTCAGCCTGCAATTCACTTCAGTCTGCAAACTCATTTCAGCCTGCAATTCATTTCAACCTGCAATTCATTTCAGCCTCACAGACCCTGGAATAGTCTACTACCTTCTGTTATCATTAACTGGACTTTTTCCCATTGCTTCACTACAGTTTCTCAAGTGCACTTTAGTGCTATACCCGGAAGTTTTGTTTTGCCACATATCTGTTAAGCCACTCATTAAAATCTCCACGTTTATTTTTAAATCTGCTTCAGTGTCTGCTCCTTAGACCACCCCGGGCCCACAACAAAACCATAACCTCACAGCAGGACACATATGTATTTCCATGTATTGTCTTTATTTTCGGCATTGTGAAGAGGTGGCAGGGCCATGATGACACGACCGTGCGGTCATGGCCCTGGCCCCACCCCCAAGATGGAGTCATTGCCCGGTCACACACCCCGCTGTATGCAGGCATTCAGCACCCTCCCAGAAGGAGGGAGCTGAATGTCAGCAAGTATGCATTGTACTGGCAATTAGGTAGAGTCAGCAGCTGGGATTTATACCCTTGGGTTCCCCAGGATAGGCTGAACCGAGTCAGGTGATACAGGAAGGCTCAGGCTGTCACTCAATTGGGCGCATTTAGTTCAGTTCTATTAGCGCTGGATGGTTTTTTCTTGATTTTTTTTTATCCCTTGTATTTTAGACATTAAACATATTTATACTGGCTGTACAGTGCTCCCAATTTTTTTCCTTTGTTTCTACATTTGTCAGGGGTTTGCCACTCCCATTTGTTGAGCTGCAGTTCTTTACTCTATGACAGACTAACACTGAAGCGCCCAGTTCCTTCTCTTCTTTGAATATTAGAGGCTGTTAAGGCCCAACAGGAAGCTGCCGAGAAATTTTATGCTGGGCATACTGAAAGCAAGAAAATACGAACTATTGTACATCAGAATGCATAGAAGGCCACCAATAGGATCTTTTGATAAGTTCCAATGTCTTAACGCCTGTATGGCTGGAGAACTTGGAGGCATGAGCCGATAATAGTAGTTGTTTTCGAAGTTCAGGAGAGAAGAAAGTTTTCCCTAGAGGAGATGTAAGCACATCAGTAGCAGCAAACACAGTAGGCTTTAACATTGGATACTGTTCAGGAACTTCTGAGTTGTCCTTGGGGTTCATGGACTGAGATAAGGCGTCCGCCTTACAATTGCAAGAGCCAGGATGGAAGGAAATTTTAAATCAAATCGGGAAAAGAACAATGCCCACCAGGCTTGTCTTGGTGTGAGGCATTGGGCAGTCTTTAGGAACAGAAGATTTTTGTGGTCGGTAAATACAGATATTGGGAAATGGGCACCTTCCAGCAGGTAATGCCATTCTTCAAAAGCTAATTTGATGGCTAAAAGTTATTTCTCACCAATGGGATAGTTCTTATCGGCAGGCAAGAATTTCTTTGGAGAAAAATCCACATGGGTGTAATTTTTCTTCAGATCTCTGTGATAACACCACCCCTACTTCTTCAGAGGAAGCGTCCACCTCAAGGATGAAAGATTGTTTTAGTAGCTGGAAGGCCGACTTTGCTTCTGGGCACCACTGCGTTGGGTTGGCACCCTTACGGGTTAATGCAGAGATAGGAGCTGTCAATGTAGAAAATCCTCTAATATATTTCCTATAGTAGTTAGCGAAACCCAGGAATCTTTGAATGGCTTTTAAAGAATTGGGTTCAGACCAGGAAAGTACTGCTTGAACTTTTTCGGGATCCATCTTGAGGCCAGTACCTGAAATAATGTACCCTAAAAAAGGAATGTCCATACTTCAAACACATACTTTTCAATCTTACAGTAGAGCTGGTTAGCATCCAAATACACAACCACCAAGTGGTACAGAAGGTCACGGAATATTTCGTTCACGAAATGTTGAAATACGGCTGGGGCATTGTTCAGACCAAAAGGGCATGATGAGGTATTCATAGCGCCCATCTCTAGTATAAAACTCCATCTTCCATTCATCACCCAGGTGAATGCGGATAAAATTGTATGCACCCCTTAAATCCAATTTCATGAAGATAGTAGATCCTTTCACTTTATCAAAGAGCTCTGTGATTAATGGTAATGGGTAATGATTTTTGATGGTGATTTCATTGAGCCCCTTATAATCAATGCAGGGGCGATGTCCACCATCTTTTTTTTTTTTTACAAAGAAAAACTTAGCGCCGGCAGGAGAGGATGATGGACAAATAAATCCATTGTCAAGATTTCTTGAATGTACTCAGACATAGATTTAGTTTCAGGCACGGATAATGGATAGATACGACCCCAGGGAGGTGTTTTTCCAGGTACCAATTCTATGGGACAATCCCATTCCCTGTGAGGAGGCAAAATGTCAGCCCCCTGTTTACTGAAAACGTCCATATAAAGATGTTATTGGGATGGTAGATTCTTAGCCAGTGCAGTATCAGAAACCCGGATGGGGACCACTTTCTCCAGACATGCTTTAACACAGTTCTTACCCCAAGACAGGATATGCATGGTAGAACACTCAATCTGGGTGTTGTGTTTCTGCAGCCAAGGAAGTCTGAGTACAAAAGCATGGGTGGCTTTAGGAATGACAAAAAACGATATTTCTTTGGAGTGTAATGCTCCTACCTGGAGTTTAACAGTTGATGTGCAGTCAGTGATGGAGCCAGGAGGAATCAGACTGTCGTCCACAGCTGACAGTGATATTGGATGAGACAAAGTCACAGTGGGTATATGATGCTTGATGACATAGCTTTGTGTTATAAAGTTCTCAGCAGAACCAGAATCCAGGAGAGCAGAAATAGAATAACGTTTCTTGGCAAGAACAAGAATCACAGGAATCACAGAGTCTAGTGGTTGAGAAGAGGGATGTAGTCCTCCTAATCTTTTCCCTCTCTGAGAGATTAGGGGGTACATTTACTAGTTTTTAGAAGTGAGTTTTAGAAAAGATGTTGCCCATAGCAACCAGTCAGATTCAAGCAATTATCTTCTAGAACAGTGGTTCTCAAACTCGGTCCTCAGGACCCCACACAGCCCTTCTGTCCCATTTTAACCACTGGATAGAACCATGAAATGTACAGTATATATAAGTTATTAAACTTGTTTTGCAAATAATAGAATAAACAGATTATAACTTCACGTGGCAAGTGATGCAATTAAAATGCAGAAATGTACATATATTCTGACGAAGCCACTGATCGGAAAAGGGGGAGAAAGCGTGAAGTCACATCTGCGGACGCTGTTCAGCACATTTTTGCATCCAGCCACACAACCTAGAGATTGGTGCAGCCGGGGACCACGTTTCTGGAGTTGTAGTAAAACTGCCTATAAGTGGGAAGCTGGCTGGCTGTGAGTGGAGCAGCTGAGTCTGTGAAACGGAGACTGGGTCCCCACGTTCAGCAGTTTATACTGCAAACATAAGCTGATTGCTAATTTGCACATGGGACTGTTCTCCCTAAGATGTGGGCTCTGTTATCAAGCAGCTGGGAGGTAAGAATAAGGACCTGTTTATGTATTTATGGTACTACGCTGCCCTCTTGTGGCATTGCATAATAGGATCTCCAGCAGCCAGGAGGTGAGGATTACAGCAGTGTGTATTTATTTACTGGGACATCAACAAATTAACCAGTCCATAAGTAATACTAACAAGCTAATTACTAACAGCTTCTACTAATACATTGTTGGACTCTGGCCCTGATTGAGACCCGCTCGCTGGGTTTGTGGGCGGTTTTTATTTATTTAATTTTCTTCAGCCACTCTCTAAGCTGTGGGAGACCACCCACAGCTTGTGCAAGCAGCCAGGAGACCATCACGATAATCGCGACCATCAGCCTTGCGACGAGACCCTACAATCGGGTCTTGGCTGCCGCAAGGCCGAGTGGACTTCCTACTCTAATAGAGCAAGGAGTCCACTACTGACATCAGTAGTGATGTCAGTAAGACCTCCCAACAAATGCCAGGCGTTCCTAAGCGCTCGTGAGCGGCTCTGCATCAGGGCCTCTGTGTGAACTGGGCCTATCTACAATTTGCTTTTTAAAAATAATCTATTTACTAAAGTGAGTTTTTTGAAGTGGAGATGTTGCCCATTGCAACCAATCAGATTGTACTTAACCATACCTCCCAACATTAGTGAATATAAAAGTGGGGCATATCGAGCGCGACCAAAAAAGGTGGCAGGGCCTAGCGGCAAGGGACGAGCTTATCGCGAGTGGGCGAAAAACGGGACTGTCCTGCCCAAAGCGGGACAGTTGGGAGGCATGCTTAACATTTAACTAGCACCTTCTAGAAGATAATAGCTAGAATCTAATTGGTTGCTATTTGCAACATCTCTACTTCTAAAAACTCTCACTTAAATTTACCCCGAAATCATTAATGGACTAATTACAGTATTGATTTCTACATATGGACTGGTACTAGCAACACTGAAATAATCAATTCATTACTGTTGTAATTGAATCGATATATGGTTGCTATACATGTATTTTTGCATTTTAATTGAATTTCTGGCTGTGTGTAGTTATAATGTATTTTAATTGTGGTTTTCAATTGTGTTATTATAACTTATTAAATTGTTATCTGGATCCAGCGCTTCTTTGTTTGTTCTATTGTTACCTCGTGGCGAGGGTTCCAGTAATCTCTCTGATTGTGCCAACAGTTTCCAGTTTAAATATCAATCAAAATCGATCAACATCGACAATCTTTAATTAGGTTTTTAGTAAATGTGTGATTTAGCCCCAAGAACACTTCAATGTTGATTTTAAAACCTAATTTTCGGGGGGGTTTACCGCATTTCTGCTCTTAGTACATCCCGCCCACTTTCATGTAAGCCCCTAGTTACCATAATTTTCAGGGGAAAAAAATTACTCTGGCTACTTTGCATCTTATGTTATTCCTGTACGGTTTTTTTTTTTTATCTCTTTGCAGGTGAATGTGTTAAAATCATAGGTGGGAGAGAAGCTGCTCCTCATTCTAGACCGTACATGGCTCGATTGAAAACTGAGAGATCATTGTGTGGAGGAACTTTAATAAAAGATAACTGGGTGCTAACAGCAGCTCACTGTGCAATGTAAGTATTTATTAGTTAGAAGATTAATATTACCAATAAGTGCATCACATTTTTCACAGGGGTATGCAAGAGCAGTGGTGTCATTAGAAGGGTGCGGACCCCACTGTCACCATCTGAGGGGGTGACACCAAAATAGCAGAGCTGCTCTACTATGCCCTGAGAGGTTGGGGGGATGCCCAGCAGCTCCCAATGCACTGGGCAAGCCGCTAGCATGACATGAACGGGGGCGTGTCATGCGGTTATGCCCTCAAAACAGCATTGAACAGTAGGCGTGGCTTCGTAAGCATGAGGACACACCCCCTTTCAAGTGCGCACCGAAGGCGTACACAAAGAATGCAGAAGTGGGGATGACTGGGTGGGTGGTCGCACTGGGTAACACCAATCCTAGTGACCTCACTGTGCAGGAGTACTTCTGTTACCAACTATAGCAAGCACAGGAATATATTACATGTGCCCAGAATCCCACTAAAAAACAGGAATAATATTTGAATATTAACACACACTGCAGAACAGCTGTTTCTAGCAGCTTTTACAACTCATTGTATAGTATAATAGTTACACCTTTCAGTACTAATTCAGAGTTATTAGGAAAGCCAGCTAGAAGGTGCAGACATGTTGGAGAGCAAATCTAAAATGTGCACCAAATGTATAGTTGGTAGGGGACGCATAGTGGCTCACCTCTAAATTGCAGTGTAAAACCAAAGTTATCTATTATTTGTGTGCACGATGTAGCTGTGTTTGCTCCTAGCTGTAAATGAGGTACATAAGGGGGTACATTTAAAACAGCAATCATTAGCCTGTGCTGCTGTGTGCTGGGCTGGGCTGCAGTGGGAGACCAGGAATATTGCTGCCTCTGAGCAGCAGCAGTCTCCTCTCCTCTGCCTGTGGGGAGGAGCGATCACACTGAATGTGCCAGGCTGAAGGGGCTCACAGCACCCCCTCCCCAGTGCTTTGCACTGGAACGTTTTGGACTCAAAATCACAAATTTACTAAGCAGCATATTGTACTGTCTATGTAGATCCATTGGTGATACTCATCCGTTTCTTCTGTGTGCGATTTCAGCCAGATTGCCCCCTTTACGATAGACTCCGCAGCCAAATAGAATTATGAATCTGCTGAAAGTCAGCAGCGGATTCAAAGCACTGCACGGATCAGTGTGCCATAATGTAAAACCAGCCCCGGACTCTGCAGGAAGGGAAATGAGTTGTGTAACTGTATTTGTTTTTATTTGCTTGCAACATAAAATAGAAACGGTCAGGTACCCATTTAGTATACCTACTATACTTGTAATTATTACAGTACAACCATGCCTGCTTCAGCTTTATACTTAACTTACAGGTACTTTTGTTAATATGGGGTCTATTCATTATCACATAAAATTAGGTTTAGAAATCGCATTGAGGGCCTGATTCAGACCCGCTCGCAAGCACATAGCGCTCGCAAGTGGGTCAATGGTGGCCCAGTGTGCACGCGCATGCGCGAGCCCCATAGCGAGTGAGAACTTCACTCGCTCCGGGGCTCGCAACAAAACGGGGTGGCTGTCGATGTTGATCGACAGCTCGCCCCATTTTGTAGGTGGATAGGGGGGTGGCTGCACAAACGGAGGCATTCCCGAAGGAACGCCTGCTGTTTGTGGGCGGCCCTACTGACATCACTCGTGATGTCAGTAGTGGACTTCCTGCTGTATTAGAGCAGGAAGTCCACTCGGCATTGCAAGTGCTGAGACCCTACCTTAGGGTCTACTCGCATTGCCGATGGTCGTGATAATCCACCCATAGCTTTGCGAGCGGGCAGGAGGAAAAAAAAAAAAACGCCCTGATTCAGAGCGAGCGCTCGCAAACAGCGAGCAGCTCTGAATCAGGCCCTGAGTTCTACCTAATTACTGGAGGAATTCATCATTCCTGCTCTCCATAAGTATCTCTTCTGAAAAGCTGGCATTTTTGTGATGACAGTTTTAAGTAATATAGATACTTTTCCTTGTCTGCTCCTGTATCACCGCAGCTGTAAACAGTTCTGCGCATGCGCCGCTTCCAAGAGAAACAAACCTAAAAGCTATTTTCTAGAAAAAACGGCGCATAAATGTAATGTAAATTAAACAAAAAAAAGGAAAACCAACATATATAAATGTATCAATTAATAATAAATAAATACTGTGTGAGCGATCTATACAAAAATTTACATAACAAGTTTAATAAACATAATATGCAATCTAAATGTTATAACAAACACAAACATATGGTTATAATATAGGCCCTCATTCAGACCCGCTCGCAAGTGGGTCGCTTGTTGGGCAGTGCGCGCGCAAGCCCCGAAGCGACTGAGAAATTCACTCGCTCCGGGATCGCTACAAACGGGGTGGCTGTCAATGTTGATCGACAGCTCGCCCCCTTTTGTAGGCGGGTCGGGGGGGTGGCTGGCCGAATGGAGACGTTCCCGAAGGAACGCCTGCCATTTAGGGGCGGCCCTATTAGAGCAGGAAGCTCACTGGGGCTTGCGGCAGATGAGACCCTACTGCAAGGGTCTGGTCACAAGCCCGATGGTCGCAATGGTTGCGACCATCACCTGGCCGCTCGCTAAGGCAGCTTTGCGAACGGCCAGGAGGCTGGCTTTTAAAAAAAAGCGGCTGCCCTCATTCAGAGCGAGCGCTCGCTTTTTGAGAGTGGCTCTGAATGAGGGCTATAGTTTTAAGAAGAAATTATGTAGAATGAGTAAAACACCAGAGATATAGAACAATCCCTCTTTTGCAAAAGCATTGTGAATAGTCAGTGGAGGCTCCAAATAAAATTACCGGGTGCCTGCTCAGTCCAATAGGTGCAGTAGTAAATATACAGCAAGGTTGGAATAGCCTGCAGCCCGAGCGGGCCCTCCAGCCGCAGCATCAGCCCTGACCATTAGTCAGCCCAGGCCAGGCATCTCTGAGGAGCTGCTGACCCCCCCCCAATAAAGGGATCACCTTCTCCAGGGCACCCCCCTGCCTAGGCTGATAGCCCAGGGCTATCCCCGCCACCCCTGGGTGGTGGGTGGCGGGTTGATTGTGTTTTGTGTTGTGTAAAATTAAGATTGTTCATCATTGTCATTACAGTGGAACTACAGGTCCCAGCCAGCCTCCATCGCAAGCTGGTACATCTAGAACCACAAGTACCAGCATGCGGGGCATTAAGGGCCCACTGGTACCTGTACTTCACCTGTAATGAAATGGTTAAATAAACACACAACACACCTGTAAAGTAAAGCTTTATTACATACATACATACAATCATACATACATACATACATACACATAAATACTCACCTGGTTCCAGATGTTCACGTCCACTTGTGATCGTAAAGTATCCAAAGGGAATAACCTGTAAAAAAGATTCAATACTCACCTTTCTGTCCCACGATGTTCTCCGCAGAATTTTGGATGGGCACCGATACAGCGTAACAGCATATTACTACATGCTCTTTCTCTGCGCTACTGTCTGCTCGTGGGAACGAGCAGACTTCGGTCGCGTGCCGCCGGCCAATCAGCGGCGGCTTACATTAGCGGCCAATCATTGGCTGGGACCCACGTGGGCTTAGCCAATGAGCGGCCGCTAATGTAAGCCGCCGCTGATTGGCCGGTGGCCCACGAGTGAAGTCTGCTCGTTCCCACGAGCAGACAGTACCGCAGTGTAACACCATGCAGAAGCATGCTGTTACACTCTATCAGGGGCCCGTATTGGATTTCTACGGAGAACGTCTTGTGTCAGAGAGGTGAGTATTGGATCTTTTTTTACAGGTACTTCCAAAAAAATACTTAACGATGACAAGTCCACGTGTCGACCTTTTCCATGTCGACCGTTTGACCCTGTCGACCATTTGTACCTGTCGACCGTCTAACATGTCGACCTTTAGTGTGTCGACCTTTTGTACCTGTCGACCTTTTGTACCTGTCGATCTATTGACTGTCTAACAACTGGGGTAGATCTAGACATTGTCTAACTAATTTTTGTCTATCTCTTATACCACACCCTCTCTGATATGTGCTGGCTGCTAGGTCTGGAGAGATTTGCAGAGAGAAAATATTGCAATCTCGGGTGATTAATCTCCTGCAAAACGAGTTACTTGGGAAAGAGATCTCGTTCTGCTTCACCATCGGCAAACTCGTTTAGCTTCAAATCGCCTGTTGGTAAATTTGGTAAAAGAAAAGGGATTAAATAACCTGAATTTTGGTGAATTCCAGCGAGTTAAATCACTTTGAAAATCGGGACCATCTCGAATCTTAGTAAATTTACCCATAAAAGTTGTTTTAGCACTACAGCCAATAAGGGTCAGACAGACTCTTATTGGCTGCTGCACCCAGGGCCGGAGCTGGGCTGGAGCTCACTCATGAGCTCCACCTTCCGGCTCCTACAGTGGGTGAAGGAAGAGACGTCATGACATTTCTCCCATAGTGCCGGGGGGGACCGGAGGAGCGGACATAGGCAGAGGCAGGAGCGAGGGTTCAGGTAAGTATAATTATGTGTGGCTGTATGTTTTATATGTATGGAGCACTACTACTGGGGGCACTGTATAAGGGGTACTACTGGGGGCACTGTATAAGGGGCACTACTGGGGGCACTGCATAAGGGGCACTACTGGGGGAACTGTATAAGGGGCACTACTGGGGCACTGCATAAGAGGCACTACTGGGGGAACTGCAAAAGGAGCACTACTGGGGGCACTGTATAAGGGGCACTACTGGGGACACTGCAAAAGGGGCACTAATGGAGGCCCTGCATAAGGGGCACTAAAGGGGGCACTGTATAAGAGGCCCTACTGGGGGCACTGTATAAGGGGCACTACAGGGGGCACTGCATAATGTGCACTACAACAGGGAGCATTGCATGAGGGGCACTACTACTGGGGGCACTGCATAATGTGTACTATAACAGGGGGTATTGCATAAGGGGCACTTCTACTGGAGGTGCAGCATAAGGGGCACTACTGGGGACACTGCATAATGTGCACAACAACAAGAGGTATTGCATAAGGGGCACTACTACTGGGGGCACTGCATAAGGGGCACTACTACTGGGGGCACTGCATAATGTGCACAACAAGAAGGGGTATTGCATAAGGGGCACTACTACTGGAGGCGCTGCATAAGGGGCACTACTGGGGACACTGCATAATGTGCACAACAACAAGAGGTATTGCATAAGGGGCACTACTACTGGGGGCACTGCATAAGGGGCACTACTACTGGGGGCACTGCATAATGTGCACAACAAGAAGGGGTATTGCATAAGGGGCACTACTACTGGAGGCGCTGCATAAGGGGCACTACTGGGGGCACTGCATAATGTGCACAACAACAAGGGGTATTGCATAAGGGGCACTACTACTGGGGGCACGGCATAATGTGCACAACAACAGGGGGTATTGCATAAGAGGCACTGCATAAGTGGCACTACTACTGGGGGCATTAAGGTGCATATGGAATGGAAAGAAAAGTTCCCAGAGTGACGAGAAATGTACAGTAACACCATATTCTGAAAATACATAATATTTTTATATTTCTTCTTTCCTTCTCTAAGTAATGCTTCTACTGAAGTTCATCTTGGTGTCCATTCTGTATCACATCGAGATTCATTTTTCCAGAAACATTTTGTCTCAAGGTGGATTAAACACTATTATTACAATAAAGATACATTGGACAATGACATCCAGCTAGTACAGGTAAGAATAATCCAGTGTACATCTGTTGAGAGTCATTATTTTGGGCCTGATTCAGAGATGGGCGCTAATCCCGTTGCGTTTGCAATTCCGTATGCATTGGTTCTGTGAAAATACGCAAATGATGCCTCCGCAGGAATTTTTACAGAGATGCCCACAGGCGGCGTCTTAAATCTGCAGCTACAAAGATGGACCATCGGTCGCACATTCGATCTTCTAATCAGCCACAGATGGTATATTATCGATGGCTGAGCCCGATGGTGAAACACAAATGCTTTTTAAACAGGCACTGACTGTCCATGTGCAAAACCATTGATGGTTTGTGTTCAAAAGTTTAAAACCAACGACAATCGTTGGCAGAGCTGTTGATGGTCACCAGTAGAGTGACCTGCTATTTGATGTTTTGTGACTGTTAAACCTGTGGAACTACAAGTGCTGGATAAACTACATTTCCCAGGAAGCATTGCAAGCCTGCAGGAGAGGATAGGAGAGTTAATTATTTGTGATGGTGCTTCACAAAGCCAGAAAGACAAGGAGTGAGAGATAGTTATGGCCATTGATGGTCGATGGTTTAAAAGCATCAGTATATAACTATCGATGGCTAAATGCTGCGCATGCACAGACCTTGGCCATCGGACCTGCGGTGCCAGTGTTTTTAGCATCAGTGATGCGACATCAATGGCAAAAACACCTGTTATCAGCCATAGACCATCAATGGTTACAAAACTTTGAGTAGTGTCAATATCTGCACTGCAGTCACAATCCTTTGAAGTTGAGGGTATATCAGAGTGTCAGGTAAAATTCCCTTCAAGCTAATTGGAGAGTATAGGCAGTATTAGTAAGCCTCCCGATTACCAGTCTCCATAGTATTTTGCAAACGTACAGCATGTGTAGATGACCAGCTTGCCATGTGCATGATAGTATGAAGAGGTAAGACTTTGAAGCAGTTTTAAAGGCAGCACCACCCAGTAAATAAAGCCCATAACATTGAGAAATAGTAATACTAGCCGCTATCATGTAACAAACTGCATCCAGTAGACATAGAGGGTTTAGCTGTACAGTGAGGTTTTCTACAGGTGACAAATAATTTCAGTATATTTTAACTAGGGATGTGCAGGCTTGGATTAGTTAGGATTTTCCCGCCAAAAATCGTGTTTCAGAAAGAGGCAAAATGTCATCTTACATGGACAAACATCATCTTTCTTGTACTTTTGTCCAGGAATGATGATGTCTGTCCTTGAAAGATGACGTTTTGCCTTTTTGTGAGACACAATTTTTAGCACGAAAATCCTAACTAATCCTAGCCTGCACATCCCTAATTTTAACAAGAGTGGTAAGAGCGAGGTGAGCAGACAGTGGCATCATGAGGGGGGGGGGGTGCGGGGATGCGGGCCACACCTGGGTGTCACCCACGGAGGGGCTGACACCAAAATGCCAGCTCCTCTGCAGTGACAGGGCTGCCATCAGAAATCGTGGGGCCCGGTACTGACAAATAAGGCAGGGCCCCCCTGGGGGATGGCGCAGAGGTGGGTGGAGCTGTGTATAATGTGGGTGGAGCTACACAGGGGGGGTTAGCCGTCAATAGTGCATGACCCAGTTTAAAAATTCTCAAAGTTTGGGGTGGGGAAGGCAGGATGGGAATGGGTGGCACAGGATTGGGAAGGCTGGACAGAGAGGGCACAGGGAAGGTTGGACTGGGGGTGCACAAGGCAGGGAAGGCTGGACCTTAATTGGGGGGGCACATGGCAGGGAAAGCTGGCTGGACTAGGGGGGGCAGGGAAGGCTAGGTACACTAGGGAGGAGGCACAGGGCAGTGAAGGTTGGACTGGGGTGGGGGACAGGGCAGGGAAGACTGGCTGGATTAGAGGGGGCACAGGGCAGGAAAGGCTTGCTAGACTAGGGGAGCATGGGTCAGGGAAGGCTGGCTGGACTGGCTGGATTAGGGGGGGCACATGGCAGGGAAGGCTGGCGAGACTAGGGGAGCATGGGGCAGGGAAGGCTGGCTGGACTGGCTGGATTAGGGGGGGCACAGGGCAGGGAAGGCTGGCGAGACTAGGGGAGCATGGGGCAGGGAAAGCTGGCTGGACTAGGGGAGCATGGGGCAGGGAAGGCTGGCTGGACTGGCTGGATTAGGTGGGGGACAGGGCAGGGAAGGCTGGCGAGACTAGGGGAGCATGGGGCAGGGAAGCCTGGCTGGACTAGGGGAGCATGGGGCAGGGAAGGCTGGCTGGAGTAGAGGGTTATTGCAGGGAAGGTTTGCTGGTTTCTTGCAGCAGGTGGTGGGGCACAGGACAGGGACTCCTGCTACCTTGTTTCTTCAGAGGGCCGGGAGACAGCAGTGCAGAATATATGAATCAGCAGCCGGGTATACACAGCGCAGCCAGCAGTAATTGAAATATGATGCTGCCCGCGAGCCAATCACAGCTCGCGGACCGACAGCCAATCAGGAGCGGCTGCAATGGCTGCTCCTGATTGGCTGCCGGTCCGCGAGCTATAATGTCTTGCGGCCGGCACCATATATCAAATGCCGCCGGCGGCGCTGTGTCTTCCCGGCTGCTGATTCATACATTCTGCACTGCTGTCTCTGGGCCCGGCAGTCCCCCCCTGACGGTGGCCCTGGTGACAGGAGTCGGGTGCTGCAGTCAGTGTGACATTCTCATGCAGCACCCAACTCCTGTCATAGAAGAGGAGCCAACGGTGCTGACAGCCCAGTCTCCGGGGGCAGCCCTGCATCTCCGGCGATGCTGGGCTGCCCCCAGAGTGAAGTCATCGGGTTCCCCCACGAGGCCATGCCCCTTTATTTTAGGCTGTGCCCACTTTTCAGACGCGCCACCGCCATGCAGGGATAGTAAGAGTGCGCGTCGGATGTCACCAGACCCGGTGACGCCTCTGTAAGTAGAAAATTGGAGACAATGTAAAAGTTTGATTCTTTATCATCTTTAACTATGTCTGATGCTAATAAAGAATTCTACATAAGAGATGTTTCGGTATGAGCCTTAGGAATAATTTGGTACACTTCCGGGGGTTGAGAAACCATGGGTATGGGAAACTTAATAAGGAAATTATCTCTCTGTTGGCAATGTGTGCACAGGTGGTGGTTTTAGTGAAATGTACACACCAGGGGATTGCAAGATGACCCAAGAGCCAGTCCAGTGTAGCTTACCCAGACAGTGTGGTTTATTATGCAAGCGGTAGTACAGCCGTACTCTAAAGGTGGGTACACACTGCAAAGATCTAGCTGCACATCGAGTGATCTGCAGTTATACATGTAGGTGATGGTCATTCATATACACTGAATGACCATCATCTTCTAGGCAGCGGTGGGCCATGACCCCCTCCCCGCGGCTGCCGCTGTATGTGTTTCGGCGATCGGCTGATATATCTGTCCATTGGCTGTGCAGCACAGCCGACGCGATATGTCTGTGAACGACGTCGTTCACAGATCACCAGCCAATGTCTGTCTCAGATATGCGGTAGTGGTGCAGGTGCTGGAACAGCGGTCAATGTGAGTGAAAGGTCGCAAATCTCTGGAGCTAAGGTAGAGACGTCCATCTCCCACTGTCACTCATGCACAGTAAGCAAGATGGCATGCGCTGTAACAGTACTGACGGTCATCCAGAGGAGCCATATTGATGGCTGCACAGTAGCACTCTCCACTTCTAACAAGTGCAGCCAGCTGCGAGCCTTCTGCATGAGGGGGGATGCTGTTGCTGGTCCAGCCGGCAAGGCCCCGGCACCTGCACAATGGATCTGGTAGGCGCCGGAACCCATGTGGGGCTGCCTGAAAGGCAGAGCAGCGTCTTCCACTGGAAGATGCTCTCGCAGCCCGGACTGACAGTCCCAGGGGGAGAAAACACCTCTCTCTGGGGATGCAAGGCCTGTGTGTGACTGGCAGGTAGCGCTTCCAATGGGAAGTCACAGCAAAGTCACAGTGTAGACAATGCAGTCATGGAATGCAACTGGCTCACTGAAGTGGCGGATCTTACTGGGGGGTGGCTGCAGCCCTGCAACCCCTAGGTAAAATCTGCCACTGAGCTAAATTCCTCTTCTTGCAAATGCTAAAGCTAAAAGGGTATCCAGTGTCTTGGGGCTCTATTTATTAAATTTATTTTTACTAAAATAAAGTGAAATAGGGTGTTTTCACACCCTTTTCACATTATTTTAGTATCACCTATAGTTATTACAGGGCAATTGGTGTAGAATTCGTAAAATTCTACTCCAACCCCTAAGTATCACTTATTTTTAGTAAAGCAGATCGCATTTCCCATAACTGTAATGGGAAATGTGATCCGACCATAGTTACTAAAAATAAAATGTGAAAAAATATTCAGGAAAGCCCTGTGATAATAACGCCACCTGGAGGTGGCGTTATCCAGGGTCTCCCCCGGTTACCTGACTCCTGGCCTGCTCTAACGGGGAGAGCAGAGACGGGAGTCAGACCCAGTAATCAGCTGTGTGGTCTAAACAGACTGCAAGCTGATCACTGTAAAAAAAAAAAAATTACTTACCTGACTCCAGGGACCGGTGATCGGGCCTCCGGTGATGACTCCCCTTCTGTCGCCCACAGAGCACTGCTGCCCGGTCATCAGGTGATCGGGCCCCAGTGCAGTATGGGAGATCACCTGGAATGGAGAACATCACCGTAGGCCTGGAGCATGCAGGTAAGTGTAAGTAAGGGAGAGGGGGGTCGCGGGGGGGGTAGCAGCGGCGAACGGGCGGGGGGGGGTAGCAGCGGCGACCGGTCGGCGCATGCGCGGGCACTTAATCACAGGCCAATTTGTAGTAACATTCCACATGACCGCAGTACAATGGAACGATGCTGTCAGGTTTGGATTATTTTTTTAACCCAGGGTGGATGCAGAAGAAAAAACTGGAACGGGTTTGCAGTATTGAAATGCAGCAGGTTTAATAGGAGTATTAGAATTAATGAAATGGTGATGGATATATGAACTGGCTGAAATAACCAAGTCCAAGTGATGTGTGGCTGAAAACAAATGTCTTGGCAGGAAAACCAAGTCCAGTTAGTAAGGCTGGAAACAGATATCAGGCATAGAAAACAAAGTAATGGAGTGGGTTCTGAGTCCAGAGAGCTGGAGGGTACACAAACCTTGGGGTGAGTAACGGGGTATAGCAGGGGAGATGCGGGTATCTGCGAACAGCCTGTGATGGAGACAGAGCAGGAGACAGAGCACTGCTGGGACTGAAAATATCACACCGAGCTAAGGAGCACAGAGAACTCTCACACAGCTTGCGCTGTGTATACGTTGCACTGGCAACTAGAGGATGTGCTGAACACCCTTAAGTACCATGGGAAAGTGCATGATAGGCTACTGAGAGTAAACACAAGATGCTCCAACCTGATTGGCCCATTCAGGTCACATGCCCAAAACCAAGATGGCGGCGCCCAGCAATCCCCAGTGTGGCAGCACTGCCAGTCTTACCTATCACCACATGGCTTGTACCCCTCAGACATCCACATGCACATTGCGCCAACCTTCAGCCACCAGCACCCCCACCGGTAGGGCCGCGCCAAAGCACCCGCACAGGCAGAGACCGTGACTCACCAGGTACAACAACTCTGATCTTGACAGATGCAGCCCTCAGAGCAGCCTTCTTGCATGGTCTGTCCAAAATAATGAAGGAATGAACTGGCTTCAAGAGATCTACCTGAAACTCTGGTTGATCTTATTTCCTTGTGTATCAAAATTGATCTGCGGCATCCGGAAAGACAAGCTAGTCGGGGGTGTGAAGTCCATACCTCTGCCCGTCCAGGTATCTCTCATACCATCCGAGGTCCATCTTCTTCCCATCTAGATGAACCCATGCAGGTCAACAAATCTCGGTTGACCCCTTCTGAATGGAGTCGTCAGATGCAATATCAACTCTGCCTCTACTGTGCTGGGTCAGGTCATTTTCTGAAATCATGTTCCCTGCTGTCGGGAAACAAGAAGCCTTAACCATTGAAGCTGGGATCTGTCACAAGCCGCCGCACTGCATATGCAGGGCGAGACGAACGCCGGGTGAGCGTTCAATGAAACTCCTCCTGCCTCCTGTCCATCATGCCAGGATTGATCTGGATTGGCTCCTGCTTCTATTTTCTTCTAGTGCGAACGCTGCTCCAATGCCGGTGAAAGCGTTTCACGTGTTTCCGGTTGTGGTCAGTCTCCTGTTGTTTCCAGTCGAGTTCCAGTGATCCTGCCAGCTCTATTTCTTGCCTGCCGTTTGTACCATCGAGGCGGCATGAACCCACTCCAGTACTTTGTTTTCTCTGCCTGACACCTGTTTCCAGCCTTACTAATTGAACTTTGTTTTCCTGCCAAGACATTTGTTTTCAGCCACACATCACTTGGACTTGGTTATTTCTGCCAGTTTATATATTCATCACCATTTCATGAATTATAATACTTCTATTAAACCTGCTGCATTTCAATACTGCAAACCCATTCCAGTTTTTTCTTCTGCATCCACCCTGGGTCAAAAAAATAATCCAAACCTGACAGCATCGTTCCAATGTACTGCGGTCATTTGGAATGTTACTACAAATTAGCCTACAGTACGAGAATACTGTCGAAGCTGTAGGAGATCTGAGGAAGCTGAAATTGATCTGCCTGGCTCAACGAATATATGTATATCTGCCACCTGCCGCTTCTGTCACCTAGGTGACACGGTGTGCATTCCAGATCCCTGCCGCATGTGTCATCCAGGCGGCACGGAGTGCACTCGCTGTCTTGAGTGCACAAACCTGTGGGTTCTTCTCACGAAGATTCTCTCCTGCGGAAAGAAATTACATCATTGGTGACCAGGAGCTTTTAGCTATAAAAATAGCTTGGGATGAGTGGAGGCATCGTCTACAGGGGGCTGAGTTTCCAGTTACCATAATTTCAGACCATAAAAATATTTTGTATTTAAAAACTGCCCAAAGGCTCAACCAGCCAAGGTTTCCAGCCCTCATGGCTGCTACATGGCCCAAAGGCTGCATCTTGCTCACGGTCCACAGGCTGCAACCTGCCAAGGCATACCAGCCCTCAAGGCTGCTACACGGCCCAAAGGCTGCATCTTGCTCACGGCCCTCAGGCCGCAACCAGCAAGTTTTCCAGCCCTCAAGACTGCTACACGGCCCAAAGGCCACATCTTGCTCACGGCCCACAGGCCACAGTCAGCCAAGGTCACCTGCCCCAAGGCTGTAACAGCATAACCCTCCTAGACTAAACCTTCCTAACAGGATCATATCTTCCAAATCTGTACCTATTGTTCTCTGCATTGGTGCACTTCAACAGGAAATTATTGAGTTCTTTGTTCTATCCAGTTATACTCTTGATTTAGTTCTAGGTTTACCGTGGTTGAAAATCCATAATCCAACTTTGGACTGGACCTATATGCATGTGTTGGCATCAGGATCCAATTGCCATAACAAGCAGATGCCTAAAGTTCTTCCTGTATGGTCCATTCCAAGATGTATACAAAAGTTGAAGTCTTCATCTGACTTCATTTCTGTCCCACTACCTGAACCATACAGTGATTTCACAGATGTCTTTTGTGAGAAGGCAGCGGATAAGTTACCACCCCATCGCAAATGGACTCCTCCTCGAGGCCGTATCTACCCTCTCTCTGTACCTGAGACCTCTGCTATGTCTAAATATATCCAAGAAAATCTGGAAAAAGGGTTTATTCGACCATCTGCTTCTCCGGCTGGGGCTGGGTTCTTAAGCCCTGTATTGATTAACGACATTACTATAAAAAAACGCTACCCTATACCTCTCATTTCTGAATTATTCGACAAGGTGCAAGGAGCCACTATTGACCTTCGGGATGCATACAACCTCATTCGTATACGTGAAGGAGATGAGTGGAAGGCTGCTTTTAACACCAGGGATGGGCACTACGAGTACTTGTTAATGCCCTTTGGGTTGTGCAACACCCCAGCAGTCTTCCAAGGGTATGTCAACGAAATTTTTCGAGACATTCGTTATCATATTGTTGTTGTATATCTTGACGACATTCTAATGTTTTCTAAGGATCTTAAATCTCATCATCTGCATGTCAAATAAGTTCTCTTTCGGCTCCGAAAACATAATTTATACGGAAAGTTCTCTAAATGCATTTTCGAAAAATCTTCTGTACCTTTTCTGGGTCACATTATCTCCGGAGAATCCCTACAAATGGATTCTGAAAAATTGAACGCCATCAGGGAATGGCCACAGCAAAATTCTTTGAAGGGAATTCAATGATTTTTAGGTTTTTCTAACTATTATAGAAGGTTTATCCATAATTTTTCAACTATTGCTGCCCCCATTATGGCTTTCACGAAAAAAGGTGCTAATCCCGCTTTCTGGCCTCCTTCCGCCATGATATGCTCATGGAATCTTTTGTGTCTGTACCCATCCTTAACCAGACAGATTTAGAAAAACCATTCACGGTGGAAGTTGACGCATCCTCTGTCAGAAAAGGAGCAATATTGTCTCAAGTGGCCGCAGATGGCCGGAGTCATCCTTGTGGGTTCTTCTCACAAAGATTCTCTCCTGCGGAAAGAAATTATATCATTGTCGAACAAGAGCTTTTAGCTATGAAACTAGCTTGGGAGCAGTGGAGGCATCATCTAAAGGGGGCTAAGTTTCCTGTTACCATAATTTCAGACCATAAAAATATTCTGTATTTAAAAACTGCCCAAAGGCTCAATCCCAGACAAGCAAGATGGTCTTTTCTCATTTTGAATTTAAAGTTGTGTTTCACCCTGGTAAGCTAAATAAAAAAGCAGATGCTCTGTCAAGGGCATTTGTGTCTGTCGGGGAAGATGTAGATCGCTGAGTCTCAAACCATACTTCATCCAATGTTGTTTGCTCAAACCCAATTAGATACTCAACCTCCAGGTAAAATCTTTGTAATCTCTGGACTGTAGTCTCTGACTCCGGAAACAGCTTCTTACGTGGGCCCATGCTTCTTTGTTTTCTGGACATTCCTGTGTCTTTAAAACTCAAACTATTACAACGCTCTTACTGATGGCCATCTATGGCTAAAGATGTAAAAGAGTTTATCGCTTCTTGTGTCAAATGTCCTCAGTATAAGAAAAATGCTGTAACTTCTACTACCTTATTCCTACTAGGCCATGGTCCCATGTCTCCATGGATTTTATTACTGAGCTGCCTGCCTCTAAAGGTTGTAACACTGTTTGGGTGGTCGTGGACCGGTTCTCCAAGATGGCTCAATTTATCCCATTGCTTGGATTACCTTCTGCATATCAATTGCCAGAACTTTTATTTGTGAGATCTTTCATCTCCATGGTCTATCATCCGAAATTGTGTCCGACAGGGGTGTGCAGTTTGTGGCTAGATTTTGGCAAGCACTGTGTTTCTCTTGTGGAATCAAGCTGCAGTTGTCCTCTGCATACCACCCTCAATCTATTGGGCAAACCAAGCGGGTGAATCAGGAACTGGAAACATTCATAAGGTTGTTTGTGTCGTCTTCTCAAGATGATTGGCTGGATCTACTACCCTGAGTGGAATTTGCCCACAACTTCTGATACCATACTTCTACAAAGTCTACACCTTTCTTCACAATGTTTGGTAGACATCCCAAGGTACCAGAGTTCCAAGATCTACCCCCGTTAGAAGTTCCAGCGGTTTCAAAACTTCTTGAATCATATTCTGGAATTTGGAAAAAAGTTCATGCCTCCTTAAAAAAAGTCTTGCAACTCCAAAAAGTTTGCTGACCGGAAATGTATGGCCATTCTCCTGTTGAAGCCTGGTAACAAAGTCTGGCTCTCTACTAAAAACATCAAAATGAAGGTGCCAAGCATGACATTTGCTCCACGTTTCAACGGGCTTTATCAAATTTTGAAAGTCATAAATCCGGTCGCTTACCAATTGGACTTTATAGTTACTGGATATATTGAGTTTCTCTATCTAATCTGTTTATTAATATTTGAATATCTAACTTACTAAATTATTTTATTTTATCTTTGGTAGACATATGCATGCAATAACAATATATGTAAATTGTGCAAATGTACACAGCAACAATATGTTTGACTTTTGGATTGAAGCATTCTGATCAGAGAGGAGACATATGTGATATATCTTGGCTGGGTAACTTTTCAACCAATGATCATCAGGAAGTTAATGGGAGCTGGTATTAGATGTTGGCAGGTTATCATTTCACTATTCAGACAAATTATTTACAGTGCAGTTACTTGCGGATATAATTATTGAATAGGCTGGCTCAATTGTATGTGCATTGTGATACTGTGTGTTTCTATAAATACATTGCTTCCATTGTGCAATGATTGTAATGATTTAATTAATTCGCTAATCACATGACGGGATTTGTATTATTAATATCTGCTGCGAATTATTGATTTGTCACAGCAGGTTACTGAGTTCATATAGGAGATCGTTCTTATATGTATTTAAATTTTAGGTTTGCATGTTGTATGTTCAACCATGTTTTAAAGGTATATTATTAAAGGTTATATTTTAATACTTTAAATAATTACAATTAAGGTGCCCACAAAACAAGAGTCTTCTTTTTCTCTCAAATTTATTGATCCTTGCCTGACTCTGGGGAGCACCACCAACATATAAGGGTTTCCATTTGTGGCACAAGTGTACATAGTTGATTTAATTTATATTTATCTTTTTCCACCTCTACCAATCCCTAGGGATTTGGGAGAGGTTAGTATATAGTCCTGTGCGTTTCTCACCCTCTTCTTTCTTTGTAAATATCTTTCTATCTCAGTGGAGACACATCTGATGTTACAGTTAAAATCAGGAGGGTCTAACAGAGGGCTGTAGTCAGGATACCGGCGGCAGCTATTCTGGCCACCGAAACCCCGACACTAAAAGCCCGACACGGGACTAAAGATAGGCATCAAAATTCAGACGCCTATCATTAGCCCCACGACGAAATCCTGACACCCGGCATACCGAACGAAGGTAAGCCAGGTGTCTTAGGTTCTAGACGTGGGGGGAGGGTTAGATTTAGGGACAGGGTTGAGAACCCCCCGGGAGAGTTAGGGTTTGGCTAGCGGAAGGGGAATGGTTAGGGGGTGTTCAGTTTAGACATCAACGGGGGGAAGTTAGGGTTAGGCACCACTAAGGGATGGTTAGGGGTAGGCCAGGTAGAGGGGAGGGTTAGGGTACTTACCACCCCCAGTCGTGTTTTTCGAGCCGTCGGTCTTCCGCTGTCAGTATTTGATCCGGCGGCTATTCAGCCACTGGCATTACAACCGATTCCCTAACAGAGGCCTGTGTATACCAATTGGACATCTCCCATATGACATGGGAGGACAGGTAAATCATGCCTGACTAGTAGTGACAGGTTTGTAAGAAACTTTAGGAGAACTTGTGAGTTCCTGCATAGGAGAGGTACATGGAAGAAAGTCAAAGAGAGAGCTATAATTTTCCCAGTTAGTGCAACTAAATCATTGAGAGCAATTGTGGGCTTTTGCAAGGAAGTCAGAGCCAAACTCTCTATTACTCCCAATTTATCTAGAGGAGCCAGGTACCATTATTCGAAGCATGTACTGGAAGCAGGCAGGGTCACTTCTAGACCAAGTAGAACCCAGGGCGACAAGTCACTTTGGCGCCCCCTCAAAAAAAAAAAAATACTACTATTTTTGTGTATACTAAATCAAAATACACCTTACCTATATGGTGGTTTCTCTGTAATGGGGAATCTCTGAAGAAATTGATCCTCCCTGGGCAGATGGTGACTTCAGTCAGTAGTCACTATTATCAAAGGAGATCACATGGTCTGGAAGATGCCTGTTTGTGTAGAAATATAACTAATGTCATCATCATACAAAAGAAGTTTAACAAGACTCGTGCCCCCATGTCATGCTAGCGATGAGGTCCGCTTGCGCTGTGCATCACTCCCGGATATCACGGATGCCCGCTCTTTCTGCACATTGCTCCTGGCTGGTGCTGAAGTCTGTCTGCGCTGCTCTTGCCCTGTCCGCTCAGTGTCCTGTCACTGATCATGGAGATGGCTCTCAGCAGCCCCTTGCTCACAGCGTGTCATCAGAATTCCCTCCTAAACCACAGCATGGGTGCAGCCTATAAATTCCATTTTCTGACTGGCCTCTGTTGCCAGTACAACATAGTTTCTGCTGAAGTTACAGCTCTGTGCTGAGCTCCCAGGTACTCCGAATCTGAATGGTCCCAGTCCGTTATTTTCCAGCTCCAAGTGTAGTTATCGAGTCTCCTATTCCATCTAACACTCCAGTCTGGTTTTACCTCAGAGACTTGTAAACATTACCTCTATCGTTTCCAGCCGATACCTCCAACAATCAGCCCCATCCAATACTTCCATCATCGGATCCAAACTGACCCAGTACTGCAATTCATCATCCTAAGTCCCAAACTGATCCAGTACTGCAATTCATCATCATCAGTCCCAACCCGAACCAGTACTGCAATTCATCATCAGTTCCAACATGATCCAGTACTGATACTAAAAAAAGTGTCAGGAGAGGGTGCGCAAAACCTGCAGCCTTCCTATTGTACAGATTCCGAGTATCACCCAACTCAAAATACAGTATAAAACAAAAGCAATCTGCACACGGGATGGCGCTGCATATCAAAATCTCAAAGAATAAATATAATGTCCAAAAGAGAACTACTTAATCCTGTTTTTCTCCTTCTCCCCTTTGGTTCGATATTAGATACACTTCCTTTTGGGTGTTTGAAATATATAAGCAAGTTGGGAAAATCCTATATAGGTAACTTTATCTTCCCTCCTCGTTTCGTCCCCCGATATATAAATCACAACAACTGGAGGTGGTATACAAAGGCAAACACATACCCTACTTACAGGCAGGGAACCTTCAAGAAGCTCATCAAGGTTTCTTTGATAGGTCCTCAAAAATCCTCTTGTATCGAAATGAAGAGCTTAGTCCTCCCCTCTGATCAAGTGCCGTCCTCCTGTCAATGCCTCAGTCACAGCTCACACAGCTGATTGGCTGGACACAGCTGATGCTGAGGAACGGGAAGGAAGCATCAGCGGTGTCCAGCCAATCAGCCCAGAACACACAGTGGAGCAGGTATAAATTGGTAAGTCTTAAGTGTCGCCCACAACTGCTTAATTAGCAAATAGTCCAGGTAAGCAAACATAAAAAGTCTGAGGTGTGCTGAAGGCAGCACCGGGAGAGCGACACCACTGGCAGGAGGTGGTACAGCAATGATCGTGACATTATGGTCAGAATCCATTTTTTACCTCAGAGTCTGAGGGATTATTATTTACTTATTTATTTCCTCACAACTAATACCTAAGGAGAAAGATGATGATGATGATGATGATACAGTGACAAGTCTATAAAAAATTTTTTAGCATGATCGAGCCTGCTACAGTCAGGGGTGAAAATATATATACTGTAACTGTGACAGAAACCAACACTATGGATGGGATGTACTAACCTTGCAGAGTACATCCCATCAGTCACTGCCAGGCCTGCCAAGAGCTGCGGTGGGCCTGGATAAAAGGGAGCATGGCCGAATTGCGGGATGCGTGGCCACGCCCCCTTTGAGAAAAAAAACTGTTTTGCAGCACCAAGAAGCATCGCTGCGCTGGGGAGGGGGGCACTTTGAGCCCCTTCAGCCCAGTGTAAAGCCAGGGGGGGTGCGATCAGTGTGATTGCTCCCCCCCACAGGCATAGGAGACTGCTGTGGCTGCTGCTCAGCAGCCACGAGCAGTCTCCCACTGCAGCTATTTACCCGGGCCTCAGGAAGCCCGGGCCTGAGTAAATAGTACCCTCCCCTCCTCTCGGCGCCCCTGGTCACCGCATCCCTGCTGATCACATATGTACTAACATATGTGATTAGTACAGAACGGACAGCTCTTCTGATAAGAGCTGTTCTTTGCGATCACTGCTGCACCCTGGACTTCTGGGTTTATGACCTGGGTGTCCATCTGCATATGTGCAGAGTGACGCGGCAGCCACGGGGCATGCTGGGAGGGACCCGATGCAGTAGAAGCCCATAGGCTTCTATAGGAGAATGCCAGCAAAATCTGCCATTACCCTCCGCGTTGGTGCGCTGGCGGCCACCCAATAGTATATATGGAAAATGCGGTAAAACCCCCGAAAATTGGGGTTTTATCGCATTTCCATTTAGTACATCCCAGCCTATATCTTCTATCATCAGTCTCTGACAGAAATTCCTAAGTGCACAATGTGACTTTAATACACAGCTGTCCCATCTAGTTACTGCCTCAGACTCCCCATCTGCCACAGAAAAGGGACTTGTGGATTATTCAATATGGGAAGGACCAGCAAAGGGTTTATCATGAGAGTACCCTATAATAAAATTTCAGGTCTCCACTTGATGCCAACTATGGGCAGAACTGTTCTGTCAGCTCTGGACAGGATATATTTGCCTGCTACGGGCAGTTCCAGGGAATGAAAAAATAGATTTGCCTTAACAAGCTTCCCTGTGAGAAATCCATATTATTTATATATATATTTATTTACAGTATCTTTGATAGCAACATAATTACCATATTATGGAGACGATCAAGAATAGTTACATTAAAATTTCACTTCAGAATCTGAGGTAAATATACCATCAGGTATTATGTGGCTGAAGGATTTCTCATTCCCACAGAAATATACTTTTCTCAAATGAGGGAGTAATGGACACTGAAATAGGGCCTGATTCAACAAGGATTGCAACTGCGATTTCAATAGCGATTACGCACGCAGTTTCACTGCAATCATATTATAATCCGCTGCAATCACTATGCCTCCGCCGCACAACATAAGGACGCCCACTTTACCTTACACACATCCGTAATACTTAGCAAGACTGCAAAACCATCGGTAACATCGAGTAGCATCGCAGCCTCATGTACACTTGCACAAGGTCAGACCTGAAACAGAAGTTACTAACCTTCCTGTCCGCAGTGAGAGCTCAGGCTGCGTAGGGCATCGCAGTGGATAATTTATGCACACCCCTGCAATGGCGTTCAAATGCACTGGCACGCCTGCGTTTCCCCAACCACCCACCCTCCAGTCACCACCCCCAAACGGTACTTCCTATCAATCCCCCTGCTGTGGGTCTGCATAGCCTGTGCGATCGCAGTTCCGATCGCAGTGGCTGGTTTGCGCATGCACACTGTGATGCATGCGCAGTACGCAACAATCGGTTGATTGCGTGCCTATTAACAGTTGCGATCCTTGCTGAATCAGGCCCATAGCCTTTGTCCTATAATTACCACAGATGTAATCAGTGCTGCACATGCGCCGCTTTTGTGAATGTAACGGCGCATGCGCAGCACTGATTACAGCTGCGGTAAGTTAGAGTAGAGAGGGAAAAGTATCTATGTCCCGAAAATCTGTCATTACAAAAATGACGCTTTTCAGACTAGATACTGATGGGGAGGAGGAATGATGAATTCCTGCGGTAATTAGGTAGAACTCCATGCGAGCTCTAAACCTAATTACCTCCAGAGAATTTTTAGCAATGATGAATAGGCCCCTTAGTCAGGGAGACTGATACTGCGTCCTCCGATACCTGCTGCGGTCCCTCCTTCATACATTGGGGAGATACTAAATATTTGCAGATATTCCTCAAAAACTGGGGTTTTTTTCAGGGAATATGCAGCAAATATTTAATGATAAATAGGCCCGTAAGTGTAATGTGGGATTTTCTGACCAGCATCTGAAGCACATTCATCACTACCCATTCCCAGTAAATTGAAGTGATTGGCTCAAATATAAATAGGGGGCGGTGCTAAATGATGCGATTCATGAAGAATCGTTTCATTATGTCCAGCCCCCCTATACGGGGACCCGTGATCGCTGCGGAAATTCTCCCCATTTTGCCCACTTCACTAGGCAGTGGGCAGAATGTGGGAGAAGTGTCTACCCTTCCGGGAGAGCGGGGGGCTACCCGAAAAATCAGGAGACTCCCATGAATTCCAGGAGGGTAGGTATGTATGTCACTACCTGAAATACGAAGTGCCTTGTCCACTTTGGGCCACCACACTTAATGTAACCTGCCCACCATACAGTGAAGCAGGTAGTGCTTCCTGGATCCTTCTCTTACCTGAAGCTTGCAGCTGGATCCTGCCATGAACTCATGAAGCTATAAAATTGAACTGTCAAGTCTCCAGAGCTCCACACAACTCATTTAGGGCTCTCTTTACTACAATCCGCATTTGTAATGCAGATTGTAGTGTGATATTTACTAAAAATCCCTTGCAGGGACAGAGCTTGCGAGAAAGCTCTGTCCCTGTGAATCCCCTCCGCACACTTATCACGGTATTTTCGCAAAATACTGTGACAAGTGCCCACACATGCGGCAACTAGCCGTCGCTAAGCCCCGCCCCCGCGATCCCCCCCTCCATTAATTACACTTACCTCCGGTGATCGCTGCTCCTGTGATGTCCTCCATGGCTCCGGTCAGCTGACATCCCATCCTCCACTGGGACCCATTCAGGTGACGACTGGGCACCAGTGCAGCATGGGAGACCAGCCGGCCGGAGGGAGGACATCACCCGTAGCCCCGATCACTGGTCCCTGGACACAGGTGTTTTGTTTTTTTTTATTTACAGTGAATCAGCGTGTGGTCTGTTTAGACCACACAGCTGATCACTGGGGCCGGCTCCAGGCCCGTTAGAGTGGAGCAGAAGTCCGGTAACCGTGGGAGATGCTGGATAACGACACCTCCAGGTGGAGTTATTATCACAGGGCTTTCCCCGGTATTTTTTCACATTTTTATTTTTAGTACCTTTGGCCAGATCACATTTCCCATTACAATTATGGGAAATGCGATCTGATTACTAAAAATAAGTGATAATTAGGGCTTGGTGTAGAATTTTACGAATTCTATTCCAATTGCCCTGTAATAACTATATGTGATACTAAAATAATGTGAAAATGGTGTGAAAACACCCTTTTTCACTTTATTTTAGTAAAAGTAACATTAAAGAGAACTGAATGGATTTCAAAATGAGTCATGAGCTATAGCTTTGAGCAGATGCAACACAGTGGTTCTCAAACTTGGGGGCGTATTTATCAAAGCTTGGAAAGTGATAAAGTGGGGAAAGATAAAGGGCTCTATTCAAGAAAAAAATGTGCTCTGTTATAATTAAGGGATGAACTCGCAAGTTCAATATAAGCAACTGAGGCACCCATCATATAACCTTTACTTAATTATCATTTCCAAAAAGGTGTTCATTCAGCAGAGACAGCTTTTCGGAAGTGTGAGATTTTTCTCCTGCTGCTCTGGTCTTCTGAGACTCTTTGCAGCCTGTGTTCAAGCTGAGCACACGGTCCTGAGGTCTGAGGGCTTGATTCAGCAAGGAACGCACGATAGCAGACGCACGCGCCCGTCCGCTGCAAGAATATGCTAATCAATGCATACGCCCGGACACCGCAGCACAAGATGCAGACACCCAATCCCATATTAAGCCGCCCATCTGCCTTTACTCAAAGCCTGATCAGTACGCAAGATAGCGTAAACATCGGTAACTTTTTTTTTGGGGGGGGGGATTTAACATTTAATATTGACTGTACCACTTTCTGGGCCTGATTCAACAAGGATCGCATTTGCGATTATGCATGCAGTTGGCCAATTGTTGCATTCTGGCATGCGTATGTATCGCAGTGTGCGAACACTCCACTGTGATCGCAGTGGCTACGCAGACCCATTGCAGAGTGATTGACAGGAAGTACCATTTGGAAGTGGTGACAGGGGGGTGGTCGGCGAAACTCAGGTGTGCCAGTGTGTTTGAATGCTGTTACAGAGGCGTGCATAAATTAGCCACTGCGATGCCCTCCACAGCTTGTATACTCACTGCGTGCGATGAGGTTAGCAAGTTCTGATTAAGGTCAGAGGCCCTGATTCAGAGCCGGACATTCTGACAGAGCGCTCGCTCTGAATCAGGGCCGGCCTTCTTGTGATCACCCACAGCTATAGCAAGCGGCCAGGAAGATGGTCGCAATGGTCAAGACCGTCGCGACCATCGGGCTTGCGACGAGACCCTTGTGGTAGGGTCTCGTTGCCGCAAACCCAAGAGAGATTTCGGCTCAAACAGAGCCGAAATCTCTCCCACTGACATCACTCGTGATGTCAGCGGGGCCACCCCCAAACGGAGGCGTTCACATGGGAACTCAACATCGACAGCACGCCCCCTTTGGTACGAGACCCGGAGCGACGGATTGCCCGTCGCTGTCCAGGTCTCGCGCGAATGTGCATGACGGAGCCGGCTCCATCGTGCGCATGCACACTGGACCACCATAGACCCGCTTGCGAGCGCATAGCGCTCGCGAGCGGGTCTGAATCAGGCCCAGAGCTTGTGCTCTGCAAGTGTGTGTGAGGCTGCGATGGTACTTGATGTTACTGATGGTTTTGCAGTCTTGCTAAGCATTACAGATGTGTGTAAGGAAAGATGGGTGTCCTTATGTTGTACTGCGACAGCATAGTGATCGCAGAGGATTGGCATATCTTCGCAGTGAGACTGCATGCGCAATCGCTATTGCAATTGCAGTTGTGATCCGTACTGAGGGCCTGACTCAGACCCTCTCGCGAGCGCTGAGCGCTCGCAAGCGGGTCAATGTTGGCCAAGTGCGCATGCGCATGAGGGAGCCGGCTCCGTCGTGCGCATGCGCAAGCCGTCGCTATGGGTCTCGCTACAAAGGGGGCGTGCTGCCGATGTTGAGTGACAGCTCACCCCCTTTGGTGGGTGTGCAGGGGGCATGGCTGGCCAGACTGAAGCGTTCCCATGGGAACGCCTACCATCTGGGGCTGGCCCCACTGACATCACAAATGATGTCAGTGGGAGTGCTTTTGGCTCTGATAGAGCCAAAAGCACTCCAGGGCTTGCGGCAGACGAGACCCTACCACAAGGGTCTCGTCGCAAGCCCGATGGTCGCGATGGTCAACATCTTTTTGGACGCTCGCTATAGCTGTGGGTGGTTACCCACAGCTATGCGAGCGGCCAGGAGGCCGCTCTAAAAAAAGAGAGGGAGGGCACTGATTCAGAGCGAGCGCCCGGCTCTGAATCAGGCCCTGAATCAGGCCCTCTTTTGCTTAGTACATCATTCTCTGTATTAACGCAGGCATGTCTGACCATTTAAACAGCGTTTTTATGGTTGTGCATAAATTAGCCATTGCGATCTCCTTCGCAGATTGAGAGCTCTCTGCGTGTCCAGGACCGACGAGATCCGTGCCGGGCCCAGGGGGCGTGACCTAATTGCGGGAGGCATGGCCATGCCCCCTTAGACAAAATTTTTTACAAATCTTATATGTTTTTCAGCGCCGCAAAGCGGTGCTGGGGATGGGGGCTCTGTGTGCCCCTCAACCCGGCGCACAGCCAATGGGGGGCACAATCCATACATGCCTACCCTCCCGGTTTTCGCGGGAGGCTCCCGATTTTTCGGGTAACCCCCCGCACCCCTGGAAGGGTAGGCATTTCTCCCGCATTCTGCCCACTTCCTAGTGAAGTGGGCAGAATGAGGGGAATACCCGCGGCGATCGCGGGTCTCCGTGAAGGGGGCGGGGCTTAAGATGTGATTCTGCATGAATCACAGCATTTGGCCCCGCCCCCTATGTAAATTTTACCCAATCGCGGCAGTTTTGCCGTGAGGGGGCGGGTCTTAATGACGCGATTCGTTAGGCCCCGCCCCCATCCTGCTTCTCTTACCCGGGCTTCTCCCGGGAAGAGATTAGAAAAGGTAGGTAAGTATGGCACAATCAGCATAGGAGACTGCTCCGGCTGGTGCTTTAGCAGCCACGAGCAGTCTCCTAGTGCAGTATGACTCAAGAGGGAGGGAGAGCGGTGCCAGGCCAGGCCCCTGCAGTAAGCCCGGGTAATTTGTAACCATCCCGTCCCCCCCCCAGTGCCCCTGTGCATGTCAGCTGAGACTTTGTACCCGCTCCCCCCCCCCCACGGCACCCCTGTGCATGTCAGGAGAGACGTTGTACCCGCTCCCCCCCCTCGGCAACCCTGTGCGTGTCAGGAGAGATGCTGTGTTTGAGACAGGTCAGTGTGCTGGTGTGCTGCAGGTGCACGGCAGTTCTGATTGGTCTCCGGAGGTCAGCAAACGGAGTGTGCAGCTGAGGTTGGTTCTCGGCCGTGCCGCTGGTGGTGCGGAACCAGAGGTATGGATGGGTCAGCTGCTATGAGGCTGGGTTGCAGCGTGTGTGCTAGGACCACCCCTGCTAAGGTGGGGTGGTCTGCCTGGGAAACAGATTGGAAAAGGCTGAGGGGAGGGGGAGATAAGGAGGGTGTGACTGGGATTTCAGCTGGTCACATGCGATGTTGGCTGTGCGGACTTGCAGCCGGATGTGCGGGGTGCTCTCTGCACTGACAGTCCCTCGTGGAAACGGGAATCGATGGTGGAGGCAACCCTGGCCAGGAGTCAGTTGTTGAGCACACCAGAGAGGGGGGTGGGGGGGCTCGGGGAGAGGCTGGTCCGGGGTGGAGCCGGTCACTGGAAGTGTGAACGGTGCGGACCAGTGCTTTCTGCACTGGCGGTCCCTGGTGGGGATGGAGATCTTCAGTGGAGGTCAGCCTGGATCGGTGTCGGGTTTGATGTGAGGGTCTCCAACGCGTTTCAGCACAGGTGCCTTCTTCAATGAGGTGTGAGGGGACACGTTGTACCCACTGCCCTTCCCCCCTCGGCGCCCCTGTGCATGTCAGAAGAGACACTGTGTTTGAGACAGGTCAGATCTGCATTAATGTTACCAATGTCTGCACTGCTGTGTGATGTCCAATGGATATGAGAAGGTAGCAGTGGATGTCCTTATGCTCTGATAAGCTTTGGAAACATTAGCATATTTTCTCAATTGTGAACTGTGCGAAATCGACTATACCTACCTACTCTCCCGAAACTGTCGGGAGCCTCACGAACATCAAGTGCTGCCCCCACCCCCGGAAGACTGGGCAAGTGGGCTGATGCACTGTGGTCTCTAGCAAGGAGCGCCAAAGGGGGGAGTTATCACTCCCCTTGTCTGATTGAAGGGATGGTAATACATCTCATCATTAGGGCTTCCTGCTTCATCTCGGTAAAGAGACATAGCAGGAAGTGTTATAACAACACGATAAGTGCCGCTATAATACATCTCCTCCAGTAACCAGAGAGTTGGGTAAGGGATGCTGGTGCTCAGGATCCCAGCGGTCAGAATCCCGATGTTGGCAGCATGACAGATTTAAAATACCGACACTTACACACCTAGTGCCTAACAGTTACCCTCCTTCTAACCCAGCTACTTACCATTGGTATGATGATGGTCAAGATTCTGGCACCGGCATTCTAAGCGCTTGCATCCGACTGTCGGGATGTTGGCCGAATCCCTAACCAGACATCGTAATATCTACTCAGCTATTCTATCGGGCTCTAACAAATTGCTTTACAACCTTGTGGGAATATTACCAACGACTTGCAATTGAATTTGACATCTTTACTATAAGGACTATGCTATTGTTGATGGTTGTTAGCGGTTAGCACTCCTGGTGTAGAGTTAAGTTGTTGTTATAGTTTCCAATTTCTGAAACCTACCAGGCTACTCGTTCCTTTAGGTTGTGATAATTATTGTTGATTTATATGTTACTTGTGATATGTAATAAGGATATTGTTGTATCCTTTCCTATGCCTCCTTTCTTCCTAGTTACCGAAATACAGATGTATCCTACTCCTCATACACCTAACCTCAATGCGCCATATGTTTCCCTTATGCACACATGCCAGTGCTACCTCACCCCTTCCCTTTGTCAGGTACCGACTGGCGCCTCCATGTCTAGCACTGGGGCACATACCCCACTAGCCCCTTCTGCATCTCCCCTCTTCCAATCATATGTCAATTTACACTGTATTATACTTATGATTGGTCAAGTTACACTGTTAGTATATATATTGCTTGTACAGTGCTAAGGGCACTTTGTGGCACCTTAAAAATGTAAGATAATAATAATACAAATAGTGCTTTGTTTAAACTTGTAAATATTTTCCTGTTTTTCATAACAGATTTGAAGATGATAATTATCATTTTATTGTTATTATTATTATTATTATTATTATTATTTTACAGCTTTCTCGCAAAGCAGAGCTAAACAAAGCTGTCAAACCCCTGGCATTACCCACAACTTTCACTGATGTCAAAGGAGGGACCGTTTGTGAGGCTGCAGGATGGGGTAGAACCAAAAACATCGGTGTCCAGAATTCTGACAAGCTGATGGAAGTCAGTGTTCCCGACAAGCTGATGGAAGTCATTCTTGCAGTCCTAGACAGAGAGACATGTAAAGCCAGGATAAAATCTCTGAGGTCAAAACAAGTTACAAAGAATATGATGTGTACCAGTGAAATATGTGGAGGAAATGATGTATGCAATGTAAGTATGTGACTATAATAAAGGAGGTGCATCACCATGATTACATACCTATGGAAAGAGATGGAGACATCCAAGGGCAGATTACAATATATGAGCTTCTGGCAGGGCAGACACTCCTGAACTTACATTTCTCACCCAAACCAGTTACTTTCCTTAATATAACTCCTACTGCATCCTACTGTATCTGCACAACTTAAATACATGGAAATGATTCATCTCTAAGACCTCTATTTACTACAATCCACATTCGTATTGAAAATGTAGGAATTATCACAGGGATGTATCAATTATCACTTGCAGGGACAGAGCTAACGATAAAGCCCCCTGTCCCTGCGAATCCCCTCCGCACATATCTCACTGTATTTAATTTTTATTAAATCAGAACAGATCACATTTAGGGGTAAATTTACTAAGAATCGAGTCTGGGAGAGTTTGCTTTTTTTTCAACTCGATTAGCTTCACCTAAACTCGGGTGATTTGAAGCTCCTGAGACTCTCAAATTTACAAAGAAGGGAGTTTGGCTGAGAGTGAGATGTCCGATGGTGAAGCAGAACAAGATTTCTCTGCCGAGTAGCAGGTTTTGCAGGAGATGACTCACTCGAGATTGCAGCGTCTTCTCTCTGCAAAACTCTCCCGAGCAAGCAGCCTGCACATATCAGTGAGATATGTGTAAGCTGCTTGTGTTGTACCTGTTAAAAAGATGGGTTAAAATTGTTTAAAAAAATGACATAGGGCCCCCCCTAAAGCTTAACCAGCCCCGGGCTTGCCAGCCTGTCCTGGTTTCTAAGATTACGGGGAACAAAATGTGTATGGTTCCCCCGTAATCTTAGAAACCAAGACAGGCTGGCAAGCCTGGGGCTGGTTAAGCTTTAAGGGGGGACCCTATGTTATTTTTTTTCTGATATTTAAATTTATTTTCTGTATTTACAGGCAGAAACATACATGGATCACAGCGATCTGTGTATGTTTCTGCTAAACTCTCAGATCACAGGCAGGTGTATTTTTTTCACGAGTTTTTGCAGGAGAGTTTGCCCATCTCATGAGAGTTTCGAAACTCTCTGCTTGGTAAATTCCAGAATTCTTTCTTCACCAGTGAAAAGGTTCTCAAGTTCTGCTGATGGTGAATTGAAGAGAGTTTGCTAACTCTCCAGTATTTTCCCATAGCAAAGGAGATCTCTCTCCCGAGTTTGACATTAGTAAATTTGAGAGTGGGAAAAAATGCCCAAACTCTCCAGAGTTTGCAAAGTCTCCCAAACTCTCAGCTTAGTAAATTTACCCCTTAGTATTTTCCATTGCAAGTATGGTAAATGAGATCTGCTTACTAAAAATATGCAAATTGAAGGGCTTGGAGCAGTTTTTTATGAAAACTGCTCCAATAAGCCCTTTAATACATTAATGTGATACTAAAACAATGTGAAAAGGGCGTGAAAACACCCTTGTTCACATTTTTTTTTAAATACAGGTTGAGTCTCCCATATATAAAATGCTTGGGACCAGGGGTATTTTGGATATTGGAATATTACGTATTTTGGGACATTTGTATACCCTAACGAGATATCTTAGGAATGGGACTCAAATCTAAACACAGAATGCATTTATGTTTTATATACACACACCTTATACACACAGCCTGCAGGTAATTTTATACAATATTTTCAATAATTTTGTGGCTCAAACAAAGTTTGTGTATATACATGAAGTTCAATTATGTTTCATATACACCTTATACACACGGGGCCTGATTCAGATGCTTTCGCAAGCTGCCGCACGCTGCCAATGTTTTTCAATTTGCGCATGCATACTCTTCGTATTACGCGTGCACGAACTGGTATGAAGATGGGGAAATTCTCGCTCACCAAGCATAGACAGCCCAGCAGAATGAGTGACAGGTGAAGCCGTTTGTGGGTGGTAACAGGGGCAGGCCACTAGAAATGGGGGGAGTGGAGGTGCGGCCGCAGGCGTGCCTGAGAATCCGAATGCCGTTTCAGAGGCGTGCATAATTACCAGGCAGCGTCATAGGACTCGTCATTTGGTTGATTTAGATACTAAAGTGCTCGCAGTGCTTGGGGCAGGGTATAGTCAACCTCAAGTGCTGCGATCGCTTCCAATGGTGATCGATGTACCAGTGGTTTCATACACTTCCGGGAGATAACGTACGCAATTGGGAGTCTTAAGACAGGCTGGTGGGCGTCTACAAGCATAAAGTGATCGCTCGCCCAGACATAGTGGGCGTGCTTATGACTTCCCTTGCGAGCAGCTGCCTTGACGTCACTTAGCCAAATTTCCATACGCTGGGAGCAAGCGGCCGCATCTAGCGAACGGGTCTGAATCAGGTCCACAGACTGAAGGTCATTTTATACAATATTTTTACTAATTTTGTGCCTTAAACAAAGTTTGTGTACTCTGAACCATCAAAAAGCAACGGTTTCACTATCTCAGTCATGCTGAAAAAATTCTGTATTTCGTATTATTTTTGGATATGGGAGACAACCTATAATATTGATAAATAGGGTCCTAACTGAGCTAAAAGTTAACATTTTGAAATAAGTAAATAATTTATTCTATATAAAGTAAAACATGTGAAATAGTTTTGCTCCAATATTTGCATCCACTTCCTGGTCTATAGAACCAACCCTATAAGTAGGAATGCAACTCAATATGTGGCCTGTGTCCAAAAATACGGATGGTGGGTTCAGTAGAAACGTCACATAAAAGTCAAAACCTACTTCTGCTTTGGGTCCACCAGCAGCAGTGAGCAGTCTCCCACTGCAGCCCAGCACACAGCAATGTGTGCTGGGCTGCTAATAGGTTAGAGGGAGGGAGCGGCACTCCCCCCCCTCTCGGCGCCCCTGATCCTATCTGCCCCATCCACCTGTTCAGCCCACAATACCATCAACGCACCCTCACTGAACACTGCCTACATTATAAAAGGGCCGCCAAGATCGGTGATGGGCCCGGGTACTGGGGGCATGGCCAAATCAGGGTGTGTGCTGGACTGGACAGTAACTCATCTCTCTCTTCTCTCTTAACATCCAATATGCATCTATCTATTATGGGGGGGGGAGACAGAAGTGGGCCCCTACCAGGCACCTCCAACCATCACAAGCCTGGATAAAGAGTCTCCTCACTTCCCCCTTGGCACCCCTGCTTCCCTCTCAGCTGCCTACTCTAGCTTCTGTAGCATACGCAATACAAAACCATGCAAGATGCACATCACAAAAGGGCAAAATTTTCACTCCGCATCAGCCCTAGAGCCTATACGAAAATCCTGTGCTCACGTCTGCTAAACTTTGCAATTTATTGCCAATGGCACAGAATTTTTTGATAGAATATGGTTATGTAATTTCACTGTGTACCAATAGTCATGTCACTGTGTTCCAATACGACTGTATACCAATAGACATATCACTATGTACCAATATGACTGTGTACCAATAGACATATCACATTGTACCAATATGAATGTGTACCAATAGTAATGTCACTGTGTACCAATATGACTGTGTACCAATAGTAATGACACTGTGTACCAATATGACTGTGTACCAATAGTCATGTCACTGTGTTCCAATATGACTATGTACCAATAGTCATGTCACTGTGCTCCAATATAACTATGTACCAAAAGTCATGTCACTGTGTTCCAATATGACTGTGTACAAATAGTCATGTCTCTGTGTCCTAATAGTCATGTCACTGTGTAATAAAAGTCATGTCACTGTGTACCAATAGTTATGTCACTGTGCACTAGTAGTCATATCACTGTGTACCAATAATCATGTCTCTGTGTACCAATAGTCATGTCACTGTGTACCAATATTCATGTCACTGTGTACCAGTAGTTATGCCACTGTGTACCAATAGTCATGTCACTGTGTACCAATAGTCATGTCACTGTGTTCCAATATGACTATGTACCAATAGTAATGTCACTGTGTACCAATATGACTGTGTACCAATAGTCATGTCACTGTGTAAGAAAAGTCATGTCACTGTGTACCAGTAGTTATGCCACTGTGTACCAATAGTCATGTCACTGTGTACCAATAGTGATGTCAATGTGCACCAGTAGTCATATCAATGTATACCAATAGTCATATCACTGTATACCAATAGTCATGTCTCTGTGTACCAATAGTCATGTCACTGTGTACCTATATGACAGTGTACCAATAGTCATGTCACTGTGTTGTCACTGTGTACCAATAATCATGTCATTGTGTACTAATAGTCATGTCTCTGTGTACCAATAGTCATGTCACTGTGTACCAATAGTCATGTCACTGTGTACCAATAGTCGTGTCGCTGTGTTCCAATATGACTATGTACCAATAGTAATGTCACTGTGTACCAATATGACTGTGTACCAATAGTCATGTCACTGTGTAAGAAAAGTCATGTCACTGTGTACCAATAGTCATGTCACTGTGTACCAATAGTGATGTCAATGTGCACCAGTAGTCATATCAATGTATACCAGTAGTCATATCACTGTATACCAATAGTCATGTCTCTGTGTACCAATAGTCATGTCACTGTGTACCTATATGACAGTGTACCAATAGTCATGTCACTGTGTACCTATATGACAGTGTACCAATAGTCATGTCACTGTGTTGTCACTGTGTACCAATAATCATGTCATTGTGTACTAATAGTCATGTCTCTGTGTACCAATAGTCATGTCTCTGTGTACCAATAGCCATGTCACTGTGTACCAATAGTCATGTAACTGTGGGCCTGATTCAGAGCTGGACGCTATTTGCGCTTGCTCGTTCAGAAAAAGGGGCCGGATATTTAAATAGAGCGCTTGCTCTTTGCGGTCTATTGACGCCTCTATGTCTGAACGAGCAAACGAAACATGCGCTCGCTATTTTTTTAAAAACACCCCCTGGCCGCTCGCATCCTACGTCATCTCCGCTATTTATTAGATTAATCGAGTACATCGAAAGGTGCATGAACTGCTCGCAGTGCTTGTGGTAGGTTTTCCTAACGCAAACATGCAAGCAGTTCAGGCTAAAAGACAACCAAGTGACGTGGTCGATGACGCTGCTTTGTTATTATGCACACCCTTAAAACGCCCGTTTTGACCGTTTGGCACGCCTGCGTTCGGATCTCCACTCCCCGTTTTCAAGCACCTTCCCCTGTTACCACCCACAAACGCCTCATCCTGTCACTCAAATTAGCAGGCACTCGCTATTTTGCGAGCACACAATTTCCGCCGCAATGACTGGTTCGCGCATGCGTATTACAACCCATACGCATGCGCAGTTGTGCGAACATCGCTCCGAGCGAATGAGTGGCCGCTTACGAGCGGCTCTGAATCAGGCCCTGTGTTCCAATATGACTATGCACCAATAGTCATGTCACTGTGTTCCAATATGACTATGTACCAATAGTCATGTCACTGTGTACCAATATGGCTATGTACCAATAGTCATGTCAGTGTGTACCAATAGTCATGTCACTGTGTACCAATATGACTGTGTACCAATAGTAATGTCACTGTGTACCAATATGGCTGTGTACCAATAGTCATGTCTCTGTGTACCAATAGTCATGTCACTGTGTACCAATAGTCATGTCACTGTGTTGCACTATAACTATGTACCAATAGTCATGTCACTATGTACCAATATGACTATGTACCAATAGTCATGTCTCTGTGTAATAAAAGTTATGTCACTGTGTACCAATAGTCATGTCACTGTGTACCAGTAGTTATGTCATTGTGTACCAATAGTCATGTTACACTTACTGTGTACCAATAGTCATGTCACTGTGTACCAATAATCATGTCACCATGTGCCAATAGTCATGTCACTGTGAACCAATATGACTGTGTACCAATAGTAATGTCACTGTGTACCAGTAGTCAAGTCACTGTGTACTAATAGTCTTGTCACTGTGTACCAGTAGTCATGTCACTGTGTACCAGTAGTCAAGTAACTATGTACCAATAGTCATGTCACTGTGTACCAATAATAATGTCACCATGTACCAATAGTCATGTCACTGGATACCAATATGACTGTGTACCAATAGTAATGTCACTGTGTACCAATAGTCATATCACTGTGTATCAGTAGTCATATCACTGTATACCAATAACATGTCACTGTGAACCAATAGTCTTGTCACTGTGTAAAAATATTCATGTCACCGTGTACCAAAAGTCAGGTCACTGTGTACCAATAGTCATGTCACTGTGTACCAATATGACTGTGTACCAATATGACTGTGTACCAATAGTCATGTCACTGTGTTGTCACTGTGTACCAATAGTCATGTCATTGTGTACCAATAGTCATGTCCCTGTGTACCAATGGTCATATCGCCATGTACCAATAGTCATGTCATGTCGCCATGTACCAATAGTCATGTCACTGTGTACCAATATGACTGTGTACCAATAGTCATGTCACTGTGTACCAATATGACTGTGTACCAATAGTCATGTCACTGTGTTGTCACTGTGTACCAATAGTCATGTCCCTGTGTACCAATGGTCATGTCGCCATGTACCAATAGTCATGTCCCTGTGTACCAATGGTCATGTCGCCATGTACCAATAGTCATGTCACTGTATACCAATAATCATGTCACCGTGTACCAGTAGTCATATCACTGCATACCAATAGTCATGTCACTGTGCACCAATAGCCATGTCACTGTGTACCAATATTCATGTCACCGTGTAGCAATAGTCATGTTACTGTATACCAGTAGATATGTTACTGTGTACCAGTAGTCATGTCACTGTCAAATTATTTTTAATTCACTTTTAAACATCTTTTCATGGAAATGGGAGAAACTCTTATGAAATAATATTGTGTATTCTAGGGTGATTCTGGAGGACCATTAATCTGCAAGAACATGTTCAGGGGTATTGTTTCATTTCGTCCCAAAGTACCCTGCGGATACCCTCACAAACCAAGTGTCTACACATTACTTACTCATGACTACATCAAATGGATTGAGAAAGAAACAAAGAGAAACAAGATTTAGCTCTTCTTCTATATGATTACATCATGTTTATCTCTTTCTATTATAGTAAACCGTACCCAGCTATCTGTACCTAATGTTCAATCTGTTATTCACCTGCTACAAGAATAAACCTTTCATCTTCTTTGACTCTTCACATGTTCCCTCCAATAAAGCATTACTAAAACCACACACTGGTGTCAAAAATGTATATTCTCCATTTGATTAAGTCTGTAAAGCATAACTGTAACACAGCAGATGTTCCCATCATGTGATCATACAGTCAGAGTGAAGAAAACATAAAAGTACCCTATTAATCTATAGCATTACACCAAAACCACATCTCAACAAGCCCTTTATTATAGCAAGTATACCACTACGCCATTCAGATCAGTTACAAGGGGCAGGCAACTGAGCAACATGAGCCTACTAAGGATTCCATTACTTGTAGCAATAATGTTGCAGATCCAAAATTGTAAGTATCTCTATTACATCTATTGCTTCGGACATACTAGTGACATTAGTCATTGATTATATACATAATATACACTTAAAATCTGAAATACTATCTCAACAAATGATGTTGGTGCTCTGTTGAGTAGAATGTTATCCTCAGTGTATTTTGTGTTTCCTGAAATTACAAGAACTCAATTTAATCACTGAAAATAACAATGGTTCCAACTTCATTTTATGAAGCTATTAGTATTAGTATTAGTAGTAGTATTAGTAGTAGTATTAGTATAGTAATAGAATTGCTATTACTTCTACTACTATTATACTTTTTATATCACCAGCATATTCAAGAATGTGTAAGAAAAGGAGGGATATATTGATCTAAAATAACAAGGAATACTGGGCCTGATTCAGAGCCGGACGCTCTTTGAGAGCGCTTGTTCTGAATCAGGACGTCCACTTTTTTTTTTTAAAGTCGGCCACCCACAGCTTTTGCGAGCGGCCAGGTTATGGTCGCGATGGGGTCTCACCCGTCGCAAGCCCCAGAGAGCTTCCTGCTCTAACAGAGCAGAAAGCTCTCCACTGACATCACTAGTGATGTCAGTGGTGCCTCCCACAAATGGCAGGCATTCCTTCGGTAACGCCTCCATTTGTGTGGCCACCCTCCCTCCCCGCCTACAAAACGGGTCGAGCGGTTGATCAACATCGACAGCCGCCCCGTTTGTAGTGAACCCCGGAGCGAGAGAATTTCTCTTTCGCTCCGGGGCTTGCGCATGCGTGACGTGAGCAGTACCCTACTATCGACCCACGTGCGAGCGCTATGCGCTCATGAGCGGGTCTGAATCAGGCACACTGTACATTATATAAAGAAATAGAAGAAAGAGGGTTTTATTCACTTTACTATGCTTTCTAAATTCGTCAAAAGTCTCCCAGACACATTTACTGAATTGCTATATTGAAAACACATTATAAGCATTGAACAGGGTTACAATCCTCATTTTCATATTGATTTACAACAGAAATATGTGATTTCCAGGTGATACTGCAGAAATTATAGGAGGGAAGGAAGTGGTTCCTCACTCCAGGCCGTACATGGCTCTAGTGAGAACAGCTGGAAAAGCATTTTGTGGAGGAACACTGATCAAACCCAACTGGGTATTAACATCAGCTGATTGTATAGTGTGAGTAACATCCCAATTATTATACTGTATATGTATGATCTGGATTCACTTACAATGGTCAACACATGTATATGTCTCTGAGAGTTTGATGGAGAGAGAGAGAGATCAGTGTCTATTTTGGAAATGTATGTCTCTCGTCGTATATGGGTTGGGCCTATAATATGGCCTGATGCCGTTTGCAAGATACGAGTTTGCATAGTGTACAGTATACTGCATGAAATGGGTGTAAGCATTTGCGTCTATGCAGGCTTGCATGATAAAAGAGGAGCACTAATGTAGTTTTGGTATAGTAAGGAAGTGTGTATGCAAAATCGGCTCATGAAGACCTGTAGAACCATACATACTGTATACATGTTAGTAGGAATTTGCACCAGCTACAGTACAGGCACAAATACACTGTGATGATGATAACTTGTCTTAAATCAAACGCATATGCTGCCAATGTAAGGGCTAATGCATCTCATGTGTACGGCTCTTCTCACAGGCAGACGTATATTATTTTTCCATGCTTTTTTTAAGAATACTTTTTTATGTCCATTTTGCCAACAACTCTGCATTAGAGGTGCCAAGAGGGTGAGGCGCGGTACAAAATAGGCAGGTCTATCTGTGAGCCTGGCAGTGCAAGAGGAGTATCCAACCCCACCATGGCATGGCCACACCGTGCCCGTTTCTGTACAATGGGCAGTTTCTGCACAAAGCCCCTACCAGGTGTAGCCACACACCCCTCACTTGAAGTGTAGACAGCTCAGCATATGTTTGAAAATGTGCTCTTTTCTAGAAAGATAGCAAAGCAGGAGTCTCAGAAGGGTGACCAGCCCCCCCCCCCCCCATCCCCTTAGCATCTGCATCCCATCAATGCCGGACTGCCAACCATCGGGGCTTGCGACAAGACCCTTGTGGTAGGGTCTCGTCTACCGCAAGCCCCAGTGAGCTTCCGGCTCTAATAGATCCAGAAGTTCACTACTGATATCACTCATGATGGGAACGCCTCCGTTTGGCCAGCCACCCTCCCCCCGACCCGCCTACAAAACAGGGTGAGCTGTCGATCAACATTTTGTTTGTAGAGAGCCTTGGAGCGAGAGACTTTCTCTCTCGCTCCAGGGCTTGCGCACACGTAGTGTGCATGCGGCATGTTCGCACTGCCTGCCAATCGACCCGCTTGCGAGCGCATAGTACAGTACATTTCTTTAAACAATGTTTTAAAAAAAAACCTGCCACAGCCACTCAATAAATGCCACCCTGGCCCTAGCCCATCCAGCTCCTGGTGGTTTAAACGTACAGATTCTTCATGTGACTGGCAGGGCTGCATATACTGTATGTCATAAACAAATATCCAACTCTGTGATGTCCTAAGGCTGCTGGCGGCTAATATATAGACTTATACAGAATAAAGGTAATCCTACAGCAAATGACTCATTTTTTGTATTCAGTAATCCAAAAAATATTAACCATTAATGAGCTGGAATATGCTGAGATATGAGGTGTACAGTGTGTGGACAGCAGTTACAGGAACTGTGATAATGTTCCCCATTTGTACATCTAAAAAAAAATGGTGAAAATGTGATGAGCTGATATGAAACATCCTGAGTTAGAAGTGAGACTTTTCCTGTTACAGGTGTGAAAACACAAGATCAGATACCAACAGTCAACCAAAAATAACACTTTTCTCTCAAAGCTCTTTAAAGAAAAATTAGCTGATGACCTTTTTACAATTATTCAGATGTATAAGCATATTGGCGTCTATGTACTTAGGCAAATATGGGGAAAAGACTGGTAGATTTTCCACTCTTACCTCCATACTTCCCTTGGGATGTAGTTAATACCGACAAGGAAATCCCGACAAGGGACTTAAGATAGGCGTCGAAATACCGACGCCTATCTTAATCCCGACACCGGAACGCCAGCCCGAATGAGGCAAGTCCGGGGCGCCCTTAGCGTTCGCCGTGGGGGGAGGGTTAGGTTTAGGGAGCGTAACGGGGTTAGGGTTAGGTTTGGGGGTTTGGGGGGGGGTAGGGTTAGACACCCCTAAGGGGGAGGGTTAGGATCAGGCATCCCTGGGGGGAGGTTAGGGCTAGGCCCCCCCCCCGGGATGGTTAGGTTTCAGGTGCGGCAATACTGTTGGCTCTCATGATGATAGTGAGGTGTCCCCACATTACAGCAATGTTAGGATGAGAGGTGAATGTCCTCTGTAATAGTTTCCTCAGTGAGGATAAATTCCCTGCTGGTCCGGGCTGCAATGAAATTGGACTTTTGGCTCCAGCACTTTCGGTTTCCTCAGATCTTAAGTCCCCAGAACATATGTTGGAATTATATTCAGTTATTATAACTAATGGATTCAGTGACGGTATATCATCTGGAAAAGCTTAGTACCACTGCTCTGGTGATCACCATGGAGCATGTTTTGCCTTAGACTTACATATCTAGGTTATATGTAGTATCTAACTTGGTCATTGATATCTGATTATCACTATGGGCCTGATTCAGCAAGGAACGCAGTTGCAAAGACTCACGCAATCGGTCAAATGTTGTGTTCTGCGGATACATCGCAGTGCGCTTGCGCGAACTAACAATTGCAAACAAAATTGCGATTGCAGACCCAGAGCAGTGATTGACAGTAAGTGCCGTTTGCGGGTGGTGACGGGTGGGGGGGGGGTCGGTTGAACACCGTTGCAGGGGCGTGCATAAATTAAGCAGCCATTGCACTGATAGCGTGCGTGGATATTAGCAATTTCTGAATAAGGCCAGGGCTTGTGCAAGGGGATGTAGTTATGAGACCGGTTGCCGCATGGCGGCCGGTCTCGATCCCGACACTACAATCCCTGCAGGGGATTTAATATAGGCATCAAAATGCCAACGTCTATGTTAATCCTGACGCCAGGACCCCGACAGGACGCCGGACCAATCGTAGCGAATCAGGTCCAATGTAACAAATTTAAATTTTTTTGTTTGTCCTTGCGTTTGAAGTGTAACTTCCTAAGTGCCTTTGGCCCAAGAGTATAGAAAATGACAATTATTTCCCACAAACTATGCTTTCGAGACCTGGTCAGAGATATTTTGAAATGTTCTTATTTCAACATGGTGGGATTCATAATGGGTCTCCAAGGCGGTTTTACCACATTTACCAGTTTCCTTTGCCTTTGGGACAGCAGGGACACCAAGGGCAACTACAACAGAGAACACTGGCCACTGTGGACCGAGTTCTGTGTGGGGACGAATAACGTCAAGTGGGAGCCATTTATGGATTCCAGGAAGGTGCTGATGCCGCCACTACACATTGAGTTGAGCCTCATGAAACAATTTGTTAGAGCTCTAGATAAAGATTTAGCAGCCTTCAAGTACTTCTTCTTTAAGCTATCTGAGGCAAAGGTCAAAGCCAGTATTTTTGTGGGACCACAGATAAAGAAGATCCTGCAGTTCGCTCAGAAGGAGCTTGGACCAGCTTTATCGCGGTGGCTCGCAGCTTCCTGGGCAACCACAAGGCTGAAAACTATTCAGAGTTGGTTGAGACTTTGTTGAGGAACTTCGGCACAATGAGGTCCCTCAAAGTCCATATTCTTGATGCTCATCTTGAGAAATTCAAGCAGAACATGGGAGCGTACTCAGAGGAGCAAGGCGAGTGCTTTCTGGAGTTTGAACGCTGCTACCAAGGACAGTATAACAAGAACATGATGGGAGACTACATCTGGCGGCTGATTAGTGAACATGATATACTGTATAATCGTAAATCTCGAAAAGCTACTCACTTCTAATTCTGGTCATGTTTGTACAACTTTATATACTGTATGTTAATTTTCATACATCTGCGAAATCACACGCAGCTCCCCCAATTGGAACGGGGATGGCGACTTGGACCATTCTACAATACGTGGTGCCCGTTTTGTAGGCGACGGCTGCCTGCACTTGTACAAGGAGCTTGTCGCTTTGTGGGATAAGCTGCAGATGTGGTGCACAGGCACAGATGCCAAGGATCTTTTGCTTCTTTGTTGTTGTGCAGTGCTTTATGGGCATGTGTACCTGGAGTCAGTCCTGGGTGAAGGGGTCATGGCCTAATCGTGGGTGGCGTGGCCACGCCCGCTTAAGAAAAAAAAACAGAAAAAATATAGTTGCAGGACTGCCTGCTGGGGAGGGGGGGCGCTGTGAGCCCCTCAGCCCAGCATAAATCTAGGGGGGCGCGATCAGTATAATCGCTCTCCCCACTGGCAGAGGAGACTGACGCTGCTGCTGCAGCAGCAAGCAGTCTACCTTTGCATCCCAGCACACAGCACACAGCCCCCGAAAGGCCCCTCCAGCAAGCCCGTGGCAAGGTAATTAGTGCCCGCTCCCCCCCCCTCTCGGCGCCCCTGTGTTCACGTTCACTAATCAGCCCCCAGATGTAGTCTCCCATCATGTTCATGTTATACTGTCCTTGGTAGCAGCGTTCAAACTCCAGTATGTCCTGGAGAAAGCACTCGTCTTACTCCTCTGAGTACGCTCCCATGTTCTGCTTGAATTTCTCAAGATGAGCATCTAGAATATGGACTTTGAGGGACCTCATTGTGCCGAAGTTCCTCAACAAAGTCTCAACTAACTCTGAATAGTTTTCAGCCTTGTGGTTGCCCAGGAAGCTGCGAGCCACCGCGATAAAGCTGGTCCAAGCTCCTTCTGAGCGAACATCTTTGGGAATTCCTTGCACTGCAGGATCTTCTTGAGTACCCATGTTGAAGTCCTGACTATAGGGAGGTGCTTCAGCTGTGCTGGTATATTTCCTATATGCAGGTATTTGAATAGACAGTTACTATGTCTGATGTACATTGCTGTAATGCTCATGTTGTTAGGTTTTGACATCTACGCTGCAAAACATGGAACTTTGCATGTAAGGTACATATCTCATTATAAATAAATGTATTATGCAGTTTATTACAGTATGCTTTTGGGAAATTTTCATTCTTTATATTACTTTGGAAAATGAATATTGCATTTGCCAGTGCTTTGCATATGCTCTAACCTCATGTTCATTTAACTGTTTTGTACTATTTTAAAGTATTCACTTTGCAGCGCTAAGGCACCCAATGCTAACGTGGCTAACTTGTTCCCTATGATGTCACTACAGGCCTGGAAAGGAAATGTCTGTGCATACTGTATATTAGACAGTTTTCTTTTGTGTTTGTAGGGATAAGACAACTACTGTTGACCTCGGTGTTCACTCTATAAAGAATACCAAAAACAGCCAAAGACAGCATTTCACAGTTATACAAGCAATTCCACATCCAAAATTTAATAAAGAAAAACACATTAATAATCTCCTGCTTTTAAAGGTAAATTCCCAATTTATTATCTATTACATGGAATCATGTGTGCCTTTATAGAGCATATTTGGTTGTTTTTGTTTCATTTTCCAAGAAGATGTACATCAATTAATATTGTATGTTTGTTTATAGTGTACCAAAATGTGCCAAGTGCCGGACAGTAGAGAAAACAGGGTGTACATAAAGCATGACACAAGGGGAGTGTTAGGATCCAGTGCTTAGGGCAATATACAAGTGTATCAGGAGCAACTTCAACTGCAGACATCCAGTCTCTTAGTAATATAACAATGATAAACAGTTGTTGAAGCTCTAGCACCTTGGTGTGTCTACTTATGGTATCAGATGTTGTTCAGGAGGATTGCATATATGTGTATGGTGTGTGTTTATTGATGATGCAGACATAGGAAGTGTAAATGAAATACTCTTTATTAATGAGTGTCACAGTGTTTTGGTGTAGTTGTGAGGACCCCCTACATGGCCCAATGATGGTATGGGACCTGCTGGGGATACTTGGATGTTCCTCCAGGGAGAACCTTAATCATATAATCCAGACTTCTGTGTCTTTGCTATACATCCCTGATTATTAGCTACTTGGTAGCTTGAATTAACCAAACTAGCCACTAAGGGCTGTGTGCAGGGGTGTGGGTGCGGGTCCCATACACAACTCTGCACTTAGGTAAAATCCACTTGCTTCCCAGTCATCCGGGGAGTTAAGTGGATTTCCTCCATACCACAGTCAGACTGTAATGTGGGACTGTATCATACTTGCCTACCCTCCAGGAACGGTCGGGAGGCTTCCAAAAATCAGGTGGCGCTCCAGGCCTACCAGAAAAGTGGGCAAGTCTCCCGGCTGGCCGCCACCTGCCCGCATACCCCTGAACCCCCTGCACCCCCACATACACACACCCGAAGCGCAGGGGGGCAATGATGTGATTCGTGCTGAATCATGTTTTCGTAGCCCCGCCCCCTGCTTCACAATGCCGCCAATCTCTGCATTTTGCAGTGGTGAAAGGGCCACGATGACATGATCGTGTGGTCATGCTCCACCCTCACTGCCGGGTAATGGCATATGGTCACGCCCCCATATGCCACATCACGCCCCCCGCTGTGGCGACCTGGTTACCCGATCCAGGAAGGGGCAGCCAGAATGTCGGCAAGTGTGGTCTGTATGCGTTGATCTGTGCTGTACCGAAAACACACTAAAGGAGGAAACCTGACATAAGTTACAACATGCAGAGGATAGAGAGCACTGGGGGCCTAAATCAGCAAGGAACGCAAGGGAGAGAACGCACGCTTTTGGATGATTTTTTGCACTGCGCATGCATATGCAGTGCACTGTGCGTGTGCAAACTAGCCAGTGCAAAAGGGTTATGGTACACAGACTACACGCTGTGTATTTGCAGACCCTTTTTAAATTGATTGACAGGAAGTGCCGTTTGTGGGTGGTGACAGGGGGGTGGTCAAGGGAACGCAGGCGTTATAACGCCGTTATAGGGGTATGCATAATTAAGGCAGTGCTGTGACATATGCAGCCATACAGTAAGGTGTACACAGGAAGCGGCCAAAATCCTGCATCAGGTGAGGTCAACCACTATTATGCTAATGTCTCCAATGGTTCTCGATGTTACCGATGTTTATGCTATCTTGCATGCTGATCAGGCTGTGAGTAAAGGGAGATGGGCAGCTTAGTATGGGGCTGGGCGTCTGCATCTTGTGCTGCGGTCTCCGTGCGTATGCATTGATAAGCATATTCTCGCAGCCGATGGGTGCGTGCGTCTGCTAACGTGCGTTCAGGCCCTGTGACTCTCATAAGGAGTATTTCATTTACACCTGTTACATCTCCATCATCAATAAACACACGTCATACACATATATGCAATCAAACATTAAACAATATCTTAGACAAACAAAAAAACAAATAGACACACAAAGGTGCTGCTAATACTAATACTGCTAATACTAATACTGCTAATACTAATGCTGCTAATACTAGTGCTGCTAATACTAATGCTGCTAATACTAGTGCTGCTAATACTAGTGCTGCTAATACTAATACTGGTAATACTAATGCTGCTAATACTAATACTGCTAATACTAATGCTGCTAATACTAATACTGCTAATACTAATACTGCTAATGCTAATACTAATACTGCTAATACTAATGCTGCTAATACTAGTGCTGCTAATACTAATACTGCTAATACTAATACTGCTAATACTAGTGCTGCTAATACTAGTGCTGCTAATACTAATGCTGCTAATACTAATACTGCTAATACTAATACTGCTAATACTAATACTGCTAATACTAATGCTGCTAATACTAATACTGCTAATACTAATGCTGCTAATACTAATGCTGCTAATACTAGTGCTGCTAATACTAATGCTGCTAATACTAATACTGCTAATACTAATGCTGCTAATACTAATACTGCTAATGCTAATGCTGCTAATGCTAATGCTGCTAATACTAATACTAATACTGCTAATACTAATGCTGCTAATACTAATGCTGCTAATACTAATACTGCTAATACTAATACTAATGCTGCAAATACTAATACTGCTAATACTAATACTGCTAATATTAATGCTGCTAATACTAATACTGCTAATACTAATGCTGCTAATACTAATACTGCTAATACTGAATTTAAAATCCACTAAATAGATTTTGAAAGAAAGTAAGAAGCCAATAAGTCTTTATAATCATATTTTCAGTTTATTACTAAAGGATACAATAAACTGTAAGTTACCTCTCTGGTTCTAACTTCTTATATTAATATGAGAGTTTCACTGCTCTGATGTACAAAAGTCATGCTACAGTATGGACTGGCAGTAAGAGTAATAGTGGGGCCTATTCATCATACGTTAAATGGCCCAGTAACCATGCGGAAACACTAGTTTCCACATATTTAAGTTACCGGGCCATTCATCATCAGGGGTCTGAGAAGGACCACCTCATATTCAGCAAAACCTGAAAACTGAAAGTTTTCGACTTTCCCTGCGAGAACATGCGCCAACGTCAGATGGCGCTTGTTCTTGTAGCCACGCTCCAAGCGGATCCCTCCGCCACCTCCTCAATGACACTTCGGCGGCTTTGCGCATGCCTCCTCTCTGACTTTCCGCCATCTGCTCACTGACTCTACGGCGGCTTTGCGCATGCCTCCTCTCTGACTTTCCGCCACCTGCTCACTGACTCTACGGCGGCTTTGCGCATGCCTCCTCTCTGACTTTCCGCCACCTGCTCACTGACTCTCCGGCGGCTTTGCGCATGCGTGACCACAGAAGGCGGTCATGGTGAAATGAAAGTAACGCAGCTACTTCTCTAACTGCGTAACTAATCACAGGGACAGCAGCTTTCCTTAGCAGCTATCCTATCCCCGTACCAGAGTGTATGCTGGGGGGCAGTAAGGAGGATACTAAAGTACCTCAGGCCCCTGATGATGAATAGGTCCCAGGAGTTACACTTGGGGGTATACAGTATTACCTAAGAATTATGTCTTGCTGAGATTTCATTTCCGTGCGAGTTTTCCCTGATTTTGCAACTTGGAGATTTACTTAAAGCAAACACGAGAGCAAAAATACAATTCCGCACTGAAGTACTGTAGATGACAAAACACGCAAATAGAAGTCAATAGAACATGGAACCACACATGAGTACTTTTCATAGACAGAAATACAACTCATGTATTTACATGAATCATGTTAAAAACTAGGGGTGTGCACCGGCCACTTTTCGTGTTTTGTGTTTTGGTTTTGGATCTGGATCTTTCTTCGTGTTTTGGATCTGGATTGGTTTTGCCAAAACCACCCTTCCGTGTTTTGGGTTCTGGGTTTTGTGTTTTGGATCTGTATTTTTTTGAAAAAAAGCATAAAAACAGCTAAAATCACAGAATTTGTAGGTTTTTCTGCTCCTATGCTATTATTAACCTCAATAACCTTAATTTCCACTCATTTCCAGTCTATTCGGAATACCTCACACCTCACAATAGTGTTTTTATGTCCAAAAGGTTGCACCGAGGTAGCTGGATGACTATGCTAAGCGACACGAGTGGGCGGCACAAACACGTGACCCATCTAGGCGTGAAACTGCAGTGGCAGACAGGATGGCATTGAAAAACTAGGCCCCAAACTGTACATAATGCAAAGAAAAAAAAGAGGTGCAAGATGGAACTGTCCTTGGGCCCTCCCACCCACCCTTATGTTGTATAAACAGGACATGCACACTTTAACAAACCAATCATTTCAGCGCCAGGGTCTGCCACACAACTGTGGCTGAAATGATTGGTTCGTTTGGGCCCCCACAAAACAAGCTGGCAATTAATCTGTCCCTGCACAAACTGGCTCTACGGAGGCAAGAAGTCGTCCTCATCCTCCTCATCCACAGATTCCTCACCCTCTTCAGTGTTATGTACATCCTCATCCTCACAGAGTATTAATTCGTCCCTGCTGGAACCACAGGTCCCTCTGTACGTTCTGGAGGCTGGTCTCCCTGGAAGAGTTGATCATTCATTTTATGAACATCATCTTCTCCACATTTTGTGGAAGCAACCTCCTACGCCTTTCGCTAACAAGGTTCCCGGCTGCACTAAACACTCTTTCGGAGTACACACTGGAGGGGGGGCAACTCAGGTAAAATAGAGCCAGTTTGTACAGGGACCTCCAAATTGCTTCTTTTTCCTGCCAGTACAGGTACGGACTGTCTGACATGCCTACTTGGATGCTGTCACCGATGTAATCCTTTAACAGACAGACGCACGCTTGTCGCTGCTGCTTTGAGGATTCAAGTGCGGCTACAGCCCACACAATTCACAAAGACAGAAAAAAAAAAAGAATATTTTTATTGTTTGTGGAGCACACTTTGAGGGTTACACCACCCTCTAACAGACAGACGCACGCTTGTCGCTGCTGCTTTGAGGATGCAAGTGCGGCTACAGCCCACACAATTCACAAAGACAGAAAAAAGAAGAAGAATATTTTTATTCTTTGTGTAGCACACTTTGAGGGTGTCACCACCCTTTAACAGACAGACGCATGCTTGTCGCTGCTGCTTTGAGGATGCAAGTGCGGCTACATCGCACACAAGTCACAAACACATTAAAAAAATAGTTTTTTATTTTTTGGAGCACTTCGTGAGTTACACCACCCTTTAACAGACAGACGCACGCTTGTCGCTGCTGCTTTAAGGATGCAGGTGCGGCTACAGCCCACACAATTCACAAAGACAGAAAAAAGAAGAAGAATATTTTTATTGTTTGTGTAGCACACTTTGAGGGTGTCACCACCCTTTAACAGACAGACGCACGCTTGTCGCTGCTGCTTTGAGGATGCAAGTGTGGCTACATCGCACACAAGTCACAAACACATTAAAAAAAAAATTTGATTTTTTTGGAGCACTTTGAGAGTTACAACACCCTTTAACAGACAGACGCACGCTTGTCGCTGCTGCTTTGAGGATGCAAGTGCGGCTACAGCCCACACAATTCACAAAGACAGAAAAAAAAAGAACAATATTTTAATTGTTTGTGTAGCACACTTTGAGGGTGTCACCACCCTTTAACAGACAGACGCACGCTTGTCGCTGCTGCTTTAAGGATGCAGGTGCGGCTACAGCCCACACATTTCACAAAGACAGAAAAAAAAAGAACAATATTTTAATTGTTTGTGTAGCACACTTTGAGGGTGTCACCACCCTTTAACAGACAGACGCACGCTTGTCGCTGCTGCTTTGAGGATGCAGGTGGAATCTAGACGGGATTTGGAACCGAGGACACACTACCTCCATCAATTGTCTAAATCCCACTGCACTAATGTCGGATACCGGACGCACGTCTAACACCAACATAGCAGTCAAGGCCTCAGTTATACGTTTTGCTTCAGGATGACTGCTGTCGTACTTCATCCTCATCGCTAGGGACTGTTGGAGGGTCAATTGTTTAGTAAAAGTAGTGATGTTCCTACTTCCTCTCTGGGATGATGAACAACTCCCAGCAGCAGCAACAGCACTAGTAGGAAGTGGTTCTTGATCTTTCCCTATTTTATTTTTATCAGAGAAAGTTTGGTCCTCCATTTATGTTATATTGATATATATACGTGCGGCTAAAGCGCACACAAACACAGAAAATATTTTTTTATTTTTGCTGGAGAGTAGTGCACTTTGTGGGTTACACCACCCTTTAAGAAATGAGCCAGCCGGCTCTTTACTTATGGGACACAGGCGCACGCTTGGCGCTGCTCCTTTGTTGATGCACGTGCAGCCACAGTGCACACAAGTCACAAACACAGAAAATATATTTTTTTTTGGTTTGGAGTGTACTTTGGGGGTTACAGAACCCTTTAATGGTCAAGCCAGCCGGCCCTTTACTTATGACACAGGCGCACGCTTGGCACTACTTTGTTGATGCACGTGCGGCTACTGCGCACACAATTCACAAACACAGAAAATAATTTTTTTTTTGGTTTGGACTGGAGTGTACTTTCGGGGGTTACAGCACCCTTTAACGGTCAAGCCAGCCGGCCCTTTACTTATGACACAGGCGCACACTTGGCACTACTTTGTTGATGCACGTGCGGCTACTGCGCACACAATTCACAAACACAGAAAATAATTTTTTTTCGGTTTGGACTGGAGTGTACTTTGGGGGTTACAGCACCCTTTAACGGTCAAGCCAGCCGGCCCTTTACTTATGACACAGGCGCACGCTTGGCACTACTTTGTTGATGCACGTGCGGCTACTGCGCACACAATTCACAAACACAGAAAATAATTTTTTTTTTGGTTTGGACTGGAGTGTACTTTCGGGGGTTACAGCACCCTTTAACGGTCAAGCCAGCCGGCCCTTTACTTATGACACAGGCGCACGCTTGGCACTACTTTGTTGATGCACGTGCGGCTACTGCGCACACAATTCACAAACACAGAAAATAATTTTTTTTTTGGTTTGGACTGGAGTGTACTTTCGGGGGTTACAGCACCCTTAACGGTCAAGCCAGCCGGCCCTTTACTTATGACACAGGCGCACGCTTGGCACTACTTTGTTGATGCACGTGCGGCTACTGCGCACACAATTCACAAACACAGAAAATAATTTTTTTTTTGGTTTGGACTGGAGTGTACTTTCGGGGGTTACAGCACCCTTAACGGTCAAGCCAGCCGGCCCTTTACTTATGACACAGGCGCACGCTTGGCACTACTTTGTTGATGCACGTGCGGCTACTGCGCACACAATTCACAAACACAGAAAATAATTTTTTTTTGGTTTGGACTGGAGTGTACTTTCGGCGGTTACAGCACCCTTTAACGGTCAAGCCAGCCGGCCTTTACTTATGACACAGGCGCACGCTTGGCACTACTATGTTGATGCACGTGCGCTACTGCGCACACACTTCACAAACACAGAAAATATATTATTTTTTTAGCACTTGGGGGGAGCACCCCTGATGGACAGAGCACCCCCTGGACAACACTACAGCACCTCTTTAGGACTGGGACACTGCACAGGACTTTGGAGTGGACACAGCCCCTATGGAGAACTGACTGCACAACACAGTCCAGCCAGCCCCTATGGACTTTGAAGTAGTGGACACAGCCCCTATTAACAACAGCAGCACAGCACAACACAGCCAGCCCCTATGGACTTTGAAGTAGTGGACAACAGCAGCACTACACTACACTACACTACACAGCCCTAACTCCCACCCTCCCTCTTCACTGTCCACAGCCGAGTGAGAAAATGGCGCCGACGTGGGTACCTTATATAGGATCCAAAACCCGCGAGACTCGGAAGGCGGGATGATGACGTTTTGCCTCGATTTCAGATCCGAGTCAGGCGGGAAAAGTCGAGCCTGATTCGGATCGGACTCGGATCGGGGGGGCTCGGGGGGGTTCGGATTTCAGAAATCCGAATCCGCTCACCCCTATTAAAAACACAACAGAATTCGGAGCAGAATAGAAGAAATGAATAGAAGTGCCTGTGATCTGCGTGTTGTGCCGAGGTACTGCACAGATCAGTCTAATCGGTGCAGTGCTTCTGTGTGTAGTGTAAAGAAAGGGTTAAAGATTGGAATAAGAATCAGAGTGGTCCCCCACCCCACAAAAAAAAAAAGCCCTGGTCCTCTGAGCCCGTTCTGGAACAGGAAAATCGGGGGGGAACTGGTGCGATGTTCTCTCTGTTTTCCTATAACCAGAACTGGACTGAACCTGCCGAGGTGGTGTTGCCATTACAGGGAGACACAAAGTGTGGGGTCCCCCTGACAAAGCATTAAACAGCCCAAACTGCTCAGCCCAGGGCAATCCTCAGAAAGTGGTGACCCCAAATATAAAATGTCTAACATTAATAATAATAATTGTAAATATCATATTAATACATAATTAATAATAATTGTTCAACCATTTTGTAGGTAGCAATAGATGAATGAAAGGGCGGTCTATGAATGATGGTATATTTTCACACTATGTGCCATTAAATTCAAGCCACCAATATCACATGATTTGATAAGGCTTGTTGCGTTAGATTAAATACCTAATGTAAATTTGCTTTTCCTTTTAAAGCTGTCGGGTAAAGCGAACTTAACGAAATCTGTGAAAACTGTTCTGTTTCCTGAGAAATGTACTGATGCTAAGCCCGGCAGTGTCTGTGATATAATCGGATGGGGGAGGACTGATAACAAAAAACCTGGCACTACAGACAAGCTAATGGAGGCCAGAGTGACCGTCCTGGACAGGAAGGTATGTGCCGCACAGTGGAGGCCAACAGTGAGAATCACTAAGGACATGATGTGCACCAGCGGGAAAGAAGCAGCTAAGGGCTTTTGTAATGTGAGTATCAGATCAATACACTGTGAAATAAATGACCTTAGATCATCTGATGTCACTACCACCTTATCAATGAGAGAGAGAGGGAGAGAAACGGAAACAGAAAAAAACCAACTAGTGCAGTATGTTCCAGACGGAACCGGTATGATTAGCCGCCGGCTGAAATCCCGACAGCGGAAGGCCGGGTGGATCAGAATGCCGTCAGCGGTGGGTAAGTAGGCTAACCTAACCCTTCCCCCCTAACCCTAACCCTCCCTTGGTGGTGCCTAACCCTAACCTCCCTAGGGGGTGTCTAACACTAACCCCCCCGCAGTGGTGCCTAAACCTAACCCCCCCTCCCTGCACCCTAAATCTAACCCTCCCGTGGGGGTGCCTAAACCTAACCTCCCCACAGTGGTGCCTAACCCTAACCCCCCTTTCCCCTAGCCTAACCATAACCCTCCTGGGAGGTGCCTAACCCTAACCCGCCCCCCAGTGGTGCCTAAACCTAATCCCCCCGGGGTTACATACCGTTACATACCCATCCAGACAATCAGGATTCTGCTGCTTTGTGATGCCGGTGTCGGTACCCCCATTTACTGTCGGGATGTCGGTGTACCTCTACATGGAGAAAAAAAAAGTACCATAGTGTAGTATTAGAAACAAAGATTATTTATTTTTACAATGATATAAAATGCCCATACATGGATAAAACATTTAAAAAGCTTATTTGAGATTTGGTTGTAGATTCTCTGGCCAAGAAGGGTCTCCTACCAATCAATAATCCCACATAATTATCCCCAGAACAGTGTCACTAGGAGCAGCAGCCCCAGGGTACATTTTATTTCTCAAGCAGCTTAATACCATTCCAAAGGCAGAGGCGGATTGGGAAATTAAAGTGTTGTGAAAGTGGCCCTATGTGCACACGCCTGGGGTGCGTGCCCATAGAAGTGGGTGTGGCCTGGTGGCAATGGGTGTGGCCTAATGTGAAATGCCATGTCCGCAAGCCACGCTACCCATCTCCCCAGTGGCATTGTCCTGCATCTCCCCAGCACCATCCTTCTGCCCTAGCACAGATTAACCCCCTCCCCCACAGACATATCATCTCCCTTTAGCGGAAAATTTATCTCCCCCTAGTATAGCAGATCCCCCTCCCCCACAGACAGATCATCTCCCTTTAGCGCAAAATTATCTCCCCCTAGTATAGCAGATCCCCCTCCCCACAGACAGATCATATCCCCCTAGTTCAGCAAATCCCCCTTCCCCCTTAGACAGATCATCATGTCCCCTTAGCAAAAATTAGCTCCCTCTGACCTTACCCCACCACAGATCATCTCTAAAAAGTACAGAATAACCCCCCCTCAGATCATCAATAATCATTCCCCCCCAGTGCCCCCACCCCAGACATCCCCCCTGATACAGATGAGCGATATTTATAGCTCTCTCAGACCCCATCTTCCTATGATCAGCCCAGCCTCGACCTGTCATGTCACCTGACATGCAGTGCTGCTATTGTAGGTCTCCCAGACCCAGCCTCAAAGCAGCCAGCCCAGCCCCATTGTCATTGGCATCGTCCTTCTCCGGCCGGGGATGATCTCATGAATTTTAATTTTAATTAAACTCCCAGCCCAGGTTTTAGTGATCTGCTGACGCTCTGGTGGCTAGCCTACCACTTCTACCACCAGGTACTGACTGCAGCCAGCCCAATTGTCTCCTCTCCACTCTGCCCCCTCCCCTGGCTGTGAGATTAACTGCAGACTCAGAGCCTGTCAGGCTGTGAAATTAAACTCCACACTTTACAGCCTGGGGAGGGGAGAGTGGAGAGGAGACAATCGGGCTGACAGACTGCCGGTGTGGCCCCTGGCCCTGCAACTTACCCCACACTGCCACGCCAGCTGTCGCGGTCACCCACAGACCCGCGCCTGCTGGTGTGCTCTCTGCACACTTCCTAACCCCTCGATGGCACCACGGTGTGTGACACAGATGACATGCTGGGTAGGGCTTTAATAGCCTGGCTTCTTATCTCGCGAGTGATGTTCAGCCGAGGACAGGCACTGACAGGCAGCCTGGCTGCCTGAGTAACACTGTATTTTACATGAGCCGGGTGACACAAATAGGGGTGCGGTGCCACAATTGAAAAGCGTCCCCACAACCAACCGGTCGACCGGGATTTTGACTGCAAAATATAACGGCCAGTCCGCCCTTGTTCAAAGGTAATTGGAGCACAAATCTATTATCAGGAATCTGTTACCTGTCTGAAATATACTACAATATTGTTGTTTATTTTGGTTCCTTTGGTTTCTGTTTTATATAAAAAAAAATTTGTGGGGGGGATGTGAAGGGGTTTGAGGGTCATACACCTGACAAGAAGATACTTCAGAAATAAAACCATCCAAATTTACTCAGTCATGTAGAGAGGGGATGTAGTTATGAGGCCGCCGGTCTCAATCCCGACAGCGTAATCCCGGCAAGGGATTTAACATAGGCATCGAAATACCGATGCCTGTCTTAATCTCGATGCCGGAACGCCGAGGATGCCGGACCAATCGTCCTTTCTGCCTGGTAAGTATACACTTAGGGATTGGGGGGTTAGGTTTAGGGATCGCCGGGGGGATTTAGGGTTAGGCACCCCCCCAGGAAAGGTTAGGTTTAGGCTAGGGGACCGGGGGGTTAGGGTTAGGCACTAGAGGGGGTGGTTAGGGTTAGGCACCACCCCGGGAGGGTTAGGTTTAGGGTGCAGGGATGAGGGGTTAGGTTTAGGCAACCAATGGGGGGGAGGTTAGGGTTAGGCCCTAGGGGGGGGAGGGTAGGGTTAGGCACCCCTAAGGGAGGGTTAGGGGGGCAGAGGGGAGGTTTAGGGTACTTAAGTACTTTTAGGGTACTTAAGTACTTTAGGTACTTAAGGATTTTCACCCACCGGGCTGCCGCTGTCGGTATTTGTTCCAGCGGCTACCGGCATTATATACCGATGCCTGTAGAGAGCCATAATCCATAAAAGAAGCAGATACAGGATCAACACCAATAGTTCTGCATACATTACTGCAGAACTTACACAGCATTTTAAGTCCCTATAAATGTCCAGCCTGACGGCAAACAACCCCTGAGGGAAGTCTGCATACAGAATAAAATGTTTTGGGGCTTGATGGTGCCAGTCACAGCTAAATGTGTCATCATGGCCCTGCCCCCAGCTGCGCAATGGCACAAATAGCGGCACTGCATAGTGGGTGTGGGGGCGGGTCTGCAATTACACAGTTCATGCCACGCCCCGTGCACCATCAACTTATACCTCACCTCAGGGATCTCAATGGGGAGGGAGCATGTAAGAGTAGGTATGTGCTGACATAAAATCACTTACCTCTGTATTTCCCAATCTCTTGAGTACTCAGAACCCTACATTTTTAATCAAATCTCAAAATGAAATTAATTGAATGCAGCAGCTACTGTATATGGATTTGAAAGTCCAATTACTATTATTTCCTGAAATTAACAGATTGAATAGGCAGTGGTTATGGTGACTTCTTCTCATTAAGGCCCCTATTCATCATCAGGAGACGTTTGGTATAACGCAGCTATGGAAGTAGCTGCATTACTTTCCTGTCCCCCATTGCCGCATGTACACAAAGCCACCGGGGAGTCAGTGAGGAGTCGGCGGAGGGATCCCAGTTCGCATCCCCAGAACTTCTTCCCATAGGAAAAAGTGTGGTTACGAGAACAACCGCCATCTGAAGATGGCGCTTGTTCTCGCAAGCAAACTCCGAAAACTTTCAGTTTTCGGAGTTTGATGAATATTAGGTGGTCTTAGTCAGACCCCTGATGATGAATGGCGTGGTTAACGGGCCATTTTAGGTATGATGAATAGGCCCCATAGTGGCATATTTACCAGCATTGTGAATTTTGCCCTATTAAATAAAATTTCTTATGACCACATATCGTGGTAATACAAAATGATAAAAATATTACATTTATCCAATGTCTTTCGGCGAGATATGGGCTCCGATAAGATCCAATACTGGCAAAGAGTTAGAAGCAATATTTATTTCCAGGTACGGCTCCGGCAAGCCTAATGTGCATGAACAACTATCAGACTACACATGCGCTAGTAAGGGGTGATGGATGCCGATCCGGAAAATGCTTGATAAATTTCACAATTTTGCGATGAAAAATAAAGAGACCACAGAAGATATCTCCGGTATATATTGCAGCCCCCCCTATAGTACATTCTGGGGATGCTTCATTTTTGCTAATTATTTTGTTAAATATGCCCTTACAGAAATATGCAATTTGACAGACATGCCAAACTGTAAACATTGGTGGTTTATTCAAATATATTAGTGATTAATAAGAATTTGTTCATTCCAGGGTGATGTTGGTGGGCCGCTAATTTGTGGAGGATTCCAAAAAGGTATCATTTCTTTTGGATCAATACTGTGTGGAACTCCCAATGGAGCAGATGTCTACACGCGTCTCACTAAAGAATATGTGAAATGGATTAATAAACAAATAAAGAAATAACTACAGATACAATACTATTGTCTTATTGCTATGCTGTCTTTATTGTGTTTTGTACTTGGAACATAGGGAATGTGAAAATGTTCCGGATTTGATTTGTAAACTAATGTTGGTCATTTGGTGGCTCACATACTGAATACAATTCACATTATAACTGCTGATTTGCATGCTTCATATTTTATATATAACTTAGAAAGATATTCTACTAGCTGTTTATGGAACTGAATACATATATGACACAAATACATTATATAAAGGAGAAATGGTAAAGAGTAGAAATAAGTGAAACTTCCAAAACCATTGTGTGAATTAGTCGCCTCATTCCAAATTTGTTTGTGAATTTCCACTTTATCTCTCTCTAAGATTTGATAAATCTCCCCATAAATCTTGTTTTTGCCCTACTGCATAAACTAGAAAAATCATTTCACTTACTCAATACTTTGAAAGAAATGTCCATGGCCTTCAGAATTTTTGCTCCAATATCTTGGAGTGCTTCAGTGATGCCACTGCTTCCTAACCACCCAGGCATGGCACAAGTGCTGTGGATGCCATTCCCACCCATGAAACAGCACTAACCTCTCCCTGCTGCTTCCTACCTAAGCACAGGGGAAGGCTGACGATATTTCCTGTTCCCGTAAGTCCAGAATTGTGGCAATGGACAGGGACATCATGGGATGCAGTTTATAGACCGGCGGACTAAATGGCGCCAGTCTATATCCCGACAAGAGAAGCTCGACGGGGTACTTAAGATAGGCGTCGAAATACAGACGCCTATCATAATCCTGATGCCGGAACGCTGAAGGACGACAGCCCGAATGAGATAAGACTAGGGCGTCCGTAGCGTTAGCCGCAGGGGGTGAGGTTTAGGTCTAGAGAGTGTGGCGGGGTTAGTTAGGTTTTTTGGGGGGGTTAGGCCCCCTCAGGGAGGGTTAGGTTTAGGGTGCAGGAAGGGGGGGTTAGGTTTAGGCCCCCCCAGGGAGGGATAGGGTTGGGGGGGATAGGGGAGGCTTAGGGTACTTACCAGCCGGCGTCGGGATCTCCTCCTGTGGGATTTGAACCGGCTACTAAACAGATGCTATACAGGTCCCAATCACATTCCCCAAGCCTACACTGACATTGAGTGACTACTTCGTGCTGCGCCTCCATGTCACTCATTCAGTGCTTTAGGTGCACCATAAATATTGGCCTCCAAGGCAACCAGCTAAGTTCGCCTAGTAGTAGAACCAGCCCCGTAGCCACTAGAATTAGTAGGATGGAAAAACATTCACACCAGTCAGCACCTCTGTCCAATCAGATTCCATGTAACTACTTTCTACACATTTTAAAATCCTCCATGCTGTTATAGGCTAATTCCTTTGTTAAGCAAAATCCAAAATAAAGTTAATGTTTGTCTGAAACAATCCAAAACATTGTCTGATTTTTTATTATTATTGTGACCTCAGATAACTAATGTAAGTGCATCTGGGATACCTGGAAGTAACTTTCTGATTTTGCACCTATTCAATATGCTGTACTGGTGGGCAGGGCCCAACAAGAGGAGTCTTGACCCGAAGTCCATGCCGCACACATAGCTTTGGGTGGTGAGACCATAAGGACTGCCCATAGAATGCAGTAAGAAGCTATTTAACCTGTACTGACATAAAAACTCTGGGCCCTTTTTCAGATTCAGTCTTAAACTTAATCGCAATATGTGATTTTTTTTAAAAATCGTATCTCTGTAACCTATTCACTGATAGTCCCTCCCCTTGTCATACCTGATTGAGATAAAACTGCACTGCAGCTGGAGGCGTGACTTCACGAGGCGATCACACTGGGATTACGCACGCAGACAGGAATCCATCCCAAAGTGAGTGACAGGCCGTGAGTATTGGGGGTGGGGTGATGGGGGAGTAGTTGCAGAAACGCAGGCGTGCCTGTTCATTTGAATGCCACTGCATGGGCGTGCATAAATTAGCCACTACGATTACAGTACTCACTGCTGAGACAGGTCAGACCTGCTGTAATTGTGCGTGACGGGCCGATGTTACCGATGTATACGCGGTACTGCGAGGTATTATGGATTTGAGAAAGTGGTAGTGGGCGTCTCTATGCTGACTGAGTGGTGGCAGGCATTAGCATATTTTTGCAGCTTCATTTCGTGCGATTATGCAGCTGCTATCGCAATTGCGATCCATGCTGATTCAGGCCCATAGTACACAAAATTCAAAAAATCCTGCCACACAATAGAAATATATTGAAGTTAATAGATGGATTATACACCTAATAATTAACCAAGTGGCTGGAAGCATCAGAATGTCTCCTCAAATCAGACGCAAATGTTTTTATTTTTTTTTCAATTTTAAGACCCCTACACACAGAATGATGTAGGCAATGATACGATCTCATTAACGATATCCCTTGAACTCTCCCCGGCACTCCAGGACACGATGTGCAGCAAAAGCTGCATGATGTGACACAAGATATATCAAGCACGATCTAATGATTTGCATATCATTAGATCGTGCTTGATAGCAGACAGATGCTTGCACAGATCAGTGAGATCCGTGATGCAAGTTTCTGTCACAGATGCACGTACGGATCAGTGCGATCCGTGCTACAAGCATCTTTGTAAAATCAATAAGACACAGAGGCAGGGCTGGATCAGCGAGATCCATCCATGCATCTGTGTAAAAAAGATTGAATATATAGTGAAAAAAAAAAAAAAATGGCAGCCCACTCTTGAAAGCACAACCAGCCCCAGGCTTTTCACAGCCGGTCCTGGTCGTGAAAATACAGGCGACAAATGATGTAGGGGTCCCCTGTATTTAACGCATCCAGCACCAGGCTTTTCAGGGCCAGAGCTGGTTGTCAAAATACAGGGGACAAAAGACGTAGGGGTCCACTGTATTTAGCACAACTAGCACTGGGCTCAGCCAAGCCGATCCTAGTTTTGGAAATACAGGGGACAAAGAGTAGGGGTTCCCTGTATTACCCATAACCAGCATAGGCAAAATAATGGGGTGGTCCGGGGCTGCACCGGACCACCCATTAGCCTCTGTGCCATTTTGCTTTTTTTCTAACCTTAATTAATAGCTGGAAGTCAGGTTGGTGTTAACGCGGCTGCATAAGCCCGCACTTGACCGGGAGGACCTAGAAAGACAACAGCACCGCCTCTCCAGTGTTGGCCCAATCAGAATTAGCCTACGGTGATATCATGGAGTCAGTCCGTGCGCGCTCATGTGTTACTGAGAAACGGAGGTGCTGTGTGAGCTGCCCGGAGGAGGAGGAGGACGCCGCGGCCTCATCCACGCTATCGCTGACAGACTGAGCTGACAGTGACAGCCTGTCTGCAGAAGAACAGAAGAGGAGTTTTTTTTTTAAAAAAGCATATACTGCAGGGTCGGCATTTATTATTCTGGCAGCAGCTGAGGGTGCTAATTTTTGGCTGTAACTTCTATTTTTAATTTTCATAAAAAATTTTCTCATGAAACCTATACTTTTTAAATGCACTTTCTTTATTAGTAGATGTAAAAAGTATGTATTTAAGTATATATATACATATATATATATATATATTTATATATATATATATATATTAGAGATGAGCGGGTTCGGATTTACTCGGTTTTACTCGGATTTACTTGGATCTCAAAGCAGCACTTTATTGGCTATCGGCTAGCACGTATTTTGGATAGCCAATAAAATAAGTCCGAACTAATCCGAACTTGCGGTAAAATGGCGATAAGAACCGAGTAAATCCGAACCTGCACATCTCTAATATATATATTTATAGGAAAAAAAAATTGAGAGCACTCAACAGGGCTTCTGTTAAGTCATAGATTTATTCACACTGCGGGCACAAAACGAGTCAACGTTGCGTTCAAACTAGATAACCTTCCTCAGGACTTGTGAACCCAGAGACGCACACTGGGTCGGAGGAATGGGGCTGAGAGACGCACACTGGGTGGGAGGAATGGGGCTGAGAGACGCACACTGGGGCCGGGGGAATGGGGCTGAGAGGCGCACACTGGGGCCGGGGGAATGGGGCTGAGAGACGCACACTGGGGCTGGGGGAATGAGGATGGAGAGTCACAGGTGGGCCTGAGGATTGAGAGACATAGGGGGTCCTGGGGGTGGTGAGATCCAGGGGGTCCTGGTGAGAAACAAGGGGGCCTGGAGATAAAAAGACACAGAGAACCTGGAGAACCACAGAGGGGCCTGGGGATGGAGACATTGAGGGGTCTGGAGTAACACAGGGGAGCCTGGTGAGACACAGAAGTTTGATCAGGGAAATTCACATTTTTCCTGCACAAATCTCCTGTAACTACAGTATATATTCATAAAAAAGGGGAAAAAGGAAAAAGGGGAAAAAGGGGAAAAAGGGGAAAGTATCTGCACTCTGCTGAATTAGTTCTAGACCCCTATATAATCTTGGCTCGATAGTTTATAGAGTAACAGGGGTGCAGCCCTAACCAACTAAGTTAGATCATATAATTAGAAAAGAGAAAAGGAGTTGTTGGTAATGGGCGCAGCAGTAAAGTAAATAATAAAGTAAAATATAACTTTTATTGGTTATAATCTAAAATAAATATTCCCAATTAGAGGGGAAATATACAGTGAAATATAAGGTTTAAAAATTGATATCAAACAAAACACACATATATAGTAAAAAAAGAGAAGGCAGATCCACTGACGTGTTGTTGCGTGAAATATAATTGTAACTAAACAACTATAATGATGGATGAAATCATTGTATATAATTATCAATGATTCTAATTATTTCCTATCCATTCTAGATGCTATGTTCATGAGCGGCCAGATACCCTCTCTATATCCTCAGAGTGTCAGATTCAATCTCACATGTATTGTAATTAACATGTCACAAATAGTAATCCTGTTGGCGCTGTGTTTAGTTGTCAGATATAGCTTTTATGATGTTAATCCTACCTCATAGGTAAGTATTGCACCCAATATAATGAATACGACACACCAATTTATAGGGAAGTTATGTCACTAACATCAGAGCATCACTGCAATATTGCTGTTATATTGTTATTTATACCTCGTGAATAAAAATATCATACCACTGTATCAGGGTGTCAGTATAATGTAATTCACATATTATTAAAAGGAGAAATTCATATCCAAAATCTCCTCCTGATTATGTAAGTTATGAATAAAGACTCCTTATGGTGTTGGTTTATCAGTCAATACACCAGGTTATCACTGTGTCTTTGAACTGAGCTGTTATCAGATGAATAATGATAGTCTCATTCTTACACATTCACGTGGTACATTGAAATATATTAGTTTTATGTAACAAGATATCTGGAAACAGAGAATTGGTTACACCCGCGGTTCCACAGATGGTTGTCTCTAACATGGGTAAAGTATCTTTATTGGATTAATATAATGGCCCTTTAATCAAGATAATAACTTGGTTGTTATGTTAGGCTGGTTGTTCCCAGTCTGCGGTAGTATCAAATAATTCCTGCTGCCAGTTATACTATATGCAGGAGGAGAGTGATTTAGATTCCATGAGTATTACACTATGTATCATACAGCTGCTTAAGGTACACAACAATTCCCAGTGTGACAGTGTCAATTTGTGGGCTCTAATAAATAGAGAGTAGGTAATAAGCTAATTTGCAACAATCTAACTCATTCAGCATATATCAGCTTGTTAGAAATGTAACACAGTTCATGCTGTACGTGTCATTGGTGTTACACTGTGTAAGGTCCAGATGCTCAGGGCACACAACAAATTTTACTATATTAGCGTTAGCTTGTTAGCTCTAATATATACACAGCTAACTATAAATTGATCTGTAACAATATATTTTCCGGCAATATCAGCCTATTGGATTGACCAATCTTTGACTGTACAGAATTTTGCCCGGGTACAATCTGGCATATTCAGTAGTTAATAACAAGGCTGAACCTGTAGATTTTCAAGGCTGAACCTGTTCAGCCTAGAAAAAGCTGCTTACAGTGAAACGCGCGCGTCGCCGTCACTGGCAGCTCCATGTTGTTTGTTTGTTGTTTATAGTAAAAATTATGCTCATACTAAATTGACAAAAGATGTTATGTAGCGGCATGCATGGTGTTATTAACTACTGAATATGCCAGATTGTCCCGGGCAAAATTCTGTACAGTTAACGATATTTTTCTACATAAACAGGCCTCTTCCAGATGTGATCTCCTACATGAATAGTGAATACCGGCTGAAGACACTGCCCAGTGAGGCTCAAATTCCTCAGAGGTTCCCCGTTGCAGAGAAACCACCATATAGTTAAGAAAAGACTTTCAAACTGACTTGGGCCCCAAAAATCCACCTAAGGGTGACACCAAGGTGACAGGAGCCAGGTATTGCACTATAGCATTAAGTGCAGCACTCAGCTCCTAACAGTGAGAGGGAGCCGGCACTGCACAGTGCTCACCCGTACGTCTTCCACACATTAGACAACTGGGGTTCTGGCTGCGAGTCCATTCACCCATCTCAAGGGACCACGCCCCCTGTTCACGAGGCCATGACCCTTTTTTGGCGACATACCGCCCTTCACCAGGTGACATCATGGGGAAGGATGCCACTGGTGTGTTTTTTCCAATATCTGACATGGTGCTAAAACTGGGACCACCCATTACCAGATCTGTAGTTTCATCTATGATAACCAGCACCAATCCATCTCTAGCGGAGGGGGGGGGGGTAATGACACAGCCAGGGGAATCCTTTCACCTGGTCCCCCGGCCAAGTATTACCCCTGACCTCTAGTCAGGACCTCCCAAAAAAGGAATGATGGCTCAGCGGCAGGATTTCACTATAGAAATCCTACTGCTGAGCGCTCATTGGCTGAGAGGCGAGGATTTTGCCTCTCAGCCAATGAGCAGTTTTCACCGTTGATTACCTCTAAAGTAATCTTAAGTTAACCTTAAGCAGCCAATAAGTGCTAAGCACCGGGATTTCTATAGTGAAATCCTGCCGCATCGTCGTGTGTATGCACTTGCTGATGCTGGCACCCCCGCCAGGTTCATCGCAACAAGGTCACTTCATACACACATCATCTAGTGTGTACAGGGCTTTAGTCGCAGTGAGTCTCAAGTCAGACTAAAAAAAGGACACCGATTGTGAAAAGACACACATAAATAATGTAACAATTTTGGAATACTCAGGTAAGTATAGTGTAGTTTTCAGATAAAGGTAAGTATCAGTAGTTTAGGTGTTTCTGGTAAGTAGGGATATGCCCTTTGCTGTCTCTTACCGGATCCAAGCGAATTAATGGTATGACCGATATACAGTAGGTTCCACTATTGTTCCAGAGAGGAAAAGGGTAAATTTTACAAATGAGGATAGAGACTTTCTGCAGCTCAGTAAAGGAGCAGTTTTGCCTGACAGGAAGCTGCAAATTGTCACCATTCAAGGAAAGGAAACATTAGTTTCTTCACACAGGGAAAGTTTCAGGCAAAGTCGTCTGGTTCCATGTGTGACATGAGTATGGGTTCATCAATCATGAGGACACAAAACAAGACATCTTTGTGCATTACGAATATATAGAGATATAGTTCTTGCGCCACTAGAAAAAGTCACCAAATATTCCTCTGTAAAATATAAGGAATAGGTCCGATGATATCAGTCACCAACGTTTCTTGCACAATATTACTGTCTCAAATCTTCTTATGGCCCAGGATAACACTTTAATGAATATTCCAAAGATCATGTAAACGAGAAGAAAATAAAAATTTCTGTATGGTGAAGTACGTTTAGACAAACTTTATTTCCACATCAACATATAAAAACACAATCCAAGGATAGGGTAAAGATTAGCCGTGTACCGTATTATAGGGGTGTAGTCTCCTAGCACCCAAGCAAGCATAAGATGGTAAAACTCCACTACGTCTCCCGGGAATGACTCGTGGACTTGCTTCAGTCTTGGAGATATCCCCCCACGGTACCAGTCACACACCAACGTGTTTCGACTCACCAATAATCAGAGCCTTCCTCAGGGTATGTGTGTCCTGTATGCCACTCACTTATATCCCCCTTACTGGTTTCTCATTGGGTAGGACAATAACCTTTCAATTTTGTCTTAGTCCTAATCTGTCAGATCAATCACTATCCTTAATCCACTAGGTACTTTATCAGTTAACCTGTATATATTCATTTCTATAACTAAAATCAAATATTAAATATATAATCCACAAACATACTTAATTGCGTTCCACAGCCGGAACGCATAGTGCTTCCTGTTTCCTGATTCCCCATTATCCATTTACTTCCGGTCCGGAGCGCATATCGTTCCATATCCTGCTGTCAATCTAAAGTCACCATGGTGACAGCCTCAACATCCTGACGCTGCCATACCTCCATGGTCCTTACCTACTACTGTAGCTATCGGGAATGTACAACCGATAGCGCTAGTCACGCCTACCACATGACGCTAGTCACGCCCTCCACGTGACGGAAATACGTCACGTCCAGCATCCCGGATGTGCTTGTTGTTCCCAACCTCCTTGGAACGCATACACAGAAAATTGCGTTCCACATACGGAGTGGGTAACCGGATCAGTATACTAATAGTCACCATAAATGTGCAAAAAGCAAAATAAATAGTGATACAGGCTGGTTACAAATACATATAAAGCTGCTACAGCTAAACTTAATACCGATTTTAAGGGACACTAAAACCATACCCAAATGGGTAGCCTCAACGTGCAGCACAGAATAAATATAATATATGGTAAAATACATGAATAATATATACTAATAAAAACAGATAAAAAAGTCCATAAACGATACATAACCATTAAAGAAACCACTTGAGCTCAAAGTCTGTATTCAATCCATTAGGGGACAAGGTGCATAGGTCATAAATCCATTTCATTTCAACCTTGGCCAGATCATCACCTATATTTTTCTTTCGCCAATGATTGGTGACCTGACTAATGCCCATAACAAATTTAAGACTTTTAACGGAACATTCATGCAATTCTTTAAAGTGGTTGGAGACCGAATGTTTCTCAAACCCTTTTTTTATATTTCTTAAATGTTCTGCCCAGCGTTCCCTTAAAGGTCTTGAAGTGCGACCAACATATTGGAGTCCGCACTGGCATTCCAAAAGGTATATACAGTTTTTGCTTTTACAGGTAATAAAATCTTTAATCTTATACCTAACCTTGGTCACATTGGAAATAAAGGTTTCAACTTTACTTGATTGTCCCCTGTGGTTTCTGCACATCAGACAAAGTCCACATCTGTGGAACCCTGTCGTTTTAATTCTGCCCTCTCTCTTGGGTGGCACCGCACTCTTAACCAACTTATTTCTTATATTGGGTGCCCTCCTATACACGAACTTTGGCTTCTCTGATATGATGGATTTTAACAAAACATCCTTCCCCAAAAGATGCCAATGTCTCTTAATTATTTTTTCCACTTCCTTATATTGACTACTGAATGTGGTAATAAATGACAAATCACTGTTATTTCCCAACTTTTTCTCTCCTCCCCTGATCGGTAATAAATCATCTCTATCAACCTCTATCATCTCCTTGATAGGGCCTTCTATATCGGCACTTTTGTAGCCTTTAGAGAGAAATTTATTTTTTAAGGTTTCCGATTGTTCTTTAAACACTTGTATATCTGTGCAATTCCGACGGACCCTTCTTATTTGTCCTTTCGGAATGTTCTTCAACCATAATGGGTGGTGATTACTACTCCAGTCAATATAGGAATTACTATCCGTTGGTTTATTAAAAGTTTTCGTTTTAAGGACTTTATCTTCTACATATAATACTAAATCTAATCTTTACCCTATCCTTGGATTGTGTTTTTATATGTTGATGTGGAAATAAAGTTTGTCTAAACGTACTTCACCATACAGAAATTTTTATTTTCTTCTCGTTTACATGATCTTTGGAATATTCATTAAAGTGTTATCCTGGGCCATAAGAAGATTTGAGACAGTAATATTGTGCAAGAAACGTTGGTGACTGATATCATCGGACCTATTCCTTATATTTTACAGAGAAATATTTGGTGACTTTTTCTAGTGGCACAAGAACTATATCTCTATATATTCGTGTGACTTTTATTTGGAGGAATAGAGAGTTTTTTTGCAGCCTTAATAGTGTATGTGAAGCGCTGGTGCATTTTCTACTGTGTTTTAAGTATATCTTTTGTCTCTATAAATTCATCAGCTGCATCATGTTGGGGTATAGGAATCAACGTCAAGTGTTAATCAATACCCTATTTGACACAGTGGAGAAACATCGAGGTGGAGATAGGGATAGAAGTAATGATGACGAAGTAGGGGCCATATTGAAGAGTTTAGAACATGTATTGATGCGAGAAAGTCGAGTATGGTGGGATGCAGCCACATTAGAGAGATATGTGGCAGAGCAGATAATACCTAAAGGTTTAAAAATAGATAAAAGAGCATCGTCAAGAAATGAAAGTAGTGAATTTTATACGAGATGGGATAAAATAACAAGTGATTGTTCCTTTGCCTTGATGGAGCTTATTATTCAGGAAAGGAGAAAAAATCTAGTTGATATTGAGGAGGAAATTCAGGCCCTAACAGTACAATTAGAACCCTTTCGTAAAATAGAGGAATATCAGGCGATGGAAATTGAAATGGAGAATAAGATTGTTAGAAAAGAAAAGGAAGTTATCCTGAGAAAAAAGACCAAATTCAGAAGGGATAAAATGGAAAGTGTTCGAGATAAGGAACAAGTAGAGGATGATATTCTCAGTATAGGAGAGGAGGAGGAACAAAATCACACCCCTAGAGGGAGAAAATGGAAGGAGGGGGACGATACCCCTTGTGAATGTATAGATAGCTTAAAGAAAAGAGAGGGGAATTCCTATTTGACACATAAAGACCATTTTAGGGATAGAGAAAGATATAGGGAGAATGATGATTATAGACCAAATAGGACGAGACAGCGGAATGATGCGAAATGGAATAATTATCGCCAAAGGGATGATGAAAGGATTTGGAGAAGTAATCGGAAAGTTTACTTTCCAAACAGCAGGAATACCCCCAGGAGAAAAGCCTATTATGTTAAGGATGAATGGTACCCAAGAGAAACTAGTTATAGAAATCCTGTGAACACGAAAAATAGATTTCAAGTGTTGGGAGAGGAGGATTTTTAAGGAAGGAGGAAATGGACCCGCAGACTATAAGGAAACACAAAAAAAGAGGAAAGAGGGGAAAGGGGCTGATGAAAAAAATAACAAAAAAATCTAAATCAGCACTTCTAAAGGGAAGTGAATTAGGTCAGAATAAAGAAAAAGAGGAAACAGTTAAGATCTTCAATCTGAGTACACATAATCTAACAAAAGAGGAAGAATGTGTTCTGAAAAAGGGTCTCAAGTTTGCGCCAAATAACAAATTAAACAAATTTGAGACTTATTTGGACATCCAAAAATTTATTAGGAAGATTTCCTTGAAAAAATACTTTTTAGGACAAACTAGTGGAACTACCAAACAAGAAGTTTTCAGACCGAAGTCCACTTTCAATCCCGTCTTTAGTCGGGGGTGCTTTGTGGAATGCTTCAACAAGGCAGTCACAGTGGATTTGGAGAAACTCGAACCTAAGTGGGGGAGAAATCAAAATACCACTGTGAAGGAAAGGAACGCCTTAAAAAGATTAAGTGAGAATAAAGACATCACAATTAAACCCGCCGATAAAGGGGGGAGTATTGTAATTATGAACACGGCAGGATATGAAAAGGAAATTATGAGGCAACTCAATGATAGGCAAATTTACACAGTTCTGAGGAGTAATCCCAGTGAGAGGATTAATAGGGATTTAAGGACCCTTCTGACGAAATAAAGGGATAAAGGGATTATTTCGGAAAAGGAGGAACAATACATCTTGATAGAGAATCCCAGCCTCCCAGTATTTTACATATTACCTAAGGTCCATAAAAACCTAGAAAACCCTCCGGGTCGCCCGATAGTTGCTGGGATGGAGGAGATTACATCCAACTTGTCCCATTTTATTGACTATCACCTACAACCAGAGGTTGGGAAATTGAAGTCGTATATCAAGGACACTAGTGAGGTTTTAAATAAATTAAGAGACATTGATTGGGAGGATGACTTCATTTTGGTCACTGCAGACGTGACTAGTCTGTATACCATAATTGAACATTCTCACGGGTTAGATGCAACGAAGCACTTTTTGAATATGGGGGACCTGGGGAATGAGAAGGTTGATTTTTTAATTGAAGGCATACATTTTATACTCACTAATAATTTTTTCTGGCATGGCGGGAAATTTTATGAACAATGTAAAGGTACTGCAATGGGCACTCGGTTTGCCCCGTCTTACACAAATCTTTTCATGGGGTACTGGGAGAACCAGAAAATTTGGAATAATAATAGTCTTGCCCCCAACATTGTGAGATGGTATCGTTATATAGACGATATTTTATTTATATGGAGAGGTAGTGAGTCAGAATTGGAGGTCTTTTTTAACTATCTTAATGATAATATTTTTAATATTGTTCTTACTTTTAACAGTAGTGTTTCGAGTGTCAATTTTTTAGATTTAGTATTATATGTAGAAGATAAAGTCCTTAAAACGAAAACTTTTAATAAACCAACGGATAGTAATTCCTATATTGACTGGAGTAGTAATCATCACCCATTATGGTTGAAGAACATTCCGAAAAGACAAATAAGAAGGGTCCGTCGGAATTGCACAGATATACAAGTGTTTAAAGAACAATCGGAAACCTTAAAAAATAAATTTCTCTCTAAAGGCTACAAAAGTGCCGATATAGAAGGCCCTATCAAGGAGATGATAGAGGTTAATAGAGATGATTTATTACCGATCAGGGGAGGAGAGAAAAAGTTGGGAAATAACAGTGATTTGTCATTTATTACCACATTCAGAAGTCAATATAAGGAAGTGGAAAAAATAATTAAGAGACATTGGCATCTTTTGGGGAAGGATGTTTTGTTAAAATCCATCATATCAGAGAAGCCAAAGTTCGTGTATAGGAGGGCACCCAATATAAGAAATAAGTTGGTTAAGAGTGCGGTGCCACCCAAGAGAGAGGGCAGAATTAAAACGACAGGGTTCCACAGATGTGGACTTTGTCTGATGTGCAGAAACCACAGGGGACAATCAAGTAAAGTTGAAACCTTTATTTCCAATGTGACCAAGGTTAGGTATAAGATTAAAGATTTTATTACCTGTAACAGCAAAAACTGTATATACCTTTTGGAATGCCAGTGCGGACTCCAATATGTTGGTCGCACTTCAAGACCTTTAAGGGAACGCTGGGCAGAACATTTAAGAAATATAAAAAAAGGGTTTGAGAAACATTCGGTCTCCAACCACTTTAAAGAATTGCATGAATGTTAAAAGTCTTAAATTTGTTATGGGCATTAGTCAGGTCACCAATCATTGGCGAAAGAAAAATATAGGTGATGATCTGGCCAAGGTTGAAATGAAATGGATTTATGACCTATGCACCTTGTCCCCTAATGGATTGAATACGGACTTTGAGCTCAAGTGGTTTCTTTAATGGTTATGTATCGTTTATGGACTTTTTTATCTGTTTTTATTAGTATATATTATTCATGTATTTTACCATATAATATATTTATTCTGTGCTGCACGTTGAGGCTACCCATTTGGGTATGGTTGTAGTGTCCCTTAAAATCGGTATTAAGTTTAGCTGTAGCAGCTTTATATGTATTTGTAACCAGCCTGTATCACTATTTATTTTGCTTTTTGCACATTTATGGTGACTATTAGTATACTGATCCGGTTACCCACTCCGTATGTGGAACGCAATTTTCTGTGTATGCGTTCCAAGGAGGTTGGGAACAACAAGCACATCCGGGATGCTGGACGTGACGTATTTCCGTCACGTGGAGGGCGTGACTAGAGTCATGTGGTAGGCGCGACTAGCACTATCGGTTATACATTCCCGATAGCTACAGTAGTAGGTAAGGACCATGGAGGTATGGCAGCGTCAGGATGTTGAGGCTGTCACCATGGTGACTTTAGATTGACAGCAGGATATGGAACGATATGCGCTCCGGACCGGAATTAAATGGATAATGGGGACTCAGGAAACAGGAAGCACTATGCGTTCCGGTTGTGGAACGCAATTAAGAATGTTTGTGGATTATATATTTAATATTTGATTTTATTTATAGAAATGAATATATACAGGTTAACTGATAAAGGGCCTGATTCAGAGCCGTTCGCTATTTGCGGTCGTTCGTTCAAAAACAAGGGGTGGCTATTCAAATGATCCGTTCGCAAATTGCAGTCTGTTCACACCTCTAAGTCTGAACGAGCGAGCAAAACATACGCTCGTTTATTTGTTACAAACGCCCCCTGGCCGCTCGCACCATACGTCATGTCCGCTATTTATTAGATTAATCGAGAACATCGACCAGCGTATGAACTGCTCGCTATTCTTGTGGTTGGTTTTTGCTACCACAATCTTGCGAGCAGTTCTGGCTATAAAATAACCCAGTGACGTGGTCAATGACGCTGCTGTATTAATTATGCACACCCATAAAACGCCCATTTTGACCTTTAAGCACGCCTGCGTTCTGATCTCCACTCCCCGTTTTCAAGCACCTTCCCCTGTTACCACCCACATACGCCTCATTCTGTCACTCAAAATAGCAGGCATTCGCTATATTGCGAGCACATGAATTTCGGCCGCACTGACTAGTTCGCGCATGCATATAACGATCCGTACGCATGCGCAGATGTGCGAACATCGCTCGGAACGAGCGTACTGCCGCTAGCGAGTGGCTCTGAATGAGGGCCAAAGTACCTAGTGGATTAAGGATAGTGATTGATCTGACAGATTAGGACTAAGACAAAATTGAAAGGTTATTGTCCTACCCAATGAGAAACCAGTAAGGGGGATATAAGTGAGTGGCATACAGGACACACATACCCTGAGGAAGACTCTGATTATTGGTGAGTCGAAACGCGTTGGTGTGTGACTGGTACCGTGGGGGGATATCTCCAAGACTGAAGCAAGTCCACGAGTCATTCCCGGGAGACGTAGTGGAGTTTTACCATCTTATGCTTGCTTGGGTGCTAGGAGACTACACCCCTATTATACGGTACACGGCTAATCTTTACCCTATCCTTGGATTGTGCTTTTATATGTTGATGTGGAAATAAAGTTTGTCTAAACGTACTTCACCATACAGAAATTTTTATTTTCTTCTCGTTTACATGATCTTTGGAATATTCATTAAAGTGTTATCCTGGGCCATAAGAAGATTTGAGACAGTAATATTGTGCAAGAAACGTTGGTGACTGATATCATCGGACCTATTCCTTATATTTTACAGAGGAATATTTGGTGACTTTTTCTAGTGGCACAAGAACTATATCTCTATATATTCGTGTGACTTTTATTTGGAGGAATAGAGACTTCTCCTAAGTAGTTTTTTTGCAGCCTTAATAGTGTATGTGAAGCGCTGGTGCATTTTCTACTGTGTTTTAAGTATATCTTTGTGCATTACACAGCCATCCAGAACTACAATCCTAGAAAAAGTGTCAAATCTTGCAGCGCTGCGATTACAGGGGCTCATTCAGAACCGCTCGCTAAGATGAAAACGCTCGATCCTGACGATAGTATGCAGTGTGTATGCATTGTGCGTATGCATCGCAGTGCGCATACCTTAGCGAAAGTTCACAATGCGTTTGCTCACTGCGCATAGACAGCCCAGCAGAGTGAGTGACAGGGGAAGCTGTTTGTAGGTGGTAACAGGGGCTGGCCATTAAAAATGGGGGAGTGGAGGTGGAAACGCAGACGTGCCGGAGCATCTCAACGGGGTTTTAGAGTTTTGCATAATTATAAAACAGCATCATAGTACACGTCACCTGGCTTGATTTTACACTGAAGTGCTCGCAGTTCTTGCGGCAGGGTATAGTCAACCTCAAGTGTTGCGATCGCATCCGATGTTACCCGATGTACCGATGGTTGCATACACTTCCTGGACATGACATGCACAAGTGGGTGTCTTAAGACAGGCTGGTGGGTGTCTGCATATACTATGTGATCGCTCTCTAAGAAATACTGGGCGTGCTAATGCATTGCTGTGTGATTGCACCGCATACGCAATTTGCATACACATCGTGCGAACGATCGCATCTAGCGAGCGGCTCTGAATCAGCTCCATAATGTCCAAAACAAAAAGCTTCAGTGTATGCAGAATAATGATCCTCCTGAACAAATGGGGCTGTACTCCTCAAAGAAAAAACACTGGATAATAGCACCAAAATGTCTATGTATCTAATAATCATACTGGCGATGGACCAAGAAAGTCTTAAAAATTATGGGCCTGATTCAGACCCACTCGCGAGCGGCTGTACGCTCGCAAGTGGGTCGATGGTCTGCACTGAGCATGCGCACGACGGAGGGAGCTCCGTCGTGCGCATGCGCCAGACACGACGAGCGAAGGACTTTCCTTCGCTCGTTGTGTCCGATCAAAGGGGGCGTGCTGTCAATGTTGATTGACAGCACGCCCCCTTTGGTGGGCGTGCCGGGGGCGTGCCTCCCTGACGGGGGCGTTCCCACGGGAACGCCTCCCGTCAGAAGCCGGCCCACTGACATCACTAGTGATGTCAGTGGGAGTGATTTTGGCTCTGATAGAGCCAAAATCACTCCGGAGCTTGCGGTTGAAAACCTCAACCGCAGGCTCCGGCTCGCAATTTCGATGGTCGCGATGGTCACGACCATCGCGGCCATCAAAATGCACGCTCGTATAGCCTGTGGGTGGTGACCCACAGCTATACGAGCGTCCAGGAGGACGCTCCATGAAAAAGGAGCCCGGCCCTCATGCAGAGCGTGCGCTCTGCTCAGAGCGTACGGCTCTGAATGAGGGCCTATGTTTTTCAATAAAAACAGTCTTTAATAAAACAAAGCTCAAAAAATACAATCTTCTTAAAAATGCAATCTCCTTAAAAAACTTCTATGGCATCCAGCGATATAAAGTCTATGCATGCAAAGAAAATGGCTTACCGGACCTGTGGGGACCCAACATATATGGCCCAATCAGCTTCATCTGAAGGTAAGTGCTTATTCCAGAGGAAATCATATGACACCTGGTAGTGACCGGGATGGTATTTCTCCTGGGCGGTAGATGTCTTATTAGTCTCGGCTCCCATCCGAGACCTGCCCGCTTCTTCAAGCACTCACCCTCACGTGCTCGTGACTCTCACCCATGACTAATGCTCGTGGCTCTCACCCGCGGCTGATGTTCCGTGTGCAACAAGGAATGTGAAGGTCCCAAATTCTCTGGCTCTCTCCCGACAGCTGCCACCAGACAGGACCGGGAGGCTGGCAGTAAGAGCTCACATCTTTACCAATATATGGAGTAACTTTATATCTTCCGTACAATTCACAGTAAGAGCTTGACAATATTTATTTAAACAAATCGGGAGATTCGTATATAAAGAGGAACATTGAAATTCATTGACTTTTTATTTCTTTTTATACCCGGATCCAGTATAAGATATTCAGCACGAGTCTGGATAGCTGATTATCAGTGTTACATGATATTAGTTATCAGCTGCTGTTTGATATTTAGTCTCTGTGCTGTTTCAAACTACATAGGATATTTGCTACAGTATCATTTACTGATATTAATACAATGTATATTTTTTAGTAGTGTCTCATTGGCCAATGATGTATGTTTTTTACATGTGTACAATTTATTTTTAGTAAATAAAAGAGGTAATATTTTTATCTGACATAACTGAATATCTTTGTATCCATTTAATATCTAATTAGCTGCAGGTGTCCCACAGCGCTGTTATTTCTTTCTTTTTTGTTTCTTCATAAACAGCAATATTGGTCTGGGTTGCAGAGTAGAAATAGAACACAAGTAAGTTTTGTGTGAACTGTGTAGAGGGGTGTTAATCAGATAAAATAGCTTAAAGAGATTTAGAGGGTGGTTCAGAAATTTGGTGAGTTTTCCAGGGAACGGAATGTTTAGAGGCTAGCGGAAAGCCTTGTCATGCTAAAAAGGTAATTCCCAGTGGCATAAATTCATCCAAGTCGCCCGGAGGCAAGTTAGAGCTGTGCGCCCCACCCCCCTTCCCCCGAGAAAAGGAAAAATAAATAAGGTGCTTCTATCAAAATATATTCGCACACATGCGAATAGTGGCAATAAAAAATGTTATCGGGATTAGGACCCAATAATCAATAAATATGCCACTTTGGGGCCCCATATTAATTTATATATCCCCCATCTCACACAGACCTCACACACACATACTCCATCTCACACATACCCCACACCCACCACAGCTCTCCCTAATCACTCAGATTCCCCCACACAGCGTGAAAAAAAATATATGCTCATTAAATATAGAACTTTCATCAGCACCTACCACTCTTCCCACCCCATAGGGCTTGCACTTACTATGTTTTTCAGCCACAGTAGCCACTGCTGTCACGACCCTGTCTAGTTGTCACCTTTTGCCTTGGGACTTACCCCTGTCAGCTTCCCCATGGATCTGTGTGTGTAATTTGCCTGGAGGATTTGCTCTGATTATTGCACCTGGCCTCTCCTCTGTCTGTGAGCACTGCTAGCCCTGATTGGAATCGCAGGTGTGGTTCTGATTCTCAGAGCTGCAGTGATGAATACTCCCTCTGCATGTTGTGCCTTCCACCACTCAGAATGCTACTACCAGACCACCTGTCTGTATCCACCAATTGCTGCCAGACCCATGGTATATATATCCTCTCCTGATAGCATTCTGGGCCTGAACATCTCGTCTTCCCGTGGTGTATGGTTCATGCTGTTCCTGCATTCAAGTATATCCCTGAAACCTGCTACAGCAATCCCTGGCGCTATCCAGACGTCCTGTTACAGCAATACCTGGCCTGTGCTCTGCTGCTAGTCCTACTCCTGGTTGGTCCCTGGCACTCTGTAAACCTGCATCGTGTCACCCTGCCTTGCTTCCTGCTGTGGATCAACTCCTGCCCCTTTTACCTACCTACTCCCTCCCTGAACCTAAAATTCCCAAACCTACCCATTCCTTCCTGAAACCTGTTATTCCCAAATTATCCTATCCAGCCTGCACCTGAGTTCCAACCTTGTCACAGCATTTCCAGATTACCCTGTTTAGCCCTCATCTCAGCAATACCTGACTTCCCTTCAGCCATTGTCACATTCCAGTCCAGAGTCAAGTTCCAAGCTCATCAGTTCTATCCACGTTGTTCCAGTCCAGAGTCAAGTTCTTAGTTCATCAGTTCAATTCAACAAGTCTTCCTGCCGGTCCCAGTCCGGTCCCTCCAGTTCCTGTCATTTATCATCAAAGGCAGTTTTCACTGCTACACAAGTCTTATAAATAGAGTTATCTACATTATCTGTGATTTCAGTCATGCCGGCCTCCGTTGAAACCCGATCACCACCTGAGACAGGTAACTCACAGACACCAATTGTGACAACTGCTTAGCCTCTCCCGACTCCCGTCCGCTCCCCATGTTATGTGACTTCCGCCACCAGAGCACTCCAGATAGGGAGGAGGAGTGCCGCTGATGCTGATCGGGGCTCAGCTCAGCGGCTCCTCTGTTTCAGCACAGGCAAAAACAGCACTGCAGGTACAGCAGGACATGGAACCGGTGACAATGGAGGAGTTGCTTCCTTCAGGACTGGCGCCCGGCGGCAACTGACTCCATTGTCTCCGACAGTTCTGCCACTGGTATTTCCGCTCTGTATTTGCAGCCCAAAAAAGTCCTGTGGTTAGGAATGGGAGTGACATGAGTGTAGGGAAAAAGGACAATTCTGATTCATGGGTAACATGGGTGTATGTGTCTATAATGGGTGCAGTATCCAAATTATGCCTTCCTCTCCAGTGTCAGTGCACAGATATTTCCAGGAAACTGGCGTAGCAGCCTTTCCACAAAGATTTACTCATGTGCAGCAGAGGAATCACGGGGAACCAGGAGCGGGCCGCGAGTTCACAGAGATCTGCGCATGTGGTGTAGACTTATTACCTGCACTAGACAAGTCAAATGGTCAGATAAACTGAACTCAATGAGGAAAGATGAAAAATATATATACAACTATCGGGAAGATAGATTCACTGTAAGTAGACCTAGAGATAAGAGAACACCACTTAAAAATTGGAGAAAACGTGAACATAATCTAGAGAGGACACAAAGATATCATAGAGAAAGGACATACTCAAAAGATAGGAGAAGACGAAGTCCTTCACAGAATAACAGAAGACAAGTCTCTTTTAGTAGGAGGAGAAATAAGGAACGGTACATATCCACCTACCCATCAAAATATGGAATGGAGGTTTCCTCTCATTCCCCCAGGTGGAGATATGAAAACAACTTTATCAAAGAATGGAAATATGGAAGATCTAGATATGACAATCTTAAAGGGAAATATATACCCAGCTATGAAAAAAAACCCAAGATACAAGGGGCTCCAACTAGGATGGAAGATGAAACTTCCAGAATTTCAAAAAACCACAGAGATACATCAAGACTTCCAGAGCTATATGAGAGAAAAGGTGATACTCCCTCAACGTCACAAAGAAACTATGAGGGGATAATTCAGGAGTCACCAAAATTTTTGGAACTCCTTTCCCCTTCCTCTTCTCCTTTTCTAGAAGAAAGGATAGTAAGAGAGGTTCCACCGCTTATAGAAGAAAAATGGACCCGGAAGGGACAACGATTGAGAAGGAGTCCAAAGGCAAGACGAAGAATCTAAACAGTTCATCTCAAGGAATGCAAAATAAGAAGATGAAAAGAGTAAGAAGAGGATGTAGAGCTGGAATGAAAAAGAAACATCATATGAAGAGAACTCAAATACCAACAAAAAGTGGAAATGAGGGCACATCACCCCCACATACAAAAAATTTTTTAATTTAAGTAGCCAAATTTTAACTAAGGATGAAGAAAGGATTCTAGAGAAGGGTCTGAAGTATGCACCTACTTCTAACGTCAACCACTTTGAAAAATTTGTGGACATCCACAAATTTATAAGAAAAATTTGTCTAAGGAAATTTTTTCCTATAAAAGATAAGGAAAATGAGAAGAAAGAAATGGAAACAAAGAGAGACGAGATAACCCAGAATAAATATAAGAAAAAATCCACTTTTTATCCCACTCATATAAACGGAAATTTCATAGACACCTTCTCCAAAGTAGTATTAGAAGAATTGGATGCAATGAAAAAATCCAAAGTTAAATTTAATCTAACGAAAAAGGAGAGAGAAATCATAAAAAACCTTGGTGAGGATGAAAACATAGTCATTAAGCCCTGTGACAAAGGGGGAGGCATTGCTATTATGAACAGAGTTGACTATGTTAAAGAAGTGGACAGACAGTTGGGAGATACTTCCACTTATATTAGACTCAAAAATGATCCAACTCAGAGAATTAAGGAAAATTTACTCAAATTACTCAATGAACATCTGGAGAAAGGGGGTATTTCAAAGGATGAATTTGATTATATAAACATCGAGAATCCGATTATTCCTACCATATACATATTACCCAAAGTGCATAAAAGCATTACCAACCCCCCTGGGAGACCCATCATAGCGGGTATAGACAGCTTGACATCAAACTTATCATCATTTATAGATGAGATTTTACAACCACTAGTAACAGCTAACCCTTCCTATTTGAGGGATACAAGGGATATCCTGAAGAAACTAGATGACTGTACGTGGACAAGAGAGATGTGGTTAGCCTCAGCTGATGTCACATCTCTGTACACTTGCATTATACACGAGAGAGGATTAGAAGCTATTAAATGGACTCTAGAAAAAACAGAATTATCAATGGAGAGGAAAAATTTTATACAAACAGCCATTAAGTTTATACTGGATAACAACTATTTTTTGTTTAACGGTGAATTCTTTCTCCAACGTACAGGCACGGCGATGGGGACTAAATTTGCCCCAAGTTACGCTAACTTGTTTATGAGCTTCTGGGAGGAGACCAGTGTGTATAGCAGCGTAACTTGGGGCACTAACCTTATGAGATGGTACCGTTACATCGATGATATAATTTTATTGTGGAAAGGGACAGAGGACAGTCTCGTCCACTTCTTTTCAACTTTGAATGCTAATGAGGTCAATATCCATCTCACCCTGACGCATAGTCAATCTGAAATAAACTTTTTGGATCTAACCATTTATGTGGAGAAAGATAAAATACAGACTAAAACCTTTAAAAAACCAACTGACACTAACTCTTTCATCCCCATAGATAGTCAACACCATAATAACTGGCTTAGGAGAGTACCTAACAGTCAATTCCTAAGGGTAAAACGAAATTGCAGTAAAGAAGAAGTGTGCAATGATCAGGTTCTGCAAATGAAGAAAGATTTTCTGGCAAAACGATATCAATTGGAAAGTCTAAACGAAGTAATAGAGGAAACATCCAAAAAAGAGAGATCTAGTTTATATGGTGACAATAGGATGAACAAAAGTACCAAGAATAATGAAAAATTACAATGGGCAGTGATTACTGGTTATGATTCCCAATACAAAGTGATAGAAAAAATATTCCGCAAACATTGGTATCTTCTACAAAGGGATCCAACATTATGGGAAATCATTCCAGATCATCCCACATTTGTCTACCGGAAGTCCAGAAATTTGAGGAATATTCTAGTGAAGAGTATGTTACCCGTACCAAAGAAAAATCTCATACGCACAGAAGGCTTCCACAGATGTGGGATGTGTTTGGGGTGTAGAAACATTAAAGATAGTAATACAAAATATACTGAAATACAGATCAACAACATTGAATTTAAAATATGTGATTTTGTGACCTGTAATACCCCCAATGTTATTTATGCTGTGGAATGCACATGTGGGTTGACTTATATAGGGCGGACTACAAGACCATTAAAAGTCCGCCTATCGGAACACTTAAGGAACATTAAAAAAGGACTTGTCACCCACTCTTTATCTAACCATTTTAAAAATGTGCATCAATGTTCAATTCAACACATTAAAAGATTTTTAGGGTTAATACATGTGAAGCCAACTTGGAGAGATAAGAATGTGGAGAATAACTTGGCCAAGACAGAAATTAAAACAATTTTTAAACTTAAAACTCTTCAACCAAAGGGCCTGAATCAGGACTTTGAGTGGAAATGGTTTTTATAAGAATCAATCTTAATATACACGACATATCACCTTCTGCAGATTGTATTTTTTTAAATTGGAAATACACTGGTTTACATGTTAATTTAAATTTCTAGAAGTTTTCTGATATGTATTTTAAGATTATTTTACTGTGTGTACTGACACTACATTTCATTTAATAGAATCATTAAAGTTATCGATATCACCTGTGAAAAACATCAAGTCATAAGAAACTCCGTTTTATTAAGAAAAACTACATCCCCCAGAATCCTATGAGATAGGATGGTGACTTCCGGTGCTTTGTCGGAGAACTTAATTGACTTGAATCCTCTCACTGCACAGATGGGAGGGTCCGGCACTTACATCACCGGAGAGGGATATGAAGATACTGAAGAGCGGCCGACTGTTGTTGTTTTCATAGTGAAAAACGAACGGGGACACACAGCGCAGACCGGAAGGAGAGGAGACGCCATCTTTGAAAACATATGTGGATATGTATATAAACAGAAGAGTAAACACTCACCTTCATGCCTTGATAAAGAGAAGTTGTTCTCGAAACGCGTTGGCCTGGAGGGTGACTTTCTCACGGGGACCGCTGCGGTGGGTGTACACGCTTGAGGTAGGTGTTGGAGAATTGCATATTATGATCCAGTGTTTTGCATAAATTGGGATCCGGACCCCTTTTATCTCCGCACCTAGATTGCCTGAGTCTGTCACCACGCAGCTGATCCCTCTAGAGAACGTTTTTGTATCTATTTGTATTTATGGAATCGTTGTTTACATTAAATTATATTTATTTTTATAAACTACTCGTTATCCTTGGATTGCGGGAGGAATGATACATGTTCTACGCAAAGAAAGTTAGCAAGACATTTGGAATGAAAGATACCTTTATGGGTTGCTTACTACTAGAAGCTTTGTGAGTACCGGTACGCATTCTGCCTTCAAATTTCATCTTGGGTGAAAGATACCTTTACATACCTTTTCTTGTCATGAATATGTAAGTCTAGGTGTGTGTCCAGACTTGGTTCCATGAATTTGGGCTTTAAAATACCATTACAAAGAATATACCCATCTCTTATTCAGTGAGTTGGGGTACGCCTGCTTTTTATACACTATTGGATGATGTAGATACCCATATATAAAACTATCTGGAATGAAAGATACCATGATGTGGTGTTTTTAACCAGAAGTTTTGAGTTGTGTGCACTAATATTGGACGATAGAGATAACCATATAGGAGCACACCCATCTCTCAATCAGTGAGTTGGGGTACGCTTCAGTTCATACCTTTACCATTGTTCTTCAATGAGTATGATGTGTTCCATTATCTAATACATCATCACACTGATACTATATACACCCCCTATTTTTCCATGTGTCCACGGAGCCTCTGGTAAAAAAAAAAAAAAAAAAAGGGAAAAAAAGAACAATCATCTTAAGAGGGACATTATTAGCTCTGCATTTACGGATAAGTATCCAACCTTCTTATTTATTATTAATTTGTGATAAAGCAAGTAGCGCCATCCTTCAATTTTTTGTTTCTTCAGTTATTACCTGCACTGGCGAGAGGGGGAGCCCCACACGGAGACTGCACGTGGGCCTCTCCTTTCTTAAACCACCCCTGTTGAGGGTTAGGGTTTATTGTTAAGAGACTTCACCACTAGTTTTGATGGAGCAGCTGGTGTTCTGACTGTCATTTAGTTGTCAAGAAGGTCACACAGACTGAAGTCCTAAGTGGGAAGAAGCAGACCAGAAATAACCATACCTACACCATGAGACTCCCAGATCTTGGGCGGTATCGGTGGCTTGATGACAGGATTTGCACTGAATAGTAACTCGTCTCTCCCACTTTATCATTCTGGGAATCACAATTTTGTATAGAAGGGGTGGGACCATGATGATGCAATTGTAATACCCCGCTATGGGGCAGATTCAATTGGGCATAAGGTTTTGCGATGAAAAAACCTTGTGCCCCTCGTGCCCAATTTTGGAATACCGCGGGTATGTGCGCTCCCAATACCGGTGGTATCCAATGAAAAATAAAATAGGGCCCGCAGGGTTTTTCTGCTCTGAAAACCCTGCGCCGCGTGAAAAAAAATTATTCTTTACTCACCTGCCCGGGGGTCTCCGCGGCTCCCGGTGGCTGCTGGTAGGCTCCAAGGGCTGGTGGGAGGGGTAAGGGCTGCTGGGAGATGTAGTTCTCCCAACCCCCATTAAGGGGGGCTACACTAACACTGGGGGGGGCACATACACCGGGAGTCACACACACACTCACTCATACACACTTTACAAACACCACACACACTGACATACTCACTCTGCTACAGAAGAGCCGGCTCCCAATGCTGGATGCAGAAGAAGATGCAGAAGACAGCGCTGCAGAAGGTAATTATGGACTAATTAAGCCGGGGTCCCAGAGCAAGTCCCACTGGTTTTATCTAGAATTAATGAATTTAGGAAAAAAACCTCTCGGCTCACAAAAAAAAAAAACCAACACGCACCTTATTGAATAGCAAAAATCCCGCACCTACAGGAAAAAACTCGCAGGTGTGGGATTTTTGATATTCCCGCACCCAATTAAATATGCCCCTATGTGAGATATTATGTAGGACATGAGTTTGCATGAGTTTGTCACTTCACAGACAGCCCACAATTCCCAGCAGGTCATGAGGAGGTCACATGAGCAGTGTCATGTGGTGAGAGATGTGACAGATGGAGGCAGCGGTTGGTCAGGGCAGAGCTAAGGGTGTCAGGAGGCGCACTGAGGGTGGCCATTCCAGGGAGTCCTGAGGTAACGGTCCAGAGGTAGGAGCTGGGCTTTGGAGGTGCTGCTGGACACATCTGATAGGCAGAGAACGGCATAACCTGTCAGCCCCTGAACAGCACCCTAGACCTCAGACAGTCTGGAGCCACAGTATCTGTGGAGGAAGGTCTCTGTGAGTGACAGCAGCAGATGTAATAGCCGGCGGACCCGGAGGAGCAGCTGGGTGACCGACAGAAACCTGCACGCTGGGTAAAGACTAATCAGCAGGTCAAAGCGCAGCCTCCTCTATTTAAGTAGACTTAACTATAGCATAGCAACCCCTCAGACTGCATCCAAGCAGACAGCTAATTATTAGATAGAGCATTTCTCATCAAAATGACTCTTAATGAAAAGGAGCCTCCTCACTGCTGCAGACAGAGGTACAGCTGCATTATTCAAAGGGAGTCAGATACAGTTTACTAGTAGGCGCAACTTAGCCCTGAGTAAAGTATTTTTATGGAAGTACAGGGTACAAGGAAGAAATAAGGTGCAGTTGAGCTCTACAATTACCTTGGAATGGGGCTAGCCACTCAGCTGCAAGAGAAAGTATACAAAGTATACAAAACGGCCAATGATAGTAATCCTCAGCAGCAGCTCTAATTCATCTTGTTAATATTATCAGATACTGTTTCCAGATGATCAACTTATTAATAAAATTGTCCAAATATATTAATGACTGTTCCTCATCAGAGATTGCTAAGAGAAACCATAGTTATATACTTGCTGCTATCAGTTCCATGTTGCCAGCAAACTGTAGCCTCAAAGCGCTGCTCTTCAATTAGTAGAGACACCAATACAAGAGAAAAGGTCGGATAGCTTAATAATAATAATAATTTTATTTATATAGCGCTTTTCTCCTAAAGGACTCAAAGTGCTTTACATTTACAGTACAAAATACAAAACAAGCTTAAACAAGGGACATTAGTGAAATGCTTGGGTGAATAGGTGAGTCTTGAGTCTATTTTTGAAGGATTCTAGAGTGGAGGCCTCTCGAGCTGTGCGGGGAAGTGAGTTCCATAAGGTTGGAGCCACAAAACTGAAAGCTCGACCCCCAGATGAATTCCGTGAGATTCTAGGTACTGTTAATAGTCCTTTGTCAACGGATCGCAGTAATCGAGTGGGACAGTAGGGAATCAGAAGCTGCTTCAGGTACCCTGGGCCATGGTCATGAAGGGCTTTGTAAGTTATTAATCCAATCTTGAAAGCAATTTGCCATCTGACAGGCAGCCAGTGAAGGGAGTAGAGAATGGGTGTTATGTGGCTGGAACGGGGCTGGTTGGTTAATAGCCTGGCAGCTGCATTTTGTACCATCTGCAAGCGGTGTAATTCTTTTGCTGGGAGACCGAGGTAAAGGGCGTTGCAGTAGTCTAGGCGTGATGATATAAATGCATGTATGACTTTAGGCAGATCTCCTGAGGGAATTAAGTGCTTGATTCTGGCTATGTTCCTCAGATGAAAGAATGAGGATTTGATTGTGGCTGATACATGATGTTTAAGTGTCAAGCCACTATCCAGGACAACACCAAGATTCCGCACATGTTTAGTGTTTTGTGATTCTGAACCCCCAAGCATAAGTCCTGTTGGTGGGCTATGCTGTAGCCCTGTCCTGTGACCTATCATAAGAACCTCTGTTTTATCAGGGTTCAGTCGCAGCCAACTGGCACTCATCCACTCCTGAAGCTCAGATAGGCAGCCATTTAGGGTTGCTATTGGGTCATTTGTACCTGGAGCAAAGGACAGGTACAGTTGTGTATCATCTGCATAGCAGTGGTAAACCAGGCCATGACGTCTGATTATTTCACCCAGAGGCTGCATGTATACTGCAAAAAGCATGGGAGATAGTATAGAAGTGACACTGGTGATGAAGAGTTTACTCCAGAAGAAACTCTCTGTGACCTGCCAGTGAGAAATGATTTGAACCATCTAAGGACTGTGCCATCCAGTCCACAGAAATTTTTCAGGCGCTCAAGTAGAATCCCATGGTCCACAGTATCAAATGCTGCTGAGAGATCCAGAAGGATTAAGATTGAACAATCACCTCTGTCTCTTGCCATCAGAAGATCATTAAGCACACATACCAGGGCTGTTTCAGTGCTATGTCTTCTCCTGAATCCTGACTGGAATGGATCATAAATATCAGGTGGGTTTCCAGTTGCATTGCCACCACTTTCTCAATGAACTTTCCTAGAAAAGGAAGGTTTGATACTGGTCTATAGTTGGTCATGCAGTCGGGGTCTAAATTAGGTTTTTTAAGAAGTGGTCTAACAATTGCTTCCTTTAGTGGTTCTGGAAAAATGGCTGTTTGCAAAGAGCATTCAACTATTTTTGCAATTACAGGGCCAATAATGTCTATACACCCTATGAGAAGCTTGGTTGAGGCAGGGTCCAGATCACAGGTGGTGGGTCGCAACATTCTGATAATTTTAACAATGTCTTTTGCATCCATTATGTCAAAGCTGTTCCAGGGAGACTGGTGGCTTACCTTGGCAGGCTTGGTAGTTTGGCACTCCTTTGATGGAACTGTGGGGATTCCAGCCCGGATGGAGGATACTTTATCTGCAAAGAATTTTGCAAACTCATTGCATCTTGACTGGGAGAGGGTTTCATCATGATGCAGGCATGCTGGTTTGCAAAGCATCTCCACTGTACTGAAAAGCTGAGCCGGCCTATTGTTTGCTGCCTTGATCTCATTTGAAAGGAACTCTGTTTTCTTACGGGTGACTGTTGATTGATATTCTCTTATATGTTTGATTAGTGTTAACTTATCCTCTACCAGGTTCATCTTCCTCCATCGTCTTTCAAGTCTACGCCCCCTTTTCTTGAGTTCACTAACACTATTGTCAAACCAAGGGGCTTGACGGTGTGGTATGAGGGGTCGTATACGCACAGGGGCAATTATATCCATTGCAGCTGTCACATCCCTGTTATAGTAATGGACAAGGGAACAAGGATCTTCACAGGCCCCCATTACCGCAGAAAGATCCAGGTTTGCTGCAAGAGCCTGGGAGTCATGCCCCTCCTTGGACGATACCTTGTCAACTCCATGGATAAAGTTCTATTTTGAGGGGTTGCAACGGAGAAGTGAATTGAGTGGTGATCTGACCACGTGACTGGATTTATATTTAGGTCAGAGACATCTAATGATACTAAGTGTACCAGAGAGCATCATTCTTCAGCACAAGAGACCTCAAACCATATATTAGGTGCTGTTTCTAGCAACTATATGTGTACAACAGCTTCAAAGACACATCTGGTCTTTGTTAAATATATTAGGTACTTTCAATATCTATAGTAGATGAAATGTGATTTCATTATATAGTTTGTTGTTAGCTGTGTTACTATTTTCAGACATCTTTTAAATTATTCATATTTGCATGGATATTAGAGATGTGCGCCGACCCTCATGTTTTGGTTTTGGTTTTGGATCTGGATCTCCCCTGGTTTTGGATCTGGATTGGCTTTGCCAAAGCCTCACCTCCGTGTTTTGTTTTCGCGTTTTGGTTTTGGTTTTGGATCTAGATTTTTTTCTTGAAAAATAAAAAAAAACAGCTAAAATCACATAAAATGGGCCTTTTTTTGTTCCTACAGTATTAATAACCTCAATAACATTTATTCCCACTCGTTTCCAGTCACCTCACAGCTCACAAGGGGACCAGGAAGTGTGCTTTCCAAAAGTAAATAAACAATTGACTTAAATAATGCTTTGCAAATCTTCTATAAAGGCATTTCCCAACCTGTAGAGGGACATAAAAAAAAACATAGTTAGTTAGTGGCCTTCAAACTGCCATTGTTCCCACTGTCCACTTAACCATATGAGATATACTGTATATATTGTGAACAAGCGGAACATTTCAGACCTAAGGTTTCATTATTACGTTGTGTCTGCGCCATGCCTGCTTGCTGGGAGTTGATATTTTTCATCTCAGAAGGGGACCATGAAGCGTGCTTTCCAAAAATAAATAGACAATTGACTTAAATAATCCTTTGCAAACCTTCTGTTCTGTAACAGAATTTCCCAACCTGTACAGGGACATTAATAGACACAGAGTTAGTTAGTGGCCTTAAAATTGCCATTGTTCCCACTGTCCACTTCTCTTAGATATGTGACTGAATGTAGAAGGCCAAAAATTGGGTAGACCACACATGGCTTATTGCTCAACCATGGTGACTGGATTAGTGTCATAAGGAAGAGGAGGCTGCAAACTGGGTGTCATGTTATGATTTGGCCATATGGGGTATGTTGCTGTTAAGGCATCAGTCTGGTTATCAGTGGACACATTATAGTTGTTGTTATTCTGGGTTGCCATCTCCTGAAGGGTGTTTACCAACATACAGAGACTACCTACCTTTCAGCTCAGGCCTCAGGCATAGACAGTTCCTGAGGAACAGAGCTCTGTTCTCTGGACAGAAGCCAAATAGGTGGGAGCCCCTGTTCCAAGTCCAACATCTGAAGCTCTTATCTCTCCACATCATCTATGATAGAAGAAAAAAAATGTAATTGGGGACATCTAGCTCCTCTTTCTGTACCCTGCTTACCCTTTTGGACAGGAAGTCCAGGATGGATGGTTTGGAAGAAGAAGGCCTAGCAACAGATGGGGATGGTCATTATCAAGACCTGGTCCCACCAGTGGGTGTAGTCTGGGAGGTATTGGTTGGCATGCAGGCAGCGGAATAACAAAGGCTTCCATGTTGTCTGTGCTTACTATTCCGTATTTCAGTTTGTGATTTAGGTAGGAATAAAGTCGGCTACAGAATACAGTGACAGAATCACTGGATGTCTTAGTGCATTCAGGCCAAATATGATCCATGAATTCCCAGACAGATTCCAGACAGATGAATCATTTGCTTGTAATAATCTGAGGCTATCTATAACACCCACCTTTGCCAGTAATTACCATACACTTTGAAGGCTGTAACTTTGAACTGCTTTATAGAAAACATCTGAATGAAACCTTTCCACACTGCAGAACATGATGGAGAAATCCCTTGAAGTTCAGCACCTAGAGCATCTTTTTTCATGTTCTCTGAGGCCTCTCCTGACTGTGAAGAAAGATTCTCCACACTGTAGTCTTCCATTGTGACTTTTTAATGGTGATTTCAATGTTGTCCACTGGCTGAGATCCATCTCATCTGAGGGTTGGGTTTTCCCCATGCAAATGAGACAATTCACATCCAGAAGGTGACTCTTATGTTTAGCCGTGGTGTCAGTCTCTCTTTTGGCAGAATTAGGCTTTAGTTTCTTACAAATATAGGCTTTAGTTTTTTAGAGCATATAACTTTATAAGCTGTTAGGATAACATTTCTGCCATGTTTAAGATTTAAAAAAAAACTTTTTGTAACCCAATAACTTAAAAAAGAAGTTTTCATTGCAATATTCACGCAGCCCCTTGACAGACAGCAGCACAGCACCCCTGCACATCTACGCCGATGACAGTGACAGCCAGGAGTAAAATTGATCATAAATGAATTTAAAAACAATTCATTGGGTGCAGCCCCTGGCTGTTAAATTGATCATAAATTAATTTAAAAACAATTCATTGGGTGCAGCCCCTGGCTGTTCAATTGATCATAAATTAATGTAAAAACAATTCATTGGGTGCAGCCCCTGGCTGTTCAATTGATCATAAATTAATTTAAAAACAATTAATTGGTTCCTAAACCAACCATAACATTAATTTAAAATGTCAGGCAGCAATGCCCCAACCAGCACATGATGCAAAGGAAAAAGGTGCAAAATGGAATAGTCCTTGGGCACTCCCACCCACCCCTATTTTGTATACGAAACAGTACAGTTTAACAAACCAATCATTTCAGTGACAAGGACTGTCAATTGTGGCTGAAATGATTGTTTTGTTTGGACCCCCATAAAACAAGCTGATCCCATACACAAACTGGCTTTACATTACAAGTTGTTCTTGTCCTCGTCCTCGTCATCCCCATCAGTGTGTACATCCACTCCTTCACACAATAATAATTCATCCCCGCTGGAATCCTCCATAGGCGCCTCTGTAATTTTTTTGTGTAATTGTTTGTAGAGGTCTTCCTCGTGGAATTTGTAATTAATTTTAATGAACATCATCTTTTCCACATTTTGAGGAAGTAACCTCCTACGCCGATCACTGACAAGGTTGCCAGCTGCACTGAAAACTCTTTCGGAGTACACACTGGAGGGTGGGCAACTTATGTAATGCAAAGCCAGTTTGTGTATGGGATTCCAAATTGCCTCTTTTTCCTGACAGTACTAAAAGGGACTGTCTGACATGTTTATTAGGATGTTATCTCTGAAATAGTCCTCCACCATTCTCTGAATGGAAACCATATCACACTTAGTCACGGTAGAAGACATGTCACTAGTAGGCAGTTCTCTCAGGCCTGACTAGACGTCATTTTTTGGAGAACAATCTGCATGACCAGCAGGCATTTTGTAAGGAAAATTGAGTTTTTTCCTGGCAGCTGTTGAAACTGTAGGAGGAGATGAAGGCATTTCACATGCGGCTGCGGCTGCAGTTGACAATTTTTTGACCAACAGCTCTTTGCAGAGTTTTAGATTTTGGTCTATTGGAAAAAAACTCACAATGTAGGACTTAAACCTAGGATCCAGAATGGTGGCCAAAATATATTTTTCAGATTTCAATAGATTGACGACTCATGGATCCTGGTGAAGTGAATCAAGGGCTTGATCCCCCAGTCCGACATACTTTGCGCTAACGCTCCATTTCAGAGTCTGATGAGGGGAATGACCTGACTCAAGCTGGCAGTGTCTGAACTAACTTCTTGTGTGGCAAGTTCAACGGGCTTGAGAACCTTGCACAGCACGGAAATTATTCTCCACTGAGCTTGAGTAAGGTGCATTCCCCCTCCATGGCCTATGTCATAGTCCATTATATAGGCCTTGATGGCCTTTTGCTGTTCCTCCATCCGCTGAAGCATATAGAGGGTAGAATTCCACCGAGTTGCTACCTCTTGCTTCAGCTGATGGAAGGTCAAATTTAATAGTACCTGCTGTTCATGCAATCTTCGACAAGCGGTCGCCGAATCTCTAAAATGTCCGGATATCTTGCGAGCAACCGGGAGCATCTCCTGCACGACCATGTCACTTTTTAAAAAATGTTGCACCACCAAATTAATTGTGTGAGCAAAACATGGGACGTGTTGGAATTCACCCACATGTAATGCTTTAACAATATTGGTGGCATTGTCCGAAATCACAAATCCCGAGGAGAGTCCAAGTGGGGAAAGCCATTTAGCAATGATTTCCCTGAGTTTTTCTAAGAGGTTCTCAGCGGTATGCCTCTTAGTGAAACCAGTTATACAAAGAGTAGCCTGCCTCTGTATCAGCTGTCTTTTGGGAGATGTTGCTGCTGCTGTTGCTGTTGAAGGCAATACACCTACCCAGTGGGCTGTCACAGTCATGTAATCCTTAGATTGCCCTGTCCCACTTGTCCACATATCAAGTGGACAGTGGGTACAACAGCATTTCTGAGGACATTAATAAGGTTTTTTTAATGTCCTTGTACAGACTTGGAATTGCTGTTCTAGCAAAGTGGAATCTAGAAGGGATCATGGCAACCGCGGACACACTTGCACTCTCCTCTGGGATTTGTGATTTCAATTTCTCAGGGCACACAGTTGGTTTTTCCAGAGCTGTCTTAACAACTTTCACATTTTTAATTGAACCACCACCACTACTACTACTACAAGCAGAAGAGCTATCAGAATCAGTAGTCTTCATAAAGGAAGAAGGCCAAGCCCTTATCCTTTCCTTGCCACTTTGTGTAATGAATGGCATATTGTACATTTTTTGTTTATCTAAAGGCAAATATCCTTTACATTTTTTTTTCTTAATTTCAGTAAAACTTGCTTTACCATATCGATGGCGTGACTTAAGCCCTGGGGCATGGGCCTTCCTAGAGGTCGAGGAAGTTGACGGCCTTGCACTGCTGGCGGCAGCTACAACATGTAGTTCTTGTCCTTGCTCTCCTATCATGTGACAGCCCTCCATATTTTTTCTGCAGTCTAGAAGCACTGTCACAATCACCAATAGTTTAGCCAAGGTGCGGTTACAAAATTCACACACTTGCAGTCGTGCGCACATACAAAAATATTAGAAAAAAAAACAAATGATGATTTTTATTTTTTGTCAGCTCCAGAAGAACTTGGCCCCAGAGTTTTTTTTGGAGCAGGACTGTAGTCGGGCAGCAAAAGGTTGCAACTTGCATTGCTGGCTGAATATTGTGCGCTACTGCCGTTAAGCCTAACATCCACGAGCACACAGAAGAAAAAAATATAAGACACTTTTATTGGGGTTTTTTTGGAACACGACAGTAGTCAGGCAGCACAAGGTTGTTGCAATGTGCGTTGCTGGCTGGATATTGTGCGCTACTGCGGTTAAGCCTAACACGCACGCACACACAGAAGAAAAAATATAAGACACTTTAATTGGGTTTTTTTTGGAGCACGACAGTAGTCGGGCAGCACAAGGTTGTTGCAACGTGCGTTGCTGGCTGGCTCTTGTGCACTACTGCGGTTAAGCCTAACACACACACACACACACACAGAAGAAAAAAATATAAGACACTTTTATTGGGTTTTTTTTAACATGACAGTAGTCGGGCAGCACAAGGTTCTTCCAACGTGCGTTGCTGGCTGGATATTGTGCACTACCGCGGTTAAGCCTAACACGCACACACACACACAGAAGAAAAAAATATAAGACACTTTTATTGGGTTTTTTTTTAGCACAACAGTAGTCGGGCAGCCCAAGGTTGTTGCAACATGCGTTGCTGGCTGGCTCTTGTGCACTACTGCGGGTTAAGCCTAACACCCATGTACACACGCAGAAGAAAAAAATCTAAGAGACTTTTACTGGGTTTTTTTGGAGCACGACAGTAGTCGGGCAGCACAAGGTTGTGGCAACGTCTTTACTGGCTGGATATTGTGCGCTACTGCGGGTTAAGCCTAATACGCACAAACACAGAAGAAAAAAATATAAGACACTTTTATTGGGGTTTTTTTGGAGCACGACAGTAGTCGGGCAGCACAAGGTTGTTGCAACGTGCATTGCTGGCTGGCTCTTGTGCGCTACTGCGGTTAAGCCTAACACCTACAAGCACACACAGAAGAAAAAAATCTAAGACACTTTTACTGGGGTTTTTTGGAGCACGACAGTAGTCGGGCAGCACAAGGTTGTTGCAACGTGCGTTACTGGCGGGATATTGGGTGCTACTGTGGTTAAGCCTAACACCCATGAGCACAGCAGACAGCACAGTGATAGTGACAGCACAGTGACCAGAGACCGGAATGGATCAGCAGACAGCACAGTGATAGTGACAGCACCGTGACCAGAGACCGGAAGGATCAGGAGACAGCACAGTGACAGCACCGTGACCAGAGACCAGAATGGATCAACACCAGCCCAGGACACAGCAGATAGCACCAGCACCTCTCCCAGCCCTACACTACCCACCCTCCCTGTTCAGTCTCCACAGCCAAAGTGGAAATGGCGTCCGTCGCGTGGTCCCTTATATACTACATTGATCATAGAGACGAAAGCTCGCGAACCGCGAGATTTCCGACTCTATGGTTTTGCCTCAGTTTCGAGATCCGAGTAAGGCGGGAACCTCCGAGCCTGCTTGGATCCAACTCGGATATGCTAAATTCGGGTGGGTTCGGTTGTCTGGGAACCGAACCCGCTCTTCTCTAATGGATATATATGTTTTGTGTTATAAGCACAATAGTATCTTTATTTGTATATGCTGGAATACTGGTGATGATGCATCTATTAATGTAATATTATTTTGTATGAATTACATGTAAATGTTTAAAGTTTGAATTGATGAGAAGCTGTTATTGGGACTGTGGTTATTCAAACTAATCGGAAAAATAATCTTTTTGAATAAAGTGAAACTTATTCGGAAACCAACTGTTCTAATCCTTTGTATCTGGAAAACATTCCTTAACTCATTGTTGCACCAATAGAGGCACAAGAACTTGCAAAGAGTGGTACATACCATCCGGTTGGAGCTTTACATTGCACCCCCTTAGCACCCAATTAGCGGGATATTACACAATCACTACTCCACACCCCCCCCCCCCCACACACACAATTCCCATCTGTCTGCAGCCCAAATATCAGTAAGTATTGAACATCCTAAGGCCTCATAGCAGTATCTGTTCCCCAGAGAAACCGAAGATCAGGATTTTCTTCTTCAGAGTCCACAGGGAGACAATGGGGTGTAGGTGCTACTTGGAAGACCGGACACCAACAGCAAAGCTTTTTTCTATCCCAGGATGCTCCGATGCTTTCCCCTATAACCCGCCCACAGCCTGAAGGCAATTCAGTTTTGTTGGTGTCCTCCAGGAGCTGGATCACTGTTAGAACAGTGGGACTGCTTTTTAGCAGCCCAAGCTTTATTTTATGATTTATTTTTATTTTCATGTTTTACTACAGAGCAAGCAGTGCTAGACAGTCCCCTGGACGTCTACACTGCTGCTCCATCACCCCTCCACGGAGCCACGACTCCAGCCATTGGCTAGGTACTCTCGGCAGATGATCTAGCTAGTAGGGCTCCTGTGACCCCAAACTGCAGTCAGGACAAGTAAGATGGGTCCCCGCTTGCGGGGCCCCATGTCTATATGTAGTCTTACCTCCGGTCTCAGGAGACAGACCGGAGGCGCTGATGTGGACACCGGTTCGTCCGGGACTCAACTAGACCACCAGAGCATAACCTATACTGGCGCAGGGGACATGAAATATCACCTGGAAATCATGTGTTGGAGTTTCAATAAAGGATTTATTGAAATCTATGCTGTTGAATCCTCTTTATGTGAGGAAAATTACAAGGTAACCTTAAAACCTGAAGGGGTATTAAAAAGTGTTTGTTTTAAACATATCAAGAGGTGTGTACCTTAAACATCAGGTGGATGGGACATTTCTATCAACACCTATTCTTGGATATACAAAATCCCTCACATTGGGTGGATCAACAATCTTTTAAAAATACTACACTATGATTGTTTCCTTTTGTTCTCATTATTTTCTCTGAGGTAAACATTAGGCTACCTGTACAGCCTTTCAACAAATGTTACAATAGGTGAGACCCTTACCTAGTAACAGTGGCATCCCTCCCCACGATGTCACCCAGTGTGGGGAGGGACGATAAGCCACACCCTCTTTTTGTAGCTCGCAAAAAGGGGGTGTGACCACATGAGAAGGGGGCGTGGCCATGTGGCCCAAACCCCCGTGCCTATTACTTGGGGGGAAATGGGGGTGCAGGAGGTCCCTGTGTGGAGTGCCGGCCGGCTCCCTCAGTGACAGGAGCCGAGTGCTGCACTTAATGCTACAGTGCAGCACCCAGCTCCTGTCAGTGAGGGGGAGTCTGCACCTTTGTGTCACCCCTCGGACCGCACCCACCTTGTGACGCCACTGCCTAGTAAACCTACTAAGTGTACTGTGTTATCTTCCCAGTCCACCCAGATTCCGTGTTATCATCTGGGGAGGCAGAAGACGCTGACCTCTCTTACTCTGACTCCCCCTCGGGAGAGTAGGAGCCCCCCTCTAAATTGAATATACCTGCACTTGTGAGAGATGTAAAATCTATTCTTCAAATAGAAGAGATGGAACCCACTTCTAAGGCAAAAGAGCCACTCTTGAAGCGACAGATGGTAGTTTTCCCGGAGTTTCCTCACTCTGATCAGCTATCTGATCTAATGAGTGAAGCATGGAATGTGCCAAATAAAAGGTTTCAGCTACCTAAATGCTTGATTTCTCTTTACCCTCTTCCAGCTACTGATTGCACTAAATGGGAAGTTCCCCCTGCAGAGAATTCCAACGTGACACGCTTCGGTAAGAACTATGGGTGTGCACCGGCCACTTTTCGTGTTTTGTGTTTTGGTTTTGGATCTGGATCTTTCTTCGTGTTTTGGATCTGGATTGGTTTTGCCAAAACCACCCCCGTGTTTTGGGTTCTGGGTTTTGTGTTTTGGATCTGTAATTTTTGAAAAAAGCATAAAAACAGCTAAAATCACAGAATTTGTAGGTTTTTCTGCTCCTATGCTATTATTAACCTCAATAACCTTAATTTCCACTCATTTCCAGTCTATTCTGAACACCTCACACCTCACAATAGTGTTTTTATGTCCAAAAGGTTGATCCGAGGTAGCTGGATGACTATGCTAAGCGACACGAGTGGGCGGCACAAACACGTGACCCATCTAGGCGTGATACTGCAGTGGCAGACAGGATGGCAGTTTGAAAAACTAGGCCCCAAACTGTACATAATGCAAAGAAAAAAAAGAGGTGCAAGATGGAATTGTCCTTGGGCCCTCCCACCCACCCTTATGTTGTATAAACAGGACATGCACACTTTAACAAACCAATCATTTCAGCGCCAGGGTCTGCCACACAACTGTGGCTGAAATGATTGGTTCGTTTGGGCCCCCACAAAACAAGCTGGCAATTAATCTGTCCCTGCACAAACTGGCTCTACGGAGGCAAGATGTCATCCTCATCCTCCTCATCCATCGATTCCTCACCCTCTTCAGTGTGTACATCCTCATCCTCACAAAGTATTAACTCATCCCCACTTGAATCCACCACCACAGGTCCCTCTGTACGTTCTGGAGGCTGGTCTCCCTGGAAGAGCTGATAATTCATTTTGATGAACATCATCTTCTCCACATTCTGTGGAAGCAACCTCCTACGCCTTTCGCTGACAAGGTTCCCGGCTGCACTAAACACTCTTTCGGAGTACACACTGGAGGGGGGGCAACTCAGGTAAAATAGAGCCAGTTTGTACAGGGGCCTCCAAATTGCCTCTTTTCCTGCCAGTACAGGTATGGACTGTCTGACATGCCTACTTGGATGCTGTCACCGATGTAATCCTCCACCATTCTGTCAATGGTGACAGTATCATATGCAGTGACAGTAGACATGTCAGAAATTGTTGCCAGGTCCTTCAGTCTGGACCAGATGTCCAAACTTGGTCCTGCCTGCCCTGCATCACCGCCAGCGGGTTGCTTAGGATACCTAAGTTTTTTCCTGGCAGCCCCAGTTGCGGGAGAAAATGAAGAAGGAGCTGTTGACGTGTCACGTTCCGCTTCAGCTGACAGTGTGTTCACCAGCAGGTCTTTGCACCTCTGCAGGCTTGTGTCAGCCGGAAAGAGAGACACCACATAGGCTTTAAACCTAGGATCGAGCACGGTGGCCAAAATGTAGTGGTCTGATTTCAACAGATTGATCACCCTGGAATCCTGGCAAAGCGAATGAAGGGCTTCATCCACAAGTCCCACATGCCGAGCGGAATCGCTCCGTCTTAGCTCCTCCTTCACTTTCTCCAGCTGCTTCTGCAAAAGCCTGATGAGGGGAATGACCTGACTCAAGCTGGCAGTGTCTGAACTGACTTCACGTGTGGCAAGTTCGAAGGGCTGGAGAACCTTGCACAACACGGAAATCATTCTCCACTGCGCTTGAGTCAGGTGCATACCCCCTCCTTTGCCTATGTCATAGGTGGATGTATAGGCTTGTATGGCCTTTTGCTGCTCCTCCATCCTCTGAAGCATATAGAGGGTTGAGTTCCACCGCGTCACAACCTCTTGCTTCAGGTGATGGCGGGGCAGGTTCAAGAGTGTTTGCTGGTGCTCCAGTCTTCGGCACGCAGTCGCTGAATGGCGAAAGTGGCCAGAAATTTTTCGGGCCACCCAAAGCGTCTCCTGCACGCCCCTGTCGCTTTTCAGAAAATTCTGCACCACCAAGTTTATTGTGTGAGCAAAACATGGGACGTGCTGGAATTTGTCCAGATGTAATGCCCGCACAATATTGGTGGCGTTGTCAGATATCACAAATCCCCAGGAGAGTCTAAGTGGGGTAAGCCACTGGGCGATGATTTCCCTCAGTTTCACTAAGAGGTTGTCGGCGGTGTGCCTCTTACTGAAACCGGTGATAAACAGCGTAGCCTGCCTTGTAACGAGCTGGCATTTCTGAGATGCTGCTACTGGTGATGCTGCTGCTGTTGCTGCGTAAGGTGATACATCTACCCAGTGGGCTGTCACAGTCATATAGTCCTTAGTCTGCCCTGTTCCACTTGTCCACATGTCCGTGGTTAAGTGGACATTGTGTACAACGGCATTTTTCAGGACACTGAGGACACTTTTTCTGACGTTTCTGTACAGTCTCGGTATCGCCTGCCTAGTGAAGTGGAATCTAGACGGGATTTGGAACCGGGGACACACTACCTCCATCAATTGTCTAAATCCCACTGCACTAATGGCGGATACCGGACGCACGTCTAACACCAACATACCAGTCAAGGCCTCAGTTATACTTTTTGCTTCAGGATGACTGCTGTCGTACTTCATCCTCCTCGCTAAGGACTGTTGGAGGGTCAATTGTTTAGTAAAAGTAGTGGTGTTCCTACTTCCTCTCTGGGATGATGAACGACTCCAAGCAACAGCAACAGCAGCAGCGGCAGCAGTAGGCGTAGCAATGCAGGATCCTCCGGAGGAGAGTCAGTCATGCCAGTGACATGGCCTGCAGGACTACTTCCGATCCTGACTAAGGAGGAAATTGATGAGGAGGGAGTTGACGGTGTGGTTTGCAGGCGCTTGGATACAACAGGACAACGGGATTTAGGTGTCCCTGGACTGCTTACGGTCTTAGCCAAAGTTTCTGAACTTGACAGTAACTTTTTATGAACGCGCTGCAGGTGCCGTATAAGGGAGGATGTTCCTAGGTGGTTGACGTCCCTACCCCTACTTATTTCACCTTTACATATGGCACATATGGCAAGACAGTTGTTGTCCGGATTTGGATAGAAATATTGCCAGACCAAAGAGGTGGAATGTTTGGTCTTCTGCCCAGGCATGACCGTGATGGGCTTTTTCATCCCACGGACAACAACTGTCTCCCCCGGAGCCTGATTTAAACAAACCACATCACCATCAGAATCCTCCTCGCCAACTTCCTCCTCAGCGCCAGCTACACCAGTATCCTCATCCTGTTGTACTTCAACAGTGACATCTTCAATTTGCATATCAGCAAGTGGACTGTGGATGCTCCTTTCAGCACTTGCAGGGGGCGTGCAAATGGTGGAAAGAGCCACCTCTTCCCGTCCAGTGCTGGGAAGGTCAGGCATCGCAACCACCACCACACTTGGACTCTCCTTGGGGATTTGTGATATCTTCTTAGAAAGCACAGTTCTTCGCTGTGCTTTTGCCAGCTTAACTCTTTTGATTTTTTTAGTGAGAGGAGGGCTTCCATCGTCATGTGAAGCTGAACCACTAGTCATGAACATACTAGGGATCGACCTTAGCCGTTCCTTGCCACTCCGTGTCGTAAATGGCATATTGGCAAGTTTACGTTTCTCTTCAGCTGATTTAAATGTTTTTTTCAAGGTCATTTTCCTGAACTTTGTCATTTGGGATTGTATGTGCCCTCTATTATGACATTGGGCATCGGCCTTGGCAGACGACGTTGATGGCATGTTATCGTCTATGTCATGACTAGTGGCAGCAGCTTCAGCACTAGGAGGAAGTGGTTCTTGATCTTTCTCTATTTTATTTTTATCGGAGAAAGTTTGGTCCTCCATTTATGTTATATCGATTTGATATATACGTGCGGCTAAACACAGAAAATATTTCTTTATTTTTGCTGGAGAGTAGTGCACTTTGTGGGTTACACCAGCCTTTAAGAAATGAGCCAGCTGGCTCTTTACTTATGGGACACAGGCGCACGCTTGGCGCTGCTCCTTTGTTGATGCACGTGCGGCTACTGCGCACACAATTCACAAACACAGAAAATTATTTTTTTTTTGGTTTGGACTGGAGTGTACTTTGGGGGTTACAGCACCCTTTAATGGTCAAGCCAGCCGGCCCTTTACTTATGACACAGGCACACGCTTGGCACTACTTTGTTGATGCACGTGCGGCTACTGCACAAACAATTCACAAACACACAAAAAATATTATTTTTTTGGTTTCAACTGGAGTGTACTTTGGGGGTTACAGCACCCTTTAACGGTCAAGCCAGCCGGCCCTTTACTTATGACACAGGCGCACGCTTGGCACTACTTTGTTGATGCACGTGCGGCTACTGCGCACACAATTCACAAACACAGAAAATAATTTTTTTTTTGGTTTGGACTGGAGTGTACTTTGGGGGTTACAGCACCCTTTAACGGTCAAGCCAGCCGGCCCTTTACTTATGACACAGGCCCACGCTTGGCACTACTTTGTTGATGAACGTGCGGCTACTGCGCACAAAATTCACAAACACACAAAAAATATTATTTTTTTGGTTTGAACTGGAGTGTACTTTGGGGGTTACAGCACCCTTTAACGGTCAAGCCAGCCGGCCCTCTACTAATGACACAGGCGCACGCTTGGCACTACTTTGTTGATGCACGTGCGGCTACTGCGCACACAATTCACAAACACACAAAAAATATTATTTTTTTGGTTTGAACTGGAGTGTACTTTGGGGGTTACAGCACCCTTTAATGGTCAAGCCAGCCGGCCCTTTACTTATGACACAGGCGCACGCTTGGCACTACTTTGTTGATGCACGTGCGGCTACTGCGCACACAATTCACAAACACAGAAAATAATTTTTTTTTTGGTTTGGACTGGAGTGTACTTTGGGGGTTACAGCACCCTTTAACGGTCAAGCCAGCCGGCCCTCTACTTATGACACAGGTGCACGCTTGGCACTACTTTGTTGATGCACGTGCGGCTACTGCGCACACAATTCACAAACACACAAAAAATATTATTTTTTTGGTTTGAACTGGAGTGTACTTTGGTGGTTACAGCACCCTTTAACGGTCAAGCCAGCCGGCCCTTTACTTATGACACAGGCCCACGCTTGGCACTACTTTGTTGATGCACGTGCAGCTACTGCGCACACAATTCACAAACACACAAAAAATATTATTTTTTTGGTTTCAACTGGAGTGTACTTTGGGGGTTACAGCACCCTTTAACGGTCAAGCCAGCCAGCCCTTTACTTATGACACAGGCGCACGCTTGGCACTACTTTGTTGATGCACGTGCGGCTACTGCGCACACAATTCACAAACACAGAAAATATTTTTTTTTTTAGTTTGGACTGGAGTGTACTTTGGGGGTTACAGCACCCTTTAAAGGTCAAGCCAGCCGGCCCTTTACTTATGACACAGGCGCACGCTTGGCCCTACTTTGTTGATGCACTTGCGGCTACTGCGCACACAATTCACAAACACAGAAAATATATTATTTTTTTGGTTTGAACTGGAGTGTACTTTGGGGGTTACAGCACCCTTTAACGGTCAAGCCAGCCGGCCCTTTACTTATGACACAGGCGCACGCTTGGCACTACTTTGTTGATGCACGTGCGGCTACTGCGCACACAATTCACAAACACAGAAAATTATTTTTTTTTTGGTTTGGACTGGAGTGTACTTTGGGGGTTACAGCACCCTTTAACGGTCAAGCCAGCTGGCCCTTTACTTATGACACAGGCGCACGCTTGGCACTACTTTGTTGATGCACGTGCGGCTACTGCGCACACAATTCACAAACACAGAAAATAATATTTTTTTTGGTTTGGACTGGAGTGTACTTTCGGGGGTTACAGCACCCTTTAACGGTCAAGCCAGCCGGCCCTTTACTTATTACACAGGCGCACGCTTGGCACTACTTTGTTGATGCACGTGCGGCTACTGCGCACACAATTCACAAACACAGAAAATAATTTTTTTTTTAGTTTGGACTGGAGTGTACTTTGGGGGTTACAGCACCCTTTAAAGGTCAAGCCAGCCGGCCCTTTACTTATGACACAGGCGCACGCTTGGCACTACTTTGTTGATGCACGTGCGGCTACTGCGCACACAATTCACAAACAGAAAATATATTATTTTTTTAGCACTTGGGGGAGCACCCCTGATGGACAGAGCACCCCCTGGACAACACTACAGCACCCCTTTAGGACTGGGACACTGCACAGGACTTTGGAGTGGACACAGCCCCTATGGAGAACTGACTGCACAACACAGTCCAGCCAGCCCCTATGGACTTTGAAGTAGTGGACACAGCCCCTATTAACAACAGCAGCACAGCACAACACAGCCAGCCCCTATGGACTTTGAAGTAGTGGACAACAGCAGCACTACACTACACTACACAGCCCTAACTCCCACCCTCCCTCTTCACTGTCCACAGCCGAGTGAGAAAATGGCGCCGACGCGGGTACCTTATATAGGATCCAAAACCCGCGAGACTCGGAAGGCGGGATGATGACGTTTTGCCTCGATTTCAGATCCGAGTCAGGCGGGAAAAGTCGAGCCTGACTCGGATCGGACTCGGATCGGGGGGGCTCAGGGGGGTTCGGATTTCAGAAATCCGAACCCGCTCACCCCTAGTAAGAACGCTACCTTTCCTATCCATAGAGCAACCTCCTTAAAGGAGAGTACGGATAGAAGGATTGAAGTTTGCCTGAAGTCTATATACTCTATTACAGGAGCTATTACTCGGCCTGCCAGGGCTACAGCCTGTGTGGCAAAAGCCATTGAGAGTTGGGCCCAGGCCCTAGAAAATACATTCCCTCTGATGCTTCGAGGGAACAGCTGTCCTACATCTCTCACATTAGTGATGAAGCGGCTTTGGATACTGGTCTCCTAGCTTCCAAGGCATCTGCTACTTCCGTGGTAGCCAGCCGTATCGTTTGGCTTAGCTCATGGAAGGCAGACTCGGACTCTAAAAAGGTTTTGGAGTATCTGCCTTACTCTGGGGAGATCCTGTTTGACCCAGAATTGGACAAGATTGTGTCTACCTTGGCAGCTTCTAAGACGGTGTTCTTGCCCTCTGCATTTACTATGAAGCCTCTGATGTCATCCTTTCATCATCATGGGAAAGCTAAAGGTTAACCCTTTCCACGGCAGTCGGCATCCACAAAGGCCTCCAAGCCTCGGACCAAACAGGCCTGGGCTACTAAACGTCCACCTACCAAATCTGAGGACAAACCTTCAGCCTGATGGGGTGGGCCTCTCCTTGGGGGCTCCCAGGGTGGGAGGCCAACTTCTTCAGTTCGCCCAGTTCTGGCATCAGACCACCACAGATGCCTGGGTACAAGAAGTGGTCTCCCATGAATACGCCATCTCATTCCTGAAGCGGCTCCCCAGCAGTTCTTTTGCACAGGATCTCCAACGTACCCAAGCAAAGCCCTGCTCCTCCAGAAGGCCATTCAGTCCTTGCTGCTCTCGGGTGTAATAATTCTGGTCCCTTCATCACAGCGAGGGACCGGTTATCATTCTAACCTTTTCTTGGTTCAGAAACCCAACGAGTCTCATCGACCTATTCTCAACCTCAGGTCTCTGAACAAGTTATCAGGGTGCCCAGGTTTTGTATGAAAACCCTATGCTCTATTGACCTGGCTATTTAGCCTGGGGACTTTATGGTGTCTCTGGATATTCAGGATGCTTACCTACATGTACCTATAGCACCCTCTTATCAGCAGTATCTCTGGTTTGCTGTCCTACAGCAACATTACCAATTTCAAGCAGTGCCATTTGGGCTTTCTACAGCTCCTCTGGTATTTACAAAGATCATGGCAGTTATGGCAGCCTAGCTTCTTTGTCAGGGGATCAAACTACTTCCGTACTTGGACGATCTCTTACTCTTAGCAATTCTTCACCGCCATCTACAAGTAACAATTGCCTTTCTACCAGAGTGCACAGGTTACTCCACAGTCGCTGAGTGTCAATTCACTCTGCAATGCAGACCTTGGGATCCATGGTGTCTACCTTCAACATGGTGATCATTCAGTTCCACACCAGGTGCCTACAACACCTGATCTTCTTTAGGTAGAATGGGCTACCCTATCTGCTCAGATCCCAAATGATGGGCCTCTCTCCGGAGGTTCGCCTGTCCCTATCCTGGTGGCTAAAGATGTGCCACTTATAACAAGGGTCACCCCTTTTGGATCCTGGACTGGGCAATCCTCACCATGGAGGCAAACCTCTACAGGTGGGGTGCAGTGACCAGCAAGCACTCCTTCCAAGGATGCTGGACTCAAGCCGAGGCTATCTTACCAATCAACATCCTAGAACTCCGAGCCATCTACAAAGCTCTCACTCTGGCTCAGGATATTCTTCAGTGCAGGCCAGAACAAGTACAGTCTGAAATCGCCATGGCAGTGGCCTACCTCAATCACCAAGGAGGCACTCAAAGTTGGTCAGCAATGGCAGAAGTGTCATGCATTCTCACATGGGCCAAACACCATCTCCCAGCCATCTCCTGTTCATCCCAGGGATTCTCAAAACATATGCTGATTTTTCTCAGCCACCACGACATGCATGCAGGGGAGTAGTCTCTAAATCCAGAAGTCTTTCAGCTCCTGGTGGACAAATGGGGTCTTCCGGACGTGGACCTTATGGCCTCACGACATAACCACAAGCTTCCAGTGTACACGGCCAGGACAAGGGACCCTGACGCAGACTTTGTGGATGCATTATCTGTGATGTGGACCTTCCATTTGGCGTACCTCTTCCCTCCGGTCTCCCTTCTTCCTCGGGTTGTTCAGAAGTTCATGCAAGAAGGTTGCACGGTCTTGTTGGCAGCTCCGGCTTGGCCCAGATTCCATTGGTACTCTGACCTTCAAAGTCTCTCCATAGACGCTCCTCTCCAAATTCCTCTATGACCAGACCTGTTGTCTCAGGGTCCCTGTCAACATCCGGACCTGGCCCATCTGTCTTTAACAGCTTGGCTCTAGAGACATCCCTCCTAAGGTCTAAAGGGTTTTCTAGCTCTGTGGTCCAGACCATGCTCAGAGTGCGTAAACCGGCCTCTGCCAGGATTTATCACCGGGTGTAGCATACATATTTCCAGTGGTTTGCTACTAGAAACTATGACCCTCAGGTTTTTAGGGTTTCAATAATCCTTGCCTTTCTTCAAGCTGGATAGGATCTCGGACTCTGTCTAGCCTCTCTAAAAGTGCATGTCTCTGCTATGTCCATCAGGTTCCAGCACAGAATTGCTCCTCTGCCAGATGTTCACCCCTTCCTGCAGGGTATTCTCTGTAAACAACCTCCCTCTGTCCCTTCTGTGACTCTGTGGGATTTGTCAGTGGTTCTCCATGCACTCAGGAACCTCCATTTGAACCCTTGGATTCAGTAGACAACAAATGGCTCACTGCGAAGGCTCTTTTTCTTCTGGCTATAGCATCTGCCCATAAGATATCGGATTTAGGGGTGCTCTTCTGTCGCTCCCCATTTCTGATATTTCATCCAGATTGGCTTCCTTCCCAAGGTGGTCTCTCATTTCCACCTTAATGAGGAAATTGTGGTTCAGACTGGCCTTCCTGTGCCGGCTACAGTATCTCCTCATTCTACTCGCTCTGTGGGTCCCTCATGGGTAGCCCGCTATGTTGCAGCTGCCGGACAATTAGGCAAGGCGGCCACGTGGTCTTCTGTCCACACCTTTCTTAGGTTCTATGCCTCTCATACATTTGCCTCTCAGGATGCTTCCTTCGGGCACTGGGTTCTCCTCTCTGCTCAGGAGCATCCCCATCCTTGAAAAACTGCTTTGGGACATCCCCATTGTCTCCCTGTGGAGCCCTATGGACCCTGAAGAAGAAAAGGAGCATTATGGTAAAACTTACCCTTGTTAACTCTCTTTCTTTGAAGTCCATAGGGTCCACAGGGTACCTGCCCTGACGCACCTGGCTTCTATGTATTAATTTTCTTGGTCACTTGTTTCCTTCTCTGTGTGAGTGTGAATCCTCAGTGTACCAGTCTTCCTTCTCTCCTATCCTGCTCCTGCCTTGGGCTTGTTAACAAAACTGAGTTGCCTTCAGGCTCTGGGCGGGATATAGGAGGAAGGACCGGAGCATCCTGGGGTAGAAAATATTTTTGCTACACCCCATTGGTTTCCTGTGATCCCTATAGACTTTGAAGAAAGAGAGCTAACAAGCGTAAAGCTGCCCACACACATAGCGATCTGCACACGATCAGCCGATGTGTACGATTTGTGTACAATTTCCCTTGAAACTCTCCCCAGCAGCTCCGCACACGATCACCACACGATCTGCACACGATTTGGTGTCCAATCTTCAAACGATCTCTCCTGCATCCAGACTTTTACATTGTATCACCTCCTAGATTGTCAGATCTGCCCTACTGCACGGCAGATCTTACGATGCGATGTGCGACCAGCGGGGATGCGCATTGCATCATGAACGTGAATGGGGACTCACAATTTTCTCACGATTTGGCCATATTTTACATGGTCTGTCATTCCAATGCGTCGGAATCGGCCAGATCGTGTAAAATATCGATATGTGTGTGGGCACCATAAGTTTTTCCATAACTCTCCTTATTTCACAGGATGCCAGACAGCTGTTAAACTAAAACTAAACTTTACACTGATATATATAGGCAAAAGTGTATGTTTGTTCCAAATAGATTTAATTGTCTAATAGTGCTCTTTACATATATGTCTGGTTGCAGGCTGTGGTGAGTATCTTATAAACTGGTCATGTCACTGTTTGGGACCAATAGATACTAGGGGGTAAATTTACTAAAGCAACAGTTTTCAGAAGTGGAGATGTTGCCCATAGCAACCAATCAGATTCTAGCTATTATCTTCTAGAAGATGCTAACATCTCCACTTCTAAAAACTCTCAATTTGGTAAATATACCTCTAGATGGGAATTACAACATACCTGCCAACCCTCCCTCATTGTCAGGGAGACTCCCTGAAATAGCAGCAATCTCCCTGTCTCCCTGAAGAGTCTACCAATCTCCCTCATTTCACCTTACCCCCATTATGATACTGTTCTCTAAAAGAAAAAACAGAGACATATACATTCAAATGGGATCATTAGTATAATTTCCCTGCATTGGTTATAAGGCACAATGATCCCTATGGCTATACATGCATTTTCTGAGAAGTATCAGTATATTTTCATCAACAAGTAGATCTTACTAACTGCTTTGGGGCTCATTTACATGTGGATGTAATTCAATTTTATGACACGCCTCTCAGATATAGCAGTATACGCCCATATCTGAGAGCGCTCGTAGGTGTTGCTTTCACAATCTCCCTGAAGTGCTTTTTCAAAAGTAGGCAAGTATGAATTACAATAGTAATGACAAACAAACTGGTAACCATGCAGCATAAGAATTCTCATTCAGGGCCCAATTCAGATTTGGGAATACAGTTAGAGCAAGTAACTGTATATATGGATAACCCATGTGGCAATGCAAGGGGTGCAAATACAGACATTTGTTTTTGCATGTGGGGTAAATACTGGTTGCTTTTACATGTAGCCCACAAATGCTGGACAGCTTTATTTTTACACTGCAATTTAGATGACAGTTTGGACACGCCCCTCCCAAATCTAAATCTCTCTACATATTTTACATCTGCCCCACCTACAGTGCAGCATAGTTTTACCAAGATACACAGTTACTTGCTCTATCTAAAGGGGCATATCCACTAATAGACAAAGAAACGAGAGCACGATTATGACATTATTATTTATTATTATTATTATTATCCTTTATTTATATGGTGCCACAAGGGTTCTGCACCGCCTTACAAAGTACAGAAACAAATGAGCACACAAGACAACAGTTATTAACAGTACAGACAATGCAGGACAAGTACATGATTTATAAACAATGCTACATAACACCTAAATAAGCAGCAGGGTGTCAGTAACCAAGTTTTAGGTGCCATTGTAAATGAAAGTACATTGTAATCATGCTGTTGTTTCAGTCTGTGATGTGCCTACACTGAACGTTCAGTGATCATCAGGTTGACCAGCATGTACAAGCGATGATAGATGTCAAAAACGACCAGCAGGCACACGCATTGCTGGTCGTTTTTTACTTTAAAATGCCCGATTTGCTGCCGATTTGGGGGCGATTAACAAGCGAATGAACTATAATGACGTCGTTATCATTCAATTGGCCTGTTTAATCGCCTAGTGGATACGCGCCTTAAGGCCCTGATTCATAGTTTTCCCAACTTTGAATCATACCCTTAGCTGCATGTCGGTATGATCTGTACCACTAACGACTTGAAAGATGTCTTTCAGTGAAGTCATCCTGCCACATCTCTGAACGGGATGCAGTCAGGAAGCCGACGGTCGAAATGCCGACCATCTGCTTCCCGACTGTGCAATCCCGACAGGGGCTAGTGATAGCCGTCGAAATTCCGATGCCTATCATTATCCCTATGCCGGGAGTCTGATGCCCAGCATACCGAATGAAGGTAAGCCGGGCGGCGAGCGCGGACAGCCATGGTGGGGGAGGGTTAGGTTAGGGGATCCTGGGGGGACTTAGGGTTAGGCACCCCCATGGGAGGGTTATGGTTAGGCTAGGGGAAGGGGGGATTAGGGTTAGGCACCCCTGGGGGGAGGTCAGGGTTAGGCACGCCCCTGGGAGGGTTAGGTTTAGGCTGCGGGGAAGGGGGGGTTAGGTTTAGGCACTTACAGGGGGGTTAGGTACCCCTTAAGGTTCATTAGGGTTAGGGGGGGAAAGGTTAGGGATAGATAGTTACTTACCTCGTCATGATCTTCACTGCTGTCGGTCTACTGGCGTCGGGATTTCAACCGTCAGACATAGGTCCAGCGGTCATTTATACCGATCCCCTCTGTGCAGGCAAAGTTCACAATATCGTGCAAGTTCGCCTGCATGTACGGACGATCATGGATATCGTTATCAATCATGCGGGAATGCACATCGTTGGTCATTCGCTGCATAAAAATTAATGATATGAACGAAATATCGTTGAACGATATCATTCATAGATATCGTACCGTGTGTACGCAGCTTAAGTCCCTCAGTGGTATCTTCATTCTTTAGCTGCCTTGGTTGTGTTCAATATCTGATGCTGTAGGTCATTGGCCAACTCTTAATTATTTATAAATGGGGCATATCACCATTACTTTGATGCATTATTTTTTTTTCTCTTAAACTGACTGAAAAATACAGATATTTTTATGTTGTCCGATGATTAATCCTTCGATAGTGATCAGTATTTACTGTAATATTCTAATCTTGTTCTGCGATGTGGTATACTTCATGTTCCCCTATTTTTTTTAACACATTTAAGTAGGAAACCTAAGGATGACACACAGGTTTCTAATGAAGTACTCTATCTCACACGTTTTAGGGGAACATGATAGTGCCAGATATGGGCATTGCTTCTTCACACTGTGTCTTATATACTTTTATAAACTAGTAAGGTAAGGTAAAAGGTAAAAGTTATGTTTCCTTGTTCAAAAAGAAGGGCACAGTTTGATCTAGAGATGAGCAGGCTCGGAGCTCAGAGATCCAAACCAACCTAAACTTAAGAGATCCGAGTCAGATCCGAGCCGGCTCGGGTTTTCCCGCCTGAATCAGATCTCAAAACAAGGCAAAACGTCATCATCTCGCTGTCGGATTCTCCTGGGTTTTGGATTTTATAAAGGTCCCGCGATCAGCGCCATTTTTCATTCCGGCTGTGGAGAGTGAAGAGGGAGGAAACTGTGCTGTGCTGCTGTTGTGCATAATTGAGGTTGTCCTGTCCATAGGGGCTGGCTGGCTGTTGTCCATAGGGGCTGGCTGGCTGTTGCTGGCTGTTGTCCTGTCCATAGGGGCTGGCTGGCTGCTGTCCATAGGGGCTGGCTGGCTGTTGCTGGCTGTTGTCCTGTCCATAGGGGCTGGCTGTTGTCCTTAGGGGCTGGCTGGCTGTTTTGAAATTTTCCTGACCATGGGAGCTGGCTGTTGTCCATAGGGGCTGGCTGGCTGTTGTCTATATATTATTAATCCATATAAGGGCTGGCTGACTGTTGTCCTGTCCACAGGGGCTGGCTGGCTGTAGTCCATAGGGGCTGGCTGGCTGTTGTCCATAGGGGCTAGCTGTTCTGCTGTGTTGTCCAGGGGATGCTCTGCCCATCAGGGGTGCTCTTCTTCATCCCCAGTGTAAAAAAAATAAAAAAAAAATTTTGTGCATATTATCCACACCACCAGTGTGAAAATAAAAACTTTTTTTGTGTGTGCATGTTAGCCTGTCACACCACCAGTGTGAAAATAAAAATAATTTTTTGTGTGTGTGGTTGGTTGAGTGCATTAGCTGCAACGTAGCTGCGCTATAATTGCTTGATGACACTGCTGTAAAACTGCAGTGAGTATGGAGAACAGTCACATGACAGGAGAGCTAGAACCACATACCGACTGAAAAAAGATTAATAACCTAAGCGCTTCTAATGGGACAATCTTAAAATATCTTACTTGTCTGAGGTGAACTGCAGCAGATCTAATTAAACCCTTGTGGGAGTTCAAATCATGAAAATTTTTGATAAAGTCACGTGGTACGTGACGAAACGCCTCAAAGAACTCCCATACCACACGGCACTAGCCAAGCGCTGTCTGCACAAGTTTGACCCATGTTACAGGACCTGTGTTTCTTATGTTGGCCATGGATTTATATCAATAATCTCTCTCTATCAATTTGGGATTGTCAGTATATATTATACGTTTTTTTATCGTGCTGCTGCTGCTATTATGCTGACTGTGGTTTGCATACAAATAATTTCTCTTTACAACAAAAGAGGTTTCTACATCAATTTCACGGTTTGCAACTAATCCTGCTACTATCCTGTTTTGTTTAGTTTTTATACATTAGTTTTATATATTGCGGTCACAATTTATATATGTATGTGGTTGATATACTGTATTGTGATTATATATATGCATATATACATATACTTTGATTAAATATATCATAAATATTTATGAGGTTTTTGACCATTGTGTCCTAGTTATATCAACTGGCATCTTGCTTATTTTAGGTATTCAGCGCAGTTCATACATTTTAAGTTAGAACCACATACCAGTCTGGAAGCTGCCGGCAGCAATCATGATGACGATGTAAGGCCGTCAACGTCATCTTTGACGACCGATGTACCAGGGCTTAAGTCAGGCCAAAAAGTCAGGCTAAAAAAAAATCAACTTTTACCCTGTTAAAGAAAAAAAATCTAAAGCTGAGTCAGCTTTAGAGAAACAAAATATTGGCAATATGCCATTAACTACATGAAGGGGCAAGAAAAGGATAAGGCCTTGGCCTTTATTTATGACTGGTGGTTCTAGTTGTGATGATTTAAGCCCCTCTGCTTGTAGAAGAGGTATAAAAATTTAAAATTGTCTCTGAAAAGTCACAGATCCCCGAGGAGAGTCTAAGTGTGTCCGCGGTTGCCATGTGTGAGCCTGACCTTTCTAATATTGTACTTGAAGAGGATCATACTTCCAACATTTGTGTGCCCTCTGCAAATGTGGGGATGAGCAGCACAAGTCAACATGCTAACATAGAAATTGAAGATGCTTCTGTGGAATTGCACGAGGAGGATGAGAAGGATATTTTTGTAGTTGGCGATAACAACAAGGATGAGGAGGATGTTGATGATGATGAGGATGTTGATGCCGAGGATGTTTGTTCAAAAACTGTAAATCAGGCAACACTTGTTGCCCATGGTGGGAAAAATCCCATTGTTGGCATGCATGGGCAAAGGAGCAAAAAATCCACTTCTCATGTCCACGCAAATCCAGACAACCTTTGCCAAGCCCTTTGTAACCATTGCCATGTAACAGTGAGTAGAGGTAAGGACCTTAACAATATAGGAACCTCCTCCCTGTTACATCACTTGCAGCGCATTCATAAAATTGGAAAGGGTATTTAAAATTCTGAAACTTTGGGGACAAAAAAACAATCAGTCCAGTGTCACCTAGCTGCTCCCTTCTATGTGCATCCAAGCGCCTGCAATCTCCACCACCAACACCTGCATCACCATCAATATCCTCATTTGTGATCGGAAGTAGTCCTGCATCCAATTTCATAAGGACTGACTCCTCTCCTGTCAGTTTTTCCTCAGAAGGATCCTTGAGTGTTATGCCTGCTGCTTCTGTTACTATGAGTGGATCTTCATCCCAGAAGGGGACCAGGAAGAAGACTACTCCAGCTATGCTGGTATTAGATGTGCGTCCAGTATCTGCCATTAACGCAGTGGGTTTTAGACAGTTAATGGAGGTCCTGTGTCCCCGCTACCATGTCCCTTCTAGATTCCATTTCTCTAGAATAGCAATTCCCAATCTGTACAAGGACATAAAAAAACCTTATTAATGTCCTCTGAAATGCCATTGTGCCCACTCAGGGCTGGCGCTACCACTAGGCAAACTTAGGCAGCTGCCTAAGAGCGCCGGCCCTGCAGGGCGGTAGTGTGGACCACACATAAGTGCAGTCTGCACTACCTACTATAGGAACAAACACACAGCCGCCGGCGCCGGTAGCTGTGTGTTTGTTTTAACAGCCGATGAGAGTCAGACAGACTCTCATTGGCTGCTGCACCCACTGCTGGAACCGGGCTGGAGCTCATTCATGAGCTCCATCTTCCGGCTACTGCAGTGAGCGATGGGAGAGACGTCATGATGTCTCTCCCATCATGCAGAGCGCCCGCGTGGGGGACAGAGGAGCAGACGCCGGAGTGGGGATTAAGGTAAGTGGATTTTTTTTTCGTTATACGCGTGTCTGTCTGGTGTGGGGAGGTTACTACTGGGGGCACTGCTGGGGGGAGGTTACTATTGGGGGCGAGATCACTACTGGGGGCACTGCTGGGAGGAGGCTACTACTGGGGGCACTGCTGGGGGGGAGATCACTACTGGGGGCACTGCTGGGGGGAGGCTACTACTGGGCCACCGCACTACTACTGGGGGCACTGCTGGGGGGGAGATCACTACAGGGGGCACTGCTGGGGGAGGTTACTACTGGGGGCACCGCACTACTACTGGGGGCACTGCTGGGGGGGAGATCACTGCTGGGGGGGAGATCACTACTGGGGGCACTGCTGGGGGGAGGCTACTACTGGGGGCACAATTACTACTGGGGGCACTGCTGGGGGGAGGCTACTACTGGGGGCATTGCTAGGGGTACTATTACTGGGGGCACTGCACTGGGGGGGTTGGTACTGGGGGCACTATATAAGAGGCACTGCACAGGGGGGGACTAGTACTGGGGGCACTATATAAGGGGCACTGCACAGGCGGGGGCTACTACTGGGGGCATTATATAAGGGGCACTGCATAGGGGAACCACTACTGGAAGAACTGCATAGGGGGCCACTACTGGGGGCACTGTATAAGGGCTTGTGTAGCTATCCAAGGGTGGGGGGGGGCACAAGGCTGAAGAAATGCCTACGGTGCCAGGAAACCTTGCACCGGCCCTGTGCCCACTGTCCACTTAACCACAGATATGTGGACAAGTGGGACAGGGCAAACTAAATATTACATGACTGTGACAGCCCACTGGATAGGTGTAATGCCTCCAACAGTGCAAACAGCAGCAGCATGTAACAAATGCCAGCTCATTCAGAGGCAGGCTACTCTGTGTATCACCGGTTTCACTAAGAGGCATACCACTGAGAACCTCTTAGAAAAACTCAAGGAAATCATTGTAAAATGGTATACCTCACTTGGACTCTCTTTGGGATTTGTGATTTCTGACAATGCCAGCCATACTGTGCGAGCATTACATGTGGGTGAATTCGAACACACCCAATGTTTTGCTCACACAATTAATTTGGTGGTGCAACATTTTTTTTTAAAATGACAGGTGCATGCAGGAGATGCTCTCGGTGGTCTGTAAGATTTCTGGACATTTTCGGCATTCAGCAACTGCGTGTTGAATATTGGAGCACCAGCAATCTCTAATCTTTGACACGCAGATTGCCCTGCCATCAGCTGATGCAAGAGGTAGTAACTAGGTGGAATTCTATCCTCTAAATGCTTCAGCGGATGGAGGAGCAGTAAAATGCCATGCAAGGCTACACTACGGCCTATGAAATAGGGAGAGGAGCGGGAATGCACCTTAGTCAAGCTGTCAAAAACGGATAATTGGCAAAGACAGAATCTGTTTGCAATTGGAATCTGCGCAATGCTGTCTTGTAAAGAGCCAAGACTCCATCTTAGAAATAAAATCTCACAGCACTATTTTGTAAACAAAAGGTACATAGTCAGCCTTCCTCAAACACATGCAGACTAAACAGGGAGGCTCCGACAGCACAGCTGGAAGCCTCCTTCCTGTATGAGAATTAAATTCACTGCATAAACACATTTTGCAATTTGCAGTTTAAGAACATCAGAAAAATACATGTGTGCTTGTATATGTGTGTATATATATATATATATATATATATATATATATATATGTGTGTGTATATGTGGCCCATTTATAATATCACACAGACTTATATTTGAAAAGTAGCAAAATTCCCTGCAACTCATACACACAATGTTAAACAGAATACAGTCAGTTTTTTAGTGATCCTTCCCAAAATCATACTGGCATGGCCACACACAGACATAGATGCCCTTCCAGCTTAGTGCTGCTCGCTGAGTGCCCCACCGACCCTCAGACGCACAACGCAATTCAGTGGTGTTTTCCCCGCATACATACATTTAAAAGCAATGGTCCCGTAACGCAAAAAGGATAATTAAGAAATGAATGTTTTCTGTAACTATGGCTTAGTAAATGACAATTGAACTGTGTGTGGAACCGTACTGATCGACTCTGTTTCTACAGCATTCCGGTGACATCAATATGAAGATCAGAGCATGCGGCTATGAAATATGAATGTTAGAGAGAATATCTATTTGAAATGTTGTTTTCCATAGCAGCTTAGATTTGCATGTTGGGGGATACAAAAGGAGGTTGGAGACCTTTTGTATCCATTTGGAATTGTCCAATAAATGCCCTGTAACAGATTTCTCCAAAGGACTGGTTAATCCAGTCTAATCAATAGAGCTAGCTAGCTGAGAGTAGAATCTAATTAACAGTAGTTTCAGATAACCAAAAGGATACTCCCTTTCTGATGACCTCACAGGTAAAAGGGGGCGGGAACATAGCATGCACATCCTGAGAAAACACAGTTTAGCAGAGGCACTTGCAGATTTTAGAAGGAAGAGAGAGGTATACTCCCTCACCAGACAACGGAAGAATGGGTCTCAGTTCCTCTGGGTTGTTATAGCTGAGTATAAAATGTGCAATATTTATCCTATTTGGGTGTCTGTAGCTATGTTAGGTGTTAATCTGTTATTAGCTTAGCATGGTGTGTGGTTTGTAGTTTTAAGGATATTCATGAGTCTGTGTTAGCATACAGTGGATGATATGTTATCTAATCTGTACTCTTCATCTACACTGTAGGGTACAATAGTCTGTTGTTAGCATGCAGGAAAGGGATTGATTGTGGAATTGTTGTGATATTTGTGAATGATTGATGCTGGTTGATTGAGATCCTCTGATGTGTTCTGTGTTGGGGCCTGCCATGTGTTCTGTGTTGGGGCCTGCCATGTGTTCTGTGTTGGGGCCCTGCCATGTGTTCTGTGTTGGGGCCCTGCCATGTGTTCTGTGTTGGGGCCTTGCCATGTGTTCTGTGTTTGCCTTCCCATTTGTTTATGATTGATGCTGGTTGGAGAGATGAGCTTTGTGTGTGCTGTATACTCATGAATGTGATCATAGGGTGGTGTCAGTGTTGTATCGTGGAGGTTGAATTGATGGCAGCTTTGAATGGTCGTGGGTGGTTGCCGTGTGGTGTTGTGTGAGTCAGATGGGTATGTTGTCTGCGGTTTGTTGGAGATGGCTTGCCTCCATGTGGGGTGAACAAGGGAAATGGTGATTCTGCCCAGTTGTGGTGTTGTGTGGGTCAGATAGGTATATTGTCTTTGTTGTGGTTGTGGTCATTGATGGATGATTTGCGGAGTTGCAGCTTGGTGCAGGATGGAGTTTGCCTAGGGATCATGAGGCTTGCAAACAAAGGAAAAACATGTGCTTCGGCCCTTCCCCCTCCCCACGGTCTAGTGACTACTGAATGAGGTCTGTAGTAGGATGGTATTGTTGTATATTGGAATCAGCTTGTGTGGTACATGTTGGAATATTAAATGGTGCAGTGTTTGCCTGATGTGTTGGCATATGATATCCAGCGTGTATATTTAATTAACTATGGCATTATGGGAGATTTCAATGAGGTAGCTTCATAATGGAGTTTGTTTGTAGACCATGCGGTTTGAACAATAGGGCAGGAAGCATTCCCAACCCCCCCTCACACACAAACAAACACACATACACTCCATCACCAGCCATCTTGAACATGCGCTCTCAGCAGACATTGATATATCTCTCATTGTATTTTAATATGTCTCTTTCTCTCTCTCTCTCTCTCTCTCTCTCTCTTTCTCATATTGCTCATTGTATTTTGATCTTTAATAACCGTTTCATGTATTTTAACTGTACCTTATGACCTAATGTTTGTACAATTTATTTGCGCTCATTATTAGATCATAGCGTTGTAACATCTGTACTTTTACCTGAATAATAATCTTTAGCGCTTCGGACCGCTATTCAACTGTCTCGGTATTTCATTAATGGTATAATCAAAATAGCAACATCTTGTGGTTTTAGAAGGTATAGGCAGGGTTTTGTCTTAGAGGTTTTTAGGCAGGGTTTTGTCTTAGAGGTTCTAGGCAGGTAAATCTTAGAGGTTTATAGGAAGGAATATATTAAAAGGTTTATTTACGAAATTAACAAAGCGCAGTGGAGAATAATTTCCATGTTGTGCAAGGTTATCAAACCCTTTGAACTTGCCACATGTGAAGTTAGTTCAGACACTGCCAGCTTGAGTCTGGTCATTCCCCTAATCAGACTTTTGCAAAAGCAGCTGGAGAACATGAAGGAGGAGCTGAAACGGAGTGATTCCGCTAGGTATGTTGGACTGGTAGATCAAGCCCTTCACTTGCATCACCAGGATCCAAGGGTCATCAATCTCATGAAATCAGATCACTATATTTTGGCGACCATACTTGATGCAAGGTTTAAGTCATACCTTGTGTCTTTCTTTCTGACGGACATAAATCTGAAAAGATGCAGAGAGCTGTTGGTGAAAAAATTGTCAGCTCAAGTGGCACGTGACACGGCATCTTTTCCACCTTCAGTTTCTGCAGCTGCCAGGAAGAAACTACATTTTCTTAAGAGACCCACTGCTGGTGGTGATGCAGATCAGTCAGCAAAAACTAATGACACCTGGTTGGGTCTGAAAGAACTGACTACAATTAGTGGCATGTCTACCGTGACTTTGTCTTATATGGTCACCATTCAGAGAATGGTGGATGACTATTTTAGGGATAGCATCCAAATAGGCATATCAGGCAGTCCGTTTCACTACTGATTGGAAAAAGAGGCAATTTGGAGTCCTTTACACAAACTGGTTTGCTGTTCTAAAGTTGCCCACCCTCCAGTGTGTACTCTGAAAAAGTTTTCAGGGCAGCTGGGAACCTTGTCAGTGATTGGCGTAGGAGATTACTTCCCCAGAATGTGGAAAAGATGATGTTCATCAAAATGAATTACAAATTTCATGAGGAAGACCTTTACCAGCAATTAAGTAAAAAAAACTACAGAAGTATCTGTAATGGTGGATTCCAGCAGGGACGAATTAATATTGTGTGAAGAAGTGGATGTACACACTGATGGGGATGACAATGATGACATCTGATCTTACCTATGTTGTAAAGCCAGTTTGTGTATGGGATCATTGCCACCAATGTCCACTGCGCATTGGCAGCTTGTTTTGTGGGGGGTCCAAACAAACCAATCATTTCAGCCACAAGTGAAGTGATTGATTTGTTAAACTGTGAATGTCCTGTTTCATATATACAATATAAGGGTGGGGTTTTTTTAAAGAAAATTCTGAACCAATTGCTGCTTGTTGTGTCAACCTGGCGGCACAAGTCACACAACAGTGACATTCAGCCAAGGGTTCTCAGCCCTCAAGGCTGTTACACGGCGAAAAGGTCGCATCCTGCTTCACGGCCCAAAGGCCACCTGTTGTCACTCCTCACCAGCCCTCAAGGCTGTAACAGTCACAACTTGCCAAGAGATCCAGCCCTCAAGGTTGTTGCAGGACTGGTTCCTTCCTAATCATTGCTCTGTATTAAAAAAAAGGGGGGAATAGCTGTGACTCACGACCAGAGACCGCTGCTATGTGCTATCTCAGGTTCACCCCAACCTAAATACACAACCTTTATACAACAGGAGATAGTATCAGTAGCGCAGTCTCTATAGTAGGACGTGTGAGACGTCCACCTCTATCACAGAGAGTCTCTTCACTCCAATACGGGATTTTTTCTTTTCCACATATAATGGATAGAACTCACCATATGGTATATAATAACGTTCACTGAAAGGTTTCTTTTATACTTTCTCTCTCTTGAGGCACATCATACTTGTAAGGGTATATGGACAAACACTCACCATTTATCCCCCTTGGTTCTTGCACATATTGGTTTCTTTAAGGACCACTTTTCAGTTTTCATGGAAGATTGGAACAAGCAAGGCTTCTCATAAAAAAATCTTTAATTCCACTTGGAACCATAAAAAACAATCATCCATACAGAAACCTATAAAATATAAAATATCCACATAAAACAATGTAAGAGCTACAGGTGGCAATGAAATGTCCGCAATAAGGGCCTGATTCAGAGGCGCTCACTATTTGCGAGCGCTCGTTCTGAATCAGGGCGGATTTAAAAGAATAAAACTCTGCCTCCAGTCTGCTCGCATAGCTGTGGATGACCACCCACAGCTTGTGCAGGTGGCCTGGCGATGGTCGCGATTATCATGACCATCAGGCTTGCGACAAGACCCTTGTGGTAGGGTCTCGTCTGCCGCAAGCCCAAATCACAAATGATGTCAGTAGGGCCGCAAACAAATGGCAGGCGTTCCTTAAGGAATGCCTCCGTTTGTCCAGCCACCCCCCCTACCCGCCTACAAAACGGAGCAAGCTGTCAATCAACTTCGATAGCCGCCCTGTTTTGTAGCAAGCCCCGGAGCGAGTGAAGTTCTCACTCGCTCCGGGACCCACGCACATGCATTGCGCATGCTGCGGACATTTCATTGCCACCTGTAGCCCTTACATTGTTTTATGTGGATATTTAATATTTTATTTTTTTCTGTATGGACATTTGTTTTTTATGGTTCCAAGTGGAATTAAAGATTTTTTTAATGAGAAGCCTTGCTTGTTCCAATCTTCCATGAAAATTGGTTCTTAAATAAACCAATATGTGCAAGAACCAAGGGGGATAAATGGTGAGTGTTTGTCCATATACCCTTACAAGTATGATGTGCCTGAAGAGAGAGAAAGTATAAAAGAAACCTTTCAGTGAACGTTATTATATACCATATGGTGAGTTCTATCCATTATATGTGGAAAAGAAAAAATCACATATTGGAGTGAAGTAGACGTGAAGAGACTCTCTGTGATAGAGGTGGACGTCTCACACGTCCTACTATAGAGACTGCGCTACTGACACTATCTCCTGTTGTATAAAAATAGCTCTGTATTCTACTACTACTCAGCCTGGAGGCTGCATCAACAATTAACTATCAACTATCAATTCCTCAGCCAGTGTCTGCACCAATTATCAAGTGTCAACTCTTCTTTCTTCAGCCAATGGCTGCACCAATTATCAAGTATCTATTCTTCTTACTTCAGCCAGTGGCTGCACCAATTATCAAGTATCAACTCTTCTTACTTCAGCCAGTGGCTGCACCAATTATCAAATATCAACTCTTCTTGATTCAGCCAGTGGCTGCACCAACTATCAATTCTTCAGCCAGTGGCTGCACCAATTATCAAGTATCAACTCTTCCTACTTCAGCCAGTGGCTGCACCAATTATCAAGTATCAGCTCTTCTTAATTCAGCCAGTGGCTGCGCCAACTATCAATTCTTCAGCCAGTGGCTGCACCAATTATCAAGTATCAACTCTTCTTACTTGAGTCAGTGGCTGGTCCAACTATCAACTAACAATTCTTTTACTTCAGCCAGTAATTGTATCAAATATCAACTATCAATTCTTCAATCCTTAAGGGGTACCCCAATCATAATCTTTGCACAGTCCTCAACTCTATTTATCACTCAGTTTTGATTCCGCCTAGGAATCGTGACAGCCAGCTAGCTGGATGCAACCTTTTGGCCCTTAACCAGATGAAAAAATCAATATTGTGAGCTGTGAGGTGGTCAAAATTGACTGGAAATCAGTGAAAATAAATGTTATTTAGGTTAATAATACTGTAGGAACAAAAACAGGCATATTTTATGTGATTTTAGTTGTTTATGATTTTTTAAGAAAAAATCCAGATCCAAAACCAAAATAGAAAAACAAAACACGGAGGTGAGGTTTTGACAAAACCAATCCACATCCAAAACCAGGGGAGATCCAGATCCAAAACCAAAACATGGGGGTCGGCGTACATCGCTAATTGATTTACTGACCAGTTAGGCTAGCATCCTACTAAACTGACAACTATCTGAAGTGCCCATTTCACTCCATAACATTCAAAGGGATTGAGAAAGTGAGGCTATAGAGACTGGAGAACCTGGGCATCTCTGGGGGACCGAAACTGAAAGGAAGGCATAACCAGTTCTCTAATATGGCATGGCTACAACCCTCGTGGTATACGATTTTTCCTGAGGGCATCATAGTTTCATATGTGGCCATGTGCCACTAGTACTGACTGCCACTGTCTGTCCTGTTGGGCCTGGGAGCATAATCACTGTGCCGACGTAACAGTGGCTGGGGAAAAGACCTGCAAAAAACCATGAGACCTCCTCCTTTGCACAATGCGGGTCATAGTCAGTGTTGCAATCCAATGGGGGTGGGGGAGGAGTAAAGCATGCCATCCCACCTCCCTGCACTGGCTCCATTTTCAAAAGTAAATGGGTTCATATATGGATTATAAGAGACATGTGGTGTAGAGTTATTGCATATAAGGGTCATGTGCAGGGACCTTATGGCATAAAACTGGCATTTGGAGAAGTGTGATGGCATATAAGGGTCATGTGCAGGGACCTTATGGTATAAAACTGGCATTTGGAGAAGTGTGATGGCATATAAGAGGCATGTGGAGGGGTCTGATGGCATAAAAAGGACATCTGGAAGCAGAGCTGGATTAAGGCTTTGGGGGGCCCGGGGCACTTAAGACAGGGGGGCCCTAAAGTCTAAAATTAAATTCCTAAGGGATGGAAAACGGCACTCGGTGTTTATTTACAGAATTTGAAATATACAGCGAGCCGGGGTCGTATAGCAAGTTGTATATTTCAAATTCTGTAAATAAACACTTCGGAGTGCCGTTTTCCATCACTTACGCTGCATCTACTGTACCTGGCACCCTTGACAAAACTTTGGACACTGAAGTGCCCATTACCTCTATACGTATGTATATATATATATATATTAATACACTGTATATTGATTTTATATATATATATATATATATATTACATATATATATATATATATATATATAATACCCCAGGTTCCGTCCATAGTATTAAGCAATACACAGCAGGGAATGGTTGGTGGCACTTACAACATATATAAAAATAAGGTCCAACCGACCTATATAGTTAAACATTTCAGTCTTTATAGACTTTTTTTCTGGAACTGAAATGTTAAACTAAATAGGTTGTTTTTTTATATATGCCGTGAGTACCGCCAAACATTCCTTGCTGTGTGTGTGTGTGTATATATATATATATATATATATATACACATATATATACACACACACACACATACTATACATATGTGTATATACAGTATATATATATATATATATATATATATATGCACACACACACAACCACACATTCAAAGTAATGCTACCTGGAGCCTTAATTTATTCAATTTTAATTGATAACTAAAAAAAGTCACTACTCTCTGTCTTACTGTATCTGCTCTCTTGAGATGATGATCCCTTTTGCTGGCAGACAGCGACACAGAAGAACTGCACAGCGCGTTCTTCTTTCTCCTCCTCGGGTGATCCTCCATGTGCAGCTGTGCCCGTGAAGCCCCCTCCTTCCCTGCAGCCTGCACGCCGGCCGGCCAGTCCCTGAAAGCCTGCTGCCTGCACAGCCCTTTTCATTGAACGCGGCTACCGGCATCCCAGCAGCAGTGCTCTGCGTCGCCGCGCCGTCTGTATGACGGCTATCAGTACAGCTGCCGCTACTGGTGTACACTCTGCTACAGGCAGCGCTTCAGATCGGATCGGTAAAAAAGATCCGATCTGTGGCAGGGGGCCCTCTCAGAGAGGGGGGCCCGGGGGTACTTGCCCCCAGAGCCCCCCCCTTAATCCGGCCCTGTCTGGAAGGGTTAGATGGCTTTTTTTTTATGAAAATATGTATGATATACACACTGTATATTTCATAAACAAACAAAGCATTTTATTATATAGACGACTGCATTTAAAAAGAAACAAATAACAATTTCTACTTTCATATGGATGGTGTATTATCCTTTTGAATAATAGTGGGTGGTGTATTATCCCTTTGAGTAAGGATGATACATTGAATACTGACTGAAAGTGAAACCACTCCCTCTACTTATAGCAGATAAAGCTCTGGGTGTGTAGTCTGCATGTGTCTTTGCCCAGGCAGGAGAGCTGATGTGAATATGATTCTCTTCTGGATCCAACATCTTCTAGTAGCGTTTCTGCTCCTGCAGAATTGTAAGTTACAGGTGACTTTACATCACTTAATGATGGATATTGATTGTTCTTAGTTCAATATATTTTTTAAGGTTAATATGAATTTGCATTTATTAATAACACTGTCAATACACAATATTCTTTAGTGTAAACAACACTTCATTATAATATTACATTGTGTTCCAGTAGTGTAATGGGACTTTCATATTTACTACTAAAACTTTCAACCCATAACTCTATGTTTTCTCTACATTGTCATGTCTTGTACATGTACATTTACTACTAATATTTACTACTAACACTACTAAGACTTTCAACTAACAACTGTAAACTTTCTTTAAGTTATCATAGTGCATATATATGTATACTAGCTGAAGTACCCAGGGTTGCCTGAGTTTAATTCTTCAAGTTATTAAGTTATCAATGAGTTGGATGTAACTGTTAACATTTTAAAAATAATTAGCAGCTTAGCATGTCTTCCAACACACCCATGAGGAAGGTTCTGCCCGGCGCACTCTACTGTGAGGTCTGACCGAGACCCTAACCACTCCATTAGGCATCCCAGATCAATTGCTACCCTCTGTGAAGTTTTCATCCATATCCATCCAGTGGAAGGTCCAGAACAGGCTCCCCAGGTCAAAGTTCTGCTCAGTGTACACCAAGGGGAGGTCCAACCGGGACCTCAACCCCCTAGTATGTCTTCTGGGATCCAATGTTACCACTGTGAATTTTTCATCCAAATCCATCCAGTAGAAGGCTCAGAACAGGCTCTCCTGGTCAGAATTCTGCCCAGCGTACACCAATGGGAGGACCGACCAGGATCCTAAACCACCTAAAACCTGGCCAGGGTCCAACTGGACCACCTCGCATTGGTTTCATCCCAATCTGTGCAGGGGTGTATGAATACATAGCTGGACATTTAATTTTATTCTTTGTTCTTAGGAATGGGTGTGTAATTTATATATATATATATATAATATATTATATATATATATATATATATGTCCAAGGGTGCCGCACTCAGAGCATTATCATCAGATGCGTATTTTATTTATTTTTGAAATTATTTCTTTAAGGTCTTCTTGTATCTAAAACTAGTTATATAAATTGAGAATGATACAAAATTGAGTATCATCTGAAAAAAGCAATGTATACATATTTAATATACACAAAAACATAAAGGGCCTGATTCTGAGTTGGATGGACACAATGCGCCAACAGCTGCAACATGGAAATGTACTATCTTATGCTATTTCCATCCGTAGCCAGAACCAACATGCTTGACTGACAAATTATTTTCATCAAAACCGCACAGAAACTAATTAAGTTTAAAGATTATTTTTTAAAATATAATTAAATATTTAATTTTAAAAAAAATTTACCCAGGGGGTGTTATACACCCTCCCAACCCCTGTGTCCATAGGACCCCACTGAAATTTAATCAAAATATCCCCCCCAGTGTAAAAAAAAAATGCCCAGCAATATTAACCTCCACCCCCCTAGTGGTAATGGGACAGATGTATCAAAAAATGCAAAAAGATCCAGTTTCTTTCCGTCAGACATTGTGTATTTATCTAAAGGGGGAATGGTTGGACAGCGCTCACTCACCTGATCTGTTCGAGGCAGCAGCAGGGACTTATAAGAGGAACCTCTGGCTCTTATTAAGTATATAGTAAAGGGGGGGGTAGTGCCCGCGCTTGCCCACAGTTGATGGTATCGTATTCGTAATAAGTTTAGAATTCTGGAATACGCTCAAACACTGAGGTTGTATTCAAAAGGTATATTTAATGAAAATATTGCTATGACCTTGTGTATTACAAATACTAATAAAATCAATGGTGTTGGTAGCAAACAGACAGACACTTTTACTAGACAAGACAACACATAAACATATATACATACATGTATGCAGATGCATAATAAGACCAGAGCAGACTGGCAAAGAGGAAGAGGTGGAAAAGAGAAAAAGAGAGGGGGGGGGATTTGAAAGACCAAAAATGCTGTGATGAAGCACTTGCTTCTTCACACCATTTTTTGTCTTTTTTTTGGCTACCAACACCATTGATTTTATTAGTATTTGTAATACACAAGGTCATAGCAATATTTTCATTAAATATACCTTTTGAATACAACCTCAGTGTTTGAGCGTATTCCAGAATTCTAAACTTATTACGATACCATCAACTGTGGGCAAGCGCGGGCACTACCCCCCCTTTATTGTGTATTTATCACCATCTTTTCGCTTTTTTTATAGTCATATGTATCATTTATTTTCAGCAAAAATGGGAATTGTGATCATTTTTGCATTGTAGTTTTCGAATTAGATAATGGGAAAACTATTGTATACAGGTTGAGTCTCCCATATCCAAATATTCCGAAATACGGAATATTTCCGAAACACACAATTTTTTTTAGCATGACTGAAATAGTGAAACCTTTGCTTTTTGATGGTTCGATGTACACAACGTTTGTTTAGGCACATCATTATTAAAAAATTAAGTATACAATTACCTTCAGGCTTTGTGTATAAGGTGTATATGAAACATAAATGAATTTCATGTATATACACAAACATTGTTTGAGCCACAAAATTATTGAAAATATTGTATAAAATGACCTGCAGGCTGTGTGTATAAGGTGTATATAAAACATAAATGCATTCTGTGTTTAGATTTGGGTCCCATTCCAAAGATATTTCATTATGTTATGCAAATATTCCAAAATACGGAATATTCCGATATCCAAAATACCCCTGGACCCAATCATTTTGGATATGTGAGACTCAACCTGTAGTTGATTTTTTCATATTCAGATTAAAAAAATAACAACTGCGTATGCTGTATTTCAGTTTTGGACATGCGCAGTGAATGGAAGTTGGCATTCTGCGTGATTGACAAGTGGAACTTTAGTGGTTCTTCAAAATAAAGGAATCCCTTGTTACTAGATATCCCCTCCACTTTAGTTTCTCCTGACTTTACCTCCAAAAAACTTCTCCATCTCTTCCATGGGTCTCATATATATATATATATATATATATATATATATTTAAAAAAGCACTATTCCATGGCACTCACCATTCCTAGATTTGGGGTTCAACATGGTATGTGACCACATTGCTTAAATAGAAATCACAGGGGCTCTGCACTCACCATAATAACTAACAATAATAGTAAACAGTGGGGTTTTGGTTCACGAATTCATGAATTGATCAATGCATTTAAGCTTGCAATAATAGAGTAGGGACTTGCAGTAAAGTGAGGTCCCTTGACAGGGGCTGCAAGCCTCGAAATTTGACTTCATGCACCCCGGAGTGCCGTTCACACGGCATTCTGGGGCGTGATATTGGGAGTGATGTCGGCAGTCCAGTGGCGTAAGTTCATCCCAGACGCAAGTTATAATTTGGTGACCACCCCTAAAAAAAAAATGGAAAATAAATATGGTGCATATCTATCTCATAGGTATGCGTTCAGCATCCCGGCGGTCTAGATGCCGACGCTTACCTTACCAGCGCCAGAATACCAAAAGCCAGAATCCCAACCACTGGGATGCTGAAGGGTGGGGGGGAGGGTTAGGTTTAGGGGTAAGGGTTAGGCACTAGGGGGAGGGTTAGGATTAGGCACTAATGAGGAGGGTTAGGTTTAGGATGTGGGGAGGGAAAGGTTAGGTTTAGGCACTAGGGGGGAAGTTAGGTTCAGAAACCATGGAGGGAGGGTTAGGATAGGGAGAGTGGGAGGCTTAGCATACCGACTACCAAATGTCAGTATGTTAACCCTGTTGGGATCCAGGCGCCGGGATTCTCACCACCTGGATCCCATCTATCGGTATTACATACCGATTGCATCTCATATCTATCTATCTATACTAGGGGTGTGCACCGGCCACTTTTCGTGTTTTGTGTTTTGGTTTTGGATCTGGATCTTTCTTCGTGTTTTGGATCTGGATTGGTTTTGCCAAAACCACCCTTCCGTGTTTTGGGTTCTGGGTTTTGTGTTTTGGATCTGGATTTTTTCTTAAAAAATAAAAAAAAACGCTAAAATCACATAAAATGGGCCTTTTTTTGTTCCTACGCTATTAATAACCCCAATAACATTAATTTCCACTCATTTCCACTCTATTCTGAACACCACACACCTCACAATATTGTTTTTAGGCCAAAAGGTTGCACCGAGGTAGCTGGATGACTATGCTAAGCGACACAAGTGGGCGGCACAAACACGTGGCCCATCTAGGAGTGGCACTGCAGTGGCAGACCGGAAGTCAATCAGCGTTATGGTGCCCATTTGCATGTAGCACGAACCCGGGAGATCCGTGCTACATGCATCTGTGTGATTGGCACAGAGCAATGACAGGTCCGTGAGACCCGTCTGTGCTGCTGTGGTAAAAAAAAGAAAAAAAACCTGTGTAAAAAAAGAAAAAAATGGCGTGCACCCCCCCAAAAAAGAGCAACCAGCCCCGGGCATTAGTAACCCAGTGCTGGGTGTGCTTAAATACAGGGGACAAACGACGTAGGGGTCCTCTGTACTTAAGCACAACCAGCACCGGGCTAGTCAGAACCAGTGCTGGTTGCCAAAATACGGGGGACAAATGACGTAGGGGTCCCCCGTATTCTGCGCAACCAGCTCTGGGCTCTGATCCGGTCCTGGTTCTGGAAATACAGGGGAAAAAAATTAGTAGGGTTCCCCTGTATGTTCCAGAACCAGCACTGGACTTTTTCTAGCGGGGGGCTGATGCCACAGCCAGGGGAGCCCTTTCATCGGGCCCCCCAGCCGCAGCATCAGCCCTGACCGCTAGTCAGCCCAGGCCGGGGATCCCTGGAGAGCTGGGGACCCCCCCAATAAAGGGGTCACCCTCTCCAGGGCACCCCAGGCCCAGGCTGATAGCCCGGGGCTATCCCCGCCACCCCTGGTGGCGGTGGGTGGTGGGTTGATTGTGTGGTGTGGTGTAAATAAAGAATATCAAACATTGTCTTTACAAGTAGAACTGCAAGTCCCAGCTAGCCTGCCCCGCATGCTGGTACTTGGAGAACCACAAGTACCAGCATGCAGGGCATTAAGGGCCCACTAGTACCTGTAGTTCACCTGTAAAAAAAATGTTTAAAAAAACACAGGACACACACACCGTGACAGTATAAGTTTATTAAACATACATACACACACACACACACATGTACACATACTCACCTATGTAACCTGTAGCATCGGTCCACTTGTCCGGTAAAGTATCCATAGGGGACCTGTGAAAAAAAACATACTCACCATCTCCTATGCGAGGTTCTGTCCTCTTCGTTCCAAAGTAGGCATCCCCGAACTTGGCAAAAAAAAAAAACGAAAACGCGATCCACGAACTTAGTACCGTTCTATAGAACGGTACTTCCCGAATGAGAGCTTAGCGGCGGGGTTTCACCATGGAAACCCCGCTGCTAAGCGTTCATTGGCTGAGAGAGGTCATCTCCCGTCTCTCAGCCAATGAACGGCTCCCTCCATTGTAGTCAATGGTGGGAGCCACAGGGTAAACTTTAATAACCTTGCGGCTCCCACCATTGACTACAATGGAGGGAGCCGTTCATTGGCTGAGAGCCAATGAACGCTTAGCAGCGGGGTTTCCATGGTGATACCCCACCGCTAAGCTCTCATTCGGGAAGTACCGTTCTATAGAACGGTACTAAGTTCGTGGATCGCGTTTTCGTTTTTTTTTTTTGCCAAGTCCGGGGATGCCTACTTTGGAACGAAGAGGACAGAACCTCGCATAGGAGATGGTGAGTATGTTTTTTTTCACAGGTCCCCTATGGATACTTTACCGGACAAGTGGACCGATGCTACAGGTTACATAGGTGAGTATGTGTACATGTGTGTGTGTGTGTATGTATGTTTAATAAACTTATACTGTCACAGTGTGTGTGTCCTGTGTTTTTTTTAAACATTTTTTTACAGGTGAACTACAGGTACTAGTGGGCCCTTAATGCCCTGCATGCTGGTACTTGTGGTTCTCCAAGTACCAGCATGCGGGTCAGGCTTGCTGGGACTTGCAGTTCTACTTGTAAAGATAATGTTTGATATTCTTTATTTACACCACACCACACAATCAACCCGCCACCCACCGCCACCAGGGGTGGCGGGGATAGCCCCGGGCTATCAGCCTGGGCCTGGGGTGCCCTGGAGAGGGTGACCCCTTTATTGGGGGGGTCCCCAGCTCTCCTGGGATCCCCGGCCTGGGCTGACTAGCGGTCAGGGCTGATGCTGCGGCTGGGGGGCCCGGTGAAAGGGCTCCCCAGGCTGTGGCATCAGCCCCCCGCTAGAAAAAGTCCAGTGCTGGTTCTGGAACATACAGGGGAACCCTACTAATTTTTTTCCCC